>OX031007.1:201105158-203505158 GCA_943735925.1 Pollenia amentaria | reverse complement strand
ATCAAAAACTTAATTTTCAAAAATTTTGGCATTAGCACATTTACGGCTGAAGGTACATATGTATGTATGTATATGCAGCCAAAATTATTTTTGTCTTTCCATTGTTATAAGCTTTAAAATTCCTTTCTAAATAACAATAATTTAAATAAAAAAATTAGCTGTAATCAACTTAAACCAGAATAATTATATATGTATCTTTAGATTCAAACCCAAACAGTTCGACTTATATTCATTACTTAATTTTAAAATTAGTGAAGCATATTCCTTCTTCCAAAATTTCGTTAACAATTGCATAAGTTTTTTTTTTTTTGGTCGAAAATTTAGTCAAACAATTTAGTATGATGTAGTCAAATAAATTGTTTCAAATAAAAAAAAACATTAAAAATAAATAAAATAATTTTTATAGCCAAAACGTTATTTAAAAAGATTAATTTATTTTAATTTATATTGAACTGATCTTATATTCTATTTTACCTTATTGTTGAGTTTTTTTTTAATATAATATAAACATGTCGTTTTTAATAAACTTTTAAAAACAAATTTTTTTACTTGTTTTGTACCATAAAAAATTCCCCCCCTAAGACTCAAGCTGGATCCGCGCCTGATCTAGAGAAAGGTTACAAAAAGGTTAAAACATTTTAAATTTGGTACAAACTGTTTCTTAATATAAAATATAAAAGAGAATATATGTATATAGCAAATAAGAGGAAAATGTATTAGCAATCAATTTTTAAAGATACTGAAAACGATGTTATCGAATCGTTTTTATTTTAAAATCAATTTTCATCATATAACTGAATGTTAAAAAAATGAAACTAATAAAAAATAAAGCTTTTCACGACAAGTGAATCCTTTTTCCATTCAAAGTTTGATAAAACACTGCAATAAAATTAAATGTTTTGTTTTTCATTTTATTTGATATTTTAAGATGTTTCCAAGAAACAACCATTAAAAAAATCAAACAATTCTTCAAAAAATTCCAATAAGTAATTTACTACTAAAATTTATTTATGGTCGTATTGTTCTTCCACTGAAAGTTTGTTATGGCTTTTCAGAACAAATATCTCAAAAAACCCAAAAAAAATTAAAAACGTTTGCAAAACAACAGCAACAAAATAAAAGCAATTTTTTTGTTTATAAAAGTTGTCAAATAATAACACAATAAATACCATGTATTTACGCAATTTGGTTGTGTCTTTTTTTCCAATTTCTAAACAGAAGAAAATAACAAAGAAACCAATAAAGTTTCAAGAAAAAAAATAAATTAGAACCAAAAGAAAAGCAGGAAAAACAAAAACTCATTTAGCAACGACAAACGTAACATTTAATCTTCCAGAACGGTGAAAACGTGATATGATTTTTAAAAATATTAAAACAATAAAAAAGTTTTTTTCTTTCTTTTTATTTGGATTTAATAAATGTTTTCCAGTTTTTTAAGGGAGCAAGCAGAATACAAGAAAAAAATTTATACGATTATGGCAAAAATTTACCTTTATGGCAAAATGTATTAACCCTCAAACACCAATACACTTGGCTTAATATAATGGACCCTTAGCTGAATTTAATATAAGAATTTTCGTTTTCTCTTAAATGTTTGCATAATTGTATCTATTTATTTTTTTATTTCCTTGTACTAAGTAATAAAAAAACTCTTGTTGAAATATATATAAAATACATTTTTTTGTTGAAATATTTAAACCCAATCAGTAAAAGAAAGTTAGTCGATCTGCTTTGCACTTTTTCGGTCGTTATTACCGACGCAAATCGGGGCTTTGGAGTATATAAAATAAGTAAGAAAGTAGTGCCGGTCAAGTCCGATCATATGATACTCTACACCACAGTATTAAGAAACACATTTTCGAAAGTGTATCCAATTCGAGAACCATGGGCAAACATGGACACGCCAGAACAAAATTAATACACTCACAGTATTATTACAGTAACGGACTGTAGGTTATTCAAGAAATATTCCGTTCAGTCATTTTTAAATAAATAAACATTTAAAATTCCAAGCCAATTTACTTTTAACTGATTTCAACTTTTAATTAAAAAACTAAGTGCACATTAATACGGATTTTCGGTTGCATTTAATATTGTCAATTGATTAAGTAAAAGTATTCTGTATGTAAAATTAAATGAAAATGAAATTAAAAACAACTATAAATTTACTTAAAAACAGATCTACTTATTTTGCACTTAATTTTAACGAAAAGTTCATTTAATTTTTACTGTCAAAAATTCAACAGCGAGTTCCATAAAAAATTAACCACAAATTATGTAAAAACAAATAAATATTAACTTATTTAATATAAATTAACTACCAAAAAATAAATTTTTAGTTATCTATTTAAAGATCTGTGGCAAGAAGTAGAAGTAAAAAACGATTTGCTTGTTTTGTGTAGAAAATTCCCATATTCTATTTGTTAAAATTATTTAGTTAAATACATAAAAAGTTAAGGTCAAATAATTGCGAATACCATATCTGGCATGCTGCTGATGTCTTATAATTGAAAATTCTTCTGCAAGGCGAATTCATGTATACGATGGTGTCGATTATACAACAAGCAACAACACCAAAAACACAACAATGTATGTTTTTGTTGCTTTCGTTGATCGATATGTCGAAAACACAAGCAACTTTTGACATTTCTCTCTCTAAGTAAGAATTAAAAGTAGCACAGCTGTGCTTTCAACGCCACCTGATAAATGAATTCGCCTTGTTCTTCTTTAAGCAAAGTGGTAAGTACAAAAAAAGCAAAACAAACATGTATAACGGGGTAAGTAAATAAAAATAAATATTCTCGCTCTCTCTCTCTCACTCATTAGAATCACAAGCGGACAAGTGTCTGGTATTTTTTAGAAATTTTAGTAAAACCTGTATAATATAAAATTACTGGATTACATAAAATAACCGAAAATTCATTTGTTTTTACGGAATTTGTACTTGAATTTTTGACAGTAAAATGAAATGAACTTTTCGGTAAAAATAAATGAAAAATAAGTAGACCGATTTTTAACTGAATATTCATTTATTTTATATTACAATTTCAGTTAATTTTACGTACAGAATATTGTGAGTGTATTGATGTTCAGATTCATGTAAAAGTTTTTTGGGCCGAATATTAAAAAGATTCCTTTATTTATATGAGGTTTTTGTCTTTAAGTGATTTTATGTATGTGGCTTATATAAAAAGGACCTTTGCTCAATTCTGGGCATTCAAACAAATCAACAGCTATCGTCGAAGTTAATGTCGCCAAATTGTGTGTCTATTTCAACATTTATAAGGTAATTATGGCATTATTTTCGGGAGTGGTATTTATATGGGAGCTATGGTCAAATAGTTTAGACCAAATTTAATCTAAATTACAACCAACATAATAACATGGATAATGGCCACAAAGCCTCTATTCCAGAATAAAATTGTATGGGGGCTTCGGGACTAATTGTCACTATTTTCAATAGGCTTAATAATTCACTTCCGATTAGGCCGATTTTGCTGATTTTCAAGCCCTAACTACTTAAAAGTACTACATTGCGACAAAAAATGCTCATTTCTATTCTCTCTTCCATCCGCTAAACACCTATTGGAGCATAGGGCATCTACAAAGTTTCTCCAGTTTCTTCTGTCGGATGACTTCGCTTTTATCTCGTTCCACGATATTCCGCACTTCTGTATATCTTTCTGCAGACAGTTCTTCCGGGTGGTTTTTGGTCGACCTCTTTTTCTAGTGCCTTGCGGATTCCATTCTAGCGCTTGTCAGCATATTTCTGCTGTATCCATTTTAAGGGTATGGTATGTCCGATCCACTTCCATTTTCTTTCCTTCATAATTGTGACAACTGGTTGAATTTTACATTTCCTAAATAGATTGTCATTGCTTATCTCACATTGGGCCACCATATTCTCAATGTATACTGTGGGCAACGGTTTGTGAAGCTTCGAAGCCTTGAGATGAGGGCATCAGTTGCCAGCCATATCTCATAGCTATAAAGCAGTAATAACAATAAATTTGATTTAAAAATGTTGACTTTCGTTTCCGTTGATAATAATGTAGATTTCCATATGTTTCGTAACTGGAAGAATGCGCTATTTGCCTTCCTAATTATGGATAATTTATCTACTTTTGCACTATATTCTGACGCAACCATATACTTCAAGGTAACTGAATTTGTCGACGAATTCCACTTGTTCCTGGCCAATAGAAAACCGGTTATTATTCTTTGCTCGCACTCTTAACGCTTTTTTTTTTGGCTAGATGGATTGTTAAACCAACAGTCGCTGAGTGGATTACCAATTCATCTAGTTTTGGTTAAATATCTGAATGTTTTGTAGAAAGTAAAGAGATATCATCAGCATAATCTTAATCCTCGAGGTGGCTATTTAGAGTTCATTGGATTCCACGATGTTTTCTGCAAACGTGTCACTGAGTACTTTTTCAATCACTAGGAAGAACAGCAAGGGAGATAGTAGACACCACTGCCTCAAACCAGATTTCGGGGGAAATGGTTCCGATAGACAGCTGTTGTGTAGGACTCTACATTGGAAGCCATCGTATTGGGTTTTTATGAGGTTGATTGGTTTCGGTGGTATACCTTTCGCTTCGAGGAGTTCCCATATTTTGCTGCGCAATAAACTATCGAACGCCGTTCTGTATTCCACAAAAGTAAGGTTTAGGTTACTTTGCCATTCGATTATCCACCCAGCAATAATTCTTAATGTGATAATATGATCAAGACATGACCTATTTACCCGAAATCCTGCTTTTTGCTTACGTTGATTTGTCTCTATTATCTTTGAATGGTATAGATAAGACCGTAATTCCTCTATAGTTTAAACATTGTGGCAAGTCTCCTTTTTTCCATTTGGTGATTTTTCTTGCCGTCATATTTCCTGAAACAATGGGAAAACAGGTTTGCTATTTCTTCTGGACAGCATTTAAGAATTTCGGGTGTAATACAGTCGTAGCCGGCTGATTTGTTGCTTTTAAATTGTTTTATAGCACTTTCTATTTCGTCAGTTGTTGGAGGATTGGTGTTTAAATTAAGAGTAGTCGGGTATATTGTAATTGGGTTCTTGAAGGCCTGGATTGTTACTCAACGTCTCAGTAAAGTGTTTGCGCCATTTAACTATTTGTTCATCAATATTTGTGATTTGTATCCCATCGTTTGATTTGAGGGGACTTTGGGTGCTTTAAAAGTAAGCGCGATTTCAACAGATGTCAAAAAGGTTTAGTTGACTTAGAATTGCTCAAGTTGCAAGAATTATTATACTTTATGGGGTCTTAAGTTACACACTGAATAACGAACCCCTACTTTACCCCTCGTGGTAGTCAAGGGCATACAAATAAAATGTCCCTATTTATTGTTACCCGGTTTATGGTTTAATCTTGCGCAAATTTTCAAATGCAAATAAATAAAAATCAAAACTTTTTAATTTAGAGTCTAAGCGTGTTAAAAAATTCCTTTGCAAACAATTTTCACACGAATAAGCTGCCTAAATTTTTGTTCATTTAATCAATCGATTTTATGTTTGTAAAAAAAAAAAATAAACAAATTGAATATTTTAAATATTTATGAGTTTGAAAATATCTGCAACAACATCAGCGAAATTGCCAATAATTTCGTATAGAAACAAATAAACAAGAACATTAAATTAAATTGACTTTCGATTGTAATCAGATGGATTTGTATAATTTTGCAATGAATGTTCAATATTTGCTAAACACTAAAATTTATAACAAATTATTATCCAGATCAAATAATCGAATTAACAAGTAAAAAAAAATCAGAAGCAAGTTGGTAGATAACTTATGGCGTTTTCTTTACTGGCATTAAAGTTGCCTTTATTCTGCCCTTTCCATTCATTGTGTTATTTTCTAAAAAATAAATGTTAATTGTAGGCGGATAACGTGTTATGGTTTTAAAGTGTTGCCCAAAAAAACAATTTTTTTGGATTATAAATATTAAAGTGTATTGCTTAAAATACGTATACAAGAAAATTGCATAAATAACAATGATTTGTTTTCTTTTGTGTAACAAATTTAACAAATCTAAGATGAGTTTAATAAATTTCAGGGGAATCGTAAAGGCCCAACCATAATATGCATAAGTTAGCTAAAAATACTGTCAAATATTAACGATAAGTCTGCCAAATGCATAAGTAAATTACAGAAGCCTTTTAGGTGGCCATAATTTACTTATGTAACATATTTCTGAGAAAAATATGTCACAGTATTTACATGTAACACTTTCTAATGTTACCTTAAATCACTCGTAGTTTTGCATGTTCTGCAACTTCAAAAGAACAAAATTTGCTGGTCTTATTTACAACTATTACACTTTTATCGTTAATGTACTTCATTAGCGATTTTAAAAGCTATTTTAGCGGTTTTTACCAATTATTTCGGTTTGGAAACAAATATTGACATCACTAATGGCTACAAAAAAATTGCAACGATATTAATATACATAGAATTTTTTATTTTAATATGTAAACATTTTTATATTTTGTTTTTAAACAATCTTTTTACAAAATTATAAGAGGTATGTCCCAGGAAAAACTTTTTGAATTTTGGTAATAGGTCGTAGTTATTTCATACGTTACCTGGTAAGTAGTTGTGACAATTGTAATGGTCATTATTCTGAAAACCTCAATAAGTACTTGCTTGTAATGACCTCAGTAAGTACTTTTTACTACTATTATTATCAGTTATGAATATTTGCTTACTAATAATCAGCTAAATAACTACTTATTAGTTGTCTTGTTTTCAATACTGAATATTTACTTACTGGTAACAAGCTCCATAACTACTTATTAGGTCTATTTACTAGCGCCAATTAAATAAAAACTAGTTATTTTTTGGTTTCTAGTAAGTATATTGTAAGTACTTACAATTCAACTTACTGGTAGTTAAATAATAACTAGATATTTTGTGACTTCTAGTAAGTGTATTGTAACTACTGAATTCTGTGGACAACTCGAACAAAAATAAGTAGTTATTCAGCCGAAAAATAAGTAGTGTTTATATTTCTCCAATGTTATTTGCTAACTTACCAGGTAAGTAAAGTTTTTGCTGGGGTGTTATGATAAATAAAATAAAGTCTTGGTTGTACAATCAAAGTAGGAAGTACCCAAGCTGTATAACAGGGCAGTATGAACACCATAAGTAAAAGTGAGGGTAAAATATGCAACATGTTTTGCATGTTTTTTATCAACATATTCATAAAATAACTTTTTTTTTTTTTTTTTTTTTTTTTTTTTTTTCGTTATTTATTTATTGAATCTTCATATATTTAATATGAACTAACAATAATTTATCAAATCTTAACCTAATACTTTATTTATGTCCTGCCAGTGCCAGACAAAAATTTTCTTCATCACGGGTTCTGTTCACTTATATAGGTGTTTATCTCTCATCTAGTTGAGTAAGTGCTGCAGTGTCTCTTCTCCTTAAGCGAGTGTGGCCGCCATGATTTAAAATATTTCGAGCTAAAGGATTTGGGTGTTGTTCAAGTCTTTTTAAATATTTTACTGCATATTTTGTAATCATAGTTTTTACTAATGGCACGTTGAGATCCTTATGAATGTTTGAGTTTTTAACATACCAGGGGGCGGCTGTGATTATACGAAGAAGTTTATTTTGGCGCCTTTGAATTTTTTCGATATTAGAGGCCGAGGCAGTGCCCCATAGTTGAATACCGTAGCACCAGATAGGCTTTAAGATAGAGTTGTAAAGTAGAAGCTTGCAATCGAGTCTAAGAACAGAATTTCTTCCAATAAGCCAATGAATTTGGATGGCTTTTAGTTTCATTTGAGTTAATTTTGCCTCTATATGGCATTTCCACGTTAATCGCCGATCCAGATGTATACCGAGATATTTTACATGCGAATGTTGAGGAATAATTTGATTATTGATTGTAATAGGGGGGCAAGATTCCCGGCGCAGGGTGAATGTTATATGTACGCATTTTTGCTCATTGACCATTATCCTCCATTGTCTTAGCCATATTTCTAGTTGAAATATATGATGCTGTAGGTAACGAGATGCTTCATAACGGTTTTCGTGGACGCTTAGAAAAGCTGTGTCGTCTGCAAATGTTGAAGTTTGGGTGTAGTTGTTTGTTGGCATGTCCGAAGTATAAATTAAGTATAATAGAGGGCCCAGGATGCTGCCCTGTGGGACTCCAGCGCCAATCGGCTGAGGTGAACTTAAGAAATTTCCTTCTTTAATAATAAATTGACGACCGACTAAGTAGCTTTCTAACAGTTTGTGTGTGTTTGCTGGTAAATTTTGCTTCAATTTGTGTAATAAGCCTTCATGCCAGACTTTGTCAAAAGCTTGCGAAACATCGATGAAGAGTGCTGAGCAATATTTTTTTTCTTCAAATGTTTTTCTTATGACATTTACTATTCGATGAGTTTGTTCAATTGTGCTGTGTTTTCTTCTAAATCCGAATTGATGGTTTGGAATACATCTATTTTCACTTAAAATCGGTGTTAATTTTGAAACTAATAATTTCTCAAATAGCTTTGACATATTTGACAATAAGCTAATAGGCCTATAAGACTCAACTTTCGTATGATCTTTACCTGGCTTTGGTATCATGGTAACTAAGGAAACCTTCCATTTTTGAGGAAAGTATTCAAGGCGTAAAATAGCATTAAAAATAAAAAGAATAATTTTCTTTGCTACGCGAGGTAGCTCTAATAGCATTTTATTGCTGATCTTATCAATGCCAGGTGCCTTCTTAGTGTTTAAGTCACATATAACCTTTTCGATTTCTCTCATCTCAAATCTTAGGGGAATAGCTGCTCTAGCAGCAACAGGTGGTAAATCGACCGCAATATTGTGAGATATATTAGGTGTAAATACGTTTTTCAAGTGACTTACAAACAGATTTCTTTTTTCAACATCATTTCTTGCCCAACTTCCATTCAAGTTTCTTAATGGTGGTTTAGAGACAACTGGCCTTTTGAGGTTTCTAGCTGCACGCCATAATGAGTAGTCCGATTGTGGAGTTGCATCAAGTTCCTTAAGATATTTTTCCAGAGAAGCCGTTTTCTGAGTCTGCAATAACTTTCTTAATCTTTTTGTACACTCTTTTAGCAAGTTCTTAAGTTGAGGAGATCTGTGCAATTGCCACTCTCTTCGTGCCCTCCTTTTTTCAGACAAGAGACGCTCGACATCTGTGGAATATATTTTAATAGTTTTTGTTTTTTTGGGGGCAATATTGGAATGTTGAACAGCTAGTTTCAGAAAACTGTCAAAATTATCAATAGAGCGATCTACATACTCCGGTGTACTGAGCGGAATATTTTCTGTGCAATGGGCACTGAGATATTTTTTATATTTTAACCAATTTATTTGTGTGGCTGACGTCGCTAGGTAACCAGTCGGAGATACAATTCTATTGGGGTTCATTATAGTAACAATTGTAGGTGTGTGGTCGGAAGATAATTCTAGGGAAGCTTCAACGTGAATCGTTTCTGTGGGGATGTTTTTAACCACGCCAAAATCGATGACATCTGGAATTTTTTGCGGGTCAGCAGGCCAATATGTTGGTTGGCCGCTCGCGACAACATTTAAATTCATTTTAGAGATTGTATTAAACAAAACACGACCCTTTGGTGTTATTAGTCGTGACCCCCAGAAGGTATGTTTAGCGTTATAATCGCCAGCGGCCAGGAAACAGGGTCCTAGTGATTTATAATATTCACAATATTGGCTTTCTGATATTGAAAATCTAGGTGGAGAGTATAAAGATGAGATTACAATGCTACGATTCAGCTCTTCAACACAAATGTTCGTTGCTTGGAGATAATCCTCACGATGATCACACATTAGGTAGTGTTTGACTCGATTTTTTATCAAAATGGCAGAACCACCACAAGCTCTATCTCGAGGGTCCTTGGTATCATATAGTATATAACCATTGATGTTAAACGTATTTCTTGAGGTCAAATGAGTTTCAGAAACCATCATGACATCAATTTGTTTATTTTTAAGAAAGTATTCTAATTCATTTTTATGTTGGCGGATGCCGTTCGCGTTCCAAAAACAGATTTTTAAACAGTTCATGGCCTGTTAAGTACAGATTGCAATAACATCGATTGCATTCTAAGAATTTCCTGCATCATATTACCCATTGTGTTCGTAAAATTAGTTACTGTTTGCACTAATGTTTCCATGGTTTTTTCCAGACGACTTAAATTTGAAACTGGAGTTTCATCATTACTTGGCGCAGCACCTTGCGTTGGCGCATGGTTTGATTTTACGACGTTAGCATAAGAGGTTCTGTTATAACTAGGCTGCGGGGCCTGAATGTCACCAGTGCTTACTTGATTTGTTACCTGCATTTGAGGGGGATTAGTTTTCGGTCCAACTGACTGCTTGACGATGGTATATACAGGGCATCCTCTATAATTGGCAGTGTGATTACCGCCACAGTTGCTACATTTTTTTTACGTTGGGGTCGGTTTTAGACTTATCGCAAAGATCTGTACCATGTAATTCACCACATACTACGCAAACAGGGGGTAAATAGCAATATGCCTTAGTATGACCATATTCTTGACAGTTTAAACACTGAACGGGACCATTTCTTTTGTGTGGCTCTTCTATAGTTACTCTTCTATAGAGAATATATTTCAAATTGTAAATAGGGTGCGTTTCATTTTTTTTAAGCTTTACGTCGCCGGGTTCAAACTCCACTCGAAAAAGTGGTTGGGGGTTTTTTTCTCTATTTTTTATATTTACTACATGTTTTATTTTGAAGCCTTTTTCTTCGAGGAATGTTTTTACCTCTTCTGGGTCCACACATGAGTCAATTCCCTTAATCACTACCTGGAGACCTTTACTGCTTTTCAGTTGGTATGTATAAAAGTTTTTTTTAAGTACTTCAAATTTGTTTATAATTTTGCGAAAATCATTCTCATTATTGACTTGTATTTTTGTCTCGTTTATACTACCACGCTTGATAGCAGCTACGTAAAACGAATTTTCACCTATCACCGATATCAAACTCTTTATGAGCTCATTTGAGTTTTGCTCCCTAAGATATATCGGGGGAGGCTTGGACGATTTTATGACGTTTGGTGCTTCAGAGGATTCATCCTCCAGAATTGCAAATCGATTTTGAGAATTTATTTTATCAAAAGATGGTACTTTTGAGGCCGAAGCAACTGCTGCAGAGGTAGGGCTGCGACCCCGTTTAAGCACTGTTATGTACCTGTCCATACCAACTTGTACTTGAGGCTTTTGACCACTTTTTACTTGTGGAGCTGAGTTTTCCATCATGCCTGATTTGAGGGTAATATTTTCATCACTTATTAAAATCGTTTTTGCCGCTGAGGCACCGCTTGCAGGTTTTATATTTTTTATTGTATTAATATCAACCGTATTATTAGACACCGAAGGTGATACTGAGTTTTCTATTATGCCTGGTTGGGGGTTAATATTTACATCACTTATTAAAATTGTTTTTGCTGTTGAGGCAACGCTAGCAGGTTTTGTATTTGTTATTGTATCAACCGTGTTATTAAATACAGACGGCGAGAGGGATCGCGTACGAGTAATAGGTTTAGCCGTTAGGTATTTGCTATCATCGATTCTTTTTTTTATTTCTGTATTTTTTTCGCTAACACTCACTGTGATATATGCATTTCTACTGTTTGCACTCATAAGAGTTTTTTTTTTTTCTTTTACTGTTTACAGTTGTGCTCTTCTTATTTGTTATTGTTTATCAACACCGATAATGAAAAAAATGTGTGTTTATGTATGTATGTACATACATAAAATAACTTGAAAATGTTTCCCACAGTTGTATTTTTTGTACAAACAAACATGAAAATGTAAAACATTTAATATTTATGCAACATTTTTCTCAGAAAAGCATTCGCCATTACATAAACTTAAGATCCATGTTGCATATATGTGCAATATTTAGTTTTATTGCTAGTACTTAAAATTAAAAAGTACCAAAAATTAAAGCATTGTATTGTATGTCTATTTTATGTTTTATTTAATTTGCAAAAACAAAACGTTTTAAAAAGATAAAATTGGTGTTTGTTTTACATACTTAGGTGTGTGTGAAACGGTAGCAAAGTTCTATGGTGAAATAAAATTTTGTCTGTGGTAGAAAAATTTCATGTTTGTGCTGTGTGAAATTATAACATTTTTGACAACGTAAAATTTTGACATAAAGAAAAGAACGATTGTTCTCTGACATTTCTTAACAGAAGTCTAAGTCGGCAAATTTTTTGGTGTCGGCGGTTCTGAATAAAGTTGCCGGTAGTGGATCACCTGACATAAGAATTAGTTATTCAAAATGTAAAAATTATCTATTAAAATTTGATATTATTTTAAATATATGTATTTGTTATCAATATAAATATATTTTTACCCGACTTCAAAAAAGAAGGAGGGTTTCAATTCCATTGTAAGTTGCTTTTTTTAATGTTCGTTACCGCATAACTCCGTCATTTGTGAACCCATTTTTTGTTTGCATTTTAATAGGGCGTGTCAACAGATTGTGCTTACAAAAATTTTTGGAAATCAGACAGACAATTTGTCTGTCCGGTAATTTTATTTTTGTGCTTCTCCATAATTTATAAACTAATTTTCAGAATTCGCGCTTACGTTTAATATGATTTGCTAGCAGGTTTTTGAGGAATTTTTGGAGATTGCACATTTCGCTTTTTCAAATTTTTTTATTTTTTGTTTAATTTTGTGACATTTTTCTGCGATTTTCTTATTCTCCACTGGTTGGAGCCCATAAAGATATATTATGCGTTTTTTAAATTTTAGGAAATTTCTTATTTTTATTATATTTTTTTAAACCTTCGCGAATGACGCGTTTTAGGTAACCTAAATCCTAATAAGCTAATTATGGGATTTATGATTAAGCGAACCTTATTTATCCTTTTTTTTATTTACATTACTTCTCAATCGAATATATTTCCATATTATTGTGATTAGTTTCTTCCAATTGCACTTACACAAGATTTTTTTTTTTGCCTTGGAAATATAACAAAATGCTTGAATTGTAAATGTAATTAGCTTTTTGAAGTATATTACTAAATTTTAAATTTATTTAAAAAAAATGTATTTTTCTTATATTTGACACTGATGTCAACATGCACAAATTAAAATAACAACCACGTTATTAATAAAAAAAAATTAAATATGTACATAACTATTTTTGATCTTATAAAAGCTTATATAAATGTGCAACAAGGCTAAAAAGAAAAGTTTGACTAAAAAAATGAGTGTAAATATGCCTTTCGACCCGGTGGCACTTAAATTCAAAATTAAAATTTGTCGGCGGCTTAGAGGCGACTTTGAGCTGCATGACCTCGGAGTGTGTCTGATAATTGTGTGGTTGTCAAAAATTTCTACGCTAATGTCAAAATTGTATTCACCTCAACAGTGTCAAAATTTTACTATTATGAGTAATTTGCTATCATAGTATACAACTAGTATGCCGACTGGTGAGAATGTTCTCTTTTTTTTATAACTCTCATCACACATATAGGTTCTGTGTGAATTCAACACACTTAAGAACAACAAAAACAAAACAAAATTTGAAATTTTTTAATTTAAAATTTTTCACAATATAACACTTCATGTTTAATTTTATGACTTAAACACATAATTAATAATTTTTTTCAATACATTTTGCTAATTTGCTTTTACAAAATGTTTTTATTTTTCACAAACTAAAAATTTTTAAATAAATTTTTTTGACACTAAATTTTTTCTGTTGTTAATATTATTAAAGCCAGCAGAGTAGCATTTTGTGGTATAAAAATAATATTTGAAATCATTAATTATTTATATATTATCCGATATTGCAGAATAAAAATTTAGCAAACATGGCTTTTAAAAGTTTATAAATGCAGCCAGCATTCAATAAATTGAAAATTTATTGAACTAAGAAAATTTTATTTTGGAAAAAAAAATTGTTGCCACATTCTATACGATTTTATGCAACTATGTTTAGTGGTGGAAATAGTTTTATACACCAATACATTTGAAAAAAATCTTACTAATACAAACATAAAAATGTACCACTGACAGTTGAGTTATGTACCTGTCAAAGAGTCGGCATACTAGTTGTATACTATGTTTGCTATCGTTTCACACACGCACTTATTAAAAAAATTTTAATATGTAAAATTCCTCTTTTTCTTTATCCATTTTAATTTAAATTATTTTTTTAACAATGCATTAATCAGCTGATTCCGTACGGAATGTGCGTTCCGCTTGGCACTTTGCTTAAGCAAATGACATTAAGTACATTATAAGTAGCCACATATGTTTTATATGTTGCTTAAGTTGACTTAAGCGATCTCATTCATATCATGGTTGGACCTTAAATTTTCTTAATTACCACGTAAAAGATTTTATTATAGCAAACTTATCATATAACTTTAATAGCCGAGATAGATTTGTAATTGCAAAACAATTTTTTTAATTATTTGTAGTTAGGACACTAGAATTCTGGAAATATCTTAAAACATTCTTCTCTTGATTCGACAACCATATTATTGGTATTTTACACGTTTTCAATTCAATTATTTTAAGCCGATAACATAAATTGAATTGAAGAATTTAAAAGGTAATTTAGGATTTGTGTAGTCCTGTGTAATACTATCAATTAAAAAGAGAAAAAAATATATTAAAAATTTTTCCAACAATAAAATTGATTGAACTTTACGCAAATAATTTACCACACATATACAGATTTTAAGGTTCATTCATTTAATTTTTACATATTCGTGCTAAAAATTTAAGCACATAAGCGTACACAAAACCCAGTAGAACAAGGAAGGAGTTAAGCGTTGACGCATTTGATGGACACAAAAATGTCCTTGTTAAGCCTTCTAAAAGACTTTATATTGAGCTACTAAATAGACGATTAAAGTCCAGACGTCTAACGATTTGATGATTAAAAAGGCTGTACGACTTTAGACTGATGGCTAAAGGTCAGGGGACCTTTACAAACTAAACCACTACAAACTAAACTTTTTTGGTTCAAACAACCAGCGATTAGTTGATTACCCTCCACCGACAGTCAAAATATTTCACGAGTGGGCTGTGTATTGCATATATAAGTTGTAAACCAATCTTTTAAACACTAAAAAATTAGGAAGGGGTTTATTTCTAGCCATATAAATCTTAACTGGACCAAATTATACCACAATAACTATTTTTATATAAAACCTATGGTAAATAATAAACCGATCTTCACGAAATTCCACAGTTTGATTTCTTTTAAAGCTATGACAGACCAAATTTTATTACAATAGCATAATTCTTTACAGTTTAAGGGGCGCACTACTAAACTGCTTTCTAACTCTAAGCTTTATATTGGGCCTATCGAAAATTATGCAAAATCGTATATTAATCTGTTAATTTTAGGGTGATTGTTCCATATTTGGTTTCATAACTCTAATCTCACTAAACCGATTTGGCTGGATTTCTATTCCAAACTGACTACGAGAACTAGAAACAATTTGACACCAGAATTGTTTTTTTTCTTTTGAGCCGATCGCAAGTGAGCGTTATTTCAATAGACGGGCAGACAGACGGACATGTCTTTAAAGACTCAAGCCCGTTTTCACTACTTACCCATATCTAAAGTTAGCATTACTTTGACCTAAAGAGAGCGATTTGTTAAAGGAAGGTGCATACAACCTGGTATGTTAAAGTAAAGTTGTAATAACGGAACACTTTTTATACCTTTAGTTATCGGTAAATTGTGAAAACGAGCCTTAGAATTACTCAAGGACCCAATATATATATACTACTAGAGTAACCCCGCCCGCGTTGCTGGACAATACAAAAACATACGTTTACGTCTTTGTATTAAAAATTAAATTTCCTAGTCTTGGTTGTCGAATGGCAATAATGCACCAATTTTATGGTACACCTGACCCTGAATCTTTCATTCATATTCAACAAATTGGTTATAATTTTCGTATAAATGAAAACAAATATTAATATCTGAATTGAAAACCACATTATTATGATTTAAATTTTAATTAAAAATTTCAATGCTCGCACTGTAAACTCCAATGACATTCGATAAACACACAGAAATTAAATAAGTCAAATAACGCGAGCAAGCAGAGCCTTATACCGACAAAATGTAATTCTCATAAGGAAAAAATACATTTTATATTGAGAAAACACACCATCATAAAAGTGCGCGTATAACGCATATTCGTAGAAATGTTTCGATGGTTTTTTTATAAACCATCAGTGACACGCATGTACTCGTTTGAAAATCGGTTAATTGGTTCTCGAGTTATAAAATGACGAACATAGAACAACTTATTTTTATATAGATATGCAGTCTTAGGTAAATATTAAAAAAGTTTCACATGGAATGACATACTTGGTATACCCACATTCAACACTACTGGTGAAGAGTATAAAATGGCCAGAGAAACACAGACTAGATGTCTAATGGCTAATAAATCAGTGAGTGTTTAAACGGTGGTTTACTTGAACTAAACTTAAATTTATGTGTAATTTAAACTCAACAGCTGTAAATCAGGGTCCCATGCATTATTTGTAGTTTAAAAAATAACATGTGGCAGCACTACGATAACTGTTGTAAAATTCATATGGGATGTATTGGTAGATTAAACGCCCAATTTTGTGCGTTTAAAGATGGTTTATATGTTTACTGATTTATAGATTTGTTGGTTTAAACCTATTTTAAGCCAAAAAGGGAGTTGAACTTGCTATAATTTATTAGCCCTAAAGAAAATTAAATTATAGATAAGACCATAAATTTGACTTAAATCAGATCTTTAAAATAAACTATATATTATGGGCTAGAGCTTAGCTTTAAATACAGTTTAAACCGTAGCTTATACCGTTATTTAGATTACAGTTTGGACAAAAGTTACCCTAAATTCGATTGTTGTTGAGATAAAAGTTATGATTATTGCTTAAACTTTTTCTTTGACTAAAGTTTAGGCTAAACCAACAAATTTCCATTTATAAAGCTTTCTTGCATTAGTCTTATTCCCTCAATATTTCGCATACTATTACAAAGAAATAAATTGAAATTTCCCAGTTGGCAAAACTGCCGTCGACGACATTGTCGTCAAATATTTATGCGCGACATGTCCTCTTTCACTTAGGAATTCTGGATGACAATTTTGAGGAAAATGTCGTGGACGACAAAATACTCCACATTGTCTCGTGCACTGTTTTCTAAAGTAGCTTATAAACGACGACATGACCGACATTGTCTTTCAAGTTGTCTTTTATACAAGCCTATCCACGAAAACATTACCGACATTGTCTTGTAAGGTGACTTATATAAACACATATACACGACAGTATGAGCGACAGGGCATTGTAAAGAGTCCTCTATCAACAACTATACACGACATTAAGAGCTTTCTTTGTGTCGTGTACAATTCTCGCGACACTTGTTCGAAAATGTCGTTGACGATTTGTTCCGGCTGTCCCTCAAATGTAGTGCAGCAATTAACATTGTCGTGCATCCGTCGTCAAGGATGTCTTAAGGACGTGGCCAACTGGGTTTATTTATTGAACACATTCGAAAAATAAAAATGGTTATAATAAAAATAACTTATAAAACTAAATAATTATCACATTCATTTTAGCCTCAATTGTAAACAAAAGTATAGACTATACACACACTAGAAAAGTGGAGCTGCGTTTGTGGTTATGTTTGTCACACCTATAAATATTGGTCCTTGACCCACCTTTTAGTATACCGAATGACTAAGAACTAATTTTTTAATCGATCTAACGATGTCCGTCCGGCTAGCAGGCTGTTTGGTTAGCTTACCATGTAAACCTTGTGCGCAAGTTTGGAGATATTTTAATGAGATTCGTTACATAGGTTTAAATTGTTACAGGGACCAAGACTATTAAAAATTGTAAGACTAGGTCGTTTATTTCACATAGCCCCCATACAAGCTTCTTCCCGGAATTGAGTCTTTGTGCCCATAAACCATCATATTTTGTTGGCATTTAGATTGAATTTGGTTCAAACTTATTTGATTGCAATAATTTTACCAAATTTTATTGCAATCTGTCCCATGTTATAAGAAAATATAATGATGGTAGGTCCCGAATTTAGCAAAGATCCCATATAAACCCCCTTCCTAAAATCACTGAAAAGCAAATAAATATCATATGCTATTGATAAAGATACATGTGTATTGAACTTATATTCGGCACAAAGAACTTTTACATGAATATTAACCTCATAACATAATTTTATACTGGCGGGTCCATTATTGCCCATGTGTCGCAAAAATAGTATAATTTTGAAAATGAGTTTTTAAATACAGTGGTGTAGGGTATATGGTTACACTATGGTTTAGACTATATACAATAGATAATACTTAATTTTAAACTATAATCAATGGTGTAGGTCAGATTGTAGCTTAGACTGCAGTTAAGAATATATTCAAACTATCAATTTTTTATCAATTAAAAAGTTTCTTTAAAAAGTATTTCAATCTAACTAATGTGATAATTGAATCAATTATTTTTTTAGTTGAAAGAAATATAAAATTATAATTTGGATTTAAATACAGCTTTAATTAAAATATTAATTAAATAACAAAAAATCTTAATTGATTTTTTCGTTAAAATTTTAAAAATTATTTAAACTTGTAGAATTGCTGTTGGGAATTGTGAAAACCTGAGCTATATTTAATTAAATCAATAAACACATTGTTCGAAACGGCAAAGTTTTTTGGTCATTTTTTAAATTAAAAATTTCATTTATTTAAAAAAAAATATTCACAATTTTCAATTTTTAGTAATCTACATAAGCATTTTGGTAATACGTGCAAAATCAACAAATTATTTGCTTCATTCTATGAATTTGGTAATCAGAGGCAATTTTTATTTTTGTCTGTGTAGTTCCGACTCTAGTTGAAGCTATAGTTAAGGCTATATTTTGTGCTACTTATTGTGTATTTACTTCAAACTCCATTTAAGACTATAGCATAGAATATTGCGTATACTATAGTTAGGGCTATAGCTTATACTTAAGTTTATACTATAGGTTAGACTATATTAAAGACTAAATTTTACACAATTGTTTATGCTATAGTTTAGACTATAGATTAGCTCATAGATAAGACTTTATTTAAGAATATAGTTCAGGCAATATGTTACACTTTAGTAAAGATTATAGTTTAATCTTTAGTTAAGATTAGATTTTATACTGGTGTTTAGACCACAGTTCAGAATTTATATTATTTTATGGGTTACTCTTTGGATTAAGATATAGTTGATTCTTTTGCTAAGACTTTAGTATACATGAGAGTAAAGACTTAATTTAAAGCTATAGTTAAATCTTTAACTTAATTCTTTATTTTTAAATTATAGCTATATTTTTTACTAAAGCTTAAAATAAATTTTATTTTATAGTACATTACCCTACAGATTAGACTACAATTTAGGTTATAAATTAAATTCATTAAACAAGCCTACTGACTGCAGGGGTTTTACCAAATTTTCCCAAACATTTTCCTTTATATGAGTTTCTCGTTTATATTACGTAAATGCTTAATTTCAATATAACCACAATTCAATAACTACACATGTATGTAGGTAGTCATGTGGTCAATATACTGATGCATGCATGATCAGCCAGCCAGTACTCCTTCTTTTCCTCTATTTTCAATTTTGAAAGTTGTTTTTTGTTTTGTTTGCAAATTTTAGAAAATATTAAAATTAGTTTTATTTTTATTGGTTTATGCGTGTTTTTCTTTTTTTTTATTGCTGGACAATTGATTTTCGTATGGAAATAATAGAATATGTGCGTTGATGAGGGTTATAATCGAATTTTATGATTACATTTATGCACAGCACGAAATTTAAGAGGCACACTGAAAACTTCTGCAGATAAAACTCAAAAAGAGCCATAGTCACATAGTCAAAACTAGAAAAACATAAAACTGTTTAGCACTGTAAAGTTTTATAAAAAAATAGAAAAACAATCAAATTTACATACTTATTAAATTAGTAACTTAAAACAATTAATTTGAAAAAAGTAAAACAGAAGTATTTACTTATATCAAACACTAGCGCATACCTGTCGTGTTCTACTACGCTCACCAGAAGGACCCAAGTGAGCTGTCTCTCGATAGCTGCCCATGGAACCTACTACGCTCACCGGCTCACGTAGTCGTTTTTTAAGAAAATATATAGCTTATGTACCTATCTAAATAGGGATCTATCTCTGTTTAACATTTTATTAAAATCAGCTAGATAGTTTCGGAGAGGAAGATATGTCCCCCTACCTTCCCTCGTGGTCTTATTTCTTAAAATGCATAGCTAATATGGCCATAAAAATAGGTAAGGGAAACGTTTGTTGTTGTTGTTTTGTTTACTAGCTAATACTTATGTGTAAGCTTTGATATTGTTACAAGTAAAACTTGAGTGTTTATAATTCTTATTCGCTTTACAGTTTTATTTTTAAAATATTTTAAGCTTATCTTAAGTCTTTGGAAAAAACTTTCCTGATGATCTGACCTAATGCAACCACTGAAATGCGTGTAGAAACTAGCTTTCCCTCAGCAATACATTTCATTGTTTTTATAAAAAAAAAAATTGGGAATTTAGCACGGTATAGAGAAATATTATCAATGAAAAATTTTATATTCCAAAAAATAACTCTTGATTAATATTTACACCGAAAAAATTTAAAATTGTAGTGTTCATACCAAATTCAAAGAATCAAACAAACAGTTTGTTGATTTTGCACCTATTACCAAAATGATTATATTGATTACTAAAAATTGTAAAAATTTAAAATTTTGAATATTTTTTTTCCAACAAATGCAATTTTTAGCTTTAATTAAAAATGTATCAAAAAATTTTGCATTTCCAACAATGTATTAATTGATTTCATTAAATATAGCTCAGGTTTTGACAATTCCCAACAACAATTCTACAAGTTTAAATTACTTTATTTTAAACGAAAAAAGTCAATTAAGATTTTTTGTTATTTAATTAAAATTTTAATTGAAAATTTATTTCAAACCAACTAAAATGTTAATTAAATCAAAATTAGATTTTTAATTTTCTTTCAACTAAAAAAATAATTGATTCAATTATCACATTAATTAAATTGAAATAATTTTTAAACAATTCTTTTAATTGATAAAAACCTTTTGTTAATTTTTTCTGTGTATGTTTTAAATTTCCTTAAAATCAGCTAGATAGTTTCGAAGGCGCAGAAATTGTCCCCTACCTCCCCTATATAAAATAATGAATTGTTTTTTTTTTTATCATAAGCAAAAGTAAATATTTTTAATATAAAGTTTTTATTTTCAATAAAACAAACAAACAGAACTTCCCAAAAATATGTAGATGCCCAAGGGTGACTCAAGGTACTCCTTGATGTTTTCTCACCTGGAACGTAAACGACTCATTGTAAGGGTTCTTAAATATTTGTTTTGAACTCAGAGGCCAAAAAATACCCAAATAAAATTATTTTCATAATATATTCCCATTTATTCTTAAACTTGGCATTAGAGGGTTAATAATTAATAAATCAGAAGGAATATGAGCTATTTCATAAAAATTACGACTTAATTGTTATAAATATATCACCATTTATTATTTAGTTTCTTAATAATGCTTAAATTAGATCGTGAATAATTTTATTTTTTGCTTGATATATATAACAATTATTTCTTCATTTCTATATTTTGCATAGAAATAATCATTTTTATTTTGGTATTATGTCTTAAACCAAAGCTTAACTTGCTAAACGTAATTGTAAAAAAGCCCTGAGATGTGAATCTGCAAATTTCGTTTCTACTTAAAATAATGGTTATTATTAAGCAAAACACATAAATCCAGATAAAGTCGTCATATATCAAGCAAAAAAAAAATGATATACTCTCTTTATTCCAAAAATAAAAATATAACTCAAAAATTAGAATTATTTGCAAAAAAAAAATATAATTCAAATTTAATTTTTAATAATTTTTTTGTATAGAGTATAAAAATTCAATTAAAACGAACATTTTTGTATATAAAAGTTGATATATTAAAAATACCGAAAAATCCCTGGTCTCATAAAAAAAAAATCCCAGGATTTGGGACTTGTCAATCCCGAAAAATCCCGAGATTTCGGTATTCGGGATTTCCCGTTTGGCATCCCTTATGCGTAGTAAAAAAAAAGTGATGAAAATATTGAATTTTAAAATATCATAATTTTAAGGGCACTGGTACACGTTCAATATATATTGTGATATTTGGATCGCGATCCATATTGATGAATCACATCAAATTAGGCTATTATGCGATATGGATCGCGATCCATCAAAATTGCATGCTACACGTTCAATAAATATCGTGATACTAGAAATATCACGATATTTATTGAACGTGTAGCAGTGCCCTAAGGAAAAAACGGTCAAATCACACTACCTAATTTTTTAAAGTAAAATCTGCAAAAATGGCAACAGTGGCCATAGTATGACAATCATAAAATATAGAACTGTAAAAATAGTTTTTAGATTGCCTTCGTGTCTTAAATGCAAATAATATGTGTTTGGTGCATACAATTGCAGATTAAATTTTTTTTAAATTTTTTTTTTTTTTTATTATATCAGAATGTTGAAAGACTTGGAAAATGATTGCGGTATTGCTTTGATATTTAAACTGTTTTTGAGACTCCTGACAAATGTTGAATTTAAAGTTTCCTTGTAAAAATTTCGTAGCTGACCTTTGTAGCGACCCTTACATTTTTCAAACATTATTATAGAGAACTATTATTTAATTATTATATTTTTTTTTTTAAAATAAACTGTGTAATGAAAATTACTACTACGCAAAAACAACAATGTTCAATATTGTTCTGCTACTTTTTCAATTTAAGTTCGAAAAACTAATTAAACTTTTTGTTCTATTCGGTTTAATAAGTTTTCCTCTGCCTCGATAATTAATTGTCAGTCATCTGTTGCTTTGGATTCCGCTGTTGCGTTTTGTAATTTTCGCTATTTTTATTGTGTTGCTGACGTTGTCCAATATTCAATACAAATTTTATTGCATGCAGTTGCCTGTCGTTATTGATGAACTCACTGGACGTATAAAAATGAATAAAATCTTCTAGTTTTTAGTCTTTTTTTTTATTAATAAATTTATTATATTGCGGAATTTTACACACCATCATTTTCTTTGTGCAATAGCAATTAATTAAGTTTTTTATTTAATAATAATGAAGTTTATTGCCTAAAGAATTTATAAGAGAAAGTTTATAGAGAATTATAATTTTTTATTTTTGAAAAGTTTTTAAATTTATCAGACAATGTCAAGTAACTAAGTTTTTATTACAAAGATAATGAAAAAAAATAGTGAACATGAACTTACGCAGGGTTTTGTTTAAAGTTTTTGTGTGTTGACAGAAATTAAACTGTCATACAGGGCTGCCAGAATTGACGATTTATCGTCATTTTGACGATTTTTGGTTCATAAATTAGCAAAGTGCCGATTTGCTGATTTTTTTCTAAAAAGTTACGATTTTATTCAGTCTTCAAAATAAGACAATTTTTAATCTTTTAATGTTTGTTTTAGACAGCACAGAAAAATAATTTTCGTTCTTTTCCATAAAAAATTTTATGGGCAAAAGCTAAATTTTGAGTCAATCCAATTTAAGTAAAAACTCGTACCAAAACCTTGATTTTGAGATTGAGAGTTCACTCGTGTGGGGGAGCAGGTGAAATTATGAACTGATTTGGCTCATTTTCAACATTTAATACTCTATATGTATGAAACATTTTTAAGCCAAATTTTATCATCCTAGCTTATTTGGGTGCCATGGTGCCAAAACTATAATTTCGTGAAGAAAGAATATTTGAGGTAAAAAAGAAAAAATAATAATAAATTTAAAGAAGATTTAAAAAAGTTAAGGTTTACAGGTGAAAATGAGAGATTTATTGTGATTAATAACAGGCAGTCGTGGTTTTTTGTTCATATCTTAGGCATTTGTAGACCGATCTGGCTGAAATATAATAGCACACTATTCCTCACTATATCCAATATAAATGTATAGCTATGTTTATATACGAGGCTTCGGAAATCCCATTTCAACAAACACATGGTTCGATTGACATCTTTAAACCAACTTTGCTATTCATAAGGACTCAGAATATACATATATACTTTATAGGGCATAACATTAGTATTGTAGCAATTACAAAAGGAATTACAAACTTATATAAAAACGAACTTGTATATATACCCTCTGTCGTGAACGGTATTTGAAATTTTTTAGAAAATGGCCCGATTGAAAGTATCTTTTATTCTTAAGACTTGGAACAAACCTTAGATTATTATAATATAGTAATGTAAGGCTTACAAAACAAATTTTTTATGAAAATTTTCCTTAACAAACGTTTGTTAAATTTAACAAAAAATTTCATAAACGTACGGTGATATATGTATGTATATCATATGTTTTTATTTGCTTGTTTTTAAATAAAAACCGAACAAACTTTGTTTAAAATCTAAATTTAAATTGTCCGATTTTTTGGACGATTTTTTAAACAGAAAAAGACGATTTTTTTTATTATTTTTCAGGAAATTGACGATTTTTTTACAATTTTATCTGGCAGCCCTGCTGTCATACCTTTTTGATCTGCCATGTCTTTGTCATTTGTTATACCCTCCACCAATAGTGGTGAATAGTAACTATGTCATTCCATGTAAAATTTCTTTAATATTCATTTAAGACCCCATAAAGTAAACATATTCTGGGCCTTTGAGTACAACTTAGTCGACTTTGCTATGTCCGTATGTCCATCTGTCTGTTGAAATCACGCTCATGTTCAATTTTGATGTTAAATTCTTTTTAGCTCTCCCAAGTTGTTTCATATGGACATTCAGATGAAACGGTTCGGTAGGAAAATAGTTAAGAGCTCAAATCTAAAACATATCCTAATATTTCTGTTACAAACACTAATAGAAATTCGTGGTGGAATTTAATTTTGTAAATCACACTTTAAACGATTTGACGCCTGAAATGTTATAGCTGATAAGACCAATAGCATAGTGTCACTATTATTGAGCAAAAGAAATATGAGGCGATCAATTTCTTATTTCGTTCGTTGGCGGATCTCCCAGAAATAAAGCATTTAAAAATGGAAAAAATTTAATTTTTTTTTGGAAAAATAAAAGCCAAATTAAAAACCAAATGGTCGAATTTATATTTCACGTATTGCTTTCGGAATTTTGTCAATACCCTATTCATCAGCAGCATCGTTTTCGATGCGAAATGATACAAAAACGAATAAAAGAATTCTGCAAGTACCAAGCTCTTTCAACTTCAATAAAAGCTAAAGATCTATTAAGATCAAATTTTTTTTTCAGTATTTATTTATTGAATCTTCATATATGAAATATGAACAAACAATAATTTATCAAATATTATCATAATACTGCCAGTGCCAGACAAAAAATTTCGTCATCCCGAGTTCTGTTCACATATGAAGGTGCTTATCGCACTTCTGATTGGGTGAGTGCTGCAGTGTCTCTTCTCCTTAAGCAAGTGAGGCCGATATAATTTAAAATATTTCGAGCTAGTGGATTTGGGTGCACTTCAAGCCTTTTAAATATTTTACTGCATATTTCGTCATCATAGTTTTAACTATAGACACCTTGAGATCCTTGTGAATATTTGAGTTTTTAAAATACCAGGGAGCAGCTGTGATTTATTTTGGCGCCTTTGAATTTTCTCGATGTTAGAGGCTGAGGCACTGCCCTATAACTGAAAAGCGCAGATTGGCTTGAAGACAGAGTAGTAAAGTAGAAGTTGCAATCGAGACTTAGAACAGAATATCTTCCAATAAACCAATTAATTTGAATTGATTTTAGTTTCATATGAGTAAATTTAGCTTCTTTATGCCATTTTCACTTTAAACGCCGATCTAAATGTTTACCGAGGTATTTTACATGCGAGTGTTGGGGTATTATTTGATTATTGATTTTAATAGGGTGGCATGTTTCCCGACGCAATGTGAATGTTGTATGTACGCATTTTTGCTCGTTGACCTTTATCCTCCATTGTTTTACTCACATTTCCAGCTCAAATATATAATCCTGTAAGAAACGAGATGCTTCATGACTGTTTTCTTATACGCTTAGAAAACTCTGTATCATCCGCTGAAGTTTGTGTGATTTATTTGTTGGCATGGCCGAAGCATAAATTAAGTATAATGGAGGGCCCATGATGCTGCCTGTGGGACTCCAGCGTTAATTGGCTGTGGAGAACTTAAAAATTCGCCTTATTTAATAATAAATTTACGACCGACTAAGTCGCTTTTTAATAGCTTGTGTGTGTTTGCTGGTAAGTTTTGCTTCAATTTATGTTATAAGCCTTTATGTCAGACTTTATCAAGAGCTTGCGAGACATCGATGACGAGTGCAGAGCAATACTTTTTTTCTTCAAAGGCTTTTCTTATGACATTGATTATTCGATGAGTTTGTTCGATTGTGCTGTGTTATCCTTAAAACCGGAATTGATTGAAAATCGGTGTTAATTTTGACACTAGTAGTTTCCCAAATAGCTTTGTAATATTAAATAATAAGCTAATAGGCCTGTATGACTCAACGTTTGTGTGATCCGTTCCTGACTTTGGTTTCATGGTTACTAAGGAAACCTTGCATTCTGGGGTTAGTATTCAAAGCTTAAAATGGCATTAAAAAAAAGAATAAATTTCTTTGCTATGCGAGGTAGCTCCAAAAGCATTTTATTACTGATCTTATAAATACCGGGTGCCTTCTTGGTGTTTAAATCACAAATAGCCTTTTCGATTTCTCTTAACTCAAATCTTAAGGGAATAACTGCTCTAACATTCACAGGCGGTAACTCGACTGCTATATCTTGAGATATATTTGGTGCAAATACGGGTTTCAGATGATTAACAAAAAGATTTCCTTCTTCAATATCATTTCCTGCCCAGCTTCCATTCAGGGGTCTTAATGGTGGCTTAGAGATAACTGATCTATTGAGATTTCTAGCTGCACGCTATAATGAGTAGTTTGATTGTGGAGTTAAATCGAGTTGCCTAAGATATTTTGCCAGGGAAGCCGTCTTCTGAGACTGCAGTAACTTTCTTAGCCTTTTTGTGCACTCTTTTAATAAATTCTTAAGTTGGGGGGATCTGTGCAATTGCCACTCTCTTCGAACTCTCCTTTTTTCAGTCAAGAGATGCTGGAATGTGGAACAGCTAGTTTAAGATATCTGTCAAAATTTACAATGGAAAGATCCACATTCTCCGGTGTACTAAGCGGAATATTTTCAGTGCAGTGGGTACTGAGATATTTTTTATATTTTAACCAATTTATTTATGTTGCCGACGTCACTAAGTAACCAGACGGAGATACAATTCTATTAGGGTTTCTTATAGTAAGAATTGTAGGTGTGTGATCAGAAGATAATTCTAAGGAAGCTTCAACATAAATCGTATCTGCGGGGATGTTTGTAACCATGCCAAAATCTATGACATCTGGAACTTTTTGCTGATCAGTAGGGTAATATGTTGGTTGTCCGCTCGCGACCACATTAAGATCCATTTTACAAATTGTGTTAAACAAGACACGACCCTTAGGTGTAATAAGTCGTGACCCCCAGAAATGGTGTTTAGCGTTGTAATCACCAGCAGCTAGGAAGCAGGGTCCTAATGATTTAAAATATTTATTATATTGGCTTTCTGATATAGAAAATCTACTTGGGGAGTATAATGATGAAATTACTAGGTTTCGATTTAATTCCTCAACGCAAATATTCGTTGCTTGGAGATAATCTTCATGATGATCACACATTAAGCTCTACCTCGAGGGTCCTTGGTATCATATAATATATAACCATTAATTTTAAACGTATTCCTTGGGGTCAGATGAGTTTCAGAAACCATCATTACATCAATTTTTTTATTTTTAAGAAAGTATTCTAGTTCATTTTTATGTTGGCGAATGCCGTTTGCGTTTCAAAAACAAATTTGTAAACAATTCATGGCTTGTTAAGTACAGCTTGCAATAATATCGATTGCATTCTTAGCATTTCCTGCATCATATAACCCATTGTGTTCGTGAAATTATTTACTGTTTGCACTAGTGATTCCATGGTTTTTTCTAGACGGCTTAAATTAGACACTGGAGTTTCATCATTATTTGGCGAAGCAACTTGCATCGGCATATCGCTTGATTTTAGGACGTTAGCGTAGGAGGTTCTGTTATTACTAGGGTGGTAGGTACCTGAATGTCATTAGTGTTTACATGATTTGTTACCTGCGTTTGAAGGGGATTCGGTTACGGCCCAAATGAACGCTTATACAGGACATCCGCTATAGTTGGTAGTGTGATTACCGCCACAGTTACCAAATTTTGTTAACGTTTTTAGACTTGTCGCACAGATTTGTACCATGTAATTCACCACATACGACGCAAACACGGGTTAAATGGCAGTATGCTTTAGTATGAGCAAATTCTTGGCAGTTTACTTTGTGCGGCTTCTCTATAGTGATTCTTCTGTACAGAACGTATTTCAAATTGTAAATGGGATGCGTTTTGTTTTTTTTTTTAAGCTAAACGTCGGCGGGTTCTTATTCCACTCGGGTTCTTATTCCACTGGCTGGATTTTTTTTCCCCTATTTTGAATATTTGTTATGCATCTTATTTTGAAGCCCTTCTCTTCTAAAACTGTAAACTTAAACTTACAATATTTGATTTACGAATTTACAACGTTGTCGCAACATTAAAATAACCGACTTCCGACTCTTGTTTTAATTATTGTCACAAAACCGTTAATTTAAATTTACAACATTGAATCAACAAACATAAAATTTTAATATTAATCTTAATCTGGTGTTAATAAACTGAAGATATAGTTCCCATACAATATGTTGTATATATGTATACACATACACATATATATAGAAATTCTGGATAAACAATTTTCCCTAAGCCATCCTAATAAAAAAATTTTCAAATTGGTGAATTTTTCGTACATCCGGAAATCCAAATATCGTACCGGTGAAGAATTTTTGTTAAAACAGTATTAAAAAACTATTGTTATAATTTTGTATCTAAAGTGTGGTGGTACAAAATTTTGTATCTACAGGGTCGTGGCGGTACATAATATTTAGAAGAGTCGCAATTTCTGCCAGTTTAAGCCAAATTAAAAACCAAATGGTCGAATTTATATTTCATGTATTGACTTCGGAATTTTGTCAATACCCCATTAATCAGTAGCAGTTGGGAAAATGCTTTCAATACAAAATGATACAAAAACGAATAAAAGAAATCGTTTGCAAGTACAAACTTCATCAAATTTAATAAAAACTAAAGATCTATTAAGATTAACTTTTTTTTTTTTTTTAGTTAAACTTGAGTTAAATTTAAAGATTTACAGAATACATTGCTGATTAATAAAAAAAAGGTTTTAAATATTTTATTATTATTGTAATTGGCTGTATTAAGAATTTCAAGGGGCAATTTGTTAAATATTGTTGTTAGCATTACGGATAGAGTGCTTTTCCCATAGTTGTTTTTTTGTCTACGTACACAGTATCTACCCTCAGCATTCATACGAGTCTGATGATTGTGTTCTATCCTTTTTAGAAACCTGTAGCCCGTTTCTGTATTTCTCGCATCATAAAATTTCCCGCATGAAACAAGTGAATTATGACAAAAACAGTGCAATATGAAACAAAAAATGGTTTATCTCACATAAGTGTTTCTGTATTTTACTTTGCGAGACTTATCTGTCATTTAAATAATTTTGCAGCAATTATTGGAAGGATGTGAGAAAAAGTGTTTCTGTAACAATATCTTGCAAAAAGTTTCTCACAAGAACTGTCAAAATAAGTCATATGTATTTGAAATTGATGCGAGAAAAAAAAATTTAAAAAAATGGAGCCCAAATTATGTATGTATGTACACAAGAATGTGTATTATTTTTTTTTATTTGAAAAGCAAGAATTTAAATGATAAAAATAAGTATATAAAACACAACTGTTATATATTGTTATTTTAATTTTTTTAGCCTTTCATTGTGTTTGTTTTATGTAGGGCTGCCAGATAAATTTGTGAAAAAAACGTTAATACCCTAAGAAAAATAAAAAAAATCGTCTATTTTGTTGGGACAATTTAAAATTAATTTTGTTCGATTTTTATCACATAATCACAGATTTTTATCATGTAAAAAAAAAACATTAAGTTCATGGGTAAAATACATATTTTATACTTGAGGTCTATTTAAATAAAATTATTTATTTTATTTTTCCTTAATCCGATAACAGTTTAAATCACACAAAGAAGTGACAAAATATCATATTGAAATAAAATAAACACTTTTGGACAAAATAAAAGGCAAAAATTTCCTAAAGTGCATTGACTGAAAAATGGGGTAATAGTTTAATCTTTTGATCACATAAACAAATGTATTAAATAATCTAAGGAAATAAAAATTAAACAGTTTTCCTTCGAAATTTTGATTTTGCCCATAAATTTTTTAAGCTGCCTTGTTTTTAAAGATATCATTTTTCTGTGGTGCCGAATATATAAACATATTAAACTAATTAAAATTATTTTATTTCGAAGACTGAATAATATCGTCACCAGAAAAAATCAGCAAATTGGCACTTTGCCAATTTTGGAACGAAAAATCGTCAAAATAACGATAAATCGTCGAATCTGGCAGCCCTATTTGTATTATATCTATTTCTTTCGTTGACGTTTTGCTTGCATTTGACACTTAATTACTGGAAGTATTCCAGTTAAAACAGAATCTGTGTTGTCTGTTCTCGCATTCAAATACAGAAACACTTTTTTCTCACAAATCGAGAAACGATGGATATTTTTGTTTCACACTTAATGTGAGAAATTTTGTAATGCGAGAAATACAGAAACGAGCTACTGGAGTCATTATAAAATTCTGTTTATACAATAAAAAAAGATGCTTTTAACGTTTAATATGTTGAGATCCTTAGCAATGTTGATATTTGATGCGTTGGTGTTGGTATTTGCGGAGTTGTTGGAAGATGTGGCGTTGCTGTTGGTAGTTCTAGAGATGTTATCAGTAAATGTTATTCTATTTGCGTTAGTTGTTTGGTCATAAACGTTGGAATTAGGTGTTGTTAGGTTGATTGGGATGACGTTTTGTGTATAGTTAATGTTGCTTGTTGGGTTGTTATTATTGTTGACAATGACAAGACCGATATTGCTAGTAGTGGTGTATTGGGTATTGTTTGTATAGCGTTTTTTTTTAGAATTTTTAGCAGTTGGTTTTGAGTTTGTTGTAGTTTATTACAAAACGTTGAGTTTCCCCAGGCTGTAGTGCCATGGCGAAGATGTGATTCCACTTATGGTGCTTGTCTTAGCACCATATTGTTGGAGCTGTTACTTAAATGATGTAGCATAAATGATGCTTTTCTTAATTTTTTCCGGAGTTCATCTACATGTAACATTCATTTAAATTTATAGTCTACGTAAAGGCCTAGGTATTTATATGTATTGACAATTTCAATTGTAGTAGAGCAAGCTCATCACTATAGTCAAAATCTGTCATTTTTCTTTGTTTTGTTGATTTCCCTATAAAGTATATTTGTCGGTTTAATATGTATTAGTTTGTTCTTTGCTGCGTTGATTATCAAACCATGATCGTGACACCATCGCACAGCGGTATCGAGCTGGCATTGCATTATTATTGTTGCGGTGTCTAGATTTTTATGGGCCACTACTATAGCAGTGTCGTCAGCATATGCGAGTTCGTTAGAATATATTAGGTAGAGTATTGGACCTAACTTTTACATAATATGTCCTGAGTGTTATATAGTTTTTAAGCCAATCTAAACATCTATCACCTGTACCAATTCTTGCTAACATTATTATAAGCTTATTATGAGAAAGCTTTGCTAAAATCGATAAATAGTGTTAGACATTGATTTTTTTTACTTAGCTGCTCGTTAATATAGTTTGCAAAGTTACCAAGAAGTTTGTTTATGTTTTTTCCTTTTAGGAACCCAAATTGGTTTGATGAAATTATTTGGTATTTTTTTATATAGTCTGTCAATCTGTTGCACACGACTTCTTCAATTATTTTTCTTGGTTCTTGTTGTTACAGTTTTAATTTTACTAATAATGTCAAATCAAAATTAATAAACTTTTTAGTTTAATTAATTGCGGTTGTTTTTTAAATTTATTTTTCAACGAAAAATATGTTTTATATGAAATGCAAAAATGGTGAATGGAGCACTGCTTTGCTTCGTTGGCAGTACTATCTCAGTTCAATATCTCGGTTCAAGATTTCAAATTTGAACCACTGGTACGTATTGTAGTTGTCTGATAATATATATAATGGTCCAGTCAATCGACTACTTATTTCGTGTAATTCATAAATATAAACACAAACGCATGAAAAATATTTCTAGAACTTAATTGTTATCTTATAGATCACATATTAGCCGATTGCACAATCTTGTGCAAATGGTCTTGCATCGTAGCATTTGCAAAATGGTTATTATTTACTATAATACCAAAAGTATACTATAGAAATTACTATACCATTTTGCAAATGCTACGATGCCAGGCCATTTGCACAAGATTGTGAATTGGGCTAAAGTTAAATTTTAAAATTTGGACAATATTTGGACAAATACAAAAGAGATAAAAAAAATTTGACTTCCCGAATATGATACAGAAGTAACTAGCCCTATTAAAGAACATGTTCCACTTTACTTACTTATTTTTAAATTATCCTTTAAACTTTTTTTAATGACTTGATTTGTAGACAATTACCTGAAAATAAAAAAAAAAATTTTTTTTAAAGATTCGAAATCAATTAATATTTTTAAATATAAAAAACTTAATTAAATGCTCCCTAAAATACCTTTAAGTTTCAATTCTACTTGTCAAATTTATATTTTAGCGTCAACATCTACTTAATACACTTTAACTCTCAACAACTCATTAAATATTTAGCCACTTCTTAAAAATTTATTTTTCTTATACTTTTTTTTTTTTTTTTTGTATTTCCAAAACAATTTAGTGTTGCTAAGGAAGTAAATACCAATTGAAAATGATTTGCTTTTACAGAACAGAAGAAATCTTTATCAATTGTGGTATCTTTTTTTAAGAAAAAAAAAAAAAAAATACAAGGCACACACAAATCACTGACACTGATTCCAAACAACATACATGTACATGAGTACAATATGTATGCATGGACATGGTGGGGGTAAACAATTTGTGGAAATAAGTCTTAAAAAATAAACTTCATCAAGATTTTTTTGGCTCTGACACTTGTAGTCGTTCTTGTAAAAAAATAACAGAAAAAAATGTCAGTAGAAGTTAAAATTTCCAGGAAATATTGGATGATGCCAAAAGTAAGAATGCAAAGGATGGTAAACATATTTTTTTTTGATAACGACGGGTAACATGCTTGAGCCGATGTAGAAAAGATGATGAAGGTTTGACAAAGACGTTGGGGACCAAACTTGCGTTGGAGAGGAAATACACACTTTTAAACACAAACACTCACGTTAGGTATAACGTAAGTTTTTTTTTTGTACGTGATGCGTAATATGAACGTGACACCCTTAAAAGAAAAACGCTTGTTTTTTTTTGGTTTTTTTGCAAAATAAAAGTAAGTAAACAAGGTACAGTGGGCGGAAAACAAAAATATGTATTTAAAAAATGTTGTACATACATATTTCAAAATCCTTAAACATACTTAACATTTGTTACCTTTATTTTATTCCACTGTAAGCTAACTCAACTTTTTGTATTTTTCTTTTTAAATTTTAATACCCTTTGACATCGTATGTGGAGTATGAATTAAGGCCCAACCATAATATGCATTAGGACGCTTAAGTCAACTTAAGCAACTGTGCGAATACATATAAAACATATATGGCCAACTATAATGTACTTAATGAAACTTTTCGTTAAGTTTCGTCAAATGTCATTTGCTTAAGCAAAGTGCCAAACTGAACGCACATTTCGTACGGAATCAGCTGTGTGTGCGTTGTTACAAAAAATAAAATAAATTGAAATGGATAAACAAAAACAAGAATATAGAAAAAGCGGAATTATACATATTTTAATTTTGTATCCTTTTTGTTTATAATTATGTACAACAATCCCCAATTTTTTTTTATGACGTTGCTGGCAAATTAAATAAAACCTAAAATAAGCAAATACAGGGCTGTAATTTTTGGTACTTCTTTATTTGAAGTACTCGCAAGAAAGCAAAATATTGCACAAATATGCAACATGGATCTTAAGTTTATGTAAGTACATTATGGCCACCTTTAAGTCTCTTTTAATTTTCTTATGCATTTGACAGACTTTTCGTTAATTTTTGACAGTACTTTAAGCTAACTTATGCATATTATGGTTGGGCCTTTAGACGTGTGCGTTAAAGTTTGTAACGCCTTTATATATTGGTTCTATCGTTATACATCGTTTAGAAACTAGATCAACAAAGGATCACTTTCTGGTCAAAATATAAAAGATTGAAAAAACATTTCAGATAAGCTTCTATTTTTGAGCCAAAGACAAAACCTATTGTTTGAAATCAATCCAGTTAAGGGTGCTGCTATATGCAGCAGCCCCTATTTCTTGATGTTAAGTTACCAGATACTACAAAATCACTAATCAGAGTCCTATTTGCTGCCACGGGAATCAAAAGCCCCCGGGACTTTATAAGTCATTGAGTGGTTTTTGGTGAGACCTCTTTAGAAATCAAGTGATTTGAACCTAAATCCCTGAAAGCAAGAATTTTGAAACGAAGGATTATGGGCTGGTTTATGGCCGTAACCTATAACAAAGCTCGTCGCTCTAGCAGATGTCGTCGTTAGCTGCTTTGCAACGTAAATATTATATGTAGAGCTAGCTCGTTAGCAAGGAATATGTACATGGTACACAGAAAGCAAAAGCTCGTACTAAATTTAAGTATCTCTTCCTACGTTTAGTACGAGTCATACTTACAAATTTAAGCACAAAAGTACTTAAAAAAATGGAGAAAATCCCAAAATTTTTGATAATCTATATATAAGTTGGCAAAGGAAAGACAGTTAAGAACACTTTCCTTCTCTGTTTTTCAATCGATTTGAACCGAAAATAAACCATTTGAATATATATTCAATAATACATAATTTCTTAATATATGATGGTAAAAAGGGTAAAAACGGGTAAACTCGGTAGCCTCATGTCTCTGAAACTAAAAGAGTTCCGAAAAAATTTAGTATTTATCATTGTTTATTAGCAAAATAAGCGGACAGGTGTCAGGTACTTTTTTGAAATTCGGCCCTTTTGGGGAGTAATCGGGTATAACCTGTATTTAAGGACTTCTTTGTCGCCCCATTGATCTTTTAAAGCAATAAACATGGAAATAAAGATTATACATATTAAATTCGTAAGCTATCTAAAAAAATATACATAAAAATGTAGTACTTTTTCCAAATTTAAACGTTTAAGGGGTGAAAACCTTACCTATTTTTGGTCCTTTTTTACAAAACATTGTTCTCTATGTATTGACATATACGTGTTTGATTATGTTCTACCATTACAACATTGACATTTTTTTGTACTTCAATGGAAAGAAAAGATTTTGTAGTTTTTCGTTTAACAACTTTTACTTTTTTTTAATTTTCTTTAATATTGAAGCTAGAAACATAAAATTAAACATGCAATGTCCTGAGTGGATTATAATCTCTAAGAGGAAAGTTTTTGGTACTTTTTTGTTTTTCAACTGGTACTTTTTGAGTTTTTATTAATACTGAACCTAAAAACATTAAAGTCGACGGAAAGAAGGATTCTTAAATCCTGATGAAAGAAATAATAATTAAAAAAATAATAGCAATGAAAAGAACTCAATAATTTGTTTCCTGTACTAAAAATTCAAAAAGGGGGAACTACTTATAACAAATTTTTAAATTGTACTAAATGAGTCACGGTAGTACCAAGGTACTTTAGAAGTTCAAAATGTACCAAAAAAAGTGCAATTGTACCAACCTTAGCATCCCTGGTCCAGAGTGATTGAGATTTTGTTTTTTTTTTAATATAATTTTGATTTAATTGACATTTTAGTTGTTGTGAAATAAATTTTTATTTAAAATATTAATTAAATATCCAAAAATATTAATTGATTTTTTCGTTTAAAATAAGATAATTTAAACTTGTAGAATTGTTGTTGGGAATTGTCAAAAGTTGAGCTATATTTAATTAAAGCAAATTTTTTTGATACATTTTTTAATTTAAATTAAAAATAGCATTTATTGAAAAGAATAATTCATAATATTTAAATTTTTAAAATTTTTAGTAATCAATACCATAATTTTGGAAATAGGTGCAAGACCAACAACTTGTTTGCTTGATTCTATGAATTTGGTGATTGGAGACTTTTTAATATTTGCTGTGTAGAAAAGAGCAAAAACCGATTTACCTGTTTTGTGTAAAAACAACAATGTATATTTTTCCTTCATGTTTAAAAGGTAAACTAAGAAACAAAAATTCCCGAATTCTATATGTTAAAAATACGTCCAATACTTAAAGTAGAATGATTATGAAAATATATCGGACATGCTGCTGGTTACTTATAATTGAGTGTTCTTCTGTATACAAAGTGGGGAATACCAAAAAGGTGAAACAAACATGTGTTACGAGCAGGTGGGTTCTGGTTCTGTGTTGGTAAGTGTTTAGGTTAGAATCCAATCTTTTTTGGATTATTTTATGTGCGAATTCAGGATTAAGCCAACTTTGAAATCAAGCACAAATTGAGATTAATTTTTTATTCAGTTTTACTTAAATCAATTCCGTTTTCAAAAAATTTAAGGTATGGGGCACTTTTATAATCCGTAGTTGAATCAAGTATTCTTTACTTAAAAAGATGTCCGTACTTACCGTACTATTGATACCGCTTCGGTTTGATTTAAGTACGGATGGATTGATTTTTCTTTTCATTGTACTAACAGACATTTTCTCAAATTCCAACCTGATTGTAGGTGTCTGCATTAGTAGAGCCATTATGTTCACTTGGTGTTAATACTATAGTAAAGTAAAGTCGTAATTACATGCCCTCGGCTAAATCTAAAACACATCTGTTGAAAGCGTTTCACGAATTCACTTAGTCCGATACAAATGAACCTCCAGAATAAACTTTTACAGCGAAACAATTCTATTTAAAATAATGTAAAAGATAGCTGTCCTTAGGCTTCCACATAGATGCAATTCCGAAAATATCCTTAATTCGCATAAAATTCTTAAAAATTTAAGTATCAAAACAAAATTTGGCAACAGTTATTCTAATATAAAGAAAAACAATGAAACCAATAGGTCCATAAAATACCATTTCTTTTATTTAAATCCCATTTTCAAAAATCGCTTGAAGCGACTTACAAATTTCAAAAATTAAACAATTTAGTTCCCATTTCCGGAGAATCTTTTTAACCAGCAAAAATATTTCAAAACTGGCAGCACCGATAGATCCATAATAAACTTTTGTTTTGCCCAATAAGTCTTATTCTTAAAACTCATATAAAATTAATTGGTATTGAGCCAAAAAAAAAACTGCAAATCTAACTTAAAATCGTACTACGGTTATTTTATACTCTCAACTGTTTAAAGATTGCATATGGTCGGGCTTGACCCACTATACATTCTTAGTTGTTTCCTGTTCTTTTGTAAATTATTTTTTTTCTCTTTGTGCCTGTCTTACTTTAAGTGAACTGCTGCATTTTGTAATATATTTTAAGCCGATTAAAAAAAGTGCCTACCTACATAATATAACGACGTTGTATTTGACAAGAATCTCTAAAGAAACGTTAGTGAAGGGCGGGTGAAGCATACAAAAGTTATAAAATAATAGTGTTCAAGTACCCTAGAACTTTATAAGCGAATATGAGTTTATTTCTTATAACTTTTTGAAAAAAAAAATAAAAAAATGGGGGAAACATATAAAAAATGAGCAAAAAAGTTAAAAATGCTATAGCAGCGAGCTGAATATTGTCCGTAGCAAACAATTCAAAAAGTAGCACAAACCATGCACACTTAAGTCGTATTTTAAAAAAAGAGCACGTCAATGTCATTTATAAGTGTAAATATTTAGTTAAGGTAACACAATGATGGAAATTTTACACACTCCCATAACAATGCCTTGTCATTATCAGGCAACACAAAATAGCTTTTCAACAGAACATCTACACTCTAAAAAAAAATAAGCGATTAAATGGGAAAACATATATATATTGTATATGAATTATCTTCATTTTAAATAAGTGTTTGCTGTCAATTGGAAGATATGGATGTGGACGATATGGGGCTTCAACATGATGGTGCCACTTGCCACACAGCTAACGAAACAATGGCTCTTTTGCGCGACAAATTCAATGGCCGTGTTATCTCACGTGGTGGCGATGTCAATTGGCCGCCAAGATCATGTGATTTGACACCGTTGGACTTCTTTCTTTGGAGTCAATAAGCCAGCAACAATTCAAGAGCTAAAGGATGAGATAATTCTGCACATTAACGGCAATGAACCTCAATTATGCCTCAGCGTCATCGAAAATTTGGACCATCGGATGGAGGTGTGCCGCCGAGGTCATGGCGGCCATTTGGCCGATATTTTGTTCCATACATAATTGAACCATACCAATATTATCATAATAAAAAGAAATGACAAAAATTTCCTAAATAATTTGTGTTTTATTCAAAATCATCATCGGCCCTTAAGATTTATCGACCCTTTACAATTTACCTTTTACAAATAAAGTTTAGTAAAAAAATAGATTTTGTTAAAAAGTTTGATCCCTTAACTAATCACGCTTTTTTGGATTTTATCGTCAAATATTTGTTAGGTCTGAATTAATCTTAAGTCAAATGTATGTATTTTATTGGTTCCTTGCCGTTTTGAATTATTTTTGAATTGTTTTGTTTTTATTCAAATTACCGTTTTAATACAAAAATTTATTTGATTATTGTGTTTTTATGTATTTGAATTAAAACCGGTTGACCGGCTACTTTAAAAATGTTTGACCGAAACCCGGTTTTTTTAAAATAGAAAACCGGTTTTTGAAAAAACTCGAATAATCGATCTCCCTAGTAAATGCATATTTATGATTATTTAAGAGGTAAGTTTAAATATACATTTACTTATATGGAATTTTTAGTTTATTTTACAATTCTTTTATTTAAGATGCTAATGTGACATATGAAGCTTGCGGTATACACTACATTTAGGTCTACGCACAGAATTCAGATAAATGCTGGTTTCATGAAAAAAAAATACAAGTAAATATATTGTAGTGCAATTTTGAATTATTAAAAAACATTTTTTTTTTTAGTATTATTTTTTACAGGTTGCAGAAGAAAAAAAATCATATCTTAAAAAAACACCTCAGGATTTTTAAAGAATTTCAGGATTTTTAAAGAACAGTTTGAGGAATTACATAAAAAAAAATCTGCAAAAAAAATTAGGTTTTTGACTTAGTCCATTTTTAAATTTTAATATTTTGTAGATATTACATTTTTTAAGCCCCATTGTAGCCCCAAGTATTCTCTTTAAAGTAACATACAAATCTTCTTCGTATGTGCAGTAGTTTTTGAGATATTGAAAAAATAAACTCAACACATTCGGCTGATTCGGCGAAATTATGACATTTTGAATGTGACGTAACTTTTGCAAAAAAAAATTTTTAATTTTTTGACATGGAATTACCCAATTGTTGTTTTTTTTTTGTTTAAAAATTAAAAATAGATAAACAAATTTCATATGCTTTTTATTTCTTGGGTTCAGAAAAATATGTGATCGAAATGACAGCTGAATGTTGGCAATACAACAGCGATGTGTTATCAAAAATGAAAACAACATGTTGTCGGAAAGACATGGTGATATGGTGAAAAATATTAACATTTTGTTGTCCGAATGAGACTAAATGGTGACCAAATTACAAAGAAGCTCAGTCATAGTTTTTTAAGACGTTAAATTACTTTGTCAAATTTCGTGAAGATCGGCCCACAATTAGTCCCATATAAAAACCACTCCTGAATTATTCTAACTGTCGGTGGAAGTTATCAAAGATCCGGCACAGCCGAATATAAAACTCTTACTTGTTACAATTATTCTTTAACATTCTACCTTAAGGCACTTTTACACGATATGTATTTTGCAGTGGTTTTATTAGATGTAAAATCCACATGTAATTCTACATGTCTGTTGTCTGTCTATATAAACAAATGCAGAAGGTTTATAATTTTTGCTGGACCTAAAATCGTCCACAACAGCAAATTATATAAATATTTATATTTATATTCACTTTTAATTGTATTTCAGTTATTAAAATTTTTGTCTATTTAAAGAATATGTGTAAATAAATAAATAATGAAATGACTTGCAAAACTGCTGATAACAGGTGGTTTGTCAGTTCAAAATAGAACACGCTAGAATTGAAAAATTTTACACTTTCTAATACGAGCAAAGATTTACCGAAATTTTTTTGCTTTTTTGTATGTTTTTTGCAGTTGGAAATTATGCAAGCACACTGCAAAATACATTTCGCGTAAAAGAACTTTTACAAAGATGTTTTAGGCTAGATTACACTATCTTACTTTGTATTAATACATGTTAAAAACTCTAGTAATATTTGAAAGTGCGAATGTGTTATGAAAATTATAATTATTACACTTACTTTAACGCGATTCACTTACTTTTAACGATCCGACAATCGTCATTTTTGTCGAACTATATATTCGCTTGCAGTAACACAGGGTCTCCACCTATGAAAATATCTGAGAGAACGTCGACATAATGTGAGAACACATTTCTTTATGTTAATCTTAATATTAAACAAGGGGAACACGTATTTTATAAGATTTCATAATCGACTGATTCTCGCACAGTAAACTTGTATCGTTTTTATTATTTGCATTCTTTTTTTTTGGCTTTTTTAATTTAAAATATTGTTTTTTTAAACATTTTTCACAATATTGTCACTATTTGCATTAACAAATTACACATTTTAATAATGGTGGATTATTATTGTATTGTATGTGTGTATGTATGTGTATTTTTGACAGCTCATCTTATAAGTCCCAATTTACATTATACGATTTTTATCGTTGCGATTCTTACCTTATTGGCGAGAGGGGAGAGAGGAATTAAAAGGGGTACACAAGCGAGTGTACTCTACGATTCGTTTTGTTCATTCATTCGTAGTGTCAAATTATATGTATCCACAAGAAGTTGTAACGACAAAAATCGTACAATGTAAACATAAGACCGACTTCAAAGAAGAAACGACAATAATCGCAACGACAAAAATCGTATAATGTAAATTGGGACTTAGATAGGCTGACTTCGAAAACGTACTAATACAAAGTTTATATACAGTTTTACTACTGTATATTAACCATGTACATCTATAAAGTGCCGAAACAATGCAACTATGTGTTTTGTTTATTTAAACGTTTTGAAATGTAAGTGATGCAATGGATAATATTAAAAATAAACAGTGTTTGCAAATGAAATGTTAAATGTCACAAAGCATCAATTTTAAAACCGATACTTAATACTTAACAGGGATGTTTTGGAAGGGTTTGCATTGTATATATTTTGTACTGCGGCGTTATGAAACATTATGCTCTGTTCTAATACAGCCATAGTTGTTACAAGATTTCTCATAGCAACTGTCTCATAACATTTATTATAATATTAATACTAACACTATTTGAGAGTTCACACGTAAGATAATACTCTCTGCGATTGAATTTGACGTTTGCTGATATAAAAATCTTACATCTTATCTCAGGTGGAGACCCTGTGTAACGATAGTGTAATTCTGTAATTTATTTTTAACGATTGTAAACAGCTATTGTTTTTGTAACATCTCTGTCTACAAAATGTTAAAATAGACGAAAAACACAAAAGAGAATAAAGGAAAAATAAATGAAATTGTGCTTAATTTACTGTTTTTATATATTATTTTGTAAATTTTACATTTAAAATTTTGTTTTTGTTCATAATTTGCTTTTATTTGTAAATTTTTAATTTAGAATTTTGTGTTTTATCATATGTATGTATGAAGTATGTATGTAAGAAGTCGGGCCTCAGCCACTTTAAACATAAAATACATTTTATCGATGAAATAAACACAACGTAAATTATTGTCGTTAAAATAATTAGTATTGTGGTTATTTTATTGAACTGTTAATGGTTTTTTTAATACAAATTAAGATATTTTTAATCAGGCTTAAGTTCATTGAATTTAATTTTCATTAAATTATTTTTATGAAGACTGGAATTTTACAAAATTAAATCAATTAAAATTTTATTGATAATTTATCATTCTTGACTGCGCTGAGATAACGAAAAAAAAACTGCTTAAAGTAGCAGCTGACTTTAATCGACAGCAAATATCGTTAAAAATGTTACTGAATAGCAAATTCGATAAATTTTTGATATATTTATTTTAGCGATACGATTATCGTAAAAAAGTTTGTGAATCGCACTACAGGGTTGCATTTTAACAAAAGCATATCCATGCGTGATAGTGTGAACACAAGCATGATTTTTTACAGTCGCAAAAAACTCATTATATTTAATTCATGTATATGGTGGTGTCGATACTACAACAAGTAACAACACCAAAAACACAACAATTATTTTTTTGTTGCTTTCGTTGATCGATATGTCAAAAACACAAGTAACTTTTGACGTTTCTCTCTCTAAGTAAGAAAAAAAAGTTGCACAGATGTGCTTTCAACGCCACCTGGTAAATGAATTCGCCTTGATTTCTATCTTCCAAAGTATTATGGAATACGTAGGACATGTGTGATAGTGTAAAAGAGCTTTAAGTAGTAAAGAAGTGCTGTGGTCGTTTAAATTTTTTTTTTTATTGTTAAAAATTCGTTTATTTACTTCTCTGCATATCCGCATATCTTATTTCGTAGCGCACAAATCTGCGCTTACTTTTTAAAATGTGCCATTAGTTCTTCGCAAAATAATAAATTTTTTTTTATTGAATTGATAACATTTTACACAAGTACAGGTGTGTATTGATTTTAATGCTCTATTTACTACTCAAACAGTGAGCACCAGTTTAAAAAAAAAATTCTGCGTTTTATAGAACAGACAGTTTAAAAAAAAAATTCATTAAATTTCCTGCAATTTTTTCTACATTTTCATTATTAAATTTTTGTATACGATATTTTTCGCAACTGAAGTTACGTACAATTATTTGTTTTTAACGTTTTTGTGTTTATTTTCGAAATTGGCCATGAATTCATATAATTGTTAGTCGAACAATTTATAGAGCAAAAAAATTCCCAGAAAGTCAATGTGAAAAAAATATATTGTAATTTTTTGTAAGCAAATTTTACCATTTTTATTTAATATTGTTAATTTTTTTTTGCTGTAAATGCAAATAATTCAATTTTCACTTTTAAAACAGTTTTTATTTACTCAATATTTTTTATTTTATTTTTCAAAATTTTTTGTAAAGTTGTAGAATAAAAATTTACACTATCCGAATGCAATTCCAATCGAAATGACTGTATAGAATGGCATTTATTTATTCCAAATGTTTGTTTATAGGGAAAATTAATATTTCTTTTTTGCCTTTGGTATTAAAAAAAATGTCCTTTAGATAAAAATAATCGATTTTTTTTTTTTTTTTTGGAATAAAGATATGTTGAATTATTAAATTCAGTAACAGATTTTAATAAAAGGAAATTGAAAATGTTTATATGTGTATAATTTAAAAATGCGGTATTACTTCTACGTTTGTTGTGAGACACTTGTACAAAATGAATTTAATTAATAGTATTGACGGACGTTAGATATAACCTTTTGCCAAATTTCTGGCAATATAAGAATTCTGCACTAAAGGGACTCCTCATTTTTTAAGATCAAGAGCGAAACAAGAAATTTTTGGATACCTTATTCTAAAGTGTAGAATATTGCAATGTTAACGTTCAGCATCGATTGATTACCAGAGTGTTTGGTGATCAAGCCAAATATCGACTTACACGAAATTAAGAGTCCTAAATTCCAATGTGAAATCAGTGCTATACCACGCTAGTGAAACTTGGAAAAGCACTAAACTTAAAGAAAATTGCAAACGCTCACAAACAAATTCCTGCTATATATCGTCGGCATATGGTGCCCAAGTAGTATGGGAAACGTAGACCTATGGATTCGAACTAATAATAGACAGCAGTAACTGAAATCAGAGACCGGATATAGCATTGGATACATCATATAATTCGAAAACCTTGTCAGAATATAGCACGGAAAGTATTTATGTGGATTATGCAAGGCCGTCGGCGACCTGGTGCTCCCGCTAGGACCTGGAGAAGAAGCCATCATGACGAGCTAAATTCTGGAAATTAAAATTAAAGCGACATCGTCGGAGAGGCCAATAACAAAGTTAGATAAGGTAAAGTCCCTATACTTCAGTGGGAGAGAACGATAACAGAAGAAGAAGGAAATCGATTATAACAAATGGCAGTTGGACGGGATAAGGTCTAAGCTATTAAATAGTTAATGGAAAGCTTACAAACTATTTTTCTCTAAAAAGTTATAAGCTGGTTCTGCAACATTTACGAGAGCGTTGTCATGGCAGAATACTATGATGGCGTGGTATATATGGTTGCATCTTTCGGGCTCTTTCGGCCAATGTTCGTTTCAAGCAATTCAATTATGTGCGGTACAGGCCAAATTTCAGCAGCCAATAAGAGATGTGTTCGTTTGTTTGGCCGACCTGGATGGTCTTTTCTTTCAGAATCAAAATTCACACTTATGAACCTCACAAATAATCTTGCACAAGTTAAAGTCGATGAAGTATATTTTTGACTACACTTTCGCTTTCACTTTCGCACAAGACATGGAATAATTAAAAAAAAAAGCAATTTCTTAGTGAGAATAGAGATAGCTGTGAAAAAGATTTGCATGCATGCCTACCCTAGAGCCTACTCCACGCTGGAATTTATCCACTGGGTGACAAACGATGCGTTAAGCAACCGCCCCCAAGTGTGAGAGCAACCTGCACACCCTGGTAGCAAGTTTAGTTCACAGTGCGGCAAGATTTTGCACTTTATTTAAAAGCTAGAGATATCTTACCTCCGCTGTTTTTGGAAATATGCTAGCAGCGGTGTTCGTCAACAAGACGTATCACACTGTGACTTTTGTTACTTTTAGGATGCCAAAAGTCGTAACAGTCAAATAAAAGTAGATATGGCAATTAAATTTAGCAATAATAATGATGAGATCGATATAGCATTGGACACAAAAAATGGGCGTGGTCCGCCCACTTTTTTGGTCACACCCATTTAAGGTGTATTTTCAAAATACCATAATTTTTAATTTAATAGTACTTATTATGGCGGAAAGAAATAAAAATAATTTTAATTTCACTAAATTTTTAGATACACACAAATGCCTTCAATTAGTAGTTGTTTTGAGAAATCAAAAGAAAGTTTGATCACAAACTTTTTTAATTTATGGTGGTCCACATCTTTTCCAATTATTTTGCAAATGGGATTATATACGGCATCATTTTTGTCTTCTTTCTTGCAAAGAGCGCATTTCGTGGAACTGCCATTTTTTTTTTTGTGGCGAAAAAATCAAAATATAGCAGAAAGGAGCAAAAACTTATTGTTGAATCTGAAACTAGATATATAAACCTTCAATCTCCATAAAATCACTTAACAGAATTCTACAGAATCATGCAAGTTTTTCTCTATCGAAAAACAAAAATTTTTGGAAATCACTCAATTTTTAGTGATTGCCTATTTTCATTGATTAAAAATTAAAATAAAAACGTTAAAGCTTCTGAAACTTACCAGTCTTTATAGAAAAGGTTCCAACTTAATTAAGGCAAAAAGACTTTTGTAAAAATATTTTGCCAAACAAAAGTAATGCCACCGCAAAGTTCAACAAAAAATGAAAACTATGAACAGATTTACTACACTTGTCACAGTGACACAAGTTTGATAACTGTTATCATGTAAATTGTTGTTTTTTTGATTTGTTTTGAGTACATATTCGTAATAGTTGTACATTTTACTATTACATAGCATAAAATTATTAAAATCGGAGAACATTTTTTTTCTTCCTTTTGGCATCCTAAAAGTAACAAAAGTCACACTGTGCGTATGGATAGTCGTCTCTCAGGCCGAACTCTCCCAAAAGTGGTGAAAATCAGCCTTTTAGTGGGATTTACCGGATATCACTTCGCACGACTTTCGGCTTAAACCAAAACACCACGTGATCCCCGAAACTATCCATTCCTCAAAAAAGCATTTATCGTTTGCAACATTTTTTTCAATGAGGATGGACGTGACACCCTGGAAGTATTAATTATGAGAAAACTAAAACCTACGCAAAGACAATCACCCAAAAAGAAAGGGAGCATTTCTCACAAAAAATATACTATCAGAGGCCTCAAGAAATAGTCAGTCCGGTGTCTGCTCACCGGGGGCTACCGACCCTCTTGGTATCAGATAGGATTTCGCTGGTCAGCCACGAAATCGTAAAGATCTCCTGTGATCTGTCAATTTTGGATTTTTGTCCGAAGCCCAGGTATTGACTGCAACTTATTATGCCCGGAAGATGTAACACCAAAAAAGTAAAATATCCTTAAACGGGGTGGTGAGAATAAAGACAGATGTTTAAAGATGCAAATCATGTGTTACAGATTCGAAATCTATAGTAAATCCCGCAATTTAAATGTATACACCCAATAATGAAACTGTATTTTCATTAATAAATAAAACCCTTTAATGACTTTAATATTAACATGACTATAATTTTCCTAACTATTAGCTCTATCTAATTCAGTCAATTTAATGATGTTTACTTAATCGGCTTAAAATTTGAAAATTATTTCTAAAATACATACATAAAATTTTTTATTAATTTTTTCAAAAAAACTTATCGATCGATCCTTAAAGTCAATTCATTTTATGTATGTATTAAATTAAGTATCCACAAAATCTTTCTATTTCAATTTTAAAATAAATTAAATTTTCAACAAATCCATAATAATTTGTTTCATTCAAATGAGCAAAAAAAAATTATTAAACTTCAATTGAAATTTTATGCAAACTTTGTGTAAGTTTAAATTTAACAGATTTTGTAATATGAATAAATACTCACACTGGTATATCAGCAATTTTCAGTTGAACTTGTTAAAATTAAATAAAATATTTTTTTTTTATTTTATGTGAAAAACAACAAACAAAATGTTTGTAACTTTCATAAAATTATGACTTTAATTTAATAGAAAACCAGTGGCAAACAGTGGTATTATTGCATAAACGCCTATGGGGTCAGATGCATATTAATATTGAATGAATTTTTACTACAACTACAACAAGAGAGATAACTCAAACAAACTCAAGCATATTATAAACCCATACATACATGCATTCATACATTTATTGAAGTTCATGTGTTTATGTAATTTTATGGCCTTTTACAAAATGAATATTCATTTTGACACATACATATATGTAGTTAGGATATCGTACTGACCAATGAAAAACACAGATGTATTTCGTTTTATTATCGTATAAAAGTGTGTGAGTATGAATTGGATACGAGTATGTTTGTAGGTATTAGACATTAAATAAGCAGATGTTAACATGCCTGTGTTTGAAAATATGTATGTGCCTGTGACAACAATGAGAGACGAAACTAAGTAAATAATGATTATCTAGTCTTAATTGTAGTGTACAAAATTTTATACACTATAATCTTTAATATTTCCTAATCTTTAGAAGAATTTATTATCTGACTACTCCAAGTATAGTCTATTTCACAGTCTACTTAGTAACATACAATGTATTTTACGGTGGGGTGCTTTAAAACCATGGGAGATAAGGCCATGATGACTTTATCTCTCATTCAAAAGGGAGATAAAGTCTTTTATTTTTTTTGTTCATTTGAATGGGAGATAAAGCCATCATGGCCTTATCTCACATTAGCGATATTAGAAAATGGCTTTATCTCTCATTTCAGTTTTGAAGAACTTTTGCATTTTACATTGATTAATAGTTTTCACTTCCGGAAACACTAAAGTCAAGTATTGAAATCTGGCTTCGCATACTAAAGTTTTTCTGCGTGGCGGCCTGCTGCCGCGCTTAGGGGTGTTTTCCTCCAGTAGGACACGGCAGGTGGCTTCGCTGAATAAAGCTAAGGATTTTCCCTTTTACAGAATGTTTACACCATGCATAAAAATATTCTGAGAAAATATGGTTTTATCTCTCATTTGCGAAAAAACAATATGGCTATATCTCTCATTTCGCAAAATTTTAAATATGACATTATCTCTCAATGATTGGGCAATAAGGCCATTATGGCTTTATCTCCCATTCAATTGAGCAATAAAGCCATCATGGCCTTATCTCCCATGGTTTTAAAGCACCCCACCGTATTTTACTTTATATTCTTTTCTATCCATCCTGTAATCTACAATAAAGTCTTCTTTTAAGTCCATAAAAAAGTCTACACTAAAGTCTACAGTTATCCGGCCTTAATTTCACTCTAAATTCTTCTGTAAACTATATCTTAAGTAGTGTTAACTCTATGTTATCTATTTTAATGTAATGTACACTAAAAAAATGTATATAGTTTACACTATACAGTACACTTGTGTTTACTCTTTATTCTACACTATAAAGTTTTATAAAGCATGAAGGATAGGAAGCTCTTAGGTCCCATAGTAGTCGTCTGTATAATTTTCACTGTAGTCTACTCTTTTTTTACCTGAAGCATACCCTAACCTATAATGTGAATATATTACCTTATAATTTATACACACCTTGTTAAAAAGGAGAATAAACCATAAAGCAAGTATGCGAGATAGATGTTGTACCACAAAACAACGCAACGCAACTTCTCCTCGATGCATGCACTATGGAAATAATAAATACGGATGTCCCCTCCACCAACCAAATAAAAACCGCAAACAGCCAATAACAAAACGGCAAAACCGCATGCATGGACAATTAACAAATGCGACCCAGTATTCATCGCTGAAATACTTAGCCCACCAATCGGGTAAATCTGCAATACAGAGACGCTCCTCACAGCATGGAAAGAAAGTAAGATAAAAAAATCCCCAAAGCATCGCTTTAACACCAGCGGTTTGTAAAATATTCAAAAAAATTATACTTAAACGTAACCTTGAACCCTTAAGCTACGGTCACACTTGGCAGATATTTTGTGAAAAACACGTGACCAACAGGTAAACTAAAATATAATTCCAATATTTATTTTGATAATGATACCACATCGTACAACAAATATTAAAATAGCTTTTTGCTATGTGTAGCAATATAATTAGTTGTATTTTGTGATATTAAGGCCACGTTGAATAACACTAACTATTAACAGAAGTATTGGTTATACTTATTTGGTAAAATATTTAATAAATGTGACTATAGCTTTAGACAAACGCCTTCGTAGAAAATATACCGAATTTAGAGGCAATCGCACCTGTGTCTACCAAATAAATAGCCTTATCTTTGTAATAAATAGAACAGTGTTACGAGTTCAATTCAACATTATATATAACATTCGTAGATTTCGAAAAGGCTTATGATGCCATAAATAGCAATAAGATCATGAACCCTCTCAAGATCAAATACGTTCCTAACAATATTATAAATCTTCAATTATTCAACCATGGGGGTTTTCAACAACGGCAAAACCAACAGCTTTCACCAACTCCTTTCCATAAATATACTTAGCGAAATACTAGCATACGCAGTAAATAAAAATAAGGGAGCTTTGATCACAACCTCGAAGACCCCGAATAGGCTGACGACATCGTGCAACTTGCAACAATAAAGAAAAACATGTAAAGGAAAATGAGCGACCTATCTGATCATGCTGCAAGATTTGGCCTACGTATAAACACAGAAAAAAAAATAAATGAGTGTTAAACCAAATCGAAAGCCTTTATTTCATCTAAACAACAGAATATGCCTTTATTTCATCTAAACAACAGAATATGTCAGAATTTTAAAGGACAGTTTAAGGAATTATATAAAAAAAATCAGACAAAAAAAATAGGTTTTTGACCTTGTCCATTTTGAAAATTTAATATTTTTATTATCAAAGTTGTTTGTGGGAATACTATTATTTATTAAAAGATTTTGTTTGTTGTGCTTAATTCCCTTTTTAAATAATTGATAAAAAATACTGAAATTTATTGTTGGAGGATATTTTTTTAATATATTGCTTGTAGCCCCAAGTATTCTCTTTAAAATGACATACAAATCATCTTCGTATGTGAAGTAGCTTTTGAGATATTGAAAAAATTAACTCAACACATTCGGCTAATTCGGCGAAATTATGACATTTTAAATATGACATAATTTTAGAAAAAAAAATTAATATTTTTTTTTTTCGTTTTTATATGTACCTTATAAGATGAAAGGAACCTTCTCACCAAATTTCATTAAAATCGAAAGGGGTCGGGTTCCACTCTTGGTCGATTTGAAATGGAATTACCCATATCCACTCAAAGTTGGTTTAAAATAAAGAAAACTTAGTTTGATGAAATTTTTTTTTTTTTAATATACACAAGTTTTAACCGATGCTTATATAAGAGTTTTTTAAATGCAATTATAAAAATTGTATTATATTGTGATGCATAAATGGGGAATATGCATATAAGCATATGTTGATGCACATGACAATAAAGGCTTTTTAAATAGTAAGAAAAGTTGAAATGCATAAAAGCTTATAACTGGTATGTATCTAAGCTGTAAATGCCATACTCTTTGGTATAGTCTGCACTATGCACTGCTCTGAAACAAACATTTACAGTCTACACTAAGGTCCTAATAATGTTTAACGCAACGCAACGCCAAAGAATTACATGAATTTCTGTAGAAAGCAACAACAAAAGTACAAAATATTTATGACATTGTTTGTGCTTTCAATGTAATTCATTGGCGTTGCGTTGCGTTTTACATGATAAGGGCCTAAATTAACTACTCTTTATACTTTTTGTATGGCTCCTTTACTCTTCATTTTTCGTCCCTAACTGTATATGTTTTATATTTGTGTAGACATAGAGACAGGCCTAAAAAACATTTCTACATGTGAATTTGGACAACATTTCAATGAAATATATACCAAAAGTTTCATTTATTATAGACGTATACAAACAAACTTATATATAGTACTGCAAGCATTTGCACTATCTGTAACAACCCAGACATACATACATACATATGAAAGCATATCTATACATATAAACATATGTACATATACATATATTTAATATTTAGCTGATGATATTCATAATAACTGAAAAGTTTAAGTTTGAGTTTGAAATTTGTGTTGAAACCACAAATTGCTATTAACGAAAATCTAATCATAACCGGAAATTAATTTGACAGAAATCTCATTAAATTTACAGCTACCACAAAAACATATGTAAGTATGTCGAAATGTACAATTCAATATACAATTATATATTGGACACACACTCACACACATATCATTTTAGCCAAATACCCAGCGGGAAATAGAAGGAGTACAGATGCCTTCTAGAAGGCCCCCGTATTCCTTCTTTTGGATGTACAAGGCTTGCTCGCTCCATGACATACACATATCTTTTTTATACACGATGTCATTGAATGGCAACTGGTTAAAAAAAAAATAATTCTTTTACTTTTGCACTGATAAAAAAAACCAAAAATGCTACTCCTTCTCTTCTTTCTTCTCATAGAAGCGAGTGTGGAATGTGTATCTTATCTTTTATACGAAAAAGCAAGGCATTGATTAGCTGTTAGATAAGAATATGGTAATTGAATCAAAAAAAGTTTTAAGCAGGCCTTTTATAAGGCCTTAAGTTAGAAGGTCTTCTGAGTTTTCCCGCTGGGTGCAAGCACATGTGGATGGAAATGAAAAAATTGGGAATGCAACTCAAACGTGAATGAATGAATGTATGAATGATTTATATTAATGTATGATTTTATAACTGTGCTTCAGACGATGATGTTATGTACGAGTGTTTGGCTATTTGGGGCTGCGACTGACGACTAAGTCGTCCATGCTGTCTAATCTATTCAAACATTTGATATTTGAATTTGAAATGTAATACTGAATTTAACAAAAGTTTTGAAATAACATGTTCCTTTCTTTTTTTCATTTGAAACGTATTTAATTAAATCAAAAAATGAAACATTTTTTCGAGTTTGTAAAAATAATGAATATTAAATAACTTTTTAGGGAATAATGACATGACAAATGTAAAAGTATTAAATTTAGTACAGACAGTATTTCGCTTTCATAATATCGGGTGTTTTTTTTTTATAGCTGCATGAGAATTTTCCATATCGATGAATATTATTTAACAGCTGAGAATGTCAAACTGTGTTGAGATTTCTGTTCAGTAATGCTGGGTACAAACGATGCAATGCATTTACGCAATCTGACAAATTTCATTCATTCGGGATTTCATTAACATCAAAACGTTTTGATATTTTGAGATTGCATTGATCTGTACCCAGCATAAGATCACAGAGTAGAGAGAGGTGAAAAAAGAGACATGTGGCAAAGGCCCAAATCAGTTGCGCAAGCAGCTTTCGAATAAAGAGACAGAAAGAAGCCGTCTTTTGGTAGTGAAGTGGCATGTGTAAAAACATGCCGCTACAATCAACACATATTTTGTGATCAAAGCAAAAAATAAAACAAAACACAAAGTACGTTAAGTAAAAGGATTAGTTCAATATATGTTTTGTTTTTTGCAAAAAAATTTATTTAGTAACATTGTTTTGTTTTGTAATGTTATTTATATATATGTGTTCCTCTAACTCCCATTGGAGCATAGGGCGCCAAAATGCTATTTACTTACTTTATTTTATTTTATTTACTTACTTAAATATTAGCTTTTTTCACTCTTGGTACTAAAGGAACTTTGTAAACATTAATAGTCTTATTAATGCAGTTAACGTGCTAACATTTACAATACCGCAACAACAAAATGTATACAACTTTTATTTACTAGGCTGTGGTTGAAAAAAACTGTATAAACACTTTTCTTTAACCCTCTCAGTGTTTTTGTCGAATATATTCGACATTGCATTGTACTCTCTTTCTACCCACTTTTACTGTATAAAAATGTACAAGTTACTTATATTTTTTTTTTTTTGTTTTATCTGAAAGGGGGACACTTTTGATATTTTAAATTGTTATTATAGTAGACATTGATTTTCTTTTCTTATTATTGAGTGCATTGTCGAACCCCAGTCAGGAAATTTGTAAAAATTTTAGATTTAGGAAGAAAGAAAAAAACAATAATTTTGGTGATCAGGCGATATTAAAAAAAAAAATTTAAGTATTGATACATGTGTAAATAAGTATTTTCTTGAAAAAAATATTGCAAAAATAAATTGCAGGTTCTTTTGTGGACATTTGAAGGTCAATTTTGAATATATTCGGCATTCCCTAAAAACCAGGGGAGCTGCATGAGGTAAAAACTGTTATCTCTCCCGGCTTCAGCGCCATCACATTACCTTAAATACAAATTTTTAGATTTTTATCTCGCCAAAAATTATTTTTGACCCTGAAAGGGTTAAACTACCAGAATAAAACAGTTGACGAAACTCTATCTCTCTCTTTCTCTTCCTCTCACTCAGCACGTTAATTAATTTAAAATACATAAGAAGAAGACACCCACCCTCTGTGGTATAACATTGTATTATATAAAAGAGAATTGTACACTTAACACAAAGTGTGAACACCGCTATTATTAACTTGTGCTGTGGTAAACATAAAAGTGAATTTTTACAACAGTTTTGCAAATAAATGTAACCCATTTTTCGACGCACCCAGTAAACTGACAATATAATAACGAAATTAGATTTTAAGTAACTGACAGGAAATAACCCTACAACAAAAAAAAAGTATGAGTGCTGGTGATTATAATCGCCGGTGATCAAAAAATGGGTTAATTAAAGAAATTTGTGTTCATTGTATTAGGGCATAAAGGATAGTGCAAAAAGCAATGCAAAAAGAGCAGCTTTCGAAGAAAGAGTCAGAAAAAAGCAATAACTTCTCTCTCTTGTCACCTTTGTGTGTACCCTTTGGTAAATTTTGGCAAGTCCTCATAAATCGTTTAACGCTAAAACAACCCCTGCAAAAACTTGGTAATGACTTGCAATTACTGAACAACTTACTTTACATAGAAGTAGTTTAGTAATGACTGACATATAATCTGATACATAAGCACTTCCTTTTCAGCTGATTAGCGAAATTTATAATTAATTCCTAATAAAATGCATTTGAGGTTTTATTTGTTCAAATCTAATACAAATTGATTTTAAATACATATTTGTTCTTACAGTTTTTTTTTTTTTTATTTCTTATAAATGAAAAACTATTTGTGATAGATTTGAATACACAGAAAAAATTAAAAATTTTTTCTAATCACAAAATTTATATCCAATTCATAATATCAAGCAAAAAAGTTGTTGATTTTGCTCCTATTACCAACATAATTATATTGATTACTAAAAATTTTAAAATTGTGAATTTTTTATTCAATAAATGATATTTTTAATTTTAATTAAAAAAATTATCAAAAAACTTTGCCATGTAAAACAAAGTGTTCATTTATTTAAATAAATTTTGACAATTCTACATGTTTAAATTATTGTATTTTAAACGAAAAAGTCAATTAATATTTTTTGATATTTAATTAATATTTTAATTAAAAATTTATTTTAAAACAACTTAAATATTCATTAAATCAAAATTATATTTTTAATTTTATTTTAACTAAAAAAATAATTGATTCAATTATCATATTAATTAAATTTAAATACTTTTTAAATCATTTTTTTAATTGATAAAAACTTTTTTCTGTGTCTGAAAAACTTAAATACTTTATTGATGTCCTTAATGTAGGGTAGTCAAATTTTGCATTAGAGAGTAAATTATATTAAAAACACAATTTGTGTGACAAACTCAGTTTCGTTGATACCAATGTGAAGTACCTATTTGTAAGCGTAAGTGGCAATGACTTACTTAACTCCCTATTTGTAAGCGTGGGTGGTAAGTACTTGCCTCCAATGACATCAGCGTGTTAAAATAATGAGTTAAAAATAGTTATAATAGCTTTTTTACTCATTAATGTTCAATGTAAATTTTTGCTGGGACGCTTTTAAATTGTGGAACTTTACTTTGAAAAAAATAGATCTGTCTGTGAAGTTCATAGAGCACTTCGTCCATTTTACATAGCTCATTCCAGGTTAAATGGCTACACAAATGTGTTTGATGTGCTTTACATACTGTTTCAAAATGAGCAAGGAGCTACCGTTTTTGGGAATGGCGAACGCATCGAGCCATGCTTTTGTTTATAACAATTTATCAGCTAAACAACAACAACATTTGGTTCCTACAAGACGGCGCAATTTGCCATACAGTGCGCTTAACAATCGATGTTTTTCAAAATCAATTTGCAGACAACTTTATATCCAGAAGTGATTCTGTTCACTGGCCCCCTAGTGCGTGCGGATTACTTTTTATGGCGCTTTGTTAAGTCATAAGTTTATGCCGACAAACCAGCGACTCATGAAGCATTGGAAGCCTATATTAAAGCCACCATTAGCGACATGCGGCCAGATTTAGTGGAAAAAGTAGTCAAAAATTTTACTGATCTAATGGACCATGTAACTCGTAGTCATGGGGCGCATATGCCGGAAATTATATTTAAATATTAATTAGCATGAAATCATCTACCAGATAAAAAAAATTTCATTCCAACAATATTTCTGTCTTGTATTACCATTTTAAGTTTTCATGCAGCTAAAAAAAACGCCCTATACATACATATTAAAACCAAAAAGAAAATTTTTTAAAAATTTAATAAAAACTTTCATTTTAAGTTTAACAAAGTATGATTTAAGTATATATTGTATCTCAAATTAACTTTTACTTCTTATAATAACTTAAATAAGACAATTCAAATTTATTTTCAATTAAATTAACACTTAAAGCTATTTAATACAATTAAACTACTAAAGGCTTAAGTCCGACAATGCCTTAATTTATATACATAATGTTTTTTTTTTTTTTTTGTACTTTATCACAATTAATAATTTAATACTTAAATATTAATTAAGTAAAAAGCTTATAAGGTTAAAGTTCAATTTTAACACACGACATATTTTAGCACTTAACAAATCATCAATACATACATAAGGGATTCAATTATTAATACATTTATTTGAGAGAAGTATTAGGGTAATGTAACAACTTTCCAATTAAAAACGATAAGTGGAATAGTCCACACTTTGGTTTGCTCTATACACTCACAATATTCTGTACGTAAAATTAACTGAAATTGTAATATAAAATAAATTCAGTTAAAAACCGGTCTACTTATTTTTCATTTATTTTTAACAAAAATTTAATTTAATTTTTACTGTCAAAAATTCAACTGCGAATTCCGTAAAAACAAATGAATTTTCAACATGTGTTGGGAAAAGGGGCTACAAAAAAAAAACCAATACCTAAAAGGCTGCAAAACATTAAAAACCGAAATACAAGCGCTTTGCCTAACCCATGCTTAAAGAAAAATTGTGGAAATTCGTGTCATGACAGTTTTTCGGAAGATGAAAGGGTAAGAATAAATGAACATTTTTGGAGAATAGGAAACAAAATTAGACAAAAGGATTGGCTGTCTTCATGCGTTAAGCAAGTCGATATTAAAAGGCGATACATAGAAAGTGGCAAAAGAAAATGCAGCTTTAGTTATTTTATTAATATTAATAATAACAGTTTTAAAGTGTGCCAAAAATTTTTATTGAAAACGTTAAACATTTCACAAACGATGCTGTACGATAAGAAGGTTTTTCCTCACCGGTGGCTTTATAGATCAATTCAGTTGTTTGGAATTGTTGTCTAAAGGCCACTGAAATCTGGGCAATTAATTAGAATGTTCTTTAGAAAACTTTGCGACCGTGAAACGCGACAAGAAGAACAACCAGTTTACTCGATTTCAACTTTAACAATATTTTCTTTATTTAAAAATAGAAATCTTAAACCTAACATACCTAAATGCATGTATATAAGTGCCACACTGTTGTTGTTGTACTATATGTCTCTTCTTTAGCAATGTACCAATTTTTCTTTTTATTAATATGTAGCCAGTTATTTGTACCAAAAACAAATTACATTGAGTCTGACTCAATGCAATTGTAATTTCTGTTAACAACAACAACATAGCATACTTGTTAATAAGCAAGAAACAAATATTCTGATCTAATAGGCCCCATATACGACTACAGTATGCATGTGCAATCAAGTGATTGTACCAGCCGATTGACCGTGTATGAGCTTGTGATGTGATTGTACCAGCTGCTGGTGCTAAATCAAAAATAGTTTGATATTTTTATGATTGTACCAGCATGATTGAGTCATGTGTTGTAAATTTAGCTCATAAAAGTTAAATCGTCAGTGCATAAACATCAAAAAAAAATAGAAAATTTTAAATTGCAAAGGTAAATCATCAAGGCATAAACATAAAAAATAGAACTTTTTTAACAAAGTATTTTACATATGAATGCTAAAGAAAAAATATTTTGGGGAGAATTTCTCGAACTTTATAAAACAATGCATTGCCTCTGGAAAGTTAAAAGTACGGAATACTGCAATCGTAAATAAAAAAGCAATGCTACAATAAAATGGTATTTTGTAAAAAAAAGATCGAGTCTGGCGATGAAACAATAAAGGAACCACAATGCAAAAAACGAAAAGCAACAGCGGAAGATAATTTGCTACAAATGGCATGCCAAAAATTAAGAATTGTACCAGCATGCTGGTGTATTGTGTGCTTCAAGCTTAATTGCACAATCATTATGGTGTTGTGTATGGGCCCTATAACTGTTAACTATCAAAATAAGTTACAGTGGGTTAGTATAAGCAAAACTTACAATAAAATACAGTGGTAACAGTGGGCCAAAAAGTGAACAAATTTTAAGTCAATTAATATGCAAGTAAAATGAACAAGTTATTTTAAATTATTAATAAAAAATAAGCAATGAAATAGATAAGTGTTATACGTTGACCTAACAGATGCAACCATCCGTAATAAAAAATAAAAATTCATATAATATTTGCCTTAAAAATATAAAAAGATAACTCAACAGAACAAATCTGATGAAACAAGCGTATCTTTAATAAAACCGTTTATTAAACCCTTCACATTACCGCCGGAATAAAAGTAAATAGTTACATCTACCGAATGAATTGCGAAATATTAAGACTGTATATCAACTTTAAGTTGAACATTTGAAAACGATTAATAAAGAAAATTGTCAGTTATCGTTAGGAGTATTTCGTAACATTTTTAGAAACAGTTTCAATTTAGGCTTCCATTTACCTAAAAAAGATAAATGTGTCCGATGCGACAATAACAATAACTCAGACACAGAATCCAAAAGGCAATTGGAATCATCAGAAGAATATCAAATGCAAATTTAAAAAATTTAATTAATTGCATGTTGTAAATTAAATTTGATGAACTTATTAAAATTTCAAAAATTTCAATTAAAATACAATAGTTCAATGAAAAATCACCATTACTATTATACGAGTATATTTTTTTTATCAAAAGAATAAATGATTTCACAGTTTTAGTAAAGCTAGTACTTTGCACCGCATTAAATCCCTTCAAAGCCGCTTATTCCACAGCTCACCTTTCCTTCTATGAAATATTCTGCTTGCGTTTGTTGCGTCTAGTTCTTTCTTCATTTATTTTCTATAAATACTTTTCTTTTAACAAAAAGTTTTTCTACAACTCCACTTAGTATTTTTTTTTTTCAAAGTTAATAAAAAATTTATATTAAATCACTTTATCGGTTTACAATTCAGACAATCCGTAGTGTGTGGTCGCTGTTAAAGATTCTCAGACTCATATTGAATAGAATTTATTGGCTTGTTGCAAAAATTTTGTTGGTTTGGTTTTTTTTTTTTTTTAACTAATAAAAGTTGTTTTCCAATCATACGACAATAACAAAAAAAAAATTGTACTAAGTCGAGGAAAAGTTCAAAGAAAAAAAGAAGAAAACGTATTGTCCTTAAATTGGAAATTGTTTATTTTTACGCAGAAAAAATTAAAAACTTTCTCTAATCACCAAATGTATACCCAGTTTATATTATCAAGCAAACAAAATGTTGATTTTGCACCTATTACCAAAATGATTATATTGATTATTAAAAATTGTGAATATTTTTTTTCAATAAATGATATTTTTAATTTTAATTAAAAAAATGATCAAAAAACTTTGCCTTTTCAAACAATGTGTTAATGCATTTAATTAAATATTGAAAATTCCCAACCACAATTCTACAAGTTTAAATTATTTTATTTTAACGAAAAAAGTCTATTAAATTGTTTCGTTTTTAAATTAATATTTCAATTAAAAATTTATTTCATAACAACTTAAATATTAATTAAATCAAAATTATATTTTTAATTTTCTTTCAACTAAAAAAAATTATAGATCAATTATCACATTAATTAAATTTAAATACTTTTTAAGCCATTTTTTTAATTGATAGTAAACTTTTTTCAGTGTAAGTTATACCATAGTGTAGATTATAAATTGCCATATAGTGTAGAGCTCTGCCGTGCTTAAGAAAAATGCTGTAAAATTCCCTCACTGTCTTTTTTAATTTTTTTAAGTTCCTTAAATCATTTTCTACTCATTAATTATAAAATAAATCATTTTAAAGTAATGGCATTCTTTAAAATTTGTCAAATATTAAAAAATACATGACAAAATACAAAAATACACTATTTAAATTTAAGTTTTCTCTGATTTCCATTTTTACACTTTACTCCCTTTTTCCTAAGGCTACAAAGTACATTATAGTGTAGACTATAGAGTGCATTATAGTAAAGACTAAAAATTGCATTATAGTGCACACTATTGAGTGTTCCCTAATGCTGCTTGTAGTGTAAACTAAAAAGTAGAAAGAGAACTTAGAATAGATTTTCTAGGGAAATAGGAGTGTCGATCTGTACTTTAGTGGTAGTTGAAAACATTTCGCCTTTCCACTCTAATTTTTCAGTGTACACAGAAAAAAGTTTTTTATTAATTGAAAAAAATGGTTTAAAAAGTATTTAAATTTAATTAATGTGATAACTGAATCAATTATTTTTTTAGTTGAAAGAAAATTAAAAATAGAATCTGGGAATTATTTCATTTCATAAGCTACTTTATTATATTCAACATTTTTTATTTTTCGAATTTATTCTATGAGCTAAATTTCAGTTATGTATTTTATTATAAAAAAAAAATAGTTTTGAATTAAAAACACAGCAACTAAGTTCAACGTAAAGCAATAGTCTAATAGTGTATAAAAGTCATTCCTAAAAAATTTAAGGAATGAAACTATTATAAAAAGCTTTATAAAATACATAACTGAAATTTAGTTCATAGAATAAATTCGAAAAATAAAAAATTTGGAAAATGAAAAATATAATTTTAATTTAATTAATATTTTACTTGTTTTGAAATAAATTTTTATTTAAAATATTAATTAAAAAACAAAAAATTTTAATGAACTTTTTTCGTCTAAAATAAAATAATTTAAACTTGTAGAATTGTGGTTGGGAGTTGTCAATATTTAATTAAATGAATTAACTCATCGTTTGAAAATACAAAGTTTTATCATGTATTGAAAAAAATATTTACAATTTTACAATTTTTAGTAATCAATATAATCATTTTGGTAATAGGTGCAAAATCAACAAGTTGTTTGATTGATATTATGAATTTGGTATAAATTTGGTGATTAGAGACAATTTTTAATTTTTTCTGTGTACCATACACTTTAGTATTCTAAGCAATACTCTATAATATACTCCAGTAATTCTATTAGTAATTTTTTCTACCTGTATTTATTATTCAGATTTTGCTCAGTTTAAGTTTAAAATACTTTTGTTTTCTATTGTGATTCTCTTTTGCTTTATGTTGAACTTAGTTGCTGTTTTTTAATTTAAAACAATTTTTTATTTATTTTTATTTTTTTTTTTTTTGAGACAAAGTTTTATTGTATTATATAAAGTTACATACATACATACATACCTTTTTTTGTTCATTTTCTGTTGATTTTTAAGCTCTTTGTGTGTTCTTAAAAATGCCTGTAAATCTAATTAACACTAGAAACGTCAAAAGCTACGACCAACTTTTAATCAAGCAAGCCCTTTAAGCAAAATATAAGAAAGCTGGGCACGTTTATTGATTGATTTGCAAGAAAATTTAATTTCTTTGGAAAACAAAAACTATAACAAAGTTAAAATTAAAATCCTGGGGTCTATTTCTGAAAGTCGTAATCGAATACTTTTTCGATCCTAAAGCAATTTTATTTCTAATTCTTTCAGTTAGGTTAGCTTAGGTTAGGTTCAATGGGCAGCCGACACGAGGTCGGCTCTCTTGGGTCTTTATAGCGGTCCCTTTGTGATACCCTTAGCCAGCGACAAGAGTCAACCGGTATTCACCAGACTATTCTCCAGAAGTCACTGCATCCTCGAACCACCCCGACTCCCTGCAGAACAGAGTGATCCATTTCAGTCCCACATTGGACATATCGTCCAGACATGGCAATTCCGGTCTCCCGAAATGCCTAAGCCTAATATCCCCGAGACCGGGGCATTGGCAGAGGAAGTGAAGCACCGTCTTCTCCTCCTCCTCATCATGACAACTTCTTCAATAGTGATTATAATCAAAAACCATTCTCCGCGCAAGAGACCCTATCGCCCAGTGACCCGTTATGACCGATATCACCGTTCTTATCCGGTCCCTGCCTAGACCAAGAAGCACGCGAGTTCTCGCCGCGTCGTAGCTAGGCCATAAAATAAAGTCCTAGCCTTTGAACGAATCGAAATTATTTTTCAGTGTTTTAAAGCATTTATTTAAGTTTTCACAAAACTGAAAAAACAATTTCGATTAGTTAAGTATCAACTGAAAGAATTAGAAATAAAATTTATTTCTAATCAAAAAAAAAACTCGTTCACGACTGCCCCCTGATAGTTTTGGCTTTATATTTTAAATAAGACCCCTTTCAGACAAGCAAAGTTTACTTTGCAAAGTCTTGAGTTTATAGAAGAGAAGGGAAAAGAGAATAGCGGGGGAGTACATACTTTGCTGTACTCGTAAACTCGTTTTGTTTTTCGTTCGAGGTTTGTACCCGAAGTTGGCTGCAACTTTATTTTGATATACAGTGTTGCCAGAATCCTTGGAAAGAAAATCATCATTTGGCGAAAAAAATCATATTTTGAAGAGGAAAAAAATTCCAATTGTTTTTTTAATTCAAATTTTATAAATTTACATAAATACATAATTCGTCAATATATGAAACTTTATAAAAATACTTTCTTTCTTTTCACAAATATTTTGTTTCATCAATATTCTCAAAATTAACAACCGCTAATCTAGATGCTTCTTTAATATTTTGTATACCCGGAAATAAAGATGCAATTTTGTGTATTTTAGGCACTGGGTGCAAAAGTGTGCAAAACCAATAAACAACAAGCTGATACAAAACTTTATTGTTTCGAAAATTGTGCATTATTAACAAGCAAACTTAAAGAAAAATCATTATTTCTGAAAATAAAAATCATCATTTGAAAAAAAAATTTTAATTAATATTTTTGTCCAAACATAATCAAAAATATGATAAAATCATCATTCTGGCAACGCTGTTTATATAATATATTCAAACAAAAGAAAACAAAAATTTGTCAAATTAAACTTTGCGTGTCTAAACACAAAACAAAGTTTAAAAGAGAATTCAACAAACTTTCTCAAAGTAAACTTTGCCTGTCTAAAAGGGGACTAACAAAAAAAAACTATTGTAGCGGCCTTAAAAATGCTTTAATTGACCATAACGAATCTTAAGTGCTCTTCACTTTGAAATAATGCGATTGTAATATATGTAAAGATAATCATTGCTATTATTCATACAGCGAAACAAATCCTTGCCTTACACAAGGCAACGCAAGAACTGTCACCCAATGTTCTTTGATTGTAGTTTTTTTTTTAATATGTATGTACACAAAAAACTTTTGGTTTCCTCCTCGATTGTGTTTATTTGATTAAATTGAAAAAATAATATCGACCATGTTGCCACCGCCAGACTTGATGACTTTATTGTCCTGATTTGTGACATGTTCCCGTATTACTGATGGATATTCTCATTGAGGACTTTAAAATGCTGAGGAAGCTTGAAACGGTTTAATCGGGCGTTCTTGCCGGCTAGTAAAAATAACCAAAACGACCCGGAAATCCAGCGCTCAGAATTTCAAACCAATTTTTCTGCGTTCTTGAGGAGTATAGCGCTCCATTTCTTATTGACGTGTATTTTGTGTCTGTGTATTTCACAAATATCAAACATTTACCACCGTTTGCAAAAATTATAACATCTTCCGATAGGCCCATGACTTTTGCGCCACCTCATATGTACGAAGACTGTTGTACATTGCACAGTTGGGTCAAACGCAAAAAAGTGGTAATACCTTCAAATCTCCTTAAATACTGGTCGGATTGGAAAATGAAGTATTAACGAGTCGTAGAGGAGGGCATAGGCTTTAAGAAAATTTACCTTGTGACTAACCTGTTAAAAAACAAGCTGTGATACAAGGTGTCGAAGTTGTCCACCTCATGTTATTTAAACTTTGTCATATACAAATATTAACAGATTTCAATGAATGAAACTTTGTTATTAGCCAGGAGGAAGATAAAAAAAATTTTTATTTTATTAAGCTGTCTCTAAAAGTTACAAAAATATTTTAGTTTGAATTTCTTTGCCGTTTTTTACCCGTTTTTTTTTTTTTTTTTTTTTTTTGGTAATGAAGGTCTAATTATTTTTCTAAAAACATCTTTTTTTTCTAAAAAAATTCAAATATGACACGCAATAAGTTTTTGCAATATTTCAATCTGCCCAGTCGTGAAGAATAATCAAACTAAAAATATTAAAATGAGTTTGCACAATGGCTTAATTTTGACAATAATGGAGTATAATTATTTTTTATATGCAACATTTTTTATTTTTCGAATTTACTCCATGAGCTAAATTTCAGTTATGTATTTTATAAAGCTTTTTGTAATAGTTCTATTCCTTCAATTTTTAGGAATGACTTTATACACTACCAGACCATTATCTTGTATTTTCTTGTTACATTTTACCTTAGCTAACAACAAGATACAAGATAATAGTCTGGTAGTGTATAAAGCCATTCCTAAAAATTTAAGAAATAGAATTATTACAAAAAGCTTTATAAAATACATAACTGAAATTTAGCTCATAGAATAAATTCGAAAAATAAAAAATTTTGAATATAATGAAGTAACATGAAAAAGAAATAATTCCCAGATTCTATTTTTTATATAACTCAAATATTTTTTAAAAAATGTTCACACATTAAATAAGAACTGGCTTCGAAAGCATTTTTTAAGAAATTTTTTTTATAGAATATTTTTAATTTTTTTACAAATTATAATAAACACATTTATTCGAAATAATATACCTTTTAAACTCTACCCGCCCGCTCAAGAACGTCGACAGGTGAGCAGATTTTGTAATAATAGTCATTATACTCAAAATTCCTTTTTTTAAATTATTTTTTCTTTAATTCATTAAAAACATAATAGTCTTGTCAAATTTCATAAATTGTTACGATTTTTTAAATTGATATTTTTTATGAACTTTCAAATCCAAAAAAAAAAAAAAATTAAAAACAACGAACACCAATTTATTAAGTTTTCTTAATAAAACCCCTTATTTTTTTTACTGCCGGACTTAAATTTAGATAGAATATGTATTTATTTACCTTTCCATTGATATATAATATGTCTATATAGTCAATATAGTAAATAAAACGTCCGCAAAGCAAACACCTCATGTCAAATTTGTCAACAGAGTGCCACGTAGTCACTGCTAGAGGGGTGAAATGTAGTACCGACCTCCATTAAAGTGGGTAAATATGACTACTGTGTATCGTTTTCTTGCAAAAATTAAAATATTGTAAACTTTGAGACAACTCCCTTAGAGGAAACGGTGCGATGAAACGGTGTGATTTTTAAAATATATCTTCACCTTAACGGGCAAACGTGGTGAAATTACATTACGTCATTTCAACTTGGGCGTTTTTTAATATTTACGAAAACGTAGATTTTGAACGAATTCGTTAGTGTTGTAGAACTACAAAAGGCTGGACAGACTAAAGTTTTTTGGTATTATAAAAGTTTATTTCGTAAAACTTACCGTGGATTATTTTCTGTGTTTGCTAATAGTTTTTATTAATATTCGAAAAAGTTGTTTTAATTAAAGATCCTAAGAAAATTTTTGTTAAGTCCACTATGACCTCTAGAATTAGCAGTTAAACAGTATAAGAAATAATATAAAATATACATCCATTTTCTGCATTAATTAAAATTTCAAAAGGCCATTTTTAGCCCTTTAAGTAATTTATTCACCTTTTTGCTGCCTATCAAATCCAATTATAAAAAAGTTTTTTTTAAATTCGTTGCTTTATCTTCAATAAACAATAACCTCTTTTTTATCCAAACAAATTAATCATTCCTTCTTTTTTTCATTTGAATTTAATTACAATTATTTCTACAACAAATCTTTGGTATCTTTCGTATCTTTTCTTGTTTTTAACAATTGTTTTTGTTTTTCAATTTCAGATAATATTCACTTGTATCTCTTTACAAATTCGAGTACTTAGTATTTTAGTATTTAAAAAAAAATGGTAAAACAAATCCAACAACTTGCATAATTAAAGATTAATGGAAATTCCCCCTTAATTTGTTTATTTTTTCTCTGGTGTTGTTGTTGCTTTCGATTCCAACAATTATTTTTAATGTTGAAGATTAATTCTAAAATGTACTTGTTGCTTCTTCACAGCGACCAGAGATTTAAAGTGATTTTGAAAAAAAATTTTTTGCATACACGATGATGCATTTAAAATAATTGTTGAGTTTTAAATTCTAGAGAATTCAAATTACATTTAAATAAAAGTTTTGTGTGAATTGTGTTTCTATTTTTGTTTGCAGTTATTTAGAATTCTTTACAAAGATCAAATGTCGTGATGCCAGTTAAATAATTATAAAACCAAAGAAATGTTTCTTTAAGTTCTGATTACAAATACAAGCAAATCTACACAATACCCAGTTGGTAATTTTGTAATAGAAATAATAATTAAAAGATTTAAAATTTGACAGCTTCTGAGAATTTTATTCGTTAACAAGACATTATATTTCTAGTAATATTTCATTCAGTATCATAACAAACCCTTATGTATCTCGGGGTAGGGTTGTCAGAAACCAAAATTCAAAAACAATTCAAATGGACAATGTAAAAATTAAGCTTATACGATAGTTTAAAAAAGCAAACAAGGAAACGTAACAATTAAAATTCTGTCTTACGTCATATTACATATCGTCACTTAAAATCCAAAGGGCCATAGGTATCAAAAAAAAATTAAATCGACTTTTTGATTGGTGAAGATGTATTTTGGCTTATTGCATGATTATCAAACAAAAAACAAGAAAACATAACAATTCAAATTTTTGGTCATACAAAAATTAAGGCATTTTAGTTTTTTTAAAATTTAAATCACACAAAAAAGTAAAACTACTTTTTTGTATTTTTATTTACAGAGTTTCCTAACTCCAGTTTCCTTGTAAGCAACTAAACAATATGTTGATTTGGCAGCTATAACCAAAATGATTATATTGATTACTAAAAATTGCAAAAATTGTAAAATTGTGAATATTTTTTACTTAATTGAAATTTTTAAATTTAATTAAAAAAATTATCTTGCCGTTTTAAACAATGTGTTAATTGATTTAATAAAATCTAGCTCAGCTTTTGACAGTTTCCAGCAACAATTTTAAAAGTTTAAACTATTTTATTTTAAACGAAAAAATCATTTAAGATTATTTGATATTGTATTAATAATTTAATTAAAACTTGATTTTTAAACAACTAAAATGTTAATTAAATCAAAATTATATTTTGAATTTTCTTTCAACTAAAAGAATTATTGATTCAATTATTACATTAATTAAATTGAAATACTTTTTACACAATTTGGTTAATTGATAATTAACTAAAGATAATTTTTTCTGCAAGTATATAATTACATAATTAAAAATAAATTTTTTTTAAAAAAAGGGCAATTCGTTTTTAACCGGACAAATTGTATTTAAGCTGGTAATTGGACAAGACCCAAAAGCTGTATCAAAGACGACGGTAGAGACCAGCCAAATGCCTGCGTCATAATTATAGTCGAGGTTCAACCTCTCAGATGAGCCCTTTTACTTCTTCAATGACTTCCTGGAATGCCGTGACGCGCCGTAGGCTACCTCGACGACACCTATTGAAACTATCACAATCTAGACAATCCAGTCTGTCTGGCAACCCTCTCTCGATAGGTATTCCTATCACCCAATTTTCACAATGATTTTTTCCCCTATTTTTAAATCATGTCTTTTTTCGTTTGATAGCGAGCGGGGTAGAGCAGTAAGCAGGGTAGAAAAAAAGACGAATCGAATTTTCTGTGTTTCTTTTTTGACATTCCGCTTTGAACTTATTTGTGTTTCTTAATTTATGTTTATGCTTATTAAAATATAGAGAAAGAAAATAATTTTATTAAAAAAAAATTCAAAACATATCAAAATTATGTGGAATAACAAAATTTTAAATATTTTTATACGAATAAGGAACTAAGGAAGTCAGAAAAAATCAATTCTGACTGAAAAAAAGAGACATGGTGAAAATTTACGGGTTTTTGGAAGTTTCTTTAAAAAAGAAATGTCTTGTAAATCATCGTGAAAATTGGGTGTATGAGACCCTGCGATATTGACGGAACAGCTTAGGTTCCGTCAATATTTTGCATACCAACTTGGTAATGGCGTCACAAATCTTTTTTCAAATTAACTAAACCTAGTTTAACTGAGATTTGACAACCCCAGCCTAAATCGTTCAGACTGCAAAGAAATATCCATAATACGGAAGAACATTTGAAGACTATACTAAGTAGATTACACATTAGACGGATAAAACCCAAAATTTAATACCGAACGAAGCATTTGAAATGTTTAGACCACATTTATTTTTTATCTCTGTAGCTGGTCACCTGTAAAGAAAGCCAATATTAAGCCCCTAATTCGGGGGAACGTTTATATAGGAGCTGGGCAAAATAAAATACCACGATATGAACAAAGTCTAAAATGTACCAAAACAAGTACAATAATACCATGTTTTCCATTCCTGACATTAAAATTCTACAGCATTTTCTGATTGAGCAAGAAACATTAAAAAAAACCTGTTTATTCTGCGTATTTTAAATATTAACATTTAAATTGTGTTTACAATTTCCCCGTTCTTTATTGTTATCAGTGAAATCATTAGTGATAATTTATCACCACGTTATTTTTTGTATATATGTATCTGTATGCATAAATAGTAGCTTTTATAGCAAGATTGTGCAAAACGAATCTTGTCATTATTCTGCTTAACAAGTCATATGTATAGCCTTCACCACTATAAGTGGTATAATTAAATACATAATAAGCTTTGTCCTTTGCGTGTAACATCTTCTTAATATATAAAAAATCCGTGTCACTGTGTATGTTTCGAATAAACTCAAAAACGAGTCAACTGATATTCATGAAAATTGGCATATATATGTAATTTGGTCCAACTTAGATGATAGGATAATTATTATTTAAATTAATGGCCTGGGGGCGGAGGGGCGTGGCAAAATCCATAACTTGAGAACGGTTTGACCGATTTGAACGATTTTTTCTTTGAAATTATCGCCATGGTCCAACTTAGGTTTTTACGGAAAGAAAATTTTGCCCCGCCCACTTTTACGCCCACTTTTTTCGATTTACCTAAAATCAGAAAACGGCTCCATCGAGTTGACTTATTTTTCTTTCAAAATTCGTATTAATCAACTTTAAGTTTTCATCGAAAGAAAAATTTACCACGCCTACATTTACGCCCACTTTTTCTATTAAGCGCATAACTGGAGAACGGCTTGACCGATTTGGACGATTTTTTCTTTAAAATGATCGCCATGGTCCAACTTAGGTTTTTACGGAAAGAAAATTTTGCCCCGCCCACTTTTACGCCCACTTTTTTTGTAAGAAAAACTTTATGATAGGTATTTCATGGATTTTTATTTAAAGGCCATAAATTTCGTTTAAAGATCAATTTAAGTCGTCTGGTAATACAACACTTATGTTTGCTTAGGGCCAGCAACGCGGACCGGGTCAGCTAGTAAAGATATATAATCTTTTAAATGGTAAAACTCTTGGCTGGGTTTTTAAGATCTAAAGCGGTTTTCACCCTTTGTATTAAGAGTAAAACTCTGTTATATTTAATACGATTTTATACTACAAATCGTGAGTGTCTTTTTCGTATGCATTGTAAATTAATGAATTTGCTGAGTGAGAGAAAGAGACAGATAAAGTTTCTTCAACTGTTTTATTCTGGTAAATTCACACACTTTGTTAACTACTGCTTTTAGTGGGATTTTTCAACCACAGCGTAGTATATTTTAGTCTAATACATTTTGTTGTTGCAGTGTTGTAAATGTTAGTATATTTACTAAAATTATAAGATCAACAAGGTCTTCAACGGACTTTACTTTCAAGGGTGAATTCCGCTTAACTTAAACTAGGTATAGTTTATCTGCCATTATTATGTTTGTATTCAAAATGTTCACGGAACAGCTTAGTTTTGCTTAAAAGGTTGATCTTTAATGAAATAATAAAACAAATCTAATTTCGTGAAAAACTCCGAGTTTCAGAGTACGTTTAACTAAGTTTAAACTTAATCCACATCTCAAAACCCCGGCCTTAGTCAATTAAGTTATGTTCGCCTGTCAATAGACTGAGATATGTGTTTAAACTTTATTGCTCCGGAGAACAGGCATCATTATTTAAGTAGTTTCGTATTTAAAATGCTTAAAAATATGTCTAGTGGAAAAAATATAAATCATAAAAAAATTCTTAGAAAAATTATCTTTGCATACTTCTGATTAGTTTGCAATGGATTTATTAAATATTGACAATGTAAATATCTTTTCTAATATTCCCGCGCGATATATTTATGTTTCGGTCAACATGTTTGTATCACGCCTACTTAAATGGGCGTAGCATAATTGACAGTTGAAATTTTATATATTTCTGCAAATAAATATTACTAAAATTTTCATGAAATAAGCGATGTAATATTGTCTTAGATGGAGTTCGGACTTATTTATTTTGAAAAGTTGGAAAATCGGTCCATATATTCAATCAGCTCTACATAAAAGAAATGAAAATAGATTTTAATAAAAATATAATATTTTTTGATATTAACAACATCTTCTGCCGTAATGTTGTTGATATAAGTAATCGTTTAATTCACTTGCTTAAATTTTTATTAAAACTGATGTTATTTTTAATTAAGATAATACACAGAAAAAAGTGTTTTATCAATTAAAAAAATGGTTTAAAAAGTATTTAAATTTAATTAATGTGATAATTGAATCAATTATTTTTTTAGTTTAAAGAAAATTAAAAATTTAATATTGATTTAATTAACATTTTAATTGTTTTGAAATAAATTTTCAATTAAAATTTTAATTAAATAACAAAAAATCTTAATTGACTTTTTTCGCTTAAAATAAAATAATTTAAACTTGAAGAATTGTTGTTGGGAATTGTCAAAATTGCTTTAAATAAATTAAGACATTGTTTGAAATGGCAAAGTTTCTTGATCACGTTTTTAATTAAAATTAAAAATATCATTTATTGAAAATATTTTTTCAAAATTTTAAAATTTTTAGAAATCAATATAATCATTTTGGTAATAGGTGCAAAATCAACAAATTGTTTGCTTGATATTATGAATTTGGAATAAATTTGGTGATTGGAGAAACTTAATAATTTTTTCTGTATATCGATCAATTGAGGCACATGTGAACAATAAGGCTAAGTCTTTCCTCTGATTAACCCTTTAAACTATGAAGCCAAACAGGTAACATTTCGATGACGATTTAAGGAGTTGAGGATCCAAGAAATACTGCTTGCCCAACTAATTACTAATTACTCACTATTGCTCTCTTTTATATACGATCTAGCATCTCTAAACAATAACATGTCTACATTTTTGGTCATATATAGGAAGTATATATACAAAACAGGACACTTGGGGGAGCAATATCCGCTTCAATTTCTCATAAAAACTAAACATTAAAAATTTGCTTTTGCAGTGTCTCGTTGTATTCAGAGGTCTAGAATGAATTTTAGGTGCCCTTATCGTTACAACAACAAAAAAACGCAATTCGCCCGGTACATCTTCACCAATCTGTCGAAAGCATCTTACTAAAGCATAAAGAGTATATGAATAATAAAGTGAAATAATGTGCGTTTCAAAAACAGGGAATGAGAATAAGAATACAGAGGGAATGAGAATTACCTACAAACACTCAAAAAGTCTTTTTTGCAAGGATATCAAAGCCTAAACAAAATACCAAACAATAAATCAGTGATGAGTTTATCTTTTCTTACATTCCCCACTACAGTCATTTGGAATTCTCCCAACATTAATTAATTGATTTAAGTTGCAAGAACGACTTTTTGAGTGGTTGTAGGTAATTCTCATTCCCTCTGTAGTCTTGTTTGCTGATAGCTTTGGCTTTTCTAAAATTATTTAGGAGAACGTTTCCTGATGATCTGGCCTAAGCAACCAGTGAAATGCGCATTGGAACAGCTTATCCTCCAACAATAAATTTCAGTATTTTTTTTTTATCAATTTTTAAAAAAGGGAATTAAGCACAACAAACAAAATTTTTTAATAGTGAAAGAAAACTTAAAAACATATACAATTTTTGACACTTCGGGTTTGAATTGCCAAAAAATTGCCTCAAAACGAACATTTATATAATGTGCGATAAATTTCCACTGATTTGAAAACAAATTCTGAACTATAGTCTTAATTTGTTTAAAATACACTTCAATTAATATATCGCACTTGTTCAACAATACTGTATTAACTCAAAATTTAAACACTTTTCAGCAGAAGCAAAACAATTTTTAACTTTATATAAAAAAGAATTTTTAAACCAACTGTTTTTCTACCAAAAAGTAGACAAAATAGCACGATATTTTAACAGCGGGTAGAAAAAGTGAAAAAAAATAAAATTTTCAGTTAAAACGCTATTGTTGAACAACTGCGATATAAAATATAAAATTTAAAAGACAGCAAATAAAAGGAATATGTATTAAAATTCAATTTAAAAAGATACTGAACACGATATTTTCGATTTCAAATTGTTTTGCTTTTGAAATCAATTTCCATCACATACGAGCTTAAATGTTATTTTCCGAAAGAAAATATTAGGGCCGGTAAAACGAATGCGCAATTTGTAGTGACTATCAGAAAATCGACAATAAACCATTGTAACTTTTTATATATGTACCTTATTTACATAATGGAACTGTATTTATTAAAACTTGTACTGCAATTGTGATTATATTTTTAATGATAACCAAAAGTAAGACCGATTAAGTATTAAGAGAATGAGGCAACACCGAATTGTATGTACTCTATAAAAATAGTAAATTCAAAAGCTTGAGATTATATTTGAAATTTACTTCGGTAGAAAATAAGACCTTCGTATAATCCACAATAATTTTAAGTTCCGACTTGCTTCATATTTGCCTTTTGATTATCACTTCCTATATCTGATGTGCGAAAGAATTCTTTCGTTCGAACAAGTACATTCAAAACAAAAACAAAGTTTAAAAAATTTGGTTTGTTTTAAATGTATTTGTTCGAAAGAACGAATTGTTTCGCACATCGGAAATAGGCTTTTAGAAATTTTCTTTATATGACAGATAATAAAATAATTTTCTTTTTAATTATAAGAAATATGTTTAAAATTTTCAATACATATTTTTATGTACAACAAAAATTTTGCAATAATATTTTACTCAAGAAGGTGAAATAGATTCAACTATTATCCTTTAAAATTGACATTTAAAATCATGAAAAAACAAATAATCTTTTTGAAGAATAATTTAGAATATTTTCAATTACTTTTATGTTGCCTTACAACAGCATAAATTCAAAAGCATCATTATTTGCGATTTTTTTTTTTTTTTTTTTTTTGTTAAAAAGCTTAAAATATAAAAAAAATAATCATCATTCATAATAGCAAAAGTATAACTTTTCTAAAGAACATGAAATAAAATCACTCTCTTAATCTCTAAGGTAGATAAATTCTATGGTAATACGAATTGAATTGAAAAAACTCTCACAACCACACACACACACAAACAGCAATTTGACAAGCCACTTGAAAAATGTTAAATCGTTACTGAATACCGCCGTTCGAGAACTACGAGTACTTCTATATGAAAAATCCAATTTGCAGACAGACAAAAAAAAACTGTAGAAAAAATATAATAACAATAATACTTAACTGGCAAACAAATTGTGGTTTAAAAATAATAAGAGGGTTTTTGTAAATTATGAGTAAAATAAAATTTGTTTGCATTAAGAAAACTATCAAAGACCGGATTAACATTAAGCAATTTTTATATATCACTTTTGAATTAATGTTTACAAAACAGAAAACAAAATGTGTGTCAATACAGTCTCCCCAGCGAGAAAATAAGGAATTGATTAAATAAAAAAAATAATTCAGTATTTTCAAAAGAATAATAATGCATTCATTGGAATTGAGAAGGTTATTGCATCTGAAAATACCAAGTATATTCCCAAATTTGCAGAACAAGGTATGTATTGCTTTTAATCGTGGCAGTTATTAGTGTTTTTTTCTTTAATATATTTTCTTTTTAAAAATTCGCTATGAAATTCATTCGCAAGATACATTTAAATAACACTGTCCAACACACAAAATATAACAATGTTCTGCCAACTGATTCTTGTAGAGGGGACTAAAAAATAGATATAACTGTATCGAAATTTTAAAACTTTACATCTGAAACTTCTTTTTCGGCCTATTTAGAGTTGTGTAGAAAAATAACATAGAAAATTGTGTGATACTTAGTTTTTTGGTATTTAGTGTTTTCAGAAGATTCCTTCAGAACATTACAAGCAACATTTATTGGTTAACATTAACCCTCTAAAATTTATAGAAATGGGCCATGGTCCAATTTTTTTTTTAAAAAAATGCAAAAAAACACGCTTAAACCAGGGATGTATGTAATTTAAATATTCCACGAAAATATTTTTCATTAAATTCTACTATAGGTCTCCAAAAACACTTAAGTCGAAAATTCAACTTTAATAGAAGAAATAAGCTATACCTTAAAAGGTTGTTTAAGGGTTAATTATATATTTTTAATTTTAGTACGGCACAATTTTGACAAGCGCACCAGGTGGAGTCAGCATGCTCACCTGGGCTTAGCCACCGCATGGAAATACCGAATTGCAGTAGAATTTCATGGCAAATCTTTTCGCAGAATATTTGAACTACATACTTCCCTGCTTTAAGGGTGATTTTTGGTGTTTTTTTTTTAAAAAAAAAAACTTGCAAAAAGACCCATTTTCAGAACAGTAAGAGAGTTAATGTTAGGGTATTCAATTAATCGATATTTTGTATTAATAGATTAATTGCGCGAATAATTATTTGAGTTTAAAATTTAATCGAATAAAAATCAAACAACTTAATATTTTTTTTCGGCTAGTCAAATAATTTTAATTCTGTCTAGTTTAGAAGTTTAAAAATAAGACCAAAAATTATATTTTTTAACATAAAATTTTTATTAAAAATGTAACAACAATTTTACAAAAGGTTCTTCAAGTAATAAAAGAGAAAAACTTTTTAAATAAAAAATAGCATCAAAATTTGAGCTAATCTTCTAAGCTTGTCTTTCAAAATGAGTATAAACAAGTAAGAGTGCTATATTCGGCTATGCCGAATCTTATATTCCCTTCACCATGGTATAACCCGTATCCATAGGTCATGTAACAGCTCTAAAAATTTTGATGCTTTTTAGCCCATTTTTGGAGTATTTTGCTAATAACTTAACAATTTCTTAACCGATTTGGCAGATTTATATACCCACGTCTTTAGGAAGAAAAAAACCATTTACTTAGATTATAAAACTTGGACTCGGGAAGATCTATTGTTGCCGAAAATGGGTATGTTTTTTTTGGGAATTACTCTTCCATTTTTGGGAGAAAAGTTTCAGGGTTTTCGGGAAATATATGCTGCTAAAAATTTCTGATATTTTGGTATATAAAACGTGTTCATATGTCATACTAGAGCCCTAAAATTTAAAATGTTGAGTATTTTCAATAATGTCTTTGTACGCCCATATTTTGTGGGATACTGTGTATTGATAACCGATATGTTTGTACCTAATTTGGGAACTTTAGCTCGTTTCGTTCTCCAGATATACAGAAATGTATAACGTCTTTGTATGGGAAGTGCCACACCCACTTCTCCAATCCCGCCCATTTTTAGAGAGTTTGTGTATTGGCAAGCAACATGTTTGTACTCTTGCCGCTCTCGAGATATGCAGAAAAAAGAATTTAAAAAACAACAACATGGGATTTATGGAAAAAATTAGAGGTAGTCGTGGTTTTTTGCTCATATCTCAGCCATTTATGGACCGATCTTCCTGAATTTCAATAGCAAATAATTCCGGACTATATGTGACATAAATGTATAAAAACCTAGCCGCCATCATATCTGGGGTCTTCGGAAAACCCATTTCAACGGACGGACAGACGGACAACCGGATTTGAACTTCCCTTCTCATAAGAAGCCAGAATATGTATGGTCTTAGATCAATATTGTAGAAATTACAAACGGAATGACAAAGTTATATATACCCTTTTACCTTCGGTGAAGGGTATAAAAACAATTTTTTTTTTTTTTTGTTTTGATAAAACTTGACTAAGAGAAGATTCTTTAAGGCGAGGATTAAAAGTAAGGCGTTGTACAGCGTATCCAATTTCTCTTTTCTTTTTCTTGCCTTATCTTAAAATTCGTAGTCCATTTTACCACTTGAATCTCGTTTTGATTCTTTTACAATTTAAATAGTCTTGTCAAAGTCTGGTAGAAGGTGTTTTCATTCGTCTTAAAAAATTATCTTCATCTGAACCATTTCTCGAAGTAAATGTTCCTGAGTTAAGAAACAATAAAAGGGTATTTAAAACGTACCGGCTTCTTTTTTACATAAAAAAAAAACTAATACTGTGAAAAAGCAAATATTCCATTAATCAATTAATAGACAGAATATATTCGAATTATTCGATAATCGAAAATAAGCAATTTAAAATTATTCGAACAGTTAATCGCCCAAAATAATCGATTAATCGAATAACGGTTAATCGTTTGAATACCCTAGTTAATGTTTACCAACAAAATGTTGCTCGTAATGTTTTGAATAAATCTTCTGAAGACACTTTATACCAAAAACCTTAGTATCATACGATTTTCTTCGTTTTTTTTAACTACACAAGGGTGAAACTTTAAATGGGCCGTAAAATGAGTTTCAGATATAAACTTTTTAAACGCCGAAACACGTATATGTTTTTTAAACCCCTCTACAAGAATCAGTTGGCAGGACATTGTTATTTTGAAAAAAATCATTTTGTTGTACAGTGTAATTTATAATAAGCCTCGGGCATGTTCTGTGTTAAGAGTAATGAATTCTGGAATCAAATATTATACAAGATCTGTATTACATTCACAATTACTATTAATTACATTTTCCTGCTTGATTTTTTTTGTTTATTTTTTTATTTTAATTAAGAAAAGAAAAGTACTAAAGACTTGTAAAGAAGGCATTAAAAAGCTTTTTTTTATTCGAAGTTGCTTTACCCTTAACTTTTAGGTTTTAAAATTTGTTCGATACAAGTTTATTTACTTGCTAATTGCATGCAAAATCCTCCTTTCCCCAGTTGCATGCATTTACTTATTTATGCAATATAATTTATTATAATTTTCTTAAGCTTTTAATGAAAATGTTTTATTAATCATTTATTTTCTTAATTAATTTGCGTGTTATTTTAATTTGTCTACCAAAGCAATCGATTGCGTAGAAATTTATGCAAAAATTAAAAGATTTTGGTTGGTTATTTCTATTAAATAAAATTTGTTTAAAACGATTTATGTACGAAAATAATTTTTTTTTTGGCGGATTTTATATTAAATATTATAAGTTTCATTATATGTTCATGACTATAAACCAGAAAAATAATATTTTGTTTTTTTTTTTATAACCCAAATATTAAACTACCAGGCCATGTGGATTTCATGGAAAATCTGGTTATATTTGTTGAATGTTTTATGACTCAATTAATTCAATACTGTATACAAAACTGCTGTTAAAATATGTATGCATATACATATGTATGTATGAATGTATATAAGGAACAGTGGGTCTAAAAATTAAGTAGACAATTCAATTTGAAACAGTTTAGAGAGCTTTGTTCATCTATCATTTATGCTCCTCCATCAGGAATCCAAATAATATACAATATGGGAGTTTTTAGAGGTTCTGATTTCCAGAACTTTTTCCATTCATGGGAATGCAGATACTATTTCTTTTAATCCCGGGAGTTCTTATGAAATTTTTTGTGAAAGATGCTTAAAAAGAGTTTAAAATTTTATATAATTAATGATAATTTTAGGCATTCATAAATGTCCTGAATCAATAAATCCTTAGTCCTTTAAATGGGTAGATATTAGAATCCCGAATAAGTCGCTCAGCTTGCCCATTCCCAAACATGTTTGGCATCGTCTTCAAATCTAAAAATTTCTATAATTTCATTTTAAAGGTTGGTCCAACCATAATGCACTATGTTAATTGTGAGTCACACCTTAAGGTCAAGTTTTTTTGCCCAACTTAATTTGAAATTTTTTTGTTTCAGTGTTTGACAAATTCAACGATGGAGAGTTACACAATTGAGCAGCGCTCTAAGCTCATTGAAGCCTTTTATGAAAATGGGCGTTGAAATCAAAATGCATTTCGGGGACTTCGCCGTTTTTTTTTTATTTGATCAGCAAAATCGAGCATTGGTTCAGCAAACCGGGTCTGTAGGAAATGTGAAAAAAAACTGTGCATGCTCTCCCAGTTCGTTCATAGTCGGCGGCGGCGTCGGGCCGTACTTCTTCGAAAATTTAGTCGGCCAAGCACTAACAGTGAATGGTGTTCGCTATCGCGAGATGAATACGGACTGCTTGTGCCTAGAAATTGAGGATATGGACCTGGACGATATGTGGTTCTAATAGGATGGTGCCACTTGCCACACAGCCAACGAACCAATGGCTCTTTTACGCGTAAAATTCAATGACCGAGTTATCTCACGTCGTGGCGATGTTAATTGGCCACCGCGATCATTTGATTTGACACCGTTGGATGTCTTTCTTAGGAGATATAAAAAAAAAGTGTACATCAATAAGCCAAGAACAATTCAAGAGCTAAATGATAAGATAATTCGGCACATTAAAGATATTGAACCTCAATTATGTCTTAGAGTTATTTAAAATATGGACCATCGGATAGAGGTATGCCTCCCAAGCCGTAGCGAGCATTTGGCCGATATTTTCTTTCACACATACATAACTGTCTTAGACCCTTCTATAATAATAAAAAATTTTAAGATAATTCTTTGTAAACTTTTTGCTTTATTTGCAATTAGTATCGTGCGTTTTGGTTGGACCACCCTTTTTTTGGGACTAGTTTTTGGAAATCTTTTTATATTGCGGTAATATAAAAGATTTACTAAAGCGAATCCGAATAAAATATAATGATGGTAATTTTTTTTAACATTGAAGCTGATACCTGCTGATTCATAGTGTTAACCCTAATTTAAAGATAATGTCAAGCAATTCTACCTTATTTCTTATTTTTCTTAATGCACTCCTATGTCAAACTTCCAGCCCTATCTAGTATTTTGCAGATGAGTATTTATTTGATTATAGACCAATCCTATTCGATGTTGGTGCTATGAGGCAGAACATGAATGAAGCGATTGGCCGAGACCTAGACATCATTTCGGAATTAGGTCGTGCGAATACGGTCGATTTTAATGCCCGAGGGACCCAGTGTTGCATTTTTTTTACTTCAATTCCTTATAAATCTTTTTAAAAACTTAAAAATTTTAACCATCTAAATTCAGAGTATAAAATTTGTTTTTCTTTTCCAGAAATAAAGCTCTTTTAGAATTTCCATAAAAGAAATGTTTTCCATTTTTTATAATTTTGTTTATAAGATTTGTTCAAAATCAAAACGTTTTATTTGGTTAGCAAGTTCTTTATAAAAATTAATACAGTTATTAACAATTTTGTTAATTTCGCTTTTGTAGTTTTGATTTTGATAGTCATAAAAGTTCAAAAAATTCCATTAAGTAAATTTAATTTTTTAATCGTTTTTTATAAAATTAGTTAATATTATAAAAAAGAATTTCCACTTGGTTTTATAGGCGGCATGAAATAACTCCCCAAGAAATAAGTCCCCAAAAAAATTATGAAATAAATCCCCAATTTTTAGGGACTTATTTCATATGAAATAAATCCCCAATTCTTAAAATGAAATAAATCCCTAATGAAATGAAATAACTCCCAAAATCAAAATGAAATAAGTCCCCAATATTTAGGGACTTATTTCATATGAAACAGTTCCCCAATTCCAGAAATGAAATAAGACCCCAATATAATACATATTGTTCAGTTTTGGTTGGGCGCAAAGACTTTTTCCTCTATGGTATAACAAACACCGGCTTCGCTAACTAAAGCTTTTCTGCATAGCCGGCCTTCGGCCGGGCGCAAGGATTTTCTCCTCTATAGTATTCCAAACACCGGCTTCGCTTACTAAAGCTTTTCTGCATAGCCGGCCTTCGGCCGGTCGCAAGGATTTTCTCCTCTATAGTATTCCAAACACCGGCTTCGCTAACTAAAGCTTTTCTGCATAGCCGGCCTTCGGCCGGGCGCAAGGATTTTTCCCCTATATTGTATTCCAAACACCGGCTTCGCTAACTAAAGCTTTTCTGCTAACCCAGTCTTCGGTCGGGCACAAGGCATTAGTTAGCGAAGCCGTTGTTTGTATACTATAGAGGAAAAAGTTCTTGCGCCCGGCCAAAGGCCGACTAAACAGAAAAGCTTTAGTAAGCGAAGCCGATGTTTGAAATACCATAGAGGATAAAATCATTGCGCCCGGCCGAAGGCCGGCTATGCAGAAAAGCTTTAATTAGCGATTCGGGATTTTCGAATTCGAAATTATAAAGTTCGGGACTTAGAGATTCCGATTTCTGAAATTCAGGACTTAAAAATAATCCCAATTTTTTTAGGATTCTGAAATTATAGTTTTTGATACTTAGTCCCTTTTTTATGTTTGGTAAACGTATGCAGTGAATATAACAAAACACAATTTGTCATCATTATGACTTTTAAAATATGTAAAAATAACGGGACATAATTTGCAATTCTTACTATTTCTTCATAAATTTAAAATGAAATAATCCCCCAAAAAATATATTGGGGATTTATTTCATAAAGATTTTTTGGGGGATTATTTCATATGAAATAACACCCCAAAAAAAAGAAAAAACCCCCCAAAAATCGTTTTTGTTGTTCTCTGTACAAATTTTTGGGGGGTTATTTCATATTTTTTTTGGGGCGTTATATTTTGGGGGGTTATTTCATGCCGCCCCAAAGTTACCGTGGTTTAAGTGTTTATCAACAAATCGGTGTTTTTTTTGGGCAAAAATCGGCAAATTGGCAATTTGCTAATTTTAAGGCAAAATGCCGATTAATCAGCAAATATGGCAGGCCTGGGTATAATGTTCAAAGTCCAGTTAGATTAAATAAGGTTCCATGGGCAGCCATCGAGAGACAGCTAACTTGGGTCCTTCAGTGGTCCCTCTTCAGAATACCCGGCGCTAATGCCCATCCCTTAGAGCAATTACTCAGATGGCGTCGCTGCAGAGTTCTATATCTTCGTAATGAAGAAGCGACCTAAGTTCTATCCTAGATAGATGCTCCAAGCAGGAATTTTTCCCTGATGCCCCGTATCCCATGACATTGGCACAGAAAGTGTCAATCGTCATCATGACAACTTCTACAGTAGTCATTTAATTCCAGACCCATTCTCCTAGCATGATTCCCCACAGGCCAGTGCCCAGTAACAACTGATACTACTGTACTAATTTCTTCCCTATTGAACGTAAGTAGAGAATTGGTTCTCCGTTTATCATAGCCAGGCCACAGTGTCTAAATATGAAGCAGGTGGACTCGCATATCCATCCCACCTACTCAATTCTATAAGACTCGCGCTTAAAAAGTGGCTTACAGTACGCCATTGGAAGGCAAACGAACTGTCGCTGAATGTGTCACCCATACGACCACCTCGTTTGGCCAGCTTATCTGATAGCTGGTTGCCCAGGCAGTCTGGGTGCCAAAGAACAGTTACAAAATAAAAATCAAGTTTTTCATCACGTCAGATTTTTTTTCTTTTGTTTCGTAGAAACCAATCAAATGCTTTTTCTAATTATTGTTTATTTCTTGACAGTTTGTTTAACAATTTACCCAAACCCCCAAAGAAAAAGTTTGGGCTGTTTTGTTAAAGAAGAAAATAAAGTTTGTTAATTATAACCTCTATCATTTACACAATTTTTGGGTATGGAAACGATTTTCATAAATGATACTACTTTAGAAGCCCGCAGGATCCTAATTTTAAGTATGGAAACAAACCTAATAATTCTACTACATTTGTTTTTAAAACTAAGCCATTTATATATGTGTGTATTTGTATGTCTATTTTAAAAGCCGAAAAAATTAGAAAATAGTAAAAAAATAATTTTACTTTAATTTTTTCGTCCATGAACGTCTAGCAAATCGCAGTTTAATTCAAAAATTTTGTATCCAAAAGCCACAAAATAACTCTCTTTTTAATCCTAAAAATTCAAAAAATCCCAAAATTAACTGTATTCTTTAATCCCTTTAACACTGTTACCTTTAACAAACAAACACGGACACGGACTCATCCACATACATCTGTTTATGGCGGTTCCATGCGACAATTTTTTGTGCTCTTAATTGTTTGCAATTTATATGTTCAACAACGACAACAACAACAAAAAAATCATATACATAAATTTTATATCACAACAAAATGAACACAAAATAAAATTAAGAGAAATTTTTAGGCCAACAAATTGTTTCCTTTATACAGTTTTTGTTTCAGCTGTTGTTGCTGCTGTTCTTTTTATTGCTGTTTCAAGTGAATGTGCAACATTCACTTTGCAGTTGTAACGAAAGTTGCAACCAATTAATTGAATGAATGTAAAAAATCGTTCATATGTGCCGGACATTAACTTAAGTTCAATTTATATTTTTATTAATATTTGGTAATTAAAATAATTTCTTTTTATGGCAAATGGACTGCGAGAATCGTTAACAATTAGCAGGGCAGGTAGTAAGAACACAATAAGCAAGAGTTTTAAAGATTCAAACTTGTTTTCTTTCAAAAATTTATGATGTTAAATCAAACAAATTTTTTTTTTTTTTTTATTTGATGGGAAAAGGTATTTTAAATTACTTCTGTTTCTGTACTTTTTCTTTACAGTTGAATAACAGATCTACTTGTTTCTGCAGATGGAGTAAAAAACGTTTTTTTTTGCAACTAGTTTGAAAACAATTATCGATGATGCCACTTAAAACAGCCGAGGACAACAAAATGTGCTTTTAATTTTATAACAAAATATCCATATAAGAACAATTTTGTTCATCAACTTATTTGAACGTAATTTGTAATACTAATGGCTAATAAAGCAGTGAATGTTTAAACACTGGTTTAGTAGAACTAAACTTAATTGTATATGAAGTTTAAACTCAACAGTTGTAAGTCAGTGTCCTATGTATTGTATGTAATTTAAAAAGAAACATGTGGCAGCACTACGATAAATTTTGTCAAATTCATATCGCTCATTTCGTGCAAGACCGTCACAACTCAAAATTTGGCATTTTCGAGTTAGTAATGCAGAAATGTTCTCCTCTTAAATCTCTACAAATTGATCTAAGAACGGAGAGAATTATCGAAAAAATAACGGTAATACAGATGCTTTTGACGCTATGACCTCTTGTAACAAACTTGAGCAATTAACATCAACAAGGTCACATTTCAGTTTTTTTGTTGGCATTCCTCTTGTACATGTGGTTTTCTTTGTAGCAAAAAAGAAACATTTGATTTTATAACTGTATATAAAATAAATAATAAAATAAATAATAATAGGTTGGAATCTTAAAAAGGCTCTCCTGTAAAGTTTCAAATTTTGAGTTGTGACGGTCTTGCACGAAATGAGCGATATGGTCTGTATTGGTAGTTTAAACGCCCAATTTTATGCGTTTAAAGATGGTTTCTATGTTAAGTGATTTATAGATACGTTGGTTTAAAGATATTTCAACCCAAAAAAGGGGGGTTAAACTTGCTCTGATTTATTACACTCATAAAAACTGCATCTTCATATTAATCAATATTATTACAAATGGCATCAATGAGGCAAAAAGTGACATCAATCCAATGACGAACGTCATCCTTAAATTTTGTCATATCTCATGCGTCATCTATGACTACACTATGACTACAGTAATATAAATTCGATGCCACATTTTATGTGCACTGATAGAAAAGGCGTCATAACGCTGATGTGTTTTGACATCAGTATGGACAAACTGTCATCAGTCCGATGACAAACTATAATCAGAGAGATCAAATAATATTTCATGTCAAAATATATTATGTATTAACATTATTTTCATGGTTAAAAAGTACAATTAGAAGCAAGAGTTCCCATATTCTATTTCTTTAATTATTTATTTAAATACATTAAAAAATTTTAAAGTTGAATTATTACAAAAGCCATATCAGGCATGCTGCTGGTGTCTTATAACTGAGAGTTCTTCTATTAACAAATGGCGGAATATAACAAAAGTGAAAGAAACATGTGTAACGGGTAAGTAAATAATGATATTCTCTCAATTTGACTTAAGGTCAATTACATTGACTCAATTTAATGAGAGCTTGTTATCGCACTGATGACATGCTTTATAAAGCCGACTCCAAATCATAATTTCTGTGATGCCAATGTATCATCCCATTGACAACATAATTTTAATGTTTGACCCTGATGACAATTTGGGCAAGTGATATTAACATTGACATCACAATGATAAAAAGTGTCATGGCGTCAAAAACGAAGACACTTGCCATGGTACTGATGTCAAAATTGATCAGCGTTATGACGACTTTTCTATCAGTGTAGCCCTAATAATTGTTTTATGAATTGTTCCCATATTAAGCCAAAGACCGCATAAGTTCCATTTTTAAAATTAACTTTAATCCGTTTAGTGTTCTGTGGAATGCTTTTTTTTATCAAAAAAAGAATCTCTATCGGCCATGTCGTGGAAATCGAAATCGAGTGAAATTGTATTCGATGGAGATTTTCAGTTTATTTTTTTTTAAATCAGTTTTTCGGATTTTAAAAATATAAAGATAGTTCTGTTAAAAAAAAATGGTAATCAAAGTATGACGTATATAAAACAGAATAATTTTATGCACTTTCTAGCCAGGATCGTTTTCAAAAATTTGTTCAATTTCACTTGAATTTGATTTCCAGAAAATGTTTGTATATATTATTTAAGCACCTAAATAATAAAAAAAACCTCTTCCGATAAATACCTCTTCCGAAAATCGCCTTCACTGCCATAAATTCCTTGAAAATTGTGGTATTGAGTTAAAATAACCATTATAACATCCAGTATTTTAATGCAAAATTTTGCACGGGTTGTTCAAAAATTAACCGACAGATGCATTTGGGATCCCTACCAAAAAATTAATTTGAAACGATTAAAGTACTAAATATTTACACATGTTTACAAATTTCGATAAACATTTTCGTTTGCTAGAAATGAAAGTTGTTTTTTGAGTTATTTGGAACGTTGAATGCGAATCTTCACTTGGTTTTTCATTATCATCAACTTTACTTTTCGCGGAATAGCGTTATGTAAAAAGAAAGAAGGAGTGATATATTCGATTGTGCCGAATATTTGACACCTTCCACCGATATTTATAATACTTCAGGCATGAGCTCTAAATGGGATCTATAAATTTATAATTAATTAGGCTAGTTGGTAGTTATCGAGTCTATCAGCAGACAAGCGTAGAGCTTCGCGGGATTAGTATAGAAAAAAAATCAAAATGGGCGTTAGCTTAGACCTACATATAACAAATTATTGTCCAATAATAAGAAAACTTTATGCTCTCATTTCTCCTCATGTAAAACTCAATTGGAACGAATTTGATTAAAATTTTAGCCAAGCAAAAATTATTTTCGTTAGGGGAATTTAAGGAATTTATACACAGAAACAGTTATCAGTAGTTTCTTATCAATGAAAAAAATGTTTAAAAAGTATTATAATTTAATTAAACTGAAATTGAATCAATTATTTTTTTAGTTAAAAGAAAATTTAAAATTTAATTATAAATTAATTAACATTTTATTTGTTTTGAAATATATTTTTAATTAAAACATTAATTAAATAACAAATCATTTTGATTGTTTTTTTTTTTTAATGTTGAAAATAAAATTATTTTAACTTGTAGAATTGTTGTTGGGAATTGTCAAAATCTGAGCTATATTTAATTAAATCAATTAAAACATTGTTTAAAACGGCAAACTTTTTCGATAATTTTTTTAATTAATATTAAAAATATCATTTATTGAAAAATAAATATTCACAATTTTCAATTTTTACAATTTTTAGTAATCAATATAAACATTTTGGTAATAGGTGCACAATCAAATTATTGTTTGCTTGATTTTATGAATTTGGTGATTAGAGAAAATTTTTAATTTTTTCTGTGTATGGGGCCTATGGTAAATTATGGACCGATCTTCGGGAAATTTTATGGTATAAGTACTAGTCATATGGGACGAATTTGTGCAAAATCGTAGATCAATAATTTGTGCAGATGATATAAAACGTTTCCTTAGATACAAAAACTCAACTATGTCTTGCTTACTCTAAGATTATCTAAACAGTTTGAGCTTATGGTGCGATATAAATTTTATGGATCTGAATTTGAAAAAATTTCTAAATTTGTTATCCTACGCTAAATATGCAAAAACTGGATAGAGTAGAGATATTCCTTCTGTTTTACTTGATCATAAATTGTGTTTTAATGCGCACATATCGCAGACTGTCAACAAGAACAACGTTATCCTTGGAGTTATCAAACGTTAGGAGTAGAGATGAGCGATCCCGTGATTTTTAAAGATCAACGTGATTAGTGAATGTGATTCAAAAATCACTGCTCCTTTAAACTGTGATTGTGATCACGGTTTATCAGTTTTCTGTTCTTTTAAAGCAATTGCGGCGAAGCTATATGTACAATGCGCGAGCTTTTGCAAGAGCTTTTGTAGGCACTTTACAAAGAAACAACAACAAATTGTAAGAGCTTTCAAATCTGTTTACTTTCATATACATACATACTTGAACAAATAAATTTTGGCATAAAAAAATTCTAATAAGATAGAGAGAGAATGAAAGGAACAGCAATATCATTCGACATTTCATTCAAAAAACGCTATTACCCACACAAACAGTGAAATATCATAAATTTGTATATGAACAAAATACAAAAAGAACGACTTAGAAAGTACATGTTACTTGAAAAATTTGGTCACAACTGTGATTCGTGATTTTTCAGTAACAGTGATTAAATCACAGGTACAGAAATATCGCTCATCTCTAGTTAGGAGAAGGAGTTTGACGATCTCTATTTCATAAATCAGTCATTAGTGATACCTATTCTTGAATACGCCTCTGTCGTCTGGGACCCCCAGTATAAGGTACATACTAAAAAACTGGAATCCATACAGAAGCAATTTCTTTTATTCTGTCTTCGAAAACTTCATTGGAATCCAAATATCAATTTACCTCCGTGTGAAAACAATAAAAATCGGAGGATATATATGAACATCACCTTCATGCTGAATTTTTTTAAGCGGTGAAATTGTCTCGGAATTCTTATTTTCGTAAGGTTGAGTTTTCAATTCCCATTCATCCTTCCAGAAATTATATACCTCTTAGACTTCAATACTTTCGGTCTAATTATTCAAATTTTGATCCTATTCGCAAAATGAGCTCCGAATTTAACAGTTTTTATTCTGATTCTATTGGCGTCGAAAATAACCTCTCAAATGTCTTAAGATAAATTTAATGCTAAATTTTTATTTTTATGTTATGTACTGAAGCATCTAGATTTATTTTGTTTAAGCATGTAAGCCAGTAAGAAATATTGGTTTCATTGGCGTATTAAGTAAATAAATATGTGCATTCCGTCATTATTTAAGGTAATTTTTGTAACAAAATTACCCAATTTTTTTTTTTTTTTTTTTTTTTTTGGGTTTTTGTTCCACATTTTTATTCATAACTCTTTTGCTACTGAATCGATTTTGCTGGAATTCAATCCCAAACTGCTTAGGAGAACTAGAAACAATTCGACACCAAAATTGTTCTTTTCCTGTTCGAAGGTGTTCAAAAATGAGCGTAATTTCAACAGACTGACAGGTGGGTATGGCTAAATCGCCTTAGAATTGCTCAAGGGCTCAGAATATATGTATATACTTTATGGGGTCTTAGATGAATGTTAAAAGAGTTTCACAGGGAATGACATACTTACTATACCCTCATTCACCACTAGTGGGGACAGAGGGTATAAAAATAAATCAAAAGACAACAACGTTATATAACCATTTACAAAATATTGCTTGGTGTAAAGTAGTAAGCTTTCTTTATACCCTCCACCACAACTAGTTGTGAAGAGGGTATACTGAGTTTGTCATTCCGTGTGACACATTTTTAATACACATATATCTAATGGCTAATAAATCACTGAGTGTTTAAACGCTGGCTTAGTTGAACTAAACTTAAATTTAAATGTAGTTTGAGCTCAACAGTTGTAAATCAGAGTCCCATGTAATATAAAAAGAAACACGTGGCAGCACTACGATATATGTTGTTCATGTTTACAAATTTCGATAAACATTTTCGTTTGCTAGAAATGAAAGTTGTTTTTTGAGTTATTTGGAACGTTGAATGCGAATCTTCACTTGGTTTTTCATTATCATCAACTTTACTTTTCGCGGAATAGCGTTATGTAAAAAGAAAGAAGGAGTGATATATTCGATTGTGCCGAATATTTGACACCTTCCACCGATATTTATAATACTTCAGGCATGAGCTCTAAATGGGATCTATAAATTTATAATTAATTAGGCTAGTTGGTAGTTATCGAGTCTATCAGCAGACAAGCGTAGAGCTTCGCGGGATTAGTATAGAAAAAACATCAAAATGGGCGTTAGCTTAGACCTACATATAACAAATTATTGTCCAATAATAAGAAAACTTTATGCTCTCATTTCTCCTCATGTAAAACTCAATTGGAACGAATTTGATTAAAATTTTAGCCAAGCAAAAATTATTTTCGTTAGGGGAATTTAAGGAATTTATACACAGAAACAGTTATCAGTAGTTTCTTATCAATGAAAAAAATGTTTAAAAAGTATTATAATTTAATTAAACTGAAATTGAATCAATTATTTTTTTAGTTAAAAGAAAATTTAAAATTTAATTATAAATTAATTAACATTTTATTTGTTTTGAAATATATTTTTAATTAAAACATTAATTAAATAACAAATCATTTTGATTGTTTTTTTTTTTTAATGTTGAAAATAAAATTATTTTAACTTGTAGAATTGTTGTTGGGAATTGTCAAAATCTGAGCTATATTTAATTAAATCAATTAAAACATTGTTTAAAACGGCAAACTTTTTCGATAATTTTTTTAATTAATATTAAAAATATCATTTATTGAAAAATAAATATTCACAATTTTCAATTTTTACAATTTTTAGTAATCAATATAAACATTTTGGTAATAGGTGCACAATCAAATTATTGTTTGCTTGATTTTATGAATTTGGTGATTAGAGAAAATTTTTAATTTTTTCTGTGTATGGGGCCTATGGTAAATTATGGACCGATCTTCGGGAAATTTTATGGTATAAGTACTAGTCATATGGGACGAATTTGTGCAAAATCGTAGATCAATAATTTGTGCAGATGATATAAAACGTTTCCTTAGATACAAAAACTCAACTATGTCTTGCTTACTCTAAGATTATCTAAACAGTTTGAGCTTATGGTGCGATATAAATTTTATGGATCTGAATTTGAAAAAATTTCTAAATTTGTTATCCTACGCTAAATATGCAAAAACTGGATAGAGTAGAGATATTCCTTCTGTTTTACTTGATCATAAATTGTGTTTTAATGCGCACATATCGCAGACTGTCAACAAGAACAACGTTATCCTTGGAGTTATCAAACGTTAGGAGTAGAGATGAGCGATCCCGTGATTTTTAAAGATTAACGTGATTAGTGAATGTGATTCAAAAATCACTGCTCCTTTAAACTGTGATTGTGATCACGGTTTATCAGTTTTCTGTTCTTTTAAAGCAATTGCGGCGAAGCTATATGTACAATGCGCGAGCTTTTGCAAGAGCTTTTGTAGGCACTTTACAAAGAAACAACAACAAATTGTAAGAGCTTTCAAATCTGTTTACTTTCATATACATACATACTTGAACAAATAAATTTTGGCATAAAAAAATTCTAATAAGATAGAGAGAGAATGAAAGGAACAGCAATATCATTCGACATTTCATTCAAAAAACGCTATTACCCACACAAACAGTGAAATATCATAAATTTGTATATGAACAAAATACAAAAAGAACGACTTAGAAAGTACATGTTACTTGAAAAATTTGGTCACAACTGTGATTCGTGATTTTTCAGTAACAGTGATTAAATCACAGGTACAGAAATATCGCTCATCTCTAGTTAGGAGAAGGAGTTTGACGATCTCTATTTCATAAATCAGTCATTAGTGATACCTATTCTTGAATACGCCTCTGTCGTCTGGGACCCCCAGTATAAGGTACATACTAAAAAACTGGAATCCATACAGAAGCAATTTCTTTTATTCTGTCTTCGAAAACTTCATTGGAATCCAAATATCAATTTACCTCCGTGTGAAAACAATAAAAATCGGAGGATATATATGAACATCACCTTCATGCTGAATTTTTTTAAGCGGTGAAATTGTCTCGGAATTCTTATTTTCGTAAGGTTGAGTTTTCAATTCCTATTCATCCTTCCAGAAATTATATACCTCTTAGACTTCAATACTTTCGGTCTAATTATTCAAATTTTGATCCTATTCGCAAAATGAGCTCCGAATTTAACAGTTTTTATTCTGATTCTATTGGCGTCGAAAATAACCTCTCAAATGTCTTAAGATAAATTTAATGCTAAATTTTTATTTTTATGTTATGTACTGAAGCATCTAGATTTATTTTGTTTAAGCATGTAAGCCAGTAAGAAATATTGGTTTCATTGGCGTATTAAGTAAATAAATATGTGCATTCCGTCATTATTTAAGGTAATTTTTGTAACAAAATTACCCAATTTTTTTTTTTTTTTTTTTTTTTTTGGGTTTTTGTTCCACATTTTTATTCATAACTCTTTTGCTACTGAATCGATTTTGCTGGAATTCAATCCCAAACTGCTTAGGAGAACTAGAAACAATTCGACACCAAAATTGTTCTTTTCCTGTTCGAAGGTGTTCAAAAATGAGCGTAATTTCAACAGACTGACAGGTGGGTATGGCTAAATCGCCTTAGAATTGCTCAAGGGCTCAGAATATATGTATATACTTTATGGGGTCTTAGATGAATGTTAAAAGAGTTTCACAGGGAATGACATACTTACTATACCCTCATTCACCACTAGTGGGGACAGAGGGTATAAAAATAAATCAAAAGACAACAACGTTATATAACCATTTACAAAATATTGCTTGGTGTAAAGTAGTAAGCTTTCTTTATACCCTCCACCACAACTAGTTGTGAAGAGGGTATACTGAGTTTGTCATTCCGTGTGACACATTTTTAATACACATATATCTAATGGCTAATAAATCACTGAGTGTTTAAACGCTGGCTTAGTTGAACTAAACTTAAATTTAAATGTAGTTTGAGCTCAACAGTTGTAAATCAGAGTCCCATGTAATATAAAAAGAAACACGTGGCAGCACTACGATATATGTTGTTCATATGGTCTGTATTGGAAGTTTAAACGTCCAGTTTAAAGATGGTTTATATGTTTTCTGATTTATAGATATGTTGGTTTAAACACATTTCAAACCAAAAAAAAAGTTAAACTTGCTCTGACTTATTAGGCCTAAGACCGCAAAGAATATAAGTATTCTGGGCCCTTGACTAATCTTAACCTTCATAAGGTCTTCGGTTCAAATTTTACCCATTTTGGAATACAAATTTAGTTTTTGCCAAAATTGAGTGATTGATATTTAAGGTCTTTTATTTAACTTAAAATGTAAACAACTACCCAGACAGAAAAAGACAATCAGGACGTCGCTGTGCCGATGTTGATGGGGGTACTATCAACATCAATACAACGTACTGTTTACCAAATTTACAATGTACTCACAATATTTAAATGATAACGCCAAATGTGCGTCTTCCGACTCTTGTTTTTATTGTTGCCACAATACTCTAAATTTAAATTTACAATATTGGATTCACGAATTTACAACGTAGTCACAACATTTAAATCATAACGCCAAATAACCGCCTTCCGACTATTGTTTTCAATATTGTCACAAAAATCTAAATTTAAATTTACAACATTGGATCAATAAAAATTAAATGTAAATATTAATTTAATGATGAAATAATAGATATTACTCTTTTACATAAATAATTACATGTAATGTGCATATGGATGTAACTACATAAATTCGTTAAATCAAAAAACAAAATTTTTCAGTAAATTTGTACTTTTTTTCTTTCTTTAAATAGTTTTTTGTTTAAATTTTAATACGGCACTTCATGAAGACTATATTTTGTTTATACAGCTTCCTAGCGGTATAGAATTATTGTAAACTCGGTATTAGGAAATTAAGGTTAAGTTCTTGTATATACAGTATTGTAGTAGTATAGTTTTATTATAAATACGACATTACAAAACTAAAGTCGTATATTTGTATAAAGTGTGTTGTACCGGTGTAGAATTTTTGTAAAAACAGTATTAAAAAGCTAATGTTGTAAATTTGTATATTCAGTGTTGAGATGGTACAATATTTTTGGAAGAGACAACATTTTGTATTTACAGGGTTGCGGCGGTACATAATATTTAGAAGAGTCGTAATTTCTGCCTGGCTAATTTAGGGTTTTAGAAAAAAATACTGGCAAGAAAATTATTTATAAAGTTTTTTGCACTAAAGGCCTTTAGGTCATATTTGACCTGGAGCAAAAACCATGAATTTTTGTTAAGCACAATTCTTTTAAAATGATTTTATGTGAAGAAGAATATCAAATGATATTCAATTTTTAAGTTTGTTCAAAAATTGAAAATGAACTGCAATATGTTGAGCCATCTAACAGTTCTTGTGGGGATGAAATTAATGTAGCGGCTACTCCAGCAATTGCATCAATAAGTGGTGAAATAAGATATTTTTTTAGAAATATCTTGCTAATATGCATGGAAGAGTCTGAACGCAGATCATTATTACAGTGACGGCAGGCTTGACAAGCAATTCTTTTATAAGAATTACAAAGGCAGAGATTTTCAGTGTTCAATTATTTTTACCACCTCCTGCGCATTTATTGGTTTACGTTTGTTAGATGGAGTGTATAGATCAAATAATAAAAGTACTGAAAGTGTGTGGAATGCGGAGAAAGGAAGACATATTTTTAGAGCAATCCTGCCGTGGAAAAAATTTAAAAATCTTCCGAAATGTTCGCATTCATTGGTTTACGTTTGTTAGATGGAGTGTACAGATCAAATAATAAAAGTACTGAAAGTGTGTGGAATGCGGAGAAAGGAAGACATGTTTTTAGAGCAATCCTGCCGTGGAAAAAATTTAAAAATCTCTCGAGCGTAATAAATTTTGACAACAAGAGTACTCGCAGTGAACGCCGAATTTTCGACAAGCTTGCGCTGATACACTAGCTTAAGAATTTGTGGGTTGAAATATTGTCCCAACTTTAAAATTTTTCTTAAGACGTTACAATTTATGGGCAACTATAGCATTCAGAGGAAGATGGAAATTTTGGCAATATATACCACCAAAACCATTCTAGTATGGTATACAACTTTGAGAACTTTGCGATTTGAGCACATGCTATGATTCCAGGCATACAACCGTATACAGGCAAAGAAATAGGAGCTATGCATAAAAGAAACCGAGCTATGCGTATATGTCTTAAGTTGATAGTTGGTCTGAATGGTCACAAGTTTTTTTGCATCCTGCCAATTGGGATAAAACGTGCTAGAGAATTACTGTAGTAGGATACTACCCTCTTTTCATATGTATATTCCCAAAAAGAATAAGTCCGTAAATCTTCCTAGCAATTTGCTTCAGCACAGAAATTAGTAATCGCGAGGACAAAAAACGCAAATAATATTAGCTTATAAAATTTTAAACGAGGAAACAATGTTGTTGAGTCGTGTTATTCTTCCAAAGGAAGACTAATCAATGGCCTCAAGCTGTATTTAACTGCCATAACTTTTATTTTATTAACATCAGCTACACCCAGAGAAAAAAAATGTTTATATATGGTTACCTCCAACAAAACTATTTTAAAAGAATAATTTTAAACATATTATGTTTAATTCAATCATACTTCTGTCACCGACAAACATATTATGGTTAAATTTGTGCTCCATCAAGTAGCCACAACCATTCTATGGTTGCCTCCAAGCATGTTTTGTTTAATAATAACTAAAATATGCTTAATACTTATAATAGCATGGTTGGTTTTCAAACATAGCATGTTGCTCTTGTAAAAGAGGAAAATACTATTGTTAATTTAAAAACAAATTATTGTCATATTTAACCAAAACATGTTTAAAGACAACCATAATATGGTTGTGGCTTCTTGATTAAGGACCAATTTAACAATAATATGGTTGTCGGTGACAATAATATGGGTAAATTAAACATAATATGTTTAAAAAATTTCTTTAAAAATAGTTTTGTTGGAGGTGACCATTTTCAAAAATGTTTTTTCTCTGCGTGTAGCCATGTATGGAACGATAACTGTTTTGCAAACTTCGGCATTTGTTAGGAAACTTAGGCTTGCAACTTTTCACGTCCAATATAAAACAGTGAAAAAACATTATCCAGAGCCTAATTTTCGAGAGAAATTGGAAATTAGCTGAGCGTAGTAGCAAAGCTGTAAATGAATCATTCTTTTTTGATCATAATTCGTTACGAATTAGAAAAATGTTGATTTAATTCTTTTCAGCAATAAAAAAGAATTGAATGAAATCTGAATCAATTCAAACGAATTAGGCAGAAATTGATATTAATTAACTTCCAATTCAAATGAATATGTAGAATGAGTTGAAATTCGGCTTTAAATTCAAATGAATTTATTAAAGTGATTCGCAATTAATTTTACAAATTAATTTGAATTTAATTGATTGTAGGGGAATGTAAGAAAGAAAAATTTACTGTTTATTGTTGTGTCTTTGTTGAAGCTTTGATATTGTTACATGTAAGACCTGCGTGTTTAAAATTCTTATTCACTTTATGGTCTTGCCTGTATAATATTTTTAGGTTTTGTAAAGTATTTGGAAAAAGTTTCCTGACGAGCTGGCCTAAGCAACCAGCGAAATGCGCATAGAAACTAGTTTTCCCACAACAATAAATTTCAGTGTTTTCATTAAAAAATTGGGATTATTAGCACATCATTAATAAATGAATTGATTTTAAATTCATTCAAATGAATTAGAACAATGAATTGCAATTCAAATGAATCAAATCAAAAATGAGTTGCAGTCAATCAAATTCAAGAGCAGATCTAGGGGGAATAAAAAAATAGAAATTTCTTCTGCCATAATGTTAATATTCAGTACAAAAATTTAAAAGGCTTGTCCTGGATACGCTTTTGTTCAAAGAAAACATGGTGTTTGGAGTTTGTATCTTCAAGAAGAACTGATTTTTATTTTGAAGTACGCTGTCTTTTACATAATTAGTTGAATACCAAAACGAGAGCAAAGCTTGCTGCAGATTTAATTACAAAATCAATTCAAATTTCAATTAATTCAATACAAATGATTTGGAAATAAATTGCTAATTCTATTTTCTAATTCATTTGAACTAATTCAGAAGCAATTCAATATAGTTGAATTGGAAATGAATTGTAATTCACTTTGACAAATTCAAATGAATTGGAAATGAATTGCAATACATTTGACAAATTCATTTGAATTGGAAATGAATTGCAATTCATTTCTACCAAATTCATTTGATTTGATTCAAATGTTATTCAATTCATTTTTTTGTGCATGAATGATTCGCGAATTAATTCAAAAATGAATGATTCATTTACAGCTCTACTGAGCAGAAACAATAACCAAAAAAAAATATGTGAAACATTAAAAAACAAATGTTTTTATATAAAATTTGCTACTTGGGTCAAATTTGACCCAAAGATCGTTAACGTCAGCAAATTGGAAGACCTTATGAAGGTGAAGTCAATTTAGCCATGTCAGTCTGTATATACAGTGCGAAGTCCTTCGGTCATGCTGGCTATTTTTTGTATTTTTTTTAATATATTCGTAAATAAGTAACAAATTAAATACAACTTGCTATTATAAAAAAAAACTTTTCAAAATTTTTTTATCGCATAACACCCGTGTACCAGAACTTATGAAAGTGCTGGGTATTGCATACTTTTTTATATGTTTTTAAGGAGAAAATTAGTTATAGAACAAATAAAAATGTTTTTGTTGGCAGTTTTATGATAAACTTTTAACTTAAAGCATTTTTGTGGTCAGTTTAAAAAAAAAAGTAAGAGAAAACCTTGAGCGTAATCAATTTCCTGTTGATTAAACGCAAAGAAATGTTGTCAAAAATTCATGAAATGCCATAAATTAAGTTAAAAAATAAATGTATCAACCTTTTCATTTAAATGCCATAAAAAATTCAACTTAACCTAATTTTCGAATAAAAGAAATGATTTCCTGTTTGTGCAGTGGAATACAAAAGAATTCGGGATTCATAAATCAGAGAAATTATATACTCGTACATACAAAAGTTTATAAATTTTTGTTTGATTTAATACAAAAGTAATTTAATTTTTCATTTCTGACCCACTTACCTGGTAATGACAACACGCCATTCAAAGCCAAGGTGGCGAACAAAACACCCATGAATAATTTCATTTTTATGCTGTTTTGAATTTTTTGATTGTTGATTTTTCTTTTACACTCACAATTTTTTTATTTTTTTAATAAAAATCAGTTTTATTTTGTTTTATTCAAAATAGTTGACTGCTTATTTTGGATTTTTAATTCACTTTTTATTTGTATTGTTAATTTTTAATTTTGTATAAATAAAAAACGTATAATTTATGTTATTGAATAATAATTCTAGATAATCATAAAGAAAAAAAATCGAAATTAAAACTTAAATTTGAAATTAATTAAAATGTTGCTTTTTTATATTTTTTTTAAAATATGTATTTGCATTTAAATAATTTTTTTTTTTTGTTTGTTTAACTCGTTCGGGCTTGTGGTCTTTGCGCGTCTACAGTCTACAAAGGTTTGATTGTGATTATAAAAGTAGTCGCCGGTAACTTTAGAATATAATTAAGCTCGACAGGTTCTGTTGTTTATATTTTGTTAAATATATATTTTTTATTGTGGCTGCTCAAAACAAAAGAGTGAAAAAAGTATGAGAAGAATTCTAAAGCGTAGTATAGTCGAAAGTACTCACTATCGGTGGCTTGAAATCAAGTGAGAAATACTAATTCGATGTGGTGATTCCATATAAATGTTCATGTAGGTATGAATGACAACTGGACGAATATATTCATAGCTGTAGCTTTTGCTGTTGTTGTTGTTGTTTTTGGTACTAGTCGAAACAACTTGTTGTTTAGATATTTATTAAGTATTGCGTTTAACAGCTAAATTTGTAAAGGTATGAATTCACCAAAATTCAAAATCGAATTTTGTTTTAAATTCTTAAGTTTAAAAAAGCTACAAATTTTTTTATTTGCCTTAAAAGATATAATAAATTATAGGCAGTTAATCGTTATCATACCCTACAGTAATAGTGAAAATTAAAGAGTTTCACTTTAAGGCTAGTTTACACTATCACACAAGTCTTGCGTATTCCATAATACTTTGTGAGATAGAAATCTAATGAGTTTTATTGCGACTGTCAAAAAATCTAGTTTAACATTACACTTTGTACTATCCGGTGTTGCCGATGAGGAATTCGGAAATTACACATTTCACGCAAAATTACATACGCAATTTGAAAAAAAAGCTAGAACGAATTCGCCTTGCAAAACCTTAAGGCCATGTCAGATAAAACTTTTGCTACGCGTTGCGTTACCGATTCGCTTTGACATCTAAGATAAAATATACATACTTATACGAAACATGTCACATAAAGTAGTTTCAAAGCAGAGCGAAGCAAAAAGTTAGCCAACTCTCATCTTTTTGCGCGCTTTGACAATTAGCTAGTAAAATTTTCTTTTTTTCTTATTTTTTTGCCAAATTCAATTCCAAAAAAACCGTCCAATTATATTTTTAACTTTTATTTTTATAACAAATAACTAAATGTACAAATGCTTTTATAAGTAAACAAACAATGCGTGAGTGTTATCAAAGTTTTCATTGTGTCATACACCTTTTGCTTTGCGTTTTTCTGCCAAAGGTAGAAACGTCACGCAAAGCGATAAAGTTGTATCTGACATGGCCTTTATTGATATTTCTTATTTGCAATTAAATCGTTTGGTTTACAAATGTATAACAGAACATGACATCAGGTACTTATTGACCACACAATATTATTGAGTAATTTATAGCTTTGGTTTACAATATTCGATAAGCTGCGCAATGTGAAAAAATTATTTGGCGCAATTTATCGTTCATATTTATTTTTTATTTAATAAAATATCAGGAACTTACTTCTTAAATTCTAAAATCTCTAATATTTTTTTTTTTTTTTTTGTTTAAATAGCGCAAAAAAATGTTAAAGAAATTGAAATGAAATTTGACAGTTTTTGTTATACATGCTATTCTTTACTCCCCTCTCACCAATAAACTAATGCTGATTACTTTTCAAATTAAGATATATTTAAGTGATTTTAGACGCTTAAAAGTCATGACATTATAAAACTAAAACATTTGCATCATTTTAATTTCTTATAGTATTTTCTTCATCTTATATTAAAGATTAAGCGAAATATGTATGCAATAATGTATTTAACACTTTAATTTTTTTTCATTAAAATTATACATTTCGCTTTTTAATATATTTTTTAAACTAAACGTTTTCTTTTGCTTGTAAATTTCAGCTGATTTTTTATTCTTGTCCAAACTTACCCAAAGCAAAAGTTCGTGGATACTTGTACAGGAAATGAAAAAATTACTCTCTTAATTGCAAAAAAATTGCTATCTGGAACGCTTTTGGGTAACTTTGTGCAAGTTCAGACGGTTTCGTTATGCATGTGTAATTGCACATGGATTGGCAATACTAGTCTATCACTATCACGCATGAACATGCTTCTGAATCAATTAAAACACTCGAAAAATGTTTCGCTTAGAAATTCCTCATTACGAATTCAATATGAACTTAGTGATTTTTTTTTTTTTTAATTAATAACACTGCGCACGAATTTGACACTTTTTTATTAACAAGCTGGGCACCCTACCACAAAAGCTAATTTGAGTACGTTGAATTCGTTGGGCTATTCATTTTGTTAAATTAACGCTTGTATTCGTGATGTTCGCGATTGAAGATTTTAATTATGTACCATAAAACGATATTTTTATACTTTTAAGATCATTGCTCAATTGAAATCAATTCAACTCTAGTAAATACAATTTTTAGAAGAATTTCAAAGAATATTTTTGTTAACTCTATTGAATACAATGTATTAGTGGCAAATTGTAACAATCTGGCCACCCTACTGGTGAAATTAATTCAAGTACACTAAATTCAAAGTAAAAGCTTGATTCTGGATTTAAAATTTTAAAGAAGCTGTAATTTTAGTTTAATGCAAATTTTTCTCGCAAAATTATGTTTGTTTTGACTTTGCAATGAATTCAGTATCAATTAATAAATTTCGCGAAAACATGTTCTGTTATTTTGTATATATTCGACAGGTTTTAGAAAAATATTCAATAGAGTTGCAATTTTTCTTTTTTTCAAAAATCGCGAAAAAAATAACGAAAAATTGTATTTAATCGAGTTGAATTGTTTTAAATTGAACAATGATTCCAAAAGTATATAAACTATCAATTTATGGCAAATATTTTTATATGTTCCAAACCTCAGCAAAAACGCATAATACCTTACCCGCTTATGGTGGTGTAGTGTATTAAATCACTTTAAATCAGTGTTCGAAAATAAACATCAAATATCGTTCCTTAGGGTTCAGTTCGGTAGATTTGTGGAAAACACAAACGCTAATAGTGTTTATGAAGTAATTTTTTTACAAAAACAAAATACATAAACCAAAAAAAAACAAAAAGCCAGCGAACTAATTTTACACAAACAAAACACATGCACAATACCCACACAAAATATTCGTGCTGTGGTCGTAGCTAAAATTTTTGGTCGCTCATTTCATTAGTAACAAAAGAAGCACTATAGAACATTAAAATATACTGTATGTCTACACAACCACTACAATTGTTCTGTTTTATAACAAAGAACAGAACACTATAAAATATGCGTTACTTTCTTGAAAATAGTTACGAACGGTATTAAGGATTGTGTTCATCTACACAACCATAAAAAAAATAGACATCGTTTTTGGATGTGTGAGCCCAACGCTAAATAATCGGGGGTATCCTGGAAATCGAAAACGCAAAACGCAAGAATTTTGAAATTCTTTTTAATGCACTCTTAATCCAATTTTTTATAATTTTCTTATAGAATTCTGTTAAATAGAGAAATATTTGTATTGTATTGTATTTGTTTTTCTTTTGCTACAAAAATGTTATGAAAAAAATTACTTTTAAATTCTTGCATTTTCGATTTCCGGAACACCCCTGAATGTTCTGTTTATTTTCGAACACTGCTTTAAAGTTTGCTTACATTCCTTTACAACTCTGCAAAGCTTTAACTTTTTGTTATCACTGTTTTTATTTTTTTTTTTTTTTTTTTTTTGGACTTAAGCTTATTTAAACACTTTGAGCAACAAAAAACGACAAAAATAAAATAAAATAAAGGAAAGCTTACAATTTGTTTATAATTTTGTTATTTTTCAATTACAGCGAACGAAGCAGAAAAAACTTATAAAAATAAACAAATATATGGTAACACTATAGTTATATCACCGTTACTGGTGTTAAAAGTATAGAACAAACTACGCACAGATAACAATAGGGGGGTATCTAAAACTGCAAAAATTAAATATATGTAAATGTATATACATATGTAGTTAGAAATTTATTAAAAAGGTTCTTTTCGGCCAAAAAAAAAGAAATTTATGTCAAAGCGACAAACCTTTAGAATAAACAGGAATGTTTTTGTTAAAAAGAAACATTATTTTTTAATTAATGGTGTTTTCTTTTCTACAAAAATATTTGACATTTTTTAAAAAAATTCAATTAGGTTTTCGTTTCTTAAAAATGTTTTGCCCTCTAAAAGCAACACCCGAATAAATCGACAGTGTTGATAGTGGTGACTTGGGACCTGCTTGACCTCACATTAGTTAATGCATGGCTTTCTTTTAAAAGAGTTTTTAAACAGCAAAACAAAAAGGCTTCCGAAGTTTAAGGCCAATTTTTTTTTTTGGTGATGAGGTGCACCGCACCAAAACGTCCGAGATATAGTATTATTGAGCTTGTCATTGAAGCAAAAAAGACCTTCACAACATCTACCACCTCAAGATATTCGTAAGGATCAAATTGGCCACTGGCTTAAACATGTGGATGCGAAAAATCCATTCAAATATATGGGATTGCAGGGTTTAAGCCGCACAATATGCGAAAAAGTTGGTATTGCATTATGTTTGAATAAAAATAACAATTGTTTTAAAAACTCTCACTTAATTTAATTTGGCAACAAACCTTTATCCCTACGAATAAAGGGCCATTTTGAGTTAAATAATTATTTTATCATTATACCAACATAACAATAGTGGAGAGGGTATTATGCATTTGTGCTGATGTGTGTAACACCTTAAAATATTAATCCTATACGCACCTTTAAGTATATCAGAATCACTTTCTGAGTCGATTTGACAATGTCCGTCTGGCTGGCGGGCTGTCCATGTATCCTTGTGCGCAAACTACAGGTCGCAATTTTGCAGATAGCTCTATCAAATTTAGTACATAGGTTATAATTGGCACAAGGACCAATCCTATTGAATATGAATCATTCCATAATTTCATATAGCCCCATACAAGCTGCTTTCAGGAATAGAGTCTTTGTGCCCACTATCAAACCAATTTTAATAAAATTTTAAATATAGATATATCCATATTTTTATGGACACGGAAGCTATCCATTTTTAAAAAAAATCGGACCACGAGGGCAGTAAGGGGGAAATGTCTCCGAAACTGTCAAACCGAATTTAATGGAATTTATATCATAGATATATCCCTATTCATATAACCCCATTAGCTATGTATTTTGCAAAACGCGGTCTAAAATAGGAACACTCGCAAAAATCTGTTCTTTTATACTGTGGTGTAGGGTATCATATAGTATGTTCGGGCTTGGCCGAATATACTTTCTTACTTGCTTTTTGATGACTTTGTGAAGAGCTTTTCTTATAACTTAAAATTGTTCCAAATAATAAAATCATACATTTAAGGGTTAATCAGATTCCATTTTGAAAATTTACTCGTTTTAAAATATTTCGTTTAAATACATATTAAAAAAAACGGTTGTTAACAGAAAAGCTTTTAGCCAAGTTATCACCCTACTGCCGCCTCATTGCAATTTTGGTCTTAATTGTTAATATGACGAACAGTAATTTGTTGTCCGATGTAAAAAAATAAAATGTTTTTTCGAATTTTATTTGAACACCAAAATTAAAAAGAACTAGAAAAGAAGACTAATTCTTACTTTTTTTTAAATAATCTTCGTACTTGGCCCAATAAATCGCATCTACCAAATTGTACTTTAAAAGCAAGGCTTACATGGATATACAGAAAGCCGGCTAAGCCAAGACGACTGATAGTCAGAAAGTGAATCTGAATCAATTAAAACACTCAAAAAATTTTGCGCTTAGAAATTCCTCATTACGAATTCAAGATTTACTTAGTAATTTTTTTTTTTAATTAATAACACTGCGTTCGACTTTGACACTTTTTTATTAATAAGCTGGGCACCCTACCACAAAAGCTAATTTGAGTACGTTGAATTCGTTGGGCTAGTCATTTTGTGAAATTAGCGCTTGTATTCGTGATGTTCGCGATTGCAGATTTTAATTTTAATTATGTACCATAAAACGATATTTATATACTTTTAAGATCATTGCTCAATTTAAATCAATTCAACTCTGGTAAATACAATTTATCGATTTTCTTAACTCTATTGAATACACTGTATTAAAGGCAAATTGTAACAATGTTTTTTTTTTTTTTTTTTTGATGACTTTTTGAAGAGATTTTCTTATATCTAAAAATTGTTCCAAATAATAAAGTCTTGCATTTAAGGGTTAAGCAGACTCCATTTTGAAAATTTACTCGTTTTAAACTATTTCGCTTAAATACATATTAAAAAAAAAAGGTTGTTAACAGAAAAGTTTTAAGACACTTAAAAAGAAAGAATGTCGGTTTATTTTTTCAGCTGCACTTGTGTGTTTCCCCCTTTTTTTCTTAAATAATACTCGTAATTATAAAAAAAAACACTTTAAATTAAAAGTTTTTAGAATTTAAATACCTGAGTGATTGAATCATTTTTGAATCACTTTTTCAACTGATATTTAAACATCCAGTTACAGACGTGAGACAAATTAATTTCCATTTGAATCTTTTACGCAGAGTTAAAATGAAAACCTTATCTAGAAAGTATTAGAAAATCAAGGTTGAAACAAAATATTTGAGTAGAAAAAAAAAACTGACTGACAACATGCAAAATTATGAATAAATGATGTTTGAACAACAAGTCGAGAAGAAACACGAATACGAATTGGTAATAATGTTTGATAATTTAATTAATTTGATTACATTATTAATGAAATTGTATTTTAAGTGTAATAACACGCAAATAATACTCGTAGTAATTCAATGCAATTTTATTGACTTAAGAAATAATCGAAGCAAGTTTTGAAGCTTGGAAAATAAATTTTCGCATATATTAGGATCTTGGGGTCAATCTCTAGTACTATTGCCAAATTTCGTTGCCCTACTAACATTGAGTACTTTTTTTTGGAACACAGTGTTACCTCGGAAATTTATGGCGTTGCGAAAAAAAAACAAATTTTAACTTTTAAAAACCAATACATTTATTTTGATTAAAATAGATATAAACTAATTAAATCCCAAAGTATTATTATAATTAAATCAATAAAAACATGTTCTGGCGGCCAATTTCACCAAGTTTAGTTAAAACTAACTATTTATTTTACTTCCATTTAATAATATGTTTTTACAGTTATAACTATATTTATTTATTTTTTTTGTTTATGTATATATTTATTTGATGTTCCATACACAAGAGTTAGAGTCTCATATTGCAGTACAGTGCCCATGTTCTGTAACTTACGCGGCGAGAAACTTTTCGATTGAAATGTGAGAAATGAAACAAAAATGCCATAAATTGAAACAAACAAATGTTTTTCTCACTTAACTGCGTCTGTAACATTTTTGGCGAGTAATAACTGGCACGTAAGGAAATTTCTCGGCAATATACTGAAAAACTGTGTCTGTAAAATTTTTGTGAGAAAGTTCCCGCTTTGAACTGTCAAATAAACTCACGCATAAGAACGGGATGAGAAAAAATTTTAACACCAAAAAATAAATTAAAAATTTCAAATGTAATGAATATTAACACGTTAGAGATAAGTATTTTGTTCTTGGCCGATTTTTTCATTGTTTAATTATTTTGCTTTCAACAATTTTGAAACATATACGAATGTTTTCAAAGCAATTTTGTTATCAACAAACATTAAAGTCGCACTTTACATTTTTTGGTATAGCCGAGATTTTCGCCGCCGTCGTTGAAAAGTTTTCAATTTTAGTCAAATTTGGTCGCCGTCAACGTATGTTTGACTGGCGTTCACAACATCTGCAATTTCTTATCGTCCTCGAGTGGAATATTATGACACACTTTTTTCTTACATTTCGAGAAACGATGGAATATTTTGTTTCACATGTTTTCGATGCGAAAAGTTCTCACCAAAGTTACAGAACATGGGTACAGAACTGATTTTTTATAAAATTACAGGTGTTGTTATTAAAAACTTATAAAAAAGATATATATAATAAATTTATAATAATTATCAAATAAAACATAAAAATTTAAAACCAGTTTTTATTATACTCGTATAATCATATAATAGTTAATTTAACATAGATTAAAAAAAGAAAACCAATTGCATATTATTCATTTGAATAAGCTAATAATTTTATTTTTGAACTGAAGTGCATTACTTACAACTAGATAGTCATATGGAAGTTAGTTCCAGAGACGGGTAGCGTATAAAAAGAATTGCCATTCGGATATCAAACTATTATGTCTAAAAAGTATCAATCTTTTCCCACTTTTGGATCTTCAAACGTTCATATAAATGCTGTGGTTGTTGAGTGTAAATAATTTTATGTACGAATAGTAAAATTCTAGTTTTAAGGAGACTATGAAAACTTATGCCATACAGTTTTATCGAAAACGCTGAAACCCTATATAATCGGTTTAAATCAAAAACATATCGGACAATATTATTAAAAACGACGTTCAGTTTTCCTTTACACTGTGTGTCACAACTAGCAAAAATTTCACACCCATATAAAAGAGTTCCCTACGGGAAAGGGAACTAACACTAAACTGGTCACGTGACAACTCACTTTAACATGGCGATGTCCTACGAGGGGGTTAATTGGCACCTTTTTGACACTTTGTTATAGGTCACTGAAATAACCTTCCAATTTCGGTTAAAATAATGCATGTCGCAGATATTGTCCCAAATGAGCCATGTCAATGTGATAGATTCCCTTCATATAAAATAAAAGAACTAGAGAGAATCGCCACTACCCGCACAAAATCCAGTTACATAAATAGTTTTGTGCCAATTACCTTTCCTCTGAACCAACTACACTCTAAACACATTATCACCAGTTAAGTGATAGGTCTTGTTTTCACCTATCACAATTCGTTCCTTTTAATTATAAAATTTTGTTCATTGGTCACGGGATAAGTGCTTTAAGAGTAATTGACACAAATTTCCCGCAGGGTAGGTATTAAATAGGTTTTAGCAAGAAGTATCCTTATATTTATTTGCGTGCAGTGCTGTGTTTGCCAGAGTGTTCTCAGCATGGAAAAAGTCCAACCACAAGCATAATTAATATGGTCAGACCACGTGTAAGTGTTGTTGAAATATACTCCAAGATTCTTCACGTAGTAAACTATTTTAATTAGTTGACCATTAAGAGTTATGACAGGTACAAAATTTATGACTGTTAAACGCTTTCTAATTACTAGGCATTTAGATTTTTTTTGGGTTTATGCTAAGACCATTTTCCGATGCTTATATACAAATTCGATGCAGTTCACGATTTAGATTATTCACGCATAAACTAATTGAATTAACTTTACAGCTAACAGAGTTGGGCATCATCCGCATACATCCTAGATTAACATAGCTCAAATGTATCCAGAAGATCATTTGAATAGACTGAGAACAGAAGAGGTTCACGAATCGATCCTTTTGGTACACCCCCAACTTACCGGGAGGGAGTTTGATCTATCATTGGATGACTCAACATACTGAGATCTATCTCCAAGATACGTTGAGATTAAATGCGTAGCTGTTTGAGAGAAATAAAAATTTTTTCTTAATCTAAAATGCTGTGATCGACCTTATCGGACGCTTTCGTTTTATCCAAAGTACTAGTAAAAGGATATTATTGCTATCAATCTCTTGCCTAATTTCCTCAGCAACATCTATCAGAGCAGTTGTGCAACTATGTTTTTTTACGAAAGCCGGAGTATTGTTCATTTAACAAACTATTATTGTCTAAAAGTTTGCTTATTTGTGTATGAATAAGCCTTTCAAAGACTTTAGAAAGATATAGTAAAATCGGGATTGGGTGGTATTCGGATTTCGTTTTTGGTGTTGGAATTATCTTAGCAGTTTTCCATTTGTAGGATATAAGCTGGAAGTAAGAATATTATTAAAAATTAATGTAATAGGAGGGAGTAAACTAGGAAGAAGGATTTTTATGAATCTTGGATGAATAACATAATCGACAACAGCGTTGGACTTAATAGACAAACAACTCGGCAGTACATCACATTGATCCATAGCTTTAAATACGAATTCGCCACTTTCGTAAACAACATTACCGTCATGGTAGTAGTTACCAAAAAGATTTTGTTTGTTGTGCTTAATTCCCTTTTTAAATAATTGATAAAAAGTACTGAAATTTATTATTGGAGGATAAGCTGTTCCTATGCGCATTTCACTGGTTGCTTAGGCCAGATCATCAGGAAACGTTCTCCTAAATAATTTTAGAAAAGCCAAAGCTATCAGCAAACAAAACTACAGAGGGAATGAGAATTACCTACAAACACTCAAAAAGTCTTGTTTGCAACGATATCAAAGCTTAAACAAAATACCAAACAATAAATCAGTGTTGAGTTTTTATCATTTTTACATTTCCCGCTACAATTAGTTAGAATTCTCCCAACATTAATTGTAGTTGTAAATGGGTAAAGAAAAAACATATTAAAAACAAAAACAAAGTGCTTTTATTGTTTTCGCAAGAAATCAAAATAAAAACAATTTGCCAGTTCAGTTTTTTATGCACGTGCACTTGCTAAAATTTATTATCAAAGTTGTTTGTGGGAATACTATTATTTATTAAAAGATTTTGTTTGTTGTGCTTAATTCCCTTTTTAAATAATTGATAAAAAGTACTGAAATTTATTATTGGAGGATAAGCTGTTCCTATGCGCATTTCACTGGTTGCTTAGGCCAGAAAAGTCTTGTTTGCAACGATATCAAAGCTTAAACAAAATACCAAACAATAAATCAGTGTTGAGTTTTTATCTTTTTTACATTTCCCGCTACAATTAGTTAGAATTCTCCCAACATTAATTGTAGTTGTAAATGGGTAAAGAAAAAACATATTAAAAACAAAAACAAAGTGCTTTTATTGTTTTCGCAAGAAATCAAAATAAAAACAATTTGCCAGTTCAGTTTTTTATGCACGTGCACTTGCTAAAATTTATTATCAAAGTTGTTTGTGGGAATACTATTATTTATTAAAAGATTTTGTTTGTTGTGCTTAATTCCCTTTTTAAATAATTGATAAAAAATACTGAAATTTATTGTTAGAGGATAAGCTGTTCCTATGCGCATTTCACTGGTTGCTTAGGCCAGATCATCAGGAAACGTTCTCCTAAATAATTTTAGAAAAGCCAAAGCTATCAGCAAACAAAACTACAGAGGGAATGAGAATTACCTACAAACACTCAAAAAGTCTTGTTTGCAACGATATCAAAGCTTAAACAAAATACCAAACAATAAATCAGTGTTGAGTTTTTATCATTTTTACATTTCCCGCTACAATTAGTTAGAATTCTCCCAACATTAATTGTAGTTGTAAATGGGTAAAGAAAAAACATATTAAAAACAAAAACAAAGTGCTTTTATTGTTTTCGCCAGAAATCAAAATAAAAACAATTTGCCAGTTCAGTTTTTTATGCACGTGCACTTGCTAAAATTTATTATCAAAGTTGTTTGTGGGAATACTATTATTTATTAAAAGATTTTGTTTGTTGTGCTTAATTCCCTTTTTAAATAATTGATAAAAAATACTGAAATTTATTGTTGGAGGATAAGCTGTTCCTATGCGCATTTCACTGGTTGCTTAGGCCAGATCATCAGGAAACGTTCTCCTAAATAATTTTAGAAAAGCCAAAGCTATCAGCAAACAAAACTACAGAGGGAATGAGAATTACCTACAAACACTCAAAAAGTCTTGTTTGCAACGATATCAAAGCTTAAACAAAATACCAAACAATAAATCAGTGTTGAGTTTTTATCATTTTTACATTTCCCGCTACAATTAGTTAGAATTCTCCCAACATTAATTGTAGTTGTAAATGGGTAAAGAAAAAACATATTAAAAACAAAAACAAAGTGCTTTTATTGTTTTCGCCAGAAATCAAAATAAAAACAATTTGCCAGTTCAGTTTTTTATGCACGTGCACTTGCTAAAATTTATTATCAAAGTTGTTTGTGGGAATACTATTATTTATTAAAAGATTTTGTTTGTTGTGCTTAATTCCCTTTTTAAATAATTGATAAAAAATACTGAAATTTATTGTTGGAGGATAAGCTGTTCCTATGCGCATTTCACTGGTTGCTTAGGCCAGATCATCAGGAAACGTTCTCCTAAATAATTTTAGAAAAGCCAAAGCTATCAGCAAACAAAACTACAGAGGGAATGAGAATTACCTACAAACACTCAAAAAGTCTTGTTTGCAACGATATCAAAGCTTAAACAAAATACCAAACAATAAATCAGTGTTGAGTTTTTATGTTTTTTACATTTCCCGCTACAATTAGTTAGAATTCTCCCAACATTAATTGTAGTTGTAAATGGGTAAAGAAAAAACATATTAAAAACAAAAACAAAGTGCTTTTATTGTTTTCGCAAGAAATCAAAATAAAAACAATTTGCCAGTTCAGTTTTTTATGCACGTGCACTTGCTAAAATTTATTATCAAAGTTGTTTGTGGGAATACTATTATTTATTAAAAGATTTTGTTTGTTGTGCTTAATTCCCTTTTTAAATAATTGATAAAAAGTACTGAAATTTATTATTGGAGGATAAGCTGTTCCTATGCGCATTTCACTGGTTGCTTAGGCCAGAAAAGTCTTGTTTGCAACGATATCAAAGCTTAAACAAAATACCAAACAATAAATCAGTGTTGAGTTTTTATCTTTTTTACATTTCCCGCTACAATTACAATTAGTTAGAATTCTCCCAACATTAATTGTAGTTTTACAAATGTAAAAAAGATAAAAACTCAACACTGATTTATTGTTTGGTATTTTGTTTAAGCTTTGATATCGTTGCAAACAAGACTTTTTGAGTGTTTGTAGGTAATTCTCATTCCCTCTGTAGTTTTGTTTGCTGATAGCTTTGGCTTTTCTAAAATTATTTAGGAGAACGTTTCCTGATGATCTGGCCTAAGCAACCAGTGAAATGCGCATAGGAACAGCTTATCCTCCAATAATAAATTTCAGTACTTTTTATCAATTATTTAAAAAGGGAATTAAGCACAACAAACAAAATCTTTTAATAAATAATAGTATTCCCACAAACAACTTTGATAATAAATTTTAGATAGTAGTTACCGTCTGCCTCGACCATGGGCATGTTCAGGAAATTCTCGTTAACTAATTCAACATCCGCAGTTATATTCATTTTTTAAATAAAAATAAATTAATCTATTATTGACATATATTTATAATATTAGACTTGAAATAAATTTACAAAAACACTAAAAATGGATTTTTCTCCTGTTCAGCTGAAAAAAAAACTAAGCTTCCGACAAACTGTGACATAATCCAGCATTTGTAATTTTTGCGACAGCAGTGCAATAACCAGTCATGTGGACTCTCAACATTTTATAAAGCAACGATTACGGAATTGTGTGAGTTATGGAAATTTTTTTTCAAATTCCGGTAAAAAGTTTTCCAGCTATATGGAAGAAGGTGGAATACCTCACAAGGAGATATCGTTCTGTTATCGAAAGTAATCGATTATGTCATATTGCAAACAAAATGAAATCGTGCAAACTTTATACAAGGATAGAATCGCGAAAAGATTTTTATAAATTTTATATTTATATTGTATTAGTATTTTACACATTTTGATAAATTGAAAAATAAAAAAATTTTATTCCCTATATACCCTATACATATGTATATGAAAAAAGATAAAGACAAAGACTTGACAGAAAGAATACGAGAAAAACAGAGGAAAGGAGGCAACATGTAATTTGAAATTTAAGTGATAATAACAGCAAATTTCGAACCACCAGTACTACTGGTTAAAGGATTGATATTTGACTGATGGGCACCGCAGTGGTGCAGTGGGTAGAACTCAAAGATCTTCTGACGATAGAATGTGGTGATTCTTGAAACATGTAAAGATCAACCCGGGTTCGAATCCCACGTCAGCCAAGAAAAATTATCAATAAATTTTAAAAAAAATTCCAAGTTGTAAAATTCCTTCCTCAGTAAAAATAATTTAATGAAAATTAAATTTGATGAACTCGAGCCTAATTAAATAATATCAAAGAATTAAAAAATTAACAGTTCAACTAAAAATCAAAATTGTCATAAAAAAGATAAAATATATCGCAGTTTTCGCGTTTTATGTGAATAATAAAAAAAAAATTAATAAACATTATTTTAAAACAGATTCAATTTTAAAAGCAGAACATTATTTCCACATACGTAGAATTTGTATGAAAACCCAATACGAAAATACGTATTTAGTTAAATATCTCAATTAGTAGATCGCAAGTGGTCAAGTTTTATATACCATTGGATGCTGCTTTAAAAAGTATTTTCGATGATACCAAATTTTATTTATGTCGTCTTGGAGCAAAGTACAAAAAAATTCGAAAAACTAAAAAAAGACCTTTTTTAAAAATGGTGCAGCTCACGGATGGTCAACGCTAGAACCAAAATATTTTGGGAATCCTCATAAAACATATCAAGCTTTATCTTTAGAGGGGTAACAAAATCACTTTTTTTTGAGTCGCTCTAATATACATATTTCAAAAGGAGGTCTTTCTAAGAATTAAAATTTGTAAATCTATGTAATCGGTTTGAAAAAAACTGTTTCATATTTAATGTAGGGTATCACATGCTCGGTCTAATTACATTTTTCTTTCTTACTTGCTAAATTTTACTATCGTATTCTATGAGGAACCTCAGAACAAAACGTATTTCTTTCGCATTTTTTTTGCAAATTGGTTTTTTTTCATAACATTTGCATTGAAATCTCTAATGTGGTAACTTCTCTCGGGGGAGGCGAAATGATACCAAAGTAGTCCCATGGTAGGTCTTTGGTGGTAGACACTGGTTCTAGTGCTTACACTTTATATGAATGGGACCTATCACTTTTACATGGGGTTATCATTGGAGGGGATCAATTGACACCTAACAGCCACCATTCGACAAGTCAAACATCTATCCTCAATGAACGTGTTTAGTGTTAGTTACTGCAATGGAGTATTATTTCAATATGATGTAGTATTATTCCAAAAAAACAAGGCCTAAAACTAAATTTAAGAACCAAATCTTATAAAGTCCCAAAAAAATGCGTCATATCACCGCTGAATACTGTACTGTAATTCATTACTTTTTCAACCGTTTGGTTCTTCATATACCAATTAAAATATTGGTTCTCCTTTCCTGGTCATAAGTTCTTTCTCTTTGTTCTTGTTCTATTTTTACAAGTCCCAGGAGCAGTCTATTGAAATAATTAACTCAAATTTCACGCAGGATTATGATAGTTTGATGCCTCTATTAATAAGTAAAAAAAATGCTACCGTATCCAGGTTCATGTAGTTTTTTTAGTAGGCGAAATAAATAAATCTCAATTTTCCAAAAATTTAAATGAGTCAAAAAGACATATAAGCCGTTCTGCTACATTAAAAGCATGTTGCTAATTTAGCTGAGTATATTAAATTATTTTCATTTATTAACTACACAATAAATGCTAATTTTCTAGTAAAAATTATGGGAAATACCCCGAATATTTCAAGATTAACTTCCATACAATTTTCACCTATTCATAGCAAATAAAATTCAATTTAATTGACAATATATTCACAGTTTATTAAAGTATATAATTAACGTTATCTGTATAAAAACAAAACAGCCGAAATAAACAAACAAAAAAAAACTGTATAATAAACCCAAATTCTAATAAAGTTACAAAATAAATTTATTTTCTATACATTACAAACAAGCCTGATATAAAATTAAAAAAAAAACCATGACCTCAAAGTAAACAAGAACGTAAACAATGTACATAGACCATGTTAATTAAATAAAGGGTGCTCCAATAGGGACTCTCGAATAGTGACAGTTGATAGCGGCCATATTGTTGAAGATACGTCTGTTAGTTATGCAGATTGTTTGTCAGGTCACCATTGCGGATTATAGTGTTTAACAACACGTGTAAATGATGAAATTTAAAAAAAAATTAGGCTGTCCCGAATTTTCATAGAAAAATCATCATTAGCGATGAGACACATGTCTGACTGACTGGGGAAGCCAAGACACAAAATTGGGCACATGAAATTCAGGAGCGTCCAGTGCATCCCGAAAAAGTGACTGTTTGATGATGGAAGATGGTCATCTCACGTGAAGGCGATGTGAACTGGCCTCCGAGATCGTGCGATAACGGGGTAAGACTTTTTTGAAAGACTTTCTTAAGTAGCAGGTCTATGCGAAATAGCCACAAACTACAGGAGCCCTAAAAGCCTTAACATATGCCATCGGTAAAATTTAGCATTATTTTTGCACTAGAGTAGAATTCAGGAGACAAGCTTAATAGAAAGTTGGGTATATTGCATTATTGCTAGTTAATTTATTTTCTTCCCCCCAAATAAAAATTAAAAAGCCCCCCAAATTTAACGTATTTTGAAAAAAATACCCCCAAATGTAAAAGATTAGATAATAGTTTCATTTCAATTAATTTAATTTGGACAAGTTTTAATTTACGTACTAATATCATCACCCGAGTAAAACAATAACTAAAACTTTTTTACATTTTACTGAAAATTTCCCAAATATATTTTTTTTTTAAGTCTCTCTATAATACAATTCAAAGCCGTTTAAAAGAAGTATGTGTGAGATATCATCGACATTTTTTATTTGTTTGAAAGCTTTAGCCATTATGTGTGAACTATAATATCTTGCAAATGTCCGTCACGGCTTCACCGGACTGCGCGCATCTAATATACCAGAGTGTGCAGGTTAGGGGTTTCCTCCCAGATTTAGGGGGTTTTATTTCATTTAGGGGCAAATTTAGGGGGTGCAAATTCTTTGGAGAAAAATTTGGGGGGGCATAAATTTATATTTAGGTGATTTTTAGGGATCTTAGGGATGCTAGTTGTATGCGATTAACGAACTTGTTTTTTATTTTTCCTATTGACATTATTGTAAACAATCGGATGTGTTTCAATTTGTAATAACTTTTTGACCGCTGGGTACTTTTGCAATCAGTAATCGCTACGTTCGTTTTAACAAAACTTCAATTGAAAATCTATATCGATTTAAATTTCACGTGATTGCGATTTTCAGAACATGGCCGTATGTGCTTAGTTACTTGTATCTTTTCATATTTTCTCCTATCAATTTTTTAACAACATTAACCGATACAATTAGAAGAGTTAAAAATTAAAAAAAAATTAATACAAGACCTTAATGGCATAATGGAAGATTTTATACGCTTAGAGAAATCTAGGAAAAGGACTGTGTAATTTGATACTCTGTATTATGGGTTGCTTTCGATTTCTCCAACGTCAACGAGAAGTGAAAGAATTTGTTCAATTCAAGTTTTATCAAAACTAAAGAAAAGAACCGCTTAAATCCTAAACATTTTTATAAAAGATTTTTTTAAGGTCTCCTTAAACTATTGAAATAACGCATAAAATTATCTGCCAGTTTATTTTTTAATTACTACATAATATTAATGTATTAATTAAAAAATATGTATAACATATTTATGTCTTTTTTTTTTTTGTTTGCTTATTTTAGTTTAAGAATTGTTATGTTTGTTATGTAATAATTTTTTTTTTACTAATAAACTTCGAATAATAAATAATTTATGCATTTTTAATATTGAAATTACTTAATTTTTAAAAAAACTTTATTAATCGGTTAGCCGATCAATTACAAAATTAACCGATTATTAACCGATTCAACCAAAACCTCGGTTAAGTAAACGAGCGATTACCCGATTAAAGCAAAAACCCTATTAAATGAATACCCTAGTATGTACATTTATATGTTACCTCCACCACCAATGTGGTGAATGAGGGTATACTAAGTTTGTCATTCCGTGTGAAACTTTTTTATTATACATCTAAGACCCCATAAAGTATATATATTCTGGCTCCTTGAGTAATTCTAAGTCGATTTAGCCATGTCCGTCTGTCTGTCCGTCTGTCCGTCTGTTGAAAACACGCTCACTTTTGAAAAATGCAAAAGAAAAGAACAACCTTGATAGTTATCCTAAGCAGTTTGGGATTGAAATCCAGCAACATCGGTTTTGTAGGATCAGAACTATGAATCAACTTGTGGAACCACCACCCTGAAAAAATTGATAATTTTGATACAAAAACTAACATAAATGGTTTATTAATGCACGGAATGGCATACAATTTTGCTCGAATTTGGCTTGTACGACTGCAAATCATACTGAAAAACAGCTTAGCACGCCTAAAACCGCAATAAAAAACGCTAGCATACTTAAATTTGGTACGTCATAGTTTTATACGACTAGAAACCACACTGTAAAATTTTTTGAAGATCGGTCCATAATTGACACTAGGTCCCATATAAACCCTACTCCCGGAAAACAGTTTAGTACGCCTAAAACCGTAATAAATGACGCTATCATACTAAAATTTGGTACGTCACAGTTTTATAGGACCAGAAATCACACTGTAAAATTTTTTGAAGATCGGTCCATAATTCAGGAAATTCAGGAGCGTCCAGTGCATCCCGAAAAAGTGACTGTTTGATGATGGAAGATGGTCATCTCACGTGAAGGCGATGTGAACTGGCCTCCGAGATCGTGCGATAACGGGGTAAGACTTTTTTGAAAGACTTTCTTAAGTAGCAGGTCTATGCGAAATAGCCACAAACTACAGGAGCCCTAAAAGCCTTAACATATGCCATCGGTAAAATTTAGCATTATTTTTGCACTAGAGTAGAATTCAGGAGACAAGCTTAATAGAAAGTTGGGTATATTGCATTATTGCTAGTTAATTTATTTTCTTCCCCCCAAATAAAAATTAAAAAGCCCCCCAAATTTAACGTATTTTGAAAAAAATACCCCCAAATGTAAAAGATTAGATAATAGTTTCATTTCAATTAATTTAATTTGGACAAGTTTTAATTTACGTACTAATATCATCACCCGAGTAAAACAATAACTAAAACTTTTTTACATTTTACTGAAAATTTCCCAAATATATTTTTTTTTTAAGTCTCTCTATAATACAATTCAAAGCCGTTTAAAAGAAGTATGTGTGAGATATCATCGACATTTTTTATTTGTTTGAAAGCTTTAGCCATTATGTGTGAACTATAATATCTTGCAAATGTCCGTCACGGCTTCACCGGACTGCGCGCATCCAATATACCAGAGTGTGCAGGTTAGGGGTTTCCTCCCAGATTTAGGGGGTTTTATTTCATTTAGGGGCAAATTTAGGGGGTGCAAATTCTTTGGAGAAAAATTTGGGGGGGCATAAATTTATATTTAGGTGATTTTTAGGGATCTTAGGGATGCTAGTTGTATGCGATTAACGAACTTGTTTTTTATTTTTCCTATTGACATTATTGTAAACAATCGGATGTGTTTCAATTTGTAATAACTTTTTGACCGCTGGGTACTTTTGCAATCAGTAATCGCTACGTTCGTTTTAACAAAACTTCAATTGAAAATCTATATCGATTTAAATTTCACGTGATTGCGATTTTCAGAACATGGCCGTATGTGCTTAGTTACTTGTATCTTTTCATATTTTCTCCTATCAATTTTTTAACAACATTAACCGATACAATTAGAAGAGTTAAAAATTAAAAAAAAATTAATACAAGACCTTAATGGCATAATGGAAGATTTTATACGCTTAGAGAAATCTAGGAAAAGGACTGTGTAATTTGATACTCTGTATTATGGGTTGCTTTCGATTTCTCCAACGTCAACGAGAAGTGAAAGAATTTGTTCAATTCAAGTTTTATCAAAACTAAAGAAAAGAACCGCTTAAATCCTAAACATTTTTATAAAAGATTTTTTTAAGGTCTCCTTAAACTATTGAAATAACGCATAAAATTATCTGCCAGTTTATTTTTTAATTACTACATAATATTAATGTATTAATTAAAAAATATGTATAACATATTTATGTCTTTTTTTTTTTTGTTTGCTTATTTTAGTTTAAGAATTGTTATGTTTGTTATGTAATAATTTTTTTTTTACTAATAAACTTCGAATAATAAATAATTTATGCATTTTTAATATTGAAATTACTTAATTTTTAAAAAAACTTTATTAATCGGTTAGCCGATCAATTACAAAATTAACCGATTATTAACCGATTCAACCAAAACCTCGGTTAAGTAAACGAGCGATTACCCGATTAAAGCAAAAACCCTATTAAATGAATACCCTAGTATGTACATTTATATGTTACCTCCACCACCAATGTGGTGAATGAGGGTATACTAAGTTTGTCATTCCGTGTGAAACTTTTTTATTATACATCTAAGACCCCATAAAGTATATATATTCTGGCTCCTTGAGTAATTCTAAGTCGATTTAGCCATGTCCGTCTGTCTGTCCGTCTGTCCGTCTGTTGAAAACACGCTCACTTTTGAAAAATGCAAAAGAAAAGAACAACCTTGATAGTTATCCTAAGCAGTTTGGGATTGAAATCCAGCAACATCGGTTTTGTAGGATCAGAACTATGAATCAACTTGTGGAACCACCACCCTGAAAAAATTGATAATTTTGATACAAAAACTAACATAAATGGTTTATTAATGCACGGAATGGCATACAATTTTGCTCGAATTTGGCTTGTACGACTGCAAATCATACTGAAAAACAGCTTAGCACGCCTAAAACCGCAATAAAAAACGCTAGCATACTTAAATTTGGTACGTCATAGTTTTATACGACTAGAAACCACACTGTAAAATTTTTTGAAGATCGGTCCATAATTGACACTAGGTCCCATATAAACCCTACTCCCGGAAAACAGTTTAGTACGCCTAAAACCGTAATAAATGACGCTATCATACTAAAATTTGGTACGTCACAGTTTTATAGGACCAGAAATCACACTGTAAAATTTTTTGAAGATCGGTCCATAATTTACACTAGGCCCCATATAAACCCGGAAAATAGTTTAGTACGCCTAAAACCGCAATAAATAACGCTAGCATTCTTAAATTCGGTACGTCACAGTTTTATAGGACGAGAAATCACATTGCCAAATTTCGTGAAGGTTGGTCCATAATTTACCCACATATTAGGCCACATATAAACCCTACTCTCGGAAAACAGTTTATTGCGCCTAAAACCAAATAAAGCTCTCTTGGGAAAATAATGAAATTCGCCTTAAACCATCACAGATATAGATATTGCGGTAAAATGTCTTACTTAAATTCATATGGCCAGAAAAAATATCATGCAAATTTGTGAAATTTTCTGTTAACGCTAAAACTAATTACACTGCTGTATTGAAATTTATTCTAATTTATTTTTTGTAATACCAGAATTCAGTCTTCAGAATTTTGGGATGATTGGTCCATAATTTACCATAGGTCCAATACAAATTTCCCTCCTAAAAATTATTTTAGTTCGGCTAAAACTTTTACGAATCATGATATTTTACTCAATCCAGTTTAAAGTTCTAACAAGAAACGCATAAAATTTTCTTATTGTCGGTCAATAATTTAATTCAGGTCTAAACCGCAACTAATTTTAATGCTGACGCTCGTTTTTGTGAAGCTTAGTTAATAATATATATGTATTTATCATATAGAGCTCACTCCTGTCGGTGGAGGGTATCAAAGATTCGGCACAGCCAAATATAGCACTCTAACTTGTTTTATTTAAATTTATAGAGAAGAAGCTTTTAACGAAACACCCTGTATTTATATACATGCAGATACTTGAAAATATAAAAATGCACATTTAATGTAAGTATTATATTGTACAGTACGTAAAAAATAATGTGTAATTAAATTCATTTTACACACACAGACAATTTTAAGGTCAATGATATTGAAAATCCAATAAAATATGCAAAATGCAAAAAAATGGATATTGTCTAGAGTTAAATGAATATTGCATAAATAGCTGATATCAAAAGTATTTAGTGGTAGTTAATAAAAATTTGTGTAAAATCTTTTTTTTTTCCAGAGAAAATTTAGCAGAAATGACACGCATAATGATGATACATTGATGCACGAGCACCATCCGACCAGCAGTTATTTGTACATATTTTTAACGAAAGTCAGGGGGGGAAAATCCGGTAAATACAGAATCAACAGTAAATTAAATTGAATAAATAATTCAAAAACGTAATAAAATTCATCATCACTATTTACTATTTAAACCAGTTCCCAAAGTGTCGTGTGAGGGGATAAATTCCATTGTAGACAGTTATACAGCTAATGCCAAAAAAAAGTTCATTGTATTTAAAATTTGTAAAAGATTTAAAAAAATTTGATTATTGCAATTAAATTCCATAAATTATTATTAGTTTTTTTAATACGCTTTTGCAATTCTGATAAAAAATTTGAGTCCTAACAACAATAAAATGTTGGTCTATATACGAGGGCGGCCATGACTTTTTTAATTTAATGCCCCTTAACTGAAAGGTCAAACCTGCTCCTGTAAACAGCCAGCAGCCGAATTCTGTAATTCGCTTAGCTAAAGCTAAATCGTGATCGCTAAAATGCTAAAAAAAATTTAGGGAAAATATTTTAGCGATGTCGCTAAATTTGGATTCTGTAGGTTCAATTGCTTAGCTAAAATTTACTATTTTCCCCGCAGCTAATTTGCTATATGTAGACTTTGGTGAACTGCTGATTAAAAGAGACAAACATATTTTATTCATTTTTGACAATTCATTATAGTATTACCTTATTTTATAGTTTGTGTTCCTTAAAAATTTGTAGCACTTTTCTTCAATAACTTTTTATAATATGTGTTAAAATCTCAATTTTGAAAAGTTATTTTCAAAGCTCTTCTCAAAATGCATTTAGAATTTGGCAAATATGTATACATAACCATATGCAGAAATTATGTAAAAAATTTTCAACAGATGGCATCTCTACAAATAGCTTATTTATTTTATGTAAACAAAAAACATAAGCTGTTTTCACCCTTTGTATTAAGTGTACCACTCTTTTAATACGATTTTATAATTCAAAGCGTGAGTGTCTTTTTCGTATGCATTGTAAATTAATTAATTTGCTGAGTGAGAGAAAGAGACAGATAAAGTTTCTTCAACTGTTTTATTCTGGTAAATTCACACACTTTGTTAACCACTGCTTTTAGTGGGATTTTTCAACCACAGCGTAGTATATTTTAGTCTAATACATTTTGTTGTTGCAGTGTTGTAAATGTTAGTATTTTTACTAAAATTATAAGATTTACAAGGTCTACAAGGGACTTTACTATATTTTGTGTACTGTGTTATTTGCAGCAATATTAATAATCATCATCATCATCATATATATTAATAGGCAAGTGGATTTCTTAGGATCCCTTTTACGCCTTAACTATATATTATATTTTAACAAATGATATAAGCTATTTTTTGGGAGATTATGTTAATTTAAATTTTGTTAAAATCGGTTCTGTATTTCACGAGTTAGACGCGTTAGAAAGTGGTACTAATACATTGAAACAATTCACATACATACGTGTGAGCAAAAACAATGTAAACACATAACAGAAGCAGGGCTGTCAGATGTGGCGATTTCTCGCCAAACGTGGCGATTTTCAAACTCTTTTGGCGACCTAATTTTCGATTTGGCGACATGGCGATTTTTTGGCGATTTATATAATAGTTGGCGATTTTGTTGGCTATTTTTGATGAGCCATCTATTTGTTTTGAAATTTGTTAAATTCAAAACGAAGAAATAATATTTTTTTATTCTAGTATTTCAATGTATGAAATTTGATGCATTCATATGTATGACCAGTATTTAAAACTAAATAATGTTGAAATGGCTGATGAAGATAATCTTCGAGAAATTTTTTTTACATTTAAATGTGCTCTTGAAAGAAGTAATAAGTAGAATTCTTTAAAAATGAATATAATGAAAGTTTATGAACATTTTTCCATTATAAAATGTGACAAATTATCGCATTAAATTTGTTGTTTTTAAATATATTTTAAAGATTTTTTATGAATCCTAACTTACCCTTGGATGTTAATGAAATACAATAAAAAAAATACAGTTTGTTAAAAGAAAATTGTAATGATGACATTCAATCTAATTAAGATCAGTTTCGGCCAACAATTTATAGCTACAAGGATACGGCAGGTACCTGTATTGAAATATTGAAATTCACTAAATATCTGCTTTGAAGTAGAATGCGATATGAAGTTTTCGACACGTTTTTACGAGCCAAAAGTTATATAAATAGAAATAGCACATGTTGCATTTCTTTTCTACCTTCACAACGTATTTCAAAAAAGAAGACAACAAGTTAGTCTTCTAGGTGAACTATATAGCGTTTTAGTTATATAATAGAACTGCAACTACATACAAATATATTGTACATCCAATATTTGTTTAATACTTACCGCAAAATCCTTTTTTTGTTACTTTAAGTAGACTTCTATAAAATATTTTAAACATTGCACCTTTTTTGTTAAATAAAAATTAAACAAAATATATCATGGCGACTTTTTTGAATTTTTGGCGGATTTTAGGTATACGGAACAAATTTTTTTTGGGATTTATGAAAAAATATTTTTAATTATTCTAAAAATACATATATTATTGTCGAAATCGAAAAAAATAAATGCTCTGGCGATTTTGGCGATTTTTGACATTGAATTTGGCGAAAAAGATCAAAATCAATCTGACAACCCTGAACAGAAGCAGTATGCTTTGTTTTTGTGTTTACATAGTAAGAAGAACAACAACATGCAGAGTTTTCTGCTATGCATTTAATTGGAGAACAGTAGAGATTAAGAAATTAAAAAGAGAAAGACAATTTTAAATATTTTGTTTTCTTTTTGGGAGAGTTGTTGTTTTTAAATGTTACCGTTGAATTTTTTATTTTTGCGCTTATGAATTATTTTATTTAATTTATTTATTTATTTATTTAATTTAAGTCTATGGATAAATTCCTTACAGACTATCTTAGTGTAGTAATATATTTTTTTTACATATATGCAAAGAAAGAAAGATTATAATAAACATTATTGATTTAAAAATAATATGACATTGCTTTTTATGATGTTAATGTTTAGAGAATAGTCGATAAAGTTATACATTTCATTAAAACAGCTGCATAATTTTCTTAGTGGATCTGACATAGCAAAGTTAGTTCGGCATGTCCTGACATATAGAGGACTGAAAAAACGAAGTGAGCGATGAGGGATATTAAAAGTTACGTTACTTAATAAAAATTCAGAATGTGTGCTACCATTTATAAGACTGAACATAAAAGATATATTAAGCATCTTTCTACGGCTTTTTAAAGTTGGTAAATTAATTTCGGCTAGTCTTGTTGAGTATGAAGGTAGTACCAGGCGTCCTCTATAATTATTTCTTAAGCAGAAAATAAGAAATTGTTTTTGAACTGATTCAATATGATCATTGTGGATATTATAGATCGGGTCCCAAATAATGCTGCCATATTCTAGAATTGGTCTAACGAGCGAAGTAAAAAGCCTTTTTGTGGTTAAGGGATCATTAAATTCCTTTGCCCATCTTTTAATAAAAGCTAGAACACTGCGTGATTTATTTACAGTCATCGTTATATGTTGAATAAAATTAAGTTTTTTGTCTAACAATATTCCCAAATCCATTATTTCACTAACAGTTTGTAAATTACAGCCATCAAGAACGTAGGAGTAAGCACTCTTTTTAACTCTAGAAAATTGCATATGCTTGCATTTTTTTAAATTTAGTTCCATCAGGTTAAGTTTACACCATTTGTTAAAACTATCCAGGTCATTTTGTAGATGTTGTTGATCACAAGGAAGTTTAACACTTAAAAATAATTTTACGTCGTCTGCATACATCAACACATTACAATGTTGAATTGCTTCAGGCAAATCATTAATAAAAAGAAGGAACAGAATTGGACCAATATGGCTACCCTGAGGTACTCCAGACTTTACATTGATTTTTTTCGAAACTGCAGAATTAAATTTTACAGATTGAGTTCTACACAACATATATGATTTGATCCAGCTCAGGACGTTACTATTGAAACACATGACGTCCAGTTTTTTTAACAAAAGCGTATGGTTGACTTTGTCGAAAGCCTTGCTGAAATCAGTGTAAATGACGTCAGTGTGGTGTCCGTTGGGAAAAGCTTTATTAACTAACGTTGTAAAGTGGAGAATGTTAGTCATAGTAGAGAATCCTTTCCGAAAGCCATGTTGCAGTGGTGACAACAAGGCAGAAACTTGATGAGTAAGGCAATCCATTAAACATTTTTCAAAAAGTTTTGGTATATCACTTAGTTTAGCTATACCTCTGTAATTGCATATATCTGATTTATTTCCTGATTTAAACAATGGAATTATATAAGAATCTTTCCAAGCCTTCGGAAAGTAACCACAGTTTAAAGATGCATTAAAGATTATAGACAAAGGTGTCGCCAAAGCCGGTGCGCAATTTTTTAAAACACAACTTGGTATACCGTCTGGACCACTAAAAGATGATGACTTAGCGCTTTTTAAACAGTTTAGAATATGAGAGGTAGTGATAGTAAAAAAAGATATATTTTGGTTATAAGTTATCTTGTAAGGGTATAAATTACTAGCATCATACTGAGTTTCGGAATATGTAGAAGCAAAGAAGTCAGCAAACATATTACTGATGTTTAATTCATCACATGACTCGGAACATAAGTATTTCATGGCCTTTGGAAATCCTGTGGCTTTCCTTTTGGTGTTAACAAACTTAAAGAAAGATTTGGGATCTTGAACAAAGTTTCGCTTAACATTACGGAGATAGATCTTGTACATTTCTGTGTTAAGCAAATAATATTCTGCACGAGCGACTGAATATTTTTCATAGTAAAAAGAAGCTCTGGTGGTTTTATATTTTTTAAAGTGTTTGTTTTTTATATTCTTAAGAGACGAAAGTTGTTTAGTATTCCAGGGTGGGCCAGATTTATTACGTGGTACGTGCTTGGGGATGCATTCCTCCATATAAATAAACATAGTTGTATAAAAAGTATCAGTCAAATCGTCAACAGAACAAGGTAAGCTATTCGGCGCAGTCAGTAATTGAAGCCAGTTAGTGTTAATTAGACGATTGTTAAGTTCCATGTAATTTGCCCGATTAAAACAGAAAACTTTTTCGTTTTGTGAAGATTTTTTTTTTACTAGGTTAGAAAATAAATTGTAGCTTATTTCAATTGTAGGATGATAAAGATCCTCAGGTAAAGTAATAGGGTCAACACGGTTCACAATACATTCGTTTGGCTCGTTCACAAATATTAAATCCAGCAGTTTACCGTAAATGTTGCAAGTTCCATTTATTTGATGCAGATATAAATCTGATATATTTTTAAAAACTTCATCTCCAATATCATTACTTTGCGTGGGTAAGTAATAACTATGTTCAGCTGAAAATTCCCATGATATACAAGGCAAATTAAAGTCACCAAATACAAAAATTAAATCAACTGGGCTGAGTTTTAAAGTCACAAATTTTATTGCATCTATGTGATGTTTGTAGATAATTGGGTCAGAGTGAGGTGGAATGTAGGAACAAGTAATAAATATTTTGATGTTGTTTATCTTTAAGGACACTGCAACAAACTCGATATTAAAAGGTAGGTTTAATTTGATTTCTTCCATTGGAAAAATGTTTGAGATAGCAATTAACACTCCACCACCAGTCGTGGTTGTAATTCTATCTCGACGAAAAATATGAAAATTATTGCAAAGTATTTCCGAGTTCAAAAAACTGTTGTTCAACCAAGTTTCGGTGAATACAATAATATGATGATTAAAATTAAAGCTTTGTAAATATAAGTTTGAAAGTTTGGATTTAAGACCACGAACATTCTGGTAAATAATAAAAAGTTGATAATCAGATAAATTATTTAGTTTTTTGGAAATGTTGACACACGGGATGGAAGATGAGCAATATTGCGATTGTTACTGTTATATTCATATTCACGGACCAAGACATGAATAGGCCAGAATGACGGATCAACAACTTGATTAAAAGTGTCAAAAGGAACAGAGACCTTAAAAGATGTTATACTTCTTTGTTGCGAGTATGTAAATTTATGAACACTTATACCTGAGTTCATGTTAACTTTAGATTTAATATAATTATCAATTTCTTCAGCTGTTGTATCCGATGCAAAACGTGATATAAAAATGTTTAAAATTGTTCCAATCTTTTAAGAGAATCTATGTAAATGTTCTCAGCACAGTTCTTAGCCATGGGTCCATACAAATGTCTTTCGGTAAAAAATGTTTTGACATGACATGCATGTTAAGCTCATGTGTAATCTCTGCGTAATTTTACTTTGAGTTCTACTCTTTCATGAACAATCAACTTTTTCTTTTCGAACATTGATTCTTTTGTCTTATATTTCTAATTTAAATCAGAGTCAAACTTGTTTTTCAAACAATAACATTTTTCATTTATTTTCACCCTCCTACATAAACTTATAAAGACACGTGGGGTTTCCACGTGGAATAACCTTAGAAACATTTATGATCTCAACTGTAAAATTTCATTGCTAACACCACAGAAACATTTATGTTCACATATATTGCGAAAAAAATAACACAAGGTAACAAGGTTTTTGTTGATTAAGAACTGAATGTTCCCTACAAGAAGACATTTTACTAGTTGGGTGACCAGTAGTGCTCACCGATATATTGGTTATAGTTTCTACTAGTATATTAAGAGCAAAATGAAAAAACTCTCCGAAACCTTGTGAACATGTGATTTTCCTTCTCTCTCTAACTAATTATGTGCCTCTCCCTGACTTATTAATTCAATATCAAATTGTTGCAAGTGTATTAAAAAAAAATTTTTTTTTGTTTTGGTTATTCATTTCTTGTAGGGTTCTTTGGGATGGTGAATTCAAATCTGCACTCGGTTTTTTTATATCAGCTCGACTACTATTGCAATAATTATATTATATATATTGCAATAACTTGAAAACGGTGTACCATATTCACTAAAAAAATCCAAAATTCGCTACCATATTATCTTTAAGCCGTGCTTACTTTGGTTTTAGAGCCCAGTAGTTTCAGAGATATCGTTGAAGTTTTTTTTTAAAAAAAAGAACAATTTAAAAAAAAAGATAAATAAATTTTATTAAAAAATTTATAAAAACTTACTGCTTGGCCCACAATGTCGACAAGAACATTTCTTTCGTACATTTAAATTAAAAACAAAAACAAATTTTAGTTTTTTATTATTGTTTTCAATATAAAAATGCGAAAGAAATGTTCTTGTCGATATTGTGGGCCTGGCAGTAAATCACAGTTTTGGTATAAAAACAGTTAGGTTAGGTAAGGTTAGAAAAGCTGGTGTAAAGCAAACTTCACACCCTCACCCAGAGACTAATATGGTCCATTGTGACGCCTTAATTAGTGAAAGAAAGAAGGAAAGAAGAGAAAGAAATATAGTGTGACAGAGTAGGAGAAGTAAATGATGAAAGCACAGGAAAGGAAGATAGTGAAAGATAAGAAATTGGACAGAACAACCAACTGTCTTCAACTCCTCTGGGTCCTCACACAGCCTACATATATCCGATAAGCCAGACACCATTCTCACCGCCATTCTGCCTATCATACAGTGGCGCTTGATAATACCTATCATGGTCCCGATGCAGGCCCTACTCTTACCCAGCAGCGCGTCCGAATTTGACTTACTAAGCATCGGCCACAGCGTGCGCGATACTCGGCAGTCCGTTCGGCCCCGCCAAGCCCGATTAGTCCCGCTCAGAATCCATTCCCCAATTTTTCAAATGTAGAAGCCCATTGGAGGCCTGACCACCTGCACACTGTCAGGATCCTCCATTTCCGAGCCCAGTCTTGCCAACTCATCAGCTATCTCGTTGCCGGTGATGTTGCAGTGACCCGGTAACCAGCAGAGCCTCACAACATAATTCCCTAAGATTCCTCCTAGAGCCCTACTGCAATCGTCTACTAGCCTGGAGTTCACATAACAGCCCATCAAGGACCTAGAGCCGCCTGGCTGTCCACATATATAGTGACCTCCGAGCCCTTGGCAATGTTAGCCCCTCATAAAAACAGTTAGCTTCACATATTTCGAATGAAATGATTTATTTCATTGTAATCGGTGCACAACTTTTGAGTTTATTCACAATTTACCGAGACAATTGAATTGATAAAAATCGCGATTTCCATACAAAAATAACAGTTTATAATGTGTGTGTGTTTGCTGCTGTTCTATTTATGGACGTTTTTTCCTTCACTTCACTTGATTGTGAATAAAAGTGAAACGCGTTCATCGATTTTTATGGTCTATATCTCATTTTATTCACAGGTTATGTGACTTTAAGTGAAAGTAATAAGACTTTGACTTTTTTATGTTTTGGATTTTTTATGATTTTTAAAAATAAAAAATTTTAATTTTTTGGATTTATTTTTTATTTTTTAATATTTTCGATTTATTTTTTATTTTTTTGTTACGTAAACAACCATTTCACTGGGGTTTGTCAGGGAAATAGGACGGCTGTTTCTGTTGGGGAACCGTATGGGGGACTTGTCCTACGTAGTATCTTCCTATCTGTATCAAACCTTAGGTCTATTTTCTTCTTTACTTTTCATTTTCCTATACTGAAGGAATTCACAATGGACCTCATTGGTCTCCGCGTGGAGATTCGCCCTTGGGCGCATAACCGTTCTTAACCTAACCTAACCTAAACAACCTTTTCTCAGCCATTTTTTTTTATTTGATTGGTTTTCAAAGGTAACAATTACATCTTTAAAAAAAAAGAAGAATTCTGAAAACCGCCTCATGAAGAGTGGAGTTATGATTTTTTGAACTTTTAATTTTTTGAAAAAAGTCAAAATTTCGATTAGTACCTGTAACTTAAAAGTGCGAGCTGATAGAGAAAAACGGAGATTAAATTTGAAATCAGCGACCTCAAATTAGTAAAAAAAAAATTGCATCAAACTTCCAATCCACACACAAAAAGTTCAATTTTGTTCCGCTGTGCAACTAAATAAATAATGTTTTCCAAAAACTTTCAAATTGGATTGTAATTTCTTTCACATTTGTTATTTGCACATGTCAAAATCATTTTCATTTGTATTATTTGTCTATAACTCGGGCATTTATAAGCCGATTATGGAAATGTTCACCAATTTGCTTAAGGTTCAAATGGAAAAAAAACTGTCAACGACAAACAGCTGATTTGCGGCCCACTAACAATTTTCAGCACGACAAGTCGGTCAACAATGCCAGCGACCGATAACGTAACAGTTATCATACAAATTTGCGGCCTACTAAGAAATATTATGCGACCACAAATGTCATAATCAGTAACTTGTGTTGTATTTATTTTGTTAAAATATTTAACAAAATTTTCTTTACACTAAATATATTTTTTTTATTATTATATTTTTTAAAACCACCTCATTTATAAAATTATATATAGTTTTATAAAATATTTTTTATAAAATTCTATTCAAAATTTTTTGTTTACTGCTTTGTTTTCAGTTCTAAATTGGACAGACAAGTCGATCGTTAGTGGGCCGCTTAAGAGAACGATAATGAGGGACTTGTTGTCACTCGCTTAAGTTGCCGATCGACATCGGGGGCCTGGCTGTTAATTTAATTAAAAACAAAAACTTTAATAATTCAGTCTATTGTTATTCATATATCTATAAAAAACTTAAATAACTTATTCAAATTTTGGTTTATATAAATAAATAACTACCAGTTTATCAAAAGTAAAACGCTCTCTGTTCAGACGCAAAACTCTTCTGTACGTGGGAAATCATCTCCCAACTTCAACCGAAGTTACAAGACAATACTTGAAGAATGCCAATACAATTGGAAAAAATTAATTTTCAGATCCCACCTTGATTCCAGATCAGAGCAAAAATATTTTATTTTTTTGAAATCCTTAATATTTTTTGTTGTTATTTTTTTGCAAAATGTTTTGGATTTTTTTTTTTAATTTGTCAGGTTATTCTTCCTTCCACATTGTTAATTTTATTTTCTGCAACACAGAAAAAAGTGTTTTATCAATTAAAAAAATGGCTTAAAAACTATTTAAATTTAATTAATGTGATCATTGAATCAATTATTTTTTTTTTGTTGAAAGAAAATTAAAAATTTAATTTTGATTTTATTAACATTTTAGTTGTTTTTATATAAATTTTCAATTAAAATTTTAATTAAATGACAAAAAATCTTAATTGACTTTTTTCGTTTAAAATAAAATAATTTAAACATGTAGAATTGTTGTTGGGAATTGTCAATATTTATTAAAATAAATTAACACATTGTTTGAAATGGCAAAGTTTTTTGATCACTTTTTTAATTAAAATTAAAAATATCATTTATTGAAAAAATGTTTTCAAAATTTTAAAATTTTTAGTAATTAATATAATCATTTTGGTAAAAGGTGCAAAGTCAACAACTAGTTTGCTTGATATTATGAATTTGGAATAAATTTGGTGATTGGAGAAATCTAATAATTTTTTCTGTGAATATCAATTAATTTTACTGGAGTAGTAAGTGAACTAAATAGTTGGAAAATTCAAATGCTAATTGACTTCTGATGTTATTTAAATTTAATATTTATTTTACTTTTCAATTTCATAATCATCGGCATCAGCACGCTCTTCAAGCATTCTTAAATTACTGAAAGCTTATTGAAGCATCAAGCCAAGTTCCCCGTTGGAAGCATTTAGCCCAGTTCCCCATATTGTTACTACTGGCTGTTTTGGAAGGGGAACTAAGGGATACATTTAATTTAAATTTGCAATATTATCGAATTGACCTCTAATTTCCACTGCAACGCGGTATAACCCATATGCCAAGCAAGTAACTTGTAACAGTTTTGGATAAAATACTTTAAACCCATTTACAGCCTTAACCAAGTTAGGTGCTGCATGGGTTAATAATAGATTGATATTATGTCGAGATCTTGTAAATCTTGTTTTTTAAGCAAAGTGCCAAAAGAATTTATTTATTGATTTAAAATTTTTTTAAGTGCATTTACACAGAAAAAATTATAAAATTTCTCCAATCACCAAATTTATTACAAATTCATAATATCAAGCAAACAAGTTGTTGATTTTGCACCTATTACCAAAATGATTGTACTGATTACTAAAAATTGTAAAATATTGAAAAAATATTTTCAATAAATAAAATTTTTAATTTTAAATAAAAAAGTGATCAAAAAACTTTGCCATTTCAAACAATGCGTTTATTTATTTAAATGAATATGGACAATTCCCAACAACAATTCTACATGTTTAAATTATTTTATTTTAAACGAAAAAAGTCAATTAAGATTTTTTGTTATTAATTAAAATTTTTATTGAAAATTTATTTCAAAACAACTAAAATGTTAACTAAATCAAAATTGAATTTTTAATTTTCTTTCAACTCAAAAAATAATTGATTCAATTATCACATTAATTAAATTTAAATACTTTTTAAACCATTTTTTTAATTGATAAACACTTTTTTCTGTGTAGAAATTTTTTGAAGGATTTTTTACAATATTGAAATTAAAAAAAAATCACTCAAAAATTTCAAAATATGCAAAAAAAAAGCATTTTCACCAAAATATGCAACAAAAAGCAAAAACAAGTCGTTGATATTTTAATGCAAATTTAATGAATCGAAAAGATAATTAGTCGACATCGTTCTTAGACTATCGACAAAAAACATGGATGAAAATCGCATTCCTAATTATAAGAATACAGTTGAATGGCGAAAAAGTTAACCGAAGTGTCCCAAGGGTGATTAACTTTTTCGAACTTTTAACTTTTCTAAGCGGTTTTAATTTTGATAAAAAATACAAAAATAAAAAAAGATTTTTCGGAATTAACACACTAAATTTTTGCAATGACTTAGTTTTCATCATTAAAAAGAAGAAACTAAGATTAAATTTGTATCGGCTGGCTTGAAGTTCATAATTACTCTTGAGCTTTAATTAAAAATGTTATACAATCACTCGTATATTATAAATTAAAGCTGCTACATCCGACGTATAACTTGAAAGAAGTTCTTCACAAATTTTCCAATATTTATATTTTTCAGGTCGCAGAATCGCGAACCCGTGCTAAGTTCTTTATATTAAAATTGAAACAATCATTGCAGTTGTTTCAAGAAACGTTTATACAAACTTGCCTTAAGATCAGCATATTCCGGTCTATGTAATGTTTACTTATGTGCTTTCTTTATATAGGCACAGTCTGGAGAATTTTATGAAGTGTTTTACTTTAACAACAGCAAATGATTACGAATGAGATAAGTGGATTCAATATTTTACTTTCGCCTATAGCACGGCACCCCACATAGACACTAGTTACACGCCATTCGAATTGGAGTCTGATAAATTTCATGTTTACCATCAGACGTTTATACCATAATACAACGCCAATAATTTTCCATTTGTTTGATTTGTTGAAGTAATTTTTATTAATACGCTCAGAAAAGTTAACTGAGAGTTAACTTTTTAGAGCGCTACATGGATGTTTAAAATTGGTTAACTTAACCGAGAGCTTAACTTTTATGAAAGTTAACTTTTTCGCGATTCTACTGTACTTCAAAAAGAAGGATGTGTGGATACAAATTAGAGGCAGTCGTAGTTTTTTACTCATATGTATATCAGCCATTTGTAGACCAATCCGTAGAATTTTAATATCAACCTATTCCCGTCTATATGTGATATAAATATTTAAGAACATAGTCCATATCATGCCTGGGATCTTTGCATACCCTATTTGAACATACACACGGACATAGTTATATCAACATTTTTCTTCTATTCTTCCGACGATGTTATTGCTTATGTTCGGAAATACATTTTGCCCTTAAGTTATTTCTAACTAAAATTGATAATTTTTTTTCTCAATGTGGAGATGTGAATATTTTTTTCATTTTGTTTACTTTTTTCTAAAATATAAAATACCTATGAATAATGTGTTTATCTTGATACACTTGGATTTTTTTTTTTTTTTTAATTTTTAACGTTTTTATTTATCGCGTATTACGATTCGAAGAAAATTATTATACGACTTAGAATAAAGTGTACTTTGCACCACGATTTTCTCGTTATTTGTTTCAAATGAACGGAAGGTTTAATACTTAATCGAAAACAAGAAATCGCTTTCAAAACAGCTTCCGGATATTTTTTAAGATTTTTATTAAGAAAAAAATTGCCAGATGTGAATTTTATATAAGAAACGGCCATGTTCTGAAATTGAAATCAAATGAAGTTTTAATCGATGAAAACTTTCAATTCATTTTTTTTAAGCCAGCGTTTTCCCTGATTTTAATAGTAGTAAAGATAAGTGGTACTTAAAAGTAGAAATTTCATATCATGCGGAATCGATATCAGAACGTGACTGAAAAAGTACACAAAAGTAGTTTTAGTGTTTCTAAAAACTTGAATATATCCCAGCAAAAACTTAACTTACAATGCTACTTATAATGACTTCCTGAATTCATTACTTTGTAGCTTTATTCGCCACTTTTTGCATTATTAGTTATATATAAAAAAATAACTTTATTGTTATATCTTAAATCAGTCATAATTATACATTACAAAAAAATACTTTAATATAATGACTTAAATAAGTTATTATTATATGGTTTTAATTAATTTTTAAAATCAATTTGCAATATATTATATTAATATTTGTTAGATATCCGGTAATATTATAAAATTTTAAGAATAATTTCGATGTGAAATACATGGGTAATCCAAAAATCAATCAAATGAATGTAAATATATACATAAATATGTTCCAAAACTACCAACACAATATATTTTCGTAATAAGAATACTAGTAGTGATATCAATCTAGTGTTAACGATGTTTTTTGAAGAACACAATCAGGCCCGTCACAGAAATTGTTCGGAATTGTTTTGAATCCGTATTTTCATTTCAATCGATTTTCGTAATTCCGACAAATTTTAATTTTATTATTTTTAAGTTAAATGTGGCAATATTGTGCAAACCAGAACAAATAATTTTTCGATCGAAAAATTAAAATTGTTTTCATTCCGAGAAAATTTATCGGTTTTCGTTTTCTGATTAAGCTTTCTCGGAATTAAAAAAAACTTTCGATCGAAATTTACAGGCCCATATATTATCATATATTAATACACACATTGTTATTACAGTGCTAGAGCTATAAATGATTTTGTGCAGCAAAAGCACTCTTTATTAAATGTTTTCTTACATTTCGAAAAATTTATTATTGTGTACATTATTTCAACATATTTTCAACATAAATTCCATAAGGTTTCAGAACAATTTTATTTAGTGTGTTTTAACCTTTTTGAAAGTTAATTTTATAGTACTTATTTCTTGTCTCTTTTGGTAACTACATATTTTTATACAACTTTTAAGTATAAAATAAAGGTATTATTTTTTAGGTTGTAATTGGCCAAATGAAAAAGGATTACTTTCGGGACATCGCGAACAAAAATAAGTACTTTTTCTAGTAGAAAAATAAGTACTCCTTTCCTCAAGTTCTCATTATTTTTCTGCTTATATTGTAAGCAAAGTTTTTGCTGGGATGTAAGTAAAATGTTCTAAAATTACCCTATTTCTAGTAGTATATTTTAATATATTGAAATACACATATAAATTTTAAAAATTTTTGAAAAATAAATTGATATATAATCTATCAGGCATGTCACAGAGTACAATTCCGATCGGAAACGGAATTCATTCCGTATTTTTGTGCTTCAGAAAATTACGAAAAAACTTTGCGGAATGAAACCATTTTTATTTTTAAGGACGGAATAATGGGAGTTTTCTCTATCTTAAAGGCCAAAAAACTATTAAAATAAACTTTCTATCAATATACAAATGTATTCTTCGAGAAAAGGGACCTAGTGTGTCAAAAAACGGGTTTGGACTTAAGAGTGGATTCTGGTACCTAAAAGGGTGTAGAATAAGATGAAATTAGTTAGATTTTTGATAAAAATATATTTACCCAATAAAAACGTATAAAACGAACTTGGGAAAATCTATAAAAATGAGAAAAACATTCAAATGTTTCCTTTTTTTTGATTTTTTGGTTTTAAATTGTTTTTTTTGTCAGTCTTCGAATTTTTTTGTATTTTGGACATTTTTTTCGGTGTTTCGTGATCTGGTACTTCGATTTTCTTCCGTTTCACAATTTCAGTTTTTTCTTTTTTCCTGCCTGCTGAGAGCGAACAGAGTTGTTGCGTCGGTCACTGGTTGCGGCTTAAGAATCAAGTATCGAGATCATAACAAACAGAGCAGCAACAATAGCAAAGGTTTTGTCACACTAAAAGCCACTTAGGCATGACGTCACCAAAGTCGGCACCCAATTATAACTAACTATACCGAATCGCATCTCCCAACTGAAGGTGTGTTCACAGTGATAATGCGTTATGAAACTTTAAATGCGTTTTTCTCAAAACTTCATTTTCACACACTAGGTCCCTTTTCTCGAAGAAGGTCACAAATATGTTTTCTACGGAATTGTACTCTGTGACATGGCTGTATAAAATTAGAATTTATGAAATTTACTGTAAGAAAATTGCGTTAATTTAAGATAATGATTTGGCAATATTTTTTTTTATAAAAAATCCTTTGACAGTCATATACTTTTTGCCCTTTGAATGTACGGTCTGAAATACGAATTTGTTTATATTCTTCACAATATTAATTCGCCATAATATCACAAAATATTTCAAATAAAACAATTTTGAAACAGTAATAATAACAATTACAAATATAAAATTTCGTCAAAACAATCGCCATATCGCCAAAAGTAAATTTTCAACGCCAAAAGCATTAAAAAATTGCCACATATTACAACTCTACCACTAACAGTTAAAAAGCGGAAAATAATTATATATTTCTTTTGCGTTATTTATAACTGTGAAATACAAATTTCGCTTGTTGCAAAGGACATGTTCAAAAAAATTCAATTTGTAAACTTTCAATATACTGAATTTTGTATGGAAATTTGAAGGGCTTAATTAACTCTTATAAAATAAAAATATTTTATATGAAAAATGTCTCAAATAATTAAAACCTTTTTATTTATAGTTCTCGTTATTTTTTTTATATTACCAAGAACTATAATTCTGGTTTTGTTTTCTTAATTTGTAATTAATCTTTTCCTATTAAGTGCAAATAACCTTTGTATTATAACACAACTTAAAATAAATTTTAACGTTTTTCTCAATTAAAAAGAGGCATTTAAAATTTGGTTATATTTTTTCACATTTGGTAACTTTTTCAAAAATTTTGGTTGTAAAAGTTATATTAAGGCCGATTTAGCCGACCGTAAATATAATGAAGTGCAATGTAACGTAACGTAACGTACTGTAAGCTCGTTTGTGTACTTATAGAACATGAAGAACGTGTCATCTGTTTTTCAAAAACATAAAACAACACACACAGTGATGGGAATTTAAAATGTTCAAATGGTGACCACTTTGCAGGAAAAGTACCAAGTGATTTAAATGGTATTAAAACTGTATTTCTAGTATGTATAAATACATAAATAATCTAATATTTGTTATTTATATTAAAGATTTACAATAAACATATATGTATTATATCATATACATACACGTTTACTTATATTATTTTGAAAATATGCATTCAAAAATCTAAGTTTTGATACCATTAAAAACCACAGCTTTTATGGTTTGTGTATATGTATGCATTTTTTTATTCTATACATCTAAATATATATTTATATAAATGATAATATGTATGTACTGTAAGGTAATTTGCCAAAAGTCCACAGATATTATTACTTGAAAAAGTACCAAAGAAAAAGAGTGAATTTACCCGCTTTCCATTTAATACACAAGCAGCCCAACACTATCTACAGCTGTCACGTAACCTCGTAATGAAATTCTATTTTCTACAGGTTGGCACTTTACAGTTTAGTGACATTAAAGTCAGTTTAGCATTTGTATTGCTTTCCATATAACAGATACGATCAGCTGTTTAGATTACATTTACATTTCTAAATTTAAATGTTTAATTGTGGCAGCACTAAACTTATCGTTATAAATTCGCATCGTTTCCTTCAGCAAGGCGAATTCATTCTCAATGCAGATACCTTTTTTCGTATTGTGTGTGGGTGTGTAATTTTGCTTCAAATGTGCAATTTAAGACACAGTCATGTGTAATTTTCGAATTCTTTATTGGCTACACTGCATGATAGCCCCTTTATTAGATAAATTAAAGGAATAAAATCGTCTTATTTTATCAAATATAAAAAGATTATGAAGAAATCAAAATAAATCTGTCAGCCCATTATGTCATCTATCTCTCGCAATATTGATATTGGCACGTACAAGAGATGCTCAGAATTGAAACAGAGTTTTTTTTGCTACTGAAGATACAGGTCCTATTTTCATTCACCCTCTGTATACCCGGCCACATTTAGTAAAATAGCAATTTGTTGTTTATTTTTTGAGCAATATTTTTCTATTGTCTATTGCATGTGGGGAATAAATTAAATAAAATTTTAAAATTAAACTCATTTTCAGTTTCATTTTCAAACCTTTCAAACAAAATTGAAAACAACAACAACAAAAATTGAAAAAAAAATCAACAATGTATTTTCAGATCTGTAATAAATATGTATATAGTCTATACGTAACTGAATGAAATCATTGCAACTTACTTGCAACCGCATAGAAATCCATCGGTTCAGTATAAAAACATTCATGTAAAATTACAAGTTTTAAACAGAAAATATCAACTTAAATGCGGGTGTTTATCAAATTGGAATAAATTAAATGCAACTAATAAAAGTGCAATGACAGATTAGATTTTACGTATGTGCATATGTAGAATTGAAAACAAATTTTTGTTTGTTTTTTGTTGCAAGTGTATTGTTTTTTTTTTTTTTTTTGGAAATTTAAGTAGCACTAATACGATTAGCCAGTCGTGTAATGAAACTAAAACTATATAGACTAAATAATGGGTTATTAAGAAAGAATCCTAAAATGATGTAAACAAAGGTAAACAAATTTTTTATCCCTGACTTTTTTACTTCCCGGGAAAGCGGGACAAAACTTAGAATTTTTGGAAATTCTCGCTCTTAAGGTAAAGGTACATAACAGGCGTTAATTCGTCGACGAATATCGTGCGTTAAAAACTTAAGCGCATGAAAAATGGCAAGTTACACAACGCGCGTTATAAAAGCCTTTTCTTTCAGCTGTTTTTTTTTTTTTTTGTATAAGACTTTTCTTATAGTATTCCAAGCTTCAGCTCGTTTTCTATACAATACTGTATGTTTTAAAAACTTTTCAATAACTTTTTCCTCAATGATTCACAAATTTGTTAAATTATTCTTTTTTTAATGTCAATTGATTACTTGTCAAAAACACAACGCGTAAAAAGTTCAAAGTAATTCAACTTTCTGCCGCTAACGTGACAAAATGTATTTTGTGTTACCCTGCCTTTACACATGCAAGTAAATACTTGCAAGTAGTGTATATGTATTATCGACGAAAATGTCGAAGAAATAGCCGAAAGTCTTTCAAGTAGCTTGAGTGTTTACACAGTCAGTTGCAAGTTTATTTTTCAAATTTTCTCGATGCGAAAAAATATTTTGAAAAACTTTATTTTTGGGTTTAAAAAATATTATCATGTAAACGTTATAGCGAAATTGATTTAATAATTTCTTCCATATTTTATTTTTGGTCCATCTTAATGAAAAAATTATGTTTATTTTTAAAATATGTATGTGAATCCAGTATTGCCGTAGTTACCGATATCATAAAATTTCTGAGAAAATATTTTGTTAACAATTTTTGTTAACAAAATTATTGCAATTTATGTTTATAAATACCATGAAGATGTGCTGCTGAATAGTAGTGTTTTTGTTTTGTTTATTTTATTTTTAAAAATACACAGAAAATCAGCTATAAACATAATTTTTATTTTATTAAGTATGGCATCCACGGTAACACTGTTTCTTTATTTGTTATTTTACTTGCTGCAAGTGTCAAAAATTTACTTGCAAGCAAATTCTCTTGCAAGTAGGGCTGCAAGTACGAAAAATTTGATGGTGTTAGTAAAAATGTATGAGTGTATTGAGTTTTTCGAACTTGCACTTGCATGGGTAGACCCCGGGTAACTTGTTCTATGAAAAAACACTAGTTTAACTTTTTTGACAGAACTCTAAAGAGCGCGCGACTTATGCAATTTCCTTAGAGGAGGTTGAAAAAAAACAACTTGTCACTTTTATGGTTTTTATACAATTGATTATTTATTTGTTTTTAATTATAAAATGAAACTTATTACCTAAGTATAAAAGTGTTTATTCCGAAGTTTTACAAAATGCTTATTCATTAGATACAAAAGTTCTTAATAACTAAATACAAAGGTGTGTTATATCCTGCTCACAAAATGTGTTAAAAAATTGATTATTCTTTATATAAATTTCCTAATAACATTGTCTACACAGGACGCGAGAAAATGTGTGTATTTTGTCTTGGTGGTTTTATTGATGGATGTGTTGATGATGTTGTGGGTGATTCCATAACGCGCGCGCACTACCGCGTGTTATGTATTTCTACCAACAAACAACAAAAAGAAGATAATTTTATAATTTTTCGAAAATGTTGATGATGTTTTTAAGGTCCTTATTAATTTTATAATATTCAATATAATTTCGAAAAAAAATTTTTGGAATCGGTATAAAATACTGGTGTAATATTTTGCACAGTGTAACTCTACCAAACATATCAATATATGTAATATATTGATATATTTGTTTGTACTAAAATTTTTTTTATAATATATACACATATAGAGCAGATATATTTGCATATACATATTTATCTTCTAAATGCAGATAACCCCCATTTAACACGGGAGATTCGTTCCAAAAAAAAATCGTATTATGCGAATCCGTTTTATACGAACCAAAAAAACTGGTGCAAAATAAGGGGTTTCGTTATAAAAATAAGACCACCTTGTTATACGGAACCGAAAATGGGCTAGATCCAAAAAAATTATGCCACATTTCGCTTTAATATTTTTTTATGTCAACATATACAAAAGATTCGTATATAAAAAAACAATTTATGCTTGAAACACAATTGGGTCGCACGTCGTAGAAAAGTTGGACATAATGCCTTAAATTTCCCATAACACGCTCTATTTACCCTAGGGACGCCAATCCCGAAATCCCGATTTTCGGGATTCAGTAAATTAAAGAGTTCCTCGAATAAGACTTCAACAAAAATGAGGATATCTGCAAACAACAATATTCGACATAAGCTACTTTTCCATATTTGCACAGATAAAACAGTTATTTTTTGCTATACTCATCCGAAATTCACTCATGGTAATTTTATTTAGCTTTCGGTTTCGGGCATTTGCGGCATTTACTTTGGTATAAAGCAAATGCATTTGTTGTGGACATATCGAAAAGATAGTGAAAAAAATCATGGTTGCCATATGTTGCGTTTTTATTTTTAGTCTATTTCACCCAATGCATGAGTCTTTAGGTGTACTCCACGCATATGCGCATTATATTCTCGTATTGTCTATAGACAATCTGTGTTGCGCCAATATTGGAGGTACATATATGGTAAAATTATATAATAATTTTTGGATCCAGTTTATATTTCAAACCTATAAGAGTACCCATTGTTGTCGTATTGAACAAACATTTACACTCCCCATGCATGGGGCTTGTAAATTCTATCGTAAGTGATAAATCACTTTGGCTGAGCACATCTGCTTTTCTATACATATATAAATATACATATTCCTCTAACTCCCGCTAGAGCATAGGGCGCCTGGGCGATTTGTTTGCATTGTTGATTTCAGAAAGGTGGGTTGCTGACCCTCCTTTTCAAGATTGGTAATAGGGCTGCTATCTGTGTGACCAATTCCACGTTGCAGTCATGCTTTAGCAAACCTGTATAAATTGCTTACCTACTTGCCTGTGACGACATGATGCATTTTGACCATTCATGCTACATGACTGTTCGCCTTCCCACTTTAGCTAGCTTTCAGCGGAAGCCAAAAAAGCAGAGGAATTATTTCTGGTCATTCCCAAGTAATTGACAATCAGAAACTTTCCGCACTACGTGCACCTCTAAAAGAGTCCCAGTAGACGAGCATTTTTTGGAACAGAATTAAACATATCCAAACATTCCATTATCATTGCATTATCTTCCGATATTAATTCATCACTTGATAGGATCTTCGATTCTGTCATCAATATCCTTAATATCATCATCATCTTCGATTGAATTTATGAAATCAGTGATTTCTTGATCGCTCCGTGAATGATTTTTTTTATCTTATCGCAATCTCTAGTTATAGTTTCATTAGATGGCACCTTAAAAGTTTTATGTTTTGATCTTTACAAGTCAGAAGAGGAAATTATAATGCACACTTACTAGCGTAAAATACGTTACATTTTTCCCCCTAAGTCTACAGACGGTGTTCATGAAAAATACAATTTGAACAAGTCTGTTTTCCCAAATCTTAAACTTAGCAAACTTTATTAAAGTAAACATTATAAATACTAACCATAAAAATTCCTAAGTCTATTCACAGAAAAAATTATTAAATTCTTCCAATCACCAAGCAGAAGTGAATGGGATTAATGTGTTGGTTAACTAATGTGAACTTTATCTTTTTTTGCATAAGGCGGGTAATATTTAGCTTTGAAAAACAGTAAAATATTTGAAAATTTTTGTTTATGAAAAAGCAAGAAACATTTTGAAAATCGCTTAATGAAGGGTAAAGTTATGTGTTTTTGAATTTGGAATTTTTGGAAAAATGTCAAAAATACGATTGGTACTTGCAACTTAAAAATGCGAGCTAATGAAGAAAAACGGAGATAAGATTTGAAATTACCGATCGCAAATTAGTAAAAAATTGCATCAATCTTTCAATCAACATAAAAAAAAGTTCAATTTCGTTCCCTTTTGTTATACATGCATGAAAACCATGTATTGTGTGAGGATGGTTATTATTCTCAAACCAGAATGATCGCCAATTCTTCAATCGTATTAGAGCGATGTTCCGTATTATACGGGAGTTACCTGTAGTAACACAATGGGAAAATACAATAAATATTATTGATTCCAAGTATTTGCATATATAATATTTTACTTTATTTACTGTATAATTGTAATTTCATATCAATTGTATTTGTCTCTGGAATAGCTTTAAACAAAATACCGGAAATTGTTTTCAAGGCCCACTAAATAAATAAAAAGTTAATAGTTCAAGTGGTTCTCGTTAAAGAGGCGACTTTCTTTTTGTACCCTCCACCACGAGTGTTTAATGTGGGTACACTAAATGTGCACACTTAACAAATATTTGACGAAAAAATATAAAAAAAAAATATGACCAATAAATTGATCAACCTTTACCTTTGTTTTCAATAATTTTTGTTTATTTACTTAATTTTATTTCCGTAAAATTCCTAAATACTAGAATTTCATAAGAAAATTTTTAAATTCTGTTTGATATGGCAAACGTTCACAGAAAAAATTCTCCAAAGTTTTTAACCAATCAAAATAAAATCCGTTTTAATTAACGATTAACTGATCGGTTAACTTAAATTGGCTTTTTTTGATTAACGATTAACCGGTTAATTTCAGTCGATTAACCGATTATTTACTACCCGATTAACTGATCGCTTAATTTAAAATTGGCTTTTTTTGATTAACGATTAAACCGGTTAATTTTAGTCGATTAACCGATTAACCGATGTAACAAAATTTTTAATTTTTTGCAGTATTATAAAACATTTTTTTGTGTTTTTATTTATTTGTTTCGTCTCATTTATAAAAGGTATGTGTTTAGAAAATATTTTTTCATACAAGCAAAGAAGGTGTTTAGGGATCTTCATTTTAAATAAGTGTTTGCTGTCAACAGATTTTGTTGCACGTACTTTTTATATGTATGTGTTTAGTTATTTGTTTCTTCTCATATTTTCTCATATCAATCTTTTAACAGAATTAACCGAAACAATTAGAAGAGTTAAAAATTTCAAAATGTTAAAACTGGACTCTAATGGCATAATGGAAAATTTTATACCTTAAGAGAAATCCAGGAAAAGGACTGAGAAATAATATACTCTGTATTATGGATTGCTATCGGTTTCTCCAACATTACCGATAAGTGAAGTGAAAGAAAAGAAAAGAATCAATTAAATCCTAAACATTTAATTCAAATTATTTTTCTAAAAGATTATTTTTTAAGGTCTCCTTAAGCTATTGAAATAACTAATAAAATTCTATTGCAGCTGATTTTATAATTACTACATAATATTTATGTATGAATTAAAAAATATGTATTAAAAATCTATAAATTATTTTTTGGTTTGATCGTTTTAGTTCAATAATTATTAGGTTTCAATTGTTATGTTTGAATTGTTATCCCAGCGGGAAAAAAGGAGTCGGAATAAATTCTAGAAAGCCTATGTGCTCCTTCTCTGGGATGTACAAGGCCTGCTCGCTCCATTCCATACTTATAACTTTCTTACAGACGTTGTTATTGCGGAGTAGGCCTTCCGCCCTCGCTTCTTTGGCAGGTACATAAAAATGGCAACTGGATAGAAAAAAAATAGTAATTCTTTTACTTTTGCTTTGGCAAAAAAAAAATGCTACTCCTTCTCTTCTTCCTTCTCATAGAAGCGATTGTGGAATGTGTATCTTATATTTTATACAAAAGAGTTAAGGGGTTCTACGAGGCCTTCTTTATTAGTTAAATCAGAATTGAAATTGAATAAAACAAATTTCTAAGCAGGCCTTCAATTAAGCCTGAAGTAAGAAGGTTTTTTGAGTTATTCCGCTGAGATGTTTGTTATATTAGCTCCAAATAATAAATATTTTAAGCATTTTTATTTATTGAAATTACTGTATTTATAAAAAAAAACTTTATTAATCGGTTAATCGATCAATTACAATATTAACCGATTATTAACCGAATAAACCAAAACCTCGGCTAATTAATCGAGCAATTAACAGATTAAAGCAAAAGCCCGATTAAATGAATACCCTAGTTGGTATACATATTCCTGGAATTAAAAATATATAAAATCTATCAATTCTTTTATTAAACCTTTGGAGTTGGCGTTTTATCATGATATCCAATCGAAAATAGGTCTTAAAACTTATTATTTTCTTTACATGGATCATCATTTTAAAATCACTTCATTTGATTATTATTTTTTATTTTTTTTTTTTTTTTTATTACTGTTACCCAATAATATATAAGGGTCACTACAGCAACTCCCTTTAATTTTGATAACAATGCCGCACTTAAATTTTTTTATTAAACCTAAAAGCTGACGTAAAACCGTTTTTTATCTAAATGAAACTCGGTGTAATAATGTATTCGGGACTAAATGTACTGCTGAGGAGAATCAATTACTTTGAAAATCTTGCAAAAGAAAATACTACTTCTTGCACTACTAGTGGACAGTAAAGTGTGTAGTTAGCTCAAATTATCTCTTTAATAGAAGAACACAGAAAAAATCTCGCAAATTTTTTTCAACTAAGCAATTTATTAAAAATGGAAGTCGTTTTGATTAAAAATGTATTGAAGTGAATTAAATATTTACTGATATCAACACAGAAAAAAATAGAAATTGATTTCAATTAAAAAAATTTGTGATATTAATTAAAAAATTAATTAAATTTGCACCAGTATAAATTATTAGTATCAATTGAACGTTTAATTCACGTGATTAAACGTTTAATTCACTTGATGAAATTTTTATTTAAAACTGATTTTATTTTTGATTATTGAAAAATTTTAGAGCCTTTTTCTGTAAACAAGATTCATGCAGAAAATGTTGTTTCTATCAAAAGATATTAAATTGATACTATTTATTTGTTTACTGGTGCAAATTTTATTAATGGGATTGAAGTCCAGCAACATCGGTTTAGTAGGATCAAAACTATGAATCAAAGTGTGGAACCACCACCCTAAAAAAAATTGATAATTTTGTTACAAAAACTAACATAAATGGTGGAATAATGCAGGAGGAATGATCTACAACTTTGCACGAATTCGCTATATATGACTGCAAATCATACTGTTTCGTGAAGATCGGTCCATCATTGACTATAGGTCCCATATAAACCCTACTCGCGGAAAACAGTTTGGTACGCCTTTAACCATTATAAATAACGCTATCATACTACGTCACCGTTTTATAGGACCAGAAATCACACTGTAAAATTTTTTGAAGATCGGCCCATAATTTATACAAGGCCCCGTATAAACCCTACTCCCGGAAAACAGTTTAGGACTGCTAAAACTCGTGAAGATCGGTCTATAATTAACCCTAGACCCCATATAAACCCTACTCCCGGAAAACAGTTTATTGCGCCTAAAATCAAATAAAGCCCACTTTGGGAAAATAATTAAATTCGCCTAAAGCCATAACAGATATAGATATTGCGGTAAAATTTCTTCCAACTTAGATTCATATGGCCAGAAAAAATATCAGGCAGTTTTGTGAAATTCACTGTTAACGCTAAAACTAACTACACTGCTGTATTGAAATTTATTCTAATTTATTTTTTGTAATACCAGAATTCAGTCTTCAGAATTTTGGGATGATTGGTCCATAATTTACCATAGGTCCAATACAAATTTCCCTCCTAAAAATCATTTTAGTTTGGCTAAAACTGTTACGAATCATGATATTTTACTTAAGCCAGTTCAAAGTTCTAACAAGAAACGCATAAAGCTTTCTAACTGTCGGTCAATAATTGAATATACATAGTTCTTAACCGCCACCAATTTTACTGCTGACGTTCGTTTTTGTAAAGCTTAGTTAATAATATATATGTATTTATCATATAGAGCCCACTTCTGTCGGTGGAGGGTATCAAAGACTCGGCACAGCCGAATATAGCACTCCAACTTGTTTTAATTTAAATCAGTTTAGAATTTTTTCTCTGAAATCTAGAGCTAAGGGTAATCGATTATTTAAGAAGCATTTTAACTGACTACTGCTTGCGCTACAAGTAGGCAACTAAGAATTTGCTTAGTTCGGTATAAACCAAAGGCTCACAATTCCAATTTAAGACCAACTTTTTCAACTAAAATCCACTCAACTACTCATTCGATTTTACAAACCATATCTGTAAAATTTTTGTATTAAATAAAATTTTATTACCTAATGACTTTCATTTAATTGAACATAAACAATTAGAAATTAATTAAATGATTATTGAATGAAACAATTAACTGTTAGTCACGATTAAGTAACGACGAGTTATTGAATAAATCATAATGAAAAGACAATGTAAAATTTAAATTTATTTATTTATTACAGTCAAATATACAAAATTCAAACACTATTGCAAAAGTTTATAAATAATAAAGCAACAATAAAAAAAAATTCGAAAAAAAAGAAAATTATAGTCTTCCGTAAATAAATGAGATGATGAAAAATTAATGAGATGTTGAAAACTATAAACAAAATTAATTGCAAAAAAGAAAAAATTACGCGGAAAATAAAAAGTCGTGTTTTACAACAAATTTGTTTACATATTTTTAAAAAAAAAATATTGGTTTTAACAAGTAGATATTATTAGACAGTAAATCACTAGAAATGTTGGTAGTTAAAAGTTTCAGAAAGAAATATTTTGAAAATACTTGGATTTATATGAAATAAATGATTCCAAATCATACCTTATGATTATTGAGTAATATTTAGCTCCGAGTGTAGCAATATCAAAAAGTCTAATAAGCATTGCTTATGATGTTGCCAAACAAATCGAAATTATTAACAGGAAAAGCGGAAGTATGATCTAAAAAAGTGGCTTATGCGCATAAAATATCCAGTAAAATCTTGAAAATATGCCCCCAAAAAAGTCACAATTTAAAAAGTTTCGTGTTATATTAAACCCAAGTGCATTTAAGGATTATTCTCTATAACATTTCGCTATCTTCACTTTAGAAATTCCAAATATGTCAAAACTTGACCTTTACCCTTCATTATTTTTAGGTTATTTTTCGATTTTAGTAAAGCCCTCAGAGTATATTTAAAACTATCTGGACTGAAATATTCGTGATTCCCAAAAACTTTTAAATAATTCCTTTAAATTTATTTATTTTTCTTATCAACTGTTTTGAAATAAAATGTAAAAGATCTAAAAAATAGTTAGATAAAAAAAATCAACTAACTACCTCGTGCACTACAATTGGACAGTTAGGTGAGTGTAAAGCTGAAGTTAAGCGATTGCCTTTAAAAACCCAACAAACATGATGTCAAACCTTTGATATGAAATATTTTTATCATTTGACATCAAGCACAATTTTCAAACCTTTTTCAACTGTTTGATTTTAACATTTGAATTCAAATTGATAATGATTTGAATAAAAACATTTGATATACAATGTTTTATCAATTTGATATCAAATTGTTATCCAATGTTATTCTCAAGCCAAAAAAAAAATTGACAGCACTGAAGCTAAAAATATATGTAAATATTAAAAAATGGCGATTAAAGTTAAATATGGTACACAATTAAATAATATTTACATATTGGTCTACATTCACACGTTTCATCTTTTGATGCTCAACTCTTGTGTTTTAAGGAGAGGGACGCACGAAGAAAATGGGTTGGTACGGAGATGCTTGTACTCGGGCAGTACGCTTTGTGTTCTCATTCGTAGGTATGTGCACAACAATGGCTGCATGTTAATTTTTTTCTTTTCTTTTTCTCTTTGGTTCGCTTTGAATAAAAGTGTTGTTGTTTTGATGCAAAAAACATAATGGCATATTCAAAAGGGAATTGAAAAGAAGTTGAGCATCAAAAGATGAAACGTGTAAATTGAGACTTACGTGAAGTGAATTCGCCTTTAAAAACCCTTAATTTGTTGCTTGAGTAAAAAATTAATTACAAAGTGTAACCCCCATATTCATAAAAAATAGGTTTACAGCAGGTTTATGAAACGAATTATCTATGAAAATTTTTTTAATAAACCTTTTAGTAATCAAAAATATTTTTTTATGAATATGGGGGTAATAATGTAAATAAAAATAAAACGGGAAAGTGAAGAAATTATAAATTTGTTGTACGCTCGCGGTCCTACGCCATGACAATCCTTAAAACAAAAACTATTTCGTCTTTGCAAGAATTAGAGGACGGAAATAACACTATTTTATCTTTTAGCTTTGGTGCCGAATGTAAAAAAAAAAATATTTTTCATTTATGTTCCACATTGTATTAAAATCTATATTTAAGAATAACGTTTTAAAGCAAGTTGAAAATAAATGCATTTCTCAATTTGAAAATAATTTCCTCTTTTTGTTAAGAATGCTATGATTTTCAAATCATTATCAAGTTGGGTAAGAGCCCGACAATCACATACATCGAAATATTTTGGTAGCAGTAATCAATGTCAGAAGTGTTGCCAAAATATCTTAATGATTATATTTATTTATTTCTATATTATTGCAAAATCTGCTAAATGGAAAATATTTCTTTTACACTAAATGATATTTAAAAAAATTTATATATCTATTAAAAAAAAAAATTATGAAAAAAAGCTAAAAGGGTAACATTGAATGCAAGCAACTGCCGATAACAAAACAGAAAAAAGCACAGTGTATTAGCTCGCAGAAAATTAGCGACTACTCCTTACCCTCTACGTAGACAATAAAATTAAGCAGATGTTTGGCATCCGGCAACTCCACAGAAAAAAAATATTATCAATTTATTATCAACAACACCATTCGTAAAACTGCCCTGGGCGGGGAAACAGCTCGAACGTCATTGTCATTCTCTTTTCAGGGCAATGAGGCTATCCTTGTTTGTTTGACTTTTGTGTGTTTCATATCGCATTGGCTAATGACTTCGCGGCGTATAACTATACCAAGTTACAGTTTTTCGGTTTTCAACATTGCCATATGTAATCGTTTTTAATCCTACTTTTAAACCCTTTATCTGGAGGAGAACCAACTAAAACTATGATTTGAATTGGTGAAGTATATAAGTCAGACGAATCACTGGTGGAGTACCATTTAAAACTTAGATTGATTACTGTTAGAGAGACCACAATACTCAGGAGCGAGTATCACCGAAGGACCGTCAACAATGTTGTTCTGGGTCTTAACTTACCCTAGGGGACTTTTTTCCGCGCTTAGCTTGGAACTAACTGCCTGTTTGTAGAAAGCGAGCGCAAAAGTGACACGTTTAACTTATATTTAAAACAAAAACAAAATCTCAAAATTTGTTTTTGTTTTAAATGTTATTTAAACGAGTCACTTTTGCGCTCGTGTTCTACAAACAGACAGTTAATCTTCCAAAAGTGCAACGTCAAACAAACAACTCTCAGTGGGCTATTTTGAACAAACTTAAAGCACTATTCAGCCATCTATAACATCTTTGTTACGCTGAATTGACTTAAAGACACAACCATATCTATCGGAAATGTACAGTACAGTACATATGTGCTTGACAGTGTGGCCATTTTGGCATTTTTGCAGCTAAATTTAGCATTAAAATTTTTTATTAAGCTGCAAAATTTTCATTTAGCACTTGGCATTTTATTTAACATTTTTATAAAATGTTTTTTTAGCTTTTTTAGCATAATATTTTTAAAAAATTTGGACGAGTAGTTTTATTGATTTTACTTGAATTTTTTTTTATAAATTATGATAAATTATGACTTAAAATAGTTGTACTCGAAATAAAATTTCGTATGAAAATAAATACTTCTTATCTTAAGAAACATCCTAAAAACATCTAAAAAATGGAATATTAGAAATGCCCTCATCATGTTGATTGTAAAAATCATTTGCCATTTGTTATAACGACATAAAATTAAACAGAAATTTCATTTTGTATTAAGATAAAAATTCTTAAGTGTAAATGTTTGAAAAAACTTTTGGTTCTAAACTGCTGAAAAAATAAGAATTTCAAAACTTCAACTTTAAACTATAAGAAAGAAAATGATCTAAAAAAAATTTAACATCATAGAAATAAAATTGCTTAAATTGTGTATCAGCGGTTTGCGGGCCCCATAAATTTACAATTTTATCGCAACTACCTGTACGACATACATATTTATATGTTTTTGATGTTTTACCAAAATCTATACATTTATTTATATATGAATAAAATGTTTATTTCAATTTCGTTACAAAATATGTCACTAAGATCTATCTATTTAGTTTTGAATTAATTTTCATACTGGTAATAAATTTTTTACAAAAATCTTGAAAAACATTTTAGCATTAATTTTAGCATTTTTTAAATAATTTTTAGCATTTTTTGGCCTTGTCTAATGGCAGATTTTGCTGTAAAAAGTTTTAAGATCTGGTCACACTGGTGCTTGACTTAAATGAGTGTCGGTGCCCAATCGCAATAATAAACTGACAATATCGCTTATAAAAAGTATAGCGGCACTAAAAAACGTTTCAACTAAGATAACTCTTTAATAGGTACTTAAAAACATTAAAAAAGGGAAATTTGTAAAGCAATTATTTAAAAGCTTAAACAACAATTAATTAAAGAAGATTAAGCGTTTTAATTTACAAACAATAAAAAACCACTATGATTTTTATCTCAGACGTGAGTCACGTTCAAAAATCACTTGTAACATGAAAAAACTTTAAACATTTTAAAAAATTATAATGCATTTTCATTTGTAAATAAAAGTGACGTTTATTTGAAAAAAATAAAAAACAAAATTTCAAGGTGAATTCAAATTAAGATTCTTATTATAAATTCTTTTTCACACAATTTGTCACAAAAAAAAGAACACCAAAACAAAGAACGAAAATAAATAATTAGAAAAATGTATAAGTTTTTGAAATCTACAAACTTTTTTAACGCACGTTCCTTTTTTTAATATTTTTATTTTTCATTTTTTTTTTGGTTAACGGAAGTTCTAAAGAATTTGTACGCACAAAGTATATCAATGGAAAAAATCTCTTTACAAATTTCCGCGCGCGTAACGTTATCTTAATATTCACGTTTTCGAACTAAACCGTTGTGTACGAAATTATTTGATTTTATAATCCCAAAATAAAAATGCATGCATATTTTTCTTGATCTTTTTGTCCGAAATATAAGAAAAACTCACACACAATAAAGAGAAAGAGTTCAGTTTTTGCCAAACGAAAACCGTCTTCATTACAAAAAAAAAATCAAAAAATAAAAATGATTCAAATCTTTTTGGAGGTGTATGTTTTGTATTTTAAATGTCTTAATATTTTTTTTGTCCCATTGTATGTAAACAACTAATGAGATCGGGCAGCAGAGATACGGTCAGACAATTTATGAGTAAATACACTTGAATCATAAAAATACGTCACGTTCTTGGTACTCTTTACCGTAAAAGATTTTCACACGCGTTATTTTAATATTAAGCAGCGATTTGAAGGTATGCAATAGCTTTTTTATTTACCAAAAAATATCTGATATAATATTTTTAGATCTAAATAGTCGATTGGTCTTTCAATAGGCAATTCAGGAGCAAATTTAAAAGTCGCCCACTTCTTTCAAAAGAAGTCTTCCGAAATGTATGGTCTGATCTTACTTCCCCTAGCACGTTCACCACTCAGCCACTCAGCAATTTTTTGCGGTTTCTGTTAAAAACTCAGGAACAAAAGATATCTGCCCGTTGGACGATATCGAACGTTAACGTTCGCATAGTAAATAACATTTAAAACAAAATTTCAAAAATTGTTTTTGTTTTAAATGTAATTTTCTTTGCGAACGTTAATGTTCGATATCGGCGAACGGGCAGTATGTGTCACACACCCAAACAAAAAGCAATTTTTTTAAAAAACTACTCAGCCTAGACACAAACCGCAGCACTTTTTGTTATATTACATTGTAACAGAGACTCAAACGTACAAGAAAAATACTTCCAACAAGCATTCACGAAATTGGATTCAAATACATTTCACTAAAAATCCGAAACATATATATGACATGAGTTTCCCATGTCTCAATTATGTGACGTTGAGTGGTGAATGTGCTGGAATCCATCGAATCCCATTCTATAATAATAAGTGACCATTATTTTTACTACCAATGTACAGTTGAGTATCAATTTTCCTTATAATCTAATATATAAAAATTAATATTTGTGTGTTCGTATGTTATGCGCGACCAAACCGCATACCCGATCGCGATCAAATTTGGTCCACTTTTTCTTATAGGCTATATAATTTTTTGAAGTTTTAAGTGGACGTGGCACCTCCCATACAAAGTTATTAAGATTTATCTTTATCTGGAGAACGGCAAGTGCCGAAGTCACCATTTTACGTGCAGGCATCTTATTATTATCAATACACATAATCGGTGAAATGTGGGCGGGATTGGAGAAGTGGGATTGGCACCTCCCATATAAATAGAAAATATATTTATATTTATCTCGAGCATTTTTGCAATAGAAGTTTCTAAATTTGATACAAATAGCTTCGATTTCAATGCATGACATCAGGCAAAAATTAGGCGGGATCGGAGAAGCAGTCGTGCCACAAAATAGATTTTTTTATATCTATAGAACGGTATAAGAAAAAATAGTCCAAATTAAGTACACGTAGCTGGGTTTTCAATACACAAAATACATAAAAAAGTGGGCCTTTTTCGATAAGTAGGCGTGACACCTTCCATACGAAGGCAATATGGTTTCCGCATATGGTTGTGGTAAACATATTCTAAGATCAACATATTATGCTAAGATTCATGATTGTAGGTAACATATTACGATTATTATTAAATAATATTATGACCAAATATATTCGTAATACTACGTCATAATATTTTTTCCTTAATCCTAATTTGTTTTTATTACATCATATTATAATTTGATGTAATCATGTTATTATCATGTTGATAATAAGTTAAGAAGAACAGTAGTCCCTCGATTTACGTCGCAATTGGTTCCAGAAAATGACGACGTACATCGAAACAACGTAAATCGAATTTAAACATGTTTATAGGTGTTCTATAAAATTTTTCTTTATTAAAAACATAAAGAAAGGATAATTTATAAACAAATTACTAAACATTTACAGAATTAAGCAAATAAAAAGGTATATTTAAAAACAAATTTTCAAAAGTGTACCCTATTTGGGACTCAAGGGCAATCATGGACCCGCAAGAACAAATTATGTTATAAGATTAAGATTCATGTAAAAGTTCTTTATGCCGAATATTATTTAGAGATTTTCATCTATATGAGATTAGTTTAAATGATTTTAGATAAGGGGGTTTATATGGGACCTATAGTTTACTTAGGATCTACAAATACCACGTATAGCCATGGCATAGAATCTATCGTTAAAGTGTTTTTTCGCTTAATTATGTGTCAATACCAACATTTATAAAAAATATATTTTCAGGATAGTATTTGTATGGGAGCTTTGGTCAAATGTAGATCAATTTCAGTATAATTTTTTAAGATGGTTTAAATTACAATGAGATAAGTTTGGACCAAATTTAAGTTAAATACCAAAAAAATAAGTGGGTTCATGGGTACAAATACTCAATTCCGAAAAAAAACTTATGTGGGGGCTTTGTGAAATTTCGAACCGATACTCACCATTTTTAATTGGCATTTATGCCAAATATACTGAAATTATCTCCGAAATTGCGTACAATGTTTCCATTCATAGCCTGCAAGCCAGCCGAAAGAACGGATGTCGTTAGATCGATTCAAAAACTGATTCTTAGTCGATCGGTATACTAAAAGTAGGGTCTAGGACCAATATATTAAGGTGTTACAAACATTAGCACAAACGCATAATACTCTTTCCACTACATATTCAACCCAATTATGAATAAAAATTACCCGGGAGTTTTTCTTTTCTCCCATTTTTCCGATTAAAATTCTATTGTAAAAATGGGCAAAGTAAAAAAAAACCTGGGGATTTTTGTTTTGATCTCATATTTCTGTCCGTTGTGTTTGACAAGAAAAACAAAAATGTATCCATGTGTAGATAGGAATAGCTGCACACGCATGAAAACCCCAAAAGAACATTTTAACTAAAACTGTGATTTCCCGCTTTTCGCTTACAAAACACAAGCAAATGAGGCGACGCAAATTAAATATAGAAGTCACACAAAATTTGGCGACGCAAACCGAAACAACGTTCATCGAAGATAATCATAATAATAATACGAAGATTAAATCTAAGACTGAAAAATATTTTTAATATATATTTATGCTTATTTACTTACTGGCAAACTTGACGTAAAACTGTTACAGATATTTCACATCATTATATGATGCAATTTTAAACATAATATTTTTAACCAATTTTTATCGTAGGTCGCAATTATTTGTAAATTATTTTATAGAATTTTCATTCTTTTTCTCTAAAATAACACAAAACAATGGTCAATATTTTTGCACCATTTTCAAACAATATTAAAATTTTTTTAGCATTTAAATTTTATTTTGTGACACTTTAAAATTTTTTTTTTAATGTACCTACAATTTCTTTATTTTTTAATTTCTTTAAACTTGTTTTTTTAATGGGTAATTTTCTTTAAATTGTTTAACTACTGAATAACAAATAATTCGATAGGCACATGTAAATCAAACGACACAACTGATGCAAAATTATTTTGCAAATGGCGATAAAAAAATATTATTAGAGTAAAGATATTTTGCTTGCATCTAAACCATAATATGAGTACACGTATAGAAAGTTACCATGTTATGGCTATTAAATATCTCATTAAATGGTTGTGAGGAATATAATATGTTTTCAAAGTTATCATCATTTAGTTGTTAAAAAATGATTATTTTTTAGTGAACCGTACCTAAATTTATAATTGCTATAAACAATGGCATGTTTATAGTAACTATTATATTGTTGATATTAAATAAAAATAACAATATTTTGTGTACGATAACAATATATTGTTACAATAACATAGTGTATCTGCCTTAACCATGCCCAACCATATTTTTTCTCTGCGTGCATGCTTCAGAACCATATAACAGCACGGGTAGCATCAGTGTCTTGTAGAGGGTGATTTGGCTGTCTAGAGGTGGCTTTGTTCTTTATCTGCTTGCTTAGTCCGAAGTAGCATCTATTAGCCAGGATTGTTCTTCGTTTTATCTCAAAACTGATGTTGTTGGTCTTGTTTATGGTGGTGCCGAGATAAATAAAATCATTGACTATTTCAAAGTTGTGGTTTTCAACTTCCGCTGTTCGCCCGAGTCTGCAGGAAGTCTTGGTGGTAAATACCATTAACTTGATTTTATCACCGTTTACTGCCAGACCCACTTTGGCAGATTCCTTTTCGACTTTCAACTTGTTCGATAAAATCCTTTAATAATGACTACCCAGTCTCTTTAACTTGCTGGTCTACTCGACAAGATGCAAGTTATGCTTAACCTTCAGCTTACCAATGCCCTTGGGTGACCATTTTGGTTTTTTTTTTTTTTTTTTTCTTTAATAACACTTAAAGTTGCTTCCGTTGAAAGGACATTTTTACTCACTGAACAAATTGTTTTCTTTAAAAAAAAACTAAAAAACAAATTTGTATGACGAAACTACAAAGCAGAGTATGGAATATATGGGTGCTGTTCAGCACAATAGTCTTCCAACAATTTTAAAACCGCCAGCAGAATTTCATTTTTTAAATTAAATCTTAAAGACTATTTATTGCCAAATCCTGAAACGCTTCTACTATAAAAAGTCTTTTCAATAGTAATAAACATAAATCTATTTTCTTTTTGTAGATATATATATAAATTAATAAGTAAATAATTTTTGTACATGAATTTTTTTTTTTGCCAGAACAATATAATCTTGAATTTATTTCTGCAAGATATGTAAATAAAATTAAATAAGTATGTATATATGGGGGATTTTATGTCAAGTGACCCAACTTTGGAAATCGATGTCTTCCGATTTGGATGAAATTTGCACCAAGGTTAGTCCTATTGGATAGTAAGTTTTAAATTAAAAAAAAACGGCAAACCCCACTGAAGAGATTGTGTGGTTACAATCGAAACTAATCTGGGCAACCTGTCCGTGAAACCCTGGGTTCAAATCTCCGCGCAGTCAAGAATGAAAAATTATCAATAAAATTTTAATGAATTTCATGTTGTAAAATTCCTGTCTTCATAAAAATAATTTAATGAAAATAAAATTCAATGAACTTAAGCCTAATTAAAAATATCTAAATTTGGATTAAAAACCATTAACAGTTCAATAAAATAACCACAAAACTAATTTAAAAAAAAAATTTTTAAAAATGATCTTATTTGATTAAGATTAAATTTTTTTTTAGATTATTTATCTTTTTGTTTTTATAATTATTATTTTATGTAAATTTAATTATTATTACATATAAATAAAAAAATTTAATTTGTCAACACCCCTATAGAAAAAATTGATTTTATTCCTGGGATTAACATATTGTGGGTATTTCATTTCATTTCATTTATTCAGTCAATGGAAAAATACATTCCTTACAGACTATGATTACAAATAGTTAAAAAAGTACATTTTTAGCTAAAATATTTACAAAATTATTTTAATACTTTGAACAAAAAGTTTTTAAAGCAAAACTTTGGTGTGCAAATTTCAATTTGTTGGTTGGATTCTCTTTGCTGATTTATATTTATGGTATTAAGACAAGTAAATGCACGAGTCAAAGTGCTATTTAGAGCATAATTAGTACGGTGACGAGGAACATTAAATATTTCAACATACCTAAGGCTTCTAGGTTGAACATAAAAAGGAATCAATGACAGTAGATCGGGGCAGTCAATACCACCATTAATTATATCGAAAACAAGTACAGCAGGCTGGACCTTTCTTCGAAATTCTAACGTTTGTATGCCTAACCACGAACATTTTAATTCATAGGTTGGTAGAGGATTAACCATTGTTACTAAAGAGACAACAAATTTTAAAAACTTACGCTGAACTCTCTCAACACGAGAGATATGAATATCGCAACGTGGTGACCAAACAGGAGAAGCATACTCAAGTTTTGATCTAACCAGAGATATGTAAACCAATTTCAACGTATTTGGATCTGTAAATTTAGAGCAATTTCTCCTTTAAAAACCAAGTACTTTATACGCTCTTGGAATTATATATTCTATATGATTTACAAAAGACAAAGAGGAATCAAATACAACCCCAAGATCCATATTAGACCTAACCGCTTTTAAAAAATAGTTACCAATTTTAAAAACAAATTGTATTGGGTTATTACACCGATAAAAAGACATGTGTACACATTTTGATAGATTTAAGTGTAGTTTATTTAAGACACACCATGCATTAAGTCTATCTAAATCTATTTGCAAATCAAAGATATCACGTAATGAATTAGCTTTCAAATAAAATTTAAGGTCATCTGCATACAGAAGAAAACTAGATTTTTTAAAACAATAAGAAATATCGTTAATAAATAAATTGAACAACAACGGGCCTAAGATGCTACCCTGTGGTACACCCGATGTTTGTAAATACGGCTCCGATTGGAAGTTTTCTATGACTACCCTGCAAACTCTTCCAGTTATGTAGGATTCAATCCACTTTAAAAATTTAGCATGAAAACCCATGTTCTGTAACTTAGCAAAAAGAATGCTATGAGACACTTTGTCAAAAGCTTTGGAAAAATCCGTATAAATTGCTTCAACCTGGCTGCCCTGTTCAAAGGCCGAAATACAATATTCATTAAATACTGTAAGATTAGTGGTAGTGGATCTACCAGCAAAAAAACCATGCTGTTTGGGTGTAATCCATGCCTTAGTAATGAAAAATAATCTTTTATAAATTACATGTTCAAAACTTTTAGATACAGAAGACAACTTGGAAATCGGTCTGTAACATGTTACGTCATCCCTTTTTCCATTTTTAAAAACAGGTGTTATTGTTGCCGACTTCCACTGGTCAATAAAAACACCTTCCCTAAGAGACAAATTAAAAATAAAAGTAAGAGCAAAAGTTAATGCAGTCGCCGATTTTTTTAATAAATGAGCACATAAACCATCTGCATCAGATTTAAAACTATTTTTGATTTGCATAATTGCGTTAAAAACCTCATCTTCAGAGATTACAACGTTACCAAGGGTTAGAAAAATTAGTAACAAAACTTGATGCAGGATCAAAGTTTGATTTAAAAAAGTTTGCGAACAAATTAGCTGAATCATTGCACGATTGAGCAACTACATCACCATATTTTACGGTGGTCGGGATATCCGATACCTGTTTTTTAGATTTTATAAATGACCAGAAAGATTTTGGATTACCTTTAATTTCATCCTCTTTTTCAATTATATATTGCTTATAAAGAAACTTGTTTAAAAAGTTAAATTCTCGTTGATAATGAGCAAACATAAGTTGGCTATCAGGATTTTCAGATTCCAAAAAGCGTTTGTGAAATATATTACGGAGATTTTTAAGCCTCTTAAGACCCTTTGTATACCAAGGAAGCTTATATGGCTTACATTGCTTAAATGGTATAGTTTCCCTACAAATACCTAATACTTTTTGCAAGAAAATATCATAGCAGCTCGAAGTTTGTTGTCCGGTAAATATATCCAACCAATCAACTTCATCTAATAATGAATTAAGCACATCAAAGTTACATAAATTAAAATTAAAATTATTCAACGTTAAAGTTGGCGAAATTTTAAAAAACTGATAAGACTCAATCTCTACAACTAGAGGTAAATGATGTATATTTCGTAAAGATATTGGCAGTAAACTCTCGTAAACAATAAATTTACAATCATATGGAACAAAAATAAGATCCAAAAAACGGTTTAATTGATTGGCAAAATGATTTATTTGAATCAAATTTAAACTAAACAAACTGTCAACAAAATTTATTTCATTAATTTTGTTTACGTGAGAAGGAAATAATGAATTATTATCAAAAAAACGCGTCCAATGAAGATCTTTAAGATTAAAATCCCCGAAAACACAGATACGAGAGTTTACCCCCATGCTATTTTCAATCATTAAAATATTATCAATGTGAGAATTATAAATAGAGTCCGGACTAGCAGGAGGAATGTATGACACGCAAACGTTTAATTCCATATTTAAGCCAGAAATAGATATCACCAGCTGATCCAACAAACCTTTAGAGTCATCAATATTAAACATAGCCGATTTGAAGCAAGATTTAACAGCAACTAGAACACCTCCACCTTTTAAGCACCCAGTAAGAATTGCATTTCTATCCTTTCTATAAACTGAATAAAGCTTAGTATCAAAAAATTCAGCGTCAGAAAAGTCGCTGTTTAGCCACGTTTCCACCAAAACAATTACGTCATATTCATATTGGGTTGAAAAGTCAAAGATTTGTTTGCCTTTGGTACGCATTCCAGATAGATTCTGGTAATAAAGCTTAAAAAATGATTTATTACAGGTTACGTTTGCTGGGCCTGCTCGACTTTCTTTTGAAAATTTACAAAAGGACGCACCCTTATGTTATTTGGCCAAATTGCAGGATTTAAAATTTCATTATAGATAAAAAGATGGAGATATTCCGAGTTTAAAGTTGACTCGACGAAGCTCAGTAACATCAGCGTCTTTTTTAACTAGCTTATAGCATAACATATGCTGCTTGTCTATCTTACTATGCTTTTCAACATATGAAATTATTTGATCAGTTTCCACAGTTGGTTTAAATGACGAAAGATGAATCCATTTCTTAACTATAACTACTTCTAACTCATCAGAAGTATTTGTACCCAAAACAACTGGTCGCCTCCTACGCCTACGCCTCTGTACACTCACCCAACCATTTGTATTTTGATTTGGTTGTGTGTCGTCTTCAAACGCATTATTATTAAGCAAACCAACTTCAGACGCAACCGTAGGTAACGACAAAACAGAAGAAGCCTCCGACAGCATAGGCTGACTATTTACTGCAGTTTGAATGCGTGTGTTTTTTTTATCACTCACAACACTATAAAGCCTATAGTACACGGCATGTAAAAAGACACATGCGCATGTGGTTCTGACGTAATTTTGACGTCATCACACAACACGCAATGTTTATTGTGGCTTTGCATTGACGTCAAAATTACGTCAGAACCACATGCGCATGTGTCTTTTTACATGCCGTGTACTATAGGCTTAAGAAACAATTGCATTATAAAAATCCCACTTTGGGATTTATAGATATTGCGTTGAAATTTATTACTTAAATTCATATGGCAAGAAAAACTATCATGCAAATTTATGAAATTTACTGTTAACGCTAAAACTAATTACACTGCTACATTGAAATTTATTCTAATTTATTTTTTGTAATACCAGAAATCAGTCTTCAGAATTTTAGGATGATTGGTCCATAATTTACCATAGGTCCAATACAGATTACGCTCCTAAAAATGATTTTAGTTCATCTTAAACTTTTACGAATCATGATATTTTACTCAAGCCAGTTCAAAGTTCTAACAGGAAACGCATAAAATTTTCTTATTGTCGGTCAATAATTTAATTCAGGTCTAAGCCGCAACCAATTTTTGTCAAGCTAAGTTAATAATATATATGTATTTATCATATAGAGCCCACTCCTGTCGGTGGAGGGTATCAAAGATTCGGCACAGCCGAATATAGCACTCTAACTTGTTTTATTTAAATTAAGTTTCTTTTTGTGTATACATCACATGATCACATGAAAAAAACATTGGTAATGTTTACAAACTAAACACAACTGTTTAGTTCTTTTTAAAGAAAAAAAAAAATGAAGCATATATGTATGAAACATTTAACATCTACTATCAATCAAAAATATTACCATTTCTTAAAAAAAAAAAAAACTTTTGCAATACATTTTTTTACACAAGTCCTAAAATTTGAAAGAAATCACCAAAATGTATTTGGAATTCATTTTGTTTTGCAATATAAAAAAAAACTTAAGCAAAATAAGACTTGCAAAAAAGGAAAAACTTGAGAAATGGTAAAGCTGCTTTCAAAACAAATAAAATTTTTTAGTATTGCCTCAATAATAATAGAATTTATTGCTACTTGTCTAGTGATGACACTAAAATACTCGGAAAATGTGGAATGGAATACAATGAGACAGAAACATCTTGTAAAGAAGTTGATTTTTGGCTCTATGTATTTCTTAAGGAAAAATTTCAACATCTCAGCAAATTTATAGTAGATGTAAGATGTTGAGAAGTGTGAAAAGGCTACAAATTACAAAAAGGTTAAAGCCTCATACTTATACGTAAATGTTGCGGACACGTAAACGTTGCGGTCAACATTAATGGTTGGAAGTTACTAAAAACACGTAAACGTGTTGCACTGTGTTAAGCTGAAGGTCCTTGCCATGCATTCTATGCGTTGTTCCTTATTATGCATATTTCAAAAAGTAAAATCAATGTAATTGTGTGTGACAAGTTACACAGCAAAACGCATAGAATGCGTATGCGTATCAGCGCATGAAAGTATGTTTACTTTATACTTTTGCGTCCGTCAAATGTGTGGTGAAAAAATGTCAACTGTTTTGGATGGCCATGGATGACAAATCATATTTTTTTTTTTCAATGTTATCGATGAATTTGTTTGTGTCGTGTCATGCTGTCATGTTAGTTTTGTTTAGTATTGTTTGGCATTTAATAATGGAAAGACTTACGCCTGAACAACGTTTACAAATCGTTCAACTTTATTACGAAAATTCACGTTCTGTGAGGAATGTGTTTCGTGCACTTCGCTTAACTTATGGTCAACATAATAGGCCTACTGAGCGTACTATTCGCAACACCATCACCCATTTTGAGACCCAGCATTCATTATTGGATAATATTCGACCGAATAGACCACGTCCAGCACGCTGTGAAGAAAATATAGCGGCCGTAGCTGAGAGTGTACACGAAGACCGTGGAGAGTCGATTCGGCTACGTTTGCAGCGGACTGAGGTATGTAACGACTTGGCGCATTTTACGTCGAGATCTTAAATTCAAAGCGTACAAAATACAGCTTGTGCAACAACTGAAGTCGCTCGACCTTCCAAGCAGCATCGCTTCGCTCTATGGGCTCTTGAAAAGTTCCAGGAAGATCCGATGTTTTCGAGGCAAATTTTGTTCAGCGATGAGGCCCATTTCTTGCTCAATGGGTATGTAAACAAGCAAATTGCCGCATTTGGGACGAAGAGCAACCTGAAGAGATTCAAGAACTGCCACTTCATCCAGAAAAACCGACGGCTTGGTGTGGCTTGTGGGCCGGTGGAATCATCGGTTCATATTTTTTAAAAGTGATGCCGGTGCGAACGTAACCGTCATTGGCGGCCGTTATCGTGCCATGATAACGGAGTATTTGATCCCTGAGCTTGAAGCTCGTGATCTCGGTGACATTTGGTTTCAGCAAGACGGCGCCACTTTCCACACATTGCATCAATCAATGGATTTATTGAGAGAACACTTCGGTGAGCACATAATTTCTCGTTTTGGGCCAGTCGATTGGCCACCAATATTGTGTGATATCACGCCGTTAGACTTTTCTCTGTGGGGATATGTAAAGTCTAACGTATATCCGGACAAACCAGCTTCGATTCAGGCCTTGGAGGAAAACATCACGCGTGTCATTCGCCAGTTACCAGTCGAAATGCTCGAACGAGTCATCGAAAATTGGACTCAACGGATGGACCATATGCGACGTAGCAACGGCCAACATTTGATAGACATCATAGGGGCCCTATGCTCCTTATAGGATCTTCGGGAACATATATATTATATATATATTCAAAAAATAAATGCCAAAGAATGTTCTTTCAAATGATAATAAACATTCCCCATTAAATTTGAATTTTCTGTGTTTTTTTTTTCTTTAAACAAGTAGCGAACCTCGAAATGGATCACGCTTTACATGACCTACGTTCCCAAACCTAACAGGACAAAAATTTGCCATGACATAGTAACAATTTTTTATCAAAACATACCAAAATTAATATGTCCGTTATGGCTTTTCAAGCTATTTTCGTGAGTGGTATTTATATGGGAGCCATGGTCAAATATGGACTGATTCCACAATTAATTTCGTAAGATAATAAAAGTTCAAGTAAAATATATTTGGGACAAATTTTGTCCAAATACCAACATAATAAGATGGTTTATAGGCACAAAGACTCTATTCGGAAAAAAGTTCGTATGTGAAATTATGGACCGATTCTCAAAATTTTCCAAAAAAAAAAACTTATAACCCAAATTTCATTAAATTAACTTAACAATTACGACCTGTACTCTGTGCAGAAGTCCTACATGGACAGACAACCAGCCATCATGACAGACGACTCAGATACTACTGATTCTAAGTCGATCGGTATACTACAACAAATATTTGTATGTATTTCACTCATAATACCCCTTTCACTTAAATAAGATCAATATTTGTCATACTATTAAGATTTTTTTTAATATATAAATACCTACTTGCTTTTTCCATATAATATGAACTTTGAAATTCATATTTATCGAAATCTGATTGTCCATCAGGTGTCAATCAACATCAATCTTTTGGTTGATTAATATGGAAATCTTTTATTAATAAACAGTGACTTTGGTAGAATATACTGCAAATTTTTTAGATCAACAATATCTGGTACAAATTTTGTCACTGATATCATATCCTTATATTATTTGTTTTAAAATGAAAGAGTTTTAAGTTACACCTGATCTACACCTCAAAGAAATTACCCACGCTCTACCCACGAGAGTAAAAATTATACCAAATTCGGGTAATTACCCACAAAGTGGCAACACTGAACAAATGCCTTGAAAGAATTGATACCATGAAAAATTACGAATTTTTTTATAATAAAAGCTTACTCCTTCCTCTATGAATTCTTATAAATAAATGCTATTAAAATATCAGTTACACCTTCCATTTTTGCAAAATTGTCTCTATTTGATAAACATATTAGCACAAAAGATGATAAAAAAAAAACAAATTTGGCGTATAAAACGCATTGCATGTAGCTTGAATTTAAAAACGCATGAAATGCACAAAAAGTATCATACGCATCTACGCATAAACGAATCTTGTGGCCCTTCAGCTTTAGAAAGATTACATGAAATTTGTCAAAATTCATAATTTGTAAACTTTATCTTTTGTTATTGCTATTTCTAAAATATAAAAAAGCGTCGTTTACATCGATGAAATGTCAGCTCTATCAATAAACATTAATTTACATCATTCTTTAACTGCTGATACGTAAAAACGGAGAAAAATTTAAATTTTATCCGCAACGCAATGTCACATTTACGTAAGAGTACCTATTTATACATAGGTTTGGTAAGGGGAACGAAACACCTGACCCCCAACGTATACGTTTACGTAGCAAGGCATTTACACAAAATCGTTTCCGTAGTCTAAAATCTCATGAGAGAGTTCATGAGACAATAAGATTATTGAAATTTGGTATATACGTTTCAATAGTCATAAGAACGAAATCTATTGAAAATGGTGAGAATCCGTCCATAATATAACATGGCCCCCATACAAAATTCTTTCCGGAATAGAGTATATGTGTCCATAAGCTAGCTATCTTATTTATTCTTTTAGTATATAAATGAATATTGGCCCAAAAAAATATCTTATTGCAACATAAATCGTCATAACAAATTTTTTTTAAGTTGGTCCATATTTGACCAAAGCTCTTATACAAATACTACTCCCGAAAATAACTTTCAATGCCAACTTTTTTTCATAAATGTTGGTAACTTTGACGATACGTAGTCTGAACCTGACATCATGATTTATAGGCTGCACAAAACCGCCTCTGGGTCGCGGTGCTTATGGCCTTCTACATATTTATCTATTTCTCTATCTATCTTTGACCATAGAGATTATGCCGTTCTAGGTTGGTCCAGAATTGAACAAAGGTTTTATATAAACACCCTCCCAAAAATCACTTAAAGACAAAAAATTCTCACATGGATAATATTCGGCACAAAGGACTTTTACCCTAGTCCGAATCTTAGGACATAATTATATTTTGGTCCAAGACCGGGTACACTCTTGAAAATTTTTGTCTTTGAATTTTGTGGTTTGGAGTATCGAGCTTAACCGACTATAATATATCTTGTTGGCCTTGTATAATGCCAAGATAAAATATTTTAGTTGTTTTCCCTTGTAAAAATGCTGCTAATGTCATTTATTTTTACAAAGAGATATCTGTTCACACAGTTATCTTTACCTATTCAGTAAAACTGTTTTGGTAATTTAAACGTTTATTTTGCCTACGTGTTTTTTTCCTTTAAGTTTTCTTTCAAAATATGGCAAAATTTGTATTTTTAATAATTTTTTTAATTAACTGTCAAAAATCGACGGTGTAAAATACAGTACAGTTTAACCAGTAGGTAAAGGCCGTGTCAGATACAACTTTGTCGCTTTGCGTGACGTTTCTACCTTTGGCAGAAAAACGCAAAGCAAAAGGTGTATGACACAATGAAAACTTTGACAACACTCACGCATTGTTTGTTTACTTATAAAAGCGGTTGGTAATTTGTACATTTAATTATTTGTTATAAAAATAAGAGTTAAAAATTTATTTGGACGGTTTTTTGGAATTGAATTTCGCAAAAAAATTTAAATAAAAAAGAAAATTTTACTAGCTAATTGTCAAAGCGCGCAAAAAGATGAGAGTTGGCCAACTTTTTCTTCGCTCCGCTTTGAAAGTATTTTATGTGACATGTTTCGTATAAGTATGTATATTTTATCTTAGATGTCAAAGCGAATCGGTAACGCAACGCGAAGCAAAAGTTTTATCTGACATGGCCTTAAGACATACATACGTGTTAAAATTATAAAAAATTCGTTACACTATAGATATATATACACATCTAGACATCTATTTCTAGAACTAACGGGCATAAGGAGATTTTGTAGGGTCCGCCCATACACAATATATATTGTTTAATTTATTATTTTAAGAAAAGTTCTTAATTTTGACTTAATACCAATTCTTCTTGGAAAATAATTTGTGGCAATATATGAACAGCGATCTGGGGTATTTTTATATCAAGGGAATTTAAAAAAGCCCTTTTGCAATTCCTTAAATTCTTATTTAAAAAACAACTCTTTTACTACTCTGTCTTCAACACACAGTACACGCCGGGGACGGAGATCATGGTGCTATTGTACTTTTTTGGTACATTTTTATTTTGGTAGTGAGTATTTTTCAGAACGCTGCAATTCATTTTTAATACGACATGTGTATTAGTTCATCATCCAGTTAGTTTATCCCTTTAACCGATAGCGTATTTAACCGATAGATAGTATTATTATTTTGTCTCCCATAGAGTTCATCTCTTGGTACTACCACATTTTCGTTAGAAAATATGTTTTACTTAATACCTTATTTACATTCATGTTTCAGCACCAGCATTATTGGTATAACCTTCACCAAAGGCTACAAAAATAATAACAAGGGAAATAATCCAAATATAACTAAGACTATATTTATTTTAATGTTAAATATTTTTTTTGTTTAAATAAAGTTTCTTTTTATTTATTTATCACATGATATTCTTATATTTAAAAAACGTTAGTTATTATTTACACACTAAACACAGCTGTTTTGTTCTTTTACAGCAAAAACAATGATTGGACATGTTTTTGACAAGCACTTTTTTCACAAAAAGTTTCACAAAATCCCAGGCGAATTCACTTTATAGGCGCTGCGAAATGACGATCGAGGATATGTGATTACAAAAATAAAATGAAAATTGAACCCAAGCTAATGAATTTTTTTTCATGACTGCTAACAAAATCACCCAGGGCCAAATCTCATACAAAATTAAAAAAACCCCTAAAAATAAAATGAAATATGACCCTAAATTTTGTAAATGAATTTTTACCCCCAAAAAAAGTTAAAATTTAAATAAAAACACAATGAAAGTTATATTTGAAATTCAGGTTGCGGTCATATGCTCGAAACTTAATGTCTTCAAAATCCCGAACTCCAAAATCCCAATATCAAATTTACTTTTGTTTTGATCGTGAGTTTTGAATTAAATATTTGTTTAAATGAAAAATCCATCCAAATTTGTACATTGAAGTGTTGAAGTGAAAGTAAAAAGTTCGATTTTATTTAGGGTAATTTTTTATTTCTTGATATTGGGGCAATTTATCATTTCACTTAAAATACAAAAACGCCTCAACGAGACAATTCAAAAAAACCCCCAAAACAAAAAATGTCCGCAAAATTGCGTATTGTTGTGTCTCATCTAATGATTTGGGGCCATTATAAATTTAGTACTTTGGGGCTATATTTTCTGGAGTCACATTTCGCAGCGAACACTTTATAGATGACGTTGAAAACACAGCAGAGTTAAATTTTTTTCTTACTTTTAGAGAGAAATGTCAAAAGTTGCTTGTGTTTTTGACGTATCGACCACCTAAACCAACAATAAAAACACAATGTTGTTTTTTATTGCTGTACATACTTTTTGTAGTTTTGCCACCACTGTTTGCATTGCCAAAATCGTTTCCAAACACAAAAATTGTTTTAATGAGAAAGTTCATGAGATAGTAAATTTGGATTCTCTATTTTTACAAAATTATAAGCAATTTATCATTAGGCGATTATATTTTTTTCCAACGAAAGACTGCAGATTAATACCCTATTCACTCTTGTCAACATCTAACATCTACCATCAATTTGCGAAGATGCTAAGAAATGTACCTTAAGAAATACATCGAGCTAAAAATCAACATATTTACAAGATGTTTCTATATCATTGTATTCCATTAAACATCTTCCGACTGTTTTAGTGACATCCCTAGAAAAGTGGCAATAAATTTTATTATGATTGTGTCATCACGTTACCATTTCCCAAGTTTTTCCTATTTTGCAAGTCTTTTTTGTTTAATTTTTTTATATTATTAAATAAAATGAATTCCAAATACTTTTGGGTGTTTTATTTTAAAAAGTTAGGCACTTTTGTAGAAGAGAAGTATTTTTATACCCTCCACCACCACTGTGGTGAATGAGGGTATACTAAGTTTGTCATTCCGTGTGAAACTTTTTTATTATACATCTAAGACCCCATAAAGTATATATATTCTGGGTCCTTGAGTAATTCTAAGTCGATTTAGCCATGTCCGTCTGTCTGTCCGTCTGTTGAAAACACGCTCACTTTTGAAAAACGCAAAAGAAAAGAACAAACTTGGTCTCAAATTGCTTGTAGTTATCCTAAGCAGTTTGGGATTGAAATCCAGCAACATTGGTTCAGTAGGATCAGAACTATGAATCAAAATGTAGAACCACCACCCTGAAAAAATTGATAATTTTGATACAAAAACTAACATAACTGGTTTATTAATGCACGGAATGACATTTTGCTCGAATTTGGTCTGTACGACTGCAAATCATACTGGTAAATTTCGTGACGATCGGTCCATAATTTACAATAGGCCCCATATAAACCCAACTCGAGGAAAACAGTTTAGTACGCCTAAAAGCGTAATAAATAATGCTATCATACTAAAATTTGGTACGTCACAGTTTTATAGGACCAGAAATCACACTGTAAAATTTTTTGAAGATCGGTCCATAATTTACACTAGGCCCCATATAAACCCTACTCCCGGAAAACAGTTTATTACGCCTAAAACCGTAATAAATAATGCTATCATACTAAAATTTGGGACGTCACAGTTTTATAGGACCAGAAATCACACTGAAAATTTTTTGAAGATCGGTCCATAATTTACACTAGGCCCCATATAAACCCTACTCCCGGAAAAGAGTTTAGTACGCCTAAAACCGTAATAAATAACGCTATCATACTAAAATTTGGTACATCACACTTTTATAGGACGAGAAATCACATTGCCAAATTTCGTGAAGGTTGGTCCATAATTTACCCTAGGCCACATATAAACCCTACTCTCGGAAAACAGTTTATTGCGCCTAAAACCAAATAAAGCTCACTTTGGGAAAATAATAAAATTCGCCTTATACCATCACAGATATAAAAATGTCTTACTTAAATTCATATGGCCAGAAAAAATATCATGCAAATTTGTGAAATTTTCTGTTAACGCTTAAACTAATTACACTGCTGTGTTGAAATTTATTTTAATTTATTTTTTGTAATACTAGAAATCAGTCTTCAGAATTTTCGGATGATTGAGCCATAATTTACCATATGTCCAATGCAAATTACCCTCCTAAAAATTATTTTCGTTCGGCTAAAACTTTTACGAATCATGATATTTTACTCAAGCATGTTCAAAGTCCTAACAAGAAACGCATAAAATTTTCTTATTGTCGGTCTATAATTTAATTCATGTCTAAACCGCAACTAATTTTAATGCTGACGCTCGTTTTTGTGAAGATTAGTTAATAATATATATGTATTTATCATATAGAGCTCACTCCTGTCGGTGGAGGGTATCAAAGATTCGGCACAGCCGAATATAGCACTCTAACTTGTTTTTCAGAAATGTTGACACTTTTGATTGATAGTAGATGTCAGATGATTCAAGTGTGAATGTATGTTTCTCCTATTAACATTTTCCATGCGTTCCACCGTATGTAGTATTAATCTGCGTATGTAGTTTTAACGCATAAAAAAAATATGGTTGGAGGTAACCATATTCTAGAAGCAACATACATACTATGGTTGGATTTTAAAAATGTTTATGTTTGCGCGTTACCATATTATGGTTGTATTTGACCATATTATGGCTTAATTTTGCCATAATATGTTTAACATTAGCAATAATTTCCGGAAATCAAACATAATGTGGTCAAAAAATAACCATAATTTGTTCAATATTAACCATATTTTCTTCAAATTTAGCCATATATTGTTCAATATCAACCATAATAATGGTCAAAATTAAAAATATAATGTTTAAAATTAACCATAATATGGTCAACATTTTCCAGAATTTGGACAAATCAAACCCTATTACGGTCAGAATTAGCAATAATATGGTCAATGTTTACCATATTATGGTAATTTATTTCAGCGTTTTTTTCAATATACTTCATAAGTGTCAGGTTATAATTTTATTTTTTCTTTTTTTTTGTTACTGTTACGTGTTATTTTTCACTTTTCTCAGCAATCCCCTTTTATAAATTGTCTAGCCTGTGACAACCTTCATAAGCATTCTTTCTATCCTACTACGTACATTTACATATGTATTTCTAGCAACATCTAAAATGAAATTATTGAGAATTTTAAGCAAACCAAGCGAGTATGTAATTGAAAAGCATACAAATATTGTAGAGAGCAAAACAACCATAATTTTGTTGATTTAATCATATTATTTTGAATTTAAAATTAAACATACGTAAGTATAAGTACATTACATGTGCAATTAGCCATAAATGTTTGGAGACAACCATCCTTTGGTTATGGCTTTTGCATAGATGAATTTAACCATAATTTGGTTGACGGTGACAATAATATTGTTAAAGTTACCATAATATGTCTAAGTATATGGTTGTAGCTTTATTTTATTAAAACATTTAATTGTTAAATTCAACCGTATTTGAAGTTTCAAAAGAGGTAAGCACTTTATTGTTAAATATAAACTAAATATTATTAATCGTAAAAAAAAGTAATTTTAAAAACAACAATAGCTTGTTTGTTGCCATTGTGGGGACCATAATATTTTTTTAACCATACTTCAATTATCGATTAAATTGAAAAATGGCTTAGTGATTTTTTATCCTTTTTATACCCTCCACCACCACTGTACTGTGGTGAATGAGGGTATACTAAGTTTGTCATTCCGTGTGAAACTTTTTTATAATACATCTAAGACCACATAAAGTATATATATTCTGGCTCCTTGAGTAATTCTAAGTCGATTTAGCCATGTCCGTCTATCTGTCCGTCTGTTGAAAACACGCTCACTTTCGAAAAACGCAAAAGAAAAGAACAAACTTGGTCTCAAATTACTTGTAGTTATCCTAAGCAGTTTGGGATTGAAATCCAGCAACATCGGTTTAGTAGGATCAGAACTATGAATCAAAATGTGGAACCACTACCCAAAAAAAAATTGATAATTTTGATACAAAAACTATCATAAATGGTGGAATAATGCAAGGAATGACATAAAATTTTGCACGAACTCGCTTTATACGACTGCAAATCATACTGTTAAATTTCGTGAAGATCGGTCCATAATTTACCATAGGCCCGATATAAACCCTTCTCGCGGAAAACAGTTTAGTACGCCTAAAACCGCAATAAATAACGCTAGCATACTTAAATTTGGTGCGTCACAGTTTTATAGGACCAGAAATCACACTGTAAAATTTTTTGAAGATCGGTTAACAATTTACAATAGGCCCCATATAAACCCTTCTCCCGGAAAACACTTAAGTACCCTTAAAACCGTAATAAATGAAGCTATTATACTAAAATTTGGTACGTCACAGTTTTATAGGACCAGAAATCATATGTAAGATTTTTTGAAGATCGGTCCACAATTTACAATAGGCCCCATATAAACCCTTCTCCCGGAAAACTGTTTAGTTCTTTTTAAAGAAAAAAAAAAAATGAAGCATATATGAAACATTTAGCATCTACTATCAATCAAAAATATTACCATTTCTTAAAAAAAAAAAAAATTTTGCAATACATTTTTTTACACAAGTCCTAAAATTTGAAAGAAATCACCAAAATGTATTTGGAATTCATTTTGTTTTGCAATATAAAAAAAAACTTAAGCAAAATAAGACTTGCAAAAAAGAAAAAACTTGAGAAATGGTAAAGCTGCTTTCAAAACAAATAAAATTTTTTAGTATTGCCTCAATAATAATAGAATTTATTGCTACTTGTCTAGTGATGACACTAAAATACTCGGAAAATGTGGAATGGAATACAATGAGACAGAAACATCTTGTAAAGAAGTTGATTTTTGGCTCTATGTATTTCTTAAGGAAAAATTTCAACATCTCAGCAAATTTATAGTAGATGTAAGATGTTGAGAAGTGTGAAAAGGCTACAAATTACAAATAGGTTAAAGCCTCATACTTATACGTAAATGTTGCGGACGCGTAAACGTTGCGGTCAACATTAATGGTTGGAAGTTACTAAAAACACGTAAGCGTGTTGCACTGTGTTAAGCTGAAGGTCCATGCCATGCATTCTATGCGTTGTTCCTTATTATGCATATTTCAAAAAGTAAAATCAATGTAATTGTGTGTGACAAGTTACACAGCAAAACGCATAGAATGCGTATACGTATCAGCGCATGAAAGTATGTTTACTTTATACTTTTGCGTCCGTCAAATGTGTGGTGAAAAAATGTCAACTGTTTTTGATGGCCATGGATGACAAATCATATTTTTTTTTTTCAATGTTATCGATAAATTTGTTTGTGTCGTGTCATGCTGTCATGTTAGTTTTGTTTAGTATTGTTTGGCATTTGTAAATTCTAAAAGAAAATCTAATGGATACCCATCCGTTATGAAATTTCGTTGCCAAGAATCTGGAGATGCTGATGTCATTTGTGATATGTTTGCCGATTTTTTTGCAACAACTTATTCTGATGCTGTATACGATGATAGTAATGGTTATCCATATCTGCTCTCATCAAACCAGGCAATATCTTTCCCTTCATTTAATAGCAATGATATTTTGGTTAGCTTAAAAAGGTTAAAGATGTCTTTTAATCATGGTCCTGATCTTGTTCCAACATGTATTTTAAATCAATGTGCTGAATCATTAGTTACGCCATTAACTTTAATGTTTAATGCTTCGATTATATGTGGTTATTTTCCTGTATTATGGAAAGACTCTTATATAAAACCCTTATTTAAATCTGGTAATAGATCGGATATAACAAACTATAGAGGGATTGCCAAATTAAGTGCTATTCCAAAACTATTTGAAAAACTTGTTGCTGATTTCCTATGCCATCACACATCGTCATTGCTGACAGCATGCCAGCATGGTTTTCGGAAAGGCTGTTCAACTACAACCAATATACTTCATTTAACAACTTTGATCAACTCTGCATTTACACAAAGGAAACAAACTGATGCTGTTTATACTGACTTCAGTAAAGCATTTGATAAAGTTAACCATCAACTTCTTCTTACTAAGTTGGATTTGTTAGGTTTATCCCGTAGAAGTTTAAGCTGGTTAAGTTCTTATTTAATTGGCAGAAAGCAAAAAGTACAATTAAATAATTGTATATCCAAGTACATATATGTTTCGTCCGGTGTTCCTCAGGGCAGTCATCTTGGCCCACTTTTATTTACGCTGTTTATTAATGATCTGCCCAATGTTATCAACTTCGCCAATATATTGATGTATGCTGATGATGTAAAAATTTTCCATTCTTTTAATTGCTTTGTTGATCATTTTTATCTTCAATCGGATCTTAATAACTTTTTGTTATGGTGAAATCATAATATGTTGGAGTTGAATCTATTGAAATGCAAATGCATGCGTTTTTATAGAAATAACTGTATTGCTGTTAACTATGCTTTGGGTGGTCATCAATTGGAGTTGGTTGATTCATTTCTTGATCTCGGAGTCCTACTGGATGATAAATTAAACTTTGTTTCACATATAAAGTTAACTGTAAATAAAGCTAGAGGTATTCTTGGCTTTATAAAACGCTGGGCTAAAGAGTTCACCGATCCATACATAACGAAGCAACTTTACGTGTCACTCGTTAGACCTATCTTAGAATACGGGTCAATCATTTGGGATCCATATTACAACATTCATAATTCTCATATTGAATCTGTCCAAAAACAATTTTTGTTGTTCTGTTTACGTGGTCTTCAATGGAGTCACTCGACAAGATTTCCTTCCTATTCTAGCAGACTGGCTTTAATAAAACTACCATCGCTCAAAAGTCGTCGTACAATGTTAAATGTATCTTTTATGGTTAATCTTATTAATGGTAATATTTGTTGTGAATTTCTGTTAAATTCTGTTAAATTTAATATACCTTGTCGCAATACTCGTCATTATAATCTGCTTTTTGTAAAGTTTTGTAGAGTAAATTACGCTATTGCTGATCCTTTTTCAAGGTTATGTCGACAATTTAATTCTTTGTCTCAATTTGTTGATTTTTCTTTAAATTTAAATGTTATAAAGCATAAAATAATTGTTTATCTTAACTAGTAATTTTTTATGTACATTTTTAAATCCCTCATGCAATTCTTTAATTTTAAGTCAATCTTGTTATTAGTCAGTAAGGATAATGTCCATTGATTAAATATATTTAAATAAATAAAATTTCGTAATTGAAAGACAAATCGTTCAACTTTATTACGAAAATTCACGTTCTGTGAGGAATGTGTTTCGTGCACTTCGCTCAACTTATGGTCAACATAATAGGCCTACTGAGCGTACTATTCGCAACACCATCACCCATTTTGAGACCCAGCATTCATTATTGGATAATATTCGACCGAATAGACCACGTCCAGCACGCTGTGAAGAAAAGCGGCCGTAGCTGAGAGTGTACACGAAGACCGTGGAGAGTCGATTCGGCGCCGTTCGCATTGATTGAAAACGTACAAAATACAGGTTGAAGCCGCTCAACCTTAAAAAGCTCTTGAAAAGTTCCAGGAAGATCCGACGTTTTCGAGGCAAATTTTGTTCAGCGATGAGGCCCATTTATGGCTCGATGGGTATGTAAACAAACAAAATTGCCGCATTTGGGACGAAGAACAACCTGAAGAGATTCAAGAACTGCCACTTCATCCAGAAAAACCGACGGCTTGGTGTGGTTTGTGGGCCGGTGGAATCATCGGTTAATATTTTTTAAAAATGATGCCAGTGCGAACGTAACCGTCATTGGCGGCCGTCATCGTGCCATGATAACGGACTATTTGATGCCTGAACTTGAAGCTCGTGATCTCGGCGACATTTGGTTTCAGCAAGACGGTGCCACTTCCCACACATCGCATCAATCAATGGATTTATTGAGAGAACAGTTCGGTGAGCACATAATTTCACGTTTTGGGCCGGTCGATTGGCCACCAATATCGTGTGATATCACGCCGTTAGATTTTTCTCTGTGGGGATATGTAAAGTGTAAAGTTTATACGGACAAACCCGCTTCGATTCACGCCTTGGAGGAAAACATCACGCGTGTCATTCGCCAGTTACCAGTCGAAATGCTCGAACGAGTCATCGAAAATTGGACTCAACGGATGGACCATCTGCGACGTAGCAACGGCCAACATTTGATAGACATAATCTTCAAAAAATAAATGCCAAAGAATGTTCTTTCAAATGATAATAAACATTCCCCATTAAATTTGAATTTTCTGTGTTTTTTTTTCTTTAAACAAGTAGCGAACCTCGAAATGGATCAAGCTTTACATGACCTACGTTCCCAAACCTAACAGGACAAAAATTTGCCATGACATAGTAACAATTTTTTATCAAAACATACCAAAATTAATATGTCCGTTATGGCTTTTCAAGCTATTTTCGTGAGTGGTATTTATATGGGAGCCATGGTCAAATATGGACTGATTCCACAATTAATTTCGTAAGATAATAAAAGTTCAAGTAAAATATATTTGGGACAAATTTTGTCCAAATACCAACATAATAAGATGGTTTATAGGCACAAAGACTCTATTCGGAAAAAAGTTCGTATGTGAAATTATGGACCGATTCTCAAAATTTTCCAAAAAAAAAAACTTATAACCCAAATTTCATTAAATTAACTTAACAATTACGACCTGTACTCTGTGCAGAAGTCCTACATGGACAGACAACCAGCCATCATGACAGACGACTCAGATACTACTGATTCTAAGTCGATCGGTATACTACAACAAATATTTGTATGTATTTCACTCATAATACCCCTTTCACTTAAATAAGATCAATATTTGTCATACTATTAAGATTTTTTTTAATATATAAATACCTACTTGCTTTTTCCATATAATATGAACTTTGAAATTCATATTTATCGAAATCTGATTGTCCATCAGGTGTCAATCAACATCAATCTTTTGGTTGATTAATATGGAAATCTTTTATTAATAAACAGTGACTTTGGTAGAATATACTGCAAATTTTTTAGATCAACAATATCTGGTACAAATTTTGTCACTGATATCATATCCTTATATTATTTGTTTTAAAATGAAAGAGTTTTAAGTTACACCTGATCTACACCTCAAAGAAATTACCCACGCTCTACCCACGAGAGTAAAAATTATACCAAATTCGGGTAATTACCCACAAAGTGGCAACACTGAACAAATGCCTTGAAAGAATTGATACCATGAAAAATTACGAATTTTTTTATAATAAAAGCTTACTCCTTCCTCTATGAATTCTTATAAATAAATGCTATTAAAATATCAGTTACACCTTCCATTTTTGCAAAATTGTCTCTATTTGATAAACATATTAGCACAAAAGATGATAAAAAAAAAACAAATTTGGCGTATAAAACGCATTGCATGTAGCTTGAATTTAAAAACGCATGAAATGCACAAAAAGTATCATACGCATCTACGCATAAACGAATCTTGTGGCCCTTCAGCTTTAGAAAGATTACATGAAATTTGTCAAAATTCATAATTTGTAAACTTTATCTTTTGTTATTGCTATTTCTAAAATATAAAAAAGCGTCGTTTACATCGATGAAATGTCAGCTCTATCAATAAACATTAATTTACATCATTCTTTAACTGCTGATACGTAAAAACGGAGAAAAATTTAAATTTTATCCGCAACGCAATGTCACATTTACGTAAGAGTACCTATTTATACATAGGTTTGGTAAGGGGAACGAAACACCTGACCCCCAACGTATACGTTTACGTAGCAAGGCATTTACACAAAATCGTTTCCGTAGTCTAAAATCTCATGAGAGAGTTCATGAGACAATAAGATTATTGAAATTTGGTATATACGTTTCAATAGTCATAAGAACGAAATCTATTGAAAATGGTGAGAATCCGTCCATAATATAACATGGCCCCCATACAAAATTCTTTCCGGAATAGAGTATATGTGTCCATAAGCTAGCTATCTTATTTATTCTTTTAGTATATAAATGAATATTGGCCCAAAAAAATATCTTATTGCAACATAAATCGTCATAACAAATTTTTTTTAAGTTGGTCCATATTTGACCAAAGCTCTTATACAAATACTACTCCCGAAAATAACTTTCAATGCCAACTTTTTTTCATAAATGTTGGTAACTTTGACGATACGTAGTCTGAACCTGACATCATGATTTATAGGCTGCACAAAACCGCCTCTGGGTCGCGGTGCTTATGGCCTTCTACATATTTATCTATTTCTCTATCTATCTTTGACCATAGAGATTATGCCGTTCTAGGTTGGTCCAGAATTGAACAAAGGTTTTATATAAACACCCTCCCAAAAATCACTTAAAGACAAAAAATTCTCACATGGATAATATTCGGCACAAAGGACTTTTACCCTAGTCCGAATCTTAGGACATAATTATATTTTGGTCCAAGACCGGGTACACTCTTGAAAATTTTTGTCTTTGAATTTTGTGGTTTGGAGTATCGAGCTTAACCGACTATAATATATCTTGTTGGCCTTGTATAATGCCAAGATAAAATATTTTAGTTGTTTTCCCTTGTAAAAATGCTGCTAATGTCATTTATTTTTACAAAGAGATATCTGTTCACACAGTTATCTTTACCTATTCAGTAAAACTGTTTTGGTAATTTAAACGTTTATTTTGCCTACGTGTTTTTTTCCTTTAAGTTTTCTTTCAAAATATGGCAAAATTTGTATTTTTAATAATTTTTTTAATTAACTGTCAAAAATCGACGGTGTAAAATACAGTACAGTTTAACCAGTAGGTAAAGGCCGTGTCAGATACAACTTTGTCGCTTTGCGTGACGTTTCTACCTTTGGCAGAAAAACGCAAAGCAAAAGGTGTATGACACAATGAAAACTTTGACAACACTCACGCATTGTTTGTTTACTTATAAAAGCGGTTGGTAATTTGTACATTTAATTATTTGTTATAAAAATAAGAGTTAAAAATTTATTTGGACGGTTTTTTGGAATTGAATTTCGCAAAAAAATTTAAATAAAAAAGAAAATTTTACTAGCTAATTGTCAAAGCGCGCAAAAAGATGAGAGTTGGCCAACTTTTTCTTCGCTCCGCTTTGAAAGTATTTTATGTGACATGTTTCGTATAAGTATGTATATTTTATCTTAGATGTCAAAGCGAATCGGTAACGCAACGCGAAGCAAAAGTTTTATCTGACATGGCCTTAAGACATACATACGTGTTAAAATTATAAAAAATTCGTTACACTATAGATATATATACACATCTAGACATCTATTTCTAGAACTAACGGGCATAAGGAGATTTTGTAGGGTCCGCCCATACACAATATATATTGTTTAATTTATTATTTTAAGAAAAGTTCTTAATTTTGACTTAATACCAATTCTTCTTGGAAAATAATTTGTGGCAATATATGAACAGCGATCTGGGGTATTTTTATATCAAGGGAATTTAAAAAAGCCCACTTGCAATTCCTTAAATTCTTATTTAAAAAACAACTCTTTTACTACTCTGTCTTCAACACACAGTACACGCCGGGGACGGAGATCATGGTGCTATTGTACTTTTTTGGTACATTTTTATTTTGGTAGTGAGTATTTTTCTGAACGCTGTAATTCATTTTTAATACGACATGTGTATTAGTTCATCATCCAGTTAGTTTATCCCTTTAAACTGGTTAGTTTCTATGGAATCTTTAATTCCACATTTTTTGTGGCCATTTACTTGATCCCGGATTTCTCAGAAACGGCTAAAACAAGTTTTTTTTTGCAATAAAAGCGTATTTAACCGATAGATAGTATTATTATTTTGTCTCCCAAAGAGTTCATCTCTTGGTACTATCACATTTTCGTTAGAAAATATGTTTTACTTAATACCTTATTTACATTCATGTTTCAGCACCAGCATTATTGGTATAACCTTCACCAAAGGCTACAAAAATAATAACAAGGGAAATAATCCAAATATAACTAAGACTATATTTATTTTAATGTTAAATATTTTTTTGTTTAAATAAAGATTCTTTTTATTTATTTATCACATGATATTCTTATATTTAAAAAACGTTAGTCATTGTTTACACACAAAACACAGCTGTTTTGTTCTTTTAAAGCAAAAACAATGATTGGATGTGTTTTTGACAAGCTCTTTATTCACAAAAAGTTTCACAAAATCCCAGGCGAATTCACTTTATAGGCGCTGCGAAATGAGGATAGAGGATATGTGATTACAAAAAGAAAATGGAAATTGAACCCAAGCTAATGAATTTTTTTTCATGACTGCTCACAAAATCACCCAGGGCCAAATCTCATACAAAATTAAAAATACCCCTAAAAATAAAATGAAATATGACCCTAAATTTTGTAAATGAATTTTTACCCCCAAAAAAAAGTTAAAATTAAAATAAAAACACAATGAAAGTTATATTTGAAATTCAGGTTGCGGTCATATGCTCGAAACTTAATGTCTTCAAAATCCCGAACTCCAAAATCCCAATATCAAATTTACTTTTGTTTTGATCGTGAGTTTTGAATTAAATATTTGTTTAAATGAAAAATCCATCCAAATTTGTATATTGAAGTGTTGAAGTGAAAGTAAAAACTTCGATTTTATTTAGGGTAATTTTTTATTTCTTGATATTGGGGCAATTTTTCATTTCACTTAAAATACAAAAACGCCTCAACGAGACAATTCAAAAAAACCCCCAAAACAAAAAATTTCCGCAAAATTACGTATTGTTGTGTCTCATCTAATGTTTTGGGGCCATTATAAATTAAGTACTTTGGGGCTATATTTTCTGGAGTCACATTTCGCAGCGGCCACTTTATAGATGACGTTGAAAACACAGCAGAGTTAAATTTTTTTCTTACTTTTAGAGAGAAATGTCAAAAGTTGCTTGTGTTTTTGACGTATCGACCACCTAAACCAACAATAAAAACACAATGTTGTTTTTTATTGCTGTACATACTTTTTGTAGTTTTGCCACCACTGTTTGCATTGCCAAAATCGTTTCCAAACACAAAAATTGTGTTAATGAGAAAGTTCATGAGATAGTAAATTTGGATTCTCTATTTTTACAAAATTATAAGCAATTTATCATTAGGCGATTATATTTTTTTCCAACGAAAGACTGCAGATTAATACCCTTTTCACTCTTGTCAACATCTAACATCTAAAATCAATTTGCGAAGATGCTAAAAAATGTACCTTAAGAAATACATCGAGCTAAAAATCAACATCTTTACAAGATGTTCCTATCTCATTGTATTTCATTAAACATCTTCCGACTATATTAGTGACATCCCTAGAAAAGTGGCAATAAATTTTATTATGATTGTGGCATCACGTTACCATTTCCCAGATTTTTCCTATTTTGCAAGTCTTTTTTGTTTAATTTTTTTAAACTATTAAACAAAATGAATTCCAGATACTTTTGGGTGTTTTATTTTAAAAAGTTAGGCACTTTTGTAGAAGAGAAGTATTTAAAAAAAAAATTTTTTTTCAGAAATGTTGACACTTTTGATTGATAGTAGATGTCAGATGTTTCAAGTGTGAATGTATATTTCTCCTATTAACATTTTCCATGCGTTCCACCGAAATGTATGTAGTTTTAACGCATAAAAAAATATGGTTGGAGGTAACCATATTCTAGAAGCAACATACATACTATGGTTGGATTTTAAAAATGTTTATGTTTGCGGGTAACCATATTATGGTTGTATTTGACCATATTATGGCTTAATTTTGCCATAATATGTTTAACTAATGTTGCTAATGCAATAATTTCCGGAAATCAAACATAATATGGTCAAAAAATAACCATAATTTGTTCAATATTAACCATATTTTGTTTAAATTTAGCCATATATTGTTCAATATCAACCATTATAATGGTCAAAATTAACCATATTATGTTTAAAATTAACCATAATATGGTCAACATTTTCCAGAATTTGGACAAAACAAACCCTATTACGGTCAGAATTAGCAATAATATGGTCAATGTTTACCATATTATGGTAATTTATTTTAGCGTTTTTTTTTCAATATGCTTAATAAGTGTCAGGTTATAATTTTATTTCTTTTTTTGTTACTGTTACGTGTTATGTTCCACTTTTCTCAGCAATCCCCTTTTATAAATTGTCTAGCCTGTGACGACCTTCATAAGTATTCTTTCTATACTACTACGCAAATTTATGTATTTCTATCAACAACTAAAATGAAATTATTGAGAATTTTAAGCAAACCAAGCGAGTATGTAATTGAAAGGCATACAACTATTGTAGAGAGCAAAACAACCATAATTTTGTGGATTTAATCATATTATTTTGAATTTAAAATTAAACATACGTAAGTATAAGTACATTACATGTGCAATTAGCCATAACATGTTTGGAGACAACCATCCTATGGTTATGGCTTTTGCATAGATGAATTTAACCATAATTTGGTTGACGGTGACAATAATATTGTTAAAGTTACCATAATATGTTTAAGTATATTATATATATTTTATTAAAACATTTAATTGTTAAATTCAACCGTATTTGAAGTTTCAAAAGAGGTAAGCACTTTATTGTTAAATAGAAACTAAATATTATTAATCGTAAAAAAAAAGTAATTTTAAAAACAAAAATAGCTTGTTTGTTGCCATTGCGGGGACCATAATATGTTTTTTAACCATACTTCAATTATCGATTAAATTGAAAAATGGCTTAGTGATTTTTTACCCTTTTTTTGCTTGGAATAGTGCTTTTTAAATTTTAAAGTGCTTTTTGCTTTAAAAAAGTTGGCATCACTGGTACTTAGCATTACCCGCTTGGTTCAAATTTTTTTTACAAAAGCGCCAATGGAAAATATCGTAGCTCTTTCATGGAGTCTAACGGAAACTCTGTTTTGTTGTTGGATTAAATAAAAGAGCTACGATATTAAATATTTACTCTTTCGCAAGACCATTTACACAAAACACTGAACTCTACTATTGTGAAAAATCGATAAGTTTGCAATAGTTATTAAATATTTGGTTAAAAATTTGTTTTTTTCCCATTGCCGTATCTAAAGTACAACAATCCATTCGAAAAACTACTCTGGGCGGGAAACAGCGATGACATTCTAGCATTTTCGGTGTTCGATTAAGCATTTTCCTATTCTAAAATAATTAATGTTGTTTTAGCAAAAATTTTTTAAAGAAACAATTTTATTGATCAAAATTTATCTCTCGCCTTAGTTTCCTGTTATGTTGTAAATTAATCAGAAAAACAAATTTTTGTTTTTTTATTCTAGAATTTATAGAAAATTTGTGTTTTTATAATTTATTCGCAATTCGAAGCCTATAACTAATTTTTTAAGTGAAATTCAAAGTATTGCTATATTAACGATACATACTTATTACCGAGTTTTCTATTACTCTTAGTGGTAATGATATTGAGTTTGTTGATCGTCTTAATTGTCTAGGTGTAATTCTTGATACTAAATTATCTTTTGAAAGTCATGTTAATTTTATAATATCTAAAGTGAACTTTACTTTGCGTAAATTGTACAACACAGATTTAATGTTACCAACTTATGTTAAAAAACAAATTGTTCATGGGCTTATAATGCCAGTTTTTTTATATGGCTTGGAGGTGTATACTGGAACAGTTGGCTATATTCTAAAGAAATTAAGATTGGTTTTCAATCGAGTTATGAGGTATCTTTACTCGTTGAGGATAAGACAGCATGTCTCACCCTTTGTTTTAAAATTTTTAGGTTTTCCATTTGTAGAGTTCATAAATTTTAGAAATCTTGTCCACTTTTATAAGTCGTATAGATTGCATACTCCTGGATATTTGATTCAGTTATTTGATTTTTGTAGATCAACGAGAAATAGGCAGTTAATTATACCGAAATTATCTGCCATATTGGAGCGTTCTTATTATGTAAGAGTTGCACGATCTTATAATAAGTTGCCAAATTTTTTGAGAACTTTTGATGTTTCTGCTAACACATATAAAAAAAGACTCTTTATAGAACTTTCAAGAAATCATTCTTCTATATAACTGTTGTATATTTATATGTTCATATATGCGTTAATTATTATATTCATGATATTTAAATATTTAATTCGTGAAGTTTGTTGTGTAGTATTTTCTTTATGAATATAAAATTAATGCTTATTTATAATTTGACAGTTAACAAATATCCGCTTTATAGTTTTTCTGCATAGATTTAACTATTGGAAATGTATTCATATGTGTAGATAAATATAAGATTTACATATAATTTTCGGAATTGTTCGTTTTGAGATTTTTCATAGCTAGTATTCTTACATTATTATTAAGCTATCTTACCCTTTTGTAATTATGCACACTTTAATTTTTATATACACATACATAGGTTCATATATTAATTTATTTATAATTATTAGTAGAAATTTGTAACCGATTATGGCCTTTAAAGGCTAGGTTATAGTATTGTGAGAAATAAAAAAAATAAAAAAAAAAAAAAAAGGCGTTTTAGCACCTTATGGAATCCACTTTGCGGCATGACTAGTAGGGATGCAGCTCCAACCTCATAGTCAATTTGTTTAAGGGAAATCAGGGCAGGCCGTCTTTGTTTGTCTGTTTATTTTAAAAACTGTTGCGAAATGAGGCCATTTTCCATCCCTGGCCCACTCTATTTATAAAACTTAAATACCAGACACGTCGTTTGTCAGGCAGGTTCGTTACGAAGAAAAAAAGTGGTGCATCTCTGCTTACCTAAGAATACGAGTAACTAAAAATTAATTTTCTTGACCGGATACATTTTGTTACTGTTTGTAATTTTTTTTTTTTTTTTTGTTTCTCTTTTAAACCTCCACCACCACTAGTGGTAAATGAGAGTATACTTAATTTGTCATTCCATGTGAAACATTTTTATTATACATCCAAGACCCCATTAAATATATATTTTGGCAGCTTGAGTAATCCTTAGTCGATTTAGCCATGTCTCACTGTCTGTCCGTCTGTTGAAAACACTCTCACTTTCGAAAGACTCAAAAGAAAAGAACAAACTTGGTCTCAAATGCTTGTAGCTATCCGAAGCAGCTTGGAATTGACATCCAGTAACATCGGTTCAATCGGGTCAGAGCTATGAATCAAAATGTGGAACCAGCTCCCTAAAAAACTTGATAATTTTGTTACAAAAACTAACAAAAATGGTGGAATAATGCACGGAATGATATACGATTCGTTTTATATGACTGGAAAAATTATACTTTTAAATTTTGTGAAGATCGATTCATAATTTACCATAGGCCCCATATAAAGCCTACTCCTATAAAAGAGTTTAGTGCACCTTAAGCCGTAATAAATAACGCTATCATAGTAAATTTTGGTACGTCACAGTTTTATAGGACTAATGCCCGTATTTTCTACAAAGAGATATCTGGTCGTGTTGGTACCTAACAGCTATCTTTACATATCCGGTAAAACTAGTTTGGTAATTTCAACGTTAATTTTGCCCACGTGTTTTTTTCCTTAAAGTGTTCTTTTAAAATATGGCAACATTTGTATTTTTATTAATTTTTTGAATTAACTGTAAAAAATCGATGGTGTAAAATACACTACAGTTTAACCAGTAGGTAAGACATACGCGTTAAAATTACGAAAAATTCATTACACCATAGACATCTATACACAGCTAGATATCTATTTGTAGCAATTACGGGCATAGAAATCACACTGTCACTTTTCGTGTAGATCGGTCCATAATTTACCCTAAAACCGTAATAAATAATGCTATCATAATAAAATTTGATACGCCACAGTTGTAAAGAACTCAAAATCACACTGCAAAATGTTGTGAAAATCGGTCCATAATTTAACCGAATCCCGATATAAACCCTACTCCCGGAAAACAATTAATTACGCCTGAAACCGTAATAAATAATGCGATCATAATAAAATTTGGTACGTCACAATCTTAAAGGACTAGAAATCACAGTGACAAATTTAGTGAATATCGGTCCATAAATTACCCTAGGCCCCACATAAAGACTACTCTCGGAAAACAGCTTATTACTCCTTATACCGTTATAAATAATGTTATCATGTTTATAGGACTAGAAATCCCACTATCAAACTCCATTAAGATCGGTGCATAATTTACTATAGTCCTCATATAAAGCCTACTTTCGGAAAACAGTTAAGTACGCCTAAACCCTTAATAAATAGTGCTATCATAATAAAATTTAATATGTACTTCACTGTTTATAAGATTAGAAAGCACACTTATAAATTTCGTTATGATCGTTTCATAATTTACCATAAGCCCCATATAAAGCCCACACCCAGAGAAAAAATATGTTTAAATTTGGTCACCTCCAACAAAACTATTTTTAAAGAGAATTGCAAATATATTATGTTTAAATTTAACCATATTATTGTCACCGACAAACATATTATTGTTAAATTAGTCCTCCATCAAGAAGGCACAACCATATTATGGTTGCCTCCGAACATGTTTTGGTTAGTAATAACTAAAATATGCTTAAGATTTATAATAGCATGGTTGATTTTCAACCAAAGCATGTTGCTCTTAGAAAAGAGGAAAATACAATTGTTAATTTAAAAACAAATTATTGTCATATTTAACCATAACATGTTTAGAGGCAACTAAAATATGGTTGTGGCTTCTTGATGGAGGTTAAATTTTACAATTGTATGTTTCTCGGTGACAATAATATGGTTAAATTTAAACATAATATGTTTAAAATTTTGTCTAAAAATAGTTTTGTTAGAGGTGACCATATTTAAACATATTTTTTCTCTGCGTGCACTCGAGGAAATTAACAAGTTTCGCATAAAACCGTAGCAGATATAGATATTGCGGTAAAATTTGTTCCAACTTAGCTGCATATGCCCAAAAAAATGTCATGCAATTTTGTGATATACGTTCCATAATATACCTAAGATCTCATATTAGGCAACCTTCTTTCACTGTAAACGCTTAAACTAATTTCACTGCTGTATTGAAATTTATTCCAACCAGCCATGCCACAGAGTACAATTCTGTACGGAAGGATTCCGTGCGGAACCGAAGAAAATATATTTCTTTATTGATAGAAGGTATATTTTGATTGTTTTTTGGCCTTTACGATACAGGAAACTCCCATTCCGTTCATAGAAACAAAAATGGTTTCATTCCGCAAAGTTTTTTCGTAATTTTCTGAAGCACCAAAATACAGAATGAATTCCATTTCCGAACGGAATTGTACTCTGTGACATGGCTGAATATATGTTTTTTAATACCAGAAATCACTCTACAGAGTTTTAGGGTTATTGGTCCATAATTTACCATGGGTCCAATATAAATTACCCTAGTGAAAATCATTTCAGTTGTGCTAAAACTTTTACAAATCATGATATTTTACTCAAGCTAGTTCAAATTTGTAAAAGGAAAAGCATAAAACTTTCTGATTGCCGGTCAATAATTTAATACAGGTCTTAACCGAAACCAATTTCAATGCTTTCGTTTTTATAAAGATTAATTATTAATATATTGATATCACTCCCATCTGTGGAGTGTATCAAAGATTCGGAGCAGCCGAATATAGCACTCTAACTTTTTTTATTTAAATTTTGTTTATATTTTTGTTGCTTTCATTTATATGTACGAGTATATATTTTTTTATATTTTTTCCCAACAATAAAACTGCAAATTCTTTTAACGTTCGCAGCCAATAAATTTAATGTTTAAGAGCATTTTAAACCGGATTCTTGTTTTAAGTTTGTGATTTTTATTATCTTAAAAGTTGTTACATCCTCAAAATATATAAACAAAAAAAAAAAAGAAGAGGAAAGGCTTGATCCATGTCGGTTTGTTTTAAGAATTGGGAATTTTTTTCTTTTTAAAAAATTATTTTTAATTTAATTGCGGTTTTTATTTTTAAATTCTGTGGTCAAGGTCGTCAATTAAAAAAATTTAATCCTGCGTAAAGAATTTCACGTGCATTTTTATTATAGTGTAAATGGATTTTAGTTAAATTTTATAGTCGTGGGTTTTCAGTAGTTTTATAAAGAAGGAGAATAACAGTTAAATCGCTAAGTGCAGAAAGGGAACTACTTCAAAACTTGATTTTGAGATAATAAATTAAAACAGTGTTGTTAATAATAATAATTTCAAGTTTTATGTAATTAGCTCGTAGGGGGGAGAACTGACTTTAAATTTAATTTTTTCTAAGATAACACTTTTTAAACTGGTTTCTTAGCAATACTCAAATAAGTTACATGAAGTAAGTGTCAGTAGTTCCCTTTCTGCACTTAGTGATTCAATTGTAATTGTAGTCCAACCATAAAGCACGATGTTAATTGTGAGCCTCACCTTAACGTCAAGTTTTTTTGCCCAAGTTAATTTGACATTTCTTTGTTTCGGTGTTTGACAAATTCCACCATGCACTGATTAAAAAAAGGCGTCAAAACGCTGATTTATTTTTACATCAGTACTATGACAAGTGCCTTGGTTTTTGACCCCATGACACTCTTCATCATTGTGATGCCTGCCTTAACATTACTTGGCCAAATTGTCATCAGGGTCAAAAATTTAAATTAAGTAATTAATGGGATGACACATTGCCATCACAGAAATGACGAATCGTAGCCGGTTTTATAAAGCATGTCGTCAGTGCGATGACAAACTGTCATCAAATTGAGTCATTGTAATTGACCTTAAATTAAATTGAGAGGATATCATTATTTACTTACTCGTTACACATTTTTGTCTTACTTTTGTTGTATTCAGCCATTTGCTAACAGAAGAACTCTCAATTATAAGACACCAGCAGCATGCCCCATATAGTTTTCGTAATAATTATACTTTAAAAATTTGATGTATTTAAATAAATAATTTAAAAAAAAGAGAATATGGGAATTTGTGCTTCTAATTTTATTTTTTAAACATGAAAATAATAAACATTTTTTTATTTTTTCGAATTTATTCTATGAGTTAAATTTCAGCTATGTATTTTATAAAGCTTTTTGTAATAGTTTCATTCCTTCAATTTTTAGGAATGACTTTATACACTACCAGACTATTATTTATTATCTGAAATTTAACTCATAGAATAAATTCGAAAAAAAAAAATGTTGAATATAATAAAGTAACTTGAAAAAATAAATAATTCCCAGATTCTTATCATGAAAATAATGTTAATAATATATTATGACATGATATATTATGTCATTGCACTGATGGCAGTTTGACATTGCACTGATGACAGTTTGTCATTGCACTGATGACAGTTTGACATCGTACTGATGACACGGTATATTATGTCATCACACTGATGACAGTTTGTCATCACAGTTTGTCTGTACTGATGTCAAAATACATCAGCGTTATAACGCCTTTTCTATAAGTGTACACAAAATGTTGCATCAAATTGATATCACATTAGTCATAGCGTAGATGACGCATAAAATATGACAAAATTTTAAGATCACGTTCATCATTGGATTAATCACTTTTTGCCTCATTGATGCCATTTGTTATAACATTGATGTCACAGTTCTGGGGGGGGCTACTCTCTATTGCGATGCGAATACAATTTCGATGCGAAAGCTAAATGCAAACTTGGTACTCTCTATCACTTTCGCAAAATTGCTTGAAAATGAAGCAAAACTGCCAATAAAAGTTAAAGATGGGGTAAATTGACAGTAATGAAATGTTAAAATACGTAATAAAAATTTTAAATTGGAAAATATAAATAAAATAAATAGTAATGATTTGCGAAAAGAAAAAAAGAAAAAGAAGCGAAAAACAAATGCGCAAACGCATTCAAGAGTGCCAGATTTGCTACAATTTTCTTTCGCATCGCAATATAGAGTAACCCCCCTGATGTAAGGGCAATCATCAATATGAAGATGCATTTTTCTATGAGTGTGAAGAAGTACACAATTGAGCAGCGCTTTAAGATTGTTGAAGCCTTTTACGAAAATGAGCGTTCAAATCAAAATGTATTTCGTGCACTTCGTGATTTTTTTGGTGGGCATAATCGACCAAATGTCTCCATAATCGGGAGAATTATGCGCAAACTTCAGCAAACCGGGTCTGTAGGAAATGTAAAGATACCTGTTTGGTGCAGTTTATAGGCTGGCGGCGTCATCGGGCCGTACTTCTTCGAAAATAAGATCGGCCAAGCAGTTACCGTGAATGGTGTTCACTATCGCGAGATGATAACGAACTTCTTGTGGCCACAAATTAAGAATGTGAACCTGGACGATATGTGGTTTCAATAGGATGGTGCCACTTGTCACACAGCCAACGAGACAATGGGTCTTTTGCACGAGAAATTCAATGGCCGTATTATTTAACGTCGAGGCGATGTTAATTGGCCGCCCCGATCACGTGATTTGACACCGTTGGACTTCTTTCTTTGGGGATATTTAAAAGAAAAAGTCAAGAACAATTCAAGAGTTAAAGGATGAGATAATGCGAAACGGCACATCAACGACATTGAGTCTCAATTATGTCTCAGAGTCAAGGAATATATGGACCATCGGATAGAGTTATGCTACCGAAGCCGTGGCGAGAATTTGGCCGATATTTTGTTTCACACATAATTGTCATAGAGCCTTCTCTCATAATAAAAAATATTAAGATAATTTTCTGAAAACTTTTTGTTTTATTTACAATTAACATCGCGCGTTTTGGTTGGACCACAATTTATTTCTGATTCATTGTTCAGTTTCCCAAGTTCTTGAATACTTATCAAATTAGGAATGTAAAAATTTTTATCAAAAAATTTTTTTAATGTATCATCATTTATAATAATATTTTCTATATGATATTTTGAGATATTACTCATAGTCAAAATAAAACAGTCATCTTTTTTTTAACTTGACTTACTTTTGAACAAGTTATTGCATTTTAAATGAAGAAAATTTAATAATAAAATTAAAAATTTAATACTGAAATGCTTCATATAATTTTTATTTTAAAAGATTGTTTCAACTCAACTTTTTTTATTGTGTAATAAAAATAAATACCATGCAAATAAATTTTGTTATTACATGTTAACACTTACAAAATAAACAACATGCCGCAAAGCTTCAGAATTATTTGATTTTCAATTAAATCGTACACAGAAAAAAAATTTTAGTACTTTTTTGCTTGAAAAAAATTTAAATTCAATTAACGTTATAATTGAATCACTTATTTTTTTATTTGAAAAAAAATTAATTAACATTTTCGTTGTTTTGGAAATAAATTTTTAATTCAAATATTAATTAAATAACAAAAAATCTTAATTGATAATTTAAGCCTGGAGATTTGTTGTTGGGAATTGTCAAAACCTGAGCTATATTTATTTATTAATCAAATTTCAGTAACCTAGCCTTTGGGCCATAACCGGCTTACAAACTTCCACTTATTAAAATTATTTAATTAAATCAATTAACACATTGTTTAAAATGGCAAGGTTTTTGATAGTTTTTTTTAAATTAGAATTAATAATAAATTCAATGTTTAAAAATTTTAGTACTCAATTGGGTGATTCACAAGGTGTGCTATCAAGTCATATCGTCATAATGTTCTAAATAATATTTTACAATTGATTAAAAAAATATTTTCGTGTTTCAAACAAAATAAAATTTTTATTGCTGTGCGCTTTGATTCTTCATAACTGTACAGTAGAAATCCAAATTATTAGCGGTTACCCCCAGCAGTCATATACATACATACATATATTTTTTGTAATTATTTTAAGACATATGACTATACAACTTTGTGAATCTCCCAAATATAATCATTTTGGTAATAGGAGCAAAATCAACAAATTATTTTCGTGATTCTATGAATTTGGTGATTAGGGACAATTTTTAATTTTTTCTGTGTTGTTGTTTTGCATTATCAATAAAATGTATATGACGAAATATCGTAGCAAAACAATTTCTTCTTTAAAGGAACTAAGGCATAATATGTAACAATTACGATACCAAGATATTCACCCCTATCGTGAAAAACAAGTGGAATTTTTGTTCCCATGAAATTTTTATTCCCCTCGAAGGGAAAAATGCTATCGTGAAACTCACGTGAAAAATTTTTCGCGCTACCAGTTCTCGGTGAATGTAAAAAAGAAGAAATATTAAAAAACATTAAGAAAAATTTTTTTGTTCAAAAATATACACATATATTTTAAAGAAAAGTTAAAAAACTAACAAAATAAAATATATTGTATTGGAGTGATTACAACATTAGCTTATTGCGCTTTTATGTAGTAAAACAATTTTTAAAATTCTGCCACCACGTCTTGGAAAAGCTTCATAACTTCTCAGGCAATCGACCAGTTTTTTGCATTTTGTTGAACAATATACATATAAGTTTGTGCCTCTTTTAACGGAAACTGACCTTAAAATTAATTTTGTAAACTTCAATATTTGAATTATGAGAAGAATTACTTACATAAATGTTTTGTTCCCCAGCAAAAATAAAGTGAGAAATTCAAAGGGAAAAGTGAACAAATTACGAGGGAAAAAATTGTTCACGATAAGGGGAATTTTTCGCGCGAACATTTTTTTCACGTTATTATTCTCCTATGAATTAATTTTTTTCATGGGAGTTTTTCATGATCGCAAATACGTGAAAAGGGAACAAATTACGGGGGAAAAATTATTCACGATAGGGGTGATTGTGTTTTGGTTCGATTTTTGTTGTGGTTAAAGTTAAAAAGTTTGGCCTAAGGACGGAACTCTCGGTGTTTTTACCATTGAAAGAATCACAATAAAAGTTTATATTGAAATAGCTGCATTACGCTGTAGCAGTGATGGAAAATTCCGTACTAAGGTACTATTTTCAGTACTTTTTCTTTTCATATATACCACAGTACCCCCACGTCAGCTTTAGTACTCTTTTCTTTTTATGTTTCTTTGTTAAGAAATCCAGCGTTGATATTTTTTCAAACATTTCCTACCTGCCAATAACATACAGAGTACACAAACACTTTACTGTTCTTTTTCGTTCATGGGTTTTGTTGCAAAAATATTGATATTCTTCAAGCATCAATGTCATTTTAAATGCGTTTTAACTACATGGTTTCGATGACGGTATAACATGGTATGAATTTCCTATTTTTACTCACCAATAGTTAACAAACATATTTTGAACACCACTAGAAAATATGTAATAGCAATTTTGTTCGAGAATTCAGAATGAATTAAAGAATTAATTTTTAGTTTGTTAAGCAACATCTTAAAATCTTAATATTAAAATTAATTAATATTTAATTTTTTTATATATATGTGTTTTTATTATTTAAAAAAAAATAGTTTTTATAAAAAGTACCAAAATGGTTAATGAAGTACTCTTTTGCTTGGTGGTCAGTACCATCCCAAATTTTCAATTTTCCATCCCTGCACTGTAGTCACATCATTTTTATCGGAGTTGAAAATTTCCTGGAACTATGTCTGGAAATTATATGGTTGCTGTGAACAATTCTAAGCTGATCCCCCGTAATCTTTGTTAGGAAATTTAAAGCTCCGAAAATATTCCCGAGATGGCATTGATAATCGTTATAAGTTAGTAAAAGCTGTTAGAGCCCTAAAATCATTATCGACTAAAATAGTTTATGTTTCTGGGTCTTAAAGCATTAACTTCAACAAATTGGTTAATAATAAGATCGACTCATCATTAATCGTAATAACCTCAGCAAGAGATATTTCTAATTTCATTATTTACTTGTCGAATATCTTGGATACGTAGAATCTGTGTTATGTGCTGTTTTCACAACACAAGTGATTGAAGTGTAGTAAAATTTATGTGAAAAGCACACGGTTTTTTAAGTGTTTTTCATATAAATTTTACTACCCGTTTAATCACTTGTGTTGTGAAAACAGCACATTAGACGGTATGCAGATGGTCCATTATAACCTCAAGAAGTTCCGATTCTCACTGAGTAGAAAAAAAAACATCCTAGTAGGTTTATTAAAAGGGGATCATGCGGTAAGAAATATGCCTGAAAGCGAAAAGTTTTTAATCCTCGCGTAACTTATACAAGATTTGTCCTCAGAGCAATACAATGGGCCTTTGGAAACCATGTGTACTTTATGCAGATTGTCCGTTAATTTTCATTCTCAATTCAATGCAATTTTAAAAATTGAAAAAAATTCAATTTCCTAGTAAAACTAAATTTAAAACTAAATAATAATAAAATTAGGCGCCAACGTAAAAACCTCAGTCCATATAGACGGACAGGCATGAATAATTATGAATAATTTCAAGACAATAAATAGCAAGTGTAATAATTAATATTTAATAAAAAAAGAAAAAAACACATTCTCGAGGAAATAATAAATCTTTCGAAATTCACGTCATTCTAACAAATTAAATTCAAGCAAATTCAGCTTTTTTAAAATCGAATTGTAAAAGTTTAACGATTAGTACTTTTTCATTACTCAATATTTTTTAATGGTTTTTTTATTGTTTTTTCCCTAAACAATAAAAAAAAACCGTTAAATTTTTATTATTCAATTAAATACTTTATATTCAATCGAATACAAAATAAGTATATCTTCGGCTTAGACCCAAATTTACAGTCATTTGTTAATTATCAGTAAACTTAAATTATAACTATTGGTTAACTAACATTTCATATTTACAGTATATTAAGATGTTAACTAAACATTTTTGTCAGAGCAAAAATTTGTAATTCTATGAAAAGGCTAAGGGCCATATCATGTAAAACGCAACGCCAAAAAATAACATTGAAAGCACAAACAATGTCATAAATATTTTGTAGTTTTTTTATTGCTTTCTACAACTCAAAGAAAAGATAACATTAGTTTTAAAGCCAATTTCACAAAGTTCAGTTAAAACTAACTATTACTTTAACTTCCAGTTATCAGCTATAGCTATATAGTTATTAGCTATAACTGATAGTTAATTATAACTGAACTTGGTGAAATTGACCATTATTATTTGTATTTATATATTTGTATGACGCACACAACAAGATATAGATCTTATAATTACAGTGTGCGATTTAATTTGTCAACATTATAAAAAGGCACATATAATATGATAGGTGATACATAAAGGATCAATAATTAAGACTATTTATATAAAAAAAAAAAAATAGTAAATAATTTATAAATTATAAAAAAATAAATAATAATTAAAATAATAATTTAAAACAGCATAAGAAAATGGAATTTAGTTTGTTAGTGTGAATATATTATTGTTATTAATGGCTTGTTAAATAAGTTTGCAAAATATTTTTAAATTCTTTAGCATTGTTGTTTGTTTGCAGGGAATTCGAAAGAGAGTTCCAAAGACGAACAGAATATATAAAAAATTGGTACTCAGAAACAAGGCTACGGTGTCTAGGAGGAATAAGTTTATTGCCTCTATTAGATCTAAGAAAAACAAGTCGATTGTAGAGATACGATGGCTCCTTAGTGTATATAATTTTGTGCAGCATTACTAATACTTTAGTGTCCAATAGATTTTTCAAGGACATTCCATACAGTTGATTTGAAAACGATGAAATGTGGTCATATTTTCGTAGACCATAACATATATTATTTTATTGTTATAAGTTTTACGTAATATATTATGGCTACCGGAATCACAGCTAGTAAAGAGTTCACTACCATAAATTAATCGTGGCATTAGATAAGTTTTGGCTATTAGAACTCTTATATTTTTCGGTGTAAAATGTTGAGTGGGCCAGAGTCCCCGTAACATTAGATAAGTGTTTGCTGCGGCTTTTCTGATGTGGCTGGACCAGTCTAAATTATCATTGAAAATAACACCCAAATTTTTTGCAGTAAATACATATTCAATTTTATTATTATTTAACATAATGCCAACGTTTAAGTTTACCCTGGTAGTTTTTCTGTGGATAATCATACATTTTGACTTTTGAGGGTTTATTACAAGTTTGTTTGCAGTAGCCCATTTGTAGTTATTATTTAAGTCATCATTAACCTTGGCTACATTTTATTATTAATTTAACACAAATGGATTTATTTAAATAAATCAATGTATGCATATTTTTTTTTTGACATAATATTATGAATTTGATTTTTAAGGAAATGTGGGGATTTTTGGGGATGAGAAATTGCAAATTGGGGATAAAGCTTAAAATAAAACTGGGAACCCGGTTTGTGCGGTGCGTAGGCGTCATCGGGCCATTTGCCTTTAAATCCAAAAGGGTGCCAACATTACCATGAATGGCGAACGCTACAGGCAAACGATTCGCGTTTCCCGTATTCCCCCTGTCATTGCAAATCATTTGGAGGAGAAATGGTTCTAACAAGATGACGGAACATGCAAACAGCGCACATTGGGTTCAAATGGTATCAAAGTGGCGATTAATTGAAATTTAGAAATAAAGTTTTTATAATAAATTTTGGTATAGCGAAAAATTAGATAAAATTCTGCATTACAAGCTGTAAAAATCATTCAACTAAGTTGTTTACTTTCTTTTCAGTGAGGGGTCAAAGTTAGAAAATTATTGTTGTTTTAAAAAAAAAGAGTGAAAAAATTGGAAATTTTTACAATTCAAGAGATTATTATTATAGTTAAATCTATTAAAAGTAAATATTTTATAATGGAACCTTCAACACCAGGTATTAAAGCATTTAGTTAAATTTTTTTTTTTTTTGAAAAAAAGGTTCAAAATTGGGATAATTTCCGCATTTAATGGGTCACAATTATTAAGTTAGTAAGAGTTGGAATAAGTTTTATGGATTTTAGAGAAGAATAATAGGATATCAGCTTATATTAAAAAAAAAAAGTCCAGACAATGCCAGGCCATCTTTTTATTTTCATTTTTGTTTTAATTTTTACATTTACTGAATTTAGTGAAAGCAAAAACTGGATACAAATCGTCGGTTGATTATTAAAATGTCGTATGTGAAATTTTTGAGGTTTTGAGTTAAGATCGATTCCTTAGGTTTTCCGACCTGATCTTTTATTTGGCGTAATCAGTTTTTCGATACCTCATACGGTTTTCGAGACATGGAGTGTTGAGTTTGTCGTTTGTGGTATTTGCTGAAGCAATTTTCAAATTAAATGTGTTCAAACTCAATTTACTCGAAACTATCGGAATCCACATACGACAATTAAATTATCAGCCGGCGAAATGTATAATAATAGAAATACATACTATTAACTTATTTTTTAAATTTTTTTGATTTCAAAGTTACAGAGAACAAGTTTAAAAAAAAAATGTTTTCCATTTTTTTTACAGTTGTGTTTTTATGTATTTATAAGCATTCAATACTAAAAAATAATATTCTCTTTTGAGACTTTTTTAAAAAAAGTTTTTACATATATAAAATTTTTTGTAAAACAAAAATTCGACTTTAAATAAAATTTATACTAATATAAATACATATAATAAAATTCTTTTTTAAATTTTTTAATAGCACAATAAGTATGCTTTAATTTTCATTTTTATTCATTATTTTATCGCTTTTCATTCCAAAGTTACAGTATAAATTGTGAACTAAGGTCTTGTTTTCTAAAAAACAAACAATAATGCGCTTAACGGGGTTGAAAAACAAATTTTTTTTTTACTTTTTTTTCTAAAATGCTGTGTTTTTATGTGGTTATAATAATCATCAATAAAAAAAAACAAAATATTTAAAAACTACGGCTTCTATGAATTAATTGCCACTTTGGTTACCATCGTACCCACTGTGCAGCGTATTGAACCAAACGTTTGGTGACCGAAAAAACTAAAGTCGGAATTAAAAAAAAATTCAGAACATGGAACCTTTTTTATAAAAAAAAAGTTATCGAACGAGGAGACCCTTTCGATAAACGAAATCGAATGCGGCGACTTTTTCAATATACATAAATTAGATATAACATCCACAAACAGGTTTACCTTTAGAATTTTTCGAAAAGGGTCAAAAAAGGATATTTCCCAAAAAAAGGGGTCAAAAAAGGGTAATTTTAAAGAAAATATAAATACCAAGTGCTCAAAAAACTTAACTAACTTATAGCATGCTCTTTCCTGTTTTTAACATCTGACAAAAAGTTCGTTCTTCATTATTATAGCTCATGTATTATTGCTTTTTATGCTATTTTCCGAAATTTTCTTTATTTTGACCGATTTAGCGATTTTAAGTAAATTTTAGTGCTTATTTTCAATATTCAATTTGGCTATTGTTCGCGAATTTAAGCCATGTTCGCGAAAGAAGCCATGTTTTTCCTGTAAGTTTTCTGATTCTTTAAAGCTTTGTTGCTCTCTGAGGATATCGTCGCCGTTTTAAAAATAGTCCTATATATTAACCGAAGTCACCTATTTTACAGGGCACCATCAATACTGTCGACTTATACGGGTCGAAAAGTTCAATGCCTAATGCTATTAGTAATGTGAATTTTTTTAAATAAAACATCCTACCCTTTTGAAAGGCAAAACATGGCTCTCCACCAGACAAACACGTTAAAAAATTTAAGGTAAAAAACAATAGCACCAAGTCAATGCTGACAACTCAAAAACTGTAACTCGGTACAGTTATATGACGCCAAGCCATTAACCAATGCGAGGTGACAACGCAAAACGCACGAAAAGTAGACAAACGAGAACGATCTGATGATGTACAGGTCTACTTAATTAGCACTGTGCAGTCAATTGATAAATCGATAATGAAAATTAATGATGACTTAAATCGAATTCATCATTGCCTCGGGAAATGGGCTAAGCCTTTATACTGGTAAATCTAAATGCATGGTAATCCATAAAAGAACCCTTAATCCAAATCGAGATTTTAATGTTTTTCTAAACAACCAGAAGATTGAAATTGTTACTTCGGTAAAAAATCTTGGCATAATCATTAATGACACTGTTTCATGGACCAATCAGGTAAAAAGAATTGTCGGCAGGATGTATGGCATGCTACGAACATTATGGTCAACACATTATTTTACACCAATTAAAAGAAGAATTCTTATTGCGAGGCTTATCTAATGCTTTGTTTACTTTATGGCTGTGAAATATGTGCCAACTGCGACTGGACCAGCATGGGGAAACTTAATAAGGTATACAATAATATTATTAGATATGTTTATGGTCTGAAAAAGGATGACATTTGTATTTCTTCGCATGAAACTTAACTTTACGGTGTTACTTTTAAAATTATTCCATAAAATTATATATGATAAAGTACCCGCCTACCTTTATGAACGAATTTCATTCACAAGATCAAATAGGGGAAATAAGATAATTCCTTTGAGATACCAAACTTTTGTCTCTTCCTGGCATTTTTTCACCGGAACTATCAGACTTTGGAACTCATTACCTCACAACATTCAGCAAAATAGTAACGCATTCAAGTATAGAAAAGAAATTTTAAAATTGTATTCTACATCTTAATTTTGTTATTGCTATTCATCATATTTTTCATGTATTTAGACATTTAAATTCTTGAATTTCATTTCACTTTTGCATAATAATTGTTAAATTAATTAATTTATAAGTATTTATATGAAAACTCTTTAGAGTTTTCTCTTCTATGCTGTAATAATAAGATCTATGTTTTATGTTTATGTCTTATGTTTATTCTAAATAAAATTTCTATGCTGTAATAATAAGATCTAATCTTGTTGCATAGGAAAGACATAAATAAATAAATTAAAAAACAAAACAAAAAAAAAACAAGCTTTTTACAAGAATTAACTACCTTTTCTAATTGAATGTTCTATTTTTTTCAATATTCACTTGAAGTTGATTCCTCCATTTCGCTTCGTACAAATTAAGAGAGAACGCATGGAACTGTAAGTTTCTGTTTTGAGTCTGTTCCAAAGTTTATTGTTAAGCAAATCCAATTTCGAAAACACTTCTTTAGCTAAAGCCCTACTGTTCAGCAGTATTGACAAAAAGCAAAATGTGTGTGCTTTCTCCAAAAAGGGTCAAAAAGTGGCACAAAATAGTTAAAAATGATACAAAAGGGTATTTAAAAAAGGGGTCATAAAGGGTATTAAGACCGTCGAAAAAGGGTCAAAAGGATACACAGCGGTAACGCTGACCACAAATCTTCGCAACTTTAATAAAAAGTAAAATTATATTAGGGTGACATCTGCATGTCAAGGTTATCAGTGTTTTAAATAAAAAAGTAATGACAAGTTTTGCTTATTATCTTTAGCGAGTATCAGAACCTTTAGGGTTGCAGTGGCGAAGACAGTTATTTTCAACTGTCATTTTGTGTTGCCATAGTGATGAATTGTTTTTGCTATGGTTAATTAAATTTTAAGAAAATATTGCAGTCTGCAAGTTTCTTTATTAAATCGAGGAAAAATACAATTGAAAAAAAGAAAAAATATGTTTCGGCGTGGTAAATTAGCGTTTTTGAATACCAAAGATGATCGCATTAAAATTATCAACGAACGCATTAATTTAACCGAAAAGCATTTGATTGAAATGTGTTCCACGTTTTCCGCTTGTACCAGAAAATTAGCCAAGTACATAATCAGTTCTACTAAATAAAAGAAAAAACTTATGTGCATATAAATAATATATTTTTAGATTTCGTGATTCCTATGATGAATTATCAAAGTGTTTTAAAAACTATTCTGACGAAGAGGAAATCAATGAGAGCTTTTCTGAAGGTTTGAAAAATTTCACTAATGCCGTCACTATTTTAGCTGATTATATGGATTTAAATGTCCACCGATTAGAAATAAAAGTAAATATTTTTGTTGTTTACATAAGTACGTATGCATATTGTTGTTACCTTTGTTAAATTTTGTCTATTAAAGATTGTCAATGAGCTGGCCCAGTTTGATAATTTATGTAAAACCACAAGAGATAATTTACGTACAGCTGTCATTGCGCGCGACAAAGAGGTTTTGAAGCAACGACAAATGTTGGAACTTAAAACGAAATTTTCGGCTAATAATGTAAGTTTTCTAAAAATTAGAAATATGTGTTCGTTAATCTTAACCATATAGTTCCATTGAACTCGTAAATGTTGTGAGTCTTCCTAGACTTGCGCTTTAGAAGGTTATATGTATCCATTTTTTACTAATAATGTAGAGTTAATCGCCATATCGTTTTTTCTTTTCATACAAATATCTTATATACTCAACTTTAGATAGAAGAATTAAATTTTAAAGTGCTAGAAAACTTAAATTTGCGCTATGACTCTATTGCAGCAAAGGCTCGATATGTAGTTAAGGTTTCAGGTTTGATTGAATCTTTAAATAGAAAGATTGATCAGAGTCCAGTTGAAGGTGGGGCTCTTTTGGGGATCATGCTGTGGTTGTAGTATAAATCCAAATGCAGTTTAATTTTAATTGTGTAAATGCCTGATGCTTTGATTGCTCCTGTTATTTTTTAAAGCTGCATAAATAGCGGCCATTAGACAGCTTCAACGTAGAATAGGAGGTTAGTTCATGATTCAGATAGTCATGTGCTTAAAGCAGAGTACGAAAATAAACAGACCGAAACGTTTTGTTTAGTATTTCGAACTGAGTAAGACAAAAAGCTCACAGAATCAATGGAGATGATTTTGTCATATCATCGTGTTTCTTCTTAAACCACGTAAGCGCCATTTTTCGAAATGGACTTTTTTTTGGTTTTTATGGTAGAATGTAACTTTTGCCACCTGATTGCATTCTCATCTTGACAACTTTGTATGAAAAAAAAAATAAAGCCATTTCAAAAACCTCGTAATCAAGGGAAATTCATACAAGGTGGTCTTGTTTTGAAAACGGGTACGACACTGTAAAATACTTTAACGTTGTATCAAAATAATACAACACTGTAGTGAACAAATTAGCTGTGTTTCAAAAGTATATGCTGTCAGATTTAATTTGGTTTTTAGTTTTAAATTACGTGTTTTGAAATATAAAGTTACCCACACACGAGGCAACATTTGTCGAAACATGGGTATGTTTCACTAAATGTTGCTACGTGTGTGGGGATGTTTCTGGTTTAAATTCTTGTTACCTTTTTGGTTCCTCAAATATCAAACATTTTTGATATTTTATGTTTCGAAACGAAATGTATCCTCGTGTGTGGCGATGATGACTGTTTTTCTTTCTCATTTTGTTGAAAGCAGTTGTTGAGTGAGGTGCTTTTGCAACTATTGGAGAAAAATATATGAAGAAAGAAGGCCGAAAATGCAAATTGTGAGAGTTGGAAAACAATTATAATTGAATATAAAATTTTTCCAAATTTTTGGGACCTAAAATATGTTAGGTATTCAAAGAAAATAAATAAATTATTTTTATTGTGTTTTGTAGTAGTATATTCAAAAAACACGCAATACTGATGTTTCGTATTTAGTGTAATCGTCTGTCTAAAAACTGAAACATAAATATTAACACGTGTTTTGCCAAATGTTGCATCGTCTGTGGGTACCTTAATAATTTAAAAACGCTTAAAAGTTTCATAATTCTAAGTGAAAATTAAAGAATTTATGAAAGATTCCCCAGAACCACCAGTACGGTATACCATTTTCATATATGGTTATTTATCAGCTGTTGCTAACGTAGCATTCTAAGGTCACCTGGAGGCTTATTCTGAATTGCGATGCGAAAATCAATGCGATGCGCAAATGAAATGCGATGCGAAAGAAAATTGGTATTCTGTTAGACTTTCGCAATCGCATTCGCAATTTATTTTAAATCGTGGCAACGCTGCTCAAATAAACGTCAGTGTCAACAAACGTCAAATTAAAAATAAATAAATTGGTTGTGTTTGGCTGTGAAAATTGTTTATAAAATTTATTAAGGACATTCTGTAAGAAAAAAAATTATAAAAATGGACTCTGTGGCACGTGCATTTGGTGTTTTCAAATGGCCTCTTGCCAATTGGCTTATTCATAAATTCTATCATTATTTCAAATTGACGCGGTTTGATGGTCTTATTGCTTACTTCCCTGAATTAAATAATAAATATATGATGAATAAATAAATAAAATATTATCTTTCACTTACATGTTTGTACTTTGCGAATGCAATTTTGTTGTCGAATTCATTTTGCGAATTGGACATTTGTTTTCGCAATGTAGAATACCGACTTGCCACCTTTTCGCATTTGAAATGCGATAAAAAAAAACTTTGCGAATATCGCAATACAGAATAGCAATTGTTCGCATTTATGTGTTTTCGCATCGCATTGATTTTCGCATCGCAATTCAGAATAAGCCCCCTGGTGTAAATAAGCATTGCTCGTAGCGGCATACAAAATGACATTTGCATGCAAAATATAATGGTTTTTATATTTAAAGTTTTTAAAACACGAGCGCAAAACTCGATCGTTTAACATACATTTTCATATTATTTCAAATGCGCATTCTAAGTCAAATTACAATTTTAAAAGCATTCTTTGTATCTTATAACTGACGAAGGCCGTAACGGGCCAGAAAATGCATTACATTCTGCTGGATAGCTAAAATAAGCCTCGGAACAGAAATATACAAACAAACATAATTCTGATAGTGCATAGAAAATATTCATGGAAAACAGTATTAGTATTGTAGTTATTTTATTGAACTGTTAATGGTTTTTTAATCCAAATTTAAATATTTTTTAATTAGGCTAAAGTTCATTCAATTTAATTTTCATTAAATTATTTTAATGAAGACAGGAATTTTACAACATGAAATTAATTAAAATTTTATTGATAATTTTTCATTCTTGACTGCGCTGAGATTTGAACCCAGGCTTTCACGGACAGGTTGCCCAGACTAGTTTCGATTGTAACCACACAATCTCGTCGGTGGGGTTTGCCGTTTTTTTTTAATTATTCCTGGAAAATATTGAAGGAATAAGACTTAAAAGTATGAAAGCTTTAAAAATTGTAATTTGGCTTAGAATACATTCGAATTAATAAGAAAATGTATAAAAAAAATATGAAACTCAACATGAGAACTAAAATTCCCAGCATAGTATATAAAACTAGTTTGCCAATTTTTTAGTTCACCCCTCACACATATAGGATCTGTAACATAAAACAACAAAAACAAAACAAAATTTTAAATTTTTCTATTTTAAGTTTTTCACAATATAACACTTTTTGCTTAATTTTTTGACACAAACACATAATTAATATTTTTTTCAAACATATTTTGCTTATTTGCTTTTACAAAACGTTGTTATTTTTTACAAACTTAAAATGTTTAAATACATTTTTTAGACACTAACTTTTTCAGTTGTTAATATTATTAAAACCAGCAGAGTAGTATTTTGTGATATGAAAATAATATTTGAAATCAAAAATATATTAAATATTTTCCGATATTGCAGAATAATAATTTAACAAACATTGTTTTTAAAAGTTTATAAATGCAGCCAGCATTAAAAAAATTTTAAATTTTTTGAACTAAGACAATTGTATTTTAGAAAAACAAAATGTTGTCACATTCTATACGATTTTATGCAACTATGTTTAGTGGTTTAAAACTATAGTTTTAAACACCAACACATTTGAAATAATCTTATAGTGCATTTACACTTGTAATTTTCAAACTAGTTTATGATCGTAAACTACTTTCATAAACTATATCGTTTACATCAGCAGTTTTGAAAGTTAACAGTTTAACAGCCGTGTCACAAAACAGCTGACTTCAGTAAAAAAAACTTAAAAACGTTGGTGCACGTACATTTATTCATACGATAAACATACCTTTTATTTTCGTTATCCATATTATATAAAACAATTTTCAATTAATTTTTTTAAACTTTTTCTTGATGTGTTCCTTTTTTAACGCAAACTTTTTTAACTTAATTTTTTTTTTTTTATGAAATGTCAAATATCACTAGCGTTGCCAGAGCAAAATTTGAAAAGAACAGAGTTGCATTAACAAAAACTGGTTGTTTGCAACTAGTTTATCTCAAAAGCTAGTTACAAACGTGTTTATAATTTGTATGGATAAACAAGTTTCTTAAACTAGTTTATCATCATAAACAACTTATAACCTGTTTATGGTGTAGGTGTAAATGCACTATTACTAATAAAAACATGAGTTAGGTACCACTGACATTTGAGTTAGGTACCTGTCGAAATAGTCGGCATACTAGTTGTATACTATGATTCCCAGATTCTACTCGTTCGTTTTACTTACATATAAAAAAAAAACAATTTTGAAATGTTATTTTTGTTGTAATTGCAAACAGGTAGTTAAAGTTGGAAATGTTAAAATTCCAATCGGAGCATTTTTGTTGCGACGACAGACCCTCAGAGTCAACTTCGGTAAAAACGACTCTTTTCGTCGAGTAACTCAATAATTATATATCCCAAACGGTACAAATATTCCTCAAGGTCCCATTGTTTTAATAAAATTAAACTTTTTTTCCTGTATGCCAACGCTTGATCTTGATATTTATAGATGGCTCCCGTACAAAACCGTTCTGGGGTGCAATTCGCTTTTGGGCCCTAATGGGTTAACGCGTGCCCATAGGTGGTTAATTTCAAGACTGACTACAACTATTTTTACATAACCAACATTCCTTTTAAAGGATTCAACGCTCTTTCTCTGCACCTAATAGTAGCTGTCATACAAGCCATAGTGTATGAAAAAATCATAAAATTGTTTGAAATTTTTCGAAAACGGAAATTTTCAGGATGCCATGCAGAAAACATAATTTTTTGAGGTTAAGAGTCATAATCCTGGAGATATGGAAATTGGGGTACCTCATTTAATTTTTTAACAACAATTATAAAATTAAAAATTATTACAAATGTAGTTTAATCCGAAAATTGCTGTTTCCGCCGAAAACACGTAAGCGACAAATGTTTCTACTTTAATGTAACAAATTTTTTCAAAAAAGGTTTCTACACCTTTCAGAGGGTCGCAAACCAATATTAAAAACAATTTGCTTTAAACCCATATTGAACAAGTTATTAAGTTTTTTTTAGTTTTCTGAGAAGTGAGTTGTTGACGCCTACGTGGTCAAAGAAGAAACGCCATGTTTTCGAAATCGAATTTAAGTTCAATTGAAATCGAAAAAATTTTCAGAACGATCCTTTTTTTAAAAGTACATAAAAGTATTCCATTTTATATAAGTCCTACTTTCAGTACTACTTATGTTTACTAGAATTACTCTAAAAATCATGAAACCTTAACTGAAAATTTTTTTCTATTTTACTCGATTTTGATTTCCACAACATGTACGATAGTTTTGTATTGTTTTAACTTTAGAGCGCAGCATGTGCATATGAACATTATTTTAAGCGACATGTGGCTGGAGAAGAAAACCAGGGGAGCAAAATTTAAAAGTTTTTAGTAAAAACTTTTCGCAAACGTTTGCTAATTGTTTTGCTTATTATACATAGTGATGTTAGGTGCGTTCGAGTACTTTTACAGTAAAATGCAGTAAATAAGTAAACTGAAAAATTTGCTCTCACAAAATGCTGTTGGCCAGAAAAGTACGCGAACGCAAAATTTGTAAAAATTCGTAAAATTAAGGCAACAGCTGATGGCAAATAATTGTAGTGTTGAAAAATGTTTGCACTTTTTACTACTTAACTCGTTTTCTTATCGGTACTCGATTAAATCCTTTTTATAACACGAACATATTTGGAAACTACAAACAAATTATTTTATGTAATCTTTCATATTTGTTTGTTTTTTATTTTATTTAATTTTGCTAAATTGTGTCCGGCTAAATTTTATCAACAGTAGATTAATACTTTTTTACTTTTGATTACTTTAAAAACAAATGCTGTTTTAAGTTCCCGAATGCTTGACTCTTTTACAACACCAAAAAATTAACATAACAAAAAAAGTTTCAAAAGTTGGTATTTAGCCATATAAATGGTTCACAAGGAAGTTTTATTAATTAAAATTTATTAACTTTTTGTTCTTATCTTAGTTTTATTTCCACTTTTCTGTTTTTAAACAATTTTTTCACAAATTGTATGCTTTTTGTTTGTTTACCTTTTGAAACATATGATTTTTTGTCTTACTAAATTTTACTGCAAAAATTTCACTCTACGCTCTCAATTTGTTTTCTCATTTACTGTATTTTGTGTACGCGAACGTAGTTTAGTAAAACGCAGTAAAAAATAGTAAAAACTTTTGAGTTCTCGAACGCACCTGTTTTTGATTAGAATTAAAATACAGCTTCTTGTAGAGGTTTCTGTTTTTATTAATGCGTATTTAATAGAAAACTAAAATGAATGAAAACTTAATGAATCATACACAAAATAAGTTTCTTCGATTGTTTTGATCTCAAATGTACGATTGCAACGGCAAATTAGAGCATCCAGATGAGCGAAAAGCCAATTGTTTTGTTTGCACTCTTTGAGGCTTAAAATTATTTATTTTGGATTTTCTCATGTACAAAACGATTTAAAAAATGTTTAAAGTATTGTACATTTTGTAAACGTTTCCGAAATGTTTTGTTTGTATTCATACACTGAGGGTATCACAAAGGGACAACTTTAAGGACCCAAGTGAGCCGTCATCGTGTCGGCTGCCCATTGAACCTAACCTTCATACACTGGCTAAAATTGTTAATTTAATTTCATTGTGATTTAAAAATTTATTAATTTTTATTTCCTAACTTCCTGTTTTTCCACATATTTGCGAACGAAGACGTCGATCGCATAAGTAACATTTAAACCAAATAATAAAATATTGTTTTTGACTTACATGTAAGTTAAGCGAACCATACGGATCAAATAACATATACAACAAAAAATTTAATAGTATATACCTACCTATACAGGAAAACGGAGGAAAATATATTAGAAATCAATTTTTAAAGATACTGAAAATGATATTATTCTTGTATGTGATGAAAATCGAACGATTTCAAAACGAACGTTTTTAAAAGGTGTGATGAATTTCGAGCGATTTTAAAATCAATAACTGAATTATAATCTTGATTATATTATATTTTGTTCAAAATACAGTACAATTAACTCTTGTTATACACAATTTAAAAGGGTATGGACTGGAAATAAGAGGAATATGAATAAGAAATCAATTTCAAAAGATTCTAAAAACGATAGTATCGGTTTCAAATCGTTTCGTTTTCCCAATCGATTCCCATCATATACCTAATTGTTTTCAAATCGTTTCGTTTTCAAAATCATTTTTCATCACATACCTGATTAAAAATTTTTATTATGAATTAGTTTTTTCAATTTCCGATAAAATAAAAGCTGTTTCGTTTTCAGTAAATTTTTTCCAAATTAAAACAATTTTTCTAAAATGTATTATGATTGTTTAGATAACCTTCATTGGGTGTACTAATTAGATCTCGCTGTTTAACAAAGTGCCGTTTCACACTCTTCAAGTTCTGAGCTATAGGCGAGAAGGACAAAGTGTATGACATATCCTTCTCCTCTCTTTAATAAATCAAGACTTGACTGCTAAAACTTGAAGAGTTTGATCCAGCACAAAATCTAGTTCTAAAGGCTACGAAAAATTAGCAACCGTTTTTCACCACTTTGAATAGGCTTCGACTTTGTGATCATAAACACATATATGTCAAATTTGATCAAATTATTTCCAAAATTGCGACCTGGGGAGCTACTCTCTATTGCCATGCGAAGAAAATGGAAGCAACTCTAGCGATTGGTACTCTTTAATACGTTTGCGCATTTGTCTTTCGCATCTTTTTAGTTTTTTTCTTTTCGCAAATCATCACAATTTATATTATTTAAATTTTCCAATTTCAAATATTTTTACATATTTTGGCATTTCATTGCTGCCAATCTGCGCCATCTTAAATCTTTATTGCCAGTACTGCTTTATTTTAAAAAAATTTTGCGAAAATGATAGAGAGTACCAAGTTGGCATTTAACTTTCGCATCGAAATCGTTTTCGCATCGCAATAGAGAGTAGCCCTCCTGTACTTTGCGCACAAGGTTTACTTGGACAGACAACCGGCCAGCCGGATGGAAGGACGGAACTCGTTTGATCGATTCTAAAATTGATTCTGAGTCAATCGGTATATTAAAAGGTGGGTCTAAAACCTATATTTAAATGTTTTACATATATTTGCACAAACACATAATGTCCTCTCCACATACAGTAGTGTGGGTTTAAAAAAGTAATAACAAAATATGTGCTAGAGTGGCGCGGACACCTTGAACTTTTTCCCTATGTTTAAAAAGATTTGAAACTTAAATATGTGATAAGATATTTACTCGATTTCATTCATGTTTTATTAAAAACTAGCTGACCCGGCAAACGTTGTTTTGCCTAGAAAAGTATTGTTTTTGTGTATATTTAAAATACAGATACAGAATCAGTATTGAAAAGTAGTAGAATTTACCAGAACTACTTCATACAAAATGTATGAGAAAATGAATTTTCTTTATAATTTCTTTTTTCTGGAATATTTTAGACATTTTTTGCTATTCCTCTAATGTGGCCAGAGACCATTCCGAATTGGTACGAATCATCGAAATCGGTCCAGCCGTTTAGTTATAAACGTAGTAACTAACGCCACTTTCTTTTATATATAGATACATTTTCCAAGCAAATTTATTTTATATATTTTTTTTAATTTTTAAAAAATTTCAACTTTGACGTTCTTACATTAATACCGATATTTCTCGTTAATATTTCTAAACGAAAATATTTGTTAATTTAAAATAGAGAATAACAAATTCGTTACAGTTACCGATATTAATCGTTACTTAACGATATCCGTAGTTAAATTCAAAAGGTTACAGAATTGCGGTACTGACTAACATTTGGCTTCGAAATTGAGATAGATAGATTTTAGAAACTCAATTTAAACACTTATATAAATCATTTCCATAGAAAATAATTGTAATACTTATTGACATATACAACACAATACTAAACTTATATCCCTTCCCATATACTATTTTCCCAGTCCGCTGCTGATTCAGAGCTACTGAAGGCTAAAATGGAAGTAAATCGTACAAACAAAGAAATCGATGATATAATAAATAATTTTGAAAAGCGAAAACTTAACGATATTAAAAAACTTTTAATAGATTTTATATTGATCTCAATGAAATTTCATACAAAATCTTTGGAAGCATTGTCCGCCAGTTACTATGATGTATCCAATATGGACGAAAAAGGAGATTTTTTGGAATTTCAAAAACTTATGAAATCAAAAACAGAAACTCAAGAAAAAAAATCGAGCAAAAAGGCATCCAGTTTAAGATCACAATCAATGGAAAGTTTGGATAGAGATCAGCTTTTAAGTCCTTTGAAACGGAAGGAAAGAATCAGTAAATCTACAAAAAATTTAGCAGAAAATAAAACCGATGAAGAAGACGAGAATGAAGAGGACGACGAAGAGGAGGAAGATGAAGAGGAGGTGAGCAACAATATTTATTTAAAAAACTGAAAAAAAATTTGTTAGTGTAAAAAAATAATAATTTAAGGTATTGGCAGACCTAACAAATATTTGACGAAAAAATCCAAAAAAAGCATGCCCAAACTTTAGCTTTATTTTTAACAATTTTTTTGACTTCCTTATCTCTATTTGTAAGAAGATAACACAAGGGAACAAGGTTTTTGTTGATTAACTCTTTGACAGTCCAATGTATCACATGTGATGCACAGGTGTCATGATTGATACGTTTGCGCATCATATGTGATACACAATTTGTCTTATTTCCTTTAACAAAGTTTTGTATAAACTTATGAAAAGTAAAGTTATTTAACGCTCTGGGCGTGTAGACAATGTTTTTTTTTCATATCCTACAGAATATTTGTATGGGAGAACACTGCAAATTTCCAGGATAAAATATTTTTTTTTTTTTGCAAAGAAAATAAACTTTATTCATGTTGAAAAACGTAAAAAATATAACAAAAAAATAATAATAATAAAAATAAAACTCTACACGCGTATTTACTTCAGTGCTAAAACAAAAGCGAAAATCAAATAGATAGATAGCAAAGAATAAAAATGGCATGAATCGTATGCGATGCACAGAACGCTTCAGTAATAAGTAGTTGAAATATTGGTCCGTGTATCATATATTATGCATGTCATTTTTACTAGATTATGTACGTGGACGTACGCTATAAAAAAAATTTTTGTTCGGGGACAGTAAAAGGGTTAAGCACTGAATGTTGTTTTTAAGGTTATTTGGGACGTTGAATTCAAATCTGCACTCGGTTTTTTCTATCAGCTCGACTTTTCGAGATATACCGTTATTTCCAAAATTAAGACACTTCCACTACATGTATTGCAATAACTTGAAGGCGGTGCACTATATTCACTTAAAAAATCCAAAATTCGCTGACAATATTATCTTTAAGCCGTGCTTACAGTGTTTTTCAATTTGCCCAGTAGTTTTAGAGATATCGTTGAAGTCAAGGCGAATTTACTTCAGGTGGCGGCGAGACTACAACAAGTCAACAACACAAAAAACAACATGGTATTTTGTTTTTGTTTGTTAATTCTTACACATAGTTTAATTAATCGTCCCTTTATTTTTTAACTTTTTCATTAATAATTTGCAAACTAAAATTTAATTTAAAAACACAATTTTAAAAAGCACATGTAAACAAAACTTTTGACAATTCTGGCATGACTAAAAAAAATAACTGGCTTTCTCTTCGCCGCCACCTGAAGTAAATTCGCCTTGGTTGAAGTTTAAAAAAAATTAAAAAAAAAATCATTTATTTATAAATTCTTAAAAACTTAAGCAAAAATCACAGTTTTGGTATAAAAACAGTAAGCTTAACATATTTCGAATGAAATGATTTATTTCATTGTAATCGGTTCACAACTTTTGATTTTATTCACAATTTACTGAAAAAACTGAATTGATAAAAATCGTAATTTCCATACAAAAATAAAATATGCTGCTGTTCTACTTATGGACGTTTTTCCTTCACTTCACTTGATTGTGAATAAAAATGAAACGCGTTCATCGATTTTTATGGTCTGTATCTCATTTTATTCACAAGTTATGTGACTTTACGTGAAAGTAATTAGACTTTGACTTTTTTATGTTTTGAATTTTTCATGATTTTTAAAAATAAAAAAATTGCAATTTTTTGGATTTTATTTTTTATTTTTTACGTAAGCAACCATTATACTCAGCCATTTTTTTGTGATATGCAAAAATTTGATTATTTTTCAAAGCTAACAATAATATCTTTAAAAAAAGAATTCTGAAAACCGCTTCATGTAGAGTAAAATTATGATTTTTTGAACTTTTAATTTTTGGAAAAAAGTCAAAAATTCGATTACTACCTGTAACTTAGAAATGCGAGCTGATAGAGAAAAACGGAGATTAAATTTGAAATCAGCGACCTCAAATTAGTAAATAAAATTGCATCAAACTTCCAATCAACACACAAAAAGTTAAATTTTGTTCCGCTGTGTAATTGTATAATTCAATTAAAAAACTGTTAAATGATGTTTGCCCTAGCAAAAGTTTTGCAAAAGCAAACCAGTTTTTTTTATAAAACTAGTGGTTACGTGTAGGATGTCAAATATTTCATAGGCATGAACTTAGATTTAGTGTAAATTATTTTTCGTGCAGTAAAATGTAGTCTCCAAATTAGTTTTTAAAGTAAAATTTTAATTGCCTCGTCTAATTTACAGGATGACAGTGACAATTCCAAATCCGATGAAGAATCAGATACAGAAGCTGAGGATGTTGGTGAAGCAACTGCTTTGGATAATGCCTCTAATTTAAAGGCAAACAAATTGAATATTAAGAAACCTTTAGCCAAACCCCAAGTCAAGCATCCCTTCAAAGCTGTCGCGGCTACACATGTAAGATTGCAAAAGCAAATGCATGTGCAGTCTTAAATTAAAATGCCAATTTTTTAATTAACAATCTTACATTTTAAAAAGTATTTTGTAACACTTTCTTCTATTAAGGAGACACCAGTCTACAAGCAAAAACAAAAAATTAAATAAATTGGTTTTAATATAATGCACCAACACCCCCATCCGACCACAAACCCTAAACAGGTGCTACACCATCAGCATGACAAAATTGAGTTAATTGAACAAAAAAAAAATATTTTTTAAAAAGCACTTTAATTTTAAAATAGTTTCCATTCTTTTACTTCTTACCTCCAGCAATGTTAACTATAATCAGAGATATGTAGATGTTTTATTTTCTAAACAAACCCTTTTTCTTCCTTATCTACCTACCCAATTAGGAGTTCAAATAATTTTATCGATATTTTGTATGTGTTTGTACAGGTTCTTAAGAAATCATCGAAGCAGGGAAAAAATGCGTTTGTCACAAAACGTTTATCGAGCTCTAGTGGTACGGGTATACCACGCTTAGTTACCAGTAAGCGTAGTGATAACAAATCTACCCACGATAATGAGGGAGTTGAGGGTAGTCTAACAAAAACTCATGGTGACACTAGGGGTAGCAGTGGTCGCATGGTAACTGTTGTTGAATCGAAAAAGAAGTCAAATGTGGATGAAAATAAAACAGAAAATATTATTGATTGTACTCGCAATTTTAGAAATTAAGGTTTTAAGGATTTGTAATAAGCAATGAAATTAATAAATATGTATTGATCTAATTAAAAGGAAATTTCTCGAAAGTTTTTTTTTAAGTTATTAGTTTAATAATGATGTTTCAGGCACCAACTGTTTTATAAAGAATACCAACTATTAAGAATAGTTCGGGACCAAAATACAAATAAGGATATTTTGGCATCTAAACTATGTATTTTATTATGAGTTATGAACACAAAATATTCTTCAAAGAACGCAAACGTTTCTGTAAAGGACAGATTGGGAGACCAATTCTTCTTTAAAACCCGTTAAGTTTAACAATTATTCTATAAGGAGAATTTTACTTCCATGTAACGAAATTTGGATAAAAAGGAAACAAATATAGAAAATATAGAACTGTTGGGACCATTACCTTTTCTTCTGCTCTGTAAGAACTAGAGTATTCATTAGTCAAATTTAAATTTTAATAAAACTAAAGAAAATGAACGCTGAAATCCTTAACATTTAAGTCAAATTATTTGTATAAAAGATTATTTTATAAGATTTTCTTAAACTTTTGAAATAACTAATAAAATGATCTTACGGTTTATACAGCCATGTCACAGAGTCAATTCCGTTCGGAATGATTCCGTTCGGAATTGAAAAAAACATATTTGTTTATTGATAGAAAGTATATTTTGATAGTTTTTTGGTCTTTGAGATACATAAAACTCCCATACCGTTCATGAAAACAAAAATGGTTTCATTCCGCAAAGTGTTTTCGTAATTTTCTGAAGCACCAAAATACGGAATGAATTCCGTTTCCGAACGGAATTGTACTCTGTGACATGGCTGATTGTTTACGGTTTATTGTTTGTTTGCTCCTTTTAGTTCAAGAATTGTTATGTTTGTTATGTTTTTGGTTTTTTTTTTTACTAATAAGCACCAAATAACAAATAATTTATGCATTTTTATATATTGACACTACTTAATTTACTTAATTAAAACTTTATTAATCGGTTAACCGATCAATAACAAAATTAATCGGTTGTTAACCGATTAAACCAAAACCTCGGTTAATTAATCGAGCGATTTAAGCAAAAGTCCGATTAAACGAATACCCTAGTAAGAACTAACAGATTCAAAAAAAAACTATATATTTTTTTTTTGTTTAACTTAAAATCTTTACATCTTTTATTTTATTATACTTAAATAAAATTCCAAATATGTAATTACAAAGAAAACGTTTTAAAACAACAAAATAAAAACTAAAAATTCTTTTAATTTTTAGTACAAATTTTCTGTAAATTACACATTTATTTTGTATTTTTTTTTTTTTTTGCTTATTAAAAAAATCTTAATGATTTTACTTAATATGTAATTAATTATACCTTTGATAAAAAAGGAATCAGAAAGAGGATAGTGGAAAAATATTTAGGCTTAATAAATATTCTAAGAAATGAATAATGGCAATCAGTGAGGGTGTTTAAAGGAAGAAGAGAAGAGATTTCTTATATTTCAGTTAAATATTTAGTGTAAATATGTATCAGTAGTATGTCGGTCTGCTTGTGTTTAAGAAGAAGTGGTTTTGATATTATTTTGATGTTTAGCTTAAATTTAAATTGAGCATCCTCTCTTCTTTTTTTCTAGCAATTTAGGGGAGATCATTATTTCAATTATTTTTCTGGACCTTCAACACCAGCTTGATTCATTAGATCGGCAATACTTTTCTCCAAATCATCTATTCGATTGCCCATATCATCGATACGCGTTATAATTTGATCTGACATGGTTTGAAATTTGTCTTGAACATTTTGTAGTAGACTTTGGACCTGAAACAAATATAAGGGTATAATTAGGGAAATAATAAAAAATGTAGGTAGAAACTTATCTTGGATTAATTGCGAAATGCAGGGTTTTACATTAAGAATTTTTTTTCGTAAGACCATACCGTATTCATAAAAAATAATCTTAACATTTTCAACGTATTCTTCAACTAAATTTCCATACAAATTTTTCTTGAAATACATTTCAAATCTATATTATATTTTTATAAATACGTCAGACTAATTTTCTACAAATACATAGTTGCAGTTTTATACATACAAATACATAGTTGCAGTTATTGCGCAATTTGGGTGTTTGCAATAGTCGGGTGTGGCAAAAATTGTGCTTGCACTCTATTTTAAATAGTTAGTTTACGTAATTATAACACCGCCATGAGAAGAATATTGAAGAATTACTGACAGAAGAGCCTTATCTGACGACGACATTATTTTATTCACCCCTAATTTAAAATCGACGTCGATATGAGTCGACGTTCCGGTGCCGTAATTGTATTTTCTGAGTCGTTATTGACAATAATCGATTACTATTGACAGTCACTTGATATTTTCTGAGCCGCTTTTAAGTGGACGTCGTCGCATAGAATTGTCTGTTTTAGTCGACAGGAAATTTTGCCACGACTCAAATGAAAGTTAAAGAAATTTTAAATACGGTAAAATAAAAAAATGCAAATTTTAAAAAGTTATGAGTACAAATTTTATTAGTAAATTAAGCGCGAAAATTTGGAAAAGTTTGCAAAAAAAATTCGAAAATTTCCGAAAATTTTTAATATTTTAAACAAGCCATAAAATAAAGTCCCTTAAACTTAAGGAATGGCAATAATTCGGTAAAATTGCAAAATTAGCGGAAATTCGCATGATAGGAAAGTCTTATATTTATTAATAATCATTGAAGCTATAAAGAATCAGAAAACTTACAGTAAAAAAAGCTCTTATCGCGTACATAGCAAAAATTCGCGAAAAATTCAAAATCGAAAACAAACTCTAAAATTAATTTGAAATTGCTAATTCGGTTAAAAAAAAAACAAAATGTCGGAAAGTAGCATAAATAGCGTTAAAAAAATAAACTTTAACGATGAACAGTGTGGCCATTTTGGCAACTAAATTTAGCATTCAAAATTTTTATTTGGCTGCAAAATTTGCATTTAGCACTTGGCATTTTATTCAGCATTTTTGAAAAATGTTTTTAGTTTTTTTTAGCATTATTTATTTTAAAAATTTGACCGAATAGTTTTATTGATTTTACTAAGAATTTTTTATAAATTCTAATAAATTTTGAATAAAAATAGTTGTACCCAAAATTAAATTTCGTACAAAAATGGATAATTTTTATGTTAAGAAATATTCAGGGAATGTTATAAATGCTCTCATCATTTTGTTAGTAAATTTTATTTTCCCTTTGATATTACGATATTAAAGTACAAGGAAGTTTTACTTTGTATTTAGATAAAAATTCAATAGTGTAAATGTTTGCTAAAACTGTTGAAAAAAATAATAATTCTAAAGCTTTAACTTTTCTTAAACTATAAAAAATAATATTATCTAAGAAAATTTGTATATTATAGAAACAAATCGTTTACGTTTTACATGTATCAGGGGTTTGCGGGCCACTAAATTAAAAATTTAATCCCAAATACCTGTGTTTCATATTTATATATATCAGATGCTTTATGCATTTATTTCAATTTCGTTAAAAAAATTGTCATTAAAATGTATTTAGTCTCGAATAAAATTTCATACTTGTAATAAATTTTTAGCAACAATCTTTAAAAAAAAGTTTTAGCATTTTTCGTAGCATTTTTTAAAATAATTTTTAGCATTTTTTGACCATGTTTAATGCCAGATTTAGCTGTAAAAATGATGATGAAGAACAAAAATAATAAAAAAAAAGTTGGAGATGGGTTTTTTTTGTCAGATTTTCGATAACTAGTCGACGTCGATACAACTTTCTTAAACGCCCGGGAGACTATCAAATAAATACATCAATCACATATGTAGTTGTGTGCGTGCAGTCATTCTTTTTCGGGTACACATACGCGTTGTCGGCAATGCTTGATGAAAATCAAAAAGTTTTGATTTTTTTATTTGATGGCTGATTATTTGATAGTCTCCTGTTGTGATCATGGCCCAATTAGTAGGTCTGCGCACAGCTACAACAATGCAACAATAGAAAAAACAAACACGCGTTTTGTTTGTGTATACAAATGGTAAAAATGTCAAAAACTTGTCACCTGTTAAGAAAAATGTGTTTATTTTTATCATGTATTTATTTTGTTTAATGGAAATTTTCCTGCCACAAATTTTACCCCATTTGCACTTTCCACTGGGTCTTTTGGCACTGAAAATAACGTACCGTATCCACTTTTAAAATGTTTTTACACACTGCACAATAACGCATTTTAATGTTATTGCACTTTTTTTTATTATTATGGTTATTTAAAATTTTTATTCACAATTTTTTTTCACAATTATTATATTTTATTTTTATTTTAACAATAAACGATTTCTTGAAATCAAAAAGAATATTAAAAAAAAATATAATAAAAAATTTAAACAACTTTTGACATTTTGCTCATTTATGCCTGTGTATTGTGATTAAAAACACAACTCAACAAAAAATCAGCAGGCGTTTCGAGCAGACCTACTAATTGGGCCATGGTTGTGATTGACAAAAAAAAAATATTTTCTTTGTGTTTGTTGTCATGAAAAATATAAATATTTTAGTTTTTTACAAAATACAATTGTTGATTGCCGTGTTTATTTGTACGTCTCCGAAAAAGCCTCAAATAAACGACACTAACACATATGCACTGATTGACGGGTTTATTTGAAAGTCTCCAGAGCCCTTTATAAAATACCAAATTAACGTCGAAGTGATGTGACAACAAATAAAAATTAATGTCGATCTCGACAACGACTTCCATAATAGGGTAATGGTGAGGAAAACCATTGCGAAAGTGCCTGTGAGGAAAATATTGAACCCCTTTTAAAAAAAAATATTGGTACAATTCTTAAGGATGTACGTGTTTTACAAAATGCGATTCTAAATATGGATCCATATATGGAAGTAGCATTAAAGCTTCACCGTGAACTAAAAGATATTTTTTCAGGATATTAGAAGATAACGAACCGAAACTAGATAACAAAACGAAAGGAAAATTTTATGATGGAAGTGACTTGGAATATTTTAGCAAGTAAAATTTTTTGTTGACATTTTTTTGCGAGTTTGTTCGACTTTTAATACATTAATTCAAATTTATGCGTTATTTTTAAATTAAGGAGTCTAAAGATTTTATAAGACGCCAGTGTATCGTTTTGAGAGAATTTGAACTGTGTGATTTCTTGCAGAACGGATTAATTGCATAAACAGAGGTTTAGGTGTATTTAATTTAACAGGACGAAAAATTTCTCCAAACACATTAACAATTATGCTAATAAATGTAATTTTCTGTTAGAAACTTAACTTAGAATTTAAGTAGAAAACAGTTTAGAAGAAGGTAGAAAATTATTCTGAATTTAGATAGGCTGAATTCCAAAACATCATAATTCTTTGCAGTTAAAGTAAAAAATATATCAAGGCTTATAATTAACAGTTTGCTTATTGTGTACGCATTGGTAAATTTTTAGGTGCATTTCGCGACAGACAACATTGTAAAATTCTACATTACATTGCTTTGTAGAATGTATACAAAAAGGCGAGTTTCTTTGCAACTGACGTTTTGGAACTCACCCGTAATTTTAAAAATTAAAATTTGTTTGTCAATAAAATAACCTAAAGATATATTTTCTAATTTATATGACCTTTCTCCGGTCTGAAAACTTGCATAACTTTTCATGCTTTTTGGAAAATTTGTAAGGAATAAATTTTAAAAACAAATTAACAAAATACATAGAGAGATTTTTAGTTTCCAAGAAAGTTTTAAACAGAATTTCGAAATAACAACCATTAAACATTTTAGTAATTTTATTCTAGTTTCTTAAAATATTTTTCTGAGCTTTATAAATTGTAAATTTAGGAATTTTATATTAACAGAGAAATCCTGAAGAAGATTTCCACAGGAAATCGAAATATCGAAAATAAAATAATGTTTTTGTTATATAAAAAACCAAAGTGACCTTAAGCTCAAAAAAAATAATTTAAGTAGAAATATAATACATTAGACCTTTGTAAATTTGTTGAAGGGTATTTATTTTCAAATTTCTAGTTCTAAGATCGGTTATTTTCTTTTTTGTTTATCGAATCACTGGTTGATACTTTTCTTACTTTCAAGTTCATATGGTTTTTTTGATTGAAATCCGAAATTTAAAAAAAAAACAAAAAATTAGATTGCCCTTTTCGAAAGTTTTTACAAATAATTTTGGTTATAAACGGAAGAAAGTTTTATATATTCGACATTACATTGTACCCTGTTTCTATGCGCTTGAACGATATACAAATTTAAAGTTTATTATAATATAGAGATTGCAGTTGTTTCTTTTTCTTTGAACGGAGATGGCCAAAATAAAAACGAAAATGTTTCCTGGCTTCAGCATCATCATATTACCTTAAATATAAGTTTTTAGATTTTTAGCTCGACTTAAATTATTTTTTACCTGGAAAGGGTTAAAAAAATATGGTTGACGAATCACGGCAAAGCAAATCTGGCTTGGTGTGATCTATTGCTTAGCATATTTTTTTGTTCTGTATTTTGATTTTAAAAATATGGTAACCGTAATCATAAACGACTTTATATACTTGTTTTAATTATTATTCAATTCCTAACTTCGCAAGTTGTTGGCTGCACCCTCATTATCGAAATTTGCATTAATATTTTATATGTTTGTATAACTTTATGTATACAGTTGGCAAGTTTAATACATATTTCCGCCCTTTATTAATGTCTGGAATTAAATTACAGCAACACTATACGTTGTGGTTCCCCATTTCACCCACTACCCCGCTACAAACACAATTGTATTTTAAGCACTTAACTCGTACAGAAGTTTTTAAGAAAATTTTAAAAAAACAAAAGCTATATATTGCCTTTCATACGTCAATAAAAAGTAAACATAATAACTAAATAATAAAATTACTAAGAAATCCATTAGCAAACTCACATAAATTGTCAATTCCTGCATGTTCTTGGGATCTGCATTGCTGTTTAGCGAATAATTTTGATCCAAATCACTATCCATTTCATTTTTCATGTCAGTCATTTTGCTTAATGATGATTGTGTTGATGGGTTTGGTTATTTTCTTTTTTGTTTAATTATAAAAGTACAAAATTGATTTTGTTATTAAATTTATTTTCTTTTTGCAAATAACAAAAAATATTTTCGTTTTAAATCTTTTCTACACACAACAACAATATGCTCACGTCCAGACACAACAGGAGTAAAATTGATTCTGACAGCTGGTGAGAGAGAAAATTAAATTTAATAAACAGGGTTGTAATGTTTTCGTACATGGGGAAATTTTCAGTGCTTCGTTAACAGGGTAACACAAATGTTAATATTTTTGGTGGTTATGTTGTCAAGAGAAACGGTTGTTTTTATAAATATTAAATAAAACAGATAATCTTTAATATGAACAGATAAAATTAAACGTTTTAATACTTTGTTAAAATTTGCTATTTTTTATTTAGCAAAATTTTAAGTTTAGTTCCTAAATTGTAAATATATCTATATTTTACTATTATGTCCCTACTTATTAATCCAATTTCCTATATATTTGCCAAATGTGTAATTATGTTTGAAGGAATTATACTCAGCATCAATAGTTATTTATTTACTCCCTTCGAATTATTCGCAACAACGATTATGATGAGACAAAGGATGATTCTTACCTATTGTTTTAAGACCTTGTAGTACCCTTTAAATTACATACGAAAAGGAAAAGTCTAATGCACGCCGCGTAAATTAGAAATAAAGTTAGAATGCGCCTGGGATATAAGGCCTCCAAAACAATAGCCTTGTTTAAGGCCTCTTTACCAGGGCTACCCTTGAAAATTTCGAAAAGGGTCACAACAAGGGTATTTTTCAGAAAAAGGGGTCAAAAAAAGGATAGTTTTGCCCTTTTTTAACGAAAATAATAAGACCAAGTCTTTATATACAAACAAAAAATATTTATTTCAGGTAGGAAGCGCTCAAAAAACTTAACTTTTTCTTAGAATGCCGTTTCCTGTTTTAAAACATCTGACAAAAAGGTTGTTCTTCATCATTATAGCTAATTTTGTAATGCTTTTATTTAGCGATTTAAAACAAATTTTAGGGTTTGTTTCCAATTTTGCAATTGTTTGCGAATTTTAGCCATGTTCCGATAAAAGTAATTTTTCCTGTAAGTTTTCTTATTCTTTAAAGCTTTTAAGATTCTTTATAAATATTAGGCTTTGCTATCATACCGCTGTTATCAAATTTTTCGGAATTGCCACTAATTTAAAAATGACTTTTTGAGTGTTTGTAGGTAATTCTCATTCCCTCTGTAGTTTTGTTTGCTGATAGCTTTGGCTTTTCCAAAATTATATAGGAGAACGTTTCCTGATGATCTGGCCTAAGCAACCAGTGAAATGCGCATAGGGACAGCTTATCCTCCAACAATAAATGTCAGTTTTTTTTATCAATTAATAAAAAAAGGGAATTAAGCACAACAAACAAAATCTTTTAATAAATACATAATAGTATTCCAAAAAACTTTGATAATAAATTTTTGCAAGTGCTCGTGCATAAAAAAACTGAACTGGCAAATTGTTTTTATTTTGATTTCTTGCGAAAACAATAAAAGCAATTTGTTTTTGTTTTTAATATGTTTTTTCTTTACCTACTTATAACTACAATTAATATTGGGAGAATTCCAAATAATTGTAGTGAGAAATGTAAGAAAAGATAAAAAACTCACCACTGATTTGTTTGGTATTTTGTTTAAGCTTTGATATCGTTGCAAAAAAGACTTTTTGAGTGTTTGTAGGTAATTCTCATTCCCTATGTAGTCTTGTTTGCTGATAGCTTTGGCTTTTCTAAAATTATTTAGGAGAAAGTTTCCTGATGATCTGGCCTAAGCAACCAGTGAAATGCGCATAGGAACAGCTTACCCTCCAACAATAAATTTCAGTATTTTTTTTTATCAATTAATAAAAAAAGGGAATTAAGTGCAAATAACAAAATCTTTTAATAAATAATAGTATTCCTAAAAACAACTTTGATTTTTGTTAAATATTATTCTTAATAAATAATATAAAATAGTACCGTCATGGTCTTAAAATTTTGTTTTCATAGTTGGTACAAAACCATAAAAACCATTTTCCATGCCTCTCGTACATACATACATATTAAAAAATAAAATTACACCATCATTAAAATGTACAATTTATTATGGAAAAGGGCAAAAATTGCGAAAAATGTAAAAACTAGGGATGTAACGAATTCAGATACCGATATATCGGCGATACTTCACGTTTGACGATATATCGATATCGGCGATATTTTACTGTCGATACACCGATACTTTTTTTATATAGTTTTTTGAAAAAAAATTTTATTTCCAATGCTTATTTTTTGCCTAACAACTAACGTACATATGTGCATTTTACGCGTTTGCTGTGCTACTTAACAATACAATTTTACACTACGACTTTTTAAACTTATGGGTAAACACATTGAACGCTTGTTTTGGACCTGTAGCAAAATTTTCTGCTCACTTTAAATTATTTTTGTGAAAATAAAAATCACTCCGATATACATAAGCAAAGTCACTGTTACTTTTCTGATGCTATTTCGCTAGCTAGCAGTCTTCGAACATTATTAGAAAATTCGATATATGTATAAATAAACTGGGATGCAGAATAATTTATAGTCCCATAAGTTTGCGATTTACGTAGCATTCTTAATGAAAGATTTGAGTGTTTACAGAATAATGAAATCTATTGTTTATCTTCAATTCTCTACCTTCGATATAAAGCTAGAAAATTTCAAAGGCAATAGATCGAAAAAACTTCTTATTGAGCTATTCCACATGACTCTACATTCCGAAAGTGTTGAAGACACGGTCACCCCTACACCTAGTAAAAGTTCTGGAAAGTCTAAAAGAACTGACCATTGAAGTGTTTGTACAAATCTGAAAAGAAAATTTGGAGAAGGTGGATCCTTTGTCGATCCTTCGCTAAAGTCTAGATATAGCTTAGATTTTCTAATTTTTCTAGAGACGCAGATCCGCTTGTTTACTCTAGCAATTAAATGCTATACTCAAACTTTAAGACCATGGCGCAGAAATACTTAAGTTGTCAAATGAGTTAAGTCACATCTGAGAGACGATAATTTACTGCAGGTCGCTTCAAACGCACTTGCGAAATTATCTCCGCAAAAGTTGAGAATACTCTGTTTTTTAAACAAAAATCTTATGAATATTAATTTTCAATACTTATAATCTTTTACATTGTTTTTTGTTTCAAAATTAATAAATTTTACCATGAATTTAAATTCATTTCGGTGTTCTCAAAATCTTAAATATTAATAATCTTTTACACTGTAATTTAGTATAATAAAGAAATTACTCTACTTGAGTTTTGTCAATTTTGGCTTAATTTTTTATTTTATTTTCGCACGGTATCGGTATCGGCGATATTTCTTTTTGAGTGTTGGTATCGGTATCGTATACCGTGTCGTTACATCCGCAGTAAAAACAATATTTTAAGAACTCAAAAAGTATTGCAATTAAAACTTCAAACAAACAATATATGTATATATCTGTATTCTGTGTCCTTATGAGTAGCGAAGTTGATTTAACGTCGTCCGTCAGTCTGTGTGGTTGTTGGGTGATATGGTGTTTGCAAAGACCAGATACGATGGGGACTACTTTGTTATACATTTAGTCACATGTAGTCCGAATTACATTGCTATTGAGATTCAGCCAGTGAGTTAAAACCCCCGTGAGTTAAAAACCACGACTGCATGGTTATTGGCTTTTAACCCGGCGTCTTGCAGGTTGGGTCATTATGACCCATATGCTCTTAAATTGCTGTGTAACTTTTTTCAACGTTTTGCGACGTTGCCAAATTTCTCAGTAAATATGTTTAAATATGTTTTTTTTTGTATATAACAAATAGGTAAATGAGTCATGTATATATTGCTTACAGATACGTTTATCAAATTTTGAAAATTATGCAAAATACAATGTCAAAAAAACTAGGGTCATATTTACCCACCTGACTGTCGGTGTTTCTTTTATCACGTGGCCGACGCCGGGTTAAATACTATTAAGGGCATGCCAGATTCAACAAGCCGAAAATCGCATATTCATTCATTTCCATAGATTTCTGCCAATAATATTTGACATACGAAGAATAAAACTAATCACCCTGTTTCTACAGGTTCTTGAACGGCATAACATATAAAAGCACAGACAACAACCATCTCACTTAGTACTAATTTTTTTTACAAAGTTTTTACACTAATTTCTGTTATCGAAATAACAAAGTTGTACTAAATTATCAAAAACTTTAATAAAATGCACTAATCATATCACAAAACGTCGAATTTATGTAAAAACATATAAACAAAACTTTGACATAATGACATACGACGATATGTTTTCGCTCTCTAAAACTAGATTGCCAAACATGCTGTTCATACTATTCATTCTTTACATTTCTTTTGTTTTGTGCATATTTATCTATGTACAGTGGCTCACATTTAAAGCCGGGCAGACGCATTAAAATATTTCTGCACGCTATATCTCTGTTTTGATAAAAAAAAAATACAGCTCAATTTTGTCTATATTATCACAAAAATCCTTTTATTTAAAAAAAAAAGGAAAATTTGTTCTAAGTTGCGGTATAAAATGTACATGAAGGTAAAACCTAGAAAAAGTCACTTTTCTGTCTCACATTGAAAGTGGGGCATTAAATGAAATTAAATATTAAATGAAAATTCAATAAAAAATTCAATAATAATCAACAAGCATGTTTATTTAACAATTTCAAAGACCAATTTAAAAAAAGTGTTGAAAATCTCGGCATTACAGACAGCTTCAAATTCTAACAGGAGCATTCCGTACATGATGTGAAAATTGGGTGGTGTATAATTGTCCCGAGGTGATGAAAACACCTGCACAAAGTCCCGATCTCAATTTCATTGAACATTCATGAGACGAATTTGGACGCAGGATGCTGGACGGGCTGTGTACTTCAAAACAACCCTCGAAAAGTGCTTTGCAGGAAGAGTGCAATAAGATTAGTCCCGATGTTTGGATAAAACTAATTAAGTCGATGCCAAGCCATCTACATGCTGTTGGGAATCAAAAAGGTTGAGCAACAAAATACTTACTTTGTGTTTTTTAAGTGTTATTTAATTTTTACTTAATGCCCGACTTAATTATTTTATTAATATTATTTATTATTTTATTTTATTTAACATGAATTTTTATTTTGTTATACTCTCCACCACCACTAGTGGTGTCATTATTTTATATTAACTTTTATATTATACATCTAAGACCCCATAAAGTATATATGTATATTCTGGCACCTTTAATAATTTTATGGTACGTTCATACGACGATATAAACCACTTGTTTCGATCTCTGAAACAAGAGGTGTGTTCATTTACTTTACAAACAGAAACTTGCAAAGAGAGAGTAAGTAGGAATTTAAAGAAATTGCTCTCAAAAATACTAAAAAGTAAATGAACACTTTACTTTGCCAGCCAAAAATTTGCAAGTTAAAGTAATGACGAATATACAGGAATATTTGAGTACCCATTAATTATTCTAAGACTTGGAAAAATTTTATACATTATTTAATTTAACAATCTACATATGTATAAACTATGTATATAGGTATATAACATTTCAACGTTACGGACTGACTGACAGATTCATCTTCGCACAGCCTTAACACCGTGACCTATAAGGTTAAAATTTGAACCGGATACTGGTCTCTCGCTAAATCAATCCACTAAACATCGAAGAAATTTTCCTAATAGTACGAAAATTGTGTGTGTGTTAGTAAACAAGTTTAGTGCATTGCGATTCGCAAGAACCTACTTTCATGTGTAAATGCTAGGTAAGATGGAATTATTTGAAATTCGAATGTTTAGGGGATAAATAGCGTAAAAACGAGTAAATTCGCTATACTCATAACTCCTAAATTAACCGTGGATTCATCGATGCTTTCCGAACAATATTTTTGTTCGAAGAATAATTTTTTTAATGAGAGTGTTCTTCAGAACGGTTCACCACCTATTTCGGAAAATTTGCCCGGAAAAACAAAACTACCATATGGTTTACAGATGTAAGCAATTATACAAACTGGCAGCACAAGTAGCAAACTACTTATGTTTTCTAAAAGTGTGTTAGGAAAATGGACGAAAAAAGAAAAGTGATTTTATTATTTTTAATTATATTTATTTTTTATTTATTTAATTATTCAGCAAAAAAAAACAATTTTTTATTTAATTATTCAGCAAAAAAAAAAAAAAAAACAATTGTTGCACTATAGCACTATATTATGTGGCAGCTCTGTTCAACTTTTATGTACAAATAGAAAAAAGTGGCATCGCAGTTCGATTTGTTCTGAACAAGAATTAAAATTAAATCATTAATTTTTCAATTAAAGCCAATAAACATAGAAATAAAAACTGTTTTACATTCGTAACTTATCAAAAAATACAAATTTGTTTGTTTTGTTACTTTCGAAATTCAAATATTTAAGAGGTGAAAATTGTACCTATTTTTGGTACTTTCTTAAAAAAACATTTTTCTCCATTCTTTGCAATATACGTTCTCAATTATAGGCTTCCACTACACTAATGAATTTTTTTATAGTTCAATGGGGAGACAAAATATAAAAAATGGTGAAATGCGGGAAATTAAATGTCTTTGTTTTACTTTTTCGTTCTACAAGTGGTACCTTTTTAATTTGCTATAATAGATAGTAGAAACATAAAATTATAGGTGCAGGTTCTTATCCTGAGTGAATAAGAACCTATAATGTTGGTAATTTTTTTTAAAACTTAGAAACATAAACTTTGGCATTTAAATACGACAACGAAAGAAAGGTAACGGGGTAGCGGGTTAAATTATTGTTAATTATAAAATAATTTTAGAAATACTCATTATCTACTTTATGGCCGTTGTATTTGGTCCAAATGCATTTCTTTGGTGTTTCATAATAAACAAGACGGTCATAAAGTAAACAATGAGAATATCTCAAATTATTTTAAAATTAATAAGAATCTTTAAATTGGTAAATAATTTGTAAAGCAAATATTTTAACAAATGGGGTTTTATACTGCAATAGTGTTAAGTATCGGGTATCTAGGTAAACATTACACTCACAGTACTAATAACAATACCTGATCGGTTAAAAGCAAAAAAAAAAAATACATAAGGGATTTTTTTTAACAAGTTCGTTGTTTTATTTAGCAATAAAAATGTCGACATATCTGTCCTAAGTTAAACAAACGTATGATTTCTTATCGCATACATATTTTTAATTATTTTAAAAATCAACATTAACTAATACATTTTGCAAAATATCCTTATTTAAAAAAACTTTTGTTTTGTTAACAAAAGCATGAAACTGCTGCTTCAAAAATTCTTGCAAGTAAAAATTTTACCAGTAAAACTTTGCAAGATTTTTTTTGTCTCTCAATTTTTTCTCTCTTTTGACGCTCATTTGCAAATTTTTTGGGTTAATGAACACTTTCCAGTAACAATTGTTACAAATTCGTAAACATTTTTAGTAAATGAACACAGCTAAGATTGCCAAAAACGCTGGGCAAAAGATTCATTCTTGTCTTATTTTGACATTTTGTTTGTGTTGTTAGTGTGATTTTATTTAAAATATATTAAAATGTACGTAAAAATTAAAAATATATATTTTTTATTTCTTTTATTAATATTATTATGTAATAATTATCACTTTATTTTATTTAACGTGAATTTTTAGTTTGTTTTGATTTTTTGTTATCAAAATTGGAGATGATAGTACATTTTTCCTGTTTCGCCGCATGTTTCAAAATAAAACGAACTATTTCGCTATCAAAATTGAGTATGGCAAAACATGTTGTTTCAATCATGTTTGGGGCGCAAAATAAGAATAGGAGAGCGAAACACGAATATTGCTGCCCATGTGAACACGGCATTAAATCGTTTAGCTATATCCGTCTGTCGAAAACACGATCACTTTCGAAAAACTCAAAAGAAAAGAACAAACTTGTAGTCAAATTACTTGTAGTTATTCTAAGCCGTTTGGAATTGAAATGCAGCAAAATCGGTTTAGTAGGATCAGAGCTATGAATAAAAATAGGGAACCACCATCCTAAAAAAAATTATTATTTTGTTGCAAAAACTATTATAAATGGTGGAATAATGCAAGGAATGATATAAGATTCTGCAGAATTTGGTTTTTTCCATCTAGAAATCAAACTGTGAAATTTCGCGAATATCGGTCCATAATTTACCATAGGCCCCATTAAAAAGCCAACTCTCGGTAAACCGTTTAGTAGGCCTAAGTCCGTAACAAATAATGCTACTGCTATTATTTGGTATGTAACAGTTTAATAGGACTCAAAATCACACTGTTCAATTTCGTGAAGATCGGTCCATAATTTACCCGAGGCCCCATATAAACCCTGCTCTCGGAAAACCGTTTAGTACGCCTAAAAGCGTATTAAGTAATGCTATGCAATATAATTTTGTAAGTCACAGTTTTATGGGACTACAAATCACACTGCTAAATTTCGTGAAAGATCGGTTTATTATTTACTATAGGTCCCATATAAGCTTTACTCTCGGTAAACAGTTTATTACGCCTAAAGCCGTAATAAAAAAATGCTATTACAATAAAATTTAATACTTCAAAGTTCTATAGGACTGGAAATCACACTAACAATTTTCGTGATGATCGGTCCATAATTTACCATAAGCCTCATATAAAGCCCACTCCGGGAAATGAATTAAATTCGCATAAAACCGTAGCAGATATAGAAATTGCGGTAAAATTTGTTCATACAATTTTGTGATATACGGTCCATAATTAACCTTAGGTCCCATATTAGGAAGCCTTCTGAAATTCACTGCAAATGCCAACACTTATTTCACTGCTTTATTAAAATTTATTCTAATTTATGTTTCTTAATACTAGAAATCACTTTACAGAATTTTGGTATGATTGATCCATAATTTACCATGGGTCCAATATGAATTCCCCTCCCAAAAACATTTAAATTCTGCTAAAACTGTTACAAATCGTGATATTTTATTCAAGTTAGTTCAAATGACTAGAAATAAGAGCATAACACTTTCCGATTGTCGGTCAATAATTTAATTCAGGTCTAAACCGCAACCAATTTAAATGCTGAAGTCCTTTTTCATAAAGATTAATTAATAATGTATAGGTATTATATACAGCCCACTTCTGAACTGGTGGTGGAGGGTATCAACGATTCGGCACAGCCGAATATGCACTTTAACTTGTTTTTTATCGATTTAAAAAAAATAAGTTTTAGTGGTTAATAAAAGTTTTTGTATTTTCATATGAAAAATCGATTTCTAAAGATTTCCATTTTTTCGCTCTTAGATTTCTAGTTTTCGAAATCTGTAAAATTTTTATTACATATAAAAATATATTTTCTCTATTTTATGCAACTTCATTACAACTTTTTTGTAGCGTTGTCTCTTGAAATAGAATTTTTTTTTTCTGATCCTGTTTTTCCTGAAGTGCTAATTATGTTGGTTTAACAAAAAACAACTTTCAGTTTTTAGTTTCAGCCACGTTTACATTAACTTTAATTATTTTATTTATCGTTAAAAAATAGTAAAACTCTAAAAGCAAATTTATTCTTCTTTAAAATCGTGTGCGTGCTATTTGGAGAATGTGAATTATGCTCGCAGTGCATTTGAAAGTTGTGCACTTGACACTCATTAAAACTTTATAAAGTTCATCATCGTCGCTCTAAAACAAACACACAATTTTCAAACAGATGCGGATACAGAAAATCAGGTTGTAAATTTTCCCATATTTTGTTTTTTAGCTTTATATTTTTTGTTGTTGTTTGGCCTCATTTTCATCTTAAAATTCTTTATGAAGGAATGTAAATTTGCAAAATTATGAAAATACTAAAACGCGGTTTTCAGTTACAACAGGGTTAAACAGAAAATGCAAGGAGAAGTTTTAAATTTTACAACAAGACCAAATAGGAAACATTTGTTTGCCTCCTTTTGTATTACCCGTTCCTGGAGTAGTTTCATGTGTGGGAGCATAACATTTACAAGTATTTCACACACAAATAAAACTTGCATAAATTCATAATAAACACTAAAATACTTTTGAAAATATGCTCCAAATTTACCATCATTATCTTCCGCAAAGGAAAGTTGGTTGGGCTGAATATTCTACACGGTTTGTAGGAATTATATGGAAATGATGCTTTGTTATCTGGCTGTCTGTCAGTCAGTCAGGCAGTCTGTCTGTAAGTGGTTGAAATATGTTTATGGTCTAAGTACCGACTTAATTTTGGTACTTTTTTTATTTAGTTTTGCATCAGGTGAATTATTTTGAATGTTTGTATTTAGTTCAACCTAAAGTTATTAAATGCAGCAGTAAGTATGTGAATATAAAAATGCTTATTTTATTTAAATGTTGAGCAGGAGTTTAAAGGAATAACTTCAACTAAAGAATAAAAACCATTTAAATTTATTTTTGATTTATTAATATTTTTCATATGGATTATTTTATATAAAATATCTATATATATAAAAATGAATTATGTATGTTTGTATGTTTGTATGTTTGTTTGTCGCTTTATAGACTCCGAAACTACTAAACCAATTTTCCTGAAATTTTTACAGTAACATCACGTGAGCCATAAAAATAAAATAGGCTACTTATTTTTTCGATAGGGGCAGGGGAATTGGTACCCCCCATAGGATGCCAATATTAATTATCGCATATCTTAAGAGCCGCTGCACGCATTTTGCTGAACTTTTTGTAGTAGGATCTTCTAAGCCCCAAAATTTAAATAAAATAGTAGCGGGGGAAGTGGTTCCCCCTATAGGACGCCAATGTTTAATATAGCATATCTTAAGAACTGTTATAGTGAGAATGTTCAAACTTTGTAGAAGTCACTCTTATGGTATACTACTCTATTGAGAATAAAAATAAAGCGGTAGGCGCAGGGGGGGAAATACCTCCCATAGGATGCATATATTAAATATCGCTCATCTGAAGAACTATAAAAGGGACAGTCTTCAAACTTGGTTAAAGCTACTATTATGGTAAAATATAAATTTCAATATAAAAATGGGCGGGGTTGACAGGGGAGGAGCAGTACCCCTCATAGATAGAAATATAATTAAGAGCCGCTGCACGCATTTTGTTGAACTTTTGGTAGTAGGATCTTCAGAGCCCCCAAATTGAAATATAATAGCAGCGGGGGAAGTGGTACCCACCATAAGACGCCAATGGTTAATATCGCATATCTTAAGAACTTTTATAGTGAGAATGTTCAAACTTTGCAGAAGTCTCTCTTATGGTATACTATACTTTTGAAAATAAAAATAAAGCGGGTAGGCGCAAGGGGGGAAATACCTTCCATAGGATGTATAAATTAAGTATCGCTCAACAGAAGAACTATTAAAGGAAGAGTCTTCAAACGTGGTTACAGCTACTACTATGGTAAACTATTAATTTCAATATAGAAATGGGCGGGGTAGACAGAGGAGGAGCAGTACCCCTCATATAAAGAAATATTAAATACCATATATCTGAACACAAAAGTTATCAACCTTTACAGGTCAACTTTCAAAACAAAAAAAAAAAAGGGGGTAGGTGCAGGGGGAGCAAAAATAAATAAATTACACATTAAAAAAATACTGCAATTTTTTTCTTATTTATTTTTTTTACCAGTGTAGCGAAGCGCACCGGGTTAAGCTAGTTTTATATAAAACAAAAGTTCTCCTAAGTTTTAAAAACTTTTGTTTTGCGGCTTTAAGAAATTTGTTGTGATCTGTGTTCGAAAATAAACACTATATACTGTTATTTAGTGTTCGGTTCGATAGATATATGGAAAACACAAAAGCTAAAAGTGTTTTCTGTTTGTGATTTTTGAACACAAAAATAATACTTATCAAACTCAACAAAAACATAAGAACATTTTATTGCGAACTGTTTTTTTTTTTTAAATAACAAACTTAGTTGTTTTAGGTTCAGCAAAATTGTACACAAACGAAACATGTACACAATACACACACAAGCTATTCTTGATGTGGTTGTTGCTAAAATATTTTTGTTTGCTCATCCCTTTCTCGATGTAAAAAAGAAACGTTATAATGTATGTCTACAGAACCACTTCAATGTTTCTGTTTTTTAACAAAACGCAGAACACTATATAATGTTCGCTACTTGCTTGACAAAAGGTATGAGCGGTATTAAATGTTCTGTATTAATACACAAACACTAAAAAATAGATATCGTTTCTGGGTGTGTACGCCAAATAATGTTTTGTCCATTTTCGAACACTGGTTGTGATATTGAAACCTTGGATTTAACGAATACTATATTCGATATATCGGCGATATTTTACTGTCGATTCAACGCTGCTTCTTACATTTTTTTTTTAAGTTTTTTTGAACAAACATTTTAAAAACTAAAACAAGAGCTATAAGCGATTTTATTAAACATGAAAACTCTATTTCCAATACATTTTCATTAAAACAAACCGATCGATAGCGATCAGTCAAATAAGATTTTTCAGACGATTGATCTTGAATTCACGTTCTAAAATTTTGTGTCATATAAACTTTATGAACTTTATAACTGTTACAAAAATTAAATTTTTTGTTCGGCCTTTGAAAACTGACCCTGTTAACCGCATCCATCCAACTGGTGGGAAAATTTTTCTAAAACAATTTTTTTAAGGAGTTTTTTTTAGAGGTTTAAGGGCTTTACCACAGAGTAATGTAAAAGCTCTCAAGAGAACGTGTGAGTTTCACGACCAAGTTAGGCCAAATTTCAAATTTACAAATTTTTTTATTACAAATATTAAACTTTTCAATTTGGGAAAAGCACTTAAAAATAAAAAATATTATGATATAGTAACTAGGGATGTAACGAATGCCGCTAGTGATACTTCACGTTTGCCGATATAACGGCGATATTTTACTGTTAATACGCTGATACTTTTTACGTTTTTTTTTAAAAAACAATTAAATTTTCAATGCTTATTTTTTGCATAACAACTAAGAGCAAAAAATTAAACAGAATAATAAATTGTTACTTTTAATTCTTAAGCTGGAGGTCCACACCACGCGTTTTAGCTTCCACGCATTGCATGCGTTTTATACCTTACTTGCGTTCTACGTTTCAAGTTACATGCAACGCTTCTGATGCGGCATCACCACAAGCAAAAATAAAATTTCATTTGTCAAAATCAGCTGATTTATTCGAACGCTGCTTGTGACGCTTGCAAAAGTAGAAAGTAAATCTACTTTTCGCGTTCAACGCCTCAAGGCATCCTACGCTTTTGTTACATGTAACTTACTACGTATAACTACACAGATTCTACTTTTTTGACAGCTGCGTATGCAGCGAAAAAGCGAGTAACGCGTGGTGTGGACCTCCAGCTTTAAGCTGGAGATCGATCCACACCACGCGTTTTATGCGTATGTTTCTTTTTTGACTTTTTTTTTTTAAAATAATGATACTTCATGCTTTCGATAAGTATATGATTTTACACGTTTGCTGTGTAACTTGTCAATAAAATTTTACACTACGACTTTTTGGAGTGATGCCTAAACACATTGAACGCTTGGTGTGGACCTGCACCATCAGCCGATTTGCTTTGCGCAATAACGGTAACACGTTCTTCCATTGATAAATCGTGTATGCAATTGTACGGTTTAAGAATTTTCTGCTAATTTTTAATGATTTTATTAAGCAATTTGTTTATTTTTGATTTTGTTTTTTTTTTATCCTCTTACAACTACAATTCGTGTTGAGAAAAATCAGCCAGTTGTAGGGGAATATAAGAAAGATAAATTCAATGTTTATTGTTGTGGCTTTGCTGAAGCTTTGAAATTGTTACAAGTAAGACCTGAGTGTTTAAAATTCTTATACACTTTATGGTCTTATTTGTAAAATATTTTTTAGCTTTTCTAACGTCTTTGGTAAAAGTTTCCTAACGAGCTGGCCTAAGCAACCAGCGAAATGCTCATAGAAACTGGCTTTCCCTCAACAATAAAATTTCAGTGTTTTTGTCATAAATAAAAATTGGGAGTTTAGCACGTCATTAATAAATGAATTAATTAATAATAAATTTTGTATTTCCGAAAATAACTTTTGATATAAATCATTTCGCTACAAATTTTGGATTACTTCAAAGAGACCAGAAAATCCATAAGCAAAGCCACTGCTACATTTTCTGACGCTATTTCACTAGTTAACAGTTAAAAAAAAAAAAAAAATACGATAAATGAATAAACTGAGATGCAGAATAATTTAGAGTTCCAAAAATTGGCGATTTACGTATCATTAGCTCTGAATGAAAGATTTGGGTGTTAAGAGAATAATGAAATCTATTGTTTATCTACAATTCTCTACCTTCGATGTCAATCTAGATAATTTAAAAGAAAATAGATCGAAAAACGTCTTATTGAGCTACTTAACATGACTCTACATTCCGAAAGTGTTAAAGACACGGTCACCTCTACACCTTGTAAAAGTTCTGGATAAGAATGATCCTCAGTCCATCCTACGCTGTGGTTTAGCTAAATAAGAAGTCTATACATACCTTCGATCTTCTAATTTTTCTAGAGACGAAGATCCGTTTGTGTACTGGTGCTATTAAATATTATACTCAAAATTTAAGACATGGCGCAGAAATACTAAAGCTCTAATCGTATAAAACGCCAAAGAATTACATTGAAAGCACAAACAATGTCATAAATATTTTGCAATTTTGTTGTTGCTTTCTACAGAAATTCATGTACCGTTTTAAAATTTTCAACGCCACAGGCTATGCAGCGTTTGAAGTTTTAAAACGCAATGTGAAAATTACAAAATATTTATGACATTGTTTGTGCTTTCAATGTAATTTTTGGCGTTGTGTTGCATTTTACATGATCAGGGCCTAAAGTTGTCAAATGAGTTCAGGCACATCTGAGAGACGATTTTCTACTGCAGGTCTGCTTCAAACGGAGTTGCGAAATTATTTCCGTAAAAGTTGAGAATACTTTGTTTTTTAATCAAAAATCTTATTAATATTAATTTTGAATACGTATAATCTTTTACACAATTTTTTGTTTAAAAATTTTACCATGAATTTAAATTCATTTCGTTGTTTTCAAAATCTTAAATAAAATTTTAAATATAAATAATCTCATACACCGTAATTTTGTATAATAAAGAAATTACTCTACTTAAGTTTGTTAATTTTACCTTGAACTTAAATTTTATATTCGTATCGGTATCGGCGATATTTCTTCTTGAGTATTGGTATCGTATCGGCGTATAGTCCCTATTTATAATATTGTAGCGTATATGCATACGACTGTACTTTTTTTTACCTTACATACCACTGTACTTTTCTAACACAAAATTCCACACAACACTTGACACCTGCATACCACTGTCTATCACTAACACAAAATTCCATACGACACACCACATTTTTACTAGATTGCAAGTGAAAGAAAATATTCAGAGCGGAGAAATGAAAGGAACAATTTAATTGGCAAAAAATCAGTTTGACAAATTTCATAGATTTAGTATAACACAGTTGTAAAATTATTATATAAGGAGGAATTTAAGAAACAATAAAACAAAGCTGAACTGTTAAAGCGGCTCTTTAGCAATAAAATATTTGGCATTGCTCGCCTTTATAATAAGCAAAAGTTCTCGAACATCCAAAAATTCTTTTTTTACACTACATAGCGATCCTGGCAATCCTCTTTACACTACACATGTTCATTATATGTTCATTACAATATTAGAAGGGTTTCTGTCCACATATGCGATATTTTTTTTTTATTCGAATTTATTCTATGAGTTAAATTTCAGTTATGTATTTTATAAAGCTTTTTGTAATAGTTCTATTCCTTAAAATTTTTTAGGAATGACTTTTATACACTACAAGATTATTATCTTGTGTAACACAAAGAATGCTGACGAAGGCCGTAGCGGGCCAGAAAATGCATTACATTCTGCTGGTGTCTTATAATTGTAAATTTTCCTAAACATACAATATACTTCATTGCTATCCAACGGAAAGCTAAGGTAAAATGTAACAAGAAAATACAAGATAATAGTCTGGTAGTGTATAAAAGTCATTCCTAAAAAATTTAAGAAATAGAACTATTACAAAAAGCTTTATAAAATACATAACTGAAATTTAACTCGTAGAATAAATTCGAAAAATAAAAAAAATGTTGAATATAATAAAGTTGCTTATGATAAGAAATAATCCCCAATATCAATTTTGGAAAATGTTATTACATACCCGAATTTGATCATTTGTAAATTAATCTCAGAATAATAAAAACCCTTAAACTTCCCGTTGATTTAATCCAAACTTTAGGCCCTAATCATGTACAACGCAGCGCAACGCCAAACAATAACATTGAAAGCACAAACAATGTCATAAATATTTTGTAATTTTGTTGTTGCTTTCAATGTGAATTTCTGTAGAAAGCAACAACAAAATTACAAAATATTTATGACATTGTTTGTGCTTTCAATGTTATTCTTTGGCGTTGCGTTAATTCTGTGGCGTTGCGCTGCGTTGTACATAATTAGGGCCTTAATCACAAAACATATTTAATTAAAAAAAGTTGACCAGTTATTATTCAAAGACTAAGAGGGGGTTCCTTTTATACAAATTTACTATTAATTCCATACCACTACTGTAAGAATGAGCATATAAATACTACAAGCATAAATATTATGTATGTCCATTAATATTATACATGAATATGGTCTTGTGCACTGATAGAAAAGGCTTCATAACGCTTATGAATTGTGACATCTGTACTATGGCAAATGTCTTAGATTTTGACCCCATGACACTTTTCATCATGGTAATGTCAGCCTTATCATCACTTGGTCAAATTGTTCACAGGGTCAAAAATTTTAATTATGTCATCAATGGGATGACACATCGGCATCACAGATATGACGACTCAGAATCAGTTTAATAAAACATGTCAGCAGTGCGATAACAAACTGTCATAAAATTTAGTCATTGTAATTGACCTTAATTGTTACTAAAAATAAGAAATGTGATTACTTTAGGAGTAAATTGAACACAAATATTTCGTCTAGTGAGCTATGGAAAAATTTTGAGCAACTTGGTTTGAGAAAAAAGAAAAGTGAATGTGATATATGTCCAGAGGCCATGAATCAATTCTTTCTATAACCATCTGTCGTAAATAGTACTGATAACTACCATGTTAATCCAAACATTTTATATGAGGGTGACCTGTTTTCCTTCAGCACTTTTAGCACTGAGGAGGTTGGCAGATCAATTTCGGCAATTAAGTCCACTGCAGTTGGTTATGACGGGATAAGTATAAAATTCATAAAGCTCATTTTACCATTCATACTCCCTGCAATTACTCATTTTTTTAACCACATTGTTACATCATCAACATTTCCTAATGATTGGAAAATTGCTAATGTTATTCCAATCGCGAAAAAGACTCAGCCTACTGGTTCCGAAGACTATCGACCTATTAGCATCCTACCATCTCTTTCTAAAGCTTTTGAAAGATTGGTTTCTAACCAAATTGTAAATCACCTACAATGCCAAAACCTCTTATCTGAGAATCAATCTGGCTACCGCACGGGGAAAAGTTGCGCTACTGCCATAGTAAAAGTCTTGGAGGATATTCGTCCATATTTTGATAAAGGTGAACTTACTATTGTAGTTCTCATTGATTTTTCAAAAGCTTTTGATACTGTCAACTATGATGTGGTTTTAGCAATTATTCTGCCAATCTTATCAGATCATATCTTACGGATCGCTACCAACGAGTTAGTTCAAAGTCGTCATTCTCAACAGTTAAACCTGTGTTATCTGGAGTTCCACAGGGATCAATACTTGGCCCTTTACTCTTTAGCATGTTTATTAATGACATCGTTCATTGTTGTAAAAATTCTAGTATTCATTTATATGCAGATGATGCTCAAATTTATCTTTCACGGCCTGTGGGACTTACAGAGGACTTAGTTTTTCGTCTTAATGAAGATCTTAATGAGATTTGTGAATGGTCCATCAAGAACAATCTTAAAATAAACACATCAAAAACGCAAGCTCTTTCCATTCATGTAAGGGGATACCCTGGAAATATCTTGCCGGAAATTTGTATGCATAATGAAGTTGTGAAATATATTAGGGTTGTGAAAAATCTTGGTATTGTTATTAACTCTGAACTTACCTGTAAGGACCATGTCAGCTATTCCATTACTAGAATGTATAATGTTCTTAGGAAACTATGGTATTCATCGGCATTTATTACGAGTGATATAAAACTCAAACTAGTTAAAACTCTCATAGTTCCCATCATAACATACGGTGCTATTGTTTTTGGCGAACTTGATGCAACTTCAAAATATAAATTACAGAAAGTCATCAATAATTGTGCCAGATGCGTGTTTAACAAAAGAAAATATGATAGAATATCATTACAGATTCTGGGATGCAGTTTGACATCGTACCTAAATATACGTAACTTAGTTTTTCTTCACAGGGTTATATATTCGCGTGAACCTGGTTATATTTTCGAAAAACTATGCTTCTCTAGATCTGGTCGCACTTCTAACCTGATTATACCCAACTATAGCTATTTATCGTCCTCAAGATTGTTCTTTATTAGTACTGTGAAATTATGGAATAACTTACCCAATTATATAAAAGCCGATCCCCGTGCATCGTCTTTCAAAATGGCAGTCAAAAAACTTTTTAGTAATTAGTAATTAATTTTCTTGTTCATATGATTATATTGTTTATATAATTTAAAATTTTTGTTTTTTTTTTTTTTTTAATATAATCATCTTAAATCTAGTACTTAAGTTTATTAAAGATGTAATTCGATTAATTATTTACATTTGTTTGAGGTGCTTAAAGAGACTTCGAGTCTTATTTGTACTAATTATGGTTTAAATAAATAAATAAATAAATAAATAAATAAATAATTCAAATTGAGAGAATATCATTATTTTCTTACCCGTTACACATCATTGTTTCACTTTTGTTGCATTCCGCCCTTTGTTAACAGAAGATCTCTAAATTATAAGACACCAGCAGCATTCCCGGTTTTTTTAGAATATGGGAATTTTTGCTACTAATTTTACTCTTTGAACATGAAAATAATGTTAATAATATATTATGACATGATATATTATGTAATCGCACTGATGACAGTTTGTCAACGCACTGATGACATGATATATTATGTCATCCCACTGATGACAGTTTGTCATCGTACTGATGATAAAAAACCTCAGCGTTATGACGCCTTTTCTATCAGTGTACACAAAATGTGGCATTGAATTGATGTCACTGTTGTCATAGCATATATGACGCATAAAATATAACAAAATTTTAGGATGACGTTCGTCATTGGATTGATGTCACTTTTTGACTCATTGATGCCATTTGTAATAATATTGATGTCACAATTCTGATGTTAGGTCAACATCAATATGAAGATGCGTTTTTCTATAAGTGTATGCATTTACGCAACAACTTAAAAACAAAAAAAAAAAAAAAAAAAAAAAAAAAAAACTCAATGTTAAATAATAAAACCTCTGACACATTGGCTTTATGCGCAAACATTTAATTTTTGTTGTTGCTGCTGCTGTTGATTCCCTTTTAGAGTGCACATCAAAAGTTCCTCATGCTCAACTAATTTTTTTCAACAAAATTGTGTTACCATCCATGATTATGCTGTACGCTTTTAAGTATGGAATGCAAAAAAAAAAAAAAACATTAAACTGCATCTCAAAATGAGTATCATAATATGCTGATAAAGCAGAAAAGAGTAAAGTGAGTGCGGAAAAAATTTTGCGGTCTAAAAGGTTATAGGAATACACTTTACATATGAAATAATAAGAAGTGAATTTTCTACCCGTAAATAGTAATCCATTTAATTATTGCTTGCTATTAGTACGTACTGCAAAGTAACACAAGTAAGAACGTTGAGTATGATACCCTACACCACAGTATTTACAGAAACATTTTCGACAGTGCCCCATATCTGGGTCCCATGGATCATGTTTAAACATGATGTATAAAATAAAAAAATGCATACATATTCACTAGAGTGACCGGATCTTATATGGGGGGATACAAATGTCGGAATTTTGTTGGTCTTAACCCCACAAAACGATTCTCCTTTCCAGATATTGAGATAGCCAAAATTTGAGAAATTTACAATTAAAAACTTTACAAGTAGGTACTTTTACTTTATCGATCATAAAATAATTAATAACCCATCGATTTTCATGCAGCTTTAAGAGTAAATAATAAAAGTATTAAATATGTAGTATGATCAGGTACATCAGGTCCATTATTCCAATAAAAATGAAAATAAAATATGTACACTCGCAGGTAGTCACAACTAGAACATGGTATACCGATAGTCGCAAATAGGACGCATGTAAATAAATTATATAAAAACAACACAATAAATAGATTTAAAAAATATTGTGTAATAAATATGGTTAAGCTGTTAAAAAATCACAAAATTTTTAGCTCTACACAAACTTGCGATAACAAATCGTCGGCTGATAATTTACGATAGTTTCGAGAAACAGAGTTTGAACACATTTAATTTAAAAATTGCTTTAGCAAATATTACATACGACAAACTCAACACTCCATATCTAGAAAACCGTATGAGGCATCGAAAAACTGATTACGCCAAATGAAAGATCAGGTCGGAAAACCTAAGGAATCGATCTTAACTCAAAACCGCAAAAAATCCACATACGACATTTAAATTATCAACCGACGAAATGTCAAAGTAGGTACTTTCACTATATCGGGAATAAAACAGGAATTTATCCATGGATTTTCATGAAATAAAATTTATTTTACTTCTAATATATGCAGCTTTGAGCTGAAGTATTAAAACTGGTAAAGCCTATAGTACACGGAATGTAAAAAGCCACATGCGCATGTGGTTCTGACGTAATTTTGACGTCACTACAAGGCTACAATAACTATTGCGTGTTGTGTAATGACGTCAAAACTACGTCAGAACTACATGCGCATGTGGGTTTTTACATTCCGTGTACTATAGGCTTAAGTATTTGTTGATTTCAATTTTTTATGAATTTATTTAATTCAAAAATTTTATAAAAAAACAAAATAAATATTTCTTTTGCCACTTCGGCCTCAATAACTCCAAAAATAATGGCTAAATTAAAAAATTATATTAGAAAAACTTAAATCTGGCATAATTTAAAATGTTTTGACGGATTGCATAACAAAATCGGGTACGTCGTTCCAAAGTTACGATAAGATGTAAAGAGCAGCCTTTTCAAAAATCTCAATTTTTAGAAAAAATTTTTAAAAAAAAATCTTACAATAGAATTTGAAATAATGATGATTTTTGCAGTTAGGTGACTATAGCGGATCAAAAATATATAGTGGTTATTCAAGGGAAAAAAAACTTCATTACATTTACATTTGTTGCAAAGTGTAATTGTTTGATCTAAAAAACCAACAATTATGTATATAATATAAATTTTAAAGAACAATAATAGCTTTCTTTTGAGATATTAATCGTGTTTTTATTACTAACAGTTCTGGAGTTATGGCTCCATATGTCAGATTCTTGCCCAACAATATCGATTTTTCCAAATTTTGAACGACGAGCGGCATGGGTTAGCATTGTTTAATCGATCTCAAATTTAGCGTATCTCAATATCTGGAAAGGGGAATCGTTTTGTGCGGTTAAGACCAAAAAATTCCAACATTGATTTTTTGTGGTCACTGTGGTGGCTATTATGAACTTAATTGGATTTTCGACAGCAGTCGAATTAGTTGATCGAACGAATTTTCATTTGGTATTATGGCACACATTCGATAAAAACGTACTATAGTGATTTAGTTTATTCACAGTAGTACATTTTCAATCCGCTGTCACTTTAAATAAAAATTTTTTGTTAACAAATTTAAAAAATAAAACTAATATTATTCATGACTACGACGGAATTATGGTACTATGATTCATCTGATGAAGATGAACGCTTACTGGAACTGAGCTGTAGCTGTAGCCTGAACTTTTGTAAAAATTCCTTTTGCCAACAAAGGATTTTGTTTCATAAGGGAAAGAAACTTTTCTAAATGCTGCTTACTACTGTCGACTTTACCCCTGCATAAAATAACCAAAAATAATTAAGAATGTGCACACTAAAACTAATAAATTAACAAAAGCTTACATTTTCAACAATTTTTTTTTAATTATTTACACCGTCGAAAGCAAATTTGTTTTCGTTAAAAAATTCGATGCACAACGAAATTTTCGACAGTGCTGCCAACTCATAATACCAAATTAACATTCGATGTTCGATAGCCAGCGAAAATCGTTTATCGAATGTAACTCATAATAGGGGCCATAATAGCGGCCTGTAATATTCACAAACAATAAAAAGTTTTTTTTATTAAAAACTGTGGTTTTTAATGGTATCAAAACCTTGTTTTATGTGTGCACATTTTCAAAATAGTATAAGTAAATGTGTATGTATATGATATAATACATATTTGTTTATTGTAAATCTTTAATATAAATAACATATATTAAATTATTTATTTATTTATAAATACAAGAAATACTGTTTTAATACCATTTAATCCACTTCGTACTTTTGCTGCAAAGCGGTCACCATTTGAATATTTTAAATTCCCATCACTGTGTGTGTTGTTTTATGTTTTTAAAAAACAGATGACACGTTCTCATATGCCATTGCAAGGTGATTTACCAAATAATGACGAAATTCCCACTTCTAATTTAACTCGGCTAGAAAAAACCATGGAAACATTAGTGCAAACCGTTAACAATTTTACCAACACAATGGGTAACATGATGCAAGAAATGTTAAGAATGCAATCGATGTTATTGCAAGCTGTACTAAATAAGCCATGAACTGTCTAAAAATTTGCTTTTGGAACGCAAACGGCATCCGCCAACATAAAAATGAACTAGAATACTTCCTTAAAAATAAACAAATCGATGTTATGATGGTTTCTGAAACTCATCTGACCTCGAGAAATACGTTTAAAATCAATGGTTATATATTATATGATACCAAGGACCCTCGAGGTAGAGCTTGTGGAGGTTCTGCCATTTTGATAAAAAACCGAGTAAAACACTACTTAACGTGTGATCATCGTGAAGATTATCTCCAAGCAACGACCATTTGCGTCGAGGAATTAAATCGAAACCTAGTTATTTCATCAATATATTCACCACCTAGATTTTCAATATCAGAAAGCCAATATAATAAATACTTCAAAGCATTAGGACCCTGCTTCCTGGCTGCTGGCGATTATAACGCTAAACATACTTTCTGGGGGTCACGACTTATTACGCCTAAGGGTCGTGTTTTGTTTAACACAATTCGTAAAATGGATCTAAATGTGATCGCGAGCGGTGAACCAACATATTGGCCTACTGATCAGCAAAAAGTTCCAGATGTCATAGATTTTGGAGTGGTTAAAAACATCCCCGCAGAAACGATTTATGTTGAGGCTTCCTTAGAATTATCTTCCGACCACACACCTACAATTGTTACTATAATGATTCCAAATAGAATCGTATCGCCGTCTGGGTACTTATCCAAATCACCCTCACAAATAAATTGGTTAAAATATAAAAAATATCTTAGTGCCCATTGCACAGAAAATATTCCGCTTAGCACACCGGAGAGCGTGGATCTCGCTATTGTTAATTTTGACAGTTATCTCAAACTAGCTGTTCAACATTCCAGCACAACCCTCAAAAAAACCAAAAACAATATCATATATTCTGTAGATGTCGAGCGTCTATTGACTGAAAAAAGGAGAGTTCGAAGAGAGTGGCAATTGCACAGATCCCCCCAACTTAAGACTTTATTAAAAGACTGCACAAAAAGGCTAAGAAAGTTACTGCAGTCCCAAAAAACTGCATCCTTTGAAAAATATCTTAAGGAACTTGATGCAACTCCACAATCAGACTACTCATTATGGCGTGCAGCTAGAAATCTTAAAAGACCAGTTATCACTAAACCACCATTAAGAAACTTAAACGGAAGTTGGGCAAGAAATGATATAGAAAAAGGAAATCTTTTTGTTAATCATTTGAAAACCGTATTTACCGCTCACACATCTCTCGATATGGCGGTCGAGTTACCACCTGTTGCTGTTAGAGCAGCTGTTCCACTAAGATTTGAGATAAGAGAAATCGAAAAGGCTATTCATGATTTAAACCCGAAGAAAGCCCCTGGTTTTGATAAGATCAGTAACAAAATGCTTTTGGAGCTACCCAGCATAGCAAAGAAAATTATTCTCTTTATTTTTAATGCTATTTTACGCCTTGAATACTACCCTCAGGAATGGAAAGTATCATTAGTTACCATGATACCTAAATCAGGAAAGGATCCTACAAAAGTTGAGTCATATAGACCTATAAGCTTATTGTCTAATATATCAAAGCTGTTTGAGAAGCTGTTAGTGTCAAAATTAACCCCAATTTTAAATGTAAATAGATGTATTCCAAACCATCAATTCGGCTTTAGAAGAGAACATAGCACAATTGAACAAACCCATCGTATAGTAAACGCCATAAGAAAAACCTTTGAAGAAAAAAAATATTGTTCCGCCCTCTTCATCGATGTTTCTCAAGCTTTTGATAAAGTCTGGCATGAAGGCTTATTACATAAATTGAAGCTAAATTTACCAGTAAACACACACAAGCTGTTAGAAAGCTACTTAGTCGGTCGAAAGTTTATTATTAAAGAAGGTGCTTTTATAAGTTCTCCTCAGCCAATTGACGCTGGAGTCCCTCAGGGAAGCATCATGGGCGCACTGTTATACCTAATATATACCTCAGACATGCCAACAAACAACCACACCCTAACTTCAACATTTGCTGATGATACAGCTTTTTTAAGCGTGCACGAAAACTGTCATGAAGTTTCTCGCTACTTGCAGGATCATATATTTGAACTGGAAAAGTGGTTAAAACAATGGAGAATAAAGGTTAATGAGCAAAAATGCGTACATATAACATTCACCTTGCGTCGGGAGTCATGTTCCCCTATTAAAATCAATAATCAATTAGTGCCCCAACAATCGCATGTAAAATATCTCGGAATTCATCTAGATCGGCGTTTAACATGGAAATGCCATATAGAAGCAAAACTAACACAAATGAAACTAAAAGCAATTCAACTTAATTGGCTTATTGGAAGAAACTCTGTTCTTAGTCTCGATTGTAAACTTCTACTTTACAACTCTATCTTAAAACCAATTTGGTGCTACGGTATTCAGTTATGGGGCACTGCCTCGGCTTCTAATATCGAAAAAATTCAAAGGCGACAAAATAAACTTCTTCAAATAATCACAGCCGCTCCCTGGTATGTTAAAAACTCAAATATTCACAAGGATCTCAATGTGCCGTTAGTAAAAACTATTATTACGAACTATGCAGTAAAATATTTAAAAAGACTTGAGTCGCACCCAAATCCACTAGCTCGAAATATTTTAAATTACAGCGGCCACTCTAGATTAAGGAGAAGAGATACAGCAGGACTCATCAGACAAGAAGAGCGCTAAACATCTACATATGTGAACAGAAACCGTGAAGAGAAAAATTTTCGTCTAGCATTGGCAGGACAAAAATAAAGTATTAGTATAAGATTTGATTAATTATTGTTAGTTCATATTTAATATATGAAGATTCAATAAATAAATAATGAAAAAAAAAAAAAAAAAAAAAAAAAACGTTCTTACATGTTCTATAAGTGCATAAACGAGCTAACAGTACGTTACGGAACGTAATATTGCATTTCATTACATTTACGGTCGGCTAAAGCGGCCTTAAGTCATATGTACGTTATTTATGTTATATGATAATAAAAACAGAAAAGGGGTCGGGAAAAAAAACTTTGCACTTTTAGCCATTAAAGACTCCGATCTCGGTAAAAAAAAAAAATAATAGGATGGAAGTTTGCAGCTGAAAAGATATAAGAAACCAATAAAGAAAATTGTGATAATGAGCCAACGCTAAAAGAACCACTGCAAAATTGTGCATCGGTATCATCTGCTGATCAACACATACCGACAACGTCTCCGTAACCGCCTAATATTGAACAAAATATAATTATAACTGTACAACCTTCTCTTGACTTTCATCAGAGTCTTAATAAGTTCAACTGACAAAAAATGGCTTGACTAGAAAAAGAAATATATACACAACAACATTTCCAAATTTTGAACTTTTTTGTACAATTTGGTCTTCGTAAGATTTTTTGAGAGTAATATAACTAGGCAAAAAAGTCATAAGCCCACTTTCTTTACTTTATCATCAAAATTTCCGCTGTCTGAAAGGCAAACAACATCTGTTGATTTGCAGCAGCACCTAGAGAGAGCCACCAGCAGACCGCAATTTCCCACAATGAGTGGACAATCTTCCTTTAGCGCTAACTTTTAAAGATCCTCATTCCCGCGATTTTGATTTAAAAGCAAAGCCACCACATGATTTTCAAAAGATCCTCACAAACAAACAACAAATGAATAACAAATTCCCAGGAGCTGCTGACTCCCGTGGTAGCAGTATCTATGGTCCGCCGTTAACAACCACTTAGAAAGGAGAAAGATCTGCCAAATAACGGGTATTGGCTGCACCTTTAACTCCGGAGGATGTAACACCAAAATGTAAAGTATCCTTGGGATGTATCCGTACATACTCACGTGGGGCATAACAAGAAAATCTTACTTGGTGGAGTTACTTACTCTAGTTTATCAACCCAATTATGAATTAAAACGTTTCCTTTTCCTATTTAAATTCAATTGTAAAAATGGAAAAAAGGAAAAAAACTCCCGAAAGTATTTTTTTTCAGCATTGGGCTGTATAGTAGTCGAACTGGGAGCCCCGGTAGACTAGTTGGTAGTCAGCTAGTCTATCAGCGCCGGGGTTGCGGGTTCGATTCCCGCCATAGACTCCGTAGAGCTTCGCGGGATTAAAGTCGAATCAAATAATATATTTTTAAACCATTTTTGAGATTTTTCAAAAATATTAAATTTTAGGACGCGAAAGATAAAAAGATGAAACCTAAAGATCTCAAAACTACTAAAATGGAGATAAGACTTTCTTTCTTAGGAGGTCAATATAGTCTTTGTTATATCCTAAGCTATAGTCTTAATAATGGTCTAAATCAGAGACCGGCAAACAGATACATAAAAATATTTTAGTATTATAAGTGAGAATAGAGACCAATGTAAGCAGAGTTGCCAACAGTCTTTTATTATAATACTAAATTGGTAGAAAACTGTTTAAAATTCGGTTAAAAATAATTAAAATATTTCCGCCTGGAAAACGCTACAGTAATCAGGAAGTTCATTTTTCAGGAGTACAGAGCAACGGTTGCTTTCCCGACTGGCACCACTAAAATAACCTATAATGTAGTTTTGTTTGCAGTCTAGTCTATAGCTACCCAATCATATCCTTTACTCCCAAATAAAAGTAACATTCACTCATTGGAACTTATGAGACTCTAAACGAAAATGTGGTCTAAAGTTTGAGCAACAGCAACTACCGTATAAACTTAACGAACTTCAACGAATAGTAACAACAGTTGTTGTCTGTCATAAACTTTTTGTTTAGTTAGCTGTTTTCCTGTTTTTTTCTTGCTTTTTTTTTTTTTTTTTTTTGGTTTTCTGTGGCTCCTTTCTGTAAAACTGTGACTGAACTAACTTTTTATTCATTTTTATCCGACTTTTTTCGGGAGACAAAAAAAAAAAAAATACACCAACACGATGAACACGATGCATCATTATGGTTGTGAAAATTTTCAACGTCACACAAAATGTCCTAGAAAATAAAAATGTGTTTACTTTAAAATGTAGATGGATGCATGTATACGCTCTAATAATTGCTTATGAGTTTAGGCGAATCCTTACACACGAACACATACAGACACACTTACTCTCTTTACAATTCGTATGAATTTAGGAGTATAGTGTACAATTTTTTCAGTTATAGTTTTTGGCATCATTTTAATGCGGAAATATGTAGAGTGCCAACATTTTGTTACAATTGTATGGAATATAAAGAACACTAGATTAAAGACGAAAAATAAGATAAATATGTATAAGTACATATAAATATTTTTATAAAAAGAAACAATACAGGAATAAGAATAGAAAGTAAAAAAAGAATTAGAAAAATCATTTATCCCTTCATTCCATATAAAATGATTACATACAACTGAATAAAAGTCGCTTATTTGCAACAAGGTTTCCTCTTTATCTTTAGCATTCTCGCATGTTGTACACTTGCTAGTAAGCGATTAAGGTAATAGGGCCAGAGGAAAATAGATAATTTCAAAACAGTCATGGAGGAGGGTCACTTTTTGCAAATTGATTAAATATAAAACAATGTGATTTAAGTTTAAGTGGTTTATTTAGAAATGAAATAAAAGCAAACAAATTAGACTGTTATATTCGGCTGTGCCGAATCTTTGATACCCTCCAGCGACAGTTGGAATATTACAGAAGTCAGTTTTATAAGGAATCTATAAATTATTAACCAATTTTTATAAAAACTTACATCAGTATTGCATATAATCGGCATTATAAATAATTGGCTAACCATCAGAAAGCTCTATGCTTTTATTCGGGAATTACACATTACTGGGTACCAAATCACACTTTTGTAGCAAAATTACACACACAAATCGAAAAAGTAGCTCTGCTAGAATAATTTCGCCTTGCAAGATCTTATTGATATTCCTTAAGGCCGGTATTCACTGTCCTATTCAGTCGCACGATATGTCAAAAAATCGCGTGTGCTCATATTGTATGACAGTGTGGCCTAAAAATGAATTGACATGTCTTTCCGACTTGCAAATGCTTATGAAAATTTTCATAAAATGATATGCGATCAGAGTTGCATTTTCTTGTAAAGTAGATGAGTCATTTGAGTTTGCATCTTTTTTGTGGAATAGTGTGGCATTGACAGCAGTTTTTGCAGACATTTTTTTTATGTCGGATAGAATTCCGTCAGATTTTCGTGTGAATGAATCGTACGATTATGTAGGATAGTGAAAACCGGCCTTTATTTGCAATTAAATCGTTATGTTTGCAAAAAAAGCAATGCTTACCAATTTCTGTACATAGAGTAAGAGCGGGTAATGTGGTACAGTGCCTTTTATTTAAACTAACAAATCAAGCGTAATGAAACCAATCTAAATGGTTTGCCGCTCTCAAAAAATTAAGAAAACTTTGATCTGTTTTATTTTTGAAAGTCATTCTTAGTGTGAGTGTCGAAAAATTCGATTGGCTGCGAAGTCGACTTTTTTTTGGGTGCTGTTAACAAATAATGTTTTCTTGTAAAGGTGCATTTAAAAGTTTTTAAGTGTATAACTAAAGTAATTGGGAAGTACCAAATTAGTGAACAATATATGCAATTACTCAATAGCTGTTGCGATTTTTCAGATTGTACGCACATTTGGACTATTAAATTGACCGAAAAAATCACGAAGTGCACGATATGCATTTTGATTTGAACGCCCATTTTCATAATGAGCCTAAATAACTTTAACGCGTTGATCGATTGTGTATCTTTTCATGGTTCAAATTGAGTTAGTCTGAGATTGAGAAATGTCAAATGAAATGCAGAAAAAAATTTGACGTTTAGGTTTGGTTCACATTCACCAGCCTTTACTTCACAGTTTTATAGGACTAGAAATCACACTATCAAATTTCATGGAGATCGATGCATAATTTACTATAGTCTTCATATAAAGCCTACTTTCGGAAAACAGTTAAGTACACCTAAATCCGTAATAAATAGTGCTATCATAATAAAATTTTATACTTCACTGTTTATAAGACTAGTAATCACACTTATTAATTTCGTAATGATCGTTTCAAAATTTACCATAATCCCCATATAAAGCCCACTCTAGGAATTAACAAGATTCGCCTAATACCGTAGCAAATATAGATATTGCGGTAAAATTTGTCAAAATTTAGCTTCATATGACCATAAAATATGTCATGCAATTTCGTGATGTACGGTCCATAATTTATTATAGATCCCATATTAGGCAGCCTTCTGAAATCTACTATAAACGCTAAAACTAATTTCACTGCTGTATTGAAATTTTTTCTTATTTATGTTCTTTAATACCAGAAATCACTCTACAGAATTTTGGGATGATTGATCCACAATTTACCATGGGTCCAATAAAATTTATCTTCCTAAAAATCATTTTAGTTTTATACAGAAAAGCATAAAACGTTCTGATTGTCGGTTAATAAATAATATAACAATTAATGAAGAAATTAATATAAGTTTAAACCGCAAACGTCCGTTTTTATAAAGATTAATTAATAATATATAATAATATATATTCGAAATGTCGGTGGAGGGTATCAAAGATTCGGCACAGCCGAAAATAGCACTCTTACTTTTTTTTGTATAAAAAGATAAATAGTATCAAGGTTATTGGATAGATAATAAGATAATTCAAACAATATGATATTACAAGTAGAACTACTAGTAATGCATATGGGGTACGTTCTTGAATGCATAACTGCGCTGCATGAGTGATTTCAAATGTTCATATGTATATATATATATCAATAAAGTATATGTGGACCAAAATATTAACAAATACATACTCCACAAATATAATAGTCACACAATAAAAAAAATTTTAATTTTTTTTTTTTTTTTTTTTGTTGGCACCAGCACTCAGGGGATGACCCCTACTAATGCAATGCATTGTGTTGGAACTAGGAAAATAGGTTATGGGAAGGAGGAAAGAGGGAGTAGTGCTTGTGAACATTCGACTTGAACTTATTCATGTTGAAAGTGAGAGGGAAGACTTCAGTAGGAAGGTTATTCCACATACGAACAATCCGGCCAAAAAACGAATTTTCCCTGTAATGCGTTGTACGATTCACCGGCCAATCGACCACAAAAGGATGGACTCTTGAGGAAAAACGTGTATTACGAACAAAGCTATAGGTTTCGGGAACCAAATCCCTAATTTCATCAGAACACATCCCGTTGTAGTAACGATAAAATAGACAAATACAACCCACATTACGACGATGCTCAAGGGAGTCAATAGAATTGGATACCCTACTGTAGCCAAAGAGAACCTTGGCTCTCTCCTGCACGCTGTCGAGAAGCTCCAAAACAGACTTTGAAGCACCGGCCCACACATGCGAGTTGTATTCCATTCTCGGTCGGATATAGGTGGTATTAATAGTAAGGAGATCAGATGGAGTGAAGTATATCTTACACCGTTTCAAAAAACCGAGGCACTTGAATGCTTCTTTCGGCACCTTGAATATATGTTCTGTCCATCGGACATCACATTGTATCCTCATGCCCAGAACATCAAGAGATTCTGTTTCCTCAATATTTATACCACCCATACATACAGATGAGGCACCTTGATCCATCGCGCGTTTATGCGTTAGTACGCAACATTGGGTCTTTCGGGCATTAAATTCGACCCTATTCGCACGACCCCATTCTGAGATTATGTCTAGGTCACGGCCAAGCGTATCATTCATGTTCTGTCTCATAGCACAAACATCGGACACGCCTGGTCTGTAACCAAATGAATACGAATGGCAAAGGTTGCTGTCATCTGCAAAAGAATAGATAGGGTTGGAAGTTTGACATAAGAGGTCATTTAGAAAAATAAGAAATAGAGTAGGAGAAAGAACGGAGCCTTGCGGTACCCCTGAATGAATCTTGAACTCGTTTGATGAAACCCCATCTATAACAACCCGTATAGTGCGATCTCTGAGAAAGCTCGATATAAATCGAGAGAAATTATCACCGACACTTTACTTTTTTATAAGCATTAAAAAAAGTTTCCTTTTCTGTTGCAACGCAGTGATGCATTTACGAAGTTACCCATATTTATTTTATTTTCTATGAAAAAATAAATAAAATATACCTAGAAACTGATATAAAAAAAACGTAAAAGTCAAAAAATTTAATAATCAAAAATAGTTAATATTTTTCCGCAAAATGTATTTTTTTTAAAATATCACGGTTTTTGTATAGATAAAAATAATTTAAATTCTGCTTAGTCCATTTGAAAATTGCACTTTGTTATTACAAGTGATTCTTAAGTAACCACTTTTAATTGGAAATTTTTCCGACAATCCCAAAAATTATTAGCAATTGAAAGTAATCTTTTTGATGGCGCACTAAAGGCCGGCAGACATAAACAAAATTCTACCAGCTTCATTATATTTTACCTCCAAAATTTTTTTAATTGAAATGGCCAAAATATTCCATATATATTTGATCCACTGATGTATTATCTTTTCGCCACCTCTTACCCAATCAAAACGTTAAATTTTGCAGCCCATTGATTTAAATCGTCAATACAGAATACTACCTGCCAACTTAGTATGCCAAAATGGTTTTAATTACCAATGGTGAAAGCATATCTTGTTTGCGTGCAATTAATTTTATTTAAAATCCTTTAAAGTAAGAGCAGCCTTAGGCATTGAAATATATTGTGACTCTAGAGTCTAGACGACAAATGTATTTATGTGATATAAAGGCTTGGCTATGCGCCGAAAGTAACCACAATTCAGCACATTAATCATCAAAATAATTTTTGCAATATCATCAGGCACCTTTGTGGAGATAGACAATAGTCATTCAATGGCACGAGCAATTGTGGGTTTTGCTGTATTAGTGTTAAAATTTAGGGGTTTTGGGAAAATAAAACTTATAGTTTTTGAACTTAAAGAAAAAATTACATAATCTAATAAACCGACAATTCACTCAAAAAGGACAATTTACTGTCCTTTTTTTGAAAAAAATCTTAAAGGACATCGTATCAAAAAAAGGACTGTCCTCTTAAAAAGGACGAATGGTCACCGTAGATATAGTGTTCAATATCTTTGTGTTAAAGTTACTTTTTTTTAGGCCTCAGTTAAGTCCATAGTTCTTTTTGCAATTTTAAAACTTTACCATTTCCTTATTTACCTAACTCGTAGCATAAAACCTTTATAGGTGAAATAAAAGTATGTATCTATCCATTAGACGGGTTTACCTTTTTTTCTATTTTTTGTCTGTTCTCATGTTGGAGTTATTTTTCCATAGCCAACAATTTATTATTTCCGTTTGGTTCAACTGTCACAATGAATTGTTCCTTATTTTTTAATTTTCTCATCCTTTTCTATAATGTCGGTTAAGTTGCATGTGAGTGATTGTTAGTATCTTACCTTTTTTGTAAGAAAATCTTTTATTTTTTAATATTTCAAAATAAACAACATAAAAATGGAAGTATTCATAATCTCTATTATATGCGTTGTACTGGAGCTGTAACAAAATACATGGGAGAAAATCTACTTGTACAAACAAATGAAGAAGTAGTGATGTAAAATAAGAGCTTACATATACAGAATTTAAGGTGTCATGTAATATGGGATATCTGGAAAATAATATTTTATTAGAAGTTTTGTTTACTGACAGGATGTAACTTTATAATTTTTAAGCACTTCAACTCTTGTGGAAAGGGTGTATATACGCTTGTCAATTATTATGAAATTTCTACAATATTGAACTCATATCCTAAAAAGTTGTTATATCCTAATGAGTAGTTCATTAAACGATGCCCGTCAGTTTGTATTTCTATGTGTATGTTGAAATGGGGGTTTCGAAGACACCATATACATATGATGGGGACCTGGGAATTAAACATGTGTATGACATATTTTTTTTTTTTTTTTTTTTATTTATTAAGTCTATGGATTACATCCTTACAGACTATACAATGTGACATAAAAAAAAAATTTACATATGTAGAATAATAAAAAATATACAGTTTTTTGTTTTAAGTGTTTAAATAAATTATTATGTTTCGTTTTACAATTGTAGAGGTTAATGAGAAATCAATTAATTTATACAAGTCATTAAAATCTTTTCCAACTCTCCGCCATGGATCAGCATTTGCGTAATTGCTGTGAAAAAAATGGTAATGCTATGGGGCAAAAGTAACGAGTAGGTCTTTGAGGGACATTGAAAGTAATATTTTCCAAAAGAAACTCTGATGAAATATCGCCATTAATTATATTTAACATAAAGGATACATTTAGCATAATTCTTCGGCTTTTTAAAGTTGGTAGTTTAATTAGACTAAGTCTACTTGGATATGATGGTAGATTTATAGACGGATTCCATTGTAAACCTCGCAGACAAAACAGAAGAAACTGTTTTTGAACAGATTCGATATGGTTACTATGTACGTTGTATTGCGGGTCCCAAATTACGGATCCATATTCAAGGATCGGTCTTACAAGTGAGGTATACAGCTGTTTTGTAATATCGGGATCGGTAAACTCCTTTGCCCATCGTTTGATAAAGGCAAGAACACCTCTGGCTTTATTGACGGTCATTTGAATATGTGGAACAAAACTCAGTTTTGGATCGAGTAAAACTCCAAGATCGAGAAAACCATCAACTAGATCCAGTTTATGCTCTCCTAAAACGTAATGAACATTAACGCAGTTTCTCCTAAAGAATCGCATATATTTGCACTTTTTTAGATTAAGATCCATAAGATTAGCTTTACACCACTGATAAAAATTATCAAGATCGTTTTGAAGAAAAATATGTTCGTATAGGGTTTTATAGCTAAAGAACATCATCAGCGTACAATAAAATTTTACAGTATTTTATTATTGTTGGAAGATCATTAATAAACAAGCTAAAAAGAATAGGTCCAAGATGGCTTCCTTGAGGTACTCCAGAAATAACATGTATGATCTTAGAAGATTTATTTTTAAATCGGACAGTCTGTGTTCGATCACAAAGGTATGTTTTAATCCAATTAAGGCTGTTCGAATTTAGACCAAGTGAGTCTAGTTTACAGAGAAGAAGGTTATGATTGACTTTATCGAAAGATTTACTGAAGTCAGTGTAGACCGCATCCGTTTGTTGTCCCTTAACAAATCCTCGATTAACATGTGTTGTAAGATTCAAAAGGTTAGTAGTTGTTGAGCAACCTTTACGAAAGCCATGCTGAAAAGGTGATAATGTAGATTTTACTTGATGACAGAAAAAATCTGTAACAATTTTTTCGAAAACTTTTGGAATAGAACTAAGTTTGGCAATGCCCCTATAATTGATCACATTCGACTTTGATCCAGATTTAAATAATGGTATTATATACGATTTTCTCCAAAGATTAGGAAAATAACCGTGCTTGATTGAAATGTTAAATATGTACGATAAAGGGGTGGTAAGACTTTCGGCACATTTATTTAATATGCAACTTGGAACTCCATCAGGCCCATGATTAAAAGATATTTTTAAATTTTTTAAGTTTTGAGAAATCAGTGAATGTTCAATGGAGGGAAAACATATTTGATTTGTTGAACGCAGAGGATATGGATAATTATCAGATAGGTTATATTTGACATCAGTATAGGTTTTAGCAAAAAAATCAGCAAACATGTTGCTTATGGTAGCAGCATCATCAGATTCTTGACCTTCAAATTTCATAGCAGGTGGAAATTCTTGGCATCTTCTTTTGGGATTCACAAAATTATAAAAAGATTTAGGATTAAGTTTGCAATCGTTTTTTAGATTATTTATATAGTTGTTGTACAGCGATGTGTTCAGCAAATTATATTCCGCACGGCAGATTGAGTAATTTCCAAAATCAATAAGTGAATTAGATTGTTTGTGTTTTTTATAGAGTTTGTTCTTCTTATTTTTAAGTTTTGATAGTTGTTTGGAACTCCAAGGGGGACCAGATTGTTTGTGAGTTACATTTTTTGGCACACATTTATCCATAATATCAAAAAGAGTTTTATAAAAAGTATCTATCATTAAATCAATAGCCAAATGGCTGGTATTAGACAAATATAGCAGGTCTTGCCAGTTTGTATTAATAATAAGATTGTTAAGCATATTATAGTTTGACTTTTTGAAACAAAATATTCTCTCTTTATAATTGTCACTTTGTGGCTCCGGGCCCAGCTGTATAGAACATCTTAAATCCAAAGTAGGGTGGTAAGGATCTTATAGTCCGGAATAGTTTTATATTGAAATTCAATTCAATCGGCCACAAAAGGCTAAGAAATAAGAAAAAAAACAACAATTGCCTCTCATTTTTACCCATTAGATTTCTGGAATTCTTTTATGAATTCATAAACTTTATTTTTTCTTTTTCACCTGAAATAAATATGTAAGAATTGACCAAAAAGGTTTGTTAATGACCGAGTTGTAGAAAAATAACAAAATTTTTCTTTCTGAAATAATGGGAGAAATCTGCGGTTGCGAGGCCTATTACGAGGCCTAATTAACATACATATTTTGCTATGAAGACTTTAGAGCAATTAATAATAATACAATTATCGAAAAATGTTGAGTTATGGACAGACACAATTAGTTATTATTTAAATAAATTTAATTTGGTAACTGCATTTCGCAGAAACTTTGCTTATTTTTAGGAAAAATTGAGCACTTGACAATATTTGAAGTCTTTTTACAACCTTATACAATTCTTTCCAATATTTTTAATTTTGTGCTCAACATACCTTTGCGAATGCCAACAATGAAAATTCATTTGCACATACTAATGCAAATAATAACCCGTTTAAAAATACTCTATAATTATTAACCACCATTATAAAAAGAGAAGATTTTACTAGCCTATAAAAATATACTAATATAAAACATAAGAGACATTGAAAATCATTAATTGCATTTTTTATCATAAAATATTTTTTATATGGCATTATTTATCTTTTTTTAATAAACTCATCCGCTTGCATGCTCGTTATCGCTGTCTACAAGACTACTTAATAAAATTCAAATTTGAAGTTTACAGAAGCTCAATAAACACAACATCAAAGCGAATTCACCACAGTTATTCTTGATACTACAACTAGTACTCCTCGTTCAAAAACCACAAGCAATTTGTTTTTTTAAAATCATTGTACAATGTTAAAAACAGAAATAAAACAAAACAGAAACAAAGATAATAAATATATTATATCTGTTTAGAGGCCTCAAAACAGGCCGTGCGATCGTGCGATATTTCCCGCTGAATGAGAGTGTTTTGCAGTAAACAATTATATTTTATGCTCGCAAAATAAAAGAGCGTAAGCGTACATGTGAGTTTTGCTTACACAATTGTGTATGACGCTGACATTCCTGATGTAAAAGACGAGTTGCTTGTGTTGTGCAGAAACAACAACAACACTACAAGAGGAAAAACATACATTACACAGTACAACATTTTTCAGTTAATTGATTGCCAACTCAATTCTGTGAACTGTATGTGAAATTAGACCCAAAAAGAAGAATTTCTGCATCATTCGTTTTGTCTTCTTACCTGCGATTTGAAGTTAGTAACGATTTGAAGTTAGTACTATCGTATAGGGGAATTTATCACGTTTTAGGCCCTGTTGTTTGACATAGCTCGATAACCACTAGCCCAATTTAGTTGAAATAAATTTTAAAAAATTAAGAATTACAATTCCCTTAATCTGTTCATATATTGTTTTTCTATACAAGTAACACTTTCGAAGTTAAAAATGAATGTATGAAGGGAAAAAATTATTTTTTGCCTAAAAATTTAAATTTTTTTTTTTAAAAATACATAAAAAATGCAAAATGGAAAAAAGTTTCAAGTCTAGTTATTTTTTCGCAAAGTCACATAACCTATGAGCAAAATGAGACAAAGATCATAAAAATCGATGCACGCGTTTCGCTTTTATTCGCAATTGAGTAAATGTATGAATTTCAAAAATTTGCTCGAGATATGCACAACATTATTTGGAGAAAACATTGACACCTTTTTCATGATTCTGAGAATTAAAAAAAAGGAATAAACAAAAGGTTATTTGATTTTTATGATTGCAGTAATAAATGTACGTGGACAATTAAACGGAAAGTGGACCTATTTATTATTTGGGTTTTTCCGGTGGCTATCTATATGATTTTTTTTACAGAAATTGCACCCACATTTAAGGGTGGTCATTATTTGGAAAGTTTTGCACAGTTTGAAACGTACAAGTGCTGAATCAGGTATATAGCCAGCCGCCCTTAAAATATGCGCCCATTTATAAGTACCTGGCAGTAAAATATTCAAAAATACGTAGTATTTATAGGTGTGCATTGATCGATTTTTGGCATTCAGCCAGTGCCGACGAACGCGAACAGTAAAAGTGATTTTTCTCCAGTTTTTTAAAAGTGAATAACAACAAAACATAAAATATATCAATATGGAAAACAACAAGTGCCCATATTTGGATGAATATTGTTACGTTTGTGGTTAATCGTCCGAAAAATACAGAAAAAAGATCGAAAAAATTTGTTTACTGAGCAATTCAAAACCGCGTATTGTAATTATTTCGATGAAGCAGATTTAAGTGGTGCAAATTTTACGCCGAACACAGTGTGCAACAGTTGTTATACTACCCTTCTAAAATGGATTCACGGAAAAAGTAGAAAGTTATCTTTTATGAAGCCAGTAATTTGGGTGGAAGACACAACTGGACATGATGAATCCAGGTGCTATGCATGCATAAATTTTCGTCCTGGATTAAACAGACAACAATTGAAAACAAAAGTATACACTGCTGCATTTACTGCCACACTTCCAGTGCAACGCCCTGCTGATACCGATGCACCTAAACCTCCGAGTGCGGATACTGTGTCCCTGCTAGCCGAAACCGTTTTCACCAATCCGACCGATTTGGATGATGCTGATTGGATACCCGATATTGAAAATAGTGCACCACAACCGCTACCACAAATCGAAATGGATTACATTGTGGCCAAGCTGGGACTATCACAACACGACTCCGAATGGCTGACATCATTTTTGAAGAGAAGAAAACTCACACAGCAAAATGTCAGCGCAACATCATACCGACAACACCAAGCTGACTCAGACCATGAATATGAACAACCTACGAAGAAAACAAGATCATCAGAACCACAAGCGTCAACTTCTACAAGGATGGATATTGCCAATAATTGAAAAAATGTTCTAAATTTTGTTTTTATGCATATTATAATTGCGTATTAATTGCATATTATTTTATTTTCATTAAGTTTTTATAAATAAAGTTTTTTTTTGCATGATAATTTTTTAATTTATATTTTTATTTTAAGGGTGGTGGCTATAACTGATTTTTGAAATTCATACCTTTACTCAATTGCGAATAAAAGCGAAACGCGTGCATCGATTTTTATGATCTTTGTCTCATTTTGCTCATAGGTTATGTGACTTTGCGAAAAAATAACTAGACTTGAAACTTTTTTCCATTTTGGATTTTTTATGTATTTTTAAAAAAAAAAATTTAAATTTTTAGGCAAAAAATAATTTTTTCCCTTCATACATTCATTTTTAACTTCGAAAGTGTTACTTGTATAGGAAAACAATATACGAACAGATTAAGGGAATTGTAATTCTTAATTTTTTAAAATTTATTTCAACTAAATTGGGCTAGGGGTTGTCGAGCTATGTCAAACAACAGGGCCTAAAACGTGATAAATTCCCCTATACGATAGTACCAACTTCAAATCGATACTAACTTCAAATCGCAGGTAAGAAGACAAAACGAATGATGCAGAAATTCTTCTTTTTGGGTCTAATTTCACATACAGTTCACAGAATTGAGTTGGCAAATCATGTGTTGTACTGTGTTAGTTGTTAACATTATTTAGTTCAATACATCAAATTGTTAAAGTATTGGGTGATCCATTTCGAGGTTCGCTACTTGTTTAAAGAAAAAAAAAAAAAAAACACAGAAAATTCAAATTTAACGGGGAATGTTTATTATCATTTGAAAGAACATTCTTTGGCATTTATTTTTTGAAGATAATGTCTATCAAATGTTGGCCGTTGCCGTTGATCCGTTGAGTCCAATTTTCGATGACTCGTTCGAGCATTTCGACTGGTAACTGGCGAATGACACGCGTGATGTGTTCCTCCAAGGCCTGAATCGAAGCGGGTTTGTCCGCATTAGCTTAGACTTTACATATCCTCACAGGAAAAAGTCTAACAGTGTGATATCACATGATCTTGGTGGCCAATTGACCAGCCCAAAACGTGAAATTATTTGCTCACAGTGTTCTCTCAATAAATCCATTGATTGAAGCGATGTTTTGTTAGTTTATAAATTTTTTTTTTTATTATTCCTACACTAAATCCCGCGAAGCTTTTCGCTTGTCTGCAGGAGACCAGAGTCACTGGCGGGAATCGAACCCGCAACCCCGGTACTGATAGACTAGCTCACTACCAGCTAGCCTACCGGGACACCCGCCGTCTTACTGAGACCAAATGTCGCCGAGACGAGCTTCAATTTCAGGCATCAAATAGTCGGTTATCATGGCACGATAACGGTCGCCATTGACGGTTACGTTCGCACCGGCATCATTTTAAAAGAAATATGGACCGATGATTCCACCGGCTCACAAACCATACCAAGCCGTTGTTTATTCTGGATGAAGTGGCAGTTCTTGAATCTCTTCAGTTTGCTCTTCGTCCCAAATGCGGCAATTTTGTTTGTTTACATACCCATTGAGCCAAAAATGGGCCTCATCGCTGAATAAAATTTGCCTCGAAAACGTCGGATCTTCTTGGAACTTTTTAAGAGCCCATAGAGCGAAGCGATGTCGCTTGGGAAGGCGTAAGGGTGTCCATTATGAAATGCCAAACAATACTAAACAAAAATAACATGACAGCATGACACGACTCACACGTGATCTGCCAAAAAAGGCTATTGAAAAGAGTATCTCTACTTGAATCACCCTATAGAATGATTACGAATAGCATATCGAGCACTCTGCTGGTGTCTTACAATTGAGAGTTTTTCTCTAAACAAAGGGCGGAATACAACAAATGTGAAACAAACATGTGTTACGGTCAGTGCTGCCACGACTAATAGAAATTTTACAACCAAAATTTTTGAAAATTTTACCAAATGTGAAAAAATATAACCAAATTATAAACGCCTCTTTTTTTAATTGAGAAAAACGTTAAAATTTATTTTATAGGAAAAAATTAATTACAAATTAAGAAAACAAAACAAGAATTACAATTCATGGTAATATTAAAAAAAATAACTAGAACTATAAATAAAAAGGTTTTATTTATTTGCAGTGTTACCACCAGCAAAATTCAAAACTATACTTGAGATGAGGCAACATTACCCAATTTATATGAAATTACACCTCAAATAACGTTTAATTATAGAAAATAAAAATTTACAAAAAAAGAACATTTTATATCCTACACCACAGTATTAACAGACAAATTTTTAAGCCCATTTGCAATGGACCTTTTAGGACAAAATTATGTTTTGAGGTTAAGACTGATAATGTTAGAATATGTGTATTTATTTTAGTTTTTTTTCTTGTTAATAAATGCTTTAATTATAATCAGGGACCGAAAATAACAGTTATTTTGAAAATTTAAAACAAAAACAGCATATAGAAGTAAATACTGGCAAACTGATTCAAGTATAACATATTGATCCTTATGAACTTTTCTATGATAAAATATTATGATTTTTAAAGTTTTGATTTTTATTTTTTTGATCAAAAGTTACAGTTATTTTTTTATTTATATTTTTTTGGACAAAAGTAACAGTTATTTTTTGATTTTTATTTTTTTGAACAAAAATAACTATTCTTTTTTGATTTTTATCTTTTCGAGCAAAAATAAAAGTTATTCTTTACAGAAATGTACGTGTTATAATTATTGACATTTCTTTAAATATTTATTTAAATGTGTTATCATCATTGGGATATCTTGTAAATATTTAAAGTTAACCAAATAATTATAACACGTACATTTCTATAAAGAATAACCTTTATGTTTGATCGAAAAAATAAAAATCATAAAATAACTGTTATTTTTGATTGAAAAAATCAAAATCAAAAAATAACTATTATTATTGTTCAAAAAAATAAAAATCATAAAATAACTGTTATTTTTAATCGAAAAAATAAAACTTAGAAAATAACTGTTATTTTTGTTCAAAAAAATAAAAATCAAAAAATAACTGTTATTTTTGTTCAAAAAAATAAAAATCAAAAAATAACTGTCATCATCTGACTTTTATGAAAAAAGGAAGAACAGTTACGGTCCCTGATTATAATATTTACAAAATTTTATCAATATATTTATTTGTTTGCTGCGGCTAAAAACAATTAATTTTTAACGTGGGGAAAATTTATTTTGGTTATAGGGAAAAAGAGGGATTTTTTTAGACACGTAGGGATTTTTTTTAATTTCTACTGGCATCACTGAGTAGTAGATGTAATTAGCACTTAACCTCCTCTAGACTCAAATTTTTTGTTATGGTCTCCTGAAATTTGATTTAGTTTAGCTTTTATTTATTTGTAACTTCCTTATAGAAAAAAATAACGCGCACATAATCACAGTTATAAGATAATGTGCTATTTTACAAAGAACACTTTGAACGGAAAAAACAGAGCTTACTTTTATTTCAAAGTACAAAAATCAACTTTAAAACCCCTAAAATTACAAAAAAAAAAAAATTATGCACTTTCCTCCAATATTAACAGTAACATAGTTTTCTAAGTGCCAAATTAAGATATGAGTTGAATGTTTTGAAGTGTTAGCTATAATCTGTCATCACAAATTTATTAAAATTAAAAAAAAAAAAATCGTTTTTAGCCGTAATTGACCAGTGTGCGTTGGTACGTTTGTTATTACTAGCGCGAAGGGGTTATAAGATGCGGCACAGCCGAATATAACACTTTTGCTTATTTGGTTAGTATTTCGATTGAATAAAATAAGATTAATCCTAAACACTCGTTAAACTTGAAGTGAACTAGAACTAAACTGGAATTTAACTGAAAAGAAACTAAAACTTAACTAAAACAAAGACCCCTTTCAGACAAGAAAAGTTTACTTTGGAAAGTCTTGAGCTTATAGAAGATAAGGGAAAAAAGCAAATATGAAGAAAACATATGCATTTGTTTATTTTCGCCTTAGTGGATCGATTTGTCAAAGGACCAAACTCCGGTCTCAGGTTCGCAAATTTTTAATTTAGTTTTGTAAGTTCAATAATATAAAAAAATCAAAAAGTACTAATTGAAAATCAAGAAAGTACTAAAAAGTCTCCTCATATACTCTGTATGTTGAATTTGATGTTTCTAGGTTCAGTATTAATATAAATTCCAAAAGCACCAGTTAAAGAACGAAAAAGTACCAAAAAGATCCCTCTAACAGATTTTCATTTACTTTGGACCTTGAATGTTTAATTTTATGTTTATAGGTCTAATAATAACAAAAATTCAAAAAATGCCAGTTGAAGAACAAAATGCTCCACACGATTTCCTTTTATAAATTCTCACCCACTCAGGACATTACATATTTAATTTTATGTTCCTAGGCCGACTATTAACGAAAATCAAATAAAAGTACCAATTGTAGAAGGAAAACGTACCAAAATCTCACTCTTACAGATTCTTATTAACTCAGAAACATGCATGTTTAATTTTATGTTTCAGTTACAATATTAACGAAAATTCAAAAACCCTGCATCTGTAATTTTATGTTATAAGTTCAATATTATAGCGATTACTATTGTGCACTTACGTAAGTAAATACCTTTCAAATGGTGTATTTTTTTGTTCAAATCGGTTGACAAACAGAAGAGAAAAGTGTTCTTAACTGTTTTGCTCTTGCCGATTTTGTATAGATATGTATATTCAAACAAGAGAAAACAAAAATTTGTCAAATTAAACTTTGTGTGTCTGAGCACCAAACAAAGTTTAAAAGAGAATTTAACAGACTTTGTCAAAGTAAACTTTGCCTGTCTAAAAGGGGACTAACTGGAAATGAAATACAGGGTGTCCGCCGGGAAGGTGTACAATTTTGTTTTGCCGGCATTTTAGTAAACGTTAGTCTTAGCAGTTCATATTTGGCAGTCGTGAAGTAGACACGTGGCAAATTTATAATGGAAAAAATTTTTTTTTTTTCGATAAACCAACGTGTTTTAATCGTTAAAACATAATTTTATCAAAATCAATCATCGATTACTGTGACGATATGAAAGTTACGTGAAATTTTTGTGAGAAACAACGTGCCAACAAAACGCACTATTTATCGTGTAGTAAATGATTTCGAAGAAAGAGGGTCTGCAGGTGATAGGGCCAAGCATGGACGACAACTTACTGCAAGATCGGCTGAAAACATTAATGCAGATCAAGAAAGTGTTCAAAACAATCCATCAACCTCAATTCGACGCCGTGCTCAGGAGTTTGTTCTTCAAAGAACAACTTTGGCCACAATTTTGCACAAGGATTCGCATTTGTTTCCATTTAAGATTCAGTTGACACAAGAGCTTCTTCCACAAGACCATTTAAAAACATAGTAGTATACCTTCCCGGCGGACACCATGTAGTTCTGAATTAGAACTGAACTAGAAATTAACTGGAACTGAACTAGAACTGAACTAGAACTGAACTACAATCGAATTAGAACTGAACTAGAACTAAACTAGAACTAAACAAAAACTGAACTGAACTAAAGTTGAGGTCGAAATGAACTCGAATCTGACCCTAAAACTAAAGACCTTTCAACTAAAGTAGAACCTCAGCTCAATCGAAAGTAGAGCCTCAACTGGTATGTGAACTATTGCAAGGCCATAGGACTAAGAGTTTATTCTGATCCAAAGCCTAAACTGGTTCTAACTACATCAAACTAGAAAAACTGCTAAGTAGCATTATGGTCTCTTTATATCTTCGGTCTCTTATTTTCTCTTGGAAAATAGCTACGATGTGATTTTTTAATAATGTCAGTATTCGAAACTAAATGATTTTCCAGACTTAACTAGTTTGCAACTTCATACAGAAACATTTTCAATGTAGTAAGTGACATTATAAGCATTTGTGGTAATTTCCAAACCGCAATATAACCGTCACACATGTGGCAGATTGCAAAAAGTGACCATCTTTGGAATTCATGTAAAAGAACATGTAGACAGACAGGAAGTACACACACTCAGATAATAAAAGCATATACAAGGGATGTTGTACATTGTCCAATGTTGGTAAATTAATATTTATGTCAATGCACTTTTAATACGTTAATAATGTGCAATAACTTGCCATTCATGTTCATATGCCGAAATGATAGACATGCAACGGTTTAATTTAAAGTATAGCCAGTACTTTGGCAGGATTAAATAAGTAAAAGGACAAAGAGAACGAAAGTTTTGAAAAAAAAAATAATTTTTTTTTTACAAATAGGGGCATAATAAAAGTTTTGATGATGTTCGAAGGCGGTTAGAACACAATATTGTTAGAAGCCAGAAGGAGAAAGGTAACTGTAAAAGGGACTTGTGGTATCTATGTATTAAAAAATTGAAAAATTTCAATTCTTTTTGGGTGTTGTTATTTAAAAAAAATTCATAAAGCTTTTGTTTATTGTTCTCTTCCTTTAATATTTATAAAACTGTCTAGCTTACCATTGGAGATCAACAGAGCTTCAAAAAAATAATTCATTTGACTTAAAAAGCACATTTCAAAAAAGTTTGAAATAAACAAAATTTAATTATTTTCATTAAATTAACGTTTTGTCGACTTTTTAAATAACTAAGATGATATTTAGTAGCCTGCTGGATTCCCCTGATGCTTGTGAAATATTGATTATGTTATTCTTACAAATGTTGTTTAGTGTCTGTGTTCAGATAGATGTTTGGTCAGTACTTGTGTTAGTCCCTTCTTGTGTATGTTTGAGCATAAAATACATATTACTATAAAAACATTAATTAGAAGACAAAAGGAGTTGGTAGCTTTGCACACCTTTGAGATTTCGGTATATTTATTATGTTATATGTTTAGCTCTGTTATCCTTATGGCGCCATATGCACATGAATTCCAGATTAGTTTAAAATCGCTTTTAGTACAAAATAATTCCAAGCTTGTTGGCACACAAACAAACAAACTTTAGAAAACATGTGCACATGCAGTAATATCCCACCAAACAATTTTCGGAGCGCTCCTAAATATGACTCTTAAAAGATTCCTTTTCTTGAGATTTTTATGATTACCCTCCTAATTTATGAGCAATTCTGATTGATTTCGGAGCCTGTAGAATTCAGGACTCCGAAAAGAGTCATTTTTATGAGCAATTTAGGAGCACACTCCTAAAAAAACTCTTATTTATGAGGGTTTTCTGAGGGGCAACGGTAGATTGTTTTCTTTTTCTTGATCATTTCAATATTTTGCGTTTGTCTGTCATTATTGTGATCATTTTGCGCGGTTCGGTTGTGGTTTTGATAAAATCTTTGAGAAAACAAATGCTTATTATTCATTTATTTTATTTATTTCTTAACTTTTTCACTAATGTTTTTTGTGTACTTTATGTGTGAATATTTGACTAAACAATGCCCTTGTAAATCTTTTCATTAGACAAAACTATCCATTTGAACCCTTTGTAAAAAGAAAATTAGGTGGTTTTGTCCGTTAAAATTTGTTTAAAATGATTATTATTTCTATGCACAAAACATATATTAATAAAACTTTTCCATTAAAAGCGTAAAAGCAAAAATTTACATAAAAATGAATACCCTAATTTCAAGAAAAAAAAAAACTCCTATATCACTCTTTTTTGGCTCCGAAATCCCTCTTTTGTGACTCTTTTAAGAGGTTGTTATGATTGATTTGTGAGCAAAAATGCTCACAATTTTCCATACAAATCGGTAAATTTAGGAGTCCTAAAGCGCTCATATTCAGTACAACATTTTTTGACGGTTTCATAGGAAAACACGCTCATATCTGAGGGTTTTAGGAGCTTTTTTCTGAGCGTTTTGCTCATAAAAAGGAGTCCTAAAAGACTCTTTTAGGACTCATATTGTTTGCTGGGATTGTGACATGTTAATTGTGCTGGTAGTTGTGTAAAATATTTGTATTTTTAGATTTTTTTTTTATACAGGTGTATAAAATAACAAGTTTAAAATTTAAAATTTTGGCAAAACTTTTACCTCCTTCGGGAGCTATTAAGGTTTTACTAACTAACTAGGACGTTAAGTTCTTATTTAGCTCAGTTTTAGCTTAGTTTTGGTCCTTGTTCAGTTCTAGTTCAGTTCTAGTTTAGTTCTAGTTCAATTCTAGTTCAGTTCTACTTCAGTCCAGTTCAAACAACAAACAACAAACAACAACATTTATACTAATAACGTCTATCTAAACACCAAAAGCAAAATAAACTTTAACAACATTGCCAGCTATCTGGAAGTATTAAATGTAAAAAGTCTCTACAACTATGGAAAAAACTCATTGAATACCACACTTCCAAATATCTTCAATAAATTACCATTATATTTACTAAATATACCAGGCCAGTATCAAAGAAAATCATATTTAAAAAAACATTTTATTAAATCGCAATGAAAAAACCATAAACATTTTAATATTTTAATAATATTTATAAACTAAAATGTAAATTTTATTTTTATATCCTGCAGATAAGCATGGCTTCGCGGGATTAGATATAAGATCCAAAAAAAAAAAGTTCTAGTTCAGTTTTAGTTCAGCTCTAGTTCAGTTCTAGTTCAGTTCTAGTTCAGTTCTAGTTCAGTTCTAGTTCAGTTCTAGTTCAGTTCTAGTTCAGTTCTAGTTCAGTTCTAGTTCAGTTCTAGTTCAGTTCTAGTTCAGTTCTAGTTCAGTTCTAGTTCAGCTCTAGTTCAGTTCTAGTTCAGTTCTAGTTCAGTTCTAGTTCAGTTCTAGTTCAGTTCTAGTTCAGTTCTAGTTCAGTTCTAGTTCAGTTCTAGTTCAGTTCTACTTCAGTTCTAGTTCAGTTCTAATTAAGTTATAGTTTAGCTCAGTTCTAGTTCAGATCTAGTTTATTCTTGTTCAGTTCTAGTTCAGTTCTAGTTCAGTTCTAGTTGAGTTCTAGTTCAGTTCTAGTTAAGTTCTAGTTCAGTTCTAGTTCATTTCTTGTTCATTTCTTGTTCAGTTTTGGTCCAGCTCTAGTTCAAGTTCAGTTCTAGTTTAGTTCTAGTTCTAGTTCAGTTCTAGTTCAGTGCAGTTGTAGTTGTAGTTTTGTTCTATATCAGATCTATTTTTCTTATTTAATTCATTTATGTATAACCATTCGTTCTGAATTGGTGATTTTATTTTTCAATAAATTTTAATACCTATGAAGGTACCATTTTCTGCCTTTTACATTTCTTTATGTTCTCTCCTGGAAAATATGTGTTATTTTTTTAGTGTTATGGCCTTTTCACACTTGCATGCATTTCGCAGGAACACATGGATGACGTTGAAAATGGAAAACATGCATTCACAGTTGCAAAATCTAACATATATTATCAATCAAACACCATTTCTAAAAAAACCGGTTTTATTTAAAAAAAAATTTTTTTCTACAAAAGTTTCAAAATGTTTAAAGAAAACACCAAAATGTTTTTGGAATTCATATTGATTGAAAATATGTATAAAAAAATTAAAAAGAAACTTGACAAATTTCATTGTGTCAGTGTTGCCACAAAAGTAATAGTACTTACATAATCAAAAGATGTAAAATGGATTACAGTAAGGTAGGAACATCTTTTAAAGACGTTAAAAGATGTTGATTTTTAGCACTATGTATTTCTTATGGGAAGATTTTAACATCTTCGCAAATTTATGGTAAATGTTAGATGTTGACAAGTGTGAAAAGGCTATTACGCGTTCTTTTGTCATGATGTTCCCCTTAAAAAGAAAAAAACGCTACGTGCTCAACACTCATTTTAATTAAAGGCCATAGTTCAGCTCCAGATCAACAGCTGGTTTTGTTATTATTTCTAAAAAAATTATTTTTCGTGCATCTCTCTTGGGGGAGTTAGTATTTAATTCTTGTATATTTTTGTACCTACAAATTAGCTGTATAAAAGATATTAAAATTTTAAACGCTAGTTGTACTTTATTTGTTAATGCCCAAATTTGTGTTCTCTTATGAACGGTAAAAAATGCAACACTTCTTAATAAGCAGGTTAGCATTTAAAAATTTTTATCACATGTAAAAATTATGATAATTTTTTTTTTTAAAGAAAACGCCATAAGTTTTACGTACGAAATAAAATATTTTAAATTCCCTGTAAATTTCTTAACAAAGAAATAAACTCTTTGCTTCTTAAATTTAATTTGATTAAAGTAATTTACAAAATATTTTCCCTACTCAGAATATTTAAGATGCTTGCCGTTGTATGTGCTTCTGTAAACGCTTCTCCGTGTTGATATGTCTTTGTACTGCCAAACGAGTGTGTCCATATAAATACAAACATTTCAATATTATAAAGTGGGACAAAAAGAAGAAAACAAAAAAAATTAACAGGCAGACTGTGAATGCATGCCATGTTGCGTGCGCTTATTTGTGTGAACTGTTAATACAATGTAAATATCCTTTTCGGACATCCTTGGACAAACAAGTTTAACATCTGTTTTGTTGTGCGTGTTTCGTCAGGAAACACATGCACGTATACGTTAACATAAAAAAATAGATACACATGTCCATGTGGTGGCTTCATTATTCAACAAATTGTCAGCACAATAACAATATAATTCGTTTCTTTTGGTACTTTTAGTAACATTTTGTTTAATATTGTTTCCACGGCGTTTGTTTCAGTTTCATATTTTTAGTTCCTCTGCTTAAACACTGTATTCTAATTTTATAAATTTTTATTGCTGAAGTTGAAGACTTGATTTTCTAAATATGCAGGGTAAAATAAATAACTTATGGTGATTTCTTTTCTACAAAAGCAAATACCACCTTGTTAAAATGCCTTGCGCACCTTTTAATAATGCAATTTGTTATTTGGCGAGAACTAAACACTTAACAGAAATGAATAACCAAAACTAAACAAAAAACATTTTTTTACTAATGCACTTGCAACAATTTCACGCAAAGAAAAAACATGGTTGATACAATCACAATCGCAAACTATCATCAATGTTTGCGGTTATGATTGTGTCAAACACGTCTTCAGTTACAAAATATATTCTGATAGCTTGTTATTGTCTCAAAAATATTATTATGTTTAGAAGAAAAATGTCTATGTGAACACGTTATATGGTTCTCACAATAAAAACCAATAACAAAATTTATTTCAAAAATGTTATGTTTTATTAAAAATACATACATATACAGCTTAGCATATATTAATAAATAAAATCAAATACATACATTTATGTATATATCATATATATTATTTCTAAAGCACTTTTTTTGTCGGTTGCAAATATCTCCCATACCACCGCATCAAATTTAATGAATGATATCTCATTTTAAAGCTTATTTCTAACACTAATGGCGAAAAATAATTAGAAATTGAAAAATTAATATTTTCATTGATAAAAATTATATTTTATATAGAACTGCATGATAATACTGTTGTCATTATGATTATATGTTTTTGTTCAAGTGTGGTAATACAGGGTCGCTTAATAGTAATGCAGTTCTAATAGAACTGCATGATAATACTGTTGTCATTATGATTATATGTTTTTGTTTAAGTGTGGTTATACAGGGTCGCTTAATAGTAATGCAGTTCTACATAATATAGTATCCCTACAAGAAATGCATAACCAAAACTAAAAAAAAAACAATTTACTAACACACTTGCAACAATTTTACATTCGTTGCTCCACTCTAACAAATAACACAACCCAAATAATGCCAATTTTTTTATATAATTTTTTCACACGCGTGGCCTATCGATTCTTGTAAAAAAATTGAATTGTTTAAATTTTAGTTCTGTGGTTTAAATTAAATATTACAAACGTTATTTGCCATGTTAAGTTAAAAAAATTAATTTGATTATCTCCTTTGCAACTACGTTGCATATTAAAGTAAAGGAGGGCGTACTGATGGCGGCTCCAGAAAACGTGGTGTTTAATTTTCTGGAAATAACAGGTCATGTACGAAACAGTCGTCTTAAAAGAAGTGGTTTTCCAACAGGTATAGGTCATTCGGGTGGTTGCTTTGGCCGGGATACTCGTTAAAGATTTGGTGGTGATAATTAAGGAGCAAATTATACCAAATATTTAAAATCCTGATGACTTTTCAAGTATGTACGCATGTATGTATTCGGTTATTTAGTCACAAGTTTTTAACAAAACAATATTTCTTTATATGATCTACGAGAAATTAATTGGTAATGAGTACGTTTACCTCCATTACAAAAGAACTTTTATAAATAAGATCCCAAAACGAAATCCAGACCCATGTGAGAAAGGAAGGTTATAGAGCAACCAAGGAAATGACGTTACATGGTCCCGCACCCACACCTATTATATACATTAATGAAGCCTGCTGGATTATATTTTTTTAATAAAAACTATTTTTAAACTAAAATAAACAAAAACATTATTTTATAAAGGTTAGTACTAACCAATTTTTACGCTATGAACAACTAGTTAGTGCTAACCGCTATTTACGTTATTATTAACTAGTTAGAGTTAACCATTATTTACGCGATTACTAACTAATATAAAGCATAGTAGTAAGCAGTACAGATATATGTTCCGTAGTCGAGTGGAATTAAATAGTTAGAAAGAGAGGCAAAATCACATGTACACAAGAGTTTCGGTTAGTTTTTTCATTTTACTCTTAATAAACTAATAGAAACTTTATCCAATATAGTGGTCAAAACTACCGGTCATTTTATAGTAAAACGACCGGTAGTCTTCTTGCAGGGATGTATTAAAATCCATTCTGGCAATACCGCTATTTACTATAATGCCGTTTATTACTAAGTCAGTTATATATAATTGCGTACGTTTAAAGATATTTTTGTTTGTATTAAGGATTCGTACGGGCAAAAAGTTAACGATGATCATGTCATTACCTCTAACATTGTATTCAAAGAAGTATTATAAAAGCATTTAAACATATGTATGTATGTATGTAAATATGTATGATATATATTATGATTTCTAATATTTTTATACTTTTAACAAAATGTATTGAAGTTGCTAAAATTTCTATTAATTATTTTAATTTTATGTTACAAAAATGACAACTAACGGTGCGAAATATTCGCACGGGTCATCTAGTACATATATATATATTAATAAATAAAATAAAATACTTACCTGTTTCAATAAACGTATAATAATTTCTTTCCTTCATTTTGCAATCATGCATGGCCTTTTGCTCCCTAAAAAACTTTTAATTATTTTGTAGTCATTCATGTTTCCCGATTGACTGACTCTCGTAGACGTGGAAGAAAATTTTATTTGCTTTATAAACACACACTGTTTGTTTTGACAATAAATGTTTGCTCATTTAGAGAATGTGTTTTAAAGCGAACAAAAATGATGGTGTCAAATACATATATCTTTTGTGTACAGCAGATATTATGATTATAATTGTATAGTTAAAAATATATACATTATAGTAGCAAATATTTCACGTAATTTAATATGTTTAGCAAGATCATGGTAACTTTTTAGGTGTAAAAGACCATATAAAATTATTATAGTGAATTAAAAAATGTTAAAGAGAAAAAAATATTTTTTCAAGTCAAATAAGGATTATAATAAGTTTATTAGGGTAAACATATTAGGCAAATATGAATAAAAATGGTCGTAGTGACCATTCATTAATCATGTTTTTTCTCTGCGTGTTTATATTGAATTAATGAGTTAGAGAGAGAGAGAGAGAGACATAATGAGTTGGACAGAGAGGCAAAATCACATGTACATAAAATTTTGGTCACTTTTTTCGTTTTGCTCTTAGTAAACTAATAGAAACTATTACCAATATATCGGCTAGCACTACCGGCCATTTTACTAGTAAAAAATTCAATATAAGTAAAAATTAGATTTAAAATAATATTGGCAAAAATGGATGCTTTTGCAAAAATTTCAATATAATTAACATTTCATTCTCATCAGATGCCGAGGATGAATCGAATAATTAATTTATTATCATTCCTACACATTAAGGATGCGGTTTTATCCATATATATTTTTTTTTTCCTATAAAAGCTTTTTTAAAAATACTTAAAAATTTTCTTTATATTTTTTTCATAAAATGTGTAAACATGAAAATATCGTTGCAGGATTGCCGATTTATCGACACCAAGTTCTAACGACTCTTTGATTTAAAGGCTTCTTATAATCACAAATTTATAACACCTCGTACTCGTACCATTACAAATTAAAGGCATTTTTATGTCTCTCTAAAAATTATAGAAAAAATTACTTTAAAAGCTTAACCTTTTAATTGCCCTGATTCAAGGCGATTTTTCCCAACTTTGCCTGGTAGCCCTATATACGAGCCCTAACCACTTTTTATTCATACACCAAATATTTTTCTTCACAAATTTACCTTTAAAGCTCCATATTTTAGAAAATAAAATAAACTGCGCCTAAAAAGATCACTTTTCTGAAAGGGTGTTCTGATATCTTTAAATTTATAAAAAGTTTTTGCATACATCACAAGATGTTCCTATCTCATTGTATGCCATTCTACATCTTCCGATTATTTTAGTGTCATCACTAGAAAAGTGGCAATAAATTATATTATTATTTGTCAAGTTTTTTTTTGCAAGACTTTTTTGCTTTATTTTTATATTATAGAACTAAATTAATTACATTTTGGTATTGTCTTTTAAAATTTTGGCATTTTAAGATTTTGTTTGTTGCGCTTAATTCCCTTTTTTTTAATAATTGATAAAATATACTGAAATTTATTGTTGGAGGATAAGCTGTTCCTATGCGCATTTCACTGGTTACTTAGGCCAGATCATCAGAAAACGTTCTCCTAAATAATGTAAGAAAAGATAAAGTCACTGTTTCATTGTTGGTATTTTGTTTAAGCTTTGATATCGTTGCATATAAGACTTTATGAGTGTATGTAGGTAATTTTCATTCCCTCTGTAGTCTTGTTTGCTGATAGCTTTGGCTTTTCTAAAATTATTTAGGAGAACGTTTCCTGATGATCTGGCCTAAGCAACCAGTGAAATGCGCATAGGAACAGCTTATCCTCCAACAATAAATTTCAGTATTTTTTTTATCAATTATTAAAAAAAGGGAATTAAGCACAACAAACAAAATCTTTTAATAAAATTTGTATTTCCAAAAACAACTTTGATAATTTTGGCATTTTTGTAGAACAAAAGTATTAAAAAAAATAAAAGTTTCTTTTTTTCAGAAATGGTGACATTTTTTTTTTCATTTATGGTAGATGTTTCAAGTGTGAACGCTTATTTCGAATTTTCATTATCTTCTTCGAAATGTACGCAAATGTACTGTAGGTGGGTTTACTACCACCTGACTTAGTTTTATAGGAGCATGGAGGAACAAATTTTTAATAATGGCTTTAGCTATCGGAAAGTTGTGAAAACAGGTCTTACACTAATTCAATAATAAATAGATTATAACTTTTAAAATTTGATGCGAAGGTACTTTCCAATTTTGTGTTTCAATTTACAGTTATAGAAGACAGCTGATTGCAATTTTAATGAGAAAATTTTTCTAATGTCTTAATAAATTGTTTTCTTGATGAAATCTTGAAAATAAATTGCATAAAAATTGCGTGCAGCCTACGTCCAAGCCTTCAAATTTTGTGAATTTTAACAGGTAGTATGTGTAAAAAACTATCAACAAAACTTGAATGTGTAACTGCAGTGTTAAATATCTCATGCATTCCGGTTATTTATTTCAATTTATTGCCGATAGACAGTGTTGTAAATTTAGCCACTTAGTGACTAGTTTTAGTAATTTTTCATCAAGTTTAGCCAAGAAAAAATCAATTTAGTCATTAGCCATTTTTATTAGGCAAATTTCCTTTAAGTTTTTAAGATGTTTAGACCAAGAAATTTAAGAAATGCTGCATTAATTGCGTTCTAACGTTGAACTATTTTGAATAAGTTACCGCAAATGACTTGCCATGCAGGCGAATTCACTCGTGTACGAATGCTGCACGAAATATTCGCCGTCATATCTAAATTTTTTGATTTCCAGCATCGCCGGTGTCACGCATACAAACAAATTTTCACTAATACAACCATAGCACTTGATGTAAAGTGCTTGCCCGTGTATAGACCCCATTGCAATACAAATATCAATTGCATCGATAATTTGAGCTTTTCGTTATTTAAATACTTATTTAAGATATTAATACAAACAAAATAATTAGGATTTTCATGATGTCGTATAAAAGTCTCACAATCTGTGCATTTTTACGACCTTTGCAAATGAACGGTCAAAAATTGTATGAGAATTAATTTACACAAACTTCGTTAGTCCCAATTCATACGTTCAGTGTGGCCATTTTGACATTTCTGCAGCTAAATCTAGCATTACATATTTTTATTTAGCTGCAAAATTTTCATTTAGCACTTGGTTGGCATTTTATTTAGCATTTTAAGAAAATGTATTTAGCTTTTTTAGCATTATTTGTTTTAAAAATTTGGACAATAATTTTATTGTGCACGGTCAAAATCGTCGGTGTCACACATACAAACACATTTTCACTAATACTAACATAACGCTTGAGGAGAAATGCTTGACCGTGTAAAGACCCCTTTAAACTTTTTTATAAATTATAATAAATTTTGACTACCAAAGACTAAATTTCGTATGAAAATGGATAATTCTTATGTTAAAAAACGTATAACCTGTCTTGTTAAAAAAAATTGAATGTTCAGGAAAATAAGAAATGCCCTAATCATGTTGATTGTAAATATTACTTCCCTTTGATATTACGATGCTGAAAAAATAATAATTTTAAAGCTTTAACTTTTCTTAAACTATAAAAAATCAAATGGTCTAAAAAATTTATTTAAATTTCGTTAAAAAATAAGTCACTAAAATGTATTGAGTTTCGAATAAAATTTTATACTGGAAATAAATTTTTTTAGCAGTTTTTAAAATAATTTTTAGCATTTTTTGGCTTGTCTAACTAGGCATTTACACATGAAAGTAGTTTCTTGAAAGTCGCAATACACTCCCACTTTTTCACTAACACATTTACATCTTTCTACTTTCAGTCCAACTTTCAGCTATCTTTCAATGAAAATTTCAAGAAAGCGATTTCATGAAAGTAAATGACAATAAAGAATTTTAATATATTTTTTTTAACTAAATATTAACTGCCGTATTCATAAAAAATAAAATAAGTTTGAAATGTTTTCATATAAATTTTTCTTAAAATACAACTCAAATCCATTTTAATTTTTTATGAATACGGCAGAGAACACAATGATTCTAATTAAAATTTATAAATATCATGAAAACTAATAAAAATAAATATTATTTTAAACAAATGCCTGAAGTTCGGCGTAAATAATTGGCACGGTAACTCTGAAACTTGAAATAAGCAAAACAATAAAAGAAGAAGAAAAGAAATTGAAGTTTACCCTTTGACGAAAATTTGAAAATGAAATTTCACTTTCATGTAAATTTTCATGAAAGTTTATTATTTTTCTGTGAAATTTGTGGTGATAATACGTATACAGAAATTTCATGAAAGTACTTTCATGTGTACATGCAGCGTAATGCTGAATTTAGCAGTAAAATTTTTCTTAGATCTGGTCACACTGCATACGTTGCAAGTCTTATTCATCAGCTTGCTACTTTAATGGCGGGAGAAACGAGGGGAAAAGAAACGAGTACAACTCAGCTTGATTATCGTTTTGTTCATATATGTACGTTTTGTTTTCGCATCCATAATGTAAAGAACGCACTTGTATGTATGTCAGTGGTGTCAATTATGATTGTGTTGGTGCGAATACTCTTGTCTCTTACATTACCAGCGGGAGGAATCTGCGGTTGCGAGGCCTATTACGAGGCCTAATAAATATACATATTTTGCTATGAAGACTTTAGAGCAATTAATAATAATACAATTATCGAAAAATGTTGAGTTATGGACAGACACAATCAGTTATTATTTAAATAAATTTAATTTGGAACCTGCATTTCGCAGAAACTTTGCTTATTTTTTGGAAAAATTGAGCATTTGACAATATTTGAAGTCTTTTTACAACCTTATACAATTCTTTCCAAAATTTTTAATTTGGTGCTCAACATATCTTTGCGAATGCCAACAATGAAAATTCATTTGCACATACTAATGCAAATAATAACCCCATTAAGTTTAAAAATATTCTATAATTATTAACCGCCATTATAAAAAGAGAAGATTTTACTAGCCTATAAAAATATACTTTTATTTACCAATAATATCTTCTAAATTTATATTGCAGTTTCGAAACAACAAAACATTTTTTAGGTTTGCGGACGTTAATTTATTGCGTTGTTTTGAGCAAATGTATTTCAAATCGGAAAATATTTGTTCGCAAAGATATATTGAGGAAAAAAAGCGACAAACATTTGAAGGAATTTTTTTTAATACAGGATATAGTGCCCCGTTTAAATTTTACCAGAACTCAATAATATTTTCCCTATCTGGATGATTAAATTTTTAATAAACTCATCCGCTTGTATGCTCGTTATCGCTGTCTACAAGACTAATTAATAAAATTCAAATTTGAAGTTTACAGAAGCTCAATAAACACAACATCAAGGCGAATTCATCACAGTTATTCTTGATACTACAACAAGTACACTACACCTCGTACAAAAACCACAAGCAATTTGTTTTTTTAAAATCATTGTACAATGCTAAAAACAGAAATAAAACAAAACAGAAACAAAGATAATAAATAATAAATATATTATTTCTGTTTAGAGGCCTCAAAACAGGCCGTGCGATATTTCCCGCTGAATGAGAGTGTTTTGCAGTAAACAATTATATTTTATGCTCGCAAAATAAAAGAGCGTAAGCGTACATGTGAGTTTTGCTGACACAATTGTGTATGACGCTGACATCCCTGATGTATGTACTTCATACATAAACAAGTAATATTTCAGCAATAAGTCAAGCATTGTGTGAATGCCGAATGCAGATTCCAAGAAGAAAATGTGATAAGTTTATCAATACGACTTGCAACGTATGAATTGGAAATAAATTTGCCCAACAATTTTGACTCATAAACTTATGCTGTGCAAGTGCGCATTTGTAGCCTATTTCCGATATGTGTAAGAATTCTTTCTTTCGAACGACTACATTTAAAACAAAAACAAATTCTAAAAACTTTGTTTTTGCTTTAAATGTATTTGTACGAAAGAAAGAATTCTTTCACACATCGGCAATCAAAATTTTTTAATGCTTACCGTCGCACACAGGGGCCAAAGGCAGTGATTTCACGGATTAATTAAAAAAAAAAAGTTCAAGTACCGTGAAAACTAAAAGTACTCGGTTAAAGTGCACCAAATTCTGCATCAGTAGGCAAAAAAAAAAAAGTCAAATAGGTATGTTGCGGTGCTTTTGTACTGACGCGTTGAAATTAAACATTGTAACAAAATATTTAAAAAATTGGTATAAAAGCTAAATTTTTTTTCGCAAATAAATCCGATTTACCGAAAGTGAATTCAAAAAGTAATTAGTATAACCATGCAACCATCAAGCTAAGGTATTTATTCAAATGTGTAGCTTAAATTTGTTAAAAAATTGTTTGTCGAAGTTCATTTATTTTTTAAATTTATATGGGAAATGCATAAAAAAAAATTAATTTTCTCAATTTAAGTGGACATAAAGTTATTAATTAGGCCTAATTAAGTAGAGATTTTAACTTTATTTTAAAGGTTGAATAAATCAGCGTTGTTTTAGAAAAAATTAGGGTGCGCATCGGTGCGCCTTAGAAGTTATGTACAAATTAGTAGCAACATGCGTTGTGTTACCAACAAAAAGCGCTTCACGACTTCTGCTATAATTTTTATTAGAGATGTGCAAATGTCGTGATTTTTTACGCGGGAGTTACACATGAGTCACGCGTGACCGTGATTAAATTTATATATTTTAAATGTTGTTTTGTATATTTCCATGCAATATGTTTACATTTTGCAGGAACAAGCTCGAGCGTTGTTTTTTTTTAGCTGAATTTTTATCTCCGAATGTTTCAATATTGTTCTTACTCTTTTCTTTTCCAGCTGTGTTCGTTTATATTAATGTACAATTTGCGCTCACGAGCAAAAACAATACAAAAGAAAATGGCACAATCATTCTCATTGTTTATGTTTCGTTTTTGTTTTACTCACAGCAAAGAACAAAACAAAACGAAAGAAAACGTATCGTTTTGTTTGGTTTTGTACTCTGCAAGAAACTACCTTATAACATTTTTGTTCACGTTTTTTTTAACTGAAAATCGTTATTTTTAGTTAAACTATATCCCATTTTACTAGAAAACTGCTTGTATTGATTAATTATAAAAGTATTTAAAACAGAACTGATGAAAAATAATTTTTTACACAATACGTATGTGAAGTCATTTATTGCAGACTATTTAGCAGGAGTGTGCGTGAATAAAAAATCGTGTTTATTTTTTTATTAATAATTTTTTTGCATGGGAGGTAGCCGTCTCCTCCCTCTTATACCACCAAAGTTTTGTTAGAACATGAAGTTTGTTTTGATAGTTACGCACATCAAATTTAGTATTCTTCACTATTTCAGTTCTTCAGATATAAGAAAAAAACAAATTTTTTTGTATGGGGGTACACGTATCCCCTCTCTTAAACCCCCAAGATTTTGTTAGAACGTGAAGTTTGATCTAAGAGTTACTCCCATCAAATTTAGTGTGCCTTACTATTGTAGCTGAGGAGCTATGAATTAATCCTCGAAAAAAGGGCTTTTGGCCCCAGTGTGCGTCGTTTTGAATGTAAAAATTTAAGCGTTAATATACCACAAACAATAAATTCTTGCAATAATTTGAGTAAATTAGTCTTTTATCTTTCTTTATGCATTAAAAAAAAAAATTCACTTTTTAACCATCAATTTAATTATTTTTGTATTGACGTTTCTTACAAACTGACATAATTTGTTTAAATTTATACAAAAATACAAAAGGGTCCTCATAAAACGAGTTTCGCAAGTTTTCCCATTTGCACAAATGGTAATTTTAAGTGATAAAATGAAAAATCTTAATGTTTTATCTGCAATTTCAGTCTAGTAAATACATTTGGATGTTGTTTTTTAAATTATTTTGTAATAAAATCTTGTTAAGCCATTTTATCGCCACTATTAAGCCGTTTTAACTAAAAATTTTGCCATTTTAAGTAGTGATGATAGCCATCACTACCGATAGACGAAAGATATACTTTGTTCAATCCACTGCAGTGAACGCATTTAAAATTTGTTGGGAGCAACGATTTTTTTTAATTTAAAATTAATATATTGTGTTTCACTCTATGAATTTTTTACACTTTTATTTTTTTTTTTGGAACGTATTGGTAAAATATTCGCTTTAATTTGGCGAGTACAAATGTCATAAAATAGGCGAATATTCGGCGATACGAATACGAATATTCGTAACATCCATTAGCTTTTCATGCAATTGCTTTTCTATAAATGTCGCTATTGATATAAAGTTAGGCGAAAGAGCTTTTATAAAAGTTGCTGTTCCGTGACCAGCTTTCTCAATGGTAGGTCCAGAGTTGACGACAAGTCCAATATAAACCCCGCCTCTTAAACAATTAACAAACTTTAGGACGAAAGCATTTCATATAGTTATTTCATATAGTTAGATGCTGATACTGAGACTATTCGACACCTTATTTTGATCTGGTATAATACTTTCACCAGAACATTAGTAAATACTGTGGTATAGCATACCATATATGTGGGCTTGACCGACTATAAAAAAATAACAAAAAAAAAAAAAAAAAAAAAAAAACAAAAAACAAAACTTAAAATTCTTTAGTTTCCACATATTTTTTAATACTTTTTTTCTTTAACATGAAGTTAGCAGAGAATGAAATGTAACAGAAAACTGTATTAAAACAACAGGGATGCTGACTTCATATTGCTTATATTACTAAATTATTAAGCTTATACGCCTTTGCACCCCTCTGGAAGCAGACTCTCTGCATAGAAAAACAGCTGATTTATAAAAAAAGAAAATTTGTCTTTTTTTTAAATATCCTTCTTAATTTACCGTTATTTCAGGATGCTCATTTGCTTTTCTGAAGGGATAAAGAGACACAGATATTGAGAGAGCAATTGAGCACTTTGACAAAAGCTTTTCAAAAAAGCTTTGCTTCTATAGCAAACCCTAACAGGAATTCCAACGGTAAAGGTCGTAATATTATCATTTGTTTTGTTTGAAGTCATTCAGTTGCGTAAAATCATCGCTGACATGCTGACATCATGAATGTACAATATTGTTTTATTATTTATATGTGTGTATGTATGTGTAAGTATGTTTTTATGTATTTGGTGGAAAGGGTAGCCAAGGGGGAGAACCAAATAAGTGTGAGCGAAAAAACGAAAATATAAAAAATTAAAGCAAAAATATTCTGGCTCGTGCACGGCTGTTTTGAATTATTTTAAACTTTTGGGAATTATTTATTAGAGGTTATAAATTATCTTTAGTATTTGCTGTCTTGCATTATTATAAATTCAAATTTTAAAGTTTTATTAGTAAATGTGTTTTTTGTTTTAATATATTTTTAGGTGCGTAGAAATTTAAGATTTAACAAGTAAGAGTGCTATATTCGGCAGCACAGCAGTGTAATTAGCTTTAGCGTCAACAGTGAATTTCAAAAATTGCATGATATATTTTCTAGCCATATGAATCTAAGTTGGAAGAAATTTTACCGCAATATCTATATCTGTTATGGTTTAAGGCGAATGATTTTCCCAAAGTGAGCTGTATTTGGTTTTAGGCGCAATAAACTGTTTTCCGGGAGTAGAGTTTATATAGGGCCTAGAGTAGGTACATAATGGACCGATCTTCACGATATTTTGCAGTGTAATTTGTAGTCACATTAAACTGTGATGTACCAAATTTTAGTATGAAAGCGTTATTTATTACGGGTAGCGTACTAAAATATTTTCCGGGAGCAGGGTTTATATGGGGTCTAGGATTATTTATGGACCGATCTTCACGAAATTTATCAGTGGAATTTCTGGTTCTACAAAACTGTACCGTACCGAATTTAATTGCGATAGCATTATTTATTACGGTTTTAGGCGTACTAAACTGTTTTCTGGGGATAGGGTTTATATGGGGCCTAGTGTAAATTATGGACCGATCTTCAAAAATTTAACAGTGTGATTTCTGGTCCTATAAGACTGTGACGTACCTACCAAATTTTAGTATTATATCGTTATTTATTACGGATTAGGCTTACTTGTGGACCGATCTCCACGAAATTTATCAGTATGATTAACAGTTGTATAAAGCAAATTCACGCAAAATTTTATACCATTTATTTTAGTTTTTGTATCAAAATTTTTTTAGGGTGGTGGTTCCATATTTTGATTCATAGTTCTGATCCTACTGAGCCGATGTTGCTGGATTTCAATCCCAAACTGCTTAGGATAACTACAAGCAATCTGGGACCAAGTTTGTTCTTTTCTGTTGCGTTTTTCGAAAGTGAGCGTGTCTTCAACAGACGGAGAGACACACGGACATGGCTAAATCAACTTAGAATTACTCAAGAAGCCAGAATATATAAACTTTATGGGGTCTTAAATGTATAATAAAAAAGTTTCACACGGAATGAAAAACTTAGTATACCCTCGTTCACCACTAGTGGTATGGAGGGTAAAAAAACGTTTTTTTGGTATAATTTATTTTGTTAGTAGTCTTTAAATGGCCTGTGTATTAAGAAGCCTACATAAGTTTATATTTGTTGTATATCATTAAAGAATTTTTTTTATTAATTTTCAACAAATAAGTTTAATTTTTTTTATGGTAACAATAATTTTCGTGTCTCATAAAGTTTTTCTACTTGAATTTTTATTTATTATACGAAATTACTAATATCAGGGTGTCTTTAGGGATCATCATAAGAATATTTGACATTTTGGTGTTATCAGGTGTAGGCAAAATCTGTAATTCGGTAAAAATCCAAAGCTGACAGATCTTAAGAGATCTTTACGATCTCGGCTAACCGGAAATCCTATCTGGTACCACGGGAGTCAGAAGCTCGGCACTGGACTGACTATTGGTTGATGCCTCCGTTAGTATGCTGCTTGCAGATAATGCTTTCTATCTCTTAGGAAGATTGTCATTGCGAAAGCTTGGGATTTCCGTTGAAAAGATACTTTCAGTTATCACGTGCTGGTTGTGGTTTACTATCTAAAGTCGCGGGAATTTTCACCACTTATGGCAGAGTTGGGCCTGAGGGAGGATTATTCCTAGATGCTGTGGCCACTAAAGAAATGCTGCTAAAAACCGCGAGGGGCGAGGGTTTAAGCTTGTCGAATTATGCACTCAAACTGCTACCTGGGTGTGCTGGTTGCTCTCCAACTCGGTGGAAGTTGGTAAACGCAATGTTTGTAGACGAGTATATATGATCCACGATGGAGTAGGCCTTTTTGGTGGGTCCCCCATAGTACGAAAAATGCCTGCAGTATGCAACTAGCTTTAAAGCCGTAATATGCATAATGACAACGTTCGTCGAAATTTTGCCGAATGTTGCTGAATGTTGCCGAGTAGTTCTGGACCTAAATAAAGGTAGAAGCGGCAGTCAGTACCCATCGGACACACTTAGACCCAATGATCCATTTTGATAAAATGGAGTAACGCCAAACAAAACCCCCAACCCACAGCCAACCCGAACTTATAACGAAGTTTAAAATGCGCTCCATTTCAACGCCAGAGATATCGTACAAGAGAGAGGTGGTCCAGTTCTCCTCATAGTTTACGTCATCATAGTGTTCACCTCCCAGACGCTATGTATGCTTTTCTATAAGAAAATGTTCCGAGGCAACAGATAGATACGTCTCCCTTGGTCATCGATAGTAGAGACATGGTTCGACCATCACCTATGAGGGGCCATAATGGCTTGGCAATCTAGCATGCAGTGCTTGTGGCCCATTTGTCATTGACAATATCGATAGTCGATAGCCGAGATCCAGTGGAACCCGTAAGGTAGTGCCAAGTCTAGCAAGCTTATCTGCCCTTATGTTGAACCCATATGATTCTGCTATAAAACTGCTTAGCCGCTGAGTGTTTAAAAATGAGTGGCTCTCAAGGGCTGTTCTCTATTTCCACTGCACTGTTGGGTACATTTGAGGCGAATTTCCGAATTCATCGCCATCTCTTTCTCTATCTCGGAATTATTCAGGATAATGCGTCGGAGGTCGTGCGTCCCCCAGAAAAATGAAAAAGCTTGCCTCTACAACAATCGCCTCATCGTTAACATTAGCAAGCCGCAGGATTTAAGAGACATCAAGACTGGATTCAGAACCAGGTTCCATTGTAATGGAGAGAAACCACCCCCCCCCCCCCTTTTGGGATTCCCCTGTTAACAACCCGTGTGATGGTAGAAGAGTCCAGGGAGGAAGTGATTCGCTTTCGTGTAAGTATATATTCTATCCACCCGATTATTTACTCTCTACCCCAAGACTTGATAACTTTACAATTATCACGTCTGGTGTTATGTTGGTAAAAGCTCCATCGATATCAAGGAAAGCCACCAAAGTATATTCAGCAAACTCACTAGCTCATATGAAGCAGTTTCGGTCGACTTCCTTCTATTGTACGCATGTTGGCATATTGGCAAAAGATTCGGATAAATTGCCCTACGAAGATATCGGTCTTCTATTCTCATTAGTTTCTCCAAGAGAAAGGACAACAGACTAATCGGTCGAATGTCCTAAGGTGTCATGTGAGAGATTTTTTTTCGCTTTGGGGATAAATAAAACTCTCGTTTCCCTCCACCTGGACGAGATGTGTCACAGTCTTAGACATGCCGTTAAGAGCCCCATTAGCCGAGGAGCTTTAAAAGTCGATACCTTGTGCAGTTCCGCGGCTTTGATGCTACCTGGACCAGGCGATTTGTGGGAACTGACTACAAACTCTACCAGTTCTTCATCTCTTTTATTGGTATCGCTACTTCCCCATGTTGTGGGAAGTGCAACTCAGAACCTATTGGATGACGGATGCGAGCCAGTAGTGGGTGCCGCGGTCACGTCTCTGCCACTGAAATTACATAATAGGCAAATATAAAGACTGTTTCTCTCCAGAATGCAGCCTAAACTCTTTCGTTTTCAGACGATTTAGACTTCGTAGCTGATGCACTGCAGCTCGTAGTGGGTATGTCATCGATTCTTCCCAATACGTCTTTAGCCCATTGAAGCGAATGATCCCAACCTCTCCACAATGCTGATACATAACCATTTTTGGTAGTGTCTTGGTTTCGATGGTCTCAAATGTTTCGCCTGAGACGGCTTTGCCGTGCCTGGGTAACTTGATACTTCGACAATCGGACCGATCTTCAGGTCACTGTCCGTCGGAACTGTAGCAGTACCCGAAGGATTCGTATTATTTCCTTTGTATTTGTCGTTCCTTGTCCTGTTTCCGTCTTGAAATTTTTTGGTTTTAAAAAGGTTGCGTTAATTTTGGGTCCTACGAGTTTAAGGGTACCGGAAGTCCACCACGTGATAGCCTTCGGTAACGTGGTAAGGTCATAGTATATTTGCTGAAGTGCCCTTTGTGATAATACAGTCAGATACCCTTAACTGCAAAACAGACCGATAAGCACGGGACGTATAACACCTCGGTTTGGGGGTGGATAGCCCCTTGCTTCAAAGGTCTTTGAGTTGAATGTCTTCGAGTCCGACATCCCAGAGTCCTAGTAATACCTGAAACCAAGACACACACCACAGTCTCATCGTATCTGCCATATCGCTACAACACCGTTATCTACAGTAACCTTGAAAATAAGTAGTTATTTTGACATGGAAGCCATTTGTTGGCAAAACAAGGGATATGAATTTTAGTTTTAGTTTTACTTAAATTTTTCTTATTTTTTATTATGTGGTAAAATTAAATTTGTGAAGCTTCTTAAACGGTTTACTCAAAGTGAATTGACAATATACATTGAATTTATCCACACAAAAAATGTATCTATTCACAAGTGCATAGATTTTTTTAACGATAAGCCATATGACAGAGCTTGTGAATTGGAAAATTATTTCTATAAGCTATTGATTTACATTACAAAAAAAAAAAAAAAAAAAAAAATTAAGTAATGTTAACGTTCAGATGGAAGATATGCTTTTGGTGAGAAGGTAAAAACGATGAGAGATTTTAATGCGATATGTAAACTATTTCTGAGTAAACATAATTTGCTGGAAATTTCTTCCCTTTTTATTATACTTTTCTGCAAAGATAAAACACAGCTTAATTTCTTGGAACGGGAACTAACACCTATATGAAATCTTAATTCAAGGCCATCTATATTTCAGACGCAAATAAAAGCATTAAAATGGGCATAAATAAGGCGTAGTCTTGGCTTATGATAATACTCATCTATTTTTCCCTTTTTTAACGTATTGTGTTTTGTTATACCCGCTATAACTAGTTGTGAAGAGTGTATACAAAGTTTGTCATTCCATAGAATACTTTTTTATTAGTCATTCATACCCCATAAAGACTATATATTCTGGGTCCTTGATTAATTGTAAGGGCTAAATTCCTAATTTTTATATTTGATAAATTTAAATTTTATTTTTAGTTTTATTTAAGGAGTACATACTTTGCTGTACTCACAAATTCGTTTTGTTTTTCGTTCGTAGATTATACCTGAAGTTGGCTGCAACTTTATATTTATAAACAGCGTTACCAGAATCTTTGGAATGAAAATTGTCATATGGCGAAAGAAATCATATTTTGAAGAGGAAAATCTTAAATTTTTTTTTCTTAATTTAAATTTTTTAAAACAAGGGCAAAATAGTAAGAATTATTAATTTTTTATAAAAACATACTTCTTATTATTTAAATTAAAATACATAAAAACATAATCCGATGTGCGAAAGAATTATTTACTTCGTACAAATACATTTAAAACAAAAACAAAGTTTTTAGAATTTGTTTTTGTTTTAAATGTAGTTGTTCGAAAGAAGGAATTCTTTCGCATATTGGAAATAGGTTATAATATGTCTTTTTTAATATTTTTTATGTCCAGAAATAATGATGCAATTTTGTGTATTCTAGATACTGGGTACAAAAGTGTGCAGCACCAATGCGCATCAAGCTGATGCAAAACTTCATTGTTTTAAAAAGTGACTGTTTAAATAATCGTGTATTTTGTATAAGCAAAATTAAAGTAAAATTCAGAATTTCTAAGAATAAATAATTATCTTTTAAGAAAAAAACCTATAATCAAAAATATAATAAAATCATCATTCTGGCAACGCTGTTTATATATTATATTCAAACAAGAGAAAACAAAAATTTGTCAAATTAAACTTCTTTATCACTTCGTTATCACGGTTTCTGTTCACTTATGAATGTTGTAATCGCTCTTTTGATTGGGTAAATACTGCAGTGTCTCTTCTCCTTAAACGAGTGTGGCCGCCATAATTTAAAATATTTCGAGCTAGTGGATTTGGGTGCAGCTTTTTAAATATTTGAATGCATATTTAGTCATCATAGTTTTAACTAATGGCACATTGAGATCCTCGTGAATATTTGAGTTATTAACATACCAGGGAGCAGATGTAATTATTCGAATGAATAATTAGTATGCTTACATCAGAAAAATTAGTTTCAGTTTTGCCCTTTTCGATCCATTAACACAAATGAAATTAAAACAAAAACACCACAAATTACTTTAACAATGGCAAACAAACTTTTTATTAAAGTTTTGTTCGAAAACAAAAATTCACATCTACTGGATTATGAATGACAAATACACGTGTTGTGTGTATCTGTTTTCTTAAATAATAGATTACCTTAACAAAATTAAATTTATTTTAAAAGAAATTAATTAAGCATAAATTTTGTCTTAGTTTTGTTTTAACTAAAAGTTTTATAAAATAATTCATTTAAAAATTAATTAAAAACTTTTTCCTTTTGTGCTTTATTTTTAGTTTCAATTATAATTTATATGATTCGGCTGTTATATTGAAATAAACATAAAGAAAAAGCAAGCACCTTAAAAGAGTTTTTAAGGGCCACCCCAAATACATTTATCTTAACCCATATCTGTTGTTGTTCTTGTTTTGCATTAAATTTAGCAAAGCATCAGCTCAAATAGCAATTAAACAGCGAACTATGTACATAATGATAAAGTACTTGTCTTTTATTTATAGTTTTCTTTACTTTTTTCTCTTTTCGTTTTATTTTTATTTTTATTTTTCTCTACTTTCTTGCAGTTCTCGAACTTTATGAGCGAAACTCTGCGTGTTTAACTACAAAATATTTACTTGTAGATCGCAGAAATTGTTTTAACAACAAATTAAAAACAAAAACAAAAATGAAAATGGGAAAGAAAAAAAAAAACGGCAAAAGAAAAGTTTAATGCAAAAGATAAATCTTTTAAGTTGGCAAAGAACAAGACAAGAGCAAGGCAAAGGAAACTATTAAATCTTAAAGACATTTATAAAATACCTTTAGGTTAATGTCTTAGAATTAGTGGGAATAATGGGTTTGGCGTTAGAAGGTACGCGTTGTAGGAATCAGTACGGAGTGTCAAGACTAAATTGCCATTAACTCCAGACAGTTGTGAAATTATGTGGAAAAATGATAACTTTTTAATGCTCGTTTAACAGACATTTATTAATTTTAAAGAAAATTCAAAAAGCAAAAAGTTGGTTTTGCTAAAAGTTGAAAGCTGAAATTATTAAACACTATCAAAATATACTTAATTAATATGTATACGACTATTGGCCAATTTACAGGGTTGATATTAAAACATATTTATGTTTAAAATTTGTTTCTTCACTAAATGAAACTTAATTCACCGATGTGGTACATTTAAATTCAACTTAAGCTTCTTAGCAAGATGGCGTCAATATCAGAACAATACAACAACAACAGCCAAAGCAATAACTGTCAGCTGTTTTTTGTGTCCACATTGTATATAAATACAACATTTTGTGAAATTTTTATGTATTTAGTAGTCAAAAAATCTGTCATTTAAATGCGATTTAAGTTTATATAAAAATTAAAATTTTTTTAATCCAAATTTAGATATTTTAATTAGGCTTAAGTTCATTGTATTTTATTTTCATTAAATTATTTTTATGAAGACAGGAATTTTACAACATGAAATTAATTAAAATTTTATTGATAATTTTTCATTCTTGACTTAGCTGAGATTTGAACCCAGGCTTTCACGGACAGGTTGCCCAGACTAGTTTCGATTGTAACCACACAAACTCGTCAGTGGGGTTAGCAGTTTTACTCACTCGGCTATTGAAGCCGGATGACGTCCATGGTAGATCGAAATTTGCTTTTGAATGAATGATTATCTATTTTAATTGATTTACATGTTCTTCCTTACTTCTGTTTTTTCGTACCTTTTGTCAAGAATTCTTCTTGAAATCCAAAGTACATTTTTTTGTTTTTCATGTTTTTGTCTTTCTTTTTTCTTGCTGACCTTTTCCAGCTCAACTTGAAGGACAAATGTAAACATAGCTGTTAACAATATTAGTATTGTGGTTATTTTATTGAACTGTTAATGGTTTTTAATCCAAATTTAGATATTTTAATTAGGTTTAAGTTCATTGAATTTAATTTTCATTAAATTATTTTTATGAAGACAGGAATTTTACAACATGAAATTAATTAAAATTTTATTGATAATTTTTCATTCTTGACTTAGCTGAGATTTGAACCCAGGCTTTCACGGACAGGTTGCCCAGACTAGTTTCGATTGTAACCACACAAACTCGTCAGTGGGGTTAGCAGTTTTACTCACTCGGCTATTGAAGCCGGATGACGTCCATGGTAGATCGAAATTTGCTTTTGAATGAATGATTATCTATTTTAATTGATTTACATGTTCTTCCTTACTTCTGTTTTTTCGTACCTTTTTTCAAGAATTCTTCTTGAAATCCAAAGTACATTTATTTGTTTTTCATGTTTTTGGTTTCATTTTTCTTGTTGAGCTTTTCCAGCTCAACTTGAAGGACAAATGTACACATAGCTCGTGCCTTAGCTGTTAACAATGTTAGTATTGTGGTTATTTTATTGAACTGTTAATGTGTTTTAATCCAAATTTAGATATTTTAATTAGGCTTAAGTTCATTGAATTTAATTTTCATTACATTATTTTTATGAAGACAGGAATTGTACAACATGAAATTAATTAAAATTTTATTGATCATTTTTCATTCTTGACTGCGCTGAGATTTGAACCCAGGCTTTCACGGACAGGTTGCCCAGACTAGTTTCGATTGTAACCATACAAACTCGTCAGTGGGGTTTGCCGTTTAACTCACTCGGCTATTGCAGCCGGATGACGTCAATAGTCAAATATCAATCCTTAAACCAAATGGTATTTCACTTTGGTAGATCGAAATTGAATTGCTGTACAAATATTTAGTTGTATAAATATGTATAAGCCGTTCAAAAACCTTTGAAAGGTACGGAAGAATTGCTATCAACTCAGTTTATCCTACTTGATTTAAGTACGAGTTGTACTTAAAAATTTAAGTACGAATAACACTAAAAAGTACTTTAAACAATCCAAAATGGGATAAGGTTCGAAAACCATAATGTGTGCATATGCGTGTCCATACTAAGCGTACTATTGACTCCGATTTGACTTTTGGAATAAAGTACGGATGAATTGATTTTTCCTCTCAGTGTACGCCTTAAAAAATCAGATTTAACATAATGCTTTAATACTTTATGCACATATGACAAGAAAAAAACTACGTCAAAAAGAACTTCTTTATTAAAACTTTTGCGTGCATACTAAAGGCCTGAACAGATCCATTTGAAAATCAAATACAATTTGGGTTTTCAATTGGTTGCACACAAAATAAGTTTACAAAATCAAACGTAAATTTTATTTCAGGTGTAAAAAATAAAATCATTTTATAATATTGTTTTTTTTTTTTTGTTTCTATGACAATTCGGTCGCAACTGGCGTATCAAAAAGAATACAATTCAAGTTCTACGCCTTGTGTGCCTTTGTATAACATATTAAACGTTTTAATTAAAATTGGGTAATTTTTCTTCGTCTGAAGTGTAATTTTGAATTTTGCTGGTGGTAACACTGAACACTAAGCTATTCAGTTGTGATCTTAACTATGTGTGTTGTTTTTATTTTTAAATAACAACAATCTTTTAAATGAGTTTCGTTAACGTTCATGTTGTGTAAAATGACTATAATTCACAAAAAATATAAAAACACGAAACAAAAAAAGAAATCATCAAATGAATAAAAAAAAACTTCAACTCATTAAAGTCATTGTGTGGAAGCCAGGCCTGCCATATTTGCCGATTTAACGGCATTTTGCCGATTAATTGCCTTAAAATAAGCAAAGTGCCGATTTGCCTATTTCTGCTCCGATTTTCCTATTTTTGGCGACTTCTTGATAAACACGTAAATCACGGTAACTTTCCTTGTTAGCGAGTAATTTATTAATTTTGGGTAACTTTAGACCACTTGTCATTACCTATACAACGAAATGGAAAGTGTTTTTAAAACTAATTTTATAAAAAACAATTAAAAAGTTTAATTTAATTTATCAACACAAAGACTTTTTTGAACTTTGATGAGGAGCATTTGGGCTAATTTGAGTTACTATCAAAATCAAAACTCAACAAAAGTGAAATTAAGAAAATTGTTAATAACTCTATTAATTTTCATATATAATTTTTAAATCAAATATTAAAACGTTTGGATTTTGAACAAAAATCTTATAAATCTTTATATATGATCAGGCGCGGATCCAGCTGGATCCTTAGGGGGGGGGGGGGGGGGGTAATTTGTTATGGTACAAAACAAGTAAAAAATTTGTTTTTAAAAGCTTATTAAAAACGACATGTTTATATTATATTAAAAAAACTCAACAATAAGGTAAAATAGAATTTAAGATTAGTTAAATATAAATTAAAATAAATTAATCGTTTTAAATAACGTTTTGGCTATAAAAATAATTTTATTTATTTTTAATGTTTTTTTTTATTTGAAACAATTTATTTGACTACATCATACTAAATTGTTTGAACAATTTTTCGAACAAAAAAAAAATACATATGTTAACAAAATTTTGGAAGAAGGAATATGCTTCACTAATGTTAAAATTAAGTTATGAATTTTAGTCGAACTGTTTGGGTTTTAATCTAAAGATACATATATAATTATTCTGGTTTAAGTTGATTACAGCTAATTTTTTTATTTAAATTATTTTTATTTAGAAAGGAATTTTAAAGCTTATAACAATGAAAAGACAAAAATAATTTTGGCTGCATATACATACATACCTTCAGCCGTAAATGTGCTAATGCCACAATTTTTGAAAATTAACTTTTTGATGCAGTTCAATAGAGTTAACAAAAATACATCGTTTGCAGAAAAAATACAAATATTTTTTTCTAGTTCTTGTTTTGCAACGATATGTATATCCAAATGTTAAAGATGCAATTCCAAAAATGCTAAAGAAAAAGCGCTAGGGCCCATTGAAATGTGAAAATTTAAAAAAGAATTTGTTAATATTTGTTAATAGTCAACATTGAAATAAATAAAATAATTTTATAGTATATTTTATTTTTTACAAATTGACATGCGAAAATGTACATTAAAAGTATAAAATATATAATAGAACAGGTTAAAAGTCACAAAAAGCTATGTAAAACATAAAAGTATTTTTTTTAGTTGGTTTGCAAGCCAATAAAGAGTCATCAATGAAGCAAAACTGGATTTACAGACTTCAAATATATTCAGAACAAAAGACCTTAGAAAATTTTTTCTCTCTCCAATAAAATTTATACATTGGACTACATCCTTTTCGACTGAAGGTAATGATATATACTTATATAGGTACATTATATTAAAAAAAAATTACGGACTCACCATTGTTTCACTAATTTTTGTGTATTTTTGTATATCAAAGAACTTTTCTAATTAATGCACTTGAAATTTGACAGTTATATAATTCTTCTTTGGTGAACTTTTACTAGACCATATTTATATGTATATATGGGAAGGTAGAATGGCAATGCATATACAATTCCAATTCAAATCCTACTATTATAAAAATATGATACGAAAAACGGTTATATTCAAATGTATATAGTAAATAATTATCATAATACAAATAAAAATATTGCTTATTAATAATTCAACCGCTCGCATATTCAACCCAAACGTTTATTTTTCGGAAATAGATGGCACTTGCTGGGATTGAATGTAGAATAATATGAATTTAAATACAGTAAACTAGATGTTTCATTGGAAATATATAATAAATAACTATTAGGATAAATACTTGGATACTTATTGAAAATTTGATTAGAGATTCTATACAAAACAAAAAAAAAAACTTGATGGGATTTCCAAAAATTTTGTACATTCGGAAATTTGTGTATTATCGAAATAAGCAAAACATATTTTTCTAATTTAGGGGGGGGGGGGTAATATCCTCCCCCCCCTGAAACCGCGCCTGTATATGATTAACCCTAAAAAAATTATGAAAAAGGAAAATATTTCTTTTATGGAAATTCTGAAAGAGTTCTCCAGCGTTATTTCTGAAAAAGAAAAATTAACCCTAACATTTTTAAACTTTTAAGAAGATTTAGAAGGAATTGAAGTAAATTTGCAAACTTTTTTGGCAAAAAAATTTCAGACTATACAACAAATAATGGTTCTTCAACATTCTTCCACAAATGTGGTAAGAATTTTTAGACAAGTCAACCTTAATAAAACGACATTTCGATGTTCCATAGAAAATGAATCCATTCAAGGAATTCTTTTTTCTAAAGATTACTTAAAATTTAATAATGCAAACTGTTTTGATGTTTAAACTCATATCGTTGCTGTTTTTAATAACTGAAATTTTTTTGAAAATCGAGTTAATTACAAAAAATAAAAGTATTTGTCTTTTTCTTTATTTAACACATAACAAAAGATATTATACTACATAACAAATGATGCATAAACCCAATTTCATTCGTATTTTGGCTAGGAAATGACTACATTTAAGACAAAATTCATTAAAAGTGTTAATAATTTGTGTTAATAAAAATATGTTTTATTGTTCTTAAAAGGGAAATTTTTAATTTGCCGTTTTTTGCCGATTTTCTTTTATTGAAGTACCGATTTTTTTTTTGAAAATATGCCGATTTTTTATCAAAATTTTCTGGCACCCCTGGTGGAAGCACACAGAAGCACAAATGTCTGCGATCTTTTACATGAATATACCTGCGTAGAAAGAACTTGATAACGCGGTACTGCACAATACTTGTGTTTTCAAACGCACGGCAGTGAATAAATGGAATACAATTAAATGAATTGAAAGTGGTACTGTTGTAGGCAGTCATCTAGTCCATATCAGCAGTGAAATCAGAGAAATTAAAAATTTGGCAATATAAAATAAAATTGAATAAAAAAAATTACTTTTTCACTTATGACGAAAATATGTTTGATAATTAATTACAACTTAAAATGTTACACATACGCCTTCAATACAAAACCAGAAGCATAATTAAAAGTTTATAACACTCATACTTCCCGTATGTTAAATTAATCTTAGAAGACGACTAGAAGAGGGCGAGCGAAAAAATAATAAAAAATGTATCTCAAAATTAACTACACTAGTCGGCATAAGTATTTTGACGAAATAAAAATCGTGCATTTTTACGTTTGATTTTTAAACGGCTTTTTTTTAAAAATTCTTGTTTTTACAATATAATTTACAAGCAAAAAGCTTCGCGGGTTATAGTATAGGAATAATATTTAAAAAAAAAAAAAAAAAAAAAATAAAAAGGATATTTTTAACAAAGCCGTTTAAAAATCAAACGTAAAAATGCACGATTTTTATTTCGTCAAAATACTTATGCCGACTAGTGTACGGGTGTAGTTATGGCAACAAAATAAGCAAATTTCTTACTAACACAATCAGAGAGTTAGTTTTTATCTCTCTCTTTCTGTTCTTGTCTTCTCCTATGCCCTAAAGATTTCCTTAATCTGGTAAATAAGAGGAATATGTTTATCTGTTGATTAACAAACAAAATCACTCATAAATGTCTTCTTCCTTTTCTCTTAAAAAAGCCAATTACAATTTGTTCACACATGAACTTGTGTTGTTGTATCACTTATTTGTTCATAACGACAACGTAAAATACTCGTTATTGCAAATACAAACATTAATTTATTTCCTTTTTCTCTTTGGTTTTATTCTTAGTTCTACTACATAGACGCACACATCCAAAAGCATGTGTTTGAAGTAAAGACAATAAAAATTAAGTTGTAAATTACATAAAGCAACATCAAACTGAAGTAGAAAATCTTAAATTGTTCATAAGTCTAGGAACACAATTGTGTCGTATGTCGTAGGACGTGTCGACGTTATTTTCTACAAGCACGCTTCAACTACCCAAAATTCCGCCGTAACAGGTTTTTGTTTTCTATTGAAAATAATCTTAGAAAATACAAAATTTATTCCAATTATTCAAGCATGTTGTAGAAATCCAAATGAAGTGAAATTAAAATCGAATGAAATTTTTAGTTTAAGTTTTTGCAAAATAGCCGAAGTTTTTCCTGGGTTTAAGATTGAAGTATACAAAAAGAAATATTTGTATTTAAGTTCATTGCAGGGTCGTTTTTAAAATATGTTTGATTTTGAATCCACTTCATTTTAATTTCTCGAACATGCCTGGTTGCTAAGTTTTTCCCCTTTTATTTTCTTTTCAAATATTTAATTTGAAAATAAAAAAATAAAATCATTTTATAATTTTGTTTTTTATATTTCTATGACAATACGGTCGCAACTGGCATATGAAAAAGAATAAGATTCAAGTACTACGTAAATACGCCTTGTGTGCCTTTGTATAACATATTAAATGTTTTAATTTGACAATGTATCTTCGTCGTACGTTTCTGCGCTCATACGGTGGAGTTATCTTCCTACTAGAAATGCCAATCGGGACTAGTTTTCGCAAATCCCGGGATTCGGGATTTCAAAAAATCAAATCCCGAGATTTTTCGGGATTTGGGATTTTTAGAACTTAAAAGATAAATGCTTTTTATAGATATTTATTATAAAAAAACTTCTTTAAAAGAGGTTAAGAAACAAAAGTTTTATAACTCATTTAATATTACAAAGTGGCTTAATGACTATGTAAATTGATTACTAAATCTTGTTACAATTTAGAATTGCGGTTTTTTCTTAATTAATGATTAATTTAATTAAAAATATGATGAAAAAAAACCAACGTTCGATTTCCAACTTTGTGTTAATTGATTCAATTAAAAAATTATTAACATAAAATCTATATTTTATTCAATTACCTCAGTTGATTTAAATTAAATAAAAAAACAAGTTAGAGTGCTATATTCGGCTGTGCCGAATCTTTGATACCCTCCACCGCCAGGAGTGGGTTCTATATGATAAATACATATACATATGTTATTAAATAAGCTTCACAAAAACGAACGTCAGCAATAAATTTGGTTGCGGTTATACCTGAATTAAATTATTGACCGACAATAAGAACATTTTCTGCGTTTCTTGTTAGAACTTTAAGCTGGCTTGAGTAGAATATCATGATTCGTAACAGTTTTAGCCGAACTCAAATGATTTGTGGGAGGGTAATTTTTATTGGACCCGTGCACTATAGGAAATTTTCCTTTTTTTTGGCCAAAAATAGTTTTTAGCCAAACGAGTGGGCCAAACTAAATGATTTTTTAGATTCGCTTTTTGGAAGTGTTACTCCTAAATGATTATTTAGATTCGCTTTTTGGAAGTGTTCCTCCGTAAGCTAATAAATTTTTAGTCACGCACCGTCACGGGGAAAAAAGTTTGTCACGCGTAAGTCTGCATTTGGTACGCTGAAGTTACCTGGAAAAATTCGCTTTTTTTAAGACATATGCAAGTATATGCAGCTGAAATAAATTGCGAATGGATGACAACTTATGGCTCTATCGAAATGCGTAAGTGTTATATCTATCACTTTTTATCATTTTTTTTCGGAGCTTAGTGAAGTTGCAATTTATTATTACAGTATATAACATCAAGGTCTTTTTCTTTCCTTCGATTTAACCAAATTAAAAAAAAAGTTGAATATCTTTTTAACTAGTATAAAAGTACTCCTTTAAGCATTATTGTTCATTTTTGACTTTTATTTACATGAATTTTTTGAAGAAAAACTTTAAACTTAAATACACGTCTAATTTAATATAGTAACTTCCTCGTTTTGTTTAATAAACAAACCTCATGTTTTTGCATTTATAAAATAACGGTAAAGCATCATTTATGCTTTATTCTTCGGGGATGCTTTTTTTAGTATGTGTTTAAGTACATAGTGAAAAAAAAAATCAAAAACTCCTAGAAAAAAATTAAGTACTTTTGGCCAAAAAAAAGGGAAAATTTCCTATAGTGCCGTAGTAAATTATGGACCAATCATCCCAAAATTCTGGAGACTTATTTCTGGTATTACAATAAATAAATTATAATAAATTTCAATACAGCAGTGTAATTAGTTTTAGCGTTAGCCGTAAATTTCACAAATTCTGCATGATATTTTTTCTGGCCATATGAATTTAAATAAGAAATTTTACCGCAATATCTATATCTGGGATGGATTTAGGATAATTTAATTATGTTCCCAAAGTGAGCTTTATTTGGTTTTAGGCGCAATAAACTGTTTTCCGAGAGTAGGGTTTATACGGGGCCTATGGCAAATTATGGACAAATATTCACGAAATTAGGCAGTGTGAGTTCTCGTCGTATAAAACTGTGACGTACCGAATTTCAATTTGATAGCATTCTTTTTTACGATTTTAGGCGTACTAAACGCTTTTCCAGGAGCGGGGTTTATATGGGACCTAGTGTAAATTATGGACCGATCTTCACGAAATTTAACAGTATTATTTCCAGTCGTATAAAGCCAATCGTGCAAAATTTTATGTCATTCCGTGCATTAATCCACCATTTATGTTAGTTTTTGTATCAAAATTATCAATATTTTTTGGGTAGTGGTTCCACATTTTGATTCATAGTTCTGATCCTACTAAACCGATGTTGCTGGATTTCAATCCCAAGCTGTTTAGGATAACTACAAGCAATTTGAGACCAAAATTGTTCTTTTCTTTTGCGTTTTTCAAAAGTGAGCGTGTTTTCAACAGTTGGACAGACGGACAGACAGATGGACATGGCTAAATCGACCTAGAATTACTCAAAGGGCCAGAATTTATATACTTTATGGGGTCTTAGATGTATAATAAAAATGTTTCACCGCAGTGGTGGGGGAGAGTTTAATAAATAATATAGTAATTGAATAGGAAAAAATAGTAATTGATTTATTTGTAAGATTCTATTGAAATTTCTATTAAATGAATTAAGATGAATAATTAAAATTTGAATTCGAAATTAATTAACAAAATCAATTTTTTTAGTTAACTATTAAATTCTTATTTAAAAAAAACATTTTTATACCCACCACTGCTGGCGGTAGGAGTTATGTAGTGTATAAATTTCACTTCTTAATTTCGTGAAATCGCTCCGTAAATGACCGTAGGTGCCATGCCCACTCTCGGAAAACACTTTAAAAAGGCTTAACCTGTAAAGACTAAAGTTTAGATTTTGCATTTGGTGTACCAGTGGAATCAATTAGATAATAAAACCACACGGAACTTTTGGTTTTTCTTTTTATTTTATGCATTTCAAAACTTTTCATTCTTTAATTAATTTTCTTCTTTAAATATTTTCAGCACTCCTCACTTTAAAATTTCTTTATAATTATTGGGCACGCTTAAAAAGAAGAACAAAGCTTAACTTTTTTTTCATTTTCAGTGACAATATGAACAGAGTTAATCCAATAAATATAAAAGATCAATATTGTGCGCCCTATACTGTCGAGGGATAATCTTATGGTGAATTTCTTTTTATAAAAAAAGGTAAAAACAAAAAAATTAGATTAACCGAAACTGATTGACTAAATGCCGAAAATGAAGGGATTAAAAAAATTCAAATCTCGGGATACGGGATTCACTGAATCGGAATTAGCATTCCCAGTTTCTACGGTTACTTTGGTTTGCGCTTTTTTCAATTCAGCGAAAACTGTAAGTTAAAATTCCTCTTTTTTATATCTTCTAAAAATATCTTTTTTTTTATTACTGATTGTGTTGTTGCTTAAGGCTGTGTTTTTGAGAACTCAGTTGAACTAGTTTAAGTTAATCCCAAAACAGATTTGTGCCGCCATTACCAAGTTTGTATACAAAATTTTGACGGAACAGCTAAGTTTTGCTTTAAGTCTTTAATGAAATAATAAAAAAAATCACATTTCGACGGAACAATCCGAGTTTTATAGTTAAACTAAGTTAAAACTATATCCACATCTGAACAACCCTGCATAAGAGTGTTTTATTCAGAGTTCAGAAAAATTCATATGTATATGATCGTCCATCTTTACGCATTCATGAATGAAAAATCAAAAATATTTTAACTTTTTTCACAGTCATGAATAAATTGGTAATTTCTCGCGCATTCACTCATGAACGAGAGGAATTAAAAGCATTTTGCATATCCTCTCTCATGAGGAATAAGCAAACAAAAATTGTTAGCAACGCTCCTCTTTAGTATTGTTGTTGTTTCTCGAATAGAGCCTGTGTGTGTATTGTATAAATGTTTTGTTTTTTCCTTATGCAGAATTTTAAAATTAATAAATAAAATTTTTGATATTTAAGTCAGTGTGAAAATACGCGAGTGAGAAAATTAAAATTTTGGTCGGATCAAAAATGTTAACACCTCTTTTTTATTTAAAACACATATTAGGACGAAGCCTATCGAAAATTGTCCATAGTAAGCATAGCCCTCATACAAACTTCTTTCCGAAATGGAGTCTTTGTGCCTTATTATTTAGAATGAATTAAGCCTAAAAATAGGTAATTGCAAGTTATATATCATTGTATAAAATTTTATTGGAATCGGTCCATTTTTGTCAATAAAAACAATACAAATACCACTCCCAAAATAAGCACTCTCGGAAATAGCGTTAAATGAAATAACTTCCTTTAAAATATTTTTATTATTAAAACTTGTATAATAGCTTCAAAGTAATATCAAAATTTTGTTCTAAAAGGTCCGAAAAAGCTTCAATATAACCCTCCTCTCTAAAATCGCTTTAAGACAAAAACAAATTTCATGTACATGTAAATATCTAGAGCTCGTATATGAATCTTATCCTAGTAACATAATTTTGTATTGGCGGGTCCTTGATTACCCATTAGTCCAAAATAGGGAACACTATCGGAAATGTGTCTGTAAATTAGATGTTCGGTCTTGACCGATTAAACTTTCTGTATTTTTTTTTAATTTGTAATTTTAATATTTAATTTTTTATACCCACCATCAAAACGGGAATAAATTGATTTTGAAATTCCGTTCGTAATGCATCAAAATATTTAGATCCTTGTGAAATTAAAAGACGTTCCTGCTATGTCCGTCCGTCTGATGAAAACATTATAAAGATAGTAAAAAAGGCTTAGGTAGTGAATGTTGGTAATGATTTTGAGGAGACATATTTGCATTTAAAATGAGGATCAATACAAATTTCCTTCCCGGACTTACTTTTTTATAGAATATCAGAGCCAAAACTTTTTTTTTTTGTATTACGGACGCTCTTGCTATTCTCATTTCGGCCAGTAGTCTTCATGCCAATGCAGACAGTGACAGAGAACGTGTTCTACGTCCTCCTAATAATGATAATGATCTTCGTTATCACAACTGCGGCAGTGATCATAATTACCGGCTCGCAGACTCTGTGCATACCTACCTATAAGACAGTCCCACTTAGTAGAGACATGGTTCGCCCGTTATCCATGTGGGGCCACAATTGGCTGGCAGTCCTGCACACAGTGTTCGCAGCCCATCTGTCATAAGAATTAACGGTAGTCAAACTTTGAAATTGCAGGAATCCAGAGGCTCCCCAACGCCTTCGAGTGAAACCCATAAGGTCGTGCCAAGTCTAGCAAGCTCATCTTCCCTAATGTTCCTAAATATACCAATGACCTGGGATCCATGTAATCCTGATATCAAACTGCGCAGCCATATCGCTTAGAGATGAGCGACAGACAGCGTCTGTTCTCGTTCTGAGTGATAGATAATATAATGCCATAACAACGGCGGTACAGTTATAAGTTAAAATATCCACAGCAATAGTACACACAGCTCAGCGGTGCCTGGAACACCGTTTCTCCACCCATTCCGGCTTGATCAACCCTTCAGTTCAAATGCCGAGCTCGTCGCCATCTCTTTCTCCACCAGATCCAAGATTCGATAAAAAAAGCATTTCAGAAGATAAATCTTTTCATTTGCTTTCTTTCGTGCAAAACCTTAGTTTTATTTTATATTGAATAATGGTGGGAAAAAATTATTCTTGCACAGTGTTATATGGTGGTGTGTACGAAAGTGCATGTAAGTGTATGTCTACATAAATATGTACCTCAACTTACGCGCTACTTCATGACTTTTCATTCAAAAATTTTTTTACAACACGCTTCAAATATGAAAGCAACCCCTGAAATACGCGAAGAAAACGAGTTATTTATGAGAAAAACTGATTTTTAAAGAATTAATTTAACCTTTTTGTTAATACCCAACTTTATCGACCTGGGGTACCCGGGTGCCCATATACTGCACTGTTTAAATAATTATTATTTTTTTGGAAAGAAAATAATTTAAATGTATTTTCTTAAGTAACTATTGTTATTGATTATTAAAATTTATATAAAAAATAAAAATTTCTAATACAGATACTGTTTGATAATACATTTTCCTCAGTTTAAAATATATCCTTATCGAGGTCTTACAGGATTTCCTTAATAAACACCTTCAAATCCGGCAAAGTATGGTATCAAAATCTGGTGAAATTGCGATTCTGAAAACGCGTATTTTATCAGGGTATAATTTACTGAGGCAAGTCGAATTGTGAATATAGTCAGGGGGGAGAGAGTGGTAAAAGCATTAATATATCCATTCTGCAGAAATGAAAGAAATATCTGCAAAGCTCGTGCTGTCTTGGAATTTTACTGTTGTTGGTTAAACCAAAAAATTTAACCATACACTTTAAGAAACATGACAGCAAATAAATCACAAGAACTACACTTGAAAGTTTTTGACTTTCATGAAAAGTAACGATGTGTTCTTATGCATGTAAAAAATAAAGGTGTAATTCTAACAACTATACATTCAGACAAAGTTGTCAATGATGATTCAAACAAGAAACTCGATATTATAAATTATTATAATAAATATAAAAGCGTAGTTGGCGCTATGGAGTAAACGTATTTCTATGCGTAAACAATCTGAAGAACGTGCTTATCCAATGTATCCCTTCCAAAAAATAGAATTTTTCGAGGTCCATAAAATAGGCATTTGTTTGACCAATAATTTCATCGTTGGAGCTAAGCCGAGCCATTTCTTTAGGTTTGGAAATAGTCACTGGGGGCTTAATCTCGAGAATATGGCGGATGAGGTACCAATTTATGAGGTCCCAATTCATGTAAGTTTGCCATTGATACTGCACACGTGTGCATTATCTTGATGAAAAATAACTTTTTTCTTGGCCTTATGGGTTCGATTTTTTTAAGTCCGCGTTAAATCGGTCCAGTAAATTGGCATAATATTCGCCGTTTATTGTTTTTCCCTTTTGAAGGTAATCGATGTGGATTATCCCGCGTGCATCCTAAAAACTGTTGCCATCACCAGCTGATCACTTAAAATCGAAACCACACTGCCATATGAAATGGCTATGGCATTAACAACTTTTACTCTTCGATCGGCCAACACCATATCGTGAATTTCTTCGATATTTTCGGGTGTAGTAACTTCAATTGGTCGTCCAGAACGTTCAGCATCATTTGTACTTGTGCGACCAGAACGAAAGTTAGTAAACCACTTTTTTACCACTGAAATCGATGGTGCAGAGTCCCCATAGTATTTATCAAGCTTTTCCTTGGTTTGATTGACGGTTTTTTTCGCAAAAAAATAATGTTTAATAAGCACTCGAAATTAACTTTTTTCCATTTTTAAAAAAAATCCACGAGGTTTTATGTTTTGAACAGCTGTTAAACGCAAAGTAAATAACGGAACTTGCTCAAAACTTGAAAGAAGTCTATTAACAGCTGGTACTTGATGGGAGCAGTCTTGCATTTCATATAACTAACGAGGGAAGTTCGAAAAGTCACGGACTTATTGATCCGCCCTCGTACACTTGAAATTGAACGCATTGTAGGTCATCAAGTTGCAGCTATCACAGAAGATTTTATTTCATTAGCTAATTTGGATAATACATGAAAAAGAGTACGATGCAAGTCTTATTGATAAATAGATCAAATTTTCTTCTTTAAACTATCTTCGGCGTTCATACGATACGAGTCTTATTACTAAAACAAACTGTTTTATGTACAAATGAGAAAACAAAAGGCATATGAAAAGTCCATCAAGCTGAGAACTCGCTTCTTTCCCCTTCATATCTCTCACCAATAAATTAGCAAACTGATCAATAAGACTTGCATCGTGAGAACTGGGACTAAATAATCCATAAAAAAAGATCTAAAATTCATAAGAGCCGCGCTCCATGTAAACAGTTAATTTGTCCAAAACACTCCGAAATTCTTGTTAAATGTCTTGAAAATAATTTATAATTGGGGGGATTCACAATGTAGGCATAAAGTTGTAAAGTCATATGTCTTAAAATAATTACAAGAAATATGTATGGCTGCTGTAGGAAACCGCTTATAATTTAGATTTCTACTGTGCAGTTATAAAGAATCATTAATAATTAAAATTTTTATTTTATTTGAAACTCAACAATATTTTTGGTTAAAAGTTGTAAAATATTATTTAGGGCATTATGACGACATAACTTCACAGAGAAAAAGTTGTTTATCAATTAAAAAAAATGGTTTAAAAAGTATTTAAATTTAATTAATGTGACAATTGAATCAATTATTTCTAAAATTTAATTTTGATTTAATTAACATTTTAGTTGTTTTCAAATAAATTTTTAATTAACATATTAATTAAATAACAAAAAATCTTAATTGACTTTTTCGTTTAAAATAAAATAATTCAAACTTGTAGAAGTGTTGTTGGGAAATGTCAATTTTATTTAAATAAATTAACACATTGTTTGAAAACCTTTTTAATTAAAATAAAAAATATCATTTATTAAAAAAAAAAAAAAATTTTTCAAAAATTTACACTTTTTAATAATCAATATAAACCCCGTGCAAACAGAAGTACACATACACTATGCACCAATATTTAAAGAAGACTTTTTGCTAGATAGTCCAAAAACTATGAACGAAATGAAAGCCATGCTGATGTCCGTAATTTCTACAATAGTTATCTAGCTGTGTATAGATATCAATGGTGTATCGAATTTTTCATAATTTTAGCACGTTTGTCTTACCTATTGGTTAAACTGTAGTGTATTTTACACCATCGATTTTTGACAGTTAATTCCAAAAATTAATAAAAATACAAATGTTGCCATATTTTAAAAGAAAACTTATATGAAAAAACACGTAGGCAAAATTATCGTTAAATTACCAAAAGAGTTTTACCGGATAGGTAAAGATAACTGTTAGGTACAAACATGACCAGATATCTCTTTGAAGAAGTTACGGGCATGAATAAGGTAAAATTGTACAAAGCACGAGGTGAAGACAGAGTCTCTCATGTGAGCATAAAGTTGGCAGAAACGAAGAAAGTTTTTTTTTTGTGGAGTTCAAAGCTGCGTTTGATAGCGTCTCAAGAAAATCTCTGATTAATAAGCTCTTTAAGATGGGAGTATCGTACAAATTTATACAGTTTATAGAAAGAATATATTCTAATACACAATTTGCTGTGTGGGCTGGTGAAGACTTTTCAGAATATTTCTAAACAAAATCAGGTGTTAAATAAGGGTATTTACTGTCACTATTACTTTTTGCCCTGTACATTAATGATCTACATGAATGTCTGGAAGGTGGACTTATGGTAGAAAATATAAATATTCGACTTTTACTCTTGGCTGATGACATCGTCATATTATCTGATGATATTACGGTAATGCAAAAGATGATACATAATCTGGAAAATAACTGCAACATGTGGAATCTTGAAGTTAATTTTAACCAATCCGAAATTTTGGTGTTCAGAAATGGTGGTCGACTAAGTCAACAAGAAAAATGGGATTTTAAAGGAGATGAGGTAAAAAATCCGCTGAATTGTACTACCTGGGAGTCATCTTCACGCCAAAACTTAAGTTTAACAAACATGTCGCAATAAGGAAACAATCGGGCAAAATTGCAATAAATTCAACATGGCAAAGTTCGATAGGGAAGAAAGATATAAACCTTAGAATGAAGTGAAATGTCTATCTTGTAGTGTGCAGAGCAATTCAAGCCTATGCAGCTCAGGTTTGGGGCTTTGAACAATTTTAAGATGTTGATAAGATGCAACGAAATTTTATGAAAAGAATATTACATTTACCTACCTTCACCCCAAGATACATTCGAATGCTTGAAACCGCTAATGAAGACTGCCATCTTTATACATTGGGACTTAATTTAAGCAGAATAATGTACAATTATATACACAGAAAAAATTATTAAATTTCTCCTATCACCAAATTTGTTCTAAATTCATAATATCAAGCAAACAAATTGTGGATTTTGCACCTAGATATTACCAAAATGATTATATTACTAAAAATTTTGAAAAAAAATTTTCAATAAATGATAATTTTAATTTTAATTAAAAAAATGATCAAAAAACTTTGCAATTTCAAACAATGTGTTAATTTATTTAAATAAAATTGACAATTCCCAACAACAATTCTACATGTTTAAATTATTTTATTTTAAACGAAAAAAGTCAACTAAGATTTTTTGTTATTTAATTAAAATTTTAATTGAAAATTTATTTCAAAACAACTAAAATGTTAATTAAATCAAATTTACATTTTTAATTTTCTTTCAACTAAAAAATAATTGATTCAATTATCAAATTAATTAAATTAAAATACTTTTTAAACCATTTTTTTTAATTGATAAAACACTTTTTTCTGTGTACCGAATAGATTACCTCACCAATTATCCTTAATTTTATTGCGCCGCAACATTTTTTGAGTAAACGAATTAAAAGCGAACGCTACTTTCTTAAACATTCAATGGCCAGAAACAACCCACACGGAACCACAATGGAATTGCTTTAGTACGGAATTGCTTAGCAACTTGAAAATCAATATTTTGAATGAAAGATTGGAGAGTAAATCAAAAACCACCACAAGGATCTACAAACATCGGGATTATGAAAGAGGAATACATTACTTTAATGATGACTTAAATACAGATAAAATCACATGGATATTTAAAGCACGCAGTGGACTAATTGCACTAAACTATAACAGATTTGGTGCAGCAAACGAAGATAAGTTTTGTAAATTGTGCAACTTAAAGGCTCATGAAACATTCCAACATTTTTTTGATATCTGTCCTGTACTAAACGAATTTAGATATGCCCTATTTCGAAAATCTTACCTAATGGACGAAAATATGATACATATATTAAATGGCCAAAACGAAGAAGACTGGGTGAATTTAGTAAAATATTTAAAATGTGCGTAAACTTATATAAATTATTTAATAACAGAATTTAGCTAAATTTTGTTGTAATTTTAATAATCCAATTTTATTTTTGCATTAAATGCCGATATTTGTTTGGGTTCGTTCGACAGACATTTTTATAAAAAACATGTCATTAAGCTCTTTAATATTTTTCTTTTTATATATTTGATCTATACGAATAAGATGTTAATTAATACTTAAGTAAGTTTTATAAATAAAGAAATTCTTATTCTTCTAAAAAAAAATTCTTAATCAATATGATCATTTTGGTAATAAGTGCAAAATCAACAAATTGTTTGCATGGTATTATGAATTTGGTATAAATTTGGTGATTTTTTAATATTTTCTGTGTTGATAGCACACCTTGTGAATCCCCCAAATAATTGTTTTATAAATATACAACTTTTTTTTGTAATCTATTTTGACTGAAAAGCGCTAACAAACATAAATTTATACATATTTGGCACAAGTATTGTTGTGGGTACCCGGGTACCCGGGAGCGCAATTAGCGATAGCTACAGTTTTAACTAATTTAACTAATAATAATAATAAAAACAAAAAATAAATAAAGATTTAAATCATTATTCACTTCATTTTGAACTAAATAACGACGATCTGGAGGCTCAAACTAAAATTTTAATATTTTATAAGTTGTTTTAATGTACATATATACAAGTCGGTGGGTATCCCGGTACCCGGGTATTAACACAAGGGTTAAAAAGTCTAAGCCATCATGTGTAGCTCAGTCAGATCAGTAAAGCATGTAAAACAGCGAAATCGTCGTGGCACTAGAGCTCCTGTTTTTAATAAATACTGGCTAAACACAAACAGTTGTTCCATTCATAGGCCCTCAGCCTTTCATCGTCGTCCCTGTCGGTCGCATTGGGGGATGTTACCAAAACCGTCCGAACGTGAAATCCTTCACACATGGACTTCCACTTCTGGATTACGACAGTCCAGGAGATTTGTGACACTGTCCCGTGGCAGCGCAAGTAAACTACTTCTGTTTGAGAAAGTGGAACTTAGACCACTTGTTGGCCTATTTACGGGGCATTGTGGTTTTAGATACTACTAGTTTATAATGGGTAATGTATCAACCAAGCTGGTTTATGGTAGTATAGGGTTAGTGCCTTTAATTAAATACGACGTTATCCTTACAAATTTAATTTCACATGCAATTAATATCTTGGTTTATGCAATTATTGTGGTCTTTCGTAGAAAAACTTTTGTACATCGCTTTAATTCAGACGCCTTTTCTTCACTTTCGAAAAGCCCCCGTTAATCGAGTGTTAGCTGTATATAATTTTTTAAGGACTAAGCGAACACATTTAAATACTTAATTAATATGTACCGTTTAATTTAGACAATTTGTGGCGGCTGTTGTTTTGTTTTCATGAAAATAAATGAAAAATTATGTAAATAATAATTTTTGTTGGGTCTATGTGGTTGTTAGAGCAGACGTTGTTAAGACATGTATTTAATCCATAAATAAAATTTAACATATTCTTTTATACATAAGAATAGATTTAATATTTATTTTTCTTGAACAAAAGCCAAGATGTAGAAAAGTTATCTTGTCAAATTGTGATATTTAGGATATAAAAGTCATTAGGAACTTTAGGATTGTAGTCTTGAAAGAAATCTATGCAAAAGGTAGTAAAATAAAGAGAGCAAAACTTAATTATGTTTAAAAGATTTTGTTAAAAGATATAAGTCTTAAATTGGGTCTATTTGATGATTAGATGATTTTTCTTACAAGATGTTTATAAATGTTGTGTTGTGTTTTTTTGAATTTATAACCAAAGATGCAGAATAATTCTTTTTAACCTTTGCCTTACCAAAGGTTTTTATGTACACCGTTTACCAACATTAATGTAAAAACATTTTTTATATTTCGAATTTATTCTATGAGCTAAATTTCAGGTATGTACATTATAAAGCTTTTTGTAATAGTTCTATTCCTTTAATTTTTAGGAATGACTTTATACACTACCAGACTATTATCTTGTATCTTCTTGTTACATTTTACCTTAGCTATCCTTTGGATAGCAATTCTGGTGTAAATTTTTCTATACATACAATATACTTCATTGCTATCCAAAGGATAGCTAAGGTAAAATGTAACAAGAAGATACAAGATAATAGTCTGGTTGTTTATAAAGTTATTCCTAAAAAATTAAGGAAAAGAACTATTACAAAGACTTTATAAAATAAATACCAGAAATTGAGCTCATAGAATAAATTCGAAAAATAAAAATTGTTGAATATAATAAAGTAACTTATGAAAAAGAAATAATTTCCAGATTTTATATATGTAAAATATAAGAATTTTTTTAGGTAAATAAACTAATTAAACAAATTTATATCGTCACCTGAAATACAGAAGGCCGCAAGCGGAACAAAGAGCCACATCACCGACAGACTTTTCAGCTTAATGATTAATGCTTAATTTCTCTCCAACAAAGACCACTTTGCGTCATAACGCATTTAAGTTTGTGCCTCCATTAGTACAGTGCGTACCACCTTGAGTTAGCTGGGCGATGGCGGCTTTTGCTACATAAAGGGTGGTTAAATTTGAAGGGCCGATGTTGATTTTTAATCCAAATTTAGATATTTTAATTAGGCTTAAGTTCATTGAATTTAATTTGCATTAAATTATTTTTATGAAGAAAGGAATTTTTACAACATGGAAGATTAATTAAAATTGTTATTGATAATTTTCATTCCCGATTTTGAATAAAACACAAATTGTTTAGGAAATTATTGTAATTTCTTTTTATTATGATAATATTGGTATGGTTCAATTATGTGTGGAACAAAATATCGGCCAAATGGCCGCCATGACCTCGGCGGCATACCTCCATCCGATGGTCCAAATTTTCGATGACGCTGAGGCATAATTGAGGTTCTATGCCATTAATGGGCCAATTTATCTCATCCTTTAGCTCTTGAATTATTGCTGGCTTATCGTCATACATCTTTTCTTTAAAATAACTCCAAAGAAAGAAGTCCAACGGTGTCAAATCACATGATCTTGGCGGCCAATTTACATCGCCACCACGTGAGATAACACGGCTATTGAATTTGTTGCACAAAAGAGCCATTGTTTCGTTAGCTGTGTAGCAAGTGACACCGTCCTGTTGAAATCACATATCGTCTACATTCATATCTTCCATTTCGGGCCATAAAAAGTTCGTTATCATCTTACGATAGCGAACACCATTCACAGTAACTGTCTGACGTGCCTCATTTTGGAAATACCGCCCATGATGCCGCCAGCCCATAAACCGCACCAAACAGTCACTATTTGTGGGTGCATTGGTTTTGCGACAATCACTCTTGGATTATCATTCGCCTTAATGAGGCAATTCTGCTTGTTAACAAATCAACTGAGGTCGATTATGCTGATTAAAAAAAATCACGAAGGTACACAAAATGCATTTGGATTTGAACGCCTATCTTCATAATAAGCCTGAATAACTTTAACGCGTTGCTCGATTGTGTATCTTTACATAATTCAAATTGAGTTAGTCTGAACTTGAGAAATGTCAAATGAAATGCAGAAAAAAACTTGACGTTTAGGTGTGGTTCACAATCAACATCGGCCCTTAAAATTTAACCACCCGTTATATGTTAAAATCGAACAAATATTTGACCAAAAGCAGATTACGTTCGGTAAAATTGTTTAAATAAATATTCACATTAAGTTTGCAAGCTTAAAGGAAGTTGGTTACGGAGACGGATAGTTGGTATGAGAAATTGTCTCTCGGATGCCGTAACCCGATGTCTTGTTTGCATGAAGCCATTTCCCCTCGAAGATCTCATAAATCTTAATCGGTCATGCAGATATTTTCTGATGTTGCAATTTTATGCAGAAAAACTACGTTTTTAAGCTTTAAGTAGTTATTAATGGTAATATTAAAGATGCGACTGGAGTACTGAGAAACATGATCAAATCTCTTCGAGCGGAATATATAAAGTACGATGTTGTGTTGAGTTTAGCAGTGTAATTTGAGTTACAGCCAGAAAAGGTTTCTGATGAGTACAGCAGAGTTGGAAATAAGTAGGTTTTAGCCAACAGTAGTCTTATTTTTGGTGGTGCCCATCCCAGCAAAAATTTTACTTACAATCCTAGTTTTAATGACTACCTGAATTCATTACTTTGTAGCTCTATTCGCCACTTTTTGCATTATTAGTTATATATTAAATAATAATTTAATAATTATATCTTAAATAAGTCATAATTAAACATTACAAAAAAATTCAATAATATCAAGCAAACAATTTGTTGATTTTACACCTTTTACCAAAATGATTATATTAATTACTAAAAATTTAGATATTTTTTTTTTTTTTTAATTAAGTTCATTGAATTTAATTTTCATTAAATTATTTTTATGAAGACAGGAATTTAACAACATGAAATCAATTAAAATTTTAATTTAAAATTATAATTACTAAAAATTGTAAAATTTTAAATTTTTTTTTCAATAAATTATATTGTTAATTTTAATTAAAAAAATGATCAAAAAACTTTGCCATTTTAAACAATGTGTGAATTTATTTAAATAAATATTGACAATTCCCAACAACAATTCTACATGTTTAAATTATTTATTTTAAAGGAAAAAAATAAACTAAGATTTTTTCTTATTTAATTAAAATTTTAATTGAAAATTTATTTCAAAACATGTAAACTGTTAATTAAAGCAAAACCAAATTTTTAATTTTCTTTCAACTAAAAAAAAAACAATTGATTTAATTATCAAATTAATTAAATTTAAATACTTTTTAAACCATTTTTTTTTATTGATAAAACACTTTTTTCTGTGAATATATTCCAATAATATTTTTTAGATATCCGGTAACAGTATAAAATTTTAAGATTAATTTCGACGTGAAATCCATAAAATATCCAAAAACCAATAAAATGTATGTAAATATATACATAAATATGATCCAAAATTATCCCCACAAAATATTTTTTTTATAACCCAGCAAAAACTTAACTTACAATCTTCATTTGAATGACTTTCTAAATGCATTCCATTGAAGCTTTATTCGCCACTTTTTGCATAATTAGTTATATATTAAATAGTAACTTCATTATTATATCTTAAATAAGCCATACTTAAACATAACAAAATAATACTTCAATGTAATGATTTAAATAAGTTCTGGTTTAAATAATAAATTTTAAATAGTTATGTAAATCAATTTGCAATATATTCCATTAATATTTGTTAGATATCCGATCATACTATAAAATTTTAAGAATAGTTTCGATGTGAAATCCATTGAAAATCCAAAATTACCCCCACAATATATTTCTGTTATTAGTACACTATTACTGTTAGCGATCTAATGTTAACAATGTTTTATGAATAACATAATTGGGGTGTTCACAAGGTAGTGATAAAGTCGTAAATTCATATTAAAGGGCTGCATGAATAACTTCATTCATAAGCATACTGAAATGTTTATTCAATGAAGTTCGTATTCAAATAAACTTCAGACCACTGAACAAACTGTTGTTTTATTCAGGCTACTAGCAAACACATTTCGTTTCATATGCCAAACACAAAGACTTTGTTCAATGAAACGACTTTTGTTTTACAGTTTTCACTCTCTCCCAATTTTTTTTTATATAAATACTCAATTGCTATGTTGCCACTTAGTAAATTTATGTAATTTTTTTCTTTTTTGTTACCTTTACAATAATATATGTAATTTGTAAAGCATTTTTTAAATTAAATTTAAATTTTTTTCCTAACAACTTTTTTATGTACTTCCAAGCAAAATACATTGCTAAAAATGTTTATGAAAATAAAATGAAATTTTTTTGATATTAAAAAATTTACATTAAAAACAACTAATTTACATTGAACACAAAGTCAAATTTGTATTAGTTTTATTATTTTAATATTAATGTACTTCCTTATCTTGTTGCTTTTACTCTTCATGGATATTTTTGTTTTTTTTTTTTATTTTTCCTAATGTTTTTCATTTCTTTCAACTGGCAATACTGACTTTAAAATAAATGTGTTATTCCATGAACTTTTTCGACATTTGAGGCCATGTCAGATAAAACTTTTGCTTCGCGTTGCGATATCGATTCGCTTTGACATCTAAGACAAAATATACATACTTATACGAAACATGTCACATAAAGTACTTTTAAAGCGGAGCGAAGCAAAAAGTAAGCCAACTCTCATCTTTTTGCGCTTTGACATTTGGCTAGTATAATTTTCTTTTTTTTTAAATTTTTGTTGCCAAATTCAATTCCAAAAAACCGTCCAATTAAATTTTTAACTGTAATTTGTATAACAAAGAATTAAATGTACAAATTACCAACCGATTTTATAAGTAAACAAGCAATTCATAAGTGTTGTCAAAGTTTTCATTGTGTCATACACCTTTTGCTTTGCGTTTTTCTGCCAAAGGTAGAAACGTCACGCAAAGCGACAAAGTTGTATCTGACACGGCCTTTATTCAGTGGTTGTTTTATTTCAGAGTTGTCTGTATTCATATTCTCTTGCTTAAGTAAACAAAAATACTGCATTTTATTCGTCTCTTAAATTTCGTGTGTTTGTTGCTTTCATTTCGTAGTTATTCATTTTACTGAATACAAACGAAGCAAATACAAAATTATAATGAAAGTTTCATGAACATCATTATTAAGGCCCTAATCATGTACAACGCAGCGCAGCGCCAAAGAATAACATTGAAAGCACAAACAATGTTATAAATATTTTGTAATTTTGTTGTTGCTTTCAACAGAAATTCATGTACCGTTTTAAAATTTTCAACGACACAAGCAATGGAGCTTTTGAAATTTTAAAACGCAATGTGAATTTCTGTAGAAAGCAACAACAAAATTACAAAATATTTATGACATTGTTTGTGCTTTCAATGTTATTCTTTGGCGTTGCGTTAGTTCTGTGGCGTTGCGCTGAGTTGTACATGATAAGGGCCTAAGTTTCATGCAGATGTTTAATTCATATGACTTATAATAATTTCAAGAAATATATACTGCTGTGGGCATCCGCTTATAATTTAGATTAATGCTGTACCGTTATGACGAATCAATGAACAGAACATAAACATTTTTATTTTGTTTGAAACACAACAATATTTTTGTAGACAATTGTAAAATATTATTTAGGACATTATGACGATATGACTTACCCTTGTGAATTACCCAAATATTTACATATATTATTACACGCATTGTTATTACAATGTTAAAACAAATAAATTATGTAAATAATCAGGCTCGTAGTCTGGTAAGATGCCGAAAAATTTTGGAGTCGGAGTTGCGAGTTTTTGTGGGTACTGCGACTCAAAATCCAGTACAAAAACCCCAACTCCGACTCCGACTCGATAGCCCTGGTGTATACCCTTTCTAAATAAGTTAATTAGTTAAAAAATATACACGTTCATGTCAGTATTTATCCAAATTTTGTCTTTAAAATAAATTATTTACATATTTAATCAAAAGCCACGACCACGTGCAAATATTGGTCGCAATATATGACGAACAAATCGTGTACGTACACTACGTTCACAACAAAGTCAAGAAGAACGCGCAGCAGAAATTAGATATCGAGTATCATGTTTACGAGAACATTACAACGCGAGATACGAAATGAAGAATAACGTCTAAGAACCAGGCAAGTAAGAACAGACCCAACAGTTGATTACAATTCCCATAAAAATATTGATATTCGTAGCATGGATCAAGTATGTGCCCCAGGTTCGCAATACAACTTTTATAAAATTTAAAATCTTTACTAAGGCCCAGCAAAGTGGACGGATCCACCTAGTTATGAAATAAATAAGAATTTCTTTGCAACAAAAATCCAAATAGATTCTTTTTGCTTTAAAGAAGCTTTTGCTTGCTTCATCTAAATAACTTTTTGTTCGCGTCTTAAGAGGTTTGCTATTTTAATTTCAGCAACTCTTTTTCTTAATTTTTAAAAGTTTTTTGACATAACTATACCAATTCTACCAGAGATTTTATTTTTCGTATTCTAGTTCTCGTTGATATACATAATCCCGGGATTTTTGGGATTTTGTTAATCCCGAAATCGTTAACTTAATTTTCTGGTTTTTATAAAAATAAATTCATCATATCATTCTCCCTTGAGGGGATTGGGAACACAATATTGATCTTTTATATTTGTTTGATTAACTCTGTTAATACTGTAAAAAAGTTAAAAAAAGGTCAACAAGAAAAAAGAAAGATAAAAACATGAACAACAAAAAAAAAAAAATTGTACTTTGGATTTCAAGAAGAATTCTTGACAAAAGGTACGAAAAAACAGAAGTAAGGAAGAACATGTAAATCAATTGAAATAGATAATCATTCATTCAAAAGCAAATTTCGATCTACAAAGGTGAAATACCACTTGGTTTAAAGACTGATGTTTGACTATTGGTTTCATCCGGCTTCAATAGCCGAGTGAGTAAAATGGCAAACCCCACTGACGAGATTGTGTGGTTACAATCGAAACTAGTCTGGGCAACCTGCCCGTGAAAGCCTGGGTTCAAATCTCAGCTCAGTCAAGAATGAAAAATTATCAATAAAATTTTAATTAAGTTCATGTTGTAAAATTCCAGTCTTCATAAAAATAATTTAATGAAAATTAAATTCAATGAACTTAAGCCTAAGTAAAAAATATCTAAATTTGGATTAAAAACCATTAACAGTGCAATAAAATAACCACAATACTAATATTGAAAAAAGTTAAACTTTGTTGTTCTTTTAAAGCGTATCCAACATTTATAAAGAAATTTTAATGTGAGAAGTGCTGAACACAATTAAAGAAGAAAATTAATTAAAGAAATATATGTCTTTTGAAATGCACAAAACAATAAGAAAAACCAAAAGTGCCGTGTGGTTTTTTTTCTTATTGATTCCATTTATTTTCTAAATGATTGCACTGGTGCACCAAATGCAAAATTTTAACTTTACTCATTATAGGTTTAGGCTTAATGAAGCGTTTTCCGAGAGTGGGCATGGGACTTACAGTAATTTATGGAGCGATATCGCGAAATAAAGTAGTGTAATTATACACTACATAACACCTACCACCAGTTTTTGTGGATACAAAAATGTGTTTTTGCTGAAACAAGATTTTTAGGGTTAACTAAAAAATTTATGTTGTTAATTAATTTTGACTTAAAGCTTCAATTATTCATCTTCATTCATTTAATAAAAATTTTAATAGAATCTTACAAATAAATCAATTACTATTTTGCTCTATTCAATTACTATATTAATTATTTTTTATTTAGTTTGAATCAACTGAGGTAATTAAATAAAATATAGATTTTATGCTAATTATTTTTCATTGAATCATTTTACACACTGTTGGAAATCGTATGTTGTTTTTTTTTAATATTTTTAATTAAATTAATCATTAATTAAGAAAAAACCGCAATTTTAAATTTTTACAAATTTTAGTAATGAATATAGTCATTATATTGAACTTTGACATATTAAATGAATTATAAAACTTTTGCTTGTAAAGTCGTTTTTTTAATAAATATTTATAAAAAGCATTTATCTTTTAACTATCAAAAACCCCGAATAACGAAAATTTCCGGTATTCCGGGATATTGTTTTATTGCACGTATGAAGTATAAAATTTGTACAGAACAGCAAAAATAGCAATTTAAAGTGCTATACTCTGCTCGGCCGAATCTTATATCATATTCATATACAGTCTAACCAGTGTTGGTGATTATTATTAAATTAATTTTTAATTACTAATTAATATCAGCTTTAAATTAATGCAATACTTCTTCCACTGTGACCCACTAAGAAAATAACCTTTTGCTTATTAATGGCTAATTGGCACTTAGAAAGTTAATAGCTTCTAAATAAACGAAAATAAGAATTAATTTTATACGGGGGTTGTATAACCCCTGCCCTTACCAAGGTAATTTTACACCACCACTGGTTCTTTTCACCTTCCTACTCTAAATTTGTTACCATCTGCAGCAGTGATGGGAAATTCAGTACTATGGTACTATTTTCAGTACTTTTTCTATTCAAAAATACCACGGTACCGAGACGTCCGTTTTAGTACTCTTTTTTTGTTTTACTTCTTTGCTTAGAAATTTAGCGTTGCTATTTTTTTAACATTGACAACCAGGGCTGTGGAGTCGTCACCAAAAGAACTAACTCCGACTCCAACCGCTGAAATTTCAACTCCGACTCCTAATCTTACCTTAATGCTAAATGTATATGAGACTGATCCTTATTTGACTTTAAACTCTTTTTTTTAACGCAGTACCTTTTAGATGGTTAAATATTCCCTTAAAATTTCGAATCAATATTTTATATATTCCATCGCCAATTTCGAAGTATTTTTATTTTGGAAAATATTTTTTTCAAACGAATTACTTTACATATGTACATACATATTTTCAAACAATTTCTTATTCAAATTTTTATTACTTATCGTTTGTCACATTAAAATTTTAATATTATTTAAAAAAAACAAAAAAGTTTTATGATATATACTTATATTAAACTTCTAATCTTACCTTAATGCTAAATGTATATGAGACTGATCCTTATTTGACTTTAAACTCTTTTTTTTAACGCAGTACCTTTTAGATGGTTAAATATTCCGTTAAAACTTCGAATCAATATTTTATATATTCCATCGCCAATTTCGAAGTATTTTTATTTTGGAAAATATTTTTTTCAAACGACTTACTTTACATATGTACATACATATTTTCAAACAATTTCTTATTCAAATTTTTATTACTTATCGTTTGTCACATTAAAATTTTAATATTATTTAAAAAAAACAAAAAAGTTTTATGATATATACTTATATTAAACTTCTAATCTTACCTTAATGCTAAATGTATATGAGACTGATCCTTATTTGACTTTAAACTCTTTTTTTTAACGCAGTACCTTTTAGATGGTTAAATATTCCGTTAAAATTTCGAATCAATATTTTATATATTCCATCGCCAATTTCGAAGTATTTTTATTTTGGAAAATATTTTTTTCAAACGACTTACTTTAAATATGTACATACATATTTTCAAACAATTTCTTATTCAAATTTTTATTACTTATCGTTTGTCACATTAAAATTTTAATATTATTTAAAAAAACAAAAAAGTTTTATGATATATACTTATATTAAACTTCCTCTCTTCATAAGGATAATTTAATGAAAATAAAACAAGATGAATCAAAAATCATAAACGATTCAATTAACCACAAGAAAACTAATTATTGTAAAGCTATGGCACGAGGTCTATGTTAAAAATTTAAATATGAAAAAATTTCAATATAAAAAGAGAAAAAACACAAAAATGAACTTTGGTATTAAAGAAAAATTCTTGATAAAAGTACTAAAAAACACAAGTTAGGAAGAGGCGTAAATAAATTAAAAACTTGATTATCAATTACAGCGGATTTCGATCCACCAAAAAATTGCGTTGGTTAAAAGATTGATGTTTGACTATAGACTGACAGCCATCGGAGTGGCGGAAGGATGTAACTACAAGAACTCTGATGAAGAGAATGCGGTTATTCTCGAAACATGTGAATTCGGCCCGAATTCGATCCCAAGCTCAGTCAACAATAAAAAAGATCAATAAAATTTTAACTCATTTTGTGTTGTGAAATTCCTTTCTTCATTAGAATAATTTAATGAAAATTTAATTCGACGAACTTAAGCCTGATTAAAAAAAATCAAAATATGGTTTAAAACCCATAAACAGTTCAATTAACCCCAAGAAAACTTAAATTCATTTTTATTGATTCAAATATTTAGCATAATTTTTTTTTTTATAAAAATTCAGAAGATTATCATATTGCAAGCAAATTTAAAAATTTTTTTGTTTTAATCTTAGCCGATTTTCTTCATTTTACGATTTAGCAGATTTTATCATATTTTTATTAAAGTTTTGGCAAATTCTTATCAAAAGGTTATGGCAACACAGCTTGTTGATTATTTTAATGTCAGATGAAATTTAGCAGCTCGGTCCATAAGTGGCTGAGATATGGGCAAAAAAATTATGTATTTTAGTTTTTGTATTTTTAAGTTTATTTTCCAAAAAAAAAAAAAAAAAAAAAAAATATGTTTGAAAAAAGTACCAAAAGGTTGAAAAAAGGTTGATCTGCAGTAAAAATTCCATAAATAGTTGATTAGAAACGTTTATTTTAATGTCCACATTCTTTTCTAAATAGTTAGATGATTATGTGTTCCTTTGATTTTCACTTTTCCCATAGTAAATTTTCCATCTGTTTTACATAAAAAATTTTCTATGTAAATTATTTTTTCATATGAAAATATCTTGGCATTAGTTTTCACTTTATTACAAGAATTGAATCGACAGAGCTGAGTAACTGTGTTAAATATTTGGTTTTGTTCCATTTTTTTCATGAGAAAAAATGCTTAAACTATTTTCAATTTTGTTTTTAGACAGGAAACAAAAGTAGTATGAAAATGTGAAAAACCCTTTCATTTCATAAAAAAGAAATTGGCCCTTAGGAATCAAAAGTACTATGGAAATTTTAAAAAACATTTTAGTTCACAGTGTCCAAGCTTGGTTTTGACAATAACACATGTTTTTATTGAATTTGCAATAATTTTGATATTGAATTTGTAATTACTGCATTTAATTTATAATTACTAGAAGATTTAAAATTCACAAGACCAAAGCAAGGTAGACAACACAACCACAATATTCATCCTACGGTGTCATTAGTTGATTGTCCATTCGTTTTATTGAAACTGTTCACACAGTTTCATAGAACATGAATTGGACCCACGTATGATGAACCTTCCTTTAACTCATCACTCACATTAGGTTAAAGGAAATTTTTTATAAATGAACAATTTTTTTACGGCCCATAAAATCCTTCCTTTATCTTCCAGTAAGTTGTGAAAACGGTCCTTAACCTAATAAACCAATTCTGGTGGATTTCAGTAATATATTTCTTAGGAGAACTAAAAACAATATGACATCAATATTGCTCTTTCCTTTTGAGTCGTTCGAAAGTGAGCGTGATTTCAACAGACGGACAGAGAGACGGACATGGCTCAATCGACTTAGAATTACTCAAGAGCCCAGAATATAAATACTTTATGGGGTCTGAGATGATTAATAAAAAACTTTCACATGGAATGATTTACTTAGAATACCCTCATGCACCACTTGCGGTGAAGGGCTTAAAAAGGGATATTTGTTCACAAAAAATTATTCATGTGAAAAAACATGCGTGAGAGTGTTTTCATTAAATTTTGTCATCTAGTTGTAATTTTACTTACGCTGGACGGATTTTAATTGACAATCCCTGCTTCTTAACTTATGGTGTTTTCTTTTCTACAAAAAATGTGACATTTTATTTAAAAAAATGCAATTTGGTATTCGTTTCTTAAAAATGCTTCGCTCTCTAAAAGGGTGGCTTGTTTTATTCTAAAAAATGCACCATTACTAAAGCTGGGATCACACGATTGCCGCAAATGCACCAAAATGACACAATTTTGATTGTGCTTTATTCACGCACAATAATGAAATTGCCCCAATAAAATATTCTGAAATCACACGATTGCCCTGTTTTATACAAATTTAATTGCCGCTAGTTGGTACTAAGCGGAATGGGTACACTAATTGCCGCAGCACAGTCACACGATTGTTCTTACTTGTGTCAACTGCGAAAACAGCTGTTTTGGTAGCTTTTTTATTTGTTTGAAAGATCTAGTTGGCTTGTTCATTAAAAAAAAAAGAAAATTGTATCATATATTCAAACAAATTTTTGTTGAAATTTCATATTCAAATTTTTTAAGTAAAATATATGAAATTCCAAAAATTAAACAAAGTAAAATTCTATTTTAAATATATAAAGAAATATATAATATTTATATTCAAAAATAAATTCGCTTTAAAGAATTCCAATACATTTTGCTCCGTTTTCCTATATATATTCTTTTATATTGTCCTGAACAGCTATTGCACAAATTTAAAAAATATATATAGTATATCAAAAGTTATTTTCGGGAATACAAAATTTATTTTTAATTTATTGATCATTTTTATTTTGAATTTATTCCTACTAAAAGAAACACACAAAAGTAAATTTATTAAAGAAAGGCAAATATTGGCGCGTATTGTGTTGTTTAATTGCCGCACAAGAACCCAATATATATTGGTACATTTTTGTCATTTTTATTGACGCGCGGTTGCATATCAAGTAGTCACACGATTGCCGCACCAGGGTTGCATTTTATTGGTAAAAGTAAGCACAATATTGCCCGCGATTGGTACATGAAGCATTTGATTGGGGTATTAAAAAGTGTGAAAATTGGAGTATTGCGGAATCCGTGTGATCCCAGCTTAATGGCAAAAGACATTGCACTTAACGCCCCGTATAAATCGACAGTGTTGATAATGCCCTGTAAAAAGATGGCTTCTGTTTATATATAGGGCTACCAGACGAAGTTGGGAAAAAATCGCCTCTAATCAGGACAGTAAAAAATTTAAACTTTTACAGCCGTATTTATAAAAAAATCAAAATAATGACTTTAAGCAGTGATTAGTTACAAAACACTTTTGGACTAATAAACGTTTAGTAAAAATGTGTATTTATAATCAGTTTTGTAACTAAAAACTCCTTCAACGAATTTTAGTATGAAATGGTGGCAGATTTACATTTTCATTTGTCAGTTATATTTTAATGACGCAATTAAGTAGATAACCGACTCATATAGTAATCGTACTTATTTACATATTTAAATTGTATGGCACACAAAAAATGATAAAACATAAATTATTTTAACAAAAATAAATAAAAAACAATAAATATTTTAGTAAATAATTGTACATAGATATATAAGAAACATAAAAATAATATATATACAAAATATTTTTAAAAGACAAAATGTAAGTATGCAAATAACGAGTTTTTTATAATTTGTTTTGATTGTTTACACGTCACTATGAAATTAACAATTTATTTTAAATAAAATTGCTCCAAAGAGGAAAAAACTGAAATAAAAATAATAAAAAATGGAAAAGGAAAATATAAAAAGAAAGCGGTCGGAAAATTGGACTGAAGAAGACAAGGTAAGAACAATCAATAAATCAGTAAATCTATTTTAATTATTTCTAATTGTAAAATCATATTAAGATTCTGCTAAAGGAGCTAATAAAAAAGAGGGTTAAAACCATTGAGAACAAGAACACGGAGCTTGGGTAGAAGTAATGGAGAGGTATTATAAGACTGTTTTCTTAAATAATGAAATTTTTTAATTTTTTATTTTTTTCAGTTTTAATGCAGTGGTGGTCAAAGGACTTTGGTGCAACTGAAAACACAGTGGACAGCAACCAAAATTATTGCTCGAAAACAAGTGGCAGAACACCGAAAAGAAATCCTAAAGACAGGAGGTGGTTCACAACCCCAAGACGTTCCTATTTGTAGCAGTGACATCAGCGTTTGGCTACCAAATGAATTCGTTATAGACCACAGCGAATTCGATTCGGATTCAACATTGATAGAAGTAAGCTTATTTTCAAAAATATATGATCTGTTATAATTTTACTACAAAAGGCTTAAAAGTACAAGTTGTATAAACTTTAAAACTACTTTTTTTAGATAATTGAAGAAGCTCCCAAATCTAAAACTGATGAAAACGAGTTTTTATCCTGCATAGAAGAAGAAGGCCAAGCCGATGAGAAGAAAGTAGAAGCGGAGGAAGCCGAAACAACACATAAAAAGTTTGTAGAAAGACCAAAGCCTGCGTCGACCTTACAAAAGATAAGCATTATTTATTATTGTTCGCGTACTTTTACTAAATATATGATTTGTTATAACCTGTTTTTATTTATCTAGAAAACACAAAAAGTAGAAAAATATAAAACCAACTACAACTACTTGAAATTAAATGTAGGCAAGAATTGCATGAACATCAACTTGAGGTTGAAAAGAAAAAACTTAGAAATCTCGATAGGGAATTGGAACTAATCGGGAGAAAAATAGAGTTTCAAGATAAAAACCTTGGTATGTATTTTATTGCACGTCGATATTATAATGTTTTTAATTTAGTTAATTTTTGATTAAGGTATTTTTATTATAAAATTTTAAATGCAAAAAATTTATAAAAAGAAACTGTTTTGTAATTTTTCATTTTAAAATCGTGGTACAGATATAAAATTATTGAAAACTAATTTAAATTGGTTTCCAAGTACATTTTTATGGCTGTACCATGTTTTTAATTTTTGTCCTCTTTTAAGATAATAATAAATAGTATGTTAAGCAAGATCGAAAATCGAAATTCAAGACTATTTTTAATTTTTTATTCCACTTTTTTTATTCATACTTTTATATGTATAAAATTTTTTTTATTTCTTTTCTGTATTCCAAAATTAATTTATATTTTAATCTAAAAACTAGCTTAAATAAAAATATTTTAATTGTTATGTACAAATACATATGTATACATATATTCCTATGTATTTATGTACAGAAATCGTATATGTTAATTCAGTTCAGGGTAACATACATATGTAGATAAACGTTAAATAAATTAAATTACATAAATAAAAAACCTAAATATTCGATACTTATTTTTAAATAATTAAGTTTTTTTGCCCGGATTTTTACTTGAAACCGACCTTTTAATTAAAAAACAAGTTAGAGTGCTATATTCGGCTGTGCCGAATCTTTGATACCCTCCACCGACATGAGTGGGCTCTATATGATAAATACATACATATATATTATAAACTACTCTTCACAAAAACGAGCGTTAGCATTAAAATTAGTTGCGGTTTAGACCTGAATTAAATTATTGACCGACAATAAGAAAATTTTATGCGTTTTTTGTTAGAACTTTGAACTGGATTGAGTAAAATATCATGATTCGTAAAAGTTTTAGCCGAACTAAAATAATTTTTAGGAGCGTTATTTGTATTGGACCTATGGTAAATTATGGACCGATCATCCCAAAATTCTGAAGACTGATTTCTGGTATTACAAAAAATAAATTAGAATAAATTTCAATACAGCAGTGTAATTAGTTTTAGCGTTAACAGTAAATTTCATAAATTTGCATGATATTTTTTCTTGCCATATGAATTTAAGTAAGACATTTTAAAGCAATATCTATATCTGTGATGGTTTAAGGCGAATTTTATTATTATCCCAAAGTGAGCTTTATTTGGTTTTAAGCTGTTTTCCGAGAGTAGGGTTTATATGGGGCCTAGTGTAAATTAAGGACTAATCTTTTTTGGCAGTGTGATTTCCCGTCCTATAAAACTGTGACGTACCGAACTTCAATTCGATAGCATCATTTATTACGGTTTTAGGCGTACTAAACTGTTTTCCGGGAGTAGGGTTTATATGGGGCCTAGGGTAAATTATGGACCACTCTTCACGAAATTTGGCAGTGATTTTTCTTCCTATAAAACTGTGACGTACCGAACTTAAATTTGATAGCATTATTTATTACGGTTTTAGGCGTACTAAACTGTTTTCCGGGAGTAGGGTTTATATGGGGCCTAGGGTAAATTATGGACCACTCTTCACGAAATTTGGCAGTGATTTTTCTTCCTATAAAACTGTGACGTACCGAACTTAAATTTGATAGCATTATTTATTACGGTTTTAGGCGTACTAAACGGTTTTCCGGGAGTAGGGCTTATATGGGGCCTAGTGTAAATTGTGGAACGGTTTTCAAAAAATCTTACAGTGTGATTTCTGGTCCTATGAAACTGTGACGTACCAAATTTAAGTATGCTAGCGTTATTTATTACGGTTTTAGGCGTACTAAACTGTTTTCCGCGAGAAGGGTTTATATGGGGCCTGGTGTAAATTATGGATCGATCTACAAAAAAAATTTTACAGTTTGATTTCTGGTCCCATAAAACTGTGACGTACCAAATTTTGGTATTATAGCGTTATTTATTACGGTTTTAGGCGCAAAAAACTGTTTTCCGGGAGTAGTGTTAATATTGGGCCTAGTGTAAATTATGGACCGATCTTCCAAAAATTTTACACTGTGATTTCTGGTCCTATAAAACTGTGACGTCCCAAATTTTAGTATGCTAGCGTTATTTATTACGGTTTTAGGCGTACTAAACTGTTTTCCGGGAGAAGGGTTTATATGGGACCTAGTGTAAATTATGGACCGATCTTCAAAAAAATTTACAGTGTGATTTGCGGTATTATAAAACTATGGCGTACCAAATTTTAATATGATAGCGTTATTTATTACGGTTTTAGGCGTATTAAACTGTTTTCCGGGAGTAGGGTTTATGTGGGGCCTATGGTAAATTATGGACCGATCTTCACGAAATTTAACAGTATGATTTGCAGTCGTATAGAGCGAATTCGTGCAAAATTTTATGTCATTCCGTGCATTATTCCACCATTTATGATAGTTTTTGTATCAAAATTATCAATTTTTTTTGGGTAGTGGTTCCACATTTTGATTCATAGTTCTGATCCTACTAAACCGATGTTGCTGGATTTCAATCCCAAACTGCTTAGGATAACTACAAGCAATTTGAGACCAAGTTTGTTCTTTTCTTTTGCATTTTTCGAAAGTGAGCGTGTTTTCAACAGACGGACAGACAGACGGACATGGCTAAATCGACTTAGAATTACTCAAGGAGCCAGCATATATATACTTTATGGGGTCTTAGATGTATTATAAAAAAGTTTCACACGGAATGACAAACTTAGTATACCCTCATTCACCACAGTGGTGGTGGAGGGTATACAAAATAATTCAAATTTTATGATTTCGATTTCATTTTCATTGGATTTGATTGCACTTAAAGTATTGCATAGAAACAGAGCTGTAAATTATTGCAATCAATTTAAAAATTGAATGATTTAAAATTGAAATCATAGAATTAATTTTCCGATTTTGAATGCAATCAAAAATTGAGAAATTATTTTATCGAGAAAACTTCTGCTGAACATTAGACGAATATTTCTGAATGCTACTGAAAATTTTTTTCAATAAAAGCTCTTAAAATTACATTTTCTCTCCTGGTTGTTGTTTCTGGTTCGCTGATAAAATTTTCTGATATTTCAACTATTTCTTCCTGATTCAAGTCGTAATCATCTAAAATTATTATTTTTGTTGTATAAAAACATTGAAAATTTTTTTGAATATTAAAATAAAAAGATTACCTGACACGCAGTCATTCTCTTCAATCGCAATATTATGAAGAATTGCTAATGCGACAATTATAACTTTTACATTTGAAAATGAAACAGTCATTCCATCTAGCAAACACCGAAATCGTTGTTTCCATACCCCAAAACATCTTTCAACACAGTTTCGTGTAGCAATATGTGCGACGTTGTATTTTGCATCCATTTCAGTTTGAGGACGTAGTAATGGAGTAAACAGGTATGATGTTAATTTGTATCCTGAATCACCAACCAAGCGGCCTTTGAACTCACCATTTTCAAACCTTTCCTTCATTAAAAATACGGCAATCGTGAGTGCTGCCTCGCCATCTGGCTACTATATCTAAAATTTTCTGTTGCGCATCGCAAACTGCCTGCATGATAAATTAATAATATTATTTATAAAAATATGTTTAATTTACAAAACTTGCATACAATTCAAATCTTAATTAATTAAATAGAATGCAACAACAGGTTATCTGCTTTTACCTGTACATTGATGGAATAAAATCCTTTCCTATTTACATAATACTGGGCTAAGTCTCCGCCGGTTTTTTTGATTTTTATGTGTGTCCCATCTATGGCTCCAATTATCCCTGGGAAGTTCTTAATTTGTTTAAATTCTTTTGCCAGTTGTATTTCTCCCTCAATAGAAATTGGCATTCTGATGAAGTCACTTGAGTGTTTTGCTAAAGCACGAGCAACTTTTACACAAATTCGGGAAACTGTGGATTGTGACAATCCATGAAGATCGCCAGCATCGTCTTGAAACTAATAATTTTTTTGATTCCATTATTCATTAGTCAATAATTAAAACTACTTACTTCTCTTCTTCCCCAACAACGTAAAGCTACCAAAACTTGCAATTATGGTGTTGTTCCGCATCCCCTACGGTCAACAGAAATATCTGTTTTTATTAAATTAACGACTTGCCTAACAGTCTCCTTGTTAAGACGATACTTCCTTTTGAACATATTGTCCGGAATAGAAAATGGCTCGATTCTCTTTTTATAATATTTCTTTTTACGCCTTGGCACCATATTTTCCAAAGTTTCTTTTTAAAGTAAATACAATAAAAAATATGAATATATTAATACAAACAGGTTTTTTAATAAACGATGGCCTCACCTATTCTCTTTATTAATTTTAATGTTTCCATTTTTTTTTCAAACAAACTTCTTTTTTGGACAGATTATTTATCAAATCAGAAAAGTTTTAAAAATGTTGCAACACGTAAACAAATAAATCGAAATGTCAACTTAATAAACATTTACAGAAGGGTAAAGACAACTTTAAAAATGAATGATTTAATAACCGCTTACTAAACGTTTGGTAAGGTACAAATCGTTTATAAATACAGTTTTTCTAAGTTCAGCTATTAAACACTTCGTAAAACTGTTGTAAATTTTTTATAAATATGGCTGTTAATAGTTATTTTTTCTATTATTTAATAGTAACAACATAAGAAAACATTACATTGTAAATTATAGGTTGTCAGCGATATAAAATTTAAGTGGATTCGGTGTTGTAAAATGGTTTTTGAAAAAAATACGTCAAATCAAGAAATCTGAAAAACTTGGTGTTATGCCCGTAATTTCTACAAAGAGATATTTGGTCGTGTTCGTACCTAACAGTTATATTTACCTATCTGGTAAAACTATTTTGGTAATTTCAACGTTAATTTTGCCCACGTGTTTTTTCCTTCAAGTGTTCGTTTAAAATATGGCAACATTTGTATTGTTATTAATTTTTTGAATTAACTGTCAAAAATCGATGGTGTAAAATACACTACAGTTCAACCAGTAGGCAAGACATACGTGTAAAAATTATGAAAAAATCGTTACACCATAGATATCTATACACAGCTAGATATCTATTTGTAGAAATTACGGGCATTAATGAATCAGCAATCTGGCAAAGGTATTTATTTTCTTGTTAACATATTTTATAAAAAACAAACTAAAGAAATTGGAATTTCGTCATTCATTTTGTTCATTTATTTATTTAATTAATATCAATCTATTAACAAATTTTGGTTTATGTATATTTTTTTTATATTTTGAAGAACAAACTTTTTAATTTATGTACATATTTTTTTATAATTTGAAGAACAAACTTTTTGTCAGCTGTTAAAAACAGGACGGTTCAATTTTGTGTCTTGTTCTCGTCAAATAAAAAATTGCATTATTACAGGTTCGGCAAGACATTTTATATATGTACCTTTTAACAAGGTGGTATTTTTTCTGAAGAAAAGAAAACACAATTAATGTTGTTGTAGAGTAGGCACCATCTTGCAATAAATTCGCCTTGGTCGGTTAAGTTGTACATAAAGCTAACAACTGCATTATCTGCTAAAGAAATTACTGCACAATTTGTTGCAAATGGTCGTTTAATTACACTGTGCTACTTTTTTCTGTCAAGCAGGGCACCAGGCGGGTAAGCCAAATTCGGGTACGCTGAATCCAGTGATGCTTATCATATTTTTTCTCATGTTTTCGTTTCATTATTTCGAAGATGGAGTAGCTTGCACAACATACAGATATAATATATTAGCAAAATTTTGAAAAAGTCCTATAACTGCTAAGGAGTCGCCCCTAGTAGGATAGAATGTATAACCGAGGCCCATTAGTTTTATGTCCTTAACACTTTCTCAAAACATAGTTGCCCTTTTTCACCACCCCTTAGGAGGGCTACCATACAAATATAGCGTTTTATGAAATTTTTAAATTTAATTAAAAGGTTTCTTCTTTTGTGAATAAAATCGAAAGTTGTAGACAGATTCTAATAATTTATAGCTTGTTTTGCTTGGAACTTTTTATACGTGTAGGAAAAATTTTGAAGCATAGCTTTGCCAATTGTTTATTCCGTTTTAAAAAAGAAAAATTTTCGAAATTTTGCTAATAAATGATTTTTTTTTTGCCAAAAAAAATTTTGTTTCTAAAACAACTTCGCAGATTAGAAAAACCTTCAGCTTTTTAGAGTTTCGTTTTTTTAAGTTTATTCAATAAGCTTAATCGTTTTTGAGTTACAATAATATATGAAATAAAGATATATCTCGAAAACAAGAGCTAAAATATAAAAACGGTTGGCACACCTGGATTCAGCGTACTCGAATAAGGTTAACCCGCAGGGTGCACCGCTTGTCAGTTTTTTCAACTAGCACAGTGTTATTGAATACTTTTCGAGAACTGCAGGGTATTATTTAACTGAAATTGACAAATATTATTTTCAAGTTTTTAGACGTGCTGCCATTTTTTTTTTCTTGATTTAAATAAAGTTTTGTTATTTTTGTTAGAACTTGTGGGGAATTTTTTGTTATTATTATTCGTATGTGTTTTCCAAACAATTTATTTGGGTATAAGAGAAACCATATGCAAACTTTTTCTTTTAACAAATATTAAAATTTTTTTTTCCTTATTAAAAACTTTTCGAAATGCTCAAGTAAAAGAATTTTATTAAGATATAAAATATAGCAACTTTAAATTACCCTAAATTAACCGTAGAGCGCCTAAGCAAAAAATATCAAGCAAACAAATAACCAGAGGTGCGCCCTCTGCACTCCATTATAATTTCTAATAATTTCCAGCTTTAACAACTTTTTTTATTTGATTTAGGGTGCCCCGGTAGCCTAGCTGGTAGTGAGCTAGTCTATCAGTACCGGGGTTGCGGGTTCGATTCCCGGAATTAGCGTAGGAATAAAAAAAAATTTATTATTAATTAAATAATTTAATATATTTATTAAATAATATCTTCGAACAGCCATTTACTCGTTAATTTTTCCACATAAGAACTAGTCGGTACACGCGTAAACCGGTTATGTATTTGAGCAGGTCTCATATTAAGAAGCTTTTAGCTGTCGAACCAGTCTCAAAAAAACCTTTTCTATATCCAAGGTTTCAACACTCTGTTAACATTCGTTTAAAGCCGCTAGTTGTCACACGACTACCCGATTGTGTATTCTAGAGTTAACAAATTTAAAAAACGCACGTTTCACTAAAATTTTTTGTAAATTCAACATTTTTATTAAGTCAAATTAATACTAAAACAGAGCACACTAATTTTAACAAATTTTTGCGTTAGTTTAAAAAATGCAATTGATGTAATTTTACATTTCTACGAAAAGAAGCATATGACTTTAACGAATTTTAATATTAGTTCAAAATAAAAACTTAATGCAGGCTCCCACTAAATGTTGCACAACAATAAATTTTTACCAAAAAAAAAAAATTTATTTTATACAACTTTTTCCCAAAAATGTTGTCTCATATGCCTTAAAAAACCTTGATTGCCAACTATTCCTACAAACGAACAGTTCAGCGAGCAAAAACTTTAATATCTGTTTTTATTTTAACCAAAAATAGTTTGCTGAATTTGAAATCAGAGTAATTTGAGTCTGTGTGGATTTTGTTTAATCAACAGCATAATGTGGGAAGTGAACATGTGCAGGAGTTGTGCAATCAAATAAAAACTGTTAAGGTTAATGTTTCAGACGAATTTAGAGTGAGTGCATGTTTTAATAAAAACAAAACTATTGTTGGCTTAATGCAATTAAAAAAGTTGGTAAACATATATGTATAAAAGTTTAGATTTGGAGAAAGAGGTCAAACTAATGTTCTTTATTTTGATTTAATTAGGTCAATAAAAATTAATTGCTAAAAAATCTGATACATTTTGAATTTGATTTCTAATATTTATAGAAAAAAATGGAATACAAATCTATTAAATTTTCAGTTTAATAAGGCTGGACCAAATTCTATATTTGAATATTTTCGAAAAAATAGAATCTGGGAATTATTTCTTTTTCATAAGTTACTTTATTAACTTCAACATTTTGTTTTATTTTTCGAAATTATTCTATGAGCTAAATTTCAGTTATGTATTTTATAAGGCTTTTTGTAATAGTTTTATTCCTTAAATTTTTAGAAATGACTTTATTCACTACCAGAATATTATTTTGTATGTTCTTGTTACATTTTACCTTAGCTATCCTTTGGATAGCAATGAAGTATATTGTAGGAACAGAAAAATTTACAATTATTAGACACCAGCAGAATGTAATAAGGAAACTTATGAAAAAGAAATAATTCCCAGATTTTATTTGTTAAAATAGTTAAGTTAAATACATTCAATGTATAAAGTATCACTATCCAGTGTGACACAAAGAATGCTGACGAGGGCCGTAGAGAGCCAGAAAATGCATTACATTCAGCTGGTGTCTAATAACTGTACATTTTTCTGTACATACAATATACTTCATTGCTATCCAAAGGATAGCTAAGGTAAAATGTAACAAGAAGATACAAAATAATAGTCTGGTAGTGAATAAAGTCATTCCTAAAAATTTAAGGAAAAGAACTATTGCAAAAAGCTTTATAATATACATAACTAAAATTAAGCTCATAGAATAAATTCGAAAAACAAAAAAATGTTGAATATTTTTTAAAAAAGTTAATATAAAGTTTTTTATACCATCCACCCTCCACAAGTGGTGCTTGATGGTATACTTCATTTGTCATTCACTGTTAAACATTCTAAATATTTATCTCAGACCTCATAAAATATATATGTATGTATATATATTTGTAGTCCTGGACTAATTCTAAGTCAATTTAGTCATCTTTAGCTTTTGTCAAATATGAGATTTAGGGAAAACTTGTTATGACCAAAGTTGTTGGAAACTTCACTGAAAACAACTTCTTAGAAGTCGATTTTTATGTAAAACTAATATTTTCCATGTTATGAGGCTGAACTTTAAGAATTTTCTCAAAGTTTGGTGGGCGCGAGGACGGCTTAGCCTTCTCCGATTGTTCTAAAAGTTTTAACACAAACCCCCTCTCTAAAATCGTTTTAATTGGAAAAAATATCATTAAGATATTTATATCATTTACGTATTTTATATGTATTTCAACCGCAAAACATAATTTTGTTTTCATGAGTCCACGAGTGGCCATCGAAAATGTGTCTGTATAAGCTGTGGTGTAAGGTATCAAATGGTGGGCTGGATTAACTATCCTTTTAACGTTCTTTTTAATTTCAAAAAATTCTTTATTTTTATACCCTCCACCACCACTAGTAGTGAATGAGGGTGTACTAAGTTTGTCATTCCGTGTGAAACTTTTTTATTATACATCTAAGACCCCATTAAGTATATATATTCTGACTCCTTGAGTAATTCTAAGTCGATTTAGCCATGTCCGTCTGTCCGTCTGTCTGTCCGACTTTTGAAAACACGCTCACCTTCGGAAAACGAAAAAGAAAAGAACAATTTTGGTCTCAAATTGCTTGTAGTTATCTTAAACAGTTTGGGATTGAAATCCAGCAACATCGGTTCAGTAGGATCAGAACTATGAATCAAAATGTGGAACCACTACCCCAAAAAAATTGATAATTTTGATACAAGAACTAACTATAGGACCAGAAATCACACTGTTAAACTTTTTGAGGATCGGTCCATAATTTACACTAGGCCCCATATAAACCCTACTCCCGGAAACAGTTTAGTACGCCTTAAACCGCAATAAATAACGTTATCATACTAAAATTTGGTACGTCACAATTTTATAGGACCAGAAATCACACTGTTAAACATTCTTAAAGATCGGTCCATAATTTCCACTAGGCCAAAAAACCCTACTTCCGGAAAAGAGCTTAGTACGCCAAAAACTGCAATATATAACGCTATCATACTAAAATTTGGTACTTCACAATTTTATAGGACCAGAAATCACACTCTAAAACTTTTTGAAGATCGGTCCATAATTAACACTAGGCCCCATATAAACCCTACTCCCGGAAACAGTTTAGTACGCCTTAAACCGCAATAAATAACGTTATCATACTAAAATTTGGTACGTCACAATTTTATAGGACCAGAAATCACACTGTTAAACATTCTTAAAGATCGGTCCATAATTTCCACTAGGCCAAAAAACCCTACTTCCGGAAAAGAGCTTAGTACGCCAAAAACTGCAATATATAACGCTATCATACTAAAATTTGGTACTTCACAATTTTATAGGACCAGAAATCACACTCTAAAACTTTTTGAAGATCGGTCCATAATTAACACTAGGCCCCATATAAACCCTACTCCCGGAAAACAGATAAGTACGCCTAAAACCGCAATAAATAACGGAAAACAGTTTATTGAGCTTAAAACCAAAAATAGCCCACTTTGGAAAAATAATAAAATTCGCCTGAAACCATAATAGATATAGATATTGCGGTAAAATTTTTTCCAACTTAGATTCATATGGCCAGAAAAAATATCATGCAATTTTGTGAAATTCACTGTTAAAGCTAAAACTAATTACACTGCTGTATTGAAATTTATTCTAATTTATTTTTTGTAATACCAGAAATCAGTCTTCAGAATTTTGGGATAATTGGTCCTTAATTTACCATAGGTCCAAAACAAATTACCCTCCTAAAAATTATTTTAGTTCGGCTAAAACTTTTACGAATCATGATATTTTACTCAAGCCAGTTCAAAGTTCTAACAAGAAACGCATTAAACATTCTTATTGTCGGTCAGTAAGTTAATTCAGGTCTAAACCGCAACCAATTTTAATGCTGACGTTCGTTTTTGTGAAGATTAGTTAATAGTAATAAATGTATTTATCATATAGAGCCCACTCCTGTCGGTGGAGGGTATCAAAGATTCGGCACAGCCGAATATAGCACTCTAACTTGTTTTTTTTAATTTCAAAAAAATTATTTCTTTTTTAATAAAGGACGATAATTCTTTTTTTTATAAAGATTTCATTCAATAGTCCACTTTAAAGTAATTTCTTTTTATGCACTTATTTTACAAATATATATTTACATTAAGATTAAAAATAACACTCATATGAATATTCTATTTTATAAAAAGATGTTATGTAAATTAAAAATATTAAAAGCTTTTAGCATATAATAATAAAATATATGTAAAAATACAAGATTTTATTCTTGTTAGTAAATTGTTGCAAAGGCGATAATATAAAATTCAGAAATACATACATTTTAAAGTTAAATAAAAATGTCATAAATGTATATAATTATGAATATTAGAAAGAGAATATAAGAATTTTACTAAAATATAAAGAGTAAGGTTTTTTTTATACACTGCATATCTTTAAAGGAATAACAGCCAAAATACTTGTAAAAAATTTATATTTCTAAGCAGTTCTCAAAATCTCTTATCATTAAAACTTAAACGCGCTTAATTCTTTTTTCGGCTTCAAGACCCTTGATATGTTTAATCTCTGCCAATTTTGAAAACGATGAAATACTAAATTACTAATCACATGTAAAATCTTAAAATTTTCGATTTCATATTGAGATCCTTAATAAGATGTTATACACATTCATAGTATTGCTACTTCCTTATAGATTCTCCTAAAAATTCCTTAAATTTAAATTTTCTTAATTTGTGACATTTAATTGATATTTAATTATTTTTACACTTTGCTTTAATGCTTTAATTTTTTAAAATTTTTTTTTTTCTGTTTAAATAATTAAAACTGAAACATTGAATGAATTCCTTTTGAGTATTTGCCGCTTTGCTTTTCAACGTAAAATACAAAAGCTTGAAATTGTTTTAAAAAGGTTTTTTATATGTACATATACACATGTAAGTGTGAGTGTATGCATATTTTTATGTACAAATTTTTACAATTTGTTTTTTAACAACCATCTCAAATGTTGACTATTATAATAATTTACATGTGTAATATAAAGTCCTTTAAATAATGCACAACAGCACACATCGTACTTGAACATTTACACAGAGCTTGAGAAACAGAAGTACACTGAAAAAACTTACAAACTTAAGTCCAGTGTCATTTGAGATGAGTTTGAGACTAGTTTGCAGTAGTTTTACATACTTTAGTTCTTTGCTTGGAATCTAGCTCAGGTTCAAATAAATTTTCGGGTTAAAGTTCTAGTTCACGCTGATGTTTTAAAGTTGAAGTTTTATATTTTTCCTTTAAACTTAATTAATATTATAATTTAGTGTAATCATATTGTTATCATGTTAATCATAATAAGCTAAGAAGTAATCATATTATTATCCTGTTAATCATAATAACTTAAGAAGTAATCATATCATTATCATGTTAATCACAATAAGTTAAGAAGTAATCATATTATTATTATGCTAATAATAATAAATTAAGAGGTAATCATATTATTATCATGTTAATCATAATTATATGTAGATTAAATCCAAAACCGAAAAATATTTGTAATACATATATATTTATGCTTATTAACTTACTGTCAACCTCAACGTAAAACTGTTACAGATATTTTACATCATAACAAGATGCAACTTTTAACATAATATTTTTAACCTATTTTTGTCGTAGGTCGCAATTATTCATAAATTGTTTTATAGAATTTTCATTATTATTCTCTCAAATAACACAAAACAATGGTCAATATTTTTGCACCATTTTCAATCAATATTAAAAATTTTTTTAGCATTGTTATTTTATTTTGTCACACTTTACAATTTTTTTTTAATGTATCTACAATTTCTTTATTTTTTAATATCTTTAAACTTGTTGTTTAGTGGGTATTTTTTTTTTAAATTTGTTAATCACTGTATAACCAATAATTCGATAGGCATATGTAAAACAAACGACTCAAATGATGCAAAATTATATTACAATTGGCGATAACAAAATATTATTAGAGTAAATATATTTTGTTTGCATTTTAACCCTTTCAGTGTTTTTGTCGAATATATTCGACATTGCATTGTACTCCCTTTCTACGCACTTTTACTGTATACAAATGTACAGTTAATTATATTTTTTTTGTTTTATATGAAAGAGGGACACTTTTGATATTTTAAATTGTTATTATAGTAGAGATTGACTTTCTTTTCTTTTTATTGAGTGCATTGTCGTACCCAAGTCAGGAAATTTGTAAAAAGCTTATATTTAGGAAGAAAGAAAATAATAATAATTTCGGGGATCAGGCGATATTAAAAAAATTTTAAGTATTGATACATGCGTAAATAAGTATTTTTCTTGAAAAAAAATATTGCAAAAATAAATTGCAGGTTCTTGTGTGGACATTTGAAGGTCAATTTTGAATATATTCGGCATTCCCTAAAAACCAGGGGAGCTGCATGAGGCAAAAACTACTATTTTTCCCGGCTTCAGCGCCATCACATTATGAGTACACGTATAGAAAGTTATCATGTTGTGGGTATTAAATATCATTAAATTGTTGTGAGGACTATAATATGTTTTCAAAGTTATCATTTTTTAGTTGTTATAAAAATGACTATATTTCAGTATACCATAATTAAATTTATAATTCCGATAAACATTGACATGTTTACAGTAACTATAATATTGTTGATATTAAATAAAAATAACAATATTTTGTGTACGACAACAAGCTGCCGTAACCATGCACAACCATATTTTTTCTCTGCGTGTAGTTCAGTTCTCGTTCAGTTCCAGCTCAGTTTACATTTAGTTCTAGTTCAGTTCTAGTTCAGATCAAGTTCAGCTCTAGTTCAGTTATAGTTCAGTTCTAGTTCAGTTCTAGTTCAGTTCTAGCTCAGTTTTAGTTCACTTCTTGCTCAGTTTCAGTTCAGTTCTAGTTCAGTTCTAGTTCAGTTCTAGTTCAGTTCTAGTTCAATTCTAGTTCAGTTCTAGTTCAGTTCTAGTTCAGTTCTAGCTCAGTTCTAGTTCAGTTCTAGTTCAGTTCTAGTTAAGTTATAGTTCAAGTTCAGTTCTATTTCAGATCTAGTTCAGTTCTAGTTCAGTTCTATTTTAGTTCTAGTTCAGTTCTAGTTTAGTTCTTGTTCAGTTCCAGTTCAGTTCTAGTTCAGTTCCAGTTCAGTTCTAGTTCAGTTCTAGTTCAGTTCTAGTTCAGTTCTAGTTCAGTTCTAGTTTAGTTCTTGTTCAGTTCTAGTTCAGTTCTAGTTCAGTTCTAGTTCAGTTCTAGTTCAGTTCTAGTTCATTTCTAGTTCAGTTCTAGTTCAGTTCTAGTTCAGTTATAGTTCAGTTCTAGTTCGAGTTCATTTCTAGTTCAGTTCTATTTCAGTTCTAGTTCAGTTCTAATTCAGTTGTAGTTCAGTTCTAGTTCAGTTCTAGCTCATCTCTAGTTCAGTTCTAGTTCAATTCTAGTTTAGTTTTACTTCAGTTCTAGTTCAGTACTTGATCAAGTCTGGTTCAATTGTATTTCTAGTTCATTTTCATTCATTCTCTCAGTGAATACTCTATTGTAATTTTAAAGTTTGTAATTTAAAAACGCGTAAAATATTCAGTTGTTATAATTTTTTATGCCTTTCATATGCAAATTGCCAATTATAATAGTCAATGTAGTCATGTAAAAATACTCAATGGCAGAACGAAAATTATAATGTCCGTGTGTGTTGGTGTGAGTGGTATACGTATGTGATTTTGTTGGTATATGTCAAAAATAGCTTCTGTTTGTATGAAAAGCTGTTTCCTGTGTAATGTATGTAATGATGTCATGTATGTAGTGTAACAAATTGCGAAGAATTTTACATATATATGCATGTTAGTAAGTAGGTAAGAGTATGTGGATTTTGATGTCTACAAACTTACAGACTCATAAGCATTTTCATTTACATATAAATATTTGAACATGCATGTATGTATATGTTTGTGTATGGAAATTTATATAAAACACTTGCATAGACAGAAGTCATTTACATTTCTTTATTATGAATAGTTACTATTTACGCTCGTAGGTATTTGTTAAATTTGTCTGAGTAGGAGATAAATCTGAAAATTAAACAAATTTCATAGCGTGGTGATTTAGTAGATTAAAGGATTTTTACTTTTTAAACGCGAAAATGGAGAAGATTTGGACAGCGTGGTAGATACTCGTAGAAACATTTTTATTACTTTTGAGAAAACTTTCCAACCTGCCCTTCAATGTCGATGTGTCTGTATTTATTCAAATGTTGTGTGTTAATTATGACTGTAATATTTTTCATAGTTTTTGAATTTTTGAGTACTCAACTGCGTTTGTGTGTTTAAATATTTCGTCTGTATTTGTTTGATTATTTTTAAAGTGCACATGTATTTGTGCGCTTTCAAGTATTTTTGTATTTGTTAAAAGCATTTATACTGTTTTACATTCATTAGATTTAAATTGATGTCATTTATTTTTATTGTTATTTACGTAAAATTACCAAATATTTAGCCTTCCTCTCTTTACACTTTGAATCTTTTTGGTACGAGTGGTTTAACAAGGTTTATAGTGTAACAAAAATTATTTAAACCTTATAATATCGACTCGGAAAGAAGCAAATAATAATAATTAAGTACGAGGAGTTCTTCTGAAACCATTTGGGAAGATTTTTTTTAACCCTGAATGGTTACTCTTCATATTAGTGTATCAAGGTTACTCTTCGTCGAATCAACAAACTTTTTTTAAAAAAAAAAAAAAAAGTAAAAAATCAATACAAATTTTTTTAGTTAAGTATTTTATTAATAATAAAATAAAATTAAGCATAAAAAATAAAAGTCTTTTTTTTCTCTCAAAATTTAACACGAATTTTAACTAATTCTAGTGTTTTAAAATGTATTATTTTTTTAAAGCTTTCGTCATCAGCTATACAGATAAAAAAGTTATATGATAACGTGTGAATGAGCGAAACGAACAGTAACCATCCAGGGTTAAAAGGGAATACTTGCATCGCTGGTAATGTTGAATGTTTTTTATTATTTTTTTCCCATTTAGTGTTTAAATAGAATTAAGTCTTCAGCTTTAGGCAAAAATCCCACAGCCCGTAATTATAACGTCGCACGGTGCTTTGTCCCATAGACAAAAATCAAAAAAAATTTTAGTTTCGAAATGTGATAAAAGATATATGGATCGATAGATAACAACACAACTCATATTAATTTTTTGGAATTGGTTTCCTGTGAGTCAGTCAAATTTCAGAAAGAATTAATGAATAAAAAAAATGAATCGAATTGCTTCAAGAAAATAATTCTCAAAAATTCATTTTTTTAAAAGAGAGTTTTAAGTTTTGTTTTTTGAGTTCCTTGGTATGTTAAACATTTGGCAATAATAACATTTTTATTAAAAATATTAAGTAAAGTTATTTTTTTATCGCTCAAAAAATATTAATTTTTCCAAAAATTACAAAAGTTTGTTTGAACTTTAAATAAAATCATATAAAATCTCTTAGCAAATAGTGTTCTAAAAAGAGCCGGGGAAAGATAAGTGCCGGTTTTTTGCCGTAACTTAACAAAAAATGCATTTTAAAATAGGTCTTATTTCACAATTTTTTCTTAAATGTTTTGTATTATGGAGCTATAATGTTTAAGTAAAGTTACAAGCTATGTGAACAGCATTAAAATCCTAAATTTGATTAATTTTTTTAATTTTTTTGGAAAAAGGCATTTTGCCTAAAAAAATTAAAAAACGATTTGAGAGACCACTTCCCTTTCGTCTATATTTAAGTGTTATACACCAAAATTTTTGGTTTTTATAGTAGATAAAGAAAATCGATGTTCATGAAGGAGTTTCGAAAAAAGTATAAAAACTGAGACGGTCTAATGTACATACATATGTTCATATTGCAATTGATCATAAAGAGGGCATTAACTCAAAGTTTAAAAATGTTTACTAAATGCAAAACAATTTTTAATTTAATATTATGTAAATGCATATAAAAAAGAACTTTTGAACGAACCGTTTTATAACCAAAAAGTGTACAAAACTGCACGATATTTTTTCAGCGGGTGGAAATTAATAGTACGTGTAAATTTTTCCCAAAAAGTCAATAAATGCAAATTTTGAGTTAATACCCTCGTAATGATTAAGAACGAGGTGAACATTTTAACCAACCTCTTATAAATTTACGTTTTTTTTTTATAAAGACATTGAATTGATCCATGAAGATTGATGTCAAATATACGCAAAATCATCGGAATTTCTAAAACTGTTTTGACGGTGTCCGTAATACTGCCTAAACACTATTCATATCAGTCATTTTCGCCACACTCCCTTAGTGGCAGTGATTCGTTTGAGAAGAATTTTAGCCCAAAAATGCTCGGAATATGCAACCAGACATGAATTTGTTATATGTATTTTATCATGAAACGCCCAGCCACATGTGGAATAGGTCATAGCTAACATTAGGTTATACCTTAAACACATATCCATTGTACCATAATTCACAATAAGCGTTGAAAATTTTATAATAATTCAAAAAGTACTCGTAATAACTAAATGGCAAATGATTAATAAATCATTTATCTTTTGTATTATCAAAATTTGACCTACCCTCGTATTTAGTATTTGATAAATATGTTTAAGTACTTTTTACACAACGTCAATGTAAACACCTTTAATTTGGCCAGCGAATTTTCATATTTAGTTTATGTCATTTTCAAAATAAAGTTAAAATAAAATTAGTCTGCCACTAATTTTACCCCTGTGTTTTTTCCTGTTCAAAGTGAACACAACTTTGTTGTAAAGGCTTATGCTATAAAAATTATAGCAACAGCTGTAGCAATTATCTAATAAATTTTTAATAACAATATTTTGGAAAAAATGAGTGTTACTGCTAAAAACCTCAAATGCTGTAACAAAATTTACAAATAAATATTAACATTTAACTTTAGAAAATAAATTTAAATCTAAAAATAAAATTCATCTAAATTGTATTTATTTTATCTTTTAGCCTAAATAATCATTAGAAGCGTTTGAAAAACACACACAACTTTAGAAACATTTTATAAATACTAGCAAATCAACTCCCAATTGATGTATCAGTATATAAATTGAACTCATTAGAAATATGTGACTTAAATTGGAGTCAAAGTAGTAAAAATAAATTTATTTAATAAAATTTAGGTTAAAAAAAGACATCGAAATTTAATTTATAATGGGAGCTAAACAGGTTAAAATGGTTTGCAAAATTGAAGTGAAATTAAGTATAATTTTTTTTTTACATTCCATTATTTATTGTATCATCATTTAAATATGAACTAAAAAAAAAATAATAAAAGTTTTTAATATTCAAGAGTCTAGCCAATGCTAAACAAAATGTTAAACTTTACGAGGTTTGAGGATAGTTTTTGTTTGTACGAGTATTAGGCTGGGTTTTTGGGATCTCTGTTTAGTTAAACTGAAAAAAGATTTGTGTCGCCATTACCAAGTTTGTATACAAAATTATGACGGAACAGCTTAGCTTTGCTTTAAATATTGGTCTTGAATGAAATAATAAAAAACGAAATCTCATTCCGCCGGAAAAATCCAAGTTTCAGGGTACGTTTAACTAAGTTTAAACTTAATCCACATCTCAAAAACCCAGCCTTAGGGTATTCGTTTAATCGGGCCTTTGCCTTAATCGGTTAATCGCTTGATTAATTAACCGAGATTTTGGTTTAATCGGTTAATGTTGTTATTGATCGGTAAACCGATTAACAAAGTTTTTTTATAAAAAAAGTTGTTTCAATTAAAAAAATGCATGTGTTATTGACAATTCTTGAATTAAAACGAGCAAACAAAAAAATAATTCATAAATATGTAATACATATTTTTTAATTAATACAAATTGGCCCATAATCATAGTTGAAAACAAAGTAGATTTCTTCTTAAGTATACTTTAGCACAATTGTGTTCTCGGTTTGATCTTAAATTATACATTATTAGGAGTATGTGCCATTGTGTATTAATAAAATAAACTGTGAGATCATTTTATTAGTTTTTTCAATAGTTTAAGGAGTTCTTATAAAATAATCTCTCAGACATTTAATAAATAGTTTAAATGATAAGGGTTTAAGCGATTCTTTTTTTTTTAGTTTTGATAAAACTTGACTTGGAAAAATTTCTTTCATTTATCGTAGATGTTGGAGAAATCTCAAGCAATCCATAATACAGGAACATCCAATTTCTCAGGCCTTTTCCTGGATTTCTCTAAACATATAAAATCTTCCATTATGCCATTAGAGTTTTAATATTGTAATATTTTAAAATGTTTAGCACTTCTAATTGTTTCGGTTAATTCTGTTAAAAGATTGATATGGGTAGATATGAGAAGAAGCAAAGAACTAAACACATACATATAGAAAGAACGTGAAACAAAAAGCTGTTGACAGCAAACACTTCCCATATGGCATTTTTTTTATCATAATCGAATCTTTTAGGAATCAGCTTCAAGAGAAAAATAACCGCATATGAGCTAATTTTCGCTCATAAGTTATACTCTTGCTGTGAGAAAATGGTACCCTACCAATGAATTACATCAAAGAACCATTTTTGATAAAATTTCTCTGAAATGAACTGAAATTCCTTAAGAGACTCTGATAAGCCCTTAACTAAAGTGAAGATCTTCTTAACCAGCAAACTTCGGTGAATAATTGAAGGTCATTGTGTTAAGTATTTTTGATTTTAAAATATCCAACAAATTTTCTATGTAAAGGCGTGATGTGCTTTTCGTCTTTTTAATTTATTATCTGCTCTGAAGTCTTCATTATTGAAAAATCGTTTAAAACATTTCATTTTTCTCACAAGAACTAAATCATGGTATATTTGACAATTGTTCAAACTGTCCTATAACAAAATTTTAGATATTTGTTATGCGCAGTTAATTTGAATTCTTCCTATTTTTCTATATCATATCTATACATATATTTGTATATTAATAAAATAAAAAGAAAATTGATTTCCTTTAAAATATAAGGAAAATTTTGTTTTACCAAATAGCAAATTAATTGTGAATTGAAGTATTAAACAGATTTTTTAAACCAAAACAATTTTTACGATTACATTTTTATAATAATCTTTTCGTTTACTTTTTTGTTGTACTGTATTTCTAAATTTGTCTGTTTTTCTCACCAGTACAAAAGCATTTCAATTTTGATCACCACTGATTTAAATTCAACTTAAGTTGCCATTGGATTAACTTAGCAAGGTGGCCTCAATATCACAATAATACAATAACAACAGGCAAAGCGATAACAACCAGCTGTGTTTTGAGACCACCTTGTAAATAACTACACTTTTTTTATGATATTTTTTTGTATTAAGTAGTGCTACCATACTTTTATCTTAATTAAATAAGACTTTTCATATAAAACTCAAAAAATCAAGCTGTAATTAAATACGATTTAAGTTCTTATGAAAATTAACATAATATAGATTTAAATACTATCCTGAAAATTGGGCACTAAACTAGTAAAATTAGATATTCAGTCTTATTCCGGTTGTCGTTGTAGTATACGACTGTGTCGTTTCTTGTAATTAATTAAAGTAAAACACAACCTGTGTTCTTTAATCTATATTTAAATTGGCAGTTGTCAAAAAAGGAGATTTATATATCAAAAACAATTTTTAATCAAAACTCTCCTGAGTTAAGGTTTATAAAAATGCTCCCTTTTATATACCTCATACTTTGAAGACCACTTGAAATCAGGAAAATATACGTTCATTTTTTAAAAAAATTGTGATTTCGATTCTCAGAAGATGACCGAATATTAAGGGTGACTATTTAAAATTTGATGCCGGTATACAGATTTCAACATATCGCTTCATTTACTTCAATAGTGCCATAACTCAAAAATGAAAATTTGGAGTTAGTGATGCATAATTGTTCGCGATGATTTTCTTTATATTGTGTATCGATAATTTTATATCGGGTGATTCATTGTGAGGTTTGATTTATAATGTTAAATAAAATACATAAATTTGAAAGTTAACCAAAAATTTTTATTTGCGGTTGAAAGAAGAATTAATGGCATTTACTGTTTGAAAGTGATATCATGTAAATGTTGACCATGACTACGTCTGAGGTGGTCCATTCGGAAGGGCCAATTTTGGGTGACTCGTTCGAGCATAGCGACTGGTATCTCGGGAATGAAAAGATTAATGTTGGCTTCGAAAGCATCAATCGTAGCTGGCTTATTCCAGAATACTTCAAACTCTTAATATCCCCAGAGAAAATAGTCTAAAGTTGTGATATCGCACGATCTAGGTGGCCAATTTAGCGTAGAAAAACATGAAATTAAGTGCTCACCGAAATTAGTTCTCAACAAGATCATTGTTTCAGAGCTCACCGAGACCATGCGCTTGAATTTACTCCATTAACATGGTGCGATAACGGTTACCATTGACGGAAACATTCTGATTTTCCTCAGTTTAGACCAGGAGACTTCACAAGCCCACAAACAACACCATACCGATGTTTTTAATGGATGTACACAGAAAGAAAAACACTCGGGATAAATTAGGCTTTTTATACTTATTTTGAGTACGAGTCGTACTCAAAAATTCAAGTAAGAATAACACTAAAACGTACTCACAACAATCCTAAATGGGATAACTTTCCAAAATCATTCCCGGAATTTCTTAAAGTAGGTATAACATTCTTAAACCAGTAACCAGAGTAAAATTACAAATTGAGCGTTTTAATCTTATATAACTTATTCAAATATGTTGTAGCCACTACAACAACACCACACAAGTAGCTAAAAAACGATTTGCTTGTTGTGTGTAGAAACAACAAAAACAACAGAACAGGAAGAATACACATTATTTTCATGTTTAAATCTTAATCAATTTTACTTTTTAAACTTTAAGGGCCATTATTACAACCTAATGATAAAGTTGCTGATAGTTAACGTGAACAATAGCTATCTTGAACGATAAAGTGACCAATAAGTTTTTTCCATTATTACAACTGTCCGATAAAATAAAAAATGTAATTTATATACTGTGGCAACATTGCAGTATATACCGACTACTTTTGGTTGTTTAAAATACGTAGTGGCAACGACTTTGTTTTGTTTAAATAATTTAATATGACATAAAACTGTCATTGAAGTTACCATATCTTCAGCAGAAAATATGGCATCTTCAAGTTCTTAAAGTTCACTTGACTATTTATCTGTCAGATAGCATCCTAAAAATAACTATTTGTAAGTTGTAATAATGTCCCTTAAATTGTCTTGCCTTCAATTTCTCAGTTCTCATTTAGTTTATATTCTTAGCTAAATATGTACATTAAGTTTTTAAAGTAAAAATCATATCTGGCATGATGGTGGGGTTTTATAATTGGAACTTTGTAAAGTGTGAAACAGGTAAGTAAATTAATTATAAAAATATTCTTCTTCTAATTTCAGTTTTGATTTATTTAAAGTACGAATTCGGGATTGAATCAACTTTATAACACTTGACTTAAGTACATTTTGAGATAGATTCAATCTCAGTTTTACTTAAATCAATCTCATTTTCGGATTATTATAAATACGAATTCGGGATTAAATCAATTTTATAATTCTTGAATCAAGCGCATTTTGAGATGAATTCAATCTCAGTTTTACTTAATTAATCTCATTTTCGGATTATTTTAAGTACAAATCCGGAATTGAATATGGATAACTTGAGTATTTCGCGATTGAATAATCCGTACTTGAATCAAACTTTCTGTACTTGATTCTAGAAAATCCGTACTCACCGTACTATTGATACCGCTTCGGAATGATTTGAGTACGGATGGATTGATTTTTCTTTTGAGTGTACTCTTTGGGTTGCTCATAAACACAAAAACGGCAATTTTATTTATTAACATATCAATTGATCCAGTAATTTGCTTTATCATTAAACAAAATTTCACGTTTAAGCCCTGGATTTTCATTGCATGTTTTTTCGCTGAACAATTTGGAGACGCTGTTGAGGTGTGCGCCTTTTCATGAAGACTTGCCAAACGTTACTGAACAAAAATGACAACACATTTTAATATAAGTCACGCGTGATCCGGAAAAAAGATATTAAAAGTCAAACCTCACGATGAATCACCCGTTTCAAGAGAACTATTCATTATTATTTCTTAGTGTATTATTGAAATATTTTATTTAATTTCGTAAATTTAATAAAAGTACGTTAGTAATTTTTTTCAATTCAACAAATTTTTGTACTCTATAAAACCATAATTTTCTGGGCCGTTAGAGACGTCCATGAATTTATAGAACCGATTACATGAATTAAAAAAAGCTTAACTTTGGACTTTCTTAAACATTAAATTATTTAAGAATCTTCACGGAAAATAAACAGTGTAATTGCTTTTTCCGATTTTACTTAAAAAAATGAATTGCTATTTTCGAGATTACACGTGTCACACATTCCGGAAGAAGGCAGATCTTTAAAGGAATTGTACCTTTTTTAAATTTTACAATAAGTAAAAAGTGAAGTTTACTTACACCTCTAGGTATAAATTCTTTTCATTTAAAAACTTTTCAATTTAAATATAAGAAAAACTTTGAAATATGATGCTTTAAGTTACGATGCTGAAACATTTTGTAAGCAGAGACTTTTTCGAATTTTCTTGGTCAATTTAAATAAATTTTAATAATAATGTTGATGATTTCAAACCGATCTAAATAAATATTAAATTTCAATCAAAGAATAAGGCTCTTTAAACATCTTCTTTTCCTCCTCCTTTAATGTGTTACTACTTTTTGCTTAAACCTTTTTTGTAAGAATCGATTTATTTATTTTAGAAAAACAAAAATAACAAAAAGTTAAAATTGGTAAATTAAAAAATACCACAACAATATTTAGAGAGAGAGAAAAAAAAACAATTTACGAAAAATAATGTTTCATGTTGCCTTCCAGTAAAAATTTCTAAATTTGTCACAGATGACTGAAACAACAACAACAAGGAAATAAAACCAAAAAGAAAATAAACCAACGGAAATTGCAAAAATAGAAAGTTGACACATACGAACGAGAAAATAAAAAAAAAAAATGAAAATCTGCTTATATAAAATTCTGAAATAAAGATTTTTTACCCCTACATTTTCTACAACAATTCACTTCACTTTAAAAGTAAAGTTAAGGGCCGATGTTGAATGTGAACCACACCTAAACGTCAAGTTTTTTTTCTGCATTTCATTTGACATTTCTCAATGTCAGACTAACTCCATTTGAACCATGGAAAGATATACAATCGAGCAACGCGTTAAAGCTATTCAGGCTTATTATGAAAATAGGCGTTCAAATCAAAATGCATTTTGTGTACCTTCGTAATTTTTTTAATTTGCATAATCGACCTCAGTGGATTCGTCAATAAGCAGAATTGTCGCATTTGGCGTATGATAATCCAAGAGTGATTGTAGAAAACCAATTCACCCACAAAGAGTGACTGTTTGGTGCGGTTTATGGGCTGGCGGCATCATCGGGCGGTATTTTTTCGAAAATAAGGCTGGTCAGGCAGTTACTGTGAATGGTGTTCGCTATTGTGATATGATAACGAACTTTGTATGGCCCGAATTGCAAGATATGGATGTGGACGATATGTGGTTTCAACAGGACGGTGCCACTTGCAACACAGCTAACGAAACAATGGCTTTTTTGCGCGACAAATTCAATGGCCGTGTTTTCTCACGTGGTGGCGATGTCAATTGGCCGCCAAGACCATGTGATTTGACACCGTTGGACTTCTTTCTTTGAAGTTATTTTAAAGAAAAGATGTATGACGATAAGCCAGCAACAATTCAGAGCTAAAGGATGAGATAATTCGGCACATTAACGGCATAGAACCTCAATTATGCCTCAGCTTCATCGAAAATTTGGACCATCGAATGGAGGTGTGCCGCCGAAGTCGCGGCAGCCATTTGGCCGATATTTTATTCCATACATAATTGAACCATAACAATATTATCATAATAAAAAGATATTACAATAATTTCCTAAATAATTTGTGTTTTATTCAAAATCTACATCGGCCCTTAAAATTTAACCACCCTTTACTTACACATAACTTTTTAAGCATGTACTAGCAATCGAAATGAAGTGAAACTGAAATAAAATACAATTTTGAGTTAAGTGTTTTACAAAATGAACATGGTTTTTCCTGTTCTTAAGATTTTTTCTTGTAGAAACTAGTACTTAAAGAATAAAGAAAATAAAAGAGAATATTTTTACGAACTTTCATTGCAGGGTCGTTTTTAAAATTTGGTCGATTTTAAATTCACTTCATTTCGATTTCTAGAACATGTTCGTATATGAAAAATATCTAAGTAAAGGAAGAGGCATTAACAAAAAAACTCTCCTAATTATAATATTGTCACTTTAAGCAAACAATAGTGTTTATGGGTGAGCTTACGGATACCCACGGCAATTTTATTTATGAAGCTAGCATTTTGTATTATGATCGAATCTTGTAGGCAACAGTTTCACGATCAAATATTTCGATCGTAAATAACACTCTCGTTGCGAAAAAATGGTACCCTATCGATGAAACACCTCCAAAAATCCTTTGTGATACAATTTTCTGATTCCTTTTTAAGCATAAGAATGAATCATATGTGAATCGTATTTGAATCGCTCTAGTGATAAATCAGTTTTAGGTCCCACACATTTAGATATCATTATTTGAACACATACATGAATCATATCGAGCCATAACCGCAAAAAAGCTGAAATTTTACAGGAGAAGGCTCACAGGAAAAAGTTTTTTATCATTTAAAAAAATGATTAAAAAAGTATTTAAATTATATAATTGTTCACGCAGAGAAAAAACATGATTAATGAATGCTCACTATTCACGAGAATTTATCAATAGATGAATCTCTGATAAAATATTTTGGACGCCATTCCGCAAAATAATTTATTATGGGCAAACCAGTGAGAGGCTACATGAATTGGGCAGCAACGACTTCAGATGGATATTGCTATGTATTTGATATTTATTGTGGTAAGTTAACACAAATTTCTACTGAACCCCTTGGCGGGCGAGTTGTTAAATCTCTGCTCGCAAAAATGTCAATAGAACCAAAATAAAATTTAGTATACTTTAATAATTTTTTACAAATTATCACTTGTTGTGCGAGTTGAAACGATTGGGATATAGAGCAACCGGTACAATACGAGATAATAGAACGAAAAGATGTCCACTGGTATCGGTCAAAGAAATGAAAAAACGACACAGAGCGAATATGATTATCGCCTTGACAGAAATAATGAAATAGCTTTATAGCTATATAGTGCGTTAGAATGATAACGTCGTTACCATGGCAACAAATTTAGATTTTGTAGACCCCTTGGGAACATCAAAACAATGGTGCAAGGTTCGGAAGCAAAAGGCAGACTTCAGTATACCAAGACTGTTTGTCCATTATAATAATGGTATGGGAGGCGTTGATCAAATGGATCAATCAATCGGTCTCTACAGAGTATCCATAAGAGGCCAAAAGTGGTGGTGGCCAATATTTACATGTCTTTTAGACATGCCAGTAAGTTATGCTTGGCGATTACATGTTTTATTATGTAACGCTGAAAATAACACTCCGATGGACCAACTCTCATTTAGACGGTATATTGTGCGTTATTTGCTGCCCACAACAACAACACGGCATCAAAAGTCCACGACAACTATAAGCACTGATCGTAAAAATAACGGCCACAACCCGGAACGGATGGCCTAACAATTTCGGTATGCTATCTGCCATTGTAAATGCCGCTGGAGATGTGTTTTATAAACAAAAACTCTGCGTTGAAAAAAACTGTTTTGGGCAATTTCACACCTAGTATGTCCATTGTCCCCAAGTGAGGACACCCATTTTTCTCTAAAGTCAATTAAAATTTTTAGTTTTTTTCTTATATAATTTATAAATTAAATAATTTTTTTCAAGCTCGAGGTCTGTTTTATTCTTTAAATTCTTTATTTTTCAATATTTTGACATCCTTTGGATGTCATATTTTTCTTATATAATGCCGTTTATTTAGACGGAAATGAATTAATAATTTACAATAAAAGTAAATAGTAACAAGCAATCTCTCTTGCGCGTTAATGGGTTAAAACCATAGCTCCCATACAAATACCATCACCGAAAAATGCCCTTAATGCAATAACTTCCTTAGAAATGTTGGTCTTAATATAAAATTTGGTAACTATAGCTTTTATGACAGCTACTATGTGAATTTTGTACTGTTTCGTCCAGATTTAACCATGGGTCCCATATAAACCAACTCTAAATCACTTTAAGACGAACAAATCTTATATGGAGGTATATATCTAGATAATATACGGCACAAACAACTTTTACGTAATCTTAACCTCATTACATCATTTTGTGATCGCTCACGATTATTATAATTGTTTATTATACACATCAGTACAATTAAATTATTGTAAATAATTTAGTCTTTTTAAATAAGTCTTTTTGAAAGAGTTGTTGTTTTTGTACCCACACCATAGCCATACCCAAAATTGAATAAAAAAATGGTGCCTATTAAAAATAGTGAGAATTGGACCATAATTCCACATTGCCCTCATAGAAAATTCTCTTCGGATTAAGGTTTGCACAATCTTATTATGTTGTTATTTAGATTGAATTATACCCACCTTTGTTGTATTGCGATCTTATCAGATTTTCTTGAAATCGGTCCATATTTGACCATAGCTCTCATAGAAAAAAACACTCTAAAAAAGCTTTTATTGCGGTAAAAAGGTTGAAAATAAAGTGGGATTGAATTTAGGCCACACTTAAAAAACATCTGAGACTCCATTATTTGGAAATATTGTGGATTTTTTTTTCGTTTGTTATTTAAAATTTGATTTCCTTAAGCTATGGTTATCACACAATTTTAAGCGATTTAGTTATTTAATAACTTTTCATCTAAAAAATTTATACATATTTCATTTAAAGTTAAGATTTTAATTTCAAATATAATTTTTCAAAGGAAAATTAATAACAAAACCTCTGATATATTAAATTATTAGTATGACTACTCTCTACTATAAATTACTCTTTAAATACATGAGAAAATTTTATAAAATATGTATATATATTGTTTACTAAATCTTGTAATAAAAATTAATCAAATAGAATAGAAATTAGTGGGTTATTAGATTGCCCACATAATTCTCTAAAACGTTCTGTCATGATGCGTATTCTATCGCGAGTCAAATGTATATTGTTTTCGTTATGAAGATCGTTAGTGGAGAAATGCCAGGGTAAATTTAGCATCGTTTTAAGTAATTAGTTTTGGCAAATTTGCAATTTTTTAATGTGGGACTTAGCACATACAGTTCAATCCCGTGTTCAGTCAAAAATTATCAAGAAAGTTTTAATTCATTTCATGTTGTAAATTCCTTCAGTAAAAATAATTTTTTGAAAATTAAATTTGATGAACTTAAACTTCAATAACTTCAATAAATATAATGTTTTAAAGAGAAGCGACTGAGATCCACAATCTATATATCCAAATTTTATAATAAGCGTACACTCTAATTCAATTTTCAATATTGCGAAATATTTTCCAAACTGGTTTAATGAAAATGAAAAAAAGATCTGAATTCTGGGTTTCGAGAACGAAAACGGTTCAACTTAACCAATATCTTAAATAAGAAAGAAATATCTTTAATATATTTTCGGACAAAATCTGAAATTAAACGTTCTGGTTCCGATTATGATTTTCCTGCTCTTACTAAATTTATTCAGAACATACTTATTTTGCCACATTCATCGGCAAACGTAGAAAGAGTATTTAGTCAGGTGAATCCAAATAAAACAAAAGTCCAAATCGTTTGGAAAATGAGTCCATAGTCGGAATACTGCTCACAAAAGATTATTTAAAATTAAAAAAGTTACACTGTTTTGGCACTTCAATATCTCCAGATTTGCTTAAATCTATCACAAATCAAATCTTTAACCACCACGAAAATTTCGTTTGCGTCAGTGTCTTCTTTAACTTTTCTTCTTCAACATTTGTGAACTCAATTTGAGTAAAAAGTTGCAACCATGTTTTTGAAGACAGTTGTCTGCCGCTCATAAACATTTTTGAATTTTGCGATGTTCCTGCATATTTATATTTGTTGTAGATCAAAACATTTTTGACCCCCGGTCTCTTGAAGTTACGAAAATTTTGTAATTTATTTTATATATAAATTTGTAAATTTATTTACAAACTAATAATATTACTTCTTTTATATTCTGTAAAATTATAATATAATCAAATTAAAATAATATAACTGATTTCATCTGTCTTGAATATGTTTTCGTTTTGTTTCTATTAGAAATACGTAAAAAATGATTTTCAGTTGGAACTTATTTTTATTTCTTAATATTTTTTTTAATCAAAAACAAGAAAAAAATTAGAAAGTATTTTGACGATTTTTTGAAGATTAAGTTTAATTGAAATGCAGATTTTGAAGATTTTTCATTTAAAAATCATCGAATTTTGCTGATTTTGCCTCTAAAATTTCTGGCAACTCTGGGCTGGGCATAGGAGAGTTAATACAAAAAACAAAGCATTTATGTTTTTCAGTTGTTTCAGTATGTTAAAATTATTTTTTTTTGCTTACACGTATAACTCCTAAAATTATCTTTTGAATGCTTTATCATTTGTAAAAATCTAATGTATAGTGTAGGCGTAAAAGGGAGCATAAGACATCAACTTGCCTATTTGTATATATATATGATGATGATGATGATGATGTTCAAAATTTCATCAAGTTATATCCAAAATTGCGACCTGTACTTTGTGTACAAGGTTAACATTGGCAGCCAGCCATCCAGCCTGCCAGCCGGACGGATATCGTTAATTCGAAACAGAAAGTGATTCTAAGTTGATCGGTATACTTAAAGGTCTAGCTAGGACCAATATTTTAAGGTGTTAAAAAAATCAGCACAAATGCATAATACCCTCTTCACTATTGTGGTCTGGGTATAAAAAATTAAGAACGAAATAAAGAATGAATAATTAAAAAATATATTTTCCGCTTATTTCTGATGTGTGATAGAATTTTTTCGTTCGTACAACTACATTTAAGTACAAAAACAAAGTTTTAAGAATTTGTTTTTAATGTAGTTGTACTAAAGAAAGAATTTTTTCGCACACCAGAAATAGACTATTAGGCTGGGTTTTTGAGAACTCAGTTAAACAAGGCTTAGTTAATCTGAAAATAGATTTGTGCCGCCATTACCAAGTTTGTATACAAACTTTTGACGGACCAGCTTAGTTTTGCTTAAAATTTTGGCGAAATTTAATGAAATAATAAGAAAAAATATCACATTTCGTTGGAAAAATCCGAGTTTCATAGTACGTTAAACTAAGTTTAAACTTAATCCACATCTTAAAAACCAGGCCTTAGTGTTGGTGTGTAAATAAAAATTTCGTTTAATATTTTAACAAAATGCCACTGTCGAGGACCACAAAACAACTGACTGATTTCAATATTTGTGGTCGCATAATATTTATTAGTGGGCCACAATTATGTATGAAAACTGTTAAGTTATCGTTCATATGTTGAAATGCAAACAAACGATAGCGGTCGACATCGTGAACCAGGCTGTAAGTTTATTTCATGATAAAAGATTTCTTTTCAGAAATTAATTTTAAAATATACTTTACGTTATTTAATTTATTAAAATATTATTTTTCAAACAACTAAACAATTAAATTAATCAAATGTATAAATATTTTTAATTGTTGCTTCATTTAAAAATTTTTTTGATTTAATTAAAACATGAATTAATTTATAATACTTTCAAGCAATTTATTACAATGGTAAAAAGCTACTGAAAGTTTATTCTGTAAATCTATATTTATAAAAAACTTAAAAATGCCAAAAAGCTTTGAAAATTCCCTCAGATGGTATGATTACATTTGCTTTATCTTTGGCATCTCAGTCGTTTAATATGATTTTCTTTAATCATTTGAAAGAATTTAAATTTCTTATTTAAATAATTTTAAGTATTCAAAAAATAAAAAGAAACTGTAGCAACAATATTTATTTTCATCTGCAGACTGATTTAATTAAAAGAAAAAAGGAATGAAGGTTAATTCTTTTGATACATCACGAACCCCTTCTATTCTGGCGCTCATTATTTTTTTTATCTTCTTCCGTTACAAATAATTCAACCTTTTTTTCAATTTTATTACACTTTTTCATTGAGGCTTAGAAATTAAGAAATAAACTGCTTAAAATTCATAAAACATCAAACAACAAATTATCAAAATGAAGAAAATAAAAAGAACATCAACACCGACCTTATGATACCCTGCGCCACATTATTTACAGACACATTTTCTAGAGTGTATCATCGTTGGGCACTCATGCACTTGCCAAACTAAAGTTATGGTTTGAGGTTAAGATTCATACAAGAGTCCTTTGGGCTGAATTATGTCTAGATAACAACATCTACAAATGGACATTTCCAGATTTTTTTAAGGGATTCTTGCGAGGAGGTTTATATGAAACTTTATGTCAATATTGATTTTTGTACCAGCACAAGATTTTGACATGACATAGAAGCTTTTATAGAAGTTATCGTCAGCAATACATTTGCATATGTATAAGGAAGTTGTGATGGCCTCAAAAGCTGGTTCCGAAAGTGATATTTTTTACGGGAGCTATGGTCATATATATAAAGCGATTTCAAGAAGTTTTCGCTAGATGGCTGAAGTCGCAATAAAATATTTTTGAGTTAAAAGTAATCTAAATGTTAACATTAAAAATGGTTAATGGGCACAAAGACGCTAATCCGGAAAGAAGTTTGTATGTGGGCTATGAATTTTATGAACCGACTTTTACACATTTCAATAGAATTCATCTTTCTGACAATAAAGTTTTACCAAATGATATTAAATTATCTCCTAAGTTGCGACTTCTGCGCACAAGATATAGCCCTCAAACGCATGGAATAAAATTTCGTTTTGTGTTTATTGTTAACAAAAATTTGCTTAATAATTATATTTTTGGAAAAAGATGATGTTAACTTTATAATAAAGTACATATTTAAATTTTAAATTAAACAAAAGCAATTTTAGCGTTTTAAAATTCTGATTTTCAGAGTACAAAAAGTTATATAAAAGCTGCTTTGCGGCAGCCAAAGCCTTTAGAGGGTTAAAAGGTCAGACAACCGGATGGACGTAGAGACTTATGTGATGTTTCCAGGTGACAGGCAATTGATTGTGTAGTTAAATTTATATGAAAAGCACTCAAAAAACTGAGTGATTTTCATATAAATTATACTTATTTTGTATGAGTTACACACAGTGATGCCAATAGAAATTACATAAAAATCCCTTTGTGCCTAAAAAAAATTAATTTTTTTCCCTACAACAAAAAAAATTATCCCTACACTATTCCCTACGTTAAAAACGTCTTGTTTTTCGCTTCAGGCAAACAAATACGTACTCTGTTAATATTTTGTAAATATTAAAGTTAAAGGATTTACTAACATTTATTATTAAAGCATTTATTAACAATAAGAAAAAAACCAAATTAATATTAAAATTAGTTAGAGTGCTATATTCGGCTGTGCCGAATCTTTGATACCATTCACCGACAGGAGTGGGCTCTATATGATAAATGCATTTATTATTATTAACTAATCTTCACAAAAACGAATGTCAGCATTAAAATTGGTTGCGTTTTAGACCTGAATTAAATTATTGACCGACAATAAGAAAGTTTTATGTGTTTCTTGTTAGAACTTTGAACTGGCTTGAGTAAAATATCATGATTCGTAACAGATTTAGCCGCATTAAAATGATTTTAACGCGGGTAATTTGTATTGGACCTATGGTAAATTATGGACCAATTATCCCAAAATTCTTAAGACTGATATCTTGTATTACAAAAAATAAATTCAAACAATACAGCGGTGAAATTAGTTTTATCGTTAAGAGTGAATTTCACAAAATTGCATGATATTTTTTTCTGGCCATATGAATCTAAGTTGGAAGAAATTTTAACGCAATATCTATATATTATGTTATGGTTTTAGAAAAATGTAGGTTTTTTCCCAAAGTGGGCTTTATTTGGTTTTAGGCGCAATAAACTGTTTTCCGGGAGTAGGGCTTATATGGGGCTAGTGTAAATGATGGACCGATCTGCAAAAAATTTTACAGTGTGATCTCTGGTCCTAAAAAACTATGACCGTAGAGTTTATATGGGGTCTAGGGTTAATTATGGACCGATCTTCATGAAATTAAGCAGTATGTTTTCTAGTCCTACAAAACTGTACCGTACCGAATTTAATTATGATAGCATTATTTATTACGGTTTTAGGCGCACTAAACTGTTTACGCGAGTAGGGTTTATATGGCGCCTGTTGTCAATTATGGAGCGATCTTCACGAAATTTAACAGTTTTATATCATTCCGTGCGTTATTCCACTATTTATATTAATTTTTGTATCAAAATTATGAATTTTTTTAGGGTGGTGGTTCCACATTTTAATTCACAGTTCTGATCGTACTGAACCGATGTTGCTGGATTTCAATCCAAATTACTTGTAGTTATCCTGCTTAGGATAACTACAAGTAATTTGAGACCTAGTTTGTTCTTTTCGTTTGCGTTTTTCGAAAGTGAGCGTGTTTTCAACAGACGGACATGGCTAAATCGACTTAGAATTACACAAGGAGACAGAATATATATATAGGGTGTTAGATGTATAATAAAAAAGTTTCACACGGAATGATAAACTTAGTATACCCTCATTCAGCACTAGTGGTGGTGGAGGGTATAAAAAGCACTGTGTGAGGAATTAAAATTTTTTCTTTTTTACGGAAACGTCACTTTATATCCTTCAATCTAGAATCAAAACTATGTCAAACTGCGTGTTTGATTTTCATTTCCTCACTTTTTGACCTTTTCCAAGAATACTTATTTTAAATAATTTTTTTATAATAGGTATCTAATATTTTTTTAGCAAACTCGGTACCAAATAAGAGGAAAGGCTCTGTAAAATTTTAAAAAAATATTTACTTTAGTTCCAAAAATATCAAAAAAAATTCTTAAAAATTTTCATTAAATTTTTGAAAAATGGCAAATTGTATGAATGGCATGCGCCCCCTAATATATACGAACATGGTTTTGGCACTTGTTAAAGATTGGCAGGCTGTTAGGGCTCATAGTAAAATACTACATTTGTACTTAAATGCTATTGTAAATGAAAAATTTAAATTTTTAAATACAATAATCCAAATATTTACGTATTTTTAAACAATATATTGAAAATCATATAATATTTTGCAAGTTCCCTACATTTAACTTAAAATAAAAAATCTATTCCTTTTTCCCTACGCTTTAAGTTTTCCGAAAAAATCCCGTACTCTTGGCATCACTGGTTACACACCTCTGCACAAACGCATAAAACCTTATCCACATAAAGTGGTGTTGGTATAAAAATCCGAAATATTAAAAACCACGGAAAATAGAAGTCTTGAATAAGATTTTCATTGTAATCTTTTTTAAGATTTCCTTTTATTAAATAAAAACTTTTTTTTATTGCAACTCAACTTTTGTGTGAAGGAAGAAAATTATACTCATGAAATGGAGGAAAAACAATTATAAATATTCTGTATACAAGCACCCACGCGGTCATACATACATACATACACACAAACACACACACACATGCACATACTAGTATACACACTTAAACTTCTTGTAGCAAAATAACACAAATGTTTACACATGAATCCTGTTTAATTAGAACGATTAAAACGCACATTTCAACACAAACATTTTTATTGTTATTGTTGCTGCTACGTTTCTGCTGCGTATGTTCTTAATGATCCATTCCGAGATTTAAAAAGTAAGACAGGAAAACAAGAGCAAATTATATTTAAAAAAAAAAAAATAAAGTCGGTTGCTTTGGAAGTTTTTATTTCAACTATTCCTGAATATAGATTTTTTGAGCTTGGAAAAATCATAGGAACATGTTGAATGTTATTTTGAGATTTTTTCTTGGTTTTTTTTCGATATTGAAGCAAAACAATTGTTTGCTTTTTTGACTCTTTTTTTTCTTAAATACACTTGACATCGGTTTTTTATTGTAAGATTATTTGATTCTTTCTTTCTGTAATTTTTTTTATTTCTTAATTCCTTTGAGTCTTTGTTGCATAAAGTCATGCACTGTATATTTTTTTCTTTCAAAAAAGTACCAAATTCGTGGATTTTTTATACAACCCTCGTTTATTTGCTTCTTATATGCTCTACGTGTACAATTAACACAAAATCTTAATTTTGTATATTACAAAAAGTATTTTTATACCAAAAAAAAAAAAAAGGCTCAATAGTTCTCGCTAGCAGAACTAACACCATCAAGAGCAGCAGGAGTGTAACATTAACAACGGATGTACGAATGTTTTGAAACCAAAAGTCTACCAAAAGTATATTGCATTTTTTTAATTTTTAATCACGTCTCAAGTATATAAATTGTTTTTAAGGTTTTCGGGGAAGGAACTTAATTGTAACCTAAAGTGTATATGTGGGCTTGAAGGAGTGACACCAAAGAGATTGAGTTCAAATTACAAAAACAAACATTTTTTATATTGTGTTGTTGTCGGTTTAATTACAAGATTATTTTCATCACTTAAAAATTAAATGTAGTGTATTTATTTTTTGTGGTAGTCATTTAACGGAGATTTCAGTTACATTTTTTACATCCATTTAGTGGAGGACTTTATTAACAGGCGTTATTTTATTGGAGGAAGAAAAGCTGACTAAGAAGCTTATAAATTTTTGTTGAGTAGCTGGTTCTTAGAGGAAAATTTAGTTGGCAGTTTTGGATTAAATTAAAATAAAATGTTTACTTATTAAAATTTTTTTATTTTGACCTTGCGGCAAAATTGTTTTTTTTTTATTTCATTATTTACCTAATTAAAATTTCATTACAATACTTGATCTCTCTAATCAACCTTTGTAATATGTTTATGCTTAATAAAATGATACCTGCTTAAATTAAAACGTGTATAATGATTTAATTTTGTGATTAAAATAATCCGAATAAATTAATTGTCCAAATTTAAGAGAATAATGGAAATTAATTGAAATATGAGTGAAATTTTAAGCCATGGGCAAACCACCCAGGGAAAATAAATTTATTAAATATATGGATGAGTCTGTAGCTAAAAGGCCTAACTCCACTTTTCAAAAATATATTAATTTTACTATATTACTATCTAATAACTTGTGAACTCTTTGAAAATTATTTTTTTGTTCTTTTATTTAAATATTTTACGTTCAAAAATACGAAAAACCGGTATAGGGTTTGAATCTTAATTGATTTTTTTCAGAAGCTACCAGCCAAATAATAAGAAAATATACATAATAAAATTAGGCCATAATATATTCCTGTAATATGAATTACTATGCTTCACGTAATCGGCAACTTCCTTTTTGTAGAATCTTAAATTTTGAAAATCAGTACTTCAAATATCATTTTCAAATATTATTTTGTGGTGTTAGGCCTTTTAGCCTCTGACACATCCAAATAAAATTGTTACCTTAAGTTTGATGGAAGAATATTTTTTTGCCTAGAACAGAAAGAGAGGGAAAAAACCTAGCTCAGCTGTCAAAAAAAAACCGAACTCTGTAAATGTGTTGTGCAGTGTGGCCATTTTGGCATTTTTGCAGCTAAAAATTTATGTTTAGTGCAAAATTTTCATTTAGCACTTGGCATTTTATTTAGCATTTTTGGAAAATGTTAAATAGTTTTATTGATTTAACTTAACAATTTTTTTAAATTATAAAACAATTTGACTAGAAATAGTTGTACCCAAAATTAAATTTCGTATGAAAATGGAAAATTTTTATGTCAAGAAACCTGTCTTGTTAAAAAAATATAATATTCAGGGAATATTAGAAATGCCCTTATCATGTCGATTGTAAACATTATTCGTCCTCTGATATCTGATAAATACAAGGAAATTTCACTTTGTATTTAGATAAAAATTCAATAGAGTAAATGTTTAAAAAAATTGTTTGCTCTAATCTGCTGAAGAAATAATTATTTTAAAGATTCAACATTTCTTAAACTATAAAAAAAAAAAATAATATAAAAAATTTTGTATATCATAGATTTTGCATATATCAGAGGTTTTATGGCCACCAACATTTTAAATTTAACCTCAACTACCTGTACTACATATTTATAAGTATGCTTTACCAAAAATATAGCCACTTTACCAATATCTAGCCACTTGCTTAAATATAGTAATTTATTAAAATTTCGTTACAAAATTAATCACTGAAATGTATTAAGTGTAGAATAAAATTTTATACTGGTAATAAATTTTTAGCAAAAATTTTTAGCATTATTTTAACACTTTTTTAAAATCATTTTTAGCATTTTTTGGCCATGTCTAATGCCAGAAATAGCTGTAAAATTTTTTTAGACCTGGCAACTGGTGTTGTGACTTCAAACATAAGGAATTCTAAGAGATAATTTTCTATATTGTTTTGAGGGAGTATTCTCTCTAACCAATATTCTATCGGCCTAATTTATAAAACTAAAGCAGCTTTATAAAACGAATTTTATATGAAAATTTGTATAATTAAACTTATTTGCTGCACAACTTTTCTCTCACTGTATTTATTACCGTTTTTTCATAAAATTTTAATAATTTTGTTGATATTTTCAAAACATCTTTTATTAAGATTTTGAAAACAACAATAAATAAAAATTAAATTTAATAAATTCTTAATTTTGTTATTCCCGTTCGCCACATGACGCCTCAAGGTTAAACAATTCAAATAAATAATGAAGAAATGCAAAAAAAAAAAAAAAAAAAATGATTCCAACACAAAATTTCATTAAATTTACAATTGTAAAATGTGGCAGCTTAATTTAAGCCGACCAACAAAAATTAACAAACTATATTTGGTCAAGTCGAATCGTTGATACCCTTAATCAAGACTCAAAATATTATAGCTTTTGCATGTTCGAAGGACCAAGCCAGAAAGCCTAGAAAGAAAAATACTGTTGTTTTTTTTATTAATTCAAATGACATTTGGATTTGGTTTCAGTAGTAACATGTTTAAAAGATTTACCAGGTCAAAGCGATTTTTGCGATTAAAACCTGACAAATTGTGGACCTATTCGATGAAAGGGAACTGTGGTCAGTTGTGAATCTATCCTCTCGAAATTTGGACAAGTTTATCGTGTTCATTTTTGTTTCGATACTAATCGTACAATTTCTGTAATTCAAAATTGAGTAAAATTTAAATCGAAGGAAATTTAAAGTAAAATTGACAGTGTTATTTCATGGCATTTTGAGTAATTCTTATAAATTTAAGTGGTACTCAAAGTATGCCGAATATAAAAGGGAATATTTTTATGAACTTTTAAAACAGCATCATTTTGAAAAAAAATTGTTCGATTTAAATTTCACTCGAATTCGATTTAAAGAACATGGCTGAACTCCATGGCATGAAGCTAGTCGGGCCAAATTTCAAAATTTGCTTTGGCTTATGTTAACACAATTCGTGCCAATTTTAATTATATATTTAAACTTTTTTTTAGCGATTTACTCTGGTTACCATCTATTTCAAAAGTTTTTTTTATGGGTGCAGTTTATCATACTCTTTTTGCCTTTTAAATCTCAATGAACGTGTTTAGTGTTAGCTACTTCAACGCTTATCCTTGGTATTGTTCCAATAAAACCAGTCCTAAAACTTTATTAAAGAACCAATTATTAAACAGTCCCAAAAAGTGTATCACACCAACGCTTAAGGCGTTACCTGTCACAAAAACCGTCTTTAGAAAGAAATAAAAAAATCCCTTTATTAAAACAAAATTAATAAAAAAAATACAGTAAATTAAAAAATCTGATTCAAAAAGTTTTAAAAATACATATCTAAGTATTAGGGTGTTCAAACGATTAACCGTTGTTCGATTAATCGATTGATTTTGGTCGATTAACTGTTCGAATAATTCAAAATGGCTTATTTTCGATAAACGAATAATTTATGTCGATTGATCGATTAATCAAAATTTTAATTTCACAGTACATATGTATAAGTTTTTTTTTCTTTTATGTAAAAGAACAAGCCGGTACGTTTAAATACCCTTTTATTGTTTCTTAACTCAGGATCATTTCCTTCGAGTAATGATTCAGATGAAGAATATTATTTTTTTGAGACGAATGAAAACAACCTTCTACCAGACCTGAACACGACCATTAAAAATATTAAAATTGTTAAGAAATCAAAAAGAGATTCAAGTGGTGTAATGGAATAATATAGATTTTAGAAAAGACAAGAAAAAGAATAAAGAAATTGGATATGCTTTATAACGCTTTACTTTTATTCTCTCCAACGTCAGCAATAAGTGAATGGATCTTTTCTAAATCAAGCTGCATCAAAACCAAAGAAAGAAATCGTTTAAAAAATAAAAATTTTTAAAAAATGATTTTAGATCGTCTTCTATATTTTGATGTTTTTTTTTTTATTTAAATTTTTTTCCTCTTTTATTACGAAGTACCTTTTGTTATATTGTTGTTACTTTTTTAATAAAATTTTCATGTTAAAAAATATAAATTTTTGGTCTTATTTTTAAACTTTAAAATTAGACAAATTTTAAATTATTCGATTAACCGAATAATTTTAAATTGTTCGATTATTATTCGATTAAATATTTACCTCGAATAATTATTCGCGCGATTAATCGATTTATTCAAAACATCGTTTAATTGAATACCTTAGTAAGTATACATATTAAAATACTCTTTCTTCCTTCTTATTCTTAATATACCAGTTAAATGATAAGTTCTCCTTTCACTGGTCATGAGTTATTTATTTTTTTCCTAATTCTATTTGCACAAATTCCAGCACTCGTTCTGTTGGAATAATTGATATAAATTTCCCGCAAGGTTGTTACAGGGACGACGGTGACGATGGTGAGAATCAGCCCAGAATTTCACTTTGCCCTTTTACAAACTTTTCTCCGGAATGAGTCTTTGCACCCGTAAACAGTCGTATTGTCTTGGTGTTTAGATTGAATTTGGTCTTAAAATATTTTATTGCAAATCGTCTCCAGAAATTTTTTTAAATTCGGTCTGAAGACCAAATCACGGTCTATAGGTCGTGGCCACGGTCTATATGTCGTAACCACTTCTGCAATAAGCTTTAATTGCTATAATTTCCTTATAAATTAATGTTGGTAATGATATAAAATTTGCTAACGATAACGTTTGTAATAGCGTGGCAAAATTTTGAACTACTAGGTCCAAAACTGACCATACACTGAAAAGAAAAATCAATGAATACGTAATAAGCTCAAGCCAAAGCGGTGTCAATAGTACGGTAGAAAAAACTTAAATTTATTATGGGTATCGATTTCCTTAAATCAAGTACAGAATGCTTAATTCAATATTAATTTAAGTAAATGTCATATAAGAGTTAATCTAAGACTGTGCTTTATTCAAGAATTTTTTAAATTTGTTTAATCCCGAACTCGTACTTGCAATAATCTTAAAGTGAGATTGATTCTAACCTACACACTTACCCCAGAGAGAGCCAGAGACAGAGAGAATATTATTATTTATTTGCCCGTATTCCGCCATTTGTTTACAAAAAAACTCACAATTATAAGACTTCAGCAGCATGTCCGATATGGTTTTCGTAATCATTCTAAAGTGTTTCGAGGTTCCCTACTTTAATTTAATGTTTACTATCATTTGAAAGAACATTCTTTGGCATTTATTTTTGAAGATTATGTCTGTCGAATGTTGGCCGTTGCTACGTCGCAGATGGTTCATCCGTTGAGTCCAATTTTCGATGACTCGTTCGAGCATTTCGACTGGTAACTGGCGAATGACATGCGTGATGTTCTTCTCCAAGGTCATCGAAGCGGGGTGGTCTATTCGGTGGAATATTATCCAATAATGAATGCTGGGTCTCAAAATGGGTGATGGTGTTGCGAATAGTACGCTCAGTAGGCCGATTATGTTGACCATAAGTTGAGCGAAGTGCACGAACCACATTCCTTACAGAAGTGAATTTTGGTAATAAAGTTGAACGATTTGTAAACGTTGTTCAGGCGTTAGTCTTTCCATTATGAAATGCCACACAATACTAAATAAAAATAACATGACGGCATGACACGACTCACACGTGATCTGTCAAAAAAAGACTATTGAAAAAAGTATCTCTACTTGATTCACCCAAAACTTTAACAATTGGTGTATTTAGCTAAATTATTTAAAAAAATAGAATTTGGGAACTTTTGCTTCTTATTTTTCTTTTGAAACAAGAAAATATGGTATGTTTTTCTTCGTATATTTTTGTTTTTTTTTTTCTATTCAAAATAAGAAAATCGTTTTTACTTTCTTTTGTAGTGTTGCTGTTTTTTCTAGAAAACAGGGAATATTTTGAATTGTTTTAAGTTTTTTTTAGGGTAATTCGTACTTACATTTCAAAGGACGATTCGTGATAAAAGTAAGTAGAAAAAACTTAAATTTATTATGGGTTTTTGCTTTCTGTGTAGGTTCCACCCATATAAACCCTCTCTCCAAAATCCTTTAAGACGAAAAAATCTCCTATAGACGTTGATTTTTATTTAATACTCGGCACAAAGGACTCTTAACTTCATAACATAATTTTGTTTTGCCGGATCCATTTTTGGCCATGGGTCCCAAATATAGTACAAATTCGAAATGTATATATATTTAGGGTGTCGTAAGGGCGGGTTTGACTGACAATAGTTTCTAACTTAAATTTAAATTTATAAAATTATTTAACTCTAAAATTTTTATGTTTTCTTATTATTTAATTTGTTAACTGCTTGATGCCAGTTAACTCTTAAATTCTTTAACTTTTTAATTCATGAAAATATTCCAAAGTAGAAATTTTGATGTCAGGTTAAAGATCAGAAGTTTGTTTTAGGAGAAGGCTTTTTATAAAGAAAGACCTTAATAATGGATTAATTTTGAAATTTCTTCTTTGAATTTTATTGGTCTAAACCAGTAATGGTTTCCTTCTAAATTTTAAAACTGTTTTCAGGCGTGTCCCAGTGTAATTTTTTGTAATTTCTGGTGGCCAAAAAATAACTGCCGTTCTAAAGCAGACATCAAAATTAAATTTGGTAGGAATAATGTCTATACATAAGTGAAGCTTTTTAGAAAAAAAAGGGGCGTGGTCTGCCTACTTTTATTAGCAGCCGCCATACATTGTAAAAATTAGTTTGAGGTTTGGAGTAAATTGCGAAAAACCCGCTAAAAATCGAGAGAAAATCAGCAGTTTTTCGCAATTTAATCCAAATTTTGTAGGTGTACGAGCCAAGCAGACCTCAGATTCGGACTAAGAGCGTCGATATAAATATATGTAGGTAGGTGGGTTAATCTGGTCAAATTTATTTAAGTTTTAAGCTTTATGTTCATATCTGCACACGAAAAAAAGATAGCACTTAATAACACCCATTTTTTTTAAACTAGAGACTTATCTTTTTCTGGTACAGTACAGTACAGTACAGTACATTTTTAATAAAATAATTTAGTTTTGCTCCAATTAAAATTGTATATAAGTTTTGAAATTTTGGCTTAATTACATATACATATATTATGTAACTCAAAAACCAACCAATTACGTTTAAAATGAATCGCATTTGATGAAAAAATAATGGCAATTATAGGCACACAAAAACTTTAACTACACTACTAAAATCACTAAAATTTCAATTTTTAAAAGCAGGTTTTGTAGCTTCACACTGAATATTTGATAAAATCCATTACTATAAATTCATTTTCTTCTTATCAGTATATTTTTCTATCACCTTTACTCGTGTCTATCACATAAAATAAAATCAACAAGATCGGGGAAGTTGTTTAGTTTTTTACTTTTGCCCACCTTAAAGTACAAAAAGTCCCACTGTGCGCGCTTAGGCATCACAAATTTGCTTACGCTTCTGTTGTTTAACGCATTCAATCGTAAACTTTAAAGGTTGTATGTTTCTTCCACCACTGGCCTTACACAATCAACCTAATGCTGATTATATTACCACGCCTACTTAAATAGGCATTTTAAAGGCCGTTTCGCAATGAGTCAAATTGTTTATAATTGTGGCTATATGCTGTATGTAGTGCTTCTATTGCGATATTTGCGATTAAGACATACGGCCATATTTTGGAAATCGAAATCACGTGAAATTGAAACCGATGAAGATTTTTAATTGAATTTTTGTAAAAATGAACGTAGCGATTCCTGATTTCAAAAGTAGTTTAGGTAGAGACAAGTGGTTCTCAAAGTAGGAGGTACTCGTATATAAAAGGAAATATTTTTATGAACTTTCAACACTGGAGAGTTTTCAAAGTTTATTTGATTTCAATTTCACGTGATTTCGATTTACAGAACATGCCCGATAATTTTTGGAGATTGATGCACAATTTGATTTACAGCTTAAACGCTCCTAAGGTTAGTCATTAAATCGGGCTTTAACTTCGGATAATCGCTAGATTAATTAACCGAGGTTTTTGTTAAATTGGTTAATAATCGGTTAATTTTGTTATTGATCGGTTAACCGATTAAAAAAGTTTTTTTTTATAAATTTCAATAAATAAAAATGCATAAATTATTTATTTTTTGGAGTTGATTAGTAAAAAAATCTTACCATAACAATTCTTGAACTAAAACGAACAACAAAATTATTCATAAATATCGCACTTAATCGACATGAGGGTATTAACTCAAAATTTTTATTTTTTCCGTTTTTCGTAGAAATCGATACGTTATATTCATATCTACCCTCTGTAAAATTGTCGTGCTATTTTCCCTACTTTTTGGTAATGATACGGCTGGTTTAAGAATTGTTTTTCATATGCCTTGAATGTTAAATTAAAAATTGTTTTGCTTCTACTAAACATTTTTAAATTTTGACTTAACACTATCTGTGCGACATATTTTTTAATTAATACATATTATGTATTAATTATTTATCGATGATGTTGGTGAAATCGAAAGCAACCCATAATACGGAATATCTTATTTCTCAGTCCTTTTCATCGATTTCTCTAAACGTATAAAATCTTCCATTATGCCATTAGAGTCCTGTTATAATTTTTTTAAATTTTCAACTCTTCTAATTGTTTCGGTTAATTCTGTTATGAGAAGATATGAGAAGAAACAAATAACTAATCAAATACATGTAAAAGTACGTTAAACAAAAAGTTGTTGACAGCAAACACTTATTTAAAATGAAGAACAGTGAACACTTTCTTTGGTTGTATAAAAAATATTTTCTAAACACATACCTTTTGTATATGAGACGAAACAAATAATAAAAAACTCAAAAAAATATGTAATAATACCAAAAAAAAAAAAAAAAAAATTAAAAATTTTGTAACATCGGTTAATCGACTGAAATTAACCGGTTTAATCGTTAATCGAAAATAGCCAATTTTAAATTAACGGATCAATTAATCGGGTAGAAATTAATTGGTTAACCGGTTAACCGAATGAATACCCTAGTATATATAGGAATATAAAAAGGATATTCCATCATATGATGTTACATACTCTGGAGAAATCAGGTGCAGACAATAATTGGAATTCGGCAGAATTAAATATTGGTAGATCTGTTAGTGATCGCGGCTGACTAGAGATCCTATTTTGAACTACGGGACTCAGAAGCCCCCGGTGACACGCTCCGGTTTGATAATAGTTTGAGCTTCTTCTAGGATGACGTGATGATCGTGGCCTACAAAGTTGCGGGAAAGAAGATCGTAAAAAGCGTTCTTCTAGGGCTGAAGTTTCACTACTTGGATGAAAGTTCGGCCTGTAGGCGGTTTTCCATTAGTGCTCTTGCTATTTAAAAGATGCTACTGGCTTTTCCTAAAGCAGCAGATATTATATAGCTCCGGCTCCTAAGAAAAGGCGAGTGAATGCTGAATTATTCTCTCGAAATAGCTACCTTTATGTGCAGGTTGCTCTCACACCCAGGGGCGGTTGGTAAACGCATTCTTTGTCACCTAGGGGTTACACCACCATTTGATAAGGACGTACGGCAGGTGCTCCTGTAAATCTACACACATCTGTCTACTTGAATGATTTAAATAAGACTAAGAACAATCTGACATTATAATAATAATTTTCTATATAGTCTTTCGGCATTGACTTTACTAGAATTAGGCGGTTATTTTGTAAATCACTTCACCTTGCGTGGAAATAGAGAAATATTTCAAATAAAAAATTTTTAATTGTCAAAAATTTTTATAAAGATATTTTCTAAGTGAGATGAAGAACGTAAGAAAATAACCACCTTAGAGTTTCTTAAGGGTACTTACATAGTGGACACTTTATACAAATATAAGCGAATATGTTTTTGTGTTACAGACGGGATAACGAACCGTCACCGCCTGTGACAATGTAACAAACTTGAACTTAAAATGCTGTTGTAAAAAAAAACTACGCAAAGTTTATTGAAAATTCATAAAATATTTGGCTAACAATGTGTCAAATAACTTAGTCGTGGGCCTCCACTTTTCACTTCCCTCTGGCTGTCAAAATGTTTGTGTTGCGCGAAATTAAAATAATTCGTTTGAATTCATGAGTTTTTTCTTTGGTTTTCTTTTTTTTCTTGTCATAATTTTATCCTCTTGATTCTGCATGAAATAAAATGCAAATAAGTTTTAAAGTGAAATGTAAGTAATTTGAATTTGTTACTGTGTAAAAAGGAATAAATGTTAAAGTGTAAATATGTATGTGTGTCTTTTTGTTATTTTATATTTTGTTACTTTTGGCAACAGATGACACTGAATAAGAAATTTATTGTTGTTTGTGGCCGAATACAAAATAAATCTATTTAAGAGGTTTCTTTTTGTTTAAATTGCATATTTAATAGATTGTTGAAGGAAAATTTTAAAGAAGAAATGTAAACAAACAATTGAAATAGACAAACATATTAAGAAAAATACTTAAATTTTAAAGAATTTTAATTAAAGTCTCATATTTATTTGCAAAAACTCTTTATTTAATTTTTTTATACAATGATATATCTTCGGCGTTAGGAAGAAGGTCTTAAGTCAGAAATTGTAATTTTTTGTAGTATATAATGGAAAAATATTTATTTGGTGTTTTGCTTAATCCTTTTTCCTAAAAAGCAGTTGATAACGATTAGAAGCAGCTGTGCTAGACTTAAGCAATTGATTCCTAACGAAAGAGAAAAAAAAATAATAATTGAATTAAAGCCAATCAAAAATTAAAATTGCGTTTTGTTCACTTAAGACCTTTTTGCCTAACGGCAAAAATATTGATATTTGAAAAACAGCACAATTGGGTGATTCCCAAGGTAGTCATAAAGTTGTAAAGTCATATGTTTTAAAATAATTACAAGAAATATATATGACTGCTGTGGGCAACCGCTTTTAATTTAGATTTTTACTGTACAGTTATGACGGATCAATGGACACAGCATTACAATTTTTATTTTGTTTGAAACACAACAATATTTTTTTTTTAAAGAATTTTAAAATATTATTTAGGACATTATGACGATATGAGTTGATAGCACACCTTGTGAATACCCCAAATGTATTATGATGTATTAAAATTTTTAGATTTGTTATAAATATGTTAGGAAATAATAAAATGGGCATAATTTTAAGTCGTGAGTAAAAAGTGAGTATTTAAAAAACTTGACTTACAAAGTTTTAAGGGTTTCTATTCTATTAATGAAATATTGGACATTAAAGGGGAAGAGTCCGAGATATCATAAAGAAGTTGGATTAAAATACATTAAATACAAATATGCAGCCATATTCTAGACGTTATATATGATATACAATATGATGAGATTAGACTTTCAAGTAGGAGCTTCTTTTCAAAACTTGATTATTCCACATTCGATAGAAATGTTTTTTCGGTTTGCTTGGTTACATTGAAATATAAATTTTGCGAAAATAAAATGGGGAAAAAACTCTATAATTACACCAAATAAAAGAAATAAAAGGCATGATTTCGTCAAAATTAGATTATTTCACTTCAAAATCACATTACCCATTTCATGAATACAGTTTTGGAATAAAATATGATTAATCCAGATTATTTAAAGGTGAACCTCATGTTATTTTAATACAAAATTTCTGATACCTAATTAGTTTCAGCAAGACAAGATTAATCTACAACTTGATTATTATGATTAGCCGCGCCACAACTAGATTATTCCAATTAAAATTTTGGATTTTTTCAAAATATATTATTGCTTAATTTTGACTTCTGTACAAAGCAATGCCTAATCTTGTGGTCTATAATAATGCAAAAAAAGTTCGGGTTAAATACATAGTTGCATTACTAAAAACTAGTCAAGTATTAAGCAAAAAGTGCTGTATTTAAGGGCGTGGCAAGCAAAAATTTTACCTTTCCTCAAACTTAATAAATATACCTTTAATTCTAGGGCGTGAATAATAGTCATTTTGTTATTTTGTATTGGGTTCTACCTGACTAAATGTGATATGTATGTGAAAAAGAAGGAATGCGCTTAATTTTGAGGTGCATCATAAGTGGCATTACCTGTTCTTGATAAAATTTTTGAAAAACTAATACACCAACAACTTTTAAATTATCTTGAAACAAATAATCTATTGTACAATTGTCAATACGGATTCAGAAAAGGTAGTGGCACGGAGAGTGCTGTAGTTAATGTTGTAAATTAAATATGCCAAGGCTTAGATCAAGGTTATAAAGGAGTCGCTGGTATTTTCTATGACTTTTCAATAGCTTTTGATCTTGTAGATCATGAGATCATGCTTGAAAAACTCCAATACTATGGAATTCGAAATACAGAACTTAATTTGTTTAAAAGTTATTTGACAAACAGCAAACAATATGTTGAATTGAATAATAGTCGAAGCTGTATTGGGGATATTCAACATGGTGTTCCACAAGGCAGCGTTTTGGGCCCTATTTATATAAATGATATTGTGAATCTCGAGCTTAATGGAAAAATTTACTTGTATGCAGATGATATTTCTATTTTTTACCCCTATAAACATGAGACAGCGTTAAGAGCCTACATGCAAAAAGATGCAGACATAATTTATGAATACGCTAGGATAAATAAGCTAGTCATTAATGCAACAAAGACTAAAGTAATACGGTTTAAGCCATATTTAGATACTAATGATGACTTTGGTGTTATTCTGAATGGAGAAGAGGTTTTGGAGTGTAACTCTGTAAAATATTTAGGTGTAATATTGCAAAGCAACCTAAAATGGAAACTACATACTGAAAATATTAAATCAAAAATATATCCAGTAATAGGAATTTTATATAAATTTAAATATAAGTTTAATGAAAATACAAAATTAATGCTTTATCAGACATTGATTCAAAGTCACTTGAGTTATTTAATAACTACATATGGCTACAAAAAGAGTACAGAATTGCAGTCTCTCCAAAGAGTACAAAACAAGGCGCTAAAAACCGTATACATCCTGCCATTAACCTACCCTACGATCACATTGTATAAAGAAGTTTGTAAAAGTATCTTACCCGTAAAAGGAACCTATAAACTACAATTGCTAGTGTTCTCAACAATATTGGTCATAATACGATAACCTTCTCAAGGAATCAAACAACTCTGAATACCAGAAACAGTTCGAATTTAAGAACAACAAGATGCAGACTTGAAACCACAAAGCAGAGGATTGAATATATTGGATTTTTTGAGTACAATAGTTTGCCTAACTATTTAAAAAATATAAATACTATATCTGCATTCAAGAAGAATGTTAAAAAATTCTTATTAAACAATTTAGAGATGCTTCTAAGATAATTTTTCACTTTAAATTTTTTATATAACATTGTAAATAATGTAAATTTGTATATAGTTAAATATTATAAACAAATATTTTTAATTTTATATTAATACAAGTTTAAAAATTTTGTATAAGCAAATGCCAACTCGCCTCAACAATGTCATAATGACGCTGAGGCACTTAAATTGTAACATGGAAACTTGTAAATAAAATACTTTTTTTCAAAAAAAATTATATTGGATTAAAAATTCACCAAAGTTAAAAATATATAATTATGAAGCCATGAAATAAGATTTGCAATATGGCGAGATCGGAATATTAATGGAAACGATATATATAAAAAAGCGATGTATTTGGGGGGCGGTGAAAAATATATCTCATGTTTTACAAACTATATTGACATAAACTCATAGAAAAATGCGTCTTCATATTGATGATTCCCTAACATCCGAATTGTGACATCAATGTTATTACAAATAGCATCAATGATGCAAAAAGTGATGGCGAATGTCATCCTAAAATTTTGTCATATTTTATGCGTCATCTACGCTATGACAACAGTGACATAAATTCGACGCCACATTTTGTGTACATTGATAGAAAAGCCGTCAAAACTTCGATGTAGTTTTACATCATTACAGCCAAACTGTCAGTGCGATGACAAGCTGTCATCAGTGCGATGACATAATATATCCTTTCATCAGTGTGATGACAAACTGTCAACAGTGCACTGACAAACTGTCATTAGTGCAATGATAAACTGTCATCATTGCAATGACAAACTGTCATCAGTGCTATGTTATAATATATTATATCATCAGTGTGATGACAAACTGTCACCAGAGCAATGACAAACTGTCATCAATGCGATAACAAAATGTCATCAATGCGATAGCAAACTGTCATCAGCGCGATGACATAATATATCATGTCATATATCATATATAATTAACATTATTTTCATGTTTAAAAAGTAAAATTAGAATCAATAATTCTGATATTCTATTTTTTTAAATTATTTATTTAAATACATCAAATTTTTCAAGTAGAATTATTACGAAAACCATTCGAGCATGCTGCTGGTGTCTTATAATTGAGAGTTCTTCTGCCAATAAAGGAATACAACAGAAGTTGTACAAACATGTGTAACGGGTAAGTAAATAATAATATTCTCTTAATTTGACTTGAGGCCAATTTAATGACAGTTTGTCATCGCACTGATGACATGCCTTAAAAAACCGACTCCGATTCGTCATTTCTGTGATGCCAATCTGTCATCCCATTGATGACATAGTTTAATTTTTTGACCCTGGCCAAGTAAATTTGGCCAAGTGATGTTAAGGCTGACATCACACTGATATATCGTGTCATGGGGTCAAAAACGAAGACACTTGTCATAGTACTGATGTCGAATTAAGTCAGCGTTATGACGCGTTTTCTATAAGTGTATCTTTAATTCTAGGGGATGACTGGTACAAGTTTTTTCATTGACCCACCTTAATGTACATATCGAAAACTTTTTTATATCTTAAAAAATTTTTGAACTATCAAAGTTGTTTTTGGGAATACAATAATTTATCAAAAGACTAATTGTAGTGGGGAATGAATAAAAAGATAAATTCGCTGTTTTATGGTTGGTATATTGTTTAAGCTTTGATAGGACTTTTTGAGTGTATGTAATTCTCATTCCCTCTGTAGCCTTGTTTGCTGATAGCTTTGGCTTTTCTTAAATTATTTAGGAGAACATTTCCTGATGATCTGGCCTAAGCAACCAGTGAAATGCGCATAGGAACAGCTTATCTTCCAACAATAAATTTCAGTTTTTTTTTATCAATTATAAAAATAGGGAATTAGGCATAACAAACAAAATCTTTAAATTTTTTGAACTTTTAGTATATTTTAAACCATCAATTTATAATTATTCTAATATTTATTTATCATACGTTACATATACAATTACAAATAATATTTTAAGTTAATTTGAGCGAGCAATAGCCCATTTGTAGTAAAACATACCAGATCCTCACACTAATAAATAAGCTTACCACCAATTTGCCGGGCATTCTTTTAATAAAACTAAACAATTGAAAAACTAATGGCGCTGATTGTTTAAAGGTAAAGATTATCTGAAGAGATATTGTGGTTAGCTGTCCGTGAACTTGTGTCTGAAACCCCGGTCGGTCAAGCATAAAAAAAATTATCAATAAAATTTTATTAATTTCATGTTGTAAAAAAAATTGCTTTCTTCATAGAAATAATTTTATGAAAATTAAATATGATCAGGTTTGGCTATTTATTATTATTTTTTTTTTTGTGAAATGCAATATTTAACTGATACTCACCAGCAGTATGCGTTATATGAATGTTTTAATATTACTCATACGTACCGTTTAACAACATTTACATGGGCTCCATCGTGTCCAACCTTTTGAAGGTGAAATTTTGTCGCTTTTCATCTTATTTGTAAACGTGTAAAACTTATTAAATATTTATTTAAGATCCCATAAAGTAAATTCAGGGTCCTTAAGTAATTCTAAGTCGGTTTAGCCATGTCTGTCTGTTGAAATCACTTTCACTTTCGAACCACACAAAATAAACGACCCATATTGGCGCCAAATTGTTTCTAGTTCTCTTAATTTGTGATTAAAAAACAGCAAAATCTGTGCAGTAGGATAATGGTAATGAATCCAAATGTGGAACACCCACATTAAAAAATTTAAAATTTTGATAAACAGACTAACAAAAATAGTGGCGAATTGTATTAATAACACTATGGAACATTTTTGGGATTACTGCCTGGGGGGTGAGAAATTCCAAGTCAGGGTGATGGTACTAGGTCAGTATAGTAAAACCCTCAAAGAGTTTGGCGTTCGTATGTGTCAGTTTTTTTATGACATTTTCAATTTTTTCCTTATCTTGATGTTTTTTCGCTTAGTTGTAACATTTTGGCAAAAACGTAGTTTAACATAACTCGAGAACCACTTGTCCGATTTTAATGAAACAAATTTAGAAAAATTAAGAATTACAATTTCTCTAATCTGTTTCTATACCGTTTTCCTATATGTGTAACAATTTCGAAGTTAAAAATGAATGTATGAAGGGAAAAAAGTATTTTTTGCCTAAAAATTTAAATATTTTTTTTTTTAAATTCATAAAAAATCCAAAATGGAAAAAAGTGCCAAAACTAATTACTTTCGCGTAAAGTCACATAGCTCATGAGCAAAAAAAGGCATAGTTCATGAAAATCGATGCACGCGTTTCTCATTTATTCACAATTAGGTAAATGTATGAATTTCAAAAATTTGCTCCAGATATGCACAACATTATTTGGAGAAAACATTGACACTCACAAGCCGTACTCTCTCATATTTTTCTACTGTACTAAAAGAGAAATATTGATGTGGCAACACTGGTTCTGTAATGTTCACATAAAACATGCATTGTCATTATACTTCTTCTCTTTCTCACACTGGTTCTGTGATTTTTGTCATTCAACAAGTGCCGACGAACGCGAACAGTAAAAGTGATTTTTCTCCAGTTTTTTAAAAGTGAACAAAAGAGAACAGAATATGGAACTGTGCAAGCCAGATATAAATAGCTTTTGCTACTGCTGTGGTCAATATGTCTCAACACATAAAAAAAGGGGAAATTTCAGTACTGATTTTGCTCAAACATACGAGATGTACTTCAACCGAAATGTTATAGTGAACGAAAATTGGGTACCAAATATAGTGTGTAAAAGCTACTACAACCGTCTAATGGATTGGAAAAATAGAAGACGTGAAAGTATGCCATTCGGTATCCCAATGACTTGGACTAATCCTGGCGAAGGTCACATTCCATTGAATTGCTATGCATGTGCGAATAAAGGAGCCGCAGAAAGGATAAGAAAATCGTATAATTACGTTGGTGTTGCAAGTGCCGCAACACCATTGCCTCATTCGGACCACATTCCTGTGCCAAAAGCTTCTAGCCCAGATATTTTCTCTTCTACGACTGCTCCGACATATCATGCACGTGATGATCCCCCATATGAGCCATCAGTATCCAATGAGCCAATTTTAATAAATCAAAATAAGCTTGATTCAATTGTTGCCAAGTTGGAATTAACACAGCATAAATCGGAAGAGCTGGCTTCCATTTTGAAATCAAACTATTTGTTGGCACCCGGTATGAAAGTCACAGCTTATCGAAGTCGTCAGGCAACACTCCAAAGTTTATTCCTTGTGAATGATGAAAAAACTTCTGCATATTGCCCGGATGTAGGAAAATTGATGGATGCAATGGAAATAAAATATGAAGCAGATGACTGGAGATTATTTATTGACAGTTCAAAACTCAGCTTGAAGGAGGTTTTACTGCATAAGACCAATAAAAAACCTTCAGTTCCAATCGCCTATAGTACAGAAACGAAAGAAACATATGATGCACTGGAAAATATTTTAAAAATGCTTAACTACGCCAAACATATGTGGCACATATGCTGCGATTTAAAAGTTGTAGCAATGCTTTGCGGTCTTCAAAGCTACTATATAAAATATATGTGCTTTTTGTGCGATTTTCCGGTGACCAATATGCATGCCACGGATGGAAACTCAGAGAGCACAGCAGGTTACAAACGGCCAATATTATTCGTGAGCCTCTAGTGCCGAAGGAGAAGATATTGCTGCCTCCACTGCATATTAAACTTGGAATTGTTAAGAATTTTATCAAAACTGTCGCCAAAAGAGATGAAGTTTTCTTGTGTTTGAAATTAATTTACCCGAGACTCAGCGAAAGTAAAATTAAAGAAGGTAAGTTATAATATCACATTCATTTCCCATGATTTTCCATCTTAACAAATTAATTTTTTTCAATCAGGCGTACTAAATGGTCCAGATATACGAAAGCTGATTAAAAGTGACGCATTCAACAATATTTTGATTGACGCTGAATTGAATGCATGGCAGGCAATCAAAGAAGTAATAGAAGGCTTGTTGGGAAAGCATCGTTCTAACAACTACGATGTTTCTGTCGCAAGGATGTTAAGAGCATTTTCGGAAATTGGTGTCCACATGTCCTTGAAAATCCATTATTAACATCATCATCTGGACTACTTCAGCAAACAATTGGCTACCGAATCTGATGAACAAGGTGCACGCTATCATCAAGTTGCTATGCCATTTGAAATGAAGTAATACTGATTTTTTATTTTTTCAAACTCATTTTAATAAAACAAAAACTTACAGATATAGAGGCAAAAAGTCGCCGAGTGCAATAATTGCGGAAATTTGCTGGTGGAGTAAGCTTGTGTGGCAAGACAAGGATGATCTTGATGATAAAGAATTTTCAGGAGATGCAGAAGGGCCAACAGTGGAGTCACACATTGACATCATGTGTGGTTCAGAAACTGATGATAGCGATGAATGCGATGCCACTAGTCCCGAACAACCACCATCGAAAAAGTCTAGGCAATATTTATTAAAATAAATAAAAATAAATAAATAAAATAAAAATAAAGAATTATAAAAATTTTTACTTAATTTTTTTAGTAGTTTATGGCCAGAAGTCTGGAGTTATTGGGGAAAATTTATAAAAAAGGCGATAAATGACACTTTTTTGAATAAAAACAAATATCAATATTCTTGTCAAAATGGGATACATTCACTTAATTGTAAATAAAAGCAGAACGCGTTAATCGATTTCTATGATCTATGTCGCATTTTGTTTATAGGTTATGTGACTTTACATGAAATTAATAAAACTTGATCCTTTTTCCCGTTTTGGATTTTTTATGAATTTAAAAAAAAAAAATTTTTAATTTTTAGGCAAAAAAATATTTTTTTTTCTCCACAAATTTATTTTTACCGGCAAAACTGTTGATTATAAAGAAAAACGTTATATGAACGGATTAAAGAAATTGCAATTCTAAATTTTTTTGAGTTTGTTTTAGCAAAATCGGACAAGTGGTTCTCGAGTTATGTTAAACTACGTTTTTGCCAAAATGTTACAACTAAGCGAAAAAACATCAAGATAAGGAAAAAATTTAAAATGTCATAAAAAAAAACCGACACATACGAACGCCAAACCCTTTGAGGGTTTTACTAAACTGACCTAGTACCATCACCCTGACTTGGAATTTCTCACCCCCCAGATTGGCTGTTGTACTGTGTAATCGGTGCATAAGTGCGGTGATTAATCCATAGTTACCGATATTCCAATATAAATTCGGGTGCCACAGAAGGCTAGTTGGTAGTGAGCTAGTCTAACAGTGCGAGGGTTGCGGGTTCGATTCCTGCCAGAGACTCTGGTTTGTTTCACTACAGCAGGCTGAAGGTCTAAGTTACTATTGCTTGGATAATTAGGTGAGAGTATAATTTATAATTGTATTTGTAACTCTTAGGCCCAAATTTACAGTCATTAAGTAATTGTTAGTAAGCTAAAATTATAACTAATGGTTAACTACCATATTATTTTATAGTATATTGGATAACTAAATATTTTAAACAAAGCCAAACTGGTAATCAAAATACCAAATTTCAATTTTGTTAGCGAAATGTTATAGAAAACAAAAAAAGTGCTTCTGCTAAACAAAAAGAAGATAGTGGCAGCGTTTTGGTACCATTTCTTATAGTCATTTTTCACAAAAAAAACCAATTTAAATAATAATTTTCAACCTAACAGCTGTTTTCTAACAAGTAATTAACAAATAACATTTGATAAATTAACCAAATGTTAACAAAACGTTGGAAATATTATTTTTTTGGGTAAACAATTGTTATTAGTTAACTAATGACTGTAGATTTGGGCCTTAATAAAAAAAAATATATATATAAATTCCCGTCCAAAAAATTCTTTTACTTACGAAACATGATAAATTATTCAAATTTGTTCAAATTAAATTGTATGCGAAATTTGGATTTAAAACCATAGACAGTTCAATAAAATAACCAAAATACTAATTATTGTTAAACAGCTAAGACACAAGCTCTATGTTCACATTTGTCCTTCAGCTTTTGCTGAAAAAGTCAACGAAAAAGGAAAGACGAAGAAGAAAAACTTAAAACAACAAAATATGTACTTTGGACTTCAAGAAAAATTTTTGACAAAAAGTATGAAAAACAGAAGTAAAGGAAAAACATGTAAAACAATAGAAAAAAGATAATCTTTCACAGCAACAAATTTCAATCCACCAGGAAAAATACCAGCTTTAGTCAAGAATGAAAAGTTACACTGGGGAACAGTCATTTGGCTGCTTGGAAGTCTATAGCAAATTTTTACTAATTTGAAGTCGCTGATTTTAAATATAAAAAAAAATTAAGGCACTTTCACTACTTATTTTGCAATAACTTAAAAACGGATCACCATATTCAGTTAAAACAAGTTAGCGTGCTATATTTGATACCCTCCAACGACAGGAGTGGGCTCTATATGATATCTACATATATATTATTAATAAAGCTTCACAAAAACGAACGTCATCATTAACATTGGTTGCGGTTTAGACCTGAATTAAATTATTGACCGACAATCAGAGAGTTTTATGCGTTTCTTTTTAGAACTTTGAACTGGCTTGAGTAAAATATCATGATTCGTAACAGTTTTAGCCGAACTAAAATGATTTTTAGGAGGGTAATTTGTATTGGACCTATGGTAAATTATGGACCAATCATCCCAAAACTCTGAAGATTGATTTCTGGTATTACAAAAAATAAATTAGAATAAATTTCAATACAGCAGTGTAATTAGTTTTAGGGTAAACAGTGAATTTCACAAAATTGCATTATATTTTTTTCTGGCCATATGAATCTGAGTTGGAAGAAATTTTACCGCAATATCTTTATCTCTTACGGTTTTAGGCGAATTTAATTATTTTCCCAAAATGTGCTTTATTTGGTTTTAGGCTCAAAAAACTGTTTTCCTAGAGTAGAGTTTATATGGGGCCTAGGGTAAATTAAGGACCGAAATTTGGCAGTGTGATTTATCGTCGTATAAAACTGTGACATTCCGAATGTCATTATTATAGTATTATTATATAGCCGTGTTAAGGGCTTATATGATTTGCAGACGTATGATTTGCGGTCGTATATAGCGAATTCGTGCAAAAGTTTATATCATTCCGTGCATTATTCCACCATTTATGTTAGCTTTTGTATCAAAATTATTAATATTTTTAGGGTGGTTCCAAATTTAGATTCATAGTTCTGATCCTACTGAACAGATGTTGCTGGAGTTCAATCCCAAAGTGCTTAGGATAACTACAAGCAATTTGAGACCAAGTTTGTTCTTTTCCTTTGCGTTTTTCGAAAGTGAGCGTGTGTTCAACAGACGGACAGACAGACGGATATGGCTAAATCGACTTAGAATTACTCAAGGAGCCAGAATATACTTTATGGGGTCCTAGATGTATAATAAACGGAATTACAAACTTAGTATAACCTCATTCACCAATAATGTTGGTTGAGGGTATAAAAATCCTAAACTCGGCAACAATATTATCTTTAAGCCGTGCCTACATTGTTTTTTAATTTGCCCAGTAGTTTTAGAGATATAGTTGAAGTTTTGAAAAAAATAAAAAAAATTTAAAAAAAATAGAAATTTTTTGTTCTTTAAAAGTTCATTAAAAATAAAAATTCATAAAAAAGAAAAAATACAATTTATGTCTAAAAACATTTACTGCCAGGTCCACAATGTCGACAAGAACATTTCTTTCACATTTTTATAATGAAAACAATAATATAAAATTTAAATTTGTTTTTGTTTTCAATATAAATATAAGAAAGAAATGTTCTTGTCGACATTGTGGGCCAGGCAGTTAGTTAAACAGATTTCGAATGAAACGAACTTCATTTCATTGCAATCGGTGCAAAACTTTTGATTTTGTTCACAATATAAAGTTCCAGTCAAGACAAAAATTCAATTTTGTCCCAACACACACATTAAAAAAAGGCTTTTTTTTCTTGGAAATCGCGATTTTTATCAATTGAGTTTTCTCAGTAAATTGTGTTATCAACAAATTTTAATTAATTTGAAGTTGTCTTTCTTCATTAAAAATAATTTAATGAAAATTAAATTTGATGAACTTAAGCCTGATTAAAATATAAAAATTTGGAACCAAGGAGTTTTACTATGGATGCACCAGATTAAATGCTTTCACATTCAACTAAATGGTACTTGAAAAGAAAGGCATTACTTTCATACCTACATGTTTCCGAAAAGTATGCAGTTATAAAAAGACCAAAAAAAAAAAAAAAAATTATGCAAAGTTGTCAAAACCCAATTTTACTTAAAAAATTCTTTTTTATTGGAATCGCTTTTGTAAATCATTACATATTAATGATTATTTCAAATAGTAGCGAAGAAAGCTACTTAATAATGAGTGAAATAAGCTATTCATTTTGAAAAAGTAAGCGAAGTTTTAACTGGGTAGTTCTTGTAAAGACAATTTCTACTCAAAATACAAAGTATATGAAAAGGGGTTATATTTTATGAACTTTTACAGCAGGATCGTTTTTAAAACTTTCTGGACTTTGAATGCATCTCATTTCGATTTTATAAATATCCCCGATTAAAAGAGTTTCCCACGAAATGACAAGCTTATTAGTTATGCCCTTTTCACAACTGGTTGTGGAGGGTATCACACTTTTTCCAACAATTTTAACTCCATTTAATAACTGAGACACATGGGGGTCTCTGCAGTTAACACCTCTTTTAATTTCACAATTAAAGGGTTGTGAACAAACTTTTCAACTGAGAGATCAAGACCGCCGTAAAAACAAAATGTTTACAAATTAGAGATATTTTAATACTATTTAAGGCTTGATGAGAAACTTTTATCATAACGCTTAAAATATTGTTTTGGTGGCCATTACTTCAGTCATCAAATTTTAAATTTAAATTTTATATCCTCTCCCAACGAATGTTAATATTGCAAAAATATAGCAGATTTTTTCCGTACTCTTATGTTATCAGAAAATGCGCTAAGATTTCCTATTATTAACTCTGGTTCGAATATTTTTTTTTGGATAATCTCCATATTTATTACAAAGTTCAGTTGTAATTAACTATCAGTTATAACTGTCAAAAAATTATTGTTATCCAAATGTTAAAGTTATTAAAGTTGGTCAAATTGGCAGTTAATATTACAAAATTTTAGCTCAGGAATAAAATTCCCGAATTATCCCGATTAAAAATTTGCGCGAATTTTAGAAATATTTAACTGGGAATTTGCTGAAGATTTTTCAACAATATTGATTATCATAAGCGTTGTTTAAGAAGGCTTCTTGTAGCTTAAAGCTTCGTTCACAGTGACAGCAACATTTTAGGTGGTGTTCACAATTAAGCCTCGTACACAATGCTAGCAACAATTTCGTTTTTTCTTCTATCTTGTTTCTTCCCAAAGTAAGGAAAAAATATGAATTTCCTTTCATTTTTCGAACAAAAATTAATTGCCTATTTCCAATGTGCGAAAGAATTCTTTCGTTCGCATAACTACATTAAAAACAAAAACAAAGTCTAAAAATTTGTTTTTGTTTTCAATGTATTTATACGAAAGAAAGAATTCTTTCGTACATCGGAAATAGGCTATAACTAATTTTTTTTTAAAAAGTTGAGTCTACTTCTACTTCAGCAACAATTTGTATGAAAATATATATGACGTTTATAAAAATAAAAATTTATTTAGTTTTCTTATTGGCAAATGTGTGTGGTTGTGAAAAAAATTGTTGCTCTATTATGAACACCAGTGAAAATGTAAAGCAACAATTTTTTTTCACAGCCAAACACATTTTATGTTCAGAGACTGTTTGCAAATTTTGCCCAGAACAATTTTAAGTATTAATTATTATGTTTTAAAATATTTTGTTAAAATTTTCATTCAAAACCAAATAAAATTATTATCAACGTCATATGCAATTTTATACAAATTGTTGCTGAAGTAGAAGTGGACTCAACGAGGCTTAAAGCCTCGTTCACAATGCTAGTAACAATTTCGTTTTTTCTTCTTATTTCATGGCCCACTTAGTGGGTCTGCTCGAAAAGCCTGCTGATTTTTTGAAGAGTTGTGTTCTATATGTGCAATTGTTCTTGTAGTTATTGTTTTTGACATTTTGCCCATTATGTACACAAACAAATACATTATTTTTGACATCTTTCAAATAATTATCAAAAAAATTGTTTTTGGGAATTCATAATTTTGTTTTTCATTAAAAGATTTTATTTATTGTATATAATTCCCTTTTTTTATAATTGATAAAATACTGAAATTTATTGTTGGAGGATAAGCTGTTCCTATGAGCAAACAAGGCTACAGAGGGAATGAGAATTACCTACACTCAAAATGGAAGAATTCCAACTAATTGTAGTGGGGAATGTAAGAAAAGATAAACTCACTGTTTTATTGTTGGTATATTGTTTAAGCTTTGATATCGTCGCAAAGAAGACGTTTTGAGTATCAAAAATTATATTCGGTAATGAAATATTTTATTAATTAATTAATGATGTGCTAATAATCCCAATTTTTGAATGAAAACACTGAAATTTATTGTTGTGGGAAAGCTCGTTTCTATGCGCATTCCGCTGGTTGCTTAGGCCAGCTCGTCAGGAAACGTTTTCCAAATACTTTAGAAAAGCTAAAAATATTATACAAGTAAGACCATAAAGTGAATAAGAATTTCAAAACACTCAGGTCTTACATGTAACAATATCAAAGCTTCAACAAAAACACAACAATAAGCCGTAGTGTAGGTAATTCTCATTCCCTCTGTAGTCTTGTTTGCTGATAACTTTGGATTTTCTAAAATTATTTAGGAGAACGTTTCCTGATGATCTGGCCTAAGCAGCCAGTGAAATGCGCATAGGAACAGCTTATCCTCAAACAATAAATTTCAGTATTTTTATCAATTATAATAAAAAGGGAATTAAACACAATAAATAAAATCTTTTAATGAAAATCTTTCAAATAATTTAAACAAACAAAATACCTGTCGTTTTTTCTATAGTTGCATTGTTGTAGTTTTGCGCAGACCTACTTATTTGGCCATGTCTTTTTTTTCCACAAAGTATTTCATATATTTTCTTTTCATTTTTTGAACAAAAATGTTACCAAGGCGAATTCATTACATGTGATCCTAAAAGCCCTGCTGATAACTTTTTTCTTTAGCTTTATATTTGTTGGATGTCAAAATTTTCTTTATTTTCTTTCTTTCGGTTTTGATTTGTTTCGGTTTTTGACATTGTACAATGATTTTACAAAAACAAATTTTTTGGTTTTTGTAGGAGTTGTACTTGTTGTACTACCGAGATTACCTGGTATGAATTCACCTTGAATGTCACTAAAGTTTTTTTTATTTAAAAAGTTGAGTCTACTTCTACTTCAGCAATAATTTGTATGAAAATTAGAGTTTTTTTATTCCCGTACTTTTTGGATTCCCGGGAAAGCGGGAAATAAAAATCAAATTTCCGGGATCCCGGGATTCCCGCCCAAAATGTTGTATTTATTTATTTACTTATTTCTCCAATGAGACTTATATTTCTAATTGACTATTACGCTTAACATAATTAAACCTGGTATCTATTATATAACCAAAACGTAAAAAAATTAAGATTTAAATTATTTTAAGACATTTAAGAGGTTATATTGATGCCAATAGGATAATATAAATCAATATACGTATATACATTGTCAAATTAAGAGCTTTTTTGCATAATAAGAATGAAAGTATTAGGAACAAAAAGCTCAAGATAACAAATTCAGCAGAAAGGAGAAAGTTGATTTACTACATTTATTTAATAACATATTTTTTAAAATTTTATAACCCTTAGTCAGAATTGGTGTATGCAGGTATACTAATGGTGTTTTCTTTTCTACATAAAATGTTAAATTTTATTTAAAAAATGCAATTTGGTGTTCGTTTCTTAAAAATGCTTCGCTCTCTAAAAGGGTGGCTTGTTTTATTCTAAAAAATGCACCCTTACTAATGACATAAGGTATTGCACTTTACGCCCCGTATAAATCGACAGTGTTGATAATGCCCTGTAAAAAGATGGTTTTTTATATATAGGGCTAACAGACGAAGTTGGGAAAAAATCGCCGCTAATCAGCGCAGTAGAAATTTAGAATTTTAATAGTTATTTTTTCTATTATTTAATAGTAAAAACGTAAGAAAACATTACATTGTAAATGATACGTTGTCAGTGATATAAAATTTAAGTGGATTCGGTGTTACAAAATTGTTTTTGAAAAAAAAACGTCAAGAAATCTGAAAAATTTGGTGTTAATAATTCAGCAATCTGGCAAAGGTATTTTTTTGTTTACATAGTTTATAAAAAACAAACTAAAGAAATTGGAATTTCGTCATTCATTTTGTTAATTTATTTATTTAATATCAATCTATTAACAAATTTTGGTTTATGCATATTGTTTTTTATATTTTGAAGAACAAACTATTTAATTTATGTACATATTTTTTTACATTTTGAAGAACAAACTTTTTGTCATCTGTCAAAAACAGGGCGGTCCAATTTTGTGTTTTGTTCTCGTCAAATAAAAAATTGCATTATTAGAGGGTCGGCAAGATATTTTATACATGTACTTTTTAACAAGGTGGTATTTTCTTTGTAGAAAAGAAAACATCATAAGATTGCTATTCCATGTGATATATTTTTAATATTCATCTAAGGTCCCATAAAGTATTTGTATTATTAGTCCTTTATTAATTCTAAGCCGATTTTGCCATTTGGGTGTCAAATTGTTTCTAGATCTTCTAGGCTGTTTGGGATTGAATTTCAGCCGAATCGCTTCAGTATGAAAAGAGTTAAGCACCCAAATGTGCAACTACCTCCCTAAAAACTCAACAAAAACTAGCATAAATTTGTGTCGAAATGCACACAAATTTCTATTTTCTACTTTTATAAGACTCAAAATCACTTGAAATGCTGCATATGAAACACAATCTAGGAAAACAATTTACTTCGCCCTTAACCGCAAAGCTTTATAATAATGTTGTAATATTTACACTTCAGTTTTCTAGTACAAGAAATAAAATTTCGTGATGATAGGTCTATAATTTATCATAGGTCCAATATAAAGTCCATTCTCAAAAATTATTTTAAAAGCCTTAAACTGTAGGGATTTTAAATATTGTGGTGAAATTAAGTTGGATAAAACTAAAGACACAAGTTGTTTACTTACAACTGCAAATCCCGGGAATTCCCGGGGCGAGAAATCCCGGGAACAAACTCTAATGCAAATGTATATGACGTTTATAAAAATTTTATTTACTGAGCTACCTAAATAAGAGCGGCACGCGTTTTTTGTATGTCAAAACTTTTCATTTGCATAAAGTTTATACGAAAAAAACCTTTAGAACGCGAATTCGACACCACCCGGCTGGAAAATCCTATTTGACAAATCGCTATGTCGGTTGGTCTTATTGAAAATGTATTTGAAATAGAATTTTCATGTTTAAAAAAACGCTTGACGCCCTTGTTTAGGTAGCTCAGTTATTTTTGAATGAAAATTTCAACAAAATATTTTAAAAAATAAAAATAAATATGTAGTTCAATTGCTCTGGGCAAAATTTGCAAACGGTTTCTTCATAAAAATTTGTGTGGTTGTGAATAAAAATGTTGCTTTATTGTACACACCAGCGAAAATGTTGCTGTCATTGTGAACGAAGATTAAAATATTAAAAAAAAAAAAAAAATTAATACTGGTTAAGAATGTTGTTTGAAAATTGTTTCCTAAAAGTGATAAGTACTAAACTGGTTCATGGAGTATGATTATGTATTTAAGGAGAGTTTCATAATTAAGTACATTTTTAAAACAACCCTTTTTCCTTGCACTAGAAATTTTCTAACCCTAAAATACAACACTTAACTATTGCTTTATTTGTCCAACAAAATATTTTTCGTTACCTTGACAACCGTAGCAAAACGATGAAAGGACAACAAAACGAATCGTCAAAAGAAAATTAAACAAACAATTTTATAGTCTTGCTTAAGTTTCAAAGATGAGTGAATACGAGGCAGGACCAAAGCGTAAAAAGAATTTAAAAACGAAAAAACCTAAAACAACACATGTGAAACTAAAACAGCTCCATCAACAACAACAGCAACAACATCAGCCGCAGCAGCAACAACAGAAACAAAAAAGAAAAATCCAATTAACCCAAGAATTTGAGGAAAATGAAAAAGAAGTTATGAATCTGTTGGAAAACACCAGTTTATTTAGTGAGTCCAGTAATAACAGCCATCGTGATGAAGACAATAAATCACCAAGTGAAAGATTTTTTTGTGGCACGAAGCAAAACGATGGTGGCGCAGCCAGGTCTCTTAAATCAAATAATGAAATAGAAGAAATTACAAGTGAAGAGTCTTTTAATGAAGAAAGACTGTCAAAAGAATCGCTGGATGATTTATCCACCACTACTAAAAGTATACAGCCTACTTTAGCCTCCACATTTATACAAATAGAACCAGATGATGTCCAAACGTTAATGAGAGTTGAGAGGGTTGTGCATATTCCTTTACAAAAAGAGTTTGTTTATAAACCCAAGCAGATATTAGAAACCAGTTTGACTTCTTTCTCTATAGATAACAATTTGGATAAAAACACTATTTTAATGTTAAATCGCTTTATAATGGAGTTTAAGACGCGCAAAGAGAAAATGGATAAAAATATTTTAAATGTCTTAAAGGATTCAAAAAGAACTTCTAAATTCTTTAGAGATGATATTTTGTATAAAAGCTTTTGTGAGTTTAAATTCAAACCGTTATTCATAGAGCCCTCTTTGGAGAGTTTTGTCATACCCTCCAAAAAACTTTTGACAATTTTTATTAAAGATTTACGTTTTACCGAACACCCTTTAATTCAGGACGAGCACCGTTTGGCTAACAACTTGGAGCTTTTATACGAACATCGCTTGCAACGTTTTCAAGAGAAAATAACGGAAAAGCTGTATGCAGATCTACAAATCGAGAGAAATATTTTGAATGAGCTTTTCAGATCTGCAGAAAATGGTCACAAAAGAGATACAACTAGCCATGAAGAGAAAAAAGCTTTAAAAATAGAGTATCATCTTTATAAGGTAAAAGCTTTAAGAGAAAAGCTCTACGATGAAGAGCTAACAAATAAACAGCTTTTACAAGAAATTCTCAACAATTGGGTGAAATTAAAAACCGTCCGAAGCCAACAGGAACAACAATTTACTAGAATTAAATTACGCATTAAAGTTGAGGACCTAAATTTAGGAGAAAGTAAAACACGCCAAAAATTATGGACTCAACGTTTTGATACTGATCTCAATGAAATTTTCAGAGATCAATTGGAAGAGTATTATCGAAATAAACGCTTAAGACAGCTTAACAAAGCTAAAGGGGGTGAATATATTCCTAAGCCCCGAAAACCAGATATTGCTCATTTATCTTCCGAGTTAAGAGAGAAATATAACAAATGTTTTCTCAATCCCAAAGAGCCACGCGTAAATGTAATGCGCATTTTCTCAAATAATGGATACAAAGACTTGCCAGGACCTCGCAAGCTACAGAGCTATTTCATGCGCATATTTTTTGATCGTCAAATGGTGGGAGAAACCCGGTCATATCGGTTGGAAAGAGATTTGTGCATCAATGTGAATGAAAAGTTGGGTATTATGTTAAATAGAAGCCTACCGAAGGACATTAGAATAAAGGTAAATAAATTTCCCTTAAACAAATTCTTACTAATTTGATATTATTTTTATAGTTGTATAAAAAATCCAAAATATCGTCGGCTCAGAAAATTGCCAACATTATAGTACCGCTACCTCTTTCCTCTGCTATAGAACCAGAATCTCGTGCAATCTCAATAACATTTTCTTCACACAAACAACCGATTTCCGGCTATTTAAGACTAAATCTACAAAGTGATGAGGAATTATATTCAACGGAAATTGTTAACGAATTTTTTCCCGGACCGCAACAACACACAACGATACCTAAAAATCTACTGCGTGAGTGGTACCAAAAAAAACTTTTAAACACAACCGAAATTCCTGATCCCTCTTTACTGGCTAAGCATTCCGCTAGTGATTCAGAAGACGATACCGAAAAGCTTGAATTAGCAGCCTCTAAAACCTGCACCTTCCAAGAAGATCTTTTACAATTTTGTGATCCTTTAGAGCTCAAAAACAATCAGAGACTAAAACTTTTACACTCACGTTATTTTAAAAATGATGCCAGAACACGGGATTTTAAATTTATACCCATGTTGGATCATGAGCTTGAATTTGAGTGGGAAACAGAAGAAATGGTTATAGATCCAGGAAATTGGATGGACCCTATAGATTTGCATAAGCATGAGGGCAAGAAATATTTGCACAACTTGTACCTGACCATACAAAATCAATGTAAACGTTTGACTAAAGTAGTAGAAAGTCGGGAGAATTTGCTACTGAATGACGAGCCCATAAGTTGGAGGTGAGAGCAGTAAACGTGAAAACTTAAAAGATTTAATGCTGTTTTTCTCTTAAAATTTTAGTGCCTTTTTCCAGACAATTAAATTAATATTCCAGCCAAGTCTTATCTTAAATCCTGATAAAAATTTGTCGATTTCCTCAAATACCCCGAGTATGACAACGGATAATGCTCAAAATTTTAAGATTATTTGTAATATTATAAGAGCCACTGGTATTCCTGTGAGAATTACAAACCCCGATGATACGGGCAGACCGAATACCCCAGAGTCTTCGAATGTGTTTGTATTGCAGAGTAAGTCGAATTTATTAACAACGTTTTCCTTTAGTAAGTCTTAGTTTCAAAACATCATAATACTTTGCAGTTAAAGACAAAAATGTACCAACAAGTTTAATATTGTACGGTTTGCTTATTGTGTACGCATCGTTAACTTTTTTGGTGTATTTTGAGACAAATGACATTGTAAAATACATATAGGTTGTATTTGCAACGGACGCTTAGGAACTCACACATTATTCGTTTGGGACACTTTAAATAAAAATATGATAAAAGTGTGGAGCAAATGATCACAGCTTCCTCTTCGGTTTCTTTCTATCAGGAACAGATCATTTTAAAGGATATTTATAGATATACCTTTTAACAAAAGATGTTTCTCTTCAACGAATTCTTTCAAGTGGTTAAATGCATAACTAAAAAATGTTACACTTATAGTTCTTCAGATATACAGAATTCAATTTTGTGCCACGCCCGCTTATCTAACCCCGCCCACTTTTTGACTGATACTGCGCATTGATAACCAAAATATGCGTACCAAATTTGGAAACTTTAGTTATTTCCGTTCTCCAGATATACAGGGTTCTATTTTGTGCCACGCCCACCTCACAAATCCTGCCCATTTTTTTAGAGACGTTGTGTATTGCTAACTCAGCAATGTGCACCAAATTTAGAAAATTTTTCTACTACCGTTCTCCAGATATACAGAAATCTATTTTGTGTCACGCCCACTTCTCCAATCCCACCCACATTTTGTCGGATATTGTTTATTGATTACCAAGCTGCTTGTACCTAATTTGGAAACCTTAGCTCTTGCCGTTCTCCAGATATACTCCGTGACTAGATTTTGACGAAATCTATTCGAAATCTAGTAGTACTTAGTGATGCATCCATGTTTTTCCCCATATAGCACTAAAAACTACTTCGCTGCTCAAGAAAAAAATGACATTTTAACAAAAAACAAAACAAAAACAATAATAGCTGCCTGTTAAAATTGTTAAAAAATTTAAAAAATTTCGTAAAATAGTAAAAAAATGCACATGACAAATAATATTGATAAAATAAATTAAGTTGATTATAAAGAAAATGTAATGCAAATTTTTAAATGCCTAAATTTTTAAATGCCTATGTAAATATGTGCTACACAAAAAACTTTCAGTCGGCGGTTTTTGTTGTGAAAACCAAATCTCGTAATGTCAAACAAGTATAATGTAAACGAACTAGATTTGGAGGAAGATTTCAAATGAAATATACTAGATTTCAATGTAATGTAAATGCCCTATTAATTTGGTTCAATTATAATGGCTATCAATGTACAGACAGCATCTGTAAGTTATGTGCGGGATTCGAGAAGTGGGCGTGGATCAAAATAGATTTCTGTATATCTAGCGAACGGCCACAGCAATTTATAAATTTGTAAAAATAGCTTGGTATATACATATATATTTAAAAGGCCCACTGCACTATTGTAGGCATATGCGGGACAACTTAAATACAAACACCATATCGATTTCTATGTAACTCGTGAATGTTAACAGTAAGAGTATTCAAACTTGGTACAAATAACTTTATAAGCAATGAACGAGATCTTTATTGAAAAAATTACATATTTTATTTTAAAGAGGGTAGCGAAGCGCACTGGGTCAATCTAGTCTATCTATAAAATATAAAATTTTAAAGTTACCGGGTTATTGATTATCGCACGCCCTAAACTCCTGAAGCTAAAAAAGAAAGTTGGAACGGAGGCTGGCTTCTTGCCAAATCGAATACTCTAAAGGCTTTGTATTATTACATGTCAAAGACTCAAGTCATATGTAAAAGTGTGATAGTGTGAATGCATATATGATGAAAAAGACAAGTATCATGGAAAAAAATTTTACATCCCATACGACTTCATCGTTTTCGTTTAAAATTTACTTTGTTCTTGGGCAAAAAAAGTCGCATGTGCTAAGTTTCATTTCCTGACGTATTCCAAAGATGTTCGTTTTAAAAATTAAAAGCTAACATTAAAGCCACGTAAATTTGTTGTAGTAGGCATAAAGGGGACTAAACTTCCCTTTAGAAAATTTAAAACCAAAATCGGAAAAGTGTTAAACAACTAACTAGTCGGGCTCTATTTATTTATTTATTTATTAGAAATTACAAAAATAATTACATATTATAGTCTAACTAAATTAACTGAGCAATAGTAACTTAGATCCTCAGCCCGTTGTAGTGGAACATACCAGAATCACTGGCAGGAATTAACACCGCAATCTTAGCACCGGGGCACTATTCTTTCAACTTTATTTATCTTATAGATTTAAAATACTCCAACGTTAGACCTTTTATAGCTGTAAGTTATAAAGATAAATTTGGACGTACCATGACTGCAGAAGGATCTAATCCCACCTGGAATGAGCAATTGATATTGCAGTTAAGGTAATTTTTTTTTGAAACTAAATAAAATAAACACTTTTGCAAAATACCTTTTAACCTTTAGTGGCACCATAGCCGACCTTCACAATGACTTGAAAATCTCACTTTACGACGAGGTGGTGGAAAATCAAATGAATGATGATCCCACTATAAAAAATGTTGACATTTACCAGAGAATACAAAGCAATTGGTTGGGAGAATATCGTATACCCATTAATGCCATATTAACACAACAAAAGGTTATATCGATCTTTCATTTAAAAGAAAAAATTTTAATAAATTTTCTTTTATTTCCACAGATGGATGGTGTTTTTGAACTTAACACTCCTAAAATACTAATCGGATATAAGACCCCTTCTTTGGAGAAATATACTTCAAGTGCTGAAACTAACATAATGATCGAACAATTTCCCGAAATTAAAGAATCCGTTCGATTATGGTGTTTCATAAGTTTAGAGCCAACATTTGAGCTGCCCTCAATAAACACCAAATGTGTGGAGTGTTCTGAGTTAATTGAAGTGAGTGAACATCTAAGCAACTGGAGTTTGCAGGCTTGGGAAATGCAACCTCAAAAATTTATGGATCCTTTAGTATGTACAGCGGAGGGCAAACGTTTGTGTATAACAAGAATTTTGCAATCTGTTGCCCCACCAGTAGAGGCCAGTGAAAACTTACTTGATAGTGCATGCAGATTCGTTTCCTTATTGGCATCTCCAAAATTGTATGATCCTTGCTTGGGATTTAGTGGAGTATGGTTAAATAATCAGGTAAGATAATAAAGTTTTTTAAATTTTCTAGCAAACTAAATGAAGGATTTATTTCAGTTACTTTTGGATACTACTTGGGGTTCCCCTAAGGATTTGGGGGTTTTACTGTGCAATTTTTTGCTGTATATGGGTCTTCAAAGCTCCCTAGTTTTAGGCACAGCATATCCCTATGGAGAGTGTACTTTTGTTCTTTATAATAATGAAGAAGGTGAAATGTTTTTCATAGATCCTTGTACGGGCAAACGTTACGCCTTGAAAGATGTTTTCTGCCCTTTGCAAAGTATTAAAATGGTGGTAACGCAAAACAATGTAGGCTTATTTTTGGGTTATTTAAACAAATTATAGCTATTAAGAATTAACTTTTTACCAAATATTTTTAGTTTCATTTAAATATTCAATCCGAAACACGGGTCTCCATGATGAACTTTAATTTAAATGATTCTTCTTGCTGGCTGTCTGGGTTTTCTAAGAAAAATCCTGCTCCCTTAGGAGGTTTTCAAGCTTTGGATTATAACTATCGCTTGTCTTATAATACTTCGGCGTTAAAGTATAATATAGAGAGAAAAATTATGAAAAAGATAAGCGGTTGGCGCACTATGCGGAAGACCATCTGGAATAGGTGAGTTTTATAGGGACTTAAATTTTTTAACTTTTTTTTTTTTGTTATATTCAATTGCTTTTAGAGCATTTCAACCACGTTTGCTATTAATTCTACAAAATATGGAACAAAGTGTTACTTTTGGCTCTGGATCTTCTTATGAGGAGTTAAAATATAATAATATGTTAGCAGCGGAATTTCCTAATTACAAGGTAATTAATACGGATGAATTTTATATTTTAAATTTCTAAATCGTAGATCCCTAATACATTTTCCTAAAAATTTATTCAAAAAGGACATTTGTACGGAAGCTAAGTAGAATAATGTATCGATTTACATAAATTGTGTTACCAAATATTTTATTGTATAAAAGATGTATTTGGAGTTAATATTTACTATCGTTACCAAAATCTTATAAAGATGATAATATTGGTACAGGGGTTAGGTAAAATAATGAAGCGATCTAGAAAAATTCCAATGCCAAACATTTCTCAATATAAAGGATGTATGAAAATGAACTGTTGGCTGTTGTCATGGCAAAAATATTATACCGAAGATAAATTTGTATGAAAGCAAGGTCAAGTAATAGAACGATTTTCCTTCGATTTTCATACAAATAGAATTTGTCGTCCAAATTTTTAACATCCTTAGATTTTAAAACTTTCAAGAGAAAGACAGACATCTGCCATATGGCCTTCGCGACTGCGCCTTATGAAATTTGTATGGTCGCAAAGTGAAATAGTAGCCGATAGAAATAGAAACCGATATTACCTTTAATTTTCATACCAAACGAATTTGTCGTCAACATTTTTAAAATCCTTAAATTTTAAAGCTTTCAACAGAGGGACAGACATCTGGCATATGGCCTTCGTGACTGCGCCTTATGGAATTTGTATGGTCGCAAAGTGAAATAGTGGACTGATTTGGCCTTTTATGCTTAAACCAAACGATTTTGTCGTCAAAACTTTTGACTCCCTTAGCATTTAAAGCTTTTAACAGAGGGACAGACGTCGGGCATATGGCCTCCTCGACTGCGCCTTATGAAATTTGTATGGGGCAAAAGTAAAAGAATGGACCAATTTACCTTTTGAGTTAATACCAAACGAATTTGTCGTAAAGACTTTTGACTCCCTTAGCACTTAAGGTTTTGGAAACAGAAGGACAGACATCTGGCATATGGTCTTCGCGACTGCACCTTATGAACGCCATCCTATCCGCACAATTTTGCATCACTTCTTCGGGCATACCCGGTCTTATGTCGTCAATAGTGCGTGAAATGTTGGCTTTTAAATTACCACTCGTTGCTGTTTTATCAGCATAGGCCAGAGATTTGATGAGCCCCCACAATAAGTAGTCCAAAGGTGTCAAATCACACGATAGAGATGGCCAATTCACAGGTGTATCGCTTGAGGTAGTTCGGTTACCAAACGTTTTACTTAACAAAAGTGATGATTTCACGCGCTTTTTGGCAAGTTGTGCCATCTTGTTGGGACCATTTCTCCTTCAAATGATTTGCAATGACATGAGGAATAAGAAAATCACGAATCGTCTGCCATTAGCCTTCACCATTAACTGTAATGTTTCCATGTTGGTTTAAGATTTATAGACAAATGGGCCGCTGACCAAAGAGTGATTTTTTTGGGATATAATGGAGTCTAATGAATCTCATGAGGATTGTGCTCTCTCCAAAAAGGACAATACTGCCTGCTTACGTACCGGTTAAGCCAGAAATTACCCTCAAAACTAAAAATCTGGTGCAACTACCAATTGATTCTCGGCACATGACGCAATTGATGATCCGCTGGCTTTAATTATTGCACCAGTTGGTTCTTATAAGGATGTAGACCAAGATATTTCCTCAAGATTTTTCAAGAGGTGGACGGGCGGAGACCGAGTTGCGAAGAACGGCGGCAAGTCGATAAATTCAAGTCCTCTGTCACACTCACGTCTATGGGGGCTATGCCTTCTTCTGTACGCACGGTACGGTCTCAATTTGGATGAATGTGGTTATAAATCGATCCATAGATTGCATATAAGTTGCTCAGGTAGACGATTGTGTGCACTGTTAACTTTACGAAGTGCCTTATAAGTTTGACGAACAGAGGGCGAATTTTGGAAATAACTTTCCACGACTTGTAAACGTTGTTCTCATACAAGTCTTTGCATGGTGATTTGCCGAAGTTTTCCCTATCGGAGGTTCTATACGTCTAAAAAAAACACCCCTTATTTGTAATAATAGGTATGTTCATTTACTAAATATTCTGACGAATTTGTAACAATTGTTACTGAAAAGTGTTCATTAAAAAAAAGAAGTCACCAAAAAGATAGAAAGCGTCAAAATAGTGTAAAAAATCGAAAGGCATAAAAAGTTTTCAAATTTTTACTTGCTGTTTCTGTTTTATGATTTTGTTTACAAAACATACTGTTGAAAATGTGTAACACAAAAATATGCATAGTTTTTGAATTTCAAATTATTCAATAACTTAAGATATATATTTTTCTTAAATTAAGGAAAAATAACCATGCGCAAATATCTCACAAACATTAAATTGAGTAAGGCCGAATTCCGTATCGTACAGCTGGATACTGGTAATGTACCTAACTTGCTAGTTTTTGCTGGTAGAGCGTTTATTTATTTTTTTTTTATTTTTTCGAGTAAATGTGAGAACAATTTTTGTAAAATTTTAATTTACTCTCTCGCTGCTAGTTTCTGCTAGTAAAGTAAATGAACACACCTAATATCATAGTATAGAACTAGAATGCCAACACGAGAGAGTGTTCTCAATTTTTTAGTTCAGCCCTCAAACATGTAGGTTCTGTGTGAATTCAACACACATTAGAACAACAAAAACAAAACAAAATTTGAAATTTTTTAATTTAAATTTTTTCAAAATATAACACTTTATGTTTAATTTTATGACATAAACACATAATTAATAATTTTTTCCAATATATTTTGCACATTTGCTTTTGCAAAATGTTTTTATATTTCACAAACTAAAAATTTTTAAATAAATTTATTTGACATTAATTTTTTCTGTTGTTAATATTATTAAAGCCAGCAGAGCAGCATTTTGTAGTATGACAATAATATTTGAAATCATAAATTATTTAAATATTTTGAAATATTGCAGAATAAAAATATTACAAACATTGTTTTGAAAAGTTTATAAATGCAAGCCAGCATTAAATAAATTGAAAATTTATTGAATTAAGAAAATTTTTTTTTAGAAAAAAAATTGTTGCCACATACAATACGATTTTATGCAACTATGTTTAGTGGTGGAAATAGTTTTATACACCAATACATTTAAAAAAAATCTTACTAATACAAACATAAATTAGGTTCCACTGACAATTGAGTTATGTACGTGTCAAAGAGTCGGCATACTAGTTGTATACTATGCCTAATATCGTTAACATATTCGTCACAATTGATTATAATTAAAACTTCCATAATTAACTTAAAACTAAAACATAACGGTTTATCTAGACCAAGATATTTCCTCAAGATTTTTCAAGAGGTGGACGGGCGGAGACCGAGTTGCGAAGAACGGCGGCAAGTCGATAAATTCAAGTCCTCTGTCTACGGCGGCTATGGCTTCTTCTGTACGCACTGTATGGTCACAATTTGGATGAATGTGGTTATAAATCGATCCATAGATTGCATATAAGCTGCTCAGATGGACGATTGTGTGCACTGTAAACTTTACGAAGTGTCTTATAAGTTTGACGAACAGAGGGCGAATTTTGGAAATAACTTTCCACGACTTGTAAACGTTGTTCTCATATAAGTCTTTGCATGGTGATTTGCCGAAGTGTAGTAATACTATACGTATCTATACGATTTTATGCAACTATGTTTAGTGGTGGAAATAGTTTTATACACCAATATATTTAAAAAAAAATCTTACTAATACAAACATAAATTAGGTTCCACTGACAATTGAGTTATGTACGTGTCAAAGAGTCGGCATACTAGTTGTATACTATGCCTAATATCGTTAACATATTCGTCACAATTGATTATAATTAAAACTTCCATAATTAACTTAAAACTAAAACATAACGGTTTATCTATTGTCAGTTATTATAAATTCCATGTTGGGACTCCTTCTTAAAAATCATTCGTTTATATTCTCAAGCGGTGCATTGCTAGGCAGCACCGACCATATTCTTTTGCTTGACTTCTAACAACGTTGTTCTACCCCGTCCATCTTCTGCACATTTTTTTGTTATTATATTTTTCCTTTCAGATTTTTGGCTTCACCCTCAACTTTACCTACACAAATTTAAATCAAATTTCGGAGCGCATCAAAACGACTGGTTTACACCTGAATTCAAATAAAAGTGTAGAATATTCCCTGGCTGTGCACATACATCCGTATCCGAGTAATATCTTATCTGTGTGGTTATTTTTAATAACAATTGTGCCAGTGTAAAATGAAATGTAATCAAATATGGTACTTTGTAGAAAAAAAGAAAAATAATTAATTGAAAATACGAATATAAATAAATTTATTACATTATATTGCGCTTTTGTCCAACTTTTATTCTTTTGATGGTTTTTGTAAATAACAGTGAAATTTATTATTATTATTCATAGGATTTTCTACGAAATGTAATCTATTTAAACTTCTTATGAACCAGTGAATGGACAAATAGATGAACTAATGGATGAATTAATGAGAGATTGAATATTGAATACGACTGGCTATTGAAGTGAGAGTAAATAAAACCAATCCATTATTCTATATTAAATTCAAATATAAACTCATAGAAATAGATAGGAAAGACACTGATCTTTTTAAAGGGACTGAAGGACAACTTTAAGACTAAAGCTGATTCAAGTGTTAGGAAATAATAACTATGATATTAATTTCTTATAATTATTTTGTTAAATTTTGCTATCACTGCTATTGCAAATTATACATTTTTTTTAAATTTGCCGTCCTTTATTTCTAGACTCCACTGTTTTTCAAAATCCCTATTTGTATAAAAGAGTATGACATGTTATGAAATAAAATAAATGTCTTTAATTTATCACTCATCTATAAATGATTAATTTATTAAACTAATCATGCTTGTTGAGGATAAATATCTCGTGCAAATTTATTTTTGTGCGTGTTGGTAATACAAAAGGAATTACTTATAATTTATTATTGAAATTAAAACAAAATCGTTTAATAAAATGTAATTTCCTAGTACTTTAAGATTTTATTATTGTAGAAAACAAGTCTGCTTTACGAACAAAAGATTTTTTTAATAAATAACTATTTAAGCTAAAAATAACGAGGGTGTTTGTGAGTCATGTGATTTTTAAAAATCTATATGTTAATCAAGTTAATATGGACATGAATAATTGATGAGTGACTGATGGCCTCTAGACTTCCTAAAATCATAAATTCATAAAATTTTACCATGTCTGCACATTAATTGGCACAAGGATTTGCATTTGCTTCCATTTAGGATTCAGTTGACCCAAGAGCTCCTTCCACAAGACCATTTACGCCATTTACAAACAAAGTAGTATACCTTCCCTGCGGAAACCCTGTGTTACAATCTTTATCGATTAAAACTTTAATACACATTTCTGTGGCCGTATGGAAAACTAGATAACTTAATTTTTTGAAAACATGAGTAAAACACACTTAAAGTTTTAAACAAATTTCTCTAATTTTTTTATATGAATATATGTTGTTATGCATGCGCATTAAACAAAACATAATTTTAAATAATGTTAAAGATTTCTGTTTCTATTGAACTAATTTTTCGACATTAAACCCGAAAATCAATGTCAGTTATTTTATTTTTTTTTCGAAAATGGAGTTTTCCAGTTTTTTCGAAAAAACTTTTTTTTCAATTTATTTTAATATTTTAAGGAATTAAGACAACTTAAGTAATGATTTGTGGAAAAACAATAACAGTTTGACTCAGCATGTTAATTAACCCATATTTTTTTTACCATATTTGTATATTTAAATGCAAAAATTTAGCTCCTGCAGCGCGCAGGATGCTCCTAGATGGCTTTAACGGATGACCAACCGCACTTTAATTTTCATCTCCAGCATTTATTTGTAACATACCTACCAGCTATCTCCATTCCTTAAGGGGGCTCCCAAACATAATGTTCAAGACAGACTAGAAATATATTGAAGAAAAAGTGCTACAAAAACCCAGGAGTCGACCCTAGGGGGATATGATGTATGACCGACCTTAATTATTTTTTATTCGTAACATTTCCTCGAGACATACTTGCCCTTAATCTACACTTCTTAGGGGGGCTCCCATACAAATATAGCGTTTTATGAAATGCTTAAAATTATTAAAATTTTTACCCCCATATTCATAAAAAATATTTTAGGTTTATAGCAGGCGTATGAAACGAATTTTCTATGAAAATTTGTTTAATAAACTTTTTATTAATCAAAAATATTTTTTATGAATATGGGGGTTAGTCTTTTGTGAATAAAATTAAAAGTAATCAACAGATTTTAATCATTTATGGCTTGTTTTGTTTTTAACTCTGATTTTTATATGTCTGGAAAAAGCATATTAGAAGCACAGCTGCACTTATCCATTTTTGATGAATTTTTAAAAAACAAAAATTTCAAAATGATGCTAAAAAATTATTTTTTTTTGCAAAAAAAATTTGGTTTCTAACACGACTGCACTTATGAGAAAAAAGTTAAACTTTTGAGTTGAGTTTGTTCAAGAAACTAAAAAGTTTTTGAGTTACGCGAGCATTCGTTGTCCAACCTCCTCCATTTTCGAAATAACGGTATATCTCGAAAACCAGAGCTAATCTAATAAAATGGTTACCACACTCACAATATTATTACAGTAACGGACTGTAGGTAATTCAAGAAGTATTCCGTTCAATCATTTTTAAATAAATAAACATTTAAAATTCCAAACAAATTAATTTTTAACTAATTCTAACATTTATTAAAAAAAACTAAGTGCACATTAATACGGATTTTCGGTTGCATTTAATATTGTCAGTTGATTAAGTAAAAGTATTCTGTATGTAAAATTAAATGAAAACGAAATTTAAAACAACTGTAAATTTATTTAAAAACCGATTTACTTATTTTGCATTTTATTTAAACGAAAAGTTAATTTAATTTTTACTGTCAAAAATTCAACAGCGAATTCCATAAAAATCAACCACAAATTCCTTAAAAACAAATGAATTTTCAGTTATTTTATATAATTGAACTTCAAATACATAAAATTTTTAGGGTAAAATAATTGCGAATGCCATATCGGGCAAGCTGCTGGTGTCTTATAATTGAAAGTTTTTCTGCAAACAAAGTGGACAGTACAACAAAAGTAAATTAAACATGTATAATGGGGTGAGTAAATAAAAATAAATATTCTCTCTCTCTCTCTCATTAGAATAACAAGCGGCCAGGTGTCTGGTATTTTTTTAGAAATTCGAGTAAAACCTGTATTATATAAAATTACCGAATTACACAAAACAACTGAAAAGTCAATTGTTTTTACGGAATTTGTCAGTTATTTTTTTATATGTAGTTAATTTTAATAAAATAACTTAAAATGCATTTGTTTTTACGGAATTCGTCGGTTATTTTTTTGATAGTTGAATTATATAAAATAACTGAAAATTCATTTGTTTTTACGGAATTCGCAGTTGATTTTTTGATAGAAAAAATTAAATGAACTTTTCGTTAAAAATAAATGAAAAATAAGTTGACCGGTTTTTAACTATATATTAATTTATTTTATATTACAATTTCAGATAATTTTACGTACAGAATATTGTGAGTGCACCACTGGATTCAGCATTAGGTTAAAACGTCCCCGGCTTGTCTCAAAAATGGTATAATTTTCTAGCACAGTGTTATTAATCCAATTTCTTATACATTTGTCAAATGTGTAATTCCGTTTGCAGGAATTATACTCAGCGTCAATAGTTATTTATTTACTTACTTCGCATTATTCGCAACAATAATTATGATGAGACAAAGGATTATTCTTACTTATTGTTTTAAATTGGAAATAAAGTTAGAATGCGCCTGGGAGATAAGGCATCCAAAATATCCTTGTTGGAGGCCTCTTCACCAGGGTTACAGCTGAAAATTTTCGAAAAGGGTCACACAAAGGGGATTTTCCAGAAAAAGGGGCCAAAAAAAGGATAAGTATTAAAAAAGGGTCAGTATTTCCCATTTTAAAGAAAATAATAAGACCAAGTCTTTATATACAAACAAAAAATATTTATTTCAGGTAGGAAGTGCTCAAAAAACTTAACTTTTTTATAGAATGCCCTATCCTGTTTTAAAACGTCTGAAAAAAAGGTTGTTCTTCATTTTATAATGCTTTTATTTAGCGATTTTAAACAAATTTTAGGGCTTGTTTCCAATTTTGCAATTGTTTGCGAATTTTAGCCATATTCGCGACAAATGCGATGTTTTCTGTAAGTTTTCTTATTCTTTAAAGCTTTTAAGATTTTTAATAAATATTAGCAATTTATATTAGCTAACTTAGCAATTTTTGCCATTCCTTTTAGTTTTAGGGACTTTAAATCATTTTTATGACTTGTTTGGAATATAAAAAATGTTGGCTAATTTTTTGCAAACTTTTCCGAATTCTTCAATTTTTGCGTAGGTTTATTGCTCTCTCTTTGAAGCAATCGTCACCGTTTATAAACCGAAGTCACCTATTTTACAGGGCAATCAAACACTGCACAGAAAAAAGTGTTTTATCAATTAAAAAAATCGTTTTAAAAGTATTTAAATTTGATTAATGTGATAATTGAATCAATAATTTTTTTAGTCGAAAGAAAATTAAAAATTTAATTTTGATCTAATTAATATTTTAGTTGTTTTGAAATAAATTTTTAATTAAAATTTTAATGAAATAACAAAAAAATCTTAATTGACTTTTTTTGTTTAAAATAAAAAAATTTTTACATGTGGAGTTGTTGTTGGGAATTGTCAATATTTATTTAAATAAATGACAACACTTTTTTAATTAAAATTAAAAATATCCTTTACTGAAAATATTATTTAAAAATTTTAAAATTATTAGTAATCAATATAATCATTTTGGTAATAGGTGCAAAATCAAAAACTTGTTTGCTTGATATTATGAATTTGGTATAAATTTAGTGATTGGAGAAATTTAATAATTTTTTCTGTGTGTCAATTAATACGGGACGATAAGTTCAATGCCTTATGCCATTAGTAAGGGCGAACTTTTTAAAATAAATTTCTTTTGGAGAACAAAACATTTTTAAGAAACAAACACCAAATTGCATATCTAAATTAAAATGCCACATTTTTTGTTGATAAGAAAACACCATAAGTTATTCAATATATAAAAAATATATATGTATAAAAAATAACACATATGTATTTATGTATATGAGTTATGTTATAATTATTTTTTAGGGAAATTATATTTGAATTTGTACTTTACTAGCGAAAATCTAATTCAATGCTAATTGCGAAAACATTTGATTAGCTGAAGTACTCCTGTTCAGCAGTGTTGACAAGAGACAAAATGTGAGTGCTATTTCCAAAAAGGGTCAAAAAGGTTGCAAGTTCCCAAGTGAAAGAGAATCTGTAAGAGTTGTTTTTTGGTACTTTTTCGTACTTTATTGTCTTTCAATAGGTCGTTTTTGAATTTTCGTTAGTATTGCACCTACAAACATAAAATGAAACAAGCAATGCGTTGAGTGAATGAGCATAAAAATGGGCAAATTGGAAAAATATATCGATATATATCGTATCGATTAATTAAAATATCGATGTATCGATGTATCGAACGTATTAAGCTGAAATTATTACCAAATTTCAATACAAATTTACATAGGCACAAACATATTACATCAAATTTACTGTCTGTCCCCCGATTTCGAACGCTTAACTTTTATTTAAAACAAAAGCCAATTTTAAAATTTACTTTTTAAGGTAAGTTATGCGAAATAAGTTTTCGTTTGAAATCGAGGGACCGGCCGTTAATTCTACGATAAAAAAAATTCAAAAAATGTAAAGAATACAAAAAAATATCAAATCTAAAAAAAAAAAATAATTGGGATTATATAATGCCGGATTATGTACTGTCGGTAAACAAAACTTGTGACACATGCTATACAAGTAAACTGTGCAATATTTTTATTTTTATTTTTTTTTTTTTTTTTTTTTATTTTTATTAATTCAATATTACAATTTTACAATTATGGTGAGGTCTCAGCGCCCCTAGGGCTTTGTTGAGACTGCGTTGGCAAAAAAATACAAATTGTTTATGATTTTTTAAATTATTACATAAAAAATAAAAAAAAAAAGAAATAAAATAGTTAAATTACACTACATTAAAAGCATTTCAATATTATTAAGATAAAAATCTTTAAGCTTTTTCTTAAATAATGTTATTGATGTACAATTTTTTAAAAATTGGGGCAAATTATTGTATTCCAACCCACCCGAGTATTCTATTCTTTGTTTAGTGATTTCTAGACGACATCTAGGAATCCTTAAATTCGAATTGTTTCTTGTATTAAAAAACATTTGATTGACAGAAAAACTGATCGTGTGATGTCCAATATTATGTATGGTTTCATAAATATATATCAATAACTGCTGTTTATAAATACCATATATTGGTAAAACATTTTTTGCAATATCCTTATAAAGCAGCAAAGTAGGGTATAATGGCGGCAAATTAAAAACAGCCTTTAGCGATTTGTTTTGTATAACCTGTAAGCTTTTTAGATCAGCATTTCTTTTAAATCCATATTCAAGCGTAAGATAATTAAGATGACTTTGTATAAGAGCTTGAAAAATCAATTATTTAGTTTTTTCATCAAGTTTATGTCGTAGTTTGAATAAAACGCCAAGTGCAGGAGATATTTTTGATCGAACATATTTAATGTGATGTTGCCGGGTTAAATTGTTTTGCAAGATAATTCCCAAATACTTTGTAGAGTCTTCTTCAGCAATTTGTTTTCCATCTATAAATAATGGATGTTCTCCAGAAAAACGACTTGGTTGAGGTCTAAAACGTACGAGTTTTGTTTTATTATGATTGAGCACTAATTTATTAATTCTCGCAAATTCTGCAATTAGTGATGCATCTCTTTCTCCAAATGTTTTAAAAACTAAACTTTCCTTATAAGGATAAAGTAGGCATAAGTCATCAGCGTACATTACAATTTTTCCATGCAGTCCCAAGTTATTGATATCGTTAACATAAATATTAAACAATAAAGGGCCTAGCACACTCCCTTGGGGAACTCCATGCCTAATAGCACCCATTGAGCTTATGCTTTTGTTTATTTCCACATATTGCCTGCGATTTTCTAAATAACTTCTAAAAAAATCGAGTTCTCTTTCTCTTACACCATAAAACTTTAATTTTTTCAGCCAGAATTAAATGATTAACTAGATCGAAAGCTTTAGAAAAATCATAAAAAATAGCACCAACTCCAGTGAAACCTCTATCCAAACCATCACAAATATAATTGACAACATTCACCACCGCTTCATCTGTACCGCACCCCTTTCGAAAACCATATTGATTGGGATATATTAAATCTTCATTGCACAAATATGTTGACAATTGCTTGTGTAAGATTTTTTCAAAAATTTTATCAATGACAGATAAGACTGCAATAGGTCGAAACTTATCTAGTGTATTTCCATTTACTTCTTTAGGAATCGGAATAATTTTGTGAATTTTAAGTTTGTCGGGATATATTGAATGATTAATACATGAATTAAAAATCTTAGTTAATAAAGGTGTTATAATCTCTCTACATTCAACCATACACTTTGACGTTATTCCATCACTCCCTGGACTTTTATTGATATCCAAATGCGTTATTTAGTCATAAACTTGATTTTCATAAATATGGCAAAAAACAAACTGATTGCGATTATAGTTTAAAGATCGAAACATATTACAATGATCCATAGAGTTATATGTGATTCCGTTATTTAAACTTTCCACAGATTTTAAAAAGTGTTGATTTAAAATTTCGGCTATATCATAATCATTTGCAATTATTTGGTTCTCATCATTTTTTACAATAATGCCAGATCTAGAACTTCTTCCAAGCGTTTTGTTCACGAATTGCCAACATTTCCGTGGATTATCACGGGTATTATATAAATTGTCTTGATAATAATTTATCATACTCCTTTTGAATGCTAGTTTTAATATTTTGCTGATTCTCTTAATACTGTCATTTAAATCAGTTTTATTTATCTCTCTTCTTCTTTTTCTTAACAGTTTCTTTTTGTATTCCATAAGAGATTGTAAATTGGCATTAACCCATGGTGTTAGTTCAAGTTTTAAATCTTTTTTTGTGCTGGTTGCAACTGTTGAATTAATAACAGCATTTGTTATAGACTCTATTAAGTACGTAGTGTCAACATCGGGATTATTAGTAAAACTTGAAACAGTTAGTGTGCGACTTAGATTTCGTTTAACATGTTCATAGTTATAATGATAACGAAAAACATCCATGAAATCTGTTATATTAGTTACAGAATCAATTACTATATTTATTAAGTTATGGTCTGATAGTGTCCATTCCACGGAATTAACTTTAAGTTCCATTTCAATATTAGAAAAAACATTATCTATTGAAGTTCCACTACTAGGTCGAGTAATAAGAGTATGACAGTTTCTGAAATCATAGCATCGAAAAAGATCATTTAGATCATGCGCCTGAGGATTATACATAAAATCAATATTAGTGTCTCCAACAAATATACAGGGATTTGGAGCTAGCCTTGTAAGACAATTTTCAATATATGCAAAGAATTTTTCCGTTTTACATTTTTGAGATCTATAAAAGGACATATAAGAACATGCTCAAATAAAAAAAAAACAAACAAATTTTTTTTTATTATTAACATTCCAACTTTGATGGGCCTATTGCTGCTAATACGCCATAATTAAGGCGATTCTTTGCATAATTCTAGGAAATCTTTCCAGAATATTTTTCCGCGCTTATTTTTTTGTTTTCATCTCTTAAAAAACCGAGACAAAACTGAACTGTGTAATCTATGAAAATGTTAAATCTTAATATTAGTTAAAAAACATATGATGCAATTCTTAAAAAACAACAGTATTGTAAGCAGTTGTGCAACGGCGAAAATGTTGAATTTTATTATAAAGATATCTTAAAAATATCGAATTCGATAGTCGTAGATAAATATAGATGTATTGATATATGGGTATTTTTAATATCGGCGATATATATCGGTTATAATTTTTTTAATTATCGATATTTTGACATATCGAGATTTATTGACCATCCCTAAATGAGCATCTGTAAGAAGCGCCTATTAGCTGTAAGTAGATTAAAAGTTATTGAGTGAACGTTAGAGAGTTGCTCATAGGGAAAGTTACTACTTCCAGTAATTTTTAGTATAAAAAATACTTAATTTTCAAATAAAACATCAGTTAATTTAGTAAACTAAAGACAAAAGAACCTTTTTATTTCATTAGTTTTATACGACTAGAAATCGCACTAAAATTGTATGAAGATGGGTCCATGATTTACCATAGGCCACATGTAAAGCGTTCTTCCTAAAATCATTTAAAATAGCATTACTTGCCTGTTCAATAATAAACGTCAACGTTCGCATAGAAAATAACATTTAAAACAAAAAAAAATTTTAAAACTTTGTTGTTGTTTTAAATGTTATTTTCTATGCGAACGTTAAGTTCTAAAAAAATGTTATCACTTTATTGAGGTTCGGTTTAATTTAAGTTTATTTTAATATTTTTGATGATAATTTACGATCGGTTCAATATAAAATCTGCTCCTGAAAATCGCCTAATCCGCCTAATAATATTCGTGAAACAAGTCAGGATATCTTATTAAACTAAGGCAACTGATTATACAACCATAAATTTCATAGATAGGAAACTCCCTTAAAATTGAAAACAATATACATAGTATAGAACTAGTATGCCAACTGGAGAGAGCGTTCTCAATTTTTTAGTTCACCCCTCACACATATACGTTCTGTGTGAACTCAACACATATAAAAACAACAAAAACAAAATTTGAAATTTTTCAATTTAAACTTTTTCACAATATACACAGAAAAAATTATTAAATTTCTCCTATCACCAAATTTGTTCTAAATTCATAATATCAAGCAAACAAGTTGTTGATTTTGCACCTATTACCAAAATGATGATATTGATTACTAAAAATTTTAAAATTTTGAAAAAATATTTTCAATAAATGATATTTTTAATTTTCATTAAATTATTTTTATGAAGACAGGAATTTTACAACATGAAATTAATTAAAATTGTTATTGATAATTTTTTATTCTTGACTGCGCTGAGATTTGAACCCAGGCGTTCACGGTCAGGTTGCCCAGACTAGTTTCGATTGTAACCACACAATCTCTTCAGTGGGGTTTGCCGTCTTACTCACTCGGCTATTGCAGCCGGATGACGTCAATAGTCAAACATCAATCTTTAAACCAAATGGTATTTCACCTTGGTAGATCGAAATTTGCTTTTGAATGAATGATTATCTATTTTAATTGATTTACATGTTCTTCTTAACTTCTGTTTTTTCGAAACTAGTCTGGGCAACCTGACCGTGAACGAATGAAAAATTATCAATAAAAATTTTAATTAATTTCATGTTGTAAAATTCCTGTCTTCATAAAAATAATTTAATGAAAATTAAATTCAATGAACTTAAGCCTAATTAAAAATATCTAAATTTGGATTAAAAACCATTAACAGTTCAATAAAATAACCACAATACTAATTATTTTTAATTTTAATTAAAAAAGTGATCAAAAAACTTTGAAATTTTAAACAATGTGTTAATTTATTTAAATATTTTTATGTTTAAATTATTTTGTTTTAAACGAAAAAAGTCAATTAAGATTTTTTGTTATTTAATTAAAATTTTAATTGAAAATTTATTTCAAAATAACTAAAATGTTAATTAAATCAATATTAAATTTTTAAATTTTTTCAGCTAAAAAAATTATTGATTCAATTATTACATTAATTAAATTAAAATACTTTTTAAACCATTTTTTTAATTGATAAAACACTTTTTTCTGTGTATAAATTTTTGTTAAATTTTATGACACAAACACATAATTAATAATTTTTTCCAACACATATTGCTTATTTGCTTTTGCAAAATGTTTTTATTTTTTACAAACTAAAAATTTTTAAATAAATTTATTTGACACTAATTTTTTTCTGTTGTTAATCTTATTAAGGCCAGCAGAGTAGTATTTTGTGGTATGAAAAAATATTTAAAATCTTAAATTATATAAATATTTTCCGGTATTGCAGAATAAAATTTAAACAAACATTGTTTTTTACGTTTATAAATGCAGACAGCATTAAATAAATTGAAAATTTTTCGAATTAAGAAAATTTTATTTTATAGCCAATTTACACTACAACGAAATCTAGTACTTTCGAGATTTCGAGCCAAATCTAGTTGTTTTTGGCTAGATTTCCGCTACAAAACAAAATCTACTCCGTAACTAATTTGGACGAAATCTATTCGAAATCTAGTAGTACTTATTGATGCAACTATGTTTTTCCCCATATAGCACCAAAAAGTACTTCCCTGCACAAGAAAAAAATGACATTTAACCAAAAACAAAAACAGTAATAGCTGCGTGTTAAAATTGCTAAAAAAAATTCAAAAATTTTGTAAAATAGTAAAAAAATGCAAATGACAAATAATATTGATAAAATAAATTAAGTTGATTATAAAGAAAATGTAATGCAAATTTTTAAATGCCTAAATTTTTAAATGCCTATGTAAGTATGTGTTACACCAAAAACTTTCAGTCGGCGGTTTTTGTTGTGAAAACAAAACCTCGCTAATGTCAAACAAGTATAATGTAAACGAACTAGATTTGGAGGAAGATTTCAAATGAAATCTACTGAACTTGAACGATGTAATGTAAATGCCCTATTAGAAAACTTTTATTGCCACAATCTATACGATTTTATGCAACTATGTTGAGGGGTGAAAATAGTTTTAAGCACCAATACATTTAAAAAAAAGTCTTACTAATACAAACATATACTAGGTAATTTTTTTAATGCGTTTCTTAAGGTGTTATGATACTTGCTATTTTTTGTATTGGATTTTTTTAGGATTGACTGAATGAAACAAGAAATGCGAGAAAGAACAAGAAATACAATACAATATAAAATGTAACATAACAAACAATATTGCCCACGTTTTGTTCCGACAAAAACCGTCAAAAAAAGCTATAAATCGCAAAAAAAAAGTTAAAACCCGCTACTTTCGATCAAAAACTAAAAAAGTTAGCAGCAGTGCTAACATTTAATCTGGAAATGTCAATTTTAAGTTACAAATTTTTATATTTTTTTTGACAGTCTAAGATTATTTATCGATAACACACGTATATTTTTTTGACATTTCAAGATTTTTTTATGGTATAATCAAACTCTTTACACTTAGTCAGTTTTCCTATGCAAATATATTTGCACTGTTCTCCAATATAGAAAAAATACAAAAAATAGCAAGTATCATAACACCTTTAACAATATTTTAAAAGAAATTTAATTTATTTTTACATTTTATTGCATTTAAAACAATGCCTAAAGTTTTATTTCGTACTATCCTTGGCGCTGGTTCCTTATCATATTAAACCAAGGAAAAACAAAAGAAAAACAAGCCACTTTGGGGTTTTTTGTTCTCTAGGCGTTGCTGTCTGGGTAAAATAGCAGTCTATATCTCAAGCTCATTCAGCATAAAATTTACACCTTTAATAAACAGTGGTTGACCAAAGTCTCATCTGGAATTATTGGAAACAGTATGTATACTCACTCCACCCTACGTGGAGAGTATACTGCTTATTCTGATATGTGAAACACATAAAAATATTATGCTTCGACCCTAATTTCAGCATACCGATCGACTTAAAATGACCTCCTGAATCGACCTAACGATATCCGTTCATCCGGCTGGCTGTATACTTTTGTACGCAAATTACAGTTCACCATTTTAGAGACAATTTGATGAAATTTGGTACCAATGACTAAATTTTCATAAGGACGAATTGCAGGAATCGACCTTCTTAAAGCCCCTATATACACTTCTTTCTAGAATATAGTCTTCCAGGGTTTATACGAAACCATCTTATTATGCTGGTATTTCGATTGAACTTGGCCCAGAAATATTTTATTCCAACCTTAATCATTCAACCAAAATTTATTTAAACCAGACTAAAGGTGACCACAGCTAACATAAAAATGATGTCCCCCAATAAAGCTTTTAACGCCATAACAACCTTATAAATATTTGTATTGATACGCAATTTGGTGACGATAACTTTAATGTCGTGACATGAAGGTCCACAATTGACTACAGGTCCCATACAAACGCTTTCCAAAAAATCTTATTCAGATGTAGATATCTAGATAATATTCGGCACAAAGAAATCGTATAAGTACATAAAGCTTAAGCTAATAACATAATAATTTTGTTTTGGCTCATCCATGATTGATCATTAGTCAAAAATAGGGTATTAGTCAAATGTAGGTAGGCTATTATGTAGTCGGGCTTTCTCACTTATTTTTTTAATAATTAGGTTTATATCAGTTGAAATATTCCCAGCAAACAGTAAAGCTTGATGTGAAATTAATAATGATATTTAATTAAGACCCTTCTGAAATATATATTTCTACAAAATGGTTAAATATCATTCAAAACTTGACAACAGACTTAAGTTTTTGACAAGCGAGTTTCATATCTATGTAATCTATGTATACTACTGTGAGGTCTGGTTTTATAAAGATTGGCTTATAATTTATACAGAACATATAAATCCCACTCTTGAGTTATTCGAACTCTCGGCGAAGGACATTGAAGATTCGGCAAAGCCGAATATAGCACTCTTACTTCTTGTATATTTTATTGCCCAATTTAATTGTAAAAGCCTATAAAATACTAACGGCCAATTTCACCAAGTTCAGTTATAATTTAGTATAATTATAAATGAAAGTTATTTAGGTTGAAAACATATCGTTAACTGAAAATTAAAGTAATAGTAAGTTTTTTGAACTGGTAAAGTTGGCCGTAATTCATGTAATTTTATGCTTTTTTTTGTTGTGTCAAATTGAATCGTTTATTTTTATATAATATTTTTAGCACTTTTTAAAGCATTTTTTTCCATTTTTTTAAGCATTTTGTTGCGGTACGGTTTAAAAAATTAACAAAATTTTTAACAGCACTCCTTGTGCAATATTTTACTTTTATTTTTGTATCAAACTTAAAATTTACAATTTTATATGTACAATATAATTAAGTGGTATGGCGAGCGCTTTAAAACAATTTTGTCTTTTACCGTACGCTTGATGACTGACTTCTTTTTACCAAAAAATTAAAATTAAGAAAAAAACATCTTCTTAATAAGTTAAAGGGACCGTTAGTTATTTTTGGGACAAATAAATATATACACAATTATTGCTAGTGGTAAATGCATATATGCATGCAAACATACATATACTGCCTGTTACTTGTTTATAACAAAAGTAATATGCAATATGAATATGCGTAACCCAGTGAACATTTTAGACAAAATTGTTATTTATGAAATAATGAATTTAACTTTGCGATTAAAATATATTTTTGCGGCAACATTCTCCCCCTCGTAAAGAAGCCACGTGGACGAGTTTACTAATTATTTTTGCCGACATCCAGTTTAGCTATTTTGACTGCAGGTCGCTGAAGTACGCCCTTCTGTGTTTGCACTGCGACTTGGTGCACTTGCCCATCTTTAGACACGGTAGTGTTTATTATCTTCCCTTTTGGCCAGCAATTTCTAGGTTGATTTTCGTCGATGATAATAACTATATCGCCAACCTGTAGAGGAGCCGTTTTTTGGAACCATTTACATCTCTTCGTGAGCATTGGTAGGTATTCTCTTATCCATCGACGCCAGAATTGTTTTGTAAATTCCTGAGTTTGTCTCCATCGTAAGCGTAGGTCACCTTCTTGATGTACAATAGGCTTATAGCCGGTAGATGAGCCTAGTAGCAGGTGGTTAGGTGTTAGCGCTTCATCATCACATGTATCGAGGGAAACGAATGTGAGTGGTCGTGAGTTTATTATGAATTCCGCTTCGGCCATTGCGTTTCGTAGAGTCTCATCATTAAAATTCATATGTGGACATATATTCGAAAGAGTATTTTTTATGGAGCGTACAAGCCTTTCCCATGCTCCACCCATGTGGGGGGCAGCAGGTGGATTAAATTTCCACTTTATAACATCTAAGGCTTTGGCTATCCCATTCAAATCGATTTGCTTACATTCGGAAGCAAATATTCTTGATGTCGCTTTAAAATTTGTACCATTGTCGGTGTATATTTCCCGTGGTGCTCCTCTGCGGGCAATGAAATTGTTTATGCACATTACACAAGAGCTGGTATCTAAACTGTGAGCTATTTCCACATGTATTGCCCGCACGGTGAGGCACGTGAAGAGTACTCCCCAACGTTTTTCTTTTCTTCTTCCCACATTTACGTACAGTGGACCAAAGTAGTCGATGCCGACATAGGTAAATGGCCTTTCGAGGATTGCTAATCTTGCTGGTGGCAATGAAGACATCTGCGGCATACTGGCTACGGCTGATAAATTTTTGCAATATTGGCAAGATCGACGTATGCTTCTATAAAGAACTCGTAGTTTTGGTATATAGTATTGAGCTTTAATTGTATTGATGACTGTTTCGTGCGATATGTGGTGAAAAGCTTCATGAGTGTAGCGGACTAGCAGGACGGTAACGTCGCGCATGGTAGGCAATACTACCGGGTTTCGGTCATTCAAGTATGATGCACGTCCTCTCACTCGCAAGATGCTCTCGTCATCTAGAAATATAATGAAACATATCAGCTTGCTTCTCGTTTCAATGCTCTTACCATTTTTTAGACAGCATATTTCTTCTGAAAATTCACTTCCTTGTGCCAATCGAAACAAGATACTTTTTGCCTTTTGTATCATCTCATAAGACAATTTCTCTGGCAATTGTTTGTTATCACATTTTGCTTTGAGTTTACTCACGTAGAGAAGAAAGGTTGCCACTGCTCTGTATAATCGTCTCCAGTTAGAGAAATATTTATAGTTAATATTAACGTTATGTACCCTTTTTGCGAGTAAAATACTACGTCTCATTTCTTCGTTAGTGCATTCCCCAAAATTAGTGCAAATTGGCCAGTATGAATTTTCTTCATGCAGAAATTTAGGGCCGTGAAACCACATCGAAACATCTCGTTTTATAGAACTTTTAGTTGCCAAATCTGCCGGATTTTCTTTTGAAGGCACCCATCGCCATTGTGAAACATTGGTGTCTTCTAGGATTTCACCTACACGGTGCATTACAAATTGCTGAAATTTTCTCGGATCCATTCGAAGCCATTGAATGACTGTTTTTGAGTCTGACCAGAAAGTCTTTGATGTGATTTTTATCCGTTGATTTCTTGATATTATTTTGGCTATTCTCACGCCAAGTACAGCAGCTTGGAGCTCCAGTCTTGGTATAGATGTGGGTTTTAGGGGGGCAACTTTTGATTTGCCCGCAACCAACGTAACAGTGCAGGCATTTTGAAAAACCACACGAAGATAGCAGGCAGCAGCGTAAGCTTCCTCGCCCGCATCAACAAATGTGTGCAGCTCAACCTCAAGAGCATGGTCTAGATATGGGGAATAGCATCGTGGAATTTGTAATGTAGGTATTTGATTCAGCAAGGCTTTCCATTTTTGCCATTTCACATTTTGTGAATCGTACAATTGGACGTCCCAGTCGATGTCAGATCGCCAGACTTCTTGTAGAAGGATTTTCAGCGCTGTTGTATAACATAATAAGAAGCCAAGGGGGTCGAATATCGACATAAGCACTTGAAGAAGCTCCCTTTTTGTGGGGATTGCATCGCCCTTGAATACGTCACGCCGCAGCCTGGCGAACCTGAAAATATAAACAAAGGAATCTTTATGAGGATCCCAGTACATACCGAGAACCTTTTCTGTATTAGCAAGGTCTTTTGGTTTTTGTTCTTGCGAAGGATCATCGTTGAGGTAATTCATGACTGCGGTGTCGTTGGAAGCCCAGTTTCTTATATGAAATCCGCCGGCGGAGTGAATTCTTTTTACTTGCAATGCTAATTCAATTGCCTTATGCTCGTTGGCGACACTGTCGATGAAGTCATCCACATAATGGTACTGTTGAATTGCTTCTACAGCTCGTGGATATTCAGCTTTAAACTGTTCAGCATTGAAGTCACGAACATAATGTGCTATGCAGGGGGCGCAGCAAATTCCGAAGGTTAAGGCACGCATAACATAGACACTTGGTTGTTCATCATCGTCTTTGTCCCACCACAGAAATCTTTGGGCGTGCATGTCTTGCTCCCTTACATTAATCCTGTGGAACATCTCCTTGATATCACCACAAATTGCCACTTTGCCCACACGAAAACTCAACAGAATATCGACTAATGATTTTAGAAGGGGTGGCCCCTGATGTAAAAAATCGTTAAGACAAACGCCATTTGATTTAGCAGCCGCATCCCACACCATTCGAACTTTTCCTGGCTTGTTGGGGTTCCTGATTAGAAATGTTGGAAGATACCAAATCGAATTATTAGAGGAGCTAATTTCGTTCACCGTCAGTTTTTTGGCGTAACCCTTTTGAAGCAAGTTATCTATCTGCTCCTGAAGAGCGATTTTTAAATTTTCGTCTTTTTGAAACTTCTTTTTTAGACACATGAGGCGCTTATAGGCATGATTGTAGCTTTCTGGCAGGTTTTGAAATTCATTTTTCCAGAGAAGACCAACTTCGTACCGATCGCCAATATTTTGGCACGTTGCCTTCAGAATCTTCATCGACTCGTTGTCTTCTGCTGAAAGTATTGATTTTGGTCTTGGTTCTTCAAAGTTGAAGTTTTCTTTTACTAATTGATGTAGTTCATCGTACTTCTTCTCACACTTACAGCTATGAATATTGAGCCAGGCCCTTTTTTGTGATCCTGCATTTGCACCTTGAATTGTCCACCCTATTCTTGTTTTAGTGGCTATCGGTTGACACCACATACCTTCACGAACTCTTAAGGGAACCGCAATATTCCAATTATCTGCTCCTATCAGAATTGTTGGCTTCACATTCGTATAAGACTTTATAGGAAGACCAGTCAAATGCGGGTATTTTTGAACCATTTCACACATGTCCAATGATTGCGTTGGCAGATCTAAGTCATCAATAGTATGAACACCTTTTAATACAAACTGCGCGCCACTGTTAGGATTTGAAATTTTAATTGACGCCTTTATGGACGAGTTCTCCGTTCGAGTTGTATCTCCAGTCCATTTTAAGCAAAGTGGCTCATTAACACCTTCAATTTCGAGCATATCGAATACTTTTTGTTCAATTAGGGTCACCGAAGAGCCCTCATCAAGAAACGCAAAGGTTTCCATAAACCCATTTTTCTTTTGAATACGTATGGGCAAAATTCTAAAAAGGGAGCTTTGGTTCGGCAACGCGGAGTTGTGCGAGTTCACTGAGTTGCGGCTTGTAGCATTTTCTTGGGTTCTCACGTGCTCCGAGGTCGATGACTGATGAATATTGTTGTTACCGTTGTGAAGCAAACGATGATGCTTGGAACTACACCCCTCAACACCACATTCGTTATTTTTGAAACATTTGCGACGGTGTTTGTTTAAACATTGGCGACATAAATTAAACTTCTTCACCACCTCCCATTTTTCGTTTATTGAAAGTTTTTTAAATTCACTACACAAGGGTACTTTATGCTCAGAGCTGTCGCACACAAAGCACTTAATGTCCCGTTGAAATATATTTTCAGTGTGTGAATTTAAAGTTGCATGTTTCGTAGGCGTAACTGTTGAAACTACGGTGCTTGCGGCGTCTGCGATTTTAAATATCCAATCACTAAAAGTTTTTACTATTGGGACGTGATCATCTTTAGGGTGCATGGCCCAGTTGAGTTTGTATTGAGATGATAATTTATCTACCAGTTCTTTCACTAACATAGGGTTGTGCAGATGTGTATCCAGTTTGCAAGCCTCCATGGTGGAGCATATATTTTTTACGCACAAGGCAAATTCAATAATTGATTCTAACTTTTCTTTTGGCGGGGGCAGTTTTCTGGCCTTTTCGATTAATCTTTCTAAAATATGTTCGGGCCGTCCAAAGCACATCCATAAGGTCTGAATAATCTCTGGTACCATTGTGGGCATCATTAGCTTGCTTCTGACTAAGTCCCTAGCCTTTCCTTTCAGGCACGACTGCAAGCGAATTAAATTTTCTCCATGAGAATAACCTGCAACTTCTGTACTCGTTTCAAAGCTGCTAATGAATAATGGCCACTCTTCTGGATCGCCATGAAACTGCGGCAGTTCCTTAGGAATTGCTTGCCTTGCCGCTAGTTGTGAGGGTGTTGGTCCTACCATGGGATTCCAATTTGACGAAATGTTGTTAGCGATTTGGTTCAATGGTGACTCATTTCGTACAAACTGAGACAGTATTTGATACTTTTTTTCCATAAATTCTTGTTGAATTCTCTGCTGCTCTTCAAGCATTTTAAGCTGTAAATTCATTTGTGAGACGATGTGGTCGTTCTGTTGTTGTATATTATTAGGCGAAAAAAATGTTGCATTTGTAGGGGCGACTGATGTGGTTGGTTGTTGCTCCTTTGTGGAGTAAACGACGTTTGTGCTACCGTAATTAGATTGTTTGTGAGTTTGAAACGTGGTTACTCTACTCATAGGCACTGATGGCATAGCGACACTCTTCTTGCTGTTTCTCATATTGATCATACCTGCCGTTTGCTGAATTTCTCCTGCCATTGTCGGGGACGAAGCTGCATGTGGCTGATTTGGTAGACCAGTGGAATTAGCGATAGGAATATTATGTTCCATATGTTCTGTGTTGCCAGCATTATCCTCTTCGTTGCTGTTACAATTTTCACAGCTCCAACTCACATTAGCAATTGCGCTATTTACCGCGACACATTCGTAATGATACCACAGATCGCATTTATCACATTGTACCATTCGAATATTGTCTACAGCATCGCATTTGTTGCAATTAAATTCTGTAAACGGAGCTTCACTTTCGGCCATTTTAGTCAAATTATTCTTTTCCCGGAATAAACTTTTACTTTTCAAAAAAAATTGTTTTAAAGACTGTTGCGGTACGGTTTAAAAAATTAACAAATTTTTTAACAGCACTCCTTGTGCAATATTTTACTTTTATTTTTGTATCAAACTTAAAATTTACAATTTTATATGTACAATATAATTAAGTGGTATGGCGAGCGCTTTAAAACAATTTTTTTTGAAAAGTAAAAGTTTATTCCGGGGAAAGAATAATTTGACTAAAATTTTACAAAAATTTTACATTTTTCCTTTATTAAGTTTTGGCAACACTGGCCATAAGCACCCAAACATACCTACAACTTTCATATTTATAATATTACCAATGTTAAAAGATGCTTGCACTAAAACCTATTAGAATCTTGTTGATATAAACGTTATATTTATTTGTAGGAGTTAGAACATTCAAGCAACATATATCTTGTTATGGTGCATCATATTAGGGAAGCCAATCCCGATAATCCCGGGATTTTCGGGATTCAGCGAATTCCGCATCCCGGTATTTGAATTTTATAATTCCGGGATTTTGGGACTTAGTAAATTCCGAAATCGTTAACTTAATTTTTGGATTTACATTTAAAAATGTTAAACGTTGTTATTCTTTTTAAGCGTGTCCAAAAATTTTAAAGGCATTTTAATGTGAGAAGTGCTAAAAATATTTAAAGAAGAAAATTAATTTTAGAAATAAATGTCTTTTGAAATACAAAAAACAAAAAGAAAAACCAAAAGTTTCGTGAGATTTTATTATCTAATTGATTCTACTGGTGCACCAAATGCAAAATTTAAACTTTACTCTTTACATCCTTAGGCTTATTAAAGTGTTTTCCGAGAGTGGGCATGGGATCTGCGGTAATTTATGGAGCGATTTCACGAAATTAAATAGTGTAATCAGTGCTGCCACGACTCATAACATTTTTACAACCCAAGTTTTTGAAAAAGTTACTAAATGTCAAAAAATATAACCAAATTAGAAATGCCTTTTGTTAATCAAAAAAAAACATTACAATTAATAGGAAAATATTTATTATTAATTAAGAAAACGAAAAAAGAAACGTAATTCTTGTACATATTAAAAAAATAACGAGAAACTAAACGATTTTGTTTGTCGTGCTTAATTCCCCATTCTTATAATTGATAAAGTTACTGAAATTTATTGTTGGAGGATAAGCTGTTCCTATGCGCATTTCACTGGTTGCTTAGGCCAGATCATCAGGAAACTTTCTCCTAAATAATTTTAGAAAAGCCAAAGCTATCAGCAAACAAGGCTACAGAGGGAATGAGAATTACCTACAAACACTAAAAAACAATAAATTTCAGTATTTTTTTTATCAATTAATAAAAAAGGGAATTAGGCACAACAAACAAAATCTTTTAATAAATAATAGTATTCCCAAAAACAACTTTGATAATAAATAACGAGAAACTTAAATTAAAAGTTTTTATTTATTTGAGACCTTTTTCATAAAAATTCTTTTTATTTTATAAGAGTTAATTTAACCCGTCAAATTTCCATACAAAATTCAGTACAAAATTCAGTATATTGAAAGTTAATAAATTGATTTTTTTTTTGAATATATTCTGTACCATAAACGAAATTATTACTTCGCAGTTATAAATAACAAAAAAGGAAAAATTATATTGTTTTATGCTTTTTAACTCTCAGTGGCAGGGCTGTCAAATGTTGCGATTTTTTAATACTCTTGTTGATGAAAATTTATGTTTGGCGATTGTTGTCAAAGGTTTTTTTTATATTAAAAAATACTGCCAAAAAATATTAAATAAATGTGCATACATACATACCGGCAGGTTATAAAAAATAAAATTTCTAAAATTCACGCCATTTTCTTAAGCTTAGTTTAGACGATATGTTGAATCAGCATATTAATGATGAAAAATGTGTTACAACTGCCAGCATATCGTGTAAACGCAAAAATTTTTCAACATACGTATGTTTAATAACATTTGCTAGCTCTTTGTTAACAATGCAAACAAACGTATGTTGGAAATTTTAGCATATCGTGTGAACAGCGTATTATTAGTGCTTGACAAATTTCCTGCGTATGATGGCAGATATGTTATTTGTTGAAAATCGTATTTAAGCTTTTCAGCATATGACAAATTTGTATGCATATGTACCGAACTTAACTTAAAAATTAATTGAATTGTTTTACTTTTATTTAATTAAAAATGTAAATATGGCATTTATACATATGCGGAAAATAAAATATGTTGATATATGTTTTTGTTTAAATATTTCTTTTGTTTATTTATTTAGTTACAATTTTTGTGTAGAGTAATACAAAATTAGATAATATCTGAAAACGGTCAACTAGATTATTTCTAAAAAGAAAAAAATAAACTTTTACTATCAACTTAAAACGTCATTACACAATTTATATGATAAAAAAGCTTGTCGCGAGATTGACTTGTGTAGAGGAAATAAAAGAACTTGATGATATTGGTTTTAACTATTAACATTTTCAAACTAAGTAAATACGAGCACATAAATTTAGCGACAAGCTTCTACATCATATTAATTGTGTAATGACGTTATAAGTTGAGAGTTAAAGTTTATTTTTTTCTTTTTGGTGCATTCAAATTAAAGCTCGTTTTTAAAAAAGGTTTTTACTTTGTATTTATTTAGAATTATATTTGCTGATACTGCCAACCTAATTCACCTTCTTCTACAAAATACATTGTCAATTCTTTTTGTATTTCTTTAGCACCGGTGATTAATTGAACGTCAACGTTTGTTGGAGTTTCTAGCGGTAAAAATGTTGAAGTTGAACTGTAAAACCTCCATTTTGATTATATTGATCGATGAATCCAAATTGTGTGTACAATTTTTTATTTGTGTCGATAATATAATTGTGAAGTACACAGCTTGCTAGAACCACTTTTTTTAGTTTTTTTCTGTGTTTAAATGGATAGGTGAACGCAAAACTCGAAAACGTGCTGACATTATACCAAACGCATTTTCAATAATGCGACGTGCACGACTCAATCGGTAATTATACACTCGTTGCACCATTGTTAAGCCACGTTGACCATACGGTTTCATTAGATTTGGTCGCATAGTAAAAGCATCATCTGCAACAAATAAATACGGAACACGTAAGTCTCGTCCTGGCAATGCAGTTGGTTCTGGTAAATTTAATTTGTTGCTGTCCATCGCCTTTGCAAAGGTACAGCGATTGAAAACACCACCATCAGAAAAACGTCCGTAACGACCGACATCAATGTAAATGAACTTGTATTCAGCATCTGCAACTCCCATTAGTACGATGCTGTGTGTACCTTTATAGTTGTAATAAATACTACCAGAATTCGGCGGCGATATCATTACCACATGCTTGCCATCAATAGCGCCAATACAATTTCGAAATTTGCCACCGTTCTTTAAATGCTTTCGCTATAGCTTTTCACTCTTCTGCAGTTGTTGGCATCTACATTATCGAGAAAAAGATGTAGCGTATAAACCGAAAATAATACTTGGGAGGTCTTACCTTCATATATGTATTTCCCTACAAGCACTGTATAAATCGCATCCAACACATGTGGAATAATTGTACTAATAGTCGATTTTGGGATACGAAAAAGAAACTGCAATGAAGAAAATGAATCACCACTGCTTAGGAAACGTAGGGTCAAAATAAGTCGATCCTTTGCTGTAATGCTTTTGCGCATCACTGTGTCTTGTTTAGTTATTATTGGTGATACCAAAGAAAGCAAATGATTGAACTGATGGATATCCATACGTAGAAAATTTTTGTATAGAGATTCTTCTTCCTCTTCCAATGCACAAATAATAGCTAGTGATATTTCCTCTGATGACATAATTTTTTTCTTTTTATTGATTTAAATAAATTTTATTGCAAAAATGGTAGTTGCATTAAAAAATAGAACAAGAGAATTGTCAAATTTATTTGTTATTTTTAACCAAATGACTACAACACTCAACATACATATCAACATTTCGTTTAGACACAACAATTGTATGCTAACTTATATGTTGAAATATCATTTGCTGGCATATGATGTATTTGAAAAATTTGGTATTTTCAGCATATCGTCTAGACACCTTACATATTGAATATGCTAATAGAGGCATTTGTTATTATTTTTAAGCATATGAGTGTAAGCATACATTTGCTGATTCAACATATCGTCTAGACTAAGCTTTACAGTAAATTCCATTATTTCTAAAATTATAGATTATATATCAATTTATTTTTGTTAATCTTTAAGATTTCTATGTGTATTTTAATATATTAAAATATTCTACTGGAAATATTGTAAATTTATAAGATTTTGCCTCAATTCAAGTTTTTAGAAACACTAAAACTACTTATGTGTGCTCTTTCAGTCATGTTCTGAAATCGATTCCGTGTGATATTATGCTCTTTCTACTTTAAGTATCACATATCTTCACTACTCTTAAGATAAGGAAAAACTACGCTCATTTAAAAAAAATGAATTGAAAATCTCCATCGATTACAACTTTATTTGATATCAATTTCAGAACATTTTATCTTAACAAAACTCTTAAAAAATATCTGGAAGCTGTTTTGAAAGGGATTTGCTGTTTTCGATAATGTATAAAATATTTCCTTTCATTTAAAACAAATTGTTAATGAGAAAATCGTAGTGCAAAGTACACATTATTCGAAGTCGTAAATAATTTACTTCAAATCGAAATACGTGATAACCTCCCATGTAAAACGTTAAAAGTTTAAAAACGTAAATTACAAGTGTATCAAGGAAAACATATTCATACGTATTATTTAAGAAAAAAATTAATCCAAATGAAAAAAAAATTTACATCTCCACATTGAGAAAAAAAATTACCAATTTTGGTTAGAAATAACCAAACACGGCAGCTCTGAGTGTGATTTATACACTACATAGTTCCCACCACCAGTGGTGGGTATAAAAATGTGGGTTTGTTAAAATAAGATTTTTATGGTTAACTGAAATAATGGATTTTGTTAATTAATTTTGAATTCAAATTTCAATTATTCATCTTAATTCATTTAATAAAAATTTTATTTTTTTATTAAGTTTGAAACAACTGAGAAAATTGAGTAAAATATAGATTTTATGTTAATTGTTTTTTAATTGAACTAATTAACACATTGTTGGAAATCGTACGTTGTTTTTTTATCATATTTTTAATTAAGTTATCAGCAGTAAAAAAAATTTGTCTTTTTTGAAGCACTCAAGAGAAAAAGTGCAGAATCGAGCGGTTCAGTAAGAGAGCTTTTATACAAAAGTTAATGATAGCGAATAAAATGTACAAAAAAGCTGCTATTTGAGTGCTGACAACGAAGAAGGTTTTAAAGCGAAAAAATAAGAATATATTATGGTTTGCGAAAATGCTTGAAAAAAGGCATTTAAACCAGTAAAAGCAAAAAAAAATAATGAATATGTTTATATAGGTAGCCTTTTAAAAAACATTTCCGGAGTGCTTTATTTGCATGTCTTGTTATGTTAAAAGAAGCGCTTATTGTCAGCAGAAAATGGTCTTCCACACCGGGAACACCCCGTACAAAAATCAGGCATCCCATCAGCAGGTTTGAAGCGATTTTAGATACGAATTCATATATAAAACCTGCTCCTTTTGGAGCACATTTTTTACTGGGTCCTTAGTTAAGAAAACATCACATCTTTTAATTGTTACCAATTTTAGTAATCAATATAACCATTAAACAACTTTGTAATATGAAATAAATTATAAAACTTTTGTTTCTAAACCTGTCTTAAAGACGTTTTTTTTTTAATAGATATCTATGAAAAGCATTTATCTTTTGACTTTTAAAAATCCCGAATACCGAAAAATCCCGGGATTTGCGGAAACCAGTCTCCATTGGCATCCCTAATCATCACCGGTGAAAAATTCGATTTTGAATTTTTTGTTACTTAGGGCTTTTTTGAAGTCATATAACGATATACATGTACTCGTATGTATCCTAATGTAATTAATAAAAAATTAATAACATAATCTACTCGTAGCTTAACAAAAATATTTCATAATTTCTAGAAATCCATTAATTAAATTTCCAACCCAACAATTTTAATTATCACAAGTCACATAAAACACCGACTGGTTAACAAAATTATTTTTTGAATTCTTGTAACATTTTAAAAGTTTCATAAAATTTTGTTAAAATTATGTTTTTTTCGCAAACAGATCCTTTTTCAGCAAAAAAAAAAAAAAAAAAAAAAAAAAAAACAACAATAAATTTACAGCCCGACAAGGAAACATATGTGAGACCTTTGTCGGCAGAAATCAGTTAATGTATGTCTGTGTGCGTGTGTGTGTGTATAAATGCTTGTGTGGGTGTATATGTTTTGATTGCCAGAAAGCTGTAACAACATTAAATTGTTTATGAAGGATAAAAACTAATTAGGGTTGATACGATTTCATTAGGCCGTATTGTTACTTAATACTTGAAAACTGTAACACAAAAGCAGTGTGGCAACAAGGGTAACAACAACATCGTCAGTGTAGCAATTGTTAGAATAACAAGTGTGAGTATGTGTTTAACAAGTATTTTTGTTGTTTTCGTATCCTTTACACATTTGAAACACTCGCAACTTGTACCCCTGTGTAAGGATTAAATTCTGCAAAATGTTTTCCAACTCATCTATATTGTAGTAACATTTATTAAAATTTCCAAACAGATTAAACAATAACTGGAGGGATTGTATAACATTTTGTTAATTTAATCACTTTCTGTTCGCAAATGGAGGAGGTCTTTATTGACTTATATAAATACATATATGAAAGCTCGTAAATGTGGGTGAACAGGAGAACAGCATTTATATGGACGACATACATCATCATATAATTACAGAATCTGATACTTTTTGCATAAAAATAATAATATGATGGTTTTGAAATGGGTTAGTTTTTTTGTGGTTATAACCTCAGAAATTTTGCTTTTGTTTGTTAATAACATATAAAACTAACAATAAATAAACAACTAAAGAAGACAGGGTTTTATAAAAGACATTATGAAGGTTTCAAACCAAATCTAAGAAAAAAAATTTTTTTAGAGTTTATTTTTTTAATAATTAGATTTTTAACGTCTACTTGCACTAAGTTCAGTTATAATTAACTATCAGTTACACAGAAAAAAATTTCGACGATTCAATTGTCATCTTGAATATCATATTCGTCAATACAATTATTTTTTTAATAGAAAAGGAACTGACAACAGAACTTGTAAATATATAAAAAATACTTTTGTTAATCCAAATTGTAAATATTCAACAAATTTTTTTAGCAATGAGTTTGTAATAATGCATACAATATTTTTTAGTAATCAAATATTGTGTTTTATTACGAGCTTGTCATATCAACAAAATATTTTGTTGCTAGTTAATTTTTTGCTTATACAAAGAAACTACATGGTACTTGGAGGTTCTGACATCAGCATACACTATTATCAACAAGAATTTGAAAACTAGAATGAAGAAATCTCTATACGAATCATAAAGTGAATTTTAATATGGGTAATTCCATGTCAAATCGACCAAGAGTGGGACCCGACCCCTTTCGATTTGAATGAAATTTGGCGTAAAGGATCCTTTCATCTTATAAGGAACATATATAAACGATAAAAAATTTAATAATTTTTTTTCAATGTGTTGAGTTTATTTTTTCAATATCTCAAAAACTTCTGCACATACGGAGATTATTAGTAAGTCATTTTAAAGAGAAGTATTTATTAAATCGGATATGTGTGATTTTAGGTGTTAAAAAAAGTAACGACATTGATAAAGTTTTTTATTGTTTATTTGTTGCATTTTTGTTGTAGCTCGATGTTGGCACTTTCAAAGAAAAGTACACTTTATGTCACGTTACGTCTTCAAGAAATTAAACGAGTTTTATACATTATTTTAGCGAAGTATCGATTTTTTCCTTGGCTCTTTACTTTTAAATTATGCAAACAAATAAATAAACCAATTAAACAATTACAAAAGCAGCGTCCGATTAATTTTCTGCACTAGGAAAGTTAAATAGTTTCGGTTTTTTCTGCCTTAAAATATGATGTGGTTTACCATCTTCTACTCTGCAATAGAACGCGTAGGTGGCCCAATGGCATTTAGTTTTTGTCTTCTACTTTTCCCTTACTCGTTCATCGAAAATTTATTTGCTCCAAACACTGGTGCACCTCTCGCCAACTCAAGATTTTCGTCCATGTATGGGACTAATGTTAGCAGTTGCTACATTGCCGACTTTTTACACCCACACCACAATAGTGGAGAGGGTATAATGCGTTTGTGTATACCGATCGACTCAGGATCATTCAGAATCATTGTAAGTCGATCCAACGATGTCCGTCCTGTTGGCAGGCTGGCTGGCTGTCCACGTAACTTTGTGCGCAAAGTACAGGTCGCAATTTTGCAGATAATTTGATGAAAATTGGCTCATATTTTCAAATTGGATCAAGAACCGAGCTTATTGGAAATGGGCCGAATCGACCCATAATTTTAAGTCCCCATACAAGATTATTTCCGGATAGGGTTTTTGTTCCAATAAATGATCTAATTATTAAATTAAGATTAAATTTTGTCCAAACTAATTTATTGCCATCAAAATCATCTTACCATATTTTATTGGAATAAATATATATTTGACCATAGCTCCCATACAAATAATACTCCCGAAAATAGATTTTAATGCCATAACTAGTTTACAAATGTTAGTACTCACATACAAATTGGCGACAATGACTTTTACGATAGCTTATATGTCATAACAAAATGTTGTCCTGGTAAGTCCAAAATAAACCATAGGTCCCATATAAACTCCCATCTTAAAATCTTATATATTTAGATGAAGATATCTAAATAATATTCGGCACTAAGAACTTTTAAATGAATCTTATTAAATGAACCATGATTGCCCATAGGTCCCAAAAAGTACACTCTCAAAAATGGTCGGGATGGTCCGACTATACTTTCTTACTTGTTTAAACTATAATTTTACGTTTAAACAATCAATAAAATATTGTTATTTTACATATGTCCTTACTATTTGTTCTCCATTTTTATTTTTTATTTATTTAAATTACTCTTAAATTTTTCTTGTTTTTTTTAAATTCAACGATTCGACAACAAAACATTTGTGTTCGTAATCTTGACGATACCTTCGATATTGATAAACCGCTTTTTGTATGAAAGTACTTACGTTTTCTTTCGAATGTCCGTATAGAATAGAGTTAGTTGAACCCAAATCAGTTTTCGATCGCTTAGAATGCGATCGAAGTCGTTCTTTCGAAATCGTTGAACAGGCCATTAATATTAGTTAAAAAACAACAGAATTGTAAACAGTTGAGCAACGGTTAAAATGTTGAATTTTATTATAAAGAGATCTTAGAAATATCGAATACGAAAGTCGTAGGTAAATATCGATGTATCGATATATGGGTATTTTTGATATCGGCGATATATATTGATTCTAATTTTTTTAAATATCGATATTTGGATATATCGATTTTTATTGCCCATCCCTACGCGGTGGCATAGCTCTATCCGAGGTACCATATTTTCAATGACTCCGAGTCATAATTGATGTTCAGTGTCGTCAATGTGCCGAATTATCTCATCGTTTAGCTCTAGATTTGTTCTTGGCTCATTTTTTCTTTTAGATATCCCCAAAGAAAGAAGTCCAATTAACATCGCCACGATGTAAGATAACAGGGTGAGATAATCCCGGTAGTGGACACATTTGGTTGATTATGCTGACCAAAAAAATCACAAAGTGTACGAAACTCATTTTGATTTGAATGCAAACTTTCGTAAAAAAAAATTTTCTGCTCAATTGTGTACCTCTCCATGGTAGAATTTGTCAAACACTGAAACAAAGAAATGTCAAATTAAGTTGGGCAAAAACTTAACATTAAGGTGTGATTCACAATTAACATCGTGCATTATGGTTGGACCACACTTTATTTATAGTCTTATTGTTTCGTGTTAGTTAATTTGTATTTTTATACAAATTAACTAACAGTAGATTTACACATTGTTAAATTGTTGTATATCTTAAATTGTTTTTAATTTAATGCAAAACGATTTCACAAATATATATTTAACAAATGACTTTATATTTTCATAAGCTATTTATATTTGACAAATATTATTTATTATCTTAACATTAAATTGCTGTTATCTTTTCCTTTATTTCCTCAAAATGATTTTTTTTTGGACGGAAAAATTTAAATACTTTTTTTTTTTTCATATAATTTTATGTTTTCTTCTTTGCTTCAAGCTCATTTTTCATAATCATCGGTAGCATATTGCTCCGACTATTTCATTTTATTATCACTTTGGATGTTAAAGTTTAAGTAGAAAATCCTGATTTTGCCAACAATTTTGCATTTATTTAAAATATGAACAGCAAAAAAAAAAAAAAAAAAAACCAAATACATAAGTGAAATTCAAAATGCCATTAGACACAATTTTTAACCAATATTGAGTTGTTCGAACGAGAGCATCGCATAAGGATTTGACATGTCACGTGCCAACTCTATTGATGTTATCGAATGTTACATTTTCACTCTTATATAAATTGTGCCATTGTGCTTGTGTGTGTGTGTGTGTGTGTGTGTGCTATTGCAAGAGTGTAGCTGACAATAGAGTTTGTTTTGAACCTAATACTAGTACAAATGTAATACAAGGACACTTACAAGCAAACGAACGCATTATTAAGCGAACATGACAGTATGAGTTTCATGTTTTCCCTTTTTAACTTGATTTAATGCCAAAGATGAAACCGACTTTAATTCATTGTATATGAGCCAGTGCTGCCCCCGATGAAACATAAAATTTCTCAGCTGTTGGTACCATATTATTCGAAACCATATGAAATTAGATAACTAATATATAAACAGTTGTTGCAACTATTGGACTGCTACAGAAAGGTTTTTTACGAACAAAATCCGGCTAATACAGCTGTCACTACGTTTACAGTCAGGCATTGAATAAGTGTCACTTAAAATGCTTCTGGATGAAGATACGTTGTTATACCCTGCGTTTTCATAGAAGAACTAGAAATAATGATTCCTACATTAGAGAAGAGATCGCAAAATAATGTTTTTCTAATCCGATCAAATGATATTCACTAACATGTTCTTCATGTTAGAGATACTTTTTTCAATAGCCTTTTTTTTTGACAGATCACGACGTGTGAGTCATGCCATGCTGTTAAGTTATTTTTGTTAAGTATTGTTTGGCATTTCAAACTTGAAGCCACCTGACCTTCCCAAGCGACATCGCTTATTATTAATAAGATTTCTCTCTGACGTGCTAAGTTCCCAATTTTTATTTTTGATAGATACACTGCTTAGGGAAAGCTAGTTTCTATGCAAAAGGGGAATGTAAGAAATGATAAACGCACTGTTAATTGTTGTTGTTTTTAAAGCTTTGTAAAACCTGAGTGTTTAAAATTCTCATTCGCTTTACAGTCTTATTTGTATAATATTCTTAGCTTTTCTAAAGTCTTTGGAAAAAGGTTTCCTGACGAGCTGGCCAACATCGTTACCGTTGTGATACTAAAGTATCAATTTGACCCTTCTTCGACGCTCTTGATACCTTTTATGACACTTTTTTTAAATTACCCTTTTATATCATTTCAAACATTTTCGTGCCACTTTTTGACCCTTTTTAGAAATAGCACTTAACATTTTGTTTTTTGACCGCAGCTTTTGTAAAGGGTAGTTTACAGGATCATACAAGTCGTACGTATTTTGACGAATATGTATTGGTGCTTAAAACTATTTTCACCCCTAAACATAGTTGCATCAAACCGTATAGATGTGGCAATAAAAATTTTCTAAAATAAAATTTTCTTAATTCGATAAAATTTTCAATTTATTTAATGCTGTCTGCATTTATAAACGTAAAAAAATAATGTTTGCTTAATTTTTATTCTGCAATATCGGAAAATATTTATTTAATTTAAGATTTCCAAAAAAAATTTCTGTCAAAAAAATTTATTTAAAAATTTTTAGTTTGTGAAAAATAAAAACATTTTGCAAAAGCAAATAAGCAAATTTTGTTCGAAAAAATAACTAATTATGTGTTTGTGTCATAAAATTAAACAAAAAGTTATATATTGTTTTGTTTTTGTTATTTTTATGTGAATTTATACAGAACGTAAAGTGTGAGGGGTGAACTAAAAAATTTAGAACGCTCTCTCCAGTTGGCATACTAGTTGTATACTATGATACGTAAGACTTTTTGATCTGGCAAACTTCACTAAAACGGCATGTTCTAAGCCGGTTTTAGAAACACATAATTGCCGTCATGCCACTAAAGCGGCAAATTTTACCCTTTTTAAGGACCTTGCCACTTTTATGACCCTTTTATAAAGTACTCCTTTGTATCATTTTAAATCAATTCACTTTTGGACTATTTTTTAATTTATGCCACGAAATTGTGTTAAGAATAAATATAAAAGAGATGAGAATTAATGTTTTTAAGATTTTTAAAGCCCGTATTTATAAAATTCAAACAAGATTATTTTATTATATATTATATATTATCTTGAAATTGTTTCAGAATTAAAGTCATAATTAAAAAGGGTAAAATTTGCCGCTTTAGTGGCATGACGGCAATGCTGTGCTTATAGAACCGATTCGCCGACTGATTAAGCGATTAGCCGACGCAACAAAGTTTTTAAATTTTTGTAGTATTATAACTAGGGATGTAAGGAATACCGAAACCGATATATCGGCGATACTTCAGATTTTCTGATATATCGGTATCGGCGATATTTTGCTGTCGATACGACGATACTTTTGATATTTTTTTGGAGCAGTTTTGAACAAATAATTAAATTATATATGGTTATTTTTGCATAGCCACACATTAAAAAGCAGAGCATTAAATTAAAACAGAATAATGAAATTGTTTTATATAATAAATAATCAACGAAGATGCAAAATAGTTCGGAGTCTCAATATTTAGTGGCTGACTTAGCATTACCTCTTACTAAAAGATTTAAGGCTGTAGAAAATAATGAAACCACTTGTTTATATATAATGTTTGACCCTCGATACAACGCTTGAATATTTCGAGGACAGTTGACTTCAATCGTACCGAGAAAACGTTTTATTGAGCTAATTATGCCTCTGCATTCCGAGGAGGATGAGCCTCTTTCCATCCTATGCTGTGATTCTGCTTAAGAAGAAGTTTAGAGTTACATTAGATCTCCTAGTATGTCTAGAGACGCAGATCCACTTAAAAAATGTTTGCGATTGTTTTTTTAGAAATAACAGAAAATTCTTTGTATCCAAATATTTAAAAATAGTACATTTTTGAACAATTATTTAAAAAGTGGCAACGCTGAAATAAGCAAAAGCAAAAGATTGAATTGGTGTTGTCTGTGTATTTGTGTTAACAAACACATATGCAAAGGTGGGTAAAAACATATAAAGTTTTTTTTTATGTAAACGTGTTTGTTTAGGAATCTGCGAGACCTATTTTGTGGCAAGTGGGAAAAAGTGCTTAAGTTAACTTAAGCTAAATTTGAGTTAATGACACCTTTGAGATCTTCATGTTACAAAGTACACATGTTCAAAGTTTCAAGTTTTTTATACAATTTTTCAGGAAGTTATAGCAAAATAACTTTTTGCTTATCTTTTTTCAATGTGCAATAACATTTTGAATAAAAACTTAAGTTGAGCCTCGATCTGTGACATTCGGAATATTTAGGAAATAAAACTTAAAAAAAAACTATAGCCGCTGAGAAGTGATGATTATATAAGAATAGGAGTAAATTTTCCGAAATCACCTTTAATGATGAAACAGAATTGAGTCTGCAACTTCAGGCAACAATTTTTAAGCCCATAATTAAAACGTCGACCGTAACTGCAATTTTCTCTCATTTCTTTCGTTTTCTTTTGTTCTTTTTTTTTCTTTGTTTACAAAATGTATGAAATTGAACGAAAGTATGGTAGCATTGTTGGGAGAATAATTGTCTCTATGTGAGAGCATGAGAAAAAACGTCGTCAAAATAAAATTGATTTTATTTCTCGACCGCATTCTCTGGCATAATTTTATGTCAAACTGTATGGAAAACAACGTTCAGCCCCAGTTCTGTTTCATCATTTAAATCTTAAACTTGCTTTCGTACAAAACTAAATTAATTGACTTAGGTACTTTTTCCTGATTGCCACAAAAATAGGTTTTATGATGCTTCAGTAATAAATGAGTGCCACCATTTTAGCTTTCGGTTTGTCAAAAATTTCTAATTATTAGTGAGCGAGAAAGGGGTGAGGGTTATGCCTGCAGGGTTTGGTAACATCAAAAAGTATATAAGAGTTCTATGATGTATTTTACATTGCGTATATTATAAAAATTGGTATCAGTTTGCTTAATCCAATCTTCTACATTTCTGACCAGTTGTAGGGTTTTCTTTAAATTTTTTTATTTACTCTTGTTAAAACGCGTTTCACATTTAATTCTTATACAAATTGAATATGAAATTGTTTCTTCGTTAATATAACAAAGTATGAAAGTAATAATTTGATATTGTTTCGTTTCTTTATATGTATTTGTTAAAATTAGGAAAGCACAATGATTTTTAATATTGAATTGGTAACATATCGAACCTGGGAATAACATTTAGCAGCAACTTGACAAAGTCAGATCGTGTTTAAACTATTGTCGCTCAGACGTATGTTAAGCTTCGCTCTCTGTGGTCTACTCAGTCATTCACAGAAAAAATTATTAAATTTCTCCAATCACCAAATTTATTCCAAATTCATAATATCAAGCAAACAAGTTGTTGATTTTGCACCTATTACTAAAATGATTATATTGATTACTAAAAATTGTAAAATTTTGAAAAAATATTTTCAATAAATGATATTTTTAATGTTAATTAAAAAAGTGATCAAAAAACTTTACCATTTCAAACAATGTGTTAATTTATTTAAATAAATATTGACAATTCCCGAAAAAAGTCAATTAAGATTTTATGTTATTTAATTAAAATTTTTAATTGAAAATTTATTTCAAAACAACTAAAATGTTAATTAAATCAAAATTAAATTTTTAAGTCTCTTTCAACTAAAAAAATAATTGATTCAATTATCACATTAATTAAATTTAAATACTTTTGAAACCATTTTTTGAATTGATAAAACACTGTTTTCTGTGTTTACACCACTGAGAATAAGACTGCTATTGAGCTGGACGTATATATTTCCAGCTATGCTTTATGTATGTGAACTTTTTTCTAAATATGACGGGCACAGCACACGCCGACTTAATATGGCATACAACAACACAGTTAGATATATCTACAGTCTTAGAAGGTTGGTTTTATTTGCCTGTTTTATCGTTACTACAATGGGATGTGTTCTGATGAAATTAGGAATCTGGTTCCCGAAGCCGATACGTTTGTTTGCAATACACGTTTTCCCACAAGAGCCGAACTGTTCGTATATGAGACAACCTTGCTGATGAAGTCTTCCCTCTCACTTTCGACATGAATAAGTCCAAGTCGAATATTCACAATTACTACGCCCTCTATCCTCCTTCCCATAACTTTTTTTCTTAGGTCCAACACAATGCATTGCATTTGTAGGGTCATCCTCTGAGTGCCTGTCCAAATAAAATTCCTTTTTTACCTATAGCAACATTTTACTTCTTAATTTTTCCTGCACTACTTTTTCAAATGTTTTAAAAATTTCATTTCGAATTTGTATATTTTTATTTAAGGCGCGTAAATTTATGTTCATTAAATCTTAATACAAAAATAACGCAAAAATAATATAAAAATAACCATAAGAGTAAAAGAAAAACGAAACATTTTTTTTTTTTTACAAAAATGCTTAAACTTCTTGTTTGGACAAAATTTGTTTTCCGATAGCAGTTATCTGAAATTGTACCCAATCAGATAATATTTTATGAATATAGGCTTTAGAAACGTTTTGAACAATTCTTCGCATTCACTGCCGACCTAAATGTGATCCTTATCGTACAGTCACTCGTTAGGCATTTTAGGTGAGATTATGTTACGAAGGGTTATGCGGCCAAGGGCATACCTCCACTCGGAGACCAATGCAGTCCACTGTGAATTCCTGCAGTAAGGAGGTAGAGCAAAGAGAGAATTGAAGAAGGAAAGACATAAACAGATAGATGGAATAAAAGATATTAGTAGGTACTACGTAGGACAGTTAGTCCCTCTACAGTCCCCTCAACAGAAACAGCCGTCCTATTTCCCTGAAAAACCCCAGTAAATCGACTGGATTACAACCAGCGATGAACCCCACCCAGGTCGTCATGAAATCTATCCTCCAGCCATTTCTGTCTGATACCCTGCATCCTAGAACAGTGGCACAGTGTAAGCTCAACCGTCTCTAGCTCCTCAGAATCGTCGCATTATCTGCAGTAATATGGTATGATATTGTGCCATTTACTCGTAAAATCCATAACAGAACAATGACCCGTCAAGAACCCTATAAGTGGCCTGAGACTACTCCCATCCAATCCCAGCCGAACCCTGGTTGCCCCTGCGTCCAATCCAGGCCATAATGCCCTAGACCCCCTGCAATCCGTTCTGTCCCTCCAGGATCGGTTAACATCATCACGGAAACTTTCCCGTATCACCTCATAGTAGTGACATAGGGAGGGACTTACCCAGCGTCCCACACCATTAAGGCATTTTAAGTTTTGACCAAGTTTAAAAAAAATTAAACAAGTGTTTATCTTCATTGGTTTAAAGATGCCACATATATATTTTCATCATATTATAGCGGCATTACCAGACTTATGAATTTCCGCGTGAATTTTGCGTAACTAGCAAAAATATAATTTTACAGAAGAACCAAAAAACTTTGTAAAATGAAAAGTTTTTACAGAAATTGAGTCCCACATCAGAAAAACATGCATTTATAAGTCGTCCACGGAATTCTTTAAAAAAAATTGAGATTAAACCATTTCATTATATTTTGTTAGAAAACAAATGAGTCATTAAGTCGTTTTGTATTTATCAAATAAACACAGTTGTAGTTACAACCCTTTGATTTTTGTTAATAAAAGCGTTATTTTCGATCGCAGAAGTGTACAATTTTGTAAAGACATGTAGTTTAATGGCAGTCATAATAATCAATCAAAACTCGATTTTGAATTTTTTGTTAGTTACGCCTTTTTTGCATTTTAACTAACGATATGTTATGTAATTTTAAAGTCTACAATTGGTAATTTTGAAAAAAATCTGCGATTGAACAAAAGCCACAATTCAACAGAAGTAAGAAATCTTTCCCTTTTTCCCGACATGTCAAATTTTAATAATTAGTTCCTACAAAAAGGGAAAAATGTCTACATTTGGCATCACTGAGAGGGAGGGGCTTAAGATTTAGCAGGTTAAATACTAGAATAGTATAGTCATATAACTAATTATCAAAACCAGGCGAAGTTCTCTATATTTAAACTTGACTTGATATTTTTATAGTTCTAGACATATAAATGATCATCTTTTTTTTCATCATGACATATTTTAGATATTCGTATGCCAAATTTTTTCTTTTCACTTTATAAGTTTTCTGCATAGAGCACCCATTTTATGATATTTCCTTCCCTTCTTTGATTTCTGGTCATATTATATAAATTATAGCATTCATATTGCATGCACATAAAAAAATCATTGAAAAGCTGCCAAAAAAGGAAATGAAAAGAAGTAGTGTAACAAATATGTACATTTTATTCTAATGATTCCAATATGAAACCAGAAAGTAAAAGCGCAATAAATTCAAAGAGTTTGATTGACCTAATTTGCAAATTGCAGAGTTTTTTCGGGTTTTTCAATTTGAGTGTCAGTGGGTGAAAGTAAAATTTAACCAGTCATAGAAGTTTTTTTTTATAAAAACCATAATAACTTTTTAATTCTGCTCAATTCAATTTATTTAATTGAAGAAGACTAATTTAGTTTATATAAAAACAAAATAGATCTGGCTTTACATAAAACAAATTGTTTTTGCTTTAACTTTAACTTTATTTAGCAGGGTAAAAGGAAAATATTAAATTTTCTCTTAAAGATTTTTTCCCCTACACCACCACGATTTAAAAATAAGGGTTTTTTAAGTTTGATATTTCGTATGTAGCACCAATAACATATAAATCTTAGATCTCGTATAATTATATGCATGTATGCATATTCTGGGCCCTTAAGCAATTCTTAGTCGACTAACGCTGCATTCACACGTTCAGTCTTTTCTTTCAAGTTTTTACACATACTGCTTGTAAAAAATTCACAAAAAATGTAGACTGTGACGTAAGCTGCACGCAATTTTAAAGCAGTTTATTTTCAAGATGTCATCAAGAAGTAGTAGAATATCTATAAAGACAAATATAAAAAGTTGCTCATTAAAATTACAGTCAACTGTTTTCCTGACTGTAAATTGAAACACACAATTGGAAACAGAATTGGAAAGCAAATTAGCATTTAATTTTAAAAGTAAGGGATGATTCAGCGTGAAGTTTGATTTTCAATATGCTTTTTTTCAGACCAACAGATACTCATATCGAACTGCTTTGTCATTTTTATTCAGTATCATTTGGGTAGTCATCATGCACTCATAGAAAAATGCTTCTTCATATTGATGATGACCTAACCTCAGAATTGTGATATCAATATTATTACAAATGGCATCAATGAGGGAAAAAGTCATTCAAAAATGTTGTCATATTTTATGCGTCATCTACGCTGTGACTACAGTGACATCAATTCGATGCCACATTTTAAGTACACTGATAGAAAAGGCGTCATAACGCTAATGTATTTTGACATCAGTACAGACAAACTGTCATCAGTGCGATGACAAACTGTCATAAATGTCGTGACATTATATATCATGTCACCAGTGCGTTGACAAACCGTTATCAGTGTGGTGACATAATATATCATGTCGCCAGTGCTATGACAAACTGTCATCAGTGCGTTGACAAACTGTCATTAGTGTGGTCATATATTATTAATATTATTTTCATTTTAAAAAGTAAAATTAGAGGCAAAAATTCCCATATTCTATTTTTTTAAATTATTAATTTAAATACATTTCATTTTTAAAGTAGAATTATTACGAAAACCATATCGGGCATGCTTCTGATATCTTATTATTGAGAGATCTTCTGTCAGCAAAGGGCGGAATACAACAAAAGTAAAACAAACATGTGTAACGGGTAAGTAAATAATGAAACTCTCTCAATTTGACTTAAGGTCAATTACAATGATTCAATTTGTTGACAGTTTGTCATCGCACTTATGACATTCTTTATAAAACCGACTCCGGCTCGGAATTTCTGTGATGCCGGGGTGTCATCCCATTGATGACAAAATATAAATTTTTGACCCTGATGACATTTTGGCCAAGTGATGTTAAGGCTGACATCACAATAATGAAAAGTGTCATGCGGTCAGAAACGAAGACACTTGACATAGTAGTGATGTCAAAATACATCAGCGTGATGACGCCTTTTCTATCAATGTGGTAAGACTCACAGCACCTTCAAACTCAATGAAAATCCGGTGTTTTATCCTGCAATTTTTTTCAGTGATGAAGTACATTTATGGTTCAATTGCAACGTTAATAAACATAATTGCCGCATTTGGGCTGATGAGCAACCCGAAGAGTACCAAGCTACCATTGCATTCATTTAAAACAACGGTATGGAATCACTGGTCCATATTACTTCCAAGCTGAGGAAAATCAGAGCGTTACCGTCAATGATAACCCTTATCGCTCCATGCCAACGGGATATGTGCCTCCGAAAACTCTGGTGCATGCTCTCGGTGAGCTCTGGACAAGACGGCGCTATGAGCCATACAGCGCGTGAAATAATGACCTTGTTGAGAAATCAATGTGGTGAGCACTTAAGTTCCAATTTTGCTGCGGTAAATTGCCCACTATTTTCTGAACCTCTTTCTATATTCAGGAATAAGACAGCTACGATTGACGCTTTGGAAGTCAACATTTTAACCTTCCGAACACACAGATACAAATCAATATAAATTCGTCGAAAACAAGGTTTATTTTACATATTTCGGTAGTGGTTTTGCTTCATGTTAATTGAACATGATTCAACAATAACTTTCGAAAAAAACTTTTTTCCTCTAAAATAACTATAACGGCCAATTTCACCAAGTTCAGTTAAAACCCACTATTACTTTAACTTCCAGTTAACAATATGTTTTTGACAGCTATAACCGATAGTTAATTATAACTGAACTTGGTGAAATTGGCCATAAGTCATGTTAATTTAACACTCCAGTAAATTTAGAGCAAAATGTCATTGATATTGAAATAACACTCCGATTCACGTCAAATAAATGTTATTTAAAGTTAAAATGAAAAGAATTAAATTTTTTTTTTCTACATGAAATCAAATAAGTTTAAGTGTGAAATAACAGTGAGAAGAAGATTAAGGGACAACACATCGTCGGCTGATAATTTAATTGTCGTATATGGATTCCGATAGTTTCGAGTAAATTGAGTTTGAACACATTTAATTTGAAAATTGCTTGAGCAAATTCCACATACGGCAAACTCAACACTCCATATCTCGAAAGCCGTATGAGGTATCGAAAACCTGATTACGCCAAATGAACGATCAGGTCGGAAAACCTAATGAATCGATCTTAACTCAAAACCGCAAAAAATGCATTTACGACATTTAAATTATCAACCGACGATATGTCTTTTTTAAGAATAATTCTAAACACTTACCTTCGGAGCCAAAGAGAGAGAGAGAGAGAGAGAGAGAGAACATATTATTATTTATTTTCTTGTAACATATCGCACTTGTTCCCAGGGCTGTAAGATGTGGCGATTTCTCGCCAAACGTGGCTATTTTCAAACTTTTTTGGCGACCTAATTTTCGATTTGACGACATGGCGATTTTTTTTTGGCGATTTATAAAATAGTTGGCGATTTTGTTGGCTATTTTTTATGAGCTCTGAATTTGAAATAAGAAGAAATAATATTTTTTTTATTCTATAATTTCAATGTATGAAATTTGATGTATTCATATGTATGACCAGTATTTAAAACTAAATTATGTTGAAATGGCTGATGAAGATAATGAAAATCTTCGAAAAAAAATTTTCACATTTAAATATGCTCTTAAAAGAATTACTAAGTAGAATTCTTTAAAAAATTAATAAAATTAAAGTTTATGAACATTTTTCCATTATAAAATGTGACAAATTATCACAGATAAAATTCGTTGTTGTTAAAGATATTTTAAAGATTTTTATGAATCCTGACGTACCTGTGGATGTTAATGAAACACAATGGAAAAAATACCGTTTGTTAAAAGAGAATTTTAAGGATGATATTCTACCTAATTTAAATCAGTAAGGATAGGGCAGGTACGTACCATTTTAAGGAACCTGCATTGGCTGTTTATTACAACTGTTATTACAACTGTGTTTAAATAATTAACTCCACTAAAACTCGCCTTCGAAGTAGAACGCAATATGAAGTTTTCGACACGTGTTTACGAGTTAAAAGTTATATGAATGTTAATAGTACATGTTACATTTTTTGTTGTACCTTCACAATGTATTCCAAAAAAGAAGACAAAAAGGGAATCTTCTCCGTATTTTAGATATATAATAGAACTGCAACTACATAAAAATGTATTGTATATCCAATGTTTGTTTTATACTAACCGCAAAAATTCTTTTTTTTTGTTGCTTTAAGTAGATTACTATAGAATATTTTAAGCATTGCTCCTTTTTTGTGTTCACTTTTCATTTTTTACTTTGTTCTAAATAAAAATTAAGCGAAATATATCATGGCGACTATTTTGAATTTTTGGCGGATTTTAGCGATACGGAACACATTTTTTTTTTGGGATTTAAAAAAAATATTTTTAATTATCATAAAAGAAGTAATTAATTACTTAGAAGAAAAAGGTCAAATAAAATAAATTTAAATAATATTATTTTTAATTATTCTAAAATCACATATATTATTTTCAAAAACTAAATAAAAAAAGCTTTGGCGTTTTTGGCGATTTTTGACATTAAATTTGGCGAAAAAGTTCAAAATCAATCTGACAACCCTGCTTGTTCCTCTAAACAGCGTCAACTAAACATTTTTCAATATTCACTTTTTGCAAGAAAACGATAAACGGTCATATCTACCCACTGTAAAAATAATAGATCTATTTCTCTAGTATTTTGCCTAAAACAAATGCAGTTTTATCCCCATTTGTAATATAAGAATACATTTAAAAAAAAATTTTTTTGTCTCTATAAATTTTGAGTTGACTCTGTTTCGAGAAACAAGTGCGATATGTTTTACTTTTTTTGTATTCCCCTATATTTACAGAAGCATTCACAATTAAAATACACCAGCAGAATGGCCCAATATAATTTTCGTCATCATTATAGTTTGAAAATTTTATGTTTTTAACTAAATAATTGAAACAAAAAGAATACGGGAATTTTTCTTCTTTTTATAAGTTATTTTAAACACGAAAATAAAAAATATATGTTGTTCTGCTTGAAGTGTTTTTGTTGTTTCTAAACAAAACAATTAAAACAGACTTTTATGGATACAATATAAAACAATGTCATTTTAACATCTTTCATTTATATTAATATGAAACAATTATAATATTAAATAATGACTATGCTTTTGCATAAATGTACTATGATTTTCAATTAACACTGCGCAATAATAATAAAACATTGATATTTTTTTCTGTGTGAATCAGTGATTTAGTGTCGGACAGCCAACTGGCTAAAGTACTATCGCGTATCGGGATATATATGTACGTATATTTACTGAGAGCAAGGCTACTATTGCTTCTTTTCCGGGTGTCTACACGAAATCTAGGTTAACTGTAGAATGCCGGAATTCTTTGAATGAGATTGCTGAGCCCGTTTTTTCAATGACTCTAGAGGTTCAAGGTCGTTTATAAGCCGAATTAATGCTTTCTTTAGCTCTTGAATTGTTATTGGCTTATTGACGTACATGTTTTATTGTAAATAGCCCAAAAGAAAGAATCTCAAAGGTGTCAAATCACATGATGGTGGCGGACAATTGGTAGCGCCGCGACATGAGACAGCAAAGCCATTGATCTACTTGTCCAAAAGAACCATCGTTTCGTATGCTGTGTATCAAGTGGCACCATCCTGTCCATTTCCGTAATCAGTGATGTTCGTGAGATGTACAATTGTTGGGCACGATGACGAGTCGAGGTCGACGGCTCTTCTGCCACACTATCTCGAACAACAGCAATGTTTTCCCTAGAACGAACTAGGAGTGCATGCACAGGTGTTTTCACATTTCCTACAGACCCGGTTTGCTGAAACTTGCGCACAATTCTACCGATTGTGGACACATTTGGTCTATTATGCTGACAAAAAAAAAAGTGCATGAAATGTATTTTGACTCCAACACATATTTTCGTAAAAGGCTTAAATAATCTTAACGCGCTGCTTAATTGTGTACCCCTTTGTCAAACACTGAAACCAAGAAATGTCAAATTAAGTTAAACAAAAAACTTGACTTTAAAGTCCGACTCACAACTAACATCGTGCGTTATGGTTGGACCACCCTTTACATACATAGCTACATATATATACAATTAAAAGGTTAACTTTTTAAATTCCAAATTTTAGCTTTTTGTTGCAATATGTCAGCCCAATGTTTCATCATTTGCTACCATAAAAGGGGAGCCAGTCAATATACTCCCATGTTCACAACAAACAAATTACAATAAAAAAAAAAAACAAACCCTCAACATCACTTACCATAAGAAGATAGTCCTCTATAATTGCTATCCCATAAAGGATGTTGTTATTGATGATATGCACATTCTTTATATCGGAATTAGTAAAAAATATATTTCACAAGAAAATGTGCCAGAATTTCAACAAAACCTACTAATGGTGTCCAAAAATGTACGTTTTGAATTTCAAAGAATGTATAAGATGCTGAAATGTAATTTTTTATTAAAAGCATAGGCACACTATTTTTCAGATTGTAAACCGTAGCGTTGGCAAACTGTTTTGGTTTCTTCGGTAAAAGTGCTTTCCCATTGCTTCAATTTTTTTACGGAACTCAAATGTGAACAAGCTCACTAAGCCATTGATAGTTCTATTGTGTTTACATAGCATTGGCTTTTTATGGCACAACAAAAAAAAATCCCGTTTTATGTTTCTTAACAATATATTAAAATACCAACAAAAACCTTGATTTCATGTATAGTTTTATGATGTGTCCTAATGATATATACAACTATATATTGGCTAGTGTTAGGTTTTGTAACGAAATTTGGCATATATTAGTTCTATATGACCAATATTCATGATGATCGGTCCATAATTTATTATGCTTATTATTATTATTTATTTAAATATGTCCCATATATAAAAACTCAATCTCGAAAACACTTTAAAGCGTCTTTAACCGTAACGATTAATGAAATGTTAACTGAAATTTGTTTCAACATTGCTTAAAATGACTAATAATGACAACGTCAACTTTGATGATGAGCGGTCCATAATTTACGAAAAGTCTAATATAAAGGATACCCTTGAAAATTTATTAGTGGAGAGTATCCCAGATTTGGCACATCCAAATATACAGGGTGTGGCTGAAGTAACTATATGATGTAAACAAATTTTAACTTTTTTGCTTGTAAATATTTAATTTTTTCTCTATTTCAGATATTAAACTTTGGAGAATATATAAAAATAGAACGCTATACAATTACGCAAAGAACTAAGATTGTTTTGCTCTTCCTTAAAAATAATCGTTCATTAGTTAATACTCAAAGTGCATACAGAAGATTTTATGGTGTAAGAACTGTTCCAACGGACCCAACCATTCGTTCTTTGGTGGATAAATTTGTTGAATTTGGGATTGTTGTCGGCGATTCAAGACGTACGGGCAGATTTCGAACTGGCAGATCGGCCGATGCTGTGAGACAGAATGTCGCAGAAAATCCGGAGACATCAACTAGAAGACGATCTACCTAGTTGCAGTTTTCTGACCGCACTCTTCGGCGAATTTTTTAACACGATTTACATCTTTTCACTTACAAAAGCCAACTAGACTAATAAATAAGTCCTGAGGATTCCGCTTTGCGCTTGGAATATGCTAGTCTCGTTGATCGAAATGAAAACTTTTTTCGCCTGATTTTACTTCACCAGATTTTTTCATATGGGGTTTTCTCAAAGACAAAGTTTATGTGAATAAACCCCACACCTTGCAGCTACTAAAGGACATCATTCAAGAAGAAACAGCGCTTAAAATACTGCAGTCAAAGTGGAAAACTGCCATTTGTTCCACTTCTTCATTTGTCATTGGTGAAAAAAAAAATTTTTGCTTTTACTTCTAAATCATTAAATGTAAATAAGTCGCTGGCAAAACAACTCAAAAAGCGAAAATTTGTACACAAATTTTCGTTTTTTTTTCAAAAGTTTTTGGTTTCGAGTACGGGTTTTTTTAACCCTAAGTAGAAATTGACCGTATACCACAAGAAACACTCAACGAAGTTATGGAAAATTCTATAAAAAGAGCACATTTTTGCGTAAGAGGAAACGGCCCTCAGTATTCAATATGAATATAAAAAATAACATAAAATAAACATTAAATAACTTACAAATTGTACACACAGGCACTGCCACGCATCTTCTTCTTGTTAAGCAGTAACACTGTCACTTATTTAGTTTTCTATAACATTTACAAAATTTTTGCACTCGTAAAACTGCTCTGAGTGGTGAAGCAGCTAGCGCTCTTTGTCATTATTTCTTAAGGACAATCAGATCGTTCTTGTTTGTCTACTTTTCGTGCGTTTTGCGTTGTCACCTCGCATTGGTTAATGGCTTAGCCTCGTATAACTGTACCGAGTTACAGTTTTTGTGGTTGCCAGCATTGACTTTGTGCAATCGTTCGTAACCTCAATGTGTTACCATGTTTGTCTGGTGGAGAACTTAAAATAACTCAACGTGACTGGTGCAGAACCATAAAAAACTCAGACGTTTACTGGTGGAGACCAAAAATACTCTGGAGTGGATTCTCGAAGCTCTCGCCTTCCTATACGAAGGTCTAGGTCAAACGAGGACTTGTGGTTGAGGCTCCAGAAATTCGTGTGATACCCTGGCAATATGATTTAAATTGTCAGGCAAACACTTTTTAGTTTTGAGTAAAATTAAAAAAAAAAAAAAAAATTAACTTCGGTATTTTTTCATCTTAAAAATGTAAAGAAAGACAAAACATTGAAATTTTGTAATTTGACAGAGTTACCAGTTTTTGCTCCGAAAAAAATTTTAAGTTTACCAACATGCTGTATATATTAAATATTAGTAAACCAATAGCTATCATTTTAGTTTACTAATAATTAACTAATGACTGTTAGTTTGGGCCTTAATATTAATATAAAAAAGAATACATGTAGTTACTTTAGACGCATCCTGTAGCATACTTACTTGTTTTATTTTCTCTTTCGGTAGCAAAAATTATTTTAGCAGCAATACTGTAATGTTGAGTCAAATTAAAAAGTGAAATTGCCTTAAATAAATTTGCTTATTGTAAACTAGGATGTCTTCTTACATTGGATTAAATTTTGCTTAGCTAACGCTTTTTAAATGGTGGCAATAAACCATTTAGTTTATGTTTAGCAAAAAAGTTTAGCAAAGTAAAATAAAAAATGTGACGAAGAAAATTTAAGCCACAAAATAAAAAAAGCTGCTAACAGCCCATTAAAACAATCTGCAACCACTGAAGATTTAAGGCAATAATATTTGAAAAGCAAAAACTGCTTAAAAATAATTAAGAAAGCGAATCTATGACACCCTCCAACAAGACTAAGAATATTAAAGGCGGCTTTATATGGGATCTAAATCCGGTATCAGAATGTGTTGCGGTTATAGTCGTATTAAGTTTAAATCCGTCTTATGGGACCTCTGTTGAATTATAGGGCGATTACCATAAAGTTCATTGATTTTATTTCTAGTCATATAAAACTTAATTAGACCACTTCAATAAAATAATATGCACCCTTATTCCATTTAGCGTAGTCGTCATCATCATCAATTTAATATCAAAATAAATTTTTTCGACATCGTCATCAATTCGATACAAAACTTGTATTCTATAGCAGCAATGAAACGATGTCGATGGCTTATTTTTTTTAAAGCACATCTCTAATAATTTTGACAGTTTGTTTGTTTTCAGTTTTTAGTAAAAAAATTTCTTGATAACTTTAAACAACTAAAATGTTTTTTTGTCCCTGATTTTAATTCTGATCCAAATGATGAGGAAAAGAAAAAAATATTGGTGTTACAAAAAAGGGTAATAAGGCAGAAATCAAACATATTTCAGTTACCTGATAAAAAGTAAGTAATAAATTAAAAGTGTTATTTCTATTTGCCAAGAGTTTATTTCTTATTTGTTTGAAAGTTTCGAAAGTTTTTTTTCGCCTAAATAAAGATGCGTTTAAGTATGTGCTGGAGACAATAACATTTAAAAGAGGGAGTCAGGTCGACACATATTTCGAATACCATAAAATTGGCTGCAACGTTAAGGGTTTTAGTGCAAGGATCCTACCAGCTTAGTGTCGCTAATGATTTTAACTAAGGATTATCACTGCCAGTAGTGTATAAGATAATTTCTGAGATTCTGAATGTTATAGAAAGGAAACTTTGCCCACAATGGATAAAATTTGTTATGACAGATGAAAAAAAAGCTGAACCTTATTTTAGTAAAGTATTATTTGTCGTCTCTTTGAAACTACTTCGAATGGCGTTAAGTTTTATTTAGAGCACATTAACGCCAACCATTAAAGGTGATTAATAAATCGTAACGCTGAAAACCCTTTTCAACTTATCATTTTAGAGCACTTCAAGCACCTTACTTTGTCTTTTTAATCCCGTTCGAAATATTTTCGGAGATAACATCTGTATAAATATATTTAGCATATAGAATACTCGCGCACAAATTACTATTTACTTTTTAGCTGAACACTCTTTTGTAGAATTTTGAATGGTTTTTTGTTTTTTTTCTTTTAACAACAAACGCTTAAATAAGCGTTTTTTGACTTTTGTTGCATTTAGTTTTGACATTATTCATAAAAAGTTTTAGTTTGCCCAATATTCAATTACAAAAATACTTCAATTACAGGTACATTTACAACAAGAATAAGGAAAACGTATATAAATTACACATTATTATTAAAATAACCAGTTTTTTATACCAAAATAACCGGTTTATTCGATATTCGAAAAATTGACATTTTAAATAACCGGCTTGGGCAGTACTAAAATAACCGCCTAATACCAATCAAATAATAACCGTTCTATCTCCCTTATCATTATTTATTACGGTTTAAGGTGTACTAAGCTGTTTTTCGGGAGTAGGATTTATATGGGGCCTATGGTAAATTATTGAACATCAGACTTCGCTAAATTTAACAGTATGAAAATCTTATATCATTCCGTGGATTATTCCACTATTTATGTTAGTTTTTTGCAACAAAATTATCAATTCTTGAGCCTGGTGGTTCTACATTTTTCCTCATAGCTCTGATCCTACTGAACCGATTTTTCTGGATTTCAATCCCAAACTGCTTGGGATAACTACAAGCAATTCATCTCAGATATACAACTCTCTTAGTTGTTATTCAATAAAAAAGCATTGAAAATTAAATTGTTTTTTTCAAGAAAACTCTTAAAACAAACAAGTAAGAGTGCTATATTCGGTTATACCGAATCTTTGATACCCTCTACCGACATTTCGAATTTTTCAGGAGTGGGCTCTATATGATATCTATTATTGATTAATCTTTATAAAAACGGACGTTTGCGATTAAGGCCTAAATTAAATTGTTAACCGAAAATCGGAAAGTTTTATGCTTTTCTTTTTAGAAATTTGAACTAGCTTGAGTTCAATATCATGATTCGTAAGTCCCCTTTTAGACAGGCAAAGTTTACTTTGACCAAGTCTGCTGAATTATCTTTTAAACTTTTTTTCGTGCTCAGTCACACAAAGTTTAATTTAACAAATTGTTGTTTTCTCTTGTTTGAATATAATATATAAACTGCGTTGCCAGAATGATGATTTTATCATATTTTGGATTATTTTTTTAAACAAAAATATGATTAAAGAAATTCTGATTTTTACTTTCATTTTGCTTATACAAAATACACGATTATTTAAACAGTCAATTTTTAAAACAATGAAGTTTTGCATCCGCTTGATGTGTATTGGTGCTGCAAACTTTTGTACCCAGTATCTACACGCAGAGAAAAAATATGTTTAGATATGGTCACCTCCAACAAAACTATTTTTAGACAAAATTTTAAACATATTATGTTTAAATTTAACCATATTATTGCCACCGACAAACATATAATTGTTAAATTAGTCCTCCATCAAGAAGCCACAACCATATTATGGTTGCCTCTAAACATGTTATGGTTAAATATGACAATAATTTGTTTTTAAATTAACAATAGTATTTTCCTCTTTTCTAAGAGCAACATGCTTTGGTTGAAAATCAACCATGCTATTATAAATGTTAAACATATTTTAGTTATTACTAACCAAAAGATGTTCGGAGGCAACCATAATATGGTTGTGCCTTCTTGATGGAGGACTAATTTAACAATAATATGTTTGTCGGTGACAATAGTATGGTTAAATTTAAACATAATATGTTTGCAATTCTCTTTAAAAATAGTTTTGTTGAAGGTGACCAAATTTAAACATATTTTTTCTCTGGGTGTAGAATACACAAAATGCTGACGAATTATGTTTTTATGTATTTCAATTTAAATAATAAGAAGTATGTTTTTTAAAAAATTAATAATTCTTACTAGTTTGCCCTTTAAATTAAAAAAAAAATTTAAGATTTTCCTCTTCAAAATATGATTTCTTTCGCCACATGACAATTTTCATTCCAAAGATTCTGGTAACGCTTTATATAAATATAAAGTTGCAGCCAACTTCAGGTATAATCTACGAACGAAAAATAAAATGAATTTGTGAGTACAGCAAAGTATGTACTCCCCCGCTATTTTCTTTTCCCTTCTCTTCTATAAGCTCAAGACTTTGCAAACTAAACTTTGCTTGTCTTAAAGGGGTCTAACAGTTTTAGCCGAACTAGCTAGAATGATTTTCAGGAGGGGAATTTATATTCGACCCATGGTAAATTATGGATCAGTCTAGAGTGATTTCTGGTATTAAAAACATAAATGAGAATAAATTTCAATACTGCAGTGAAATTAGTTTTAGCGTTTACAGGCTGTCTAATATGGGATCTTAGGTAAATTATGGACCGTATATCACAAAATTGCATGACATTTTTTATGGCCACATAAAGTTAAGTTGGAACAATTTGTACCGCAATATCTATATCTGCTACGGTATAAGGCGTATTTATTTAAATATTCTAGAGTCTTTATATGGGGCATATGGTAAATTATGGACCGATCCTCACGAAGTTTATTAGTAGGATTTCTAGTCCTATAAAACTTTGCGTTATAAATTTTATTTAATTGCATTATTAATTACGGTTTCAGGCGCAATCTACTGTTTTCCGAATGTAGTCTTTATATGGACCGATCTGCACGATATTTATTAGTGTGATTTCTAGTGCTATAAAACTGTGACGTAAAACAATTTTTATTATGATGGCATTATCTATTACGGTTTTAGGCGTACTAAACTGTTTTCCGGGAGTAGGGTTAATATGGGGCCTAGTGGAAATTATGGAGCGGTCTTCAAAAACTTTTACAGTGTGATTTCTGGTTCTATAAAACTGCGACGTACCAATTTTTAGTATGATAGCGTTATTTATTACGGTTTAAGGCGTACTAAATGGTTTCCCGCGAGTAGGGTTTATATGGGGACTATGGTCAAATATGGACCGATCTTTATGAAATTTAACACTATCATTTCCAGCCGTATAAGACGAATTTGTGCAAAATATGTATATCATTCCGTCCATTATTCTACCATTTACATTCGTTTTTGTAACAATATTATCAATTTTTTTATGGTAGTGGATCTACATTTTGATTCATAGGTCTGATCGTACTGAAGCGATTTTGCTGGATTTTAATACAAAACTGCAATTCGACAACAAATTTGTTCTTTTCTTTTGAGTCTTTCAAAAGTGAGCGTGTTTTCAACAGACGGACAGACAGACGGACAGACAGACAGACATGGCTCTCGACTGAGAGTAACTCAATGTGCCCGAATATACATATATAATTTATGGGGTCTTAGATGTATAATACAAAAGTTTCACATGGAATGATATACCCTCATTCACCGCTAGTGCTGGTGGAGGGTATAAAGAAATAGAATAAATACTTTGATATCAATTATAGAATAAAATTAAAGTTAATTTTGTAGAATTTTAAATATTCTCCGATAAACTGTGTAAAAGTCCAAGAAGGAAAGACAAAACGGGATATCCTTAAGTTTGTCTGTGTCTTTTTTGTGTTGCCATTTCTCATCTATGGTGCGGTAAATACCCACAAACACACTCACTTACAAATAAACATTTCAATGACATACAGGAATTGTTAGCCAAAACACAACAACAATTCGTACAAACAAATAAAAAAGTTTTGTTATATTTTCTTAGGTTTTTGTATTTCTAAGAGTATTACTTAATTTTTTTTTTTAGAAAAACTACGGTCAAGGTTAATTTATGCAAACTTTATTTACAAATATATATCTTTACATATCTCCTAATGTTTAAGTTTTATATTTGGAAACTAAATAAAACTATTATTTTCTTAAATATGTTGAAAATTATAGAAAAAATAAAAGTTTTTTATACAAAATGGTAGGAAAAAGTTAAATAGATATTTTTGAAAATCGTTGTATTTTTTTTGGATTTATTAAGTACCATTTTTTTAAACTTGGCGTTGATAAAATGTTGGATTTTTTCCAAAGTGGAAATAACGCCATAACAGTGTAATTTTTTATAGTCATATTTCACATCACATTGAGAAATAGGGCCATATGGATTTATTTCCACGTAAGAAGTGAAATAAAGCCATTATGGTGCTATTGCTCATTCAAAAGTTTTTTGGTTAAAATAAAACTAGCTTCTTCGAAATGTGGCCCCAGGAAATATGGCCCCAAAAAGCAAAGAAAAATTCTCCCCCAAATCAATGTAACCCATATTTTTTAATTAAATCTTAGCCCAAAGAAATTAAAAATAGCCCAAAAAATAAAATGAAATATCGATGCCTTACTTTCTCAACCTCGTATCTTAAAAAAATACGGCTTGGACTTTTTCATATAAAACGATTGTTTTTTTGTGTTCTATTATTGCAAAAACTTATTATTTCAATAATTTATTAATATTTACAGAATTGAGACAAAGTATTGAAATAATAAGTTGTTGCAGTAATAGAACACAAAAAAAAAACAATCGTTTTATATGAAAAAGTCCAAACCGTATTTTTTTAAGATACGAGGTTGAGAAAGTAAGGCATCGATATGCTCCCAAATTTGGGACAACTCTTCTGTATGAGAAATTACCTAAATTTTTTTATGAACATTTGCCAAAAAATGTTAATATTAAAAAAAAATCCCGAATTTCAAAATTCTTAATTTCAGAATGCTGAATTTCTATATTCCAAACTTTAAAAACTAAAACTTAAAAATCTAAAACTTAAGCGAAGCTGATGGTTGTTATATAACAGAGGAGAGAATCTTTGCGCCCGAAAGAAGGCCGGGTCCAGGTAATTTATGTTGCTGCAATTTTTTAAAATTCTGCTTTGCAATTAGTGTCCAGATTATGAAATTTAAGTCTTGCAATTTTTATATTTTCATTTTGTTTTTACTCTTCTCCTTTATATATTCATTCAAAGTAAAATTATTTTTTATATAAATACAAGATGTTAAATAAAGCCATATGGATTTATTGTCTATTGCTTAATAACACTGAACCGGGCAAAATATGCACTAACAAGTCGATGCCAAAATTTAAAGGAAGCTCTAAAACTGATAAATCTGTGGTTTTCATGGGCAACCGCGTATTTCCTTTTTTTCCATTTTGAGATGTTTGCTTAATGCTAGGAACACAACTGGGGTGAACGACGAATTTTTGGCCGCGAATATTCGTCGCCAAAAATAAATGACGTTTGTGTATATGTAAATGCACACAATCAGGGCGCCGGCGAAAATTCGCCAGACGCGGCGAACTTTAAATAGATTTAATTCTATTTCATACGCCGGCGAACGACGAACAAATCAGTACTAGGTGACCATGTTTGGTTTTAGTTAAGAAGTAGTTTAGTAAATAAAGTTACTTTTTACTTTAATAATTTTTTTTTTTTTTTATTGCATAACACATAAAATAAGTATACAAAGTATTTGGCTATAAAAATAGTTTTTAGTTGTGGTTTTGATTATGTTTTTATTTTTAAGCATTATTTTTTTGAATATGGTCACACTATTTCTCTCTCTCGTTGCACAAACAGTACTCAACTTTCGGAATTATAAAAGCTGCCAGCTATTCGTCGTTATTGTGCTTCATACGACGAATTTACTCAGCGAATTTTTACGGAAAAATTCGTCGTGTTAGGCGAAATTCGTCGTTCGTCCCAGTTGTGTTCCTAGCTTAATTCTAAACGTTTTTTACATGATTCTTAAAATTTTTGAAAAAATATGAACTAATTCCGAATGGTTTACGTAATGACCAGTTAAAAAATTTCAATTCCTAACCCATAGTTTGATCTAGAATCTTTTTTCGACTCTTCCTGAAAATTTTGATTTTAAGACATACGAGGTTATCAATGAAAACCACAGAAATATATTGTTTTTGCATTTATTGGTCGCACAAGGAAAAACATTCAATTGCCTATTTAAAGCAAATTAGAGAAATGGTCAAAACATGATTTGAACTAACTCTTTAAAAATATTAAGATCCTTCCAAAATACCAAGGCTGCCTAAACTAATATTTTTAATATAAAAAAAATCACAAAGGGGCCAAAACCTTAGGAATGTCATATTCAATTAGTGGCGAGGAAAGTCTTAAAATTTTTACCGATTTCAAACTATGTTACATGGTGAGCAGCGGCCTATTTTCATGTCAATGCAGGTCGATTTTACGGTACTTTTGTAAAGTTATTCCTTTATACCCATTTAAGCATAAATATTTTGATTACATAAACAATTATCTCATACAATATGCCAATTTTTCGTACAGTTTTTAATGAGAAATGTATAATGCGCTGGGATGGATTTTGTATAGGAGCCCCTTTAAGAAATAGAGATAACGGGTAGGCACGTTAGAAACAAATGGTTACGATAAATACAGGGTGTCCGCCGGAAAGGTATACTACTAAGTTTTGCCACCATTTTGGTAAACATCAGTCTTAACAGTTTATATTTGGTAGTCGTGAAGTAGACACATGGCAAATTTATTATGGAAAAATATTCGATAAACCAACGTGTTTTAATGATTTCGAAGAAAGAGGGTATGTAGGTGATAGGCCCAAGCATGGACTACAACGTACTGCAAGATCGACTGAAAACATTGCTGCTGCTCAAGAAAGTGTTCAAAACAATCCATCAACCTCAATTCGACGCCGTGCTCAGGAGCTTGGTCTTCAAAGAAAAACTTTGGCCACAATTTTGCACAAGGATTTGCATTTGTTTCCATGAATATTAACAGTGAATATTAACAGTTGACACAAGAGCTTCTTCCAAAAGACCATTTACGCCATTTACAAACAAAGTAGTATACCTTCCCGGCGGACATATATTTCAGACAAATAGCTCATATATTATGAGCTATAGCGGCCAATTATTTAAAACTTCATAATATCGTGAACTTTGCATGGGAATCCCCTGAAAGAGACAAGAGGTAAGTAAGTTGGCGAAGAAAAAAACTGTTTACCGCTGTTGGAGTGACTGTAGCACTAATGGTATTTTTTTCTTGCAATGCTTTTCCTTTTTACCCCCACTTTAAACTGTTCCATTTTTGTTCTGAACCTTATAAAACGAGGGGGTCTAGTAGGGTATTCATCCAGCTAACCGTAAATCGGTTAACCGATTAATTACTACCCGATTAACCGATCGGTAAATCTAAAATGGCCTTTTTTCGATTAACGATTAAACCGGTTAATTTCAGTCGATTAACCGATGTAACAAAATTTTTTACTTTTTGTAGTATTATAACATAATGTTTTGTGCTTTTAATTATTTGTTTCGTCTCATATACAAAAGGTTGTATTTAGAAAACATTTTTTCATACAAACGAAAAAGGTATTCAGTGACCTACATCTTAAATAAGTGTTTGCTCTCAACAGCTTCTTGTTTCACGTTCTTTTTATATGAATGCATTCAGTTATTTGTTTCTTTTCATATCTTCTCATATCAATTTTTTAACATTTTTTAACCAAAACCATTAGAAGTGTTAAAAAAATTAAAACAGGACTCCAATGAAATAATGGAAGATTTTACATGTTTAGAAAAATACAGGAAAAGGACCGAGAAATTATATATTCTGTATTATTGGTTGCTTTTGATTTCTTCAACATCTACAATAAATGAAACATTTTCCAAAGTCAAGTTTTATCCAAACTAGAGAAAGTAAACGCTTGAATCCTAAATATTTAAACAAAATAATTTGTATAAAAGATTATTTTATCAGATCTTCTTAAACTATTGAAATAACTAATAAGATGATCTTACAGTTGTTTTTTTAATAAATGTATAATATGTATCAACTAAAAAATATGTATTACATATTTATGAATTATTCTTTTGTGTGTTCGTTTTAGTTTGTTATGTTATTGGATTTTTTTACTAATAAACTCCAAATAATAAATAATTTATGCATTTTTATGTATTGAAATTACTTGATTTATAAAAAAACTTTTAATCGGTTAAAACAATTTTAACCGATCATTAACCGATTAAACCAAAACCTCGGTTAATTAATCGAGAGATAAACCGATTAAAGCAAAAGCCCGATTAAATGAATACCCTAGGGTCTAGCGAATCCAAATGCTGTTCCTAAGAAACAAATAATTTTATTATTTTCTGAATAGCAACTTAAACAGAATAATGAAATTGTTTCATATAATAAATGAATCATCAAAGATGGAAAACCGTTCGGAGTCCCAAAATTTAGCCGCTAACTTAGCATTTACTCTAACTAGAAGATTTGAGGCTTTAGAATTTAATGAAACCTATTGTTTATCTACAATGTTTGACCCTCGATACAATGCGCGAATATTTCAAAGACAATTGACTTCAATCGTACAAAAAAACCTTTTATTGAGCTACTTAACATGTAAATACTTTCCGAAAGTGTTGAAAACAATGTCACACCTACAGGTGATACAAGTTCTGATAAGTCTACCAGAACTGGCCTTGGAGCGTTTGTGAAAAAACTATAAGAGGATCCGAGGAGCATAAGCCTCTTTCCATCCTATGCTGTGATTCTGCTAAAGAAGAACCGGGAGATATCTTAGTTCTCCTTATATTGCCAGAGATGTGTGCAATGACATGTTTTACCTCAACTTGAAGAAATTGGGGCAGGGATTCTTAAGTTTTCAAATGAGTTCTGACGCATCCACTAAAGGTCTGGTTCAAACGGACTTGTAAATCGCTTATCTCCGCAAACGTTGAGTATATATTGTTTATTAAACAAAACTAATATTAATATTTTTGTAGAAAAATGTTTTATTTTATTTTGTTAATTTTTTCATTAATTCAAATTTAGTTCTTAGTGTTTTAAATCTTATTTAAATACATTTTAGATAATAAAAATATTTTACACTGTAATTTTGTATAATAAACATTAACTCTACTTGAATTCAAATTCATAATGCGTATCGGTAAAAAGCCGTATCGTTACTTCCCTAATTTGTTACCGTATCTTTGAAACTGATGCACATCCCACTTCAAAACGTTAACAGTATAATGAGTATAGTCTAGGTAAATTTCTGATTTAAAAAGAAATAAAAAAAAAAATTGGATCTAAGTTAGAAATTTCGGAATTCAAAATGATCACTTCCCGTTTTGAAGAGCGATTTACATGTAAAGAAATTTGAATTGCTGTTAAGCTTATTGAAATCCTATTCTCAAACTTTAACAGTATAATTAGGATTACTTAGGCAAAATTTGGTAAAAAAAAAATAAGAGAAAAGAATGATGTCGTAGTTCGAAAATTTTTAGCTTAAATTGGTTATTTCGGGTTTGGCAGATGAAATATTTTTAAATTTTTTTTTAAAGATCAAACGATAAGATATATATACTTATCTTAATTTTTTTGTTTTATTCGTTTCTAGGCCGGAACAGTACTTTTAAATTTTTTTTTTAAAACGGCAATACCTCATTACTCGACATATAAGCATCATACAAAAAAAAAAAAAAATTGGGCGTACACATTATTCATATATACTAGAGCTATAGTTATGCCAAATATAAAGGAATTTCGGCAAAATATTTTTTGGTCAGCTTCACGAATAATGCCTCATATGTAAGCGCCAAAGCTATAAATCTTTCCCACTAAGATATTTTTAAAACTAATATCTATAAACTTCAACGATAATAGAAATAATACATGATAATATCTCTCAAATTTTGTGGCGATGGGACCATACGAGACCAATCATACCTCGCATATACTCAGAAGTGTTGAGACGAAACTCGGCACAAATAACTTTTATATCTAAAATTTCATTGCGGTAGGCTTATAAGTGGATATGGCTCTTATAAAGGTTGAATTATCGAGCGGTTTGATTTTAAATTTATTTTTTTTGTAGATCACCCGTGATTCGTATCAAACTGTTTTGTCATTTTTGTTCAGTATCGTTTGTCAAGTCATAATGGAGAGACCCACACCATAACAGCGTGCCCAAATTGTTCAGCTGTACTACGAAAATCAGCGTTCTATGAGATATGTGTTTCGTGCCATTCAAGAAACTCACGGTACGCATAATCAACCTACTGAAACCACCTTTGCCAATACCTTTCGCAAATTTGAGTTCCAGTTTACATAAGTTGATGATACGCGACCGGTAAGACCACATCCAGCACGTAGTGAAGTGAATATAACTGCTGTAGCTGCGTGTATACGCGAAGACCGAGACGTATCAATTCGTCGTCGTTATCAGCAGCCTGGCTTGTCGTATTCGACAACGTGGCGCATGTTATGAAAGAGCGAGACCCTTTCGTAACATCCCTTTAATCGTACAAAATTCTACTTGTGCAAGAATTAAAGTTAGTCGACTTTAATTTGCGTAGTATTTTCATTTTATGTTTAGAAATAATTTTGGGGAGGACATATTTTCACGTTATGCTACGGTAAATTCGCTACCTAGATCGTGCGATATCACACCTTTGGACTATTTTCTCTGGGGATATGTAAAGGATGAGGTGTTCCGGAATAAGCCAGCTAAGATTAGTGCTTTAGAAGCCAACATTACTCGTGTTATTCGCGAGATATCAGTCGCTATACTTGAACGAGCCGAACAAAATTGGACCTTACGAATGGACTACCTCAGACGTAGTCATGTTCAGCATTTGCATGATATGATTTTCAAACAGTAAATGCCAGAAATTGTTCTTTTAACCGATAATAAAAATTTTAAATTCACTTTAAAATTTATGTGTTTTATTGTACATTATAAATCAAATCCAACGATGAATCACCTTATATAAGTCCCACACCTGGAAAACGCTCGCCACACGTAGAAAATACATTCCAACAAAATTGTATTTAGGTAAATTTAAATCAATTTTACAAACATTTTCGTTCGTTTGTCTGTAGTTGACAATAGTTAGATCTCAAGTACCCAACACTTCTTCAAATATGTTTTCCCTGAAAACTCACCATTATTCTTACATTAACTTTATTTTTTTCCAAGAATTGGTCTCTCACATTGAGGTAAAATTTGGAAAAATTACGTCATTGAGTATGTTGAATTTTTTTTTTTAAATTTTGATGGAAGGATATTGCTCCCATACGAATTTAAATCTCGAAAACACTATAATTTTTTAACTAATTTTTTTATGTAGGTTTGAATTTATTTTCTAAATTTATAACGCAGTGTGAAAAAAATCTTTCGAAAATCGCTCAATCGCCATAAATAAGACTATATTAAAATTGTTTTGGGATATAGAAATTTTGTCTCGATAGGTCAGTAATGAATCATTGTGACCATACTCAAAAATATGACTCTTAATCACATTTTTTTCTAATAAAAATTTTAGATAAAATTCGAAAAAAATATTTTCAAATAAGTTTAAATTTCCACAAAACATTCCCTGGAAACATAATAGTCCATGGCCCCACTTCTAAAAATTTAAAAATTATTCCTACGGTCATAAATGTTTTATAAATTTTAAAATTCCTGTATAATAAAAAAATTATTTATTTCTCTATTAATAAATTAATTCAAATTTTAAAAGTTTTAAAACATTTCTTATTTTGTAGTAACCTAAAACTTTTAAATAATTCTTAAATAAGTAATTATTGAATTTTTCTTTACACAGTTGTTGTTGACATCAATTAAAGTGTGTGGTTTCTTCTTTCATTTCGATACTTTTTGTTCGATTGTCGACATTGTGAATTATATTGCTTTACAGCTACTTTTTTTTTGATTTTAAATAAATAATTAAAAAGTTTGTGCTGATGGGTGAGTGGAAAAAAATTAATTGTTGAAAAAAGTCAAAATTGGAAAGTAGAAAAAATTAAAAAGTTTTTAGAAAGCTATTGGATATTTTATAATGGAATAAAAGTTAAGTTAATGAAATTTTTATTAATTTATGAATTGAGGCAAAAACTTCATTTAACCACGCATTGAAAGAAATATTAGCGAAAATTTTAATAGATTTTTTAGTTAAGTTCATTTAAAAAAACACTCCGAGACGAACATCATTAAATCAACTAATAAGGACACAGAATCAATATACGCCAGGCGGGCTGGGAGTAAACATGAAAAAAACGGAACTGGTGCTGAATTTTCACCAGAAGGAGGAAAATGACGGCCTTCCGGCTACTACGGCTGGGGGCTTACGAACTTCCCCTGTCGAACAACGGGAAATACCTGGGAATTATCCTGGACTCAAAATTATCATGGAAATTGGATACTCAACACAGGATCAGGAAAGTTACAGTTGCTTTATACTCCTTCCGTAGAATGTTTGGCGCCAAGTGGGGCCTTAATTCTAGAATGGTCAAATGGCTGTATATGGCAATAGTATGGCCCATTCTTACCCATCGATCTTTGGTATGGTGGACAGCGATAGGCAGGAAATACGTCGCGGACAAGCTGTCCAGGGTACAAAGATCAGCCTGCATTGGAATAACAGGCGCTATACGCACAAGTCCTTCAGAGGCGCTGAATACTATGCTGCACCTTATTCCAATAAAATAATACCTAATGGCCATATCCGTCAACAGTGTGGGCAGGCTCTCTGCATCAGAATGTTGGAAGGCGAGGATGTACGGTCATGAAAGGATCTTACAAAAGCAAACCACATTTCTGAAACGGCCGAACGGACTTTGCAAAGAAATGCAAGGTCATATGAGTCATAGGAGTAGGGGAATCCTGGTTAACGAATACCGTTCGATGGTTTAAACTGATGGGTCAAAGATGTCCTACGGTGTTGGCGCTCGGATTTTCTCGGAGGAGCTGCAATTAAATCTCTCTTTCCGTCTTCCATATGAGGCAAGCGTATTTCTACCGTTATACTGTCCAAGAGTTTTGACGCTTAAAAAACGCAGTCTACTTTCAAAGTAAAATTATAAAAATAAATAAAATTTTTTCAAAAAAATCATAGAAAACTTGTAAGGATTAAAAAAATGTCTAATCGTTCCGACAAATACGAACTATTTTGTTACGTCTGCGGCAAGCATATTATACCTGAACAGCGAGTAAATTGCTTCAATAGCACAGTGGAAGATTCTATAAAATGTATTTTGAATTAAAAGTTTTTCCCGATGAACTGTGGATGCCTAAGCATTCCTGTCGAAATTGTTACAATGGCTTAATGCTTTGGTTTAAAGGTAAATCAATTTTTGTTCTTATGTATTTCTTAACACGGTAGATGGACTTTTGAATTTCTGCTATAGGGCAACGAAATTCAATGCATTATGGTATTCCCATGCGGTGGCCAGACCCACACGCAAAGAAAAAACATGGTTGTGGTAAACAAATTCTAAGAGCAACATATTATGATACGATTTATGATTGATGTCAACTTATTACGATTATTATTGAATCATATTATGACCAAATATATATGCGTAATATTACAACATAGTATTTTTCCCTTAATCCTAATTTGTTTTTATTAAATCATATTATAATTTAATGTAATCATATTATTATCATGCTAATCATAATAAGTTAAGAAGTAATCGTATTATTAACATGTTAATCAAAATAATATGTAGATTAAATCTAAAACCGAACAATATTTTTAATATATATTTATACTTATTTACTTACTGGCAACCTTAACGTAAAACTGTTAAAGATATTTTACATCATAATATGATGCAACTTTAAACATAATATTTTTAAACCATTAACAGTTCAATAAAATAACCAAAATACTTATTAATATTTTTAATCTATTTTTGTCGTAGGTCGCAAATATTTATAAATTATTTCATAAAATTTTCATTCTTTTTCCCTAAAACAACACAAAACAATGGTTAATATTTTTGCACTATTTTCAAACAATATTAAAATTTTTTAGCATTGATATTTTATTTTGTGACACTTTACAATTTTTATTTTTTATTATTTAATTTCTTTAAACTTGGGTTTTTTATGAATAACAATTAATTCGATAGGCATATGTAAAACAAACGACACAACTGGGGGGTACTATGTAACTCGATTCGAAAGTATGAATAGCTCGAAAGTTGTATTCGATCCGAAAGTTGTATTCGTTTCGAGAAGTGTGCAATGCTATATAGAAGGTGTTGTGTCCGAAGCACATAAATTTCGTCATGAGCGAAGACGAAAAACGAACTGTCAAAAATTGATTTTATGCCACGTCAGGAATTCCAGAGATAATAAGAGCTGTTGATGGTGCTCTCATACAAATAGTCCGGCCATCTAAAAACGAGAACTTGTTTTTCAACCGGAAACTCAAACACAGCATAAATGCTATGGTCGTAGCCCTTAGCCAACTGCGGATGCTCTGTCATAAAGTTGAGCATAATTTCAAATTGCCTTTGCTTCGTATTAATATTTTTCATAGCATTTTCCCTATTGAAAAAGACTTGTATTAGTTTGTATCTATTAATATACATAAATTTAACAAATACTTACATTTTCAGCGTTTGGTGTCGATGTTTTGATTTATTTAAGTTTTTTTATATTTTATCCGTTACCTCCACATCAAACGAGTACAAATGCCAACTTTCGAGCGACTTTGAAATCTACATTCGAAGTACATAGTGATGCACATCCGAAAGTAGAGTACGAGTGTCCGATAATCGGATACGGCAACCCGGAGGTAGCAAATGTATTTACGAATTCGAGTTAGTTGGTAGCAAAAATCCGTATCCGTAATATTTAACTATCGAATCGATAACCCCCCTGATATAAAATTATTTTAAAAATGGCGATAACAAAATATTATTATCTTAAATATTATCTTAAACATATTATGAGTACACGTGTAGAAAGTAATCATGTTATGGCTATTAAATATCATTAAATGGTTGTGAGGAATATAAAATGTTTTCAAAGTTATCATTATTTATTTGTTATAAAAATGATTATTTTTCAGTGAACCATACTTAAATTTATAATTGCGATAAACATTGACATGTTTACATGTTTACATTGACATGTATTGTTGATATTAAATAAAACTATCATTTTTTTTGTACGACAACAATATATTGTTACAATAAACATAGTGTATTTGGGATAACCATGCCAAACCATATTTTTTCTCGGCGTGCAGATGAGCATGCTGATTCCACCTGCTGCGTTTGCCAAAATAGTGCCGTACTAAAATTAAATATATATATAATGAGCCCTAAAACCACCTTTTAAGTTTTAGCTTATTTCTGGTATTGAAGTTGAAGTTTCGACTTAAGGGTTTTCGGAGTCCTATAGTAGATTTTCATCACAAATATTTTCGCAGAATATTTCAACTACAAGTGTCCCTGTTTTAAATGTAATTTTTGCTTTTTTTCAAAAAAAATTCCTAAAAGACCCATTTTTAAAAGAGTTAGAAGGTTAATGTATACAAATAAAATGTTGTTTGGAATGTTCTGAATAAATCTTCTGAAAACAGTATACACAAAAAACCTAAGTAGAAAAAACTAAGTACGTTTTTTTACTACACAAGGGAGCAAATTGAAATAGGCCGTAAAATGAGTTTCAGATGTAGACTTTTAAAACGCCGATACACGTATATATTTTTTCAGATCGCTCTACAAGAATCAGTTGGCATTGTTATTTTGAAAAAAAAAAAAGTTCATTTTGTTGTACAGTGTTATTTTTAATAAATATGTTACAAATGCAATTATAAATTATAATTTTATTTGACTTACTGAGCAATAGCAACGTAGACCGGCAGCCCTTTGTAGTGTAACATACGAGGGTCGGTGAAAGGAATCGAACCCAAGACCCTCACACTGATAGACTAGCTCACTAACAACTAGGGGCGCCTATAAAAGTTTGTAAAAAAGTTGTTTTAGGGAAAATTTTTAATTCAAACCAATATAGTTTGGTTCTATAATTTCAACCCTCGTATCTTAGAACAAGAATTTTTCCAAACAATTTTTTACTCAAAACATGTGTCACCTTAAAACAAAATAAAAATAAATCTTTTTCGCTAAACGCACAAACAGAAAATAATATTGGAACGAAGAAAAAGTTATTTGTCCAGTTTGTTTTTGCTAGTTTAAAAATAGAATGAAATAAAATGTGAAAAAGAAGGAAAACGAAAAAAAAAAATTAAGAAGTGAAATAAAAAAGTTTACGTCCTATCAGCCTTTTAACTTAAACTTTTTTATTACTTAAAAATCTAAGCAGTTGGTTAACTTTCATTGAAGCATTTACTCCGGTTCATGCCTGCAGCACAAGGCCACCCACGCACGGGTAAAGCAAAAGAAGAGCAAACAAGAAGAAAAAGTACTTTAGTTTTCTTCAAATAATCCATTTAAAGATTATAGCAAACTATTCTTGTTTTTTTGTTTTGTTCTCTACCCTTCTTCAAGACGTTGTATGTAAAAAAAGAAAGTTTATTTGCTTTTCTTTTTGTAAAACCTTCGATAGATAAAGACGATTATATAAACATACCGCAATACTAAAATTTATTTGTTTGTTTTGTTGCTTTCAAGTAGAGTTATCGATTAAATGTCAGCACTTACGTTAAGTAAAAAACGTTGTATTTGAAGTTTCGAGTATTTCGTGTACTTGATGTTGAATTTATATTGACTAGAAAATATTTATAGAAAAAAATCTAAATAATAATTCGTTTGAGATGCTTGTTGTGCTAAGAAATTATGTTGAGGTTATATAATATTTAACATTTTTTTTTGTTCTTTATATTGGTGTAAAAAACGAGAGCATTTTAGCTGAAGGACTTTTTAATTTGAGTTATTTTTGAAATAAAATGTATTGAGGGATTTTTCTATTGTCTTTTTTAGCAGCACACAAGGTAGTCTAGAATAGAAAGAGAGAGAGAGAGAGAGAAGGTAAGGTAGAAATGGCAATCAGTACTTATCGGAAACACTTTGACCATGGAATTTTACCAAACACAATTTCTACTACTAACGGAGTTCAAATTGCACTCCAGTTCAACACTAGAGATATCGTACAATCCGTACAAAGTGGCGACACCCTTTCGGCAAGTCGGCAATACAGGGCAGGGGCAGCGAGGGTTCCTCGGGTTCCTTCCCATTGTCGTAATCGTGATTCGGCAGTAATTAAAGTGTCTGGCTCCCTGACGATGTGCATGTCTACATATAAAAATAATGTATACAGAGTAGTCTTAATACTTCAAGCCATTATTAAGCATATCGAAAGATTCATAATCGTATTCTGAGTCGATTAAAGCATGTCCATTCGTCAGTGTTTCTATAAAAACCTTGTGATCAATACTGTTTGCAATATTGGAGATAATTTATTAAATTATGATATTTAAGCATTTTCGACTCAAGTACGGAGCCTTCTTCAAATAATTCAAAACGAATAATACCCTGCAATAGACATAAAAAACATGGAACAAATACCTTCGTAAGATTATACGTATACATTGGCCCACAACAATAACCAACATCCATCTATGGGCAGAAATAAACCAGCGACCGATAAAATGGAAATCCGGAAACGAAAATGGTGCTGAATTGCATCAGTGTTGCCACTTTGTGGGTAATTAACCGAATTTGGTGCAGTTTTTACTCTCGTGGGCAATTTCTTTGAGGTGTAGATCAGGTGTAATTTGAAATACTTTCATTTTAAAACAAAATATATAAGAATTTGATCTTAGAGATAATAATCATACCATTTAAGATATTTTTAATCTAAAAAATTTGCTGTATATTTAACAAAACTCACTGTTTATTTAACAAAAATATATTTCCATATCAACCAAAAGATTGATTTTGATTGGCGCCTGATGGACAATTAGATTTCGATAAATATTGGCTTCATAGATCATTTAGAACCCGAAGTTTATTGGAAAATGAAGGTAACGGGTGGTTAAATTTTAAGGGCCGATATTTAATGTGAACCCCACCTAAAAAAATTATTACTCAGTAATTTTTTTTTATGTTTCCTTCATAATTTCAAATGTTATGATCACATACAATAGGCAGAAAGTATTAATTTTTTTTTTTTTTTTTTTTTTTTTTATTGCAAAAATGCAATTTCAAATTACCAACTTTGTGCGCATTTTAATAATATCGGGTAGTCAGATGCATTGGCAATATAAACAAAATAAAAATGAAATCGTCGTAAATACAAAGTTTCATTGCTTTTCCAAAATACAGTGAAATTTTTAATGTGGAATTAAAAAGTTTTCCACTTTAATTTTGTATTGGAATATAAACCACGGGCGATTATATCACATTTATATTAAAAATGGATTAAATCGTTTTTTAAATTCTGTTCTTCACTTAATAATTAAAGAAACATAATTCACCAAGCTGATACATTTAAATACAACTTAAGTTTCTATTGTGTACAACTGGTGGACTCAATATTACAATAATACAAGAACAAGAGTCAAAGCAATAGCAGGCAACTGTTTTTTTAAACCACCTTAAAAACCAATACACTATTTAATATAAATAAATACACTTTTAAATATTTTTAAATATATATACTCTTTTTATTATATTTTTGTTTTGTATTTAGTAATGCTACCATAATTTTATCATAAATATTTAAGATTCTTAAAAGACGGAAAAAATCAATCTGTACACAGAAAAAATTATCACTAGTTTTTCTATCAATTAAAAAAATTGTTTAAAAAGTATTTAAAATTAATTAATGTGATAACCGAATCAATAATTTTATTAGTTGAAAGAAAATTTAAAAAAAATTTTATTGAAAAAATTTTTAATTAAAATATTAATTAAATAACAAAAAATCTTAATTAATATTTTCGTTTTAAATAAAATAATTGAAACTTATCAAAAAAGTTGTTTTTGGAAATACATAATTTTTCATTAAAAGATTTTGTTTGGTGTGCTTAATTCCCTATTTTTATATTTCACTGGTTGCTTAGGCCAGATCATCAGGAAACGTTCTCCTAAATAATTTTAGAAAAGCCAAAATTATCAGCAAACAAGACTACAGAGGGAATGAGAATAATATACACATTAAAAAATTCTTATTTGCAACGATATCAAAGCTTAAACAAAATACCAAACAATAAATCAGTGATGAGTTTATCTTTTCTTACATTCCCCACTACAATTATTTCGAATTCTCCCAACATTAATTGTAGTTGTAAGTGGGTAAAGAAAAAACATATTAAAAACAAAAACAAAGTGATTTTCTTGTTTTTGCAAGAAATCAAAATAAAAACAATTTGCCAGTTCAGTTTTTTATGCACGTGCACTTGCAAAAATTTATTACCAAAGTTGTTCTTTGGAATACTATTATTTATTTGAAAAGATTTCAGTATTTCAATTATTAAAAAAAAGGGAATTAAGCAAAAACAACTTTGATAATAAAAAATTTTTAATTATATATTTATTTTTCTATTTAATTATTCAGCAAAAAAAAAACAATTGTTGCACTAGCACTATATTATGTGGCAGCTCAATTCCATTTTTATGTACAAATAGAAAAAAAGAGGCATCGCTGTTTGCATTTTGTTTTGAACCAGAATTAAAATTTAACCATTAATTTTTCAATTAAGACCAATAAACATAGAAATACTACAAAAACGTTTGCAGTTAAAAAGTAAGAATTTGTGCGAGAGTATTCTAAATATTAAATATATTTTTATAAAGAGGTTATCTCTAGAGATTTTTCGAACGCGATTTAAAAGACAAAGTAATTTGCTTGAAGTGCCCTAAAATGATAAGTTACTAAGGTTCTTCCATGTCACGACTTATTAATCACCTTTAATTAGTCTACATGCTTGACATTAATGTGCTCCACATACAAATTAACTCCGTTCGAAGTAGTTCTAAAGAGACGACAAAGAATATTTTACTAAAATAAGCTGCCAATGAATCATTGGTGAAATATTAGCCCATTGTGTTGCCGAGGACGAAATGCACTTTAAGGCACTAAAAACTCTTAAGTAATTCTAGCCTCTCTTCATGCTGAAAACTACAACATTCCGGCGGAATCAACGATTTGGGAAACATTTCTACCAGTTTTATTTATTAAAACACCAAGAAATAAAAAACAAAATTGAAGAAATCGAACAATGTCATGGAAGGTCTAAAATTGTAGTCGACGAAATGAAAAATATTTCACACAACAAGCATGCTCATTTTACTTTTCGTATTTATGATGCTGAAACAAAATAATTTGAAATAGATAATCCTGGCTAAGAGGTTTTGTTTGCAACTTTTCAAAAATATTGTTGATTTATATAGACATGCTTAACCACCAACAAATTCAGACTCATTCAAAATAAATTTGGGAGAATATTTAAAATAATAACTTTATTAAATTCCTATAATTTATTTGCTTTTGTAAAACGTTTGTCTAGATCAAATATCATTCAACAGTTGCTAAATTACATTAAACAAATATCTTTTTACAAAGTAAGTTTAGTAAATCAATAACAAATTGTTGAAAACTAAGTTAAGGTTTGATGAATTTACTGGTCCCTCTTTTCTTGGATTTTATCGTCAAATATTTGTTAGGTCTGATCTAAGTCATATCTACATATCGCTCATTTCGTGCAAGACCGTCACAACTCAAAATTTGGCATTTTCGAGTTAGTAATGCAGAAATGTTCTTCTCTTAAATCTCTACAAATTGATCTAAGAACGGAGAGAATTATCGAAAAAATAACGGTAATACAGATGCTTGTGACGCTATGACCTCTCGTAACAAACTTGAGCAATTAACATCAACAAGGTCACATTTCAGTTTGTGTTTGGCATTCCTCTTGTACATGTGGTTTTCTTTGTAGCAAAAAAGAAACATTTGATTTTATAACTGTATTTTAGTAAAAGAGAAGGTGAGAAATAATAGATTGAAATCTTAAAAAGGCTCTCCTGTAAAGTTTCAAATTTTGAGTTGTGACGGTCTTGCACGAAATGAGCGATATGTATTTTGTAGGTTTCCTACCTTTGCAAATTGTTTTGTTTTTTTTTTTTTAAATAACGTTTTATTACAAAAACTTATTTGATTTTTGTGTTTTTATGTATTCGAATTAAAACCGGTTAACCGGTTATTTAAGAAATGCTTAACCGAAAACCGGGTTTTTTAAAATAGCAACTATTCGTAATATTCGAAAACCGGTTATTGAAAAAAGTCGAATAATCGATCTCCCTAGTAAATACTGTGGTGCAGGGCATCATAAAGTCGGTGTTGATGTCCTACACTTTTCTTTTTATTTTCTTCATTTTGATAATTTGTTGTTTGATGTTTTATGAATTTTAAGCAGTTTATTTCTTAATTTCTAAGCCTCAATGAAAAAGTGTAATAAAATTAAAAAAAAAGGTTGAATTATTTGTAACGGAAGAAGATAAAAAAAATAATGAGCGCCAGAATAGAAGGGGTTCGTGATGTATCAAAAGAATTTATCTTCATTCCTATTTTCTTTTAATAAAATCAGTCTGCAGATGAAAATAAATATTGTTGCTACAGTTTTTTTTTATTTTTTGAATACTTAAAATTATTTAAATAAGAAATTTAAATTCTTTCAAATGATTAAAGAAAATCATATTAAACGACTGAGATGCCAAAGATAAAGCAAATGTAATCATACCATCTTAGGGACTTTTCAAAGCTTTTTGGCATTTTTAGGGTTTTTATAAATATAGATTTACAGAATAAACTTTCAGTAGCTTTTTATTAATGTTATAAATTGCTTGAAAGTATTATAAATCAATTAATATGTTAATTAAATCAAATATTTTATTAAATGAAGCAACAATTAAAAATATTTATACATTTGATTAATTTAATTGTTTAGTTTTTTGAAAAATAATATTTTAATAAATTAAATAACGTAAAGTATATTTTAAAATAAATTTCTGAAATGAAATATTATATCATGAAATAAACTTACAGCCTGGTCCACGATGTCGACCGCTATCGTTTGCTTGCATTTCAACATTTGAACGATAACTTAACAGTTTTCATACATAATTGTGGCCCACTAGTAAATATTATGCGACCACAAATATCGAAATCAGTCAGTTGTTTTGTGGTCGTCCACAGAGGCATTTTGTTAAATTTTTATTTACACACCAACACTTATAGTCTATTTCCGATGTGCGAAAGAATTCTTTCTTCCGTACAACTACATTTAAAACAAAAACAATTTATAAAAACTTTGTTTTTGTTTTTAAATGCAGTTGTACGATCGAAAGAATTCTATCGCACATCAGAAATAAGCGGAAAATATATTTTTTAATTATTTATTCTTTATTTCGTTCTTTATTTTTTATACCCACACCACAATAGTGGAGAGGGTATTACGCATTTGTTCTGACTTTTGTAACACCTTAAAATATTGGTCATAGCTAGACCTTTAAGTATACCGATCGACTCAGAATCACTTTTTGAATCGAATTAACGATGTCCGTCCGGCTGGCAGGCTGGATGGCTGGCTGCCAATGTTAACCTTGTACACAAAGTATAGGTCGCAATTTTGGATATACTCGTAACTTGATGAAATTTTGTACATCATCATCATCATCATCATCATATATAAACAAATAGGCAAGTTAGTACATTAGTACATTAGATTTTTACAAATGATAAAGCATTCAAAAGATCATTTTAGGAGTTATACGTGTAAGCAAAAAAAAAAAAAAATTCAAACATATAACTGAAAAACATAAATGCTTTGTTTTTTGTGTTACCCAGCAAAAACTTTACTTACCTGTTAAGTTAGCAAGTAATGTTGGAGAAATATAAACACTACTTATTTTTCGGCTGAATAACTACTTAATTTTGTTCGAGTTGTCCACAGAATTCAGTAGTTACAATACACTTACTAGAAGTCACAAAATATCTAGTTATTATTGAACTACCAGTAAGTCGAATTATAAGTACTTACAATGTACTTACTAGAAGCCAAAAAATAACCAGTTTTTATTCAATTTGCGCTAGTTAATAGACCTAATAAGTAGTTATGGAGGTAGTTACCAGTAAGTAAATATTCAATACTGAAAACAAGACAACTAATAAGTAGTTATTTAGCTGATTATTAGTAAGCAAATGTTCATAACCGAAAATAATAGAGTGAAAAGTACTTACTGAGTTCATTACTAGCAAGTACTTATTGAGGTTTTCAGAATAATGACAATTGTAATGACAACTACTTACCAGGTAACGTATGAAATAACTACGACCTATTACCAAAATTCAAAAAGTTTTTCCTGGGTAACTCTCCTATGCCCAGAGTTGCCAGAAATTTTAGAGGCAAAATCAGCAAAATTGAATTATTTTTTAATGAAAAATCTTCAAAATCTGCATTGTAATTAAACTTAATCTTCAAAAAATCGCCAAAACACTTTTTAATTCTTTTCTTGTTTTCATTAAAAAATATTAAGAAATAAAAATAAGTTCCAACAGAAAATCATTTTTTACGTATTTCTCATAGAAACAAAACGAAAACATATTCAAGACAGATGAATTCAGTTATATTAGGTGTGTTCATTCACTTTACTAGCAGAAACTTGCAAATAGAATGTAAGTAGGAATTTAAAGAAATTGCTCTCAAAAATAGTAAAAAGTAAATGAACACTTTGCCAGCCAAAATTTCCAAGTTAAAGTAGTGAAGAATATACAAGAATATTTGAGTACCCATTAATTATTCTAAGACTTGGGAAAATTTTATACATTACGGTAAAAATAATGTGATTTTATTAATTTATATATGTTTATGTTGAATAAAATGAATCATGAATCGGATTTGTTTTTATTTAGGAGATGAAAGAAGATTTCCGGTTTTCATCAATAATAAAAGATAAAAAAACTCTTTGTTAACAATAAAAGTATTTATAAGGCAACACAATATATTTAATTTAACAATCTATATAAAACCTATGTAGATATAAGGTATATAAAATTTGAACGTTCCGGACTAACTGACAGATTCGGATGCTGGTCTCTTGCTAAATCGATCTACTTAAAATCGAAGAAATTGCCTATTAATACGAAAATTATGTGTTAGTGAACAAATTTAGTGGACTGCGACTCGCAAGAAACTACTTTCATGTGTAAATGCTAGGTAAGATGGAATTTTTAGAAAATCGAATGTTTAGAGGATAAATAGCGTAAAACGAGTAAATTCGCTAATCTCATAACTCCTAAACTAACCGTGGATTCATCCATGCTTTCCGAACAATATTTTTCTCCGAAGAATAATTTTTTTAATGAGAGTGTTCTTCAGAACGATTCACCTATTTCGAAAAATTTGCCCGGAAAAACAAAGCTACCAAATGGTTTACAGATGTAAACAATTATACAAACTGGCAGCACAACTAGCAAACTACTTATATTGAATTGTTTTCTAAAAGTGTTTTAAGAAAATGGACGGAAAAAGAAAAGTGATTTTATTATTTTTAATTATAAAAGATTTTGTTTGCTGTGCTTAATTCCCTTTTTTTTAATAATTGATAAAAAAAATACTGAAATTTATTGTTGGAGGATAAGCTGTTCCTATGCGCATTTCACTGGTTGCTTAGGCCAGATCATCAGGTAACGTTCTCCTAAATAATTTTAGAAAAGCCAAAGCTATCAGCAAACAAGACTACAGAGGGAATCAGAATTATATACTTTCAAAAAGTCTTATTTGCAACGATATCAAAGCTTAAACAAAACACTACAATTATTTGGAATTGTCCCAACATTAATTGTAGTTGTAAGTGGGTAAAGAAAAAATATATTAAAAACAAATTGATTTATTGTTTTCGCAAGAAAATCAAAATAAAGCAATTTGCCAGCTCAGTTTTTTTATATATACGTGCACTTGCAAATTTATTATCAAAAAAGTTGTTTTTGGGAATACATAATTTTTCGTTAAAAGATTTTGTTTGTTGTGTTTAGTTCCCGATTTTTTATAATTGATAAAAATACGCAACCAGTGAAATGCGCACGGGAACTCCAACAATAAATTTCAGAATTTTTATCAATTATAAAAAATAGGGAACTAAGCACAACAAACAAAATCTTTTAATGAATAATATAAACTTGTAGAATTGTTATTGGAAATTGTCAAAACCTGAGCTGTATTTAATTAAATAAATTAACATATTGTTTGGCACGGTAACGTTTTTGGATAATTTTTTTTTTAAATTAAAAATAGCATTTTTAATCAAAATTTTCATATATTTTTATCAGCCTAAAGTTCATTAAGTTTAATTTTCATTACATTATTTTTATGAGGAAAGGAATTTTTTCAACATGAAATTAATTGAAATTTATAGATAATTTCTAATTCTTGACTGACCGGGTATTTAAAGCCACACAGAAAAATTTCTCCAATCACAAAATTTATTTCAAATTCATAATATCAAGCAAACAAGTTGTTGATTTTGCACCTATTACCAAAATGATTATATTGATTACTAAAAATTTTACAATTTTGAAAAATATTTTCAATAAATTAAATTTTTAATTTTAATTAAAAAAGTGATAAAAAAAACTTTGCCATTTTAAACAATGTGTTAATTGATTTAAATAAAAATTGACAATTCCCAACAACAATTCTACATGTTAAAATTATTTAATTATAGACGAAAAAAGTCAATTAAGATTTTTTGTTATTTAATTAAAATTTTAATTGAAAATTTATTTCAAGACAACTGAAATGTTAATTAAATCAAAATTATATTTTTAAATTTCTTTCAACTAAAAGAATAATTGATTCAATTATAACATTAATTAAATTTAAATACTTTTTAACCCATTTTTTTAATTGATAAAACACTTTTTTCTGTGCACGTTCACGGACAGTTGATTTGTTTCAATAGTAACGACACTATCTCCTCAGAAATCTTTAAAACTCACCGTCATTGAATACCATTTTGGTAATAGGTGCAAAATAGGCTTGATTCTATGAGTTTGGTATGAATTTAGTGATTAGAGGCAAATTTTATATATTTCTGTGTATTGAAATACGATTAAAGTTAATATGAAAATTAGCATTATATTTATATAGTTAAATACTGTCTTAAAAATTAGACATACATTTTTTATAAATAATCCTTGATGTAAAAAAAACTTATTACATCTTTAAAACTATTCTATATTATTATTTGCAAAAAATTTCCGGAAATAGCAGATTAACCAAATGCTTTAGCGGAATTGAAAAAATTCCCGTAAATGAGAAATACTATTGGTGTAGGGTTATATTAACATTCTTATTAGTTTTATTTTTTTGGATTCCCGTCTTTTATTGGTTTAAACAAGTCAATGAAATTTTGATATATTTTCTAAGCACTGTACATTTTTCGGAACATAAGCAGCTAGGCCAACGATAGATCGACAACTTAAACAAGCGACAAGAAGTCACTCATTATCGTTCTCCTAACCCGTTAACTAACTATCGACTTGTCGTTAGTCAGGTTTTGCGTTTCTAACGTAATCCCTTAATTTAATGTCAAATGATTGTAATGCCTCATCAGCAATCCAGCAAATAAAACGCTAGTTTGGAAATAAAAATCGGCAAATCAGAATAGAAAACAAAGGGGTACACAAAACACAAACAAATCAGTAAATAAAAAATATAGAATAGAATTTTGTGTAAAATATTTTAAAAACCTCCATATATCATTTTATATGGGATGGTGATTTAAAAAATATAATTAAAATTAAAAAAATTTCGTGTTGGTGTGTAAAGAAAAATTTCGTTTAATATATTAACCACAACACAAGTGACTGATTTTGACATCGTTCGGTTGCATTGTCGATCGAATGGTCGTGCTGAAAATTGTAAGCGGGCTGCAAATCAGATGCTTGTCGTTGATAATGCAAGCGACCGAAAACGTTTCAGTTCCGTTCTCATATCCTGGCCAAGCTGAAAATTTTTATAAAGTTTGATAATTTTTTTTTTCTTGTGTATATTTTAGCGAATTTAACATAATTCTGAGTGATATATGTACGTACATACATATATATGTACATTTATACATATGTACAATATGTTTTCAGATTGCGTTGTATCTTATTCTCTTTTTATTTTACAAACTTACTTACATTTTGTGTCTTTAAAATTACATACCATGAAATTTTCTAAAAAGACGCCATAAACACATACATAAATAAAATTTTTATATGCCACGTATCTTTTGACAACTTTTCCCAACTTTATTATTTTGTATGTATTTTTTTTTGTTATATTTTATTTAACTTTTCCTTTACTCTCTAGTCGCATTGTGAACTAAAATTAACATTATGTTTATTATAGAATTCAAAACTTCTTTTTATGCAGTTTCATCCATAAATGAACAAAGTTTTTATAAGATTTTTCAACAAAACTACTTTTGTTTTCTTTACTTCTCTTTTACATCTCTTCCTGCCAACTAAGAATGTATCTAAGGATTCAAATGTTCATATTTATGCTCATTCATACACACGTACATTTGTATGTAGGCAGTATGTGTGTGCGTTTTTGGTTTTAGTTTTAAATGTTGTTGTAATTGTATGGCAGCACTGTAAGCTCGAGTAAAGTATTTTTGTATTCAATGCAATTCTATTACATCATAAAAGTTACCACAAAATTATACCCTCGAGATTTTTTCTGTACAAAATGCTGCATTATAAACTAATTTTTAGTTTTTATTGTAAAATGAAAAGTTTTTTTATTCTTCAGAATTTATTGTATAATATTTGACATTTATGTCATACATAGAAAGTTAATTTTTCACACTTAAAATATCTTGAAATGTTAAGTTTTCAAAAATTTTGGTTATTCTGTAGTTCATTTTGGGATAAAGGTAGACGGGCAATTGCAAGGGGATTTTAATTTCCCCTGAATTTTTAAAAATGTCAAATTATTGGAAAAAGTTGAATAAAAAATAGTATCAAAGAAACTATTTTCAGGTCAGGTTTTTAGTTTGGGTTTCACATCAGGGTCGTGTTCAGGCTTTAATTTTAGTTATAGTATAGGTTCAAGTTTGCGCTTCAGATAAGTTTTCGTTCAGTTCTAAGTTTATTCTAGTTCAGTTTTACTTAGGTTCCAGCTCAGTTCTAGTTTAGTTTAAGTTCAGTTCTGGCTTAGTTCAGTTCTGGTTTAGTTCTAGTTCAGTCCTAGTTCAGTTTAAGTTTAGTACTAATTTAGTTCTAGTTTAATTCGAGTTCAGTTCCAGTTCCAGTTCCAGTTCAGGTTCAGTTCTAGTTCAGTTCTAGTTGAGCTCTAGTTCAGCTATTGTTTAGTTCTAGGTCAGTTCTAGAATAGTTCTAGTTGAGCTCTATTTCAGTTCTTGTTCAGTTCTAGTTCAGTTCTAGTTCAGATCTAGTTCAGTTCTAGTTCAGTTCTAATTCAGTTCTAATTCAGTTCTAGTTCAGTTCTAGTTTAGTTCTTGTTCAGTTCTAGTTCAGTTCTAGTTCAGTTCTAGTTCAGTTCTAGTTCAGTTCTAGTTCAGTTCTAGTTCAGTTCAGTTCTAGTTCAGTTCTAGTTCAGTTCTAGTTCAGTTCTAGTTCAGTTCTAGTTCAGTTCTAGTTCAGTTCTAGTTCAGTTGTAGTTCAGTTCTAGTTCAGTTCTAGTTCAGTTCTAGTTCAGTTCTAGTTCAATTCTAGTTCAGTTCTAGTTTAGTTCTAGTTCAGTTCTAGTTCAGTTCTAGTTCAGTTCTAGTTTAGTTCTAGTTCAGTTCTAGTTCAGTTCTAGCTTAGTTCTAGTTCAGTTCTAGTTTAGTTCTAGTTCAGTTCTAGTTCAGTTCTAGTTCAGTTCTAGTTCAGTTCTAGTTCAGTTCTAGTTCAGTTCTAGTTCAGTTCTAGTTCAGTTCTAGTTCAGTTCTAGTTCAGTTCTAGTTCAGTTCTAGTTCAGTTCTAGTTCAGTTCTAGTTCAGTTCTAGTTCAGTTTTAGTTCAGTTCTAGTTCAGTTCTAGTTCAGTTCTAGTTCAGTTCTAGTTCAGTTCTAGTTCAGTTCTAGTTCAGTTCTAGTTCAGTTCTAGTTCAGTTCTAGTTCAGTTCTAGTTCAGTTCTAGTTCAGGTCTTGTTCAGCTCACTTCTATTTCAGTCCTTGTGCATTTCTACTTCAGTGTTCTATTTTTTTTTTGTTTAGGCTTAATTTTTAGTGATGCCATCTCTTCACAACTAAAAATTGCTAAATTATTATAAACAAGTATGAGTGTTATATTCGGCTATGCCGATATAAATTCCGCTCTTAAGATATAAATAATTCTATTTTGTGCTACGCCCGAATCTCCAGCCAGCCCACATTTTTTCGGATATTGTGTATGGGTAACCAAAATGCTTGTAGCTTATTTGGAGACTTTGGCTATTTCTGTTCTAGATTTACAGAAATCTTTAATGTCTTTGCACGCGCACGTGTCTAATCCCGCGCATTGAGAAGTGATGTTTTAATAACCCAGCTATGTGCACTAAATTTGGACAATATTTCGCTTACAATTCTTGAGATATAAGGAAAATCTTTTTGTGCCACGGCCACTTCTCCAATTCCGTCCACATTTTGCGGGATGCTCTGTGCTAATAATCGAGGTGGTTGCACTTAATTTGGAAACTTTAGTTTTTTTCGTTTTCCAGAAATATATAAATTTATAATATCTTTAGAAATGTTTAGTTTTCATGACCATGAGGTTTTTACCTTGCAAGAGCCAAAGCTTCCAAATATATCTACTTTATAGGGTCTAAGATCAATATCGTAGAATTTAAAGACGGAAACTGACACACTAAACAATAATTTTATAGTGGCTTACCAATATCTTATTAGAAAACACGCATCAATCTTGATAAAAAAAAACTCACAACGTTTATTTAATACACTGAAATACATGTTTAGTAACAATAAATTAAACATAAGACAAATCCTTGAATAATGAAAAGCTCAAATTATATTTAAAATTATTTTCTTTTTATTGTAAAAGCCATTTGCGTTAACTAATAAAATATAATTCAATGTTACAACACATCTAATGCAGCATCTATAAAATTTTTTGGTGTAAAAATTTTAAAAACTTGAAAGAAATTTGGCTAAATAAAAATAGTAATTGGCGAAATCGAGTTTTTTATGGCTTAACGAGATGAAAACTATAGATGGATTAATAACGCAACCTTGTAACTCGATTTTTACGATTTTGTGTTTTAACCGAAAAAGTCATGAGTGAATGTCGTCTCACAATTAAGCAAAGGCATAAGTGCAACCATTTGTCAGTTAACTTTTTATTCAACAATATGCAAACGCGTATCTCAGCTGTTGAAAATCTGTTGTGCATAACCTCGTATCTTGAAGTAAAAGATGACAATATTAGCTCGAGATCTATCTGCAGAAGTATAAAATATTCAGGAGATAGGCTTGGATGGAAAAGTTTTTTGCATCCTACTTGATTGATTTCCTAAAAACTCAAGTTGAGCTTACAACACCAATTATATTTTGCAGTGATGACCGCAGTGCTCAGAACGTAAATATAACCATAACCAATTCATTATTTCAATTTGCAGCACAAAATAATGTAGAAATCTACCAAAAATACTTGGTTAAAGATCATACCCAAAATGGAATGTGACTCTGTTTATTCAGATTTCAAAAAGTGTAAGAAAAACCGAGAACTAAACGCGCCTTGTAACTTTGTTAAAATCGTTGAATAGTCATGAAAGAAAAGGCAATAAAAGGTTAAGAGCCTTGATTATAAGTTTTTTTTTTAAATTATTCGAATTTTTTTGAATCGTTACGGCCTGGGACTAAAGCTAGTACCGCTTTTGTCTTGCAGCTAAGAGCATTGAAATATTGCATGTTTGAACTATCTTTTGATGGCAAAAAGCATGTTCTTTCCCAACATTTTAACAGTAAATTTCCTATCAATACCGATGTTGGGGCTTATATTTAGAAGAAATTGCATTATCTGGCCAAAAGTACAGAGTTTTACAGTCTTTTAAACCATTAATACCAAAGGACTATCACACTTTTTATAATCATTTAAAATACAACAGTGAGAAATAAGTATTTAAGCACAAACTTTTGTAATAGTTATAATATTAAAAATTAAGAGAATTATTTTATTTTAAAAAAGAGTTATGCAAAAGAACTGGTTTGTTATTAACCTTAATAAAATAAATATAAAAGATGAAATGTTAAATAACGCAATCTCGTATGTTAGTTTTTATATAAATTTTACAATGCAGAAAACGCGTATCTCATAAAAGTGTGAAATAAATAATAGTTGATTATTTTTAACACAACTGTGGAATTGAAAATTTATCAAAATTCATTCAAGTTCTTAAGCTGGGATCACACGATTGCCGAAAATGCACCAATATGACAAAATTTTGATTGTGCTTTATTGACGCACAATAATGAAATTGCCCCAATAAAATATTCTGAAATCACACGATTGCCCAGTTTTTTACAAATTTAATTGCCGCTATTTGGTACAAAGCGAAATGGGTACAATAACTGCCGCAGCACAGTGACACGATTGTTTTTACCTGTGTCAACTGCAAAAACGGCAGTTGTGGTAGCTTTTTTATTTTATTGGAAGTTCTAGTTGGTTTGTTCATTAAAAAAAAGAAGAAAATTGTATCATATATTCAAACAATTTTTAATGAATAGTTTTATTTAAAAATTTTTAAGTAAAATATATCAAATTCCAAAAATTAAACAAAGTAAAATTCTATTTTAAAATATCGAGCCATAACCGCAAAAAAAAAACTTAAGCGACAACATATTAAATTTTCGTTTTTTTTAATAAATGAATTTATTGGCAACACTTGCATCATCTCCTAAAATCTCATGGTCACAGAAGGTACCGTTACGATTTTATAGCAAAAACAATTTTAATTTAAGCGCCAATTTTCATACAAAATTTTTTATGAAATATAATAACTAAAAAAACATTGTCCTGTAAAATTTTGTTTTTGTCGCTTGAGATTTTTTTGCGGTTATGGCTCGATATATAAAGAAATAGAGAATATTTCTATTCAAATTTTAAGAATGCAAATTAAAAGTACTTGTATCGCTTAAGTTGATTGAAATTTCAAATCTGTTACTTTTTGAATTTTTCTACCGATATCGTTAAGTAGCGAGAAATCTCGGTTACTTTAACGAATTTGTTATTCTCGTTTTTAAGTTAACAAATATTTTCTTAAAGAAATAATAACGACAAATATCGGTAAAAATATAATATTTTTAAAAATGGTTAAAATAATAAAAATTTAAAAAGAAATAAATATCAGATTATATTTGTAAAAAAATATAAAATAAATTCGCTTTAAAGAATTTCAATACAAGTTCCTCCGTTTTTCTGTACACATTCTTTTAAATTGTTTATTATATCTATTATTAAAGTTATGTTTTGAACAAAAAATTAATTCAGAAGTAGATTTTAAAATCGCTCGAAAGTGATAAATTTTTATCGTTTTGAAATCGAGCGATTTTCATCACATACTTAAATGTTCCTTAAAAAGAAATAATACTGCGTTTTATTTTAATTTTATTAAATATGTTGAATAAAAATATTCACCCCGAACAGCAATTGCACTAATTTAAAATAGAAAATATGTATATATGTATATATTTATTCCTAATAAGAGAAACACACAAAAGTAAATTTATTAAAAAAGGCAAATTATCGCGTATTGTGTTGTTTAATTGCCGCACAAGATCCCAATAAATATTGGTACATTTTTGTCATTTTTATTGACGCGCGATTGCATATCAAGTAGTCACTCGATTGCCGCACAAGGGTTGCATTTTATTGGTAAAAGTAAGCACAATATTGTCCGCGATTGGTATATAAGCCATTTGATTGTGCAGTCACACGATTGGGGTATTAAAAAGTAAGGAAACTGGTGCATTGCGGCAGTTGTGTGATCCTAGTTTTAGATTATAAAAAAACATATATTAAAAAAGTTTCAATACTTGCTATAAAGAATTCTTTGTTTCTCCCGAGAAGTGGTAGTCTTTAAATTCCGAGGTTGCATTAGTAAACCATCGATATCTAGATCTTGCCAGGCTAAATTGGCAACACTGTTTCTCGCTTACATTGAACAGTGTAAGATTTAGCCATTCTAGGGAGACAAAATTAAATATCTTGGAAAAAAATTAAACTAGACTTATGAATTTTGGTACAAGGTGTTACTAGGCTACTATGTACCATTGTCAAAAAATGGGCGAAATTGGATCACTGCCACTGCCACCTCCCATATAACTACTGATCTGATATTATTCGTGTTGGATAATCAAAATTTAAAAAAGCGGCGAGTATGCATGAGAATGTGTAAAATAAATAATAAAGAGGTAGAAGGAATAATAAGTGTTTATTTTCCATCATTTATTTTAAAATAAGAATAAATTTCATATGTACTTATAAATTAACCCTAGTAAGATAACGTTATTTTTTTGTACTGAAAAGATAACGTTACGCCTGAAAGACGTGTGCTAGTTTATATCCTTTAAAGGGTATCACCGAAAATAATATTGATAAATTTTTTTTTGTTAAAATCATTTATTTATTAAATTTCTTTTAAAATAAAGTAATTTTTTTAACAGAAAACAATAATAAAAATGAAATAAAATGAAAAAAATGCAATAAAACTTAAAAAAATATCACAACTTAAAGAGTTATTTATAAAGGACTTCAGTTCGGCTCTAAAAACTAAAACTTAGATAACAATATCTGTACCAAAAAAAAAAAAATAATAAATTCAAATAGCATTATATGCAAGACTTGCAAACTAAATATTTGTGGTCGCCACATGTAGGTGAATTGCATTTTAAACATACTATTTTGGACGTACGTCGAATTTTTGATGAACAGAAACCACAGTATTTTCTCTTTTTGTTATTCAGGCTGTTCTCCACTGCTACTGCAATTATTGTTTAAATCATCTGCTAAATCTTTTTTAATGTTACCGTGCAAAGTTTTCGATAAAGTAGGAATTTTTAGCCTTTTGTTTGGTGCATTGAACAGTTTCTGAAATTATTTCGGTAGTAAAAGAAATAACGATGCATGAAATTGGGTTGTACGGTTATTTACATTCCCAAATTAGTCCTCTTGCCGTTCGAACTATATTCATTGAAGAAATACGACCAGCTCTTTGACCCTTTGATGTAGTTCAGCAGTGCTTACTTTTACATCTTATAGTGGGATAATATACCGTAATAATTGGCTATCGGCAGAAGTAGTAAAATTATCACGTTCTTGAGGATTTTCCTTAGTCGGTGTATATTCTCATTAGCATCAAGGATGTCAACAAGCTTGTCTTGTACTTCACTTTGAACATTATCCTCCATTTATTCATCTTCTGATTTGCTCACATTTTCCAGTGAATCTGAGTCGTCCAACACGCTTTTCAAGAGCAGCAACTACTGCGTCGTCAAAGCCGCGCTTACAAGATATTTTTACAGCTAATTTAAATAACAAATACCTTAAAATTCAACTAAAACAAAAAGTTATTTTTGCGACAAAAGTTACACTAAAGATAACGATACGTATCTCAGTATGTTGTGCTTATTTGTGCTTATTTCTCAATTGATAATTGGCGAGAAAGTTGTATGTTAACAAATGTGAGAGTAGGAGCACAAAATTGAAAAAGCGTACGTCTCGCAGACGTATCTTATCTATCTAGGGTTAAGGTAAGAATAAGCTGTTAAAATTAATGGTCTTCTTCTGGTATTTTTGGCGATTGCAATAAATCTAGTTCTTCAGTACTTCCACAAATATGGTTTACGGAACGGTCAAGCCTTTCGTTTTCGGGTGTTTTAAGCCAAAAATTTCTTGGTATGTGGTAATATCACACATTATTTGTTTCTTTTTTTATCAGCAAATCTCGGCAGATAATTTTATATTTGCCTTTAAGTAGGTACTTCAGACGTTCCTTTTAAAGTAATTTAGCACCAAAGCGTTATGAAGAAAAGAATTTATCGATTATAGAATTTAGTTTTTTTTCTTACCTTTTTTTTTTTTTTTTTTTTTTATTTCAGTTTAAAATTTTAACGAAAAGAGTAATTGTTTAAATGAAATAGCACTAAAAGAATTTTTCTGTTCTAAAAATTAATTCTCATGATGTTAACAGCGAATAAGTTGAGCTTCAAAACAAAAAAAGAATCGTTAAAAAATTCCATTCCAATAAAAAGTTACACGCCTTTTAACAATAAGCAGTTTCATGTAAGTGTTTTTGTTGTTTTTAATTTACTCCACAATATTCAACTTTGAAGTAACGTTATTTTGTTGTTGTTGACAAATTAGGCAAAGTTTTTGCAATTTCTTATTTTATAACAAGTGCTCTTTCATATTTGATAAGTATATTTACTCAAATTTAAACTTAAAAAAACGACTTTTGTCCAGCTAGATTAGCAAAATCTTACACTGTGCATTGTTTTCCAGGTTCATGTACTTTTTTTAAAAGATCAAGTTCACATTCAGATTAAGTTTTGGTCCTAGTTTAGTTTTCTGTGTTCTGGTTCTAAATTACGTTCTTGGTTTGAGGTTCTAGTTCTTGATCCTAATCTTCTTACCATTTTAAAAATAAGTTAAAAAGCATTCATTCTGTACTCATTCCAAATGTAGCTCCTTTCTTTTCCCTAAATATACAGTATTAACATTTCAACTGTATTATTTATTCAATATGATACAACTTTGATTAAATATTTGCATGACTACAGTTTGTTATTTATTTGTTTTTTTTTCAAAAAGAAAAAATTGTTATTATTATTTCCATTCCTATTTGCATACCAGGTAACATGTTATTTACAAATTTTAACATATTTTTCATTCGCAATAGAAAGAAAAAAAAATATACAAAAAGTTTTGTGATAAACTTTTTTGAACTAATAAATTAAGTAACAGAATTACAAATTAGTTTGCATAATACTTGGCTAAACCAATATGCTCTGTGGTGTGTAAACAATTTTTGTAATTTTGAAAGTATAAAAAAGAAAAAATTAAACTTTTTTTTTATTATAAATTAAAAAAAAGTTTTTGTTTAGGCCTAAAAAATAGTTTCATTTTAATTAAAAAAAGAAAAAAAAAAAATGAAAATGAAAAGGAGATGAAGAGATTTTTTCAACATGTGTTTGGCATATTAGAAAGAAACTTTTATAATGATTTAAGTTGATGAGCATAAATAAGGGAATATTTTGAAATTATTGTTATATCCACCACCACCAGGAAAAGAATATTAGGTTTGTTGTTGCCTGTAAAATGTTTGTTTTTTAATTGAATGAAAATATTTGAATATTGATGTGGTAACGATATCGTTTTAACTAATAGTATATTTATATAAAGGTTAATAAAATTGTAACGTTACTGACTGACTGACCCATCCTTGCACTGCCCAAGCGCCTAGGCGAACTGGAATTTGGATTGGAGGTTGGTCTCTAGCTAGATCGATTCACTAGTACGGGATTCCTAGAATTTCGAATATGTTGAGGGTAAAAAATGTAAAATGTATAAATTCGCTAACCTTCTATCTGCTAAACTTACAGACAAAAAAAAAACGGACATGTGCCTAGTACGGTGATCAGCCGATTAATATTTGTTCGATTAATTGAACAATTTTAGACGATTAATTGTTCGATATACCTAATATATACCTCAGACATGCCAACAAACAACCACACCCTAACTTCAACATTTGCTGATGATACAGCTTTTTTAAGCGTGCACGAAAACTGTCATGAAGCTTCTCGCTACTTGCAGGATCATATATTTGAACTGGAAAAGTGGTTAAAACAATGGAGAATAAAGGTTAATGAGCAAAAATGCTTACATATAACATTCACCTTGCGTCGGGAGTCATGTTCCCCTATTAAAATCAATAATCAATTAGTGCCCCAACAATCGCATGTAAAATATCTCGGAATTCATCTAGATCGGCGTTTAACATGGAAATGCCATATAGAAGCAAAACTAACACAAATGAAACTAAAAGCAATTCAACTTAATTGGCTTATTGGAAGAAACTCTGTTCTTAGTCTCGATTGTAAACTTCTACTTTACAACTCTATCTTAAAACCAATTTGGTGCTACGGTATTCAGTTATGGGGCACTGCCTCGGCTTCTAATATCGAAAAAATTCAAAGGCGACAAAATAAACTTCTTCGAATAATCACAGCCGCTCCCTGGTATGTTAAAAACTCAAATATTCACAAGGATCTCAATGTGCCGTTAGTAAAAACTATTATTACGAACTATGCAGTAAAATATTTAAAAAGACTTGAGTCGCACCCAAATCCACTAGCTCGAAATATTTTAAATTGCAGCGGCCACTCTAGATTAAGGAGAAGAGATACAGCAGGACTCATCAGACAAGAAGAGCGCTAAACATCTACATATGTGAACAGAAACCGTGAAGAGAAAAATTTTCGTCTAGCATTGGCAGGACAAAAATAAAGTATTAGTATAAGATTTGATTAATTATTGTTAGTTCATATTTAATATATGAAGATTCAATAAATAAATAATGAAAAAAAAAAAAAAAAAAAAAAAAAAAAAAAAAAATTGTTCGATTAATTTAAAATTGCTGTTTTCGATTAAAGGATTAATCGTAGAATTTATGCCGATTAATCGAATAACAATACATACATGGTTTTTCTTTCAAATGTATAATTTTTTTAAGTTTTAGTTCAATAAATAAGCCAAATGTATGTGTCCGTTGGAATTAAAAAAAAAAAAACAACAGTCATGTTAGGGAGTAATTCACTTACATGGGCGTACTGCTTACTGAAAAAATTGTCAGTAACCAGAAAACAAAACTGATTACTGATATATTGCAGTAATCCGTCACTTTTTACTTATTATTGAAACAAATGCAAAAACATATTTTTAACCCTGGAGCCACACGTTGAATAAACTTTCAAGTTGTTCACAAAAACTGCTTGTCAAAACTTGTTTGAATTGACAGCTGTGTCACAGGCTGCACTTAATTTTATAGTCAATTTAATTTTAAAAATGCCCCCAACGAAGAAACAACTCAAAATAAAAAAATAAAAAAGCACAAGAATTTTTTAGAACGCAATTTTTTTTTAATAAAGCACATTTATTTTTTAAGAAATATATTTTTTACAAAGAAACCGCCAAGGTTAATTTGTGGTCAGTTATTAAATTGAACAAACAATTGGCAAACAAACGGAAAGGTAAAATTGAGAGCAATCTCCAGGTTAATTTAAAAAGTGTTAGGGGGTTAGTTAAAAAAAATAAGAGGAAAGACAAAACTTGATCGTGTGTGTGCGGCTTCCAAGTAAAGCAAAACATTTAAACAACATTTTATTTTTAAAAGATCTGTTTAATTGTTTGTACATATAAAATTATATGATCTCAACACATGTTTTATTTTCTTATCGTTGTAAAGGTTTTATCAATTAGTACGAATTGTTACGTTTGTTTTGCATACTTGAAATTAATAATGTTTATTTGCTCAATTACCGATTTTTTCGAAAATTATCGAAAAAAATCTTTTCATTTATAAAATTTCTGGATTTTGAATAATTCGATAAATCGATTAATTTTTAAATTTTATTCGTTTATTCGAATAAGTCAAAAATGCCAAATATCGATTAATCGTTTAATCGAACAAAAAAAAAAAAAGCCGATTAACACCCTAGTGCCTAGGTCTTTTATGAAATTTGGCCCTTTTGGGCAGTAAACGGGTAAACCTGTATATTAAAACTTTTTGGTCACCCCTTCTATCTTTTAAATCAATAAACAGAAAAAAAATTATATCACATTCGTAACTTATCTAAAAAATACAAATATATATTTGGTACTTTTTCGAAATTCGAACATTTAAGTGGTAAAAATCGTACCTACTTTTTTACCTACTATTGCTACTATTTTTACAAAACATTTTTCTCCATGCATGGACATACACATTTTAGCTTATGGGCTCCCACTGCAATATTGAAATTTTTTATTCTTCAATGGGGAGACAGAAAAGTTTGAAAATGAGGAAATACGGTACATTAAACATCTTTCTTGTACTTTGAAGTTTTACTTGTGGTATTTTTTGAATTTTCTATAATATTGGTGCAGGGTCCCGCACTCATATAAAAATGCATCTTCATATTGATTATGCCCTCACATCAGAATTGTGACATCAATGTTATTACAAATGGTATCAATGAGGCAAAAAGTGACATCAATCCATAGACGAACTTCATCATTAAATTTGTCATATTGTATGCGTCATCTATTCGATGCCACGTTTTGTGTATAATTAACATTATTTTCATATTTAAAAAGTAAAATAAGAAGCAAAAATTCCCATATTCTATTTGTTTTAAATTATTTAGCTAAATATATCAAATTTGGCTGCTGGTGTCTTATAATTGAGAGCTTTTCCGTAAACAACGAACGGAATACAGTAAAAGTGAAACAAACATGTTTAATAGGGAAATAAATAATAACATTTTATCAATTTGACTTCACTCGATCACATTGACTCACTTTAATGATAGTTTGACATTAAATTGAGCCAAATGAGTCATTTCTTCGATGTTACTGAGTCATCGCACTGATGACATGTTTTATTAAACCGGCTCAGGTCCGTCATTTCGGGGATGCCAATCTATCATCCCATTGATGACATAATTTAAATTTTTGAATCTGATGACAGTTGCGCAAAGTGATGTTAAGGCTGACATCACAATGATGAAAAGTATAATAGGGTCAAAAACGAAGGCACCTGTCAAAGTAATACATCAGCGTACATACATCAGAAAAGGCCTCATACTTTTCTATCAGTGCGAGTGATAAAAAACTTTGGTACGTTTATTTTCAAACCAAGAAACATTAGCTTTGGCATATCAATATATCCCCGAAAGAAAGGGAGATGCTAACGAAGCAGCGGTATACATTCTAGTAAAATTATAATCGCCGTAAAATATCATATCGGTTTCACTTTCATATCGTACTATCGTTAATTGGGGCAAGGAAGTATTAAATGGATATTACACCTTCTGGTGTTGCATTCTTCGGGGAAATTAAGTGCAGCCAAAACCCGAAATTCGGCAAATTTAAGAATTTACAGATCTTTTGAAATCGCAGCTGACATGAGATCCTGTCTGGTACAACGGGAGTCAGGAGCCACTGGAACTTCCTGGATCAAGTGATAGTTTTTATAAAAACCTAAAGTCGCGAGTATTGAGATCTGAAAAAGTCAGTGTAAGAGCTGATTTTCCTTCACTTGGAAGAAAGTTTGTCCCTGTTTTTTTATGCGCTGTTGCTATTCAGCAGATACACAGAAAAAACTGTTTTATCAATTAAAAAAATGGTTTAAAAAGTATTTTAATTTAATTAATGTGATAATTGAATCAATAATTTTTTTAGCGGAAAAAAATTAAAAATTTAATTTTGATTTAATTAACATTTTAGTTGTTTTGAAATAAATTTTCAATTAAAATTTTAATTAAATAACAAAAAATCTAAATTAACTTTTTGCGTTTCAAATAAAATAATTTAAACATGTAGAATTGTTGTTGGGAATTGTCAATATTTATTTAAATAAATTAACACATTGTTTAAAATTTCAAAGTTTTTTGATCACTTTTTTAGTTAAAATTAAAAATATCATTTATTGAAAATATTTTTTCAAAATTTTAAAATTAAAAGATTTTGTTTATTGTGCTTAATTCCCTTTTTAAATAATTGATAAAAAAAATACTGAAAATTATTGTTGGAGGATAAGCGGTTCCTCTGCGCATTTCACTGGTTGCTTAGGCCAATTTTTAGTAATCAATATAATCATTTTGGTAATAATAGGTGCAAAATCAACAACTTGTTTGCTTGATATTATGAATTTAGAACAAATTTGGTGATAGGAGAAATTTAATAATTTTTTCTGTGTACTGTATGCTTCATAACGGCAGTAGGGCTAAGATAGTTCCTAAACAAGGGACAAGGATAAAACTTTAACTAAAATTATACAGGCTGAATTCCAAAACATTATACAACTTTTCAGTGAAAGTCAAATATGCATCATCAGGTTTAGCGATGCATAGTTTGCTTATTCACCCTTATCATGAATAAAATTTCACATATAAATTTCCGAATGTGTGAAGAGTTGGTATCATGAACCAAATGTGTTGTGAAAATTTCCGAGTGTTTACATTTTTAAACTCCGAAAAAAAATTGCTTGTGAATTTGTTTGTTTTCAAAAAAATTCACACCATTGTGAATAGCTCACATGTGAAATATTTTAACAATTTATGAAGAAAATAATTCACAAAGATTTGTATGTCGAAAAAGAAAGAAAAATGTAAGTTTATATTTAAAATTTAAAAAAAAAACGTAGGAGTAATGCTAGATCTATAACTGGATCGTTGCTTTTGTAACATATACAAATGTTATGCAAACTGCGCAAACATTTATAATTTGTACTGCTTTTCTGGAGCTGTAGTGCAGTTCTCTTGCACCCGATGTACATCGCCATCTGTTTTTAAGGACACCGTTAGTTCTCTCAATAATATTGCGACATTTCGTGTGTGCATCATTAAATATCTGTTGTTTCGGTTGTATTGCTGTCCTGTATGGCGTTAAGAGCCATGGCTCAAGTGGGTAACCAGCATCTCCTCAAAAAATTAAATTTCCAAAAATTATATGAAATACATACACTTAAATCATATAACACACCTAATAACCAACAACTACTAGGATCTTGCAATTAAGTTTCCTCCATTTTTCTTCTTAAGTCTGACATTCTCCAAATTAAAGAATCATGGCTGGCGCCCGGGTGTGTGGCATCTACAAACCGTATATTCATCTGATTATCACACACCTTGCAAATATTTATAAATTTTATTGAAGCCTTAAAATTAAAAATATATTAGCATACCAATAATACATTAAGACTGTAATTTCCCTTCCGGTTATAGTACAAATGCGTGTTTTTAGGAGGAATAATTTTAACATACGTCCCATCTATACACCCTACTACACCCGGTATTTGAAATTTTTCGTAAAATTTTTGAATAATTTCCTTTTTCTCTTGCTCTTCCGGCCAAGAAATCCATTCAGGGCATAATTTCTCTTCAAATATGTTAAGCACTTCGGTTAAAACAGTGCTGAATGATGACTGCGCTAGACCCACTCTGCAGTCATTCCCGACCCCTTTTTGGTACGGACCTTCAGCAAAAAACCGTAAGCACGCTCTAAGTTTTACAATTGGTTGCACAGCAAAGCTTTTTCTTGTAGCTGGTAAATCACCTTCCAACAGTTCAAATAGATATTTGAAGACATCTTTATTCACTCTATAATATTGCTAAAACCTGAAAAATACATGCCTTCATATATAAAAGAACAACCTGACTGACTGATGAATATTAACATACAATAAATTAGGTATTTCCAATGGATTGGAATCATCTCGCAAACTTCTTCTTACAGCACGTTGCTTGCGAATATCTTCTTCCTCCTCTAATGCTAGTAATGTCACAAGGTTAAACATTTTAAAATTTACCCGTAAATATTTATACAAATTTCTAAAAACACAGTTTTCTTTAATACATTAATTGTTTTTTGTTTACAACTCCGAATATAATGACACAAGTTTTTAAAATCAGGTATGTTATTTTATTCACATGGAATTCATGATACGAAATTAAAATCCATGTGAATAAAAAATTTCATTCGGAAATTTTCACATGTGGAATTCATGATAAGGGTGATTGTGTACGCATCTAAGACTTTTTTGGTGCACTTTGGGACAAATTGCAATGTAAAATTATATATCTAAGACTTATGTAGACTATTGTAGCTTCGTAACCGGTCCTGGAGGGATAGAACGGATTGCTGGGTGTCGAGACCTTATGACCCGGATTGGGCACAGGGGAAACCAGGGTTCTATTAGGAGTCAATAGGAGCGGTCTCAGGACCATTATAGGGTTCCTGACGGGGAATTGTTCAGTTAGGGCTTTTATGAGTAAATGGGAAAATGCCATACCGGACTTCTGCAGGCTGTGCGGGGATGCCGAGGAGCTAGAGACGGTTGAGCATGTACTGTGCCACTGTCCTAGCATGCAGAGTCCCAGGCAGAAATGGCTAGGGCTAGAATTAACGACGAAATGGGGTGTATCGCTAGAAGTTATCCAGCCGATCTGCTAGGGTTTGTCAGGGAAAGTGGACGGATGTTTCTATTGGAGGGACCCTAGGGGGGATTGGTCCTACGCAGTATTTGTCTATCTGTCTTAAACCTGCGGACTATTTTCTTATTTAGTTCTCTCTTTCTTCTTTTACTGAAGGGATTCATAATGGAACTTTTTGGTCTCCGAGTGGAGATGTGCCCTTAGGCGCACAACCCTTCTTAACCTAACCTAACCATAGTTGCTTCACAACTAACGTTTTGGAACTTACTAATGCTTAATTTGCTACCTGCGTGTGCGGGTTGTTCTCACACACAGGGGTGGTAGACGAACGCACTGTTTGTGAAATTATTTAATCTTTTAAAGTCCTTTTTAAAAGGATTTGTGATTATGAACACCAAATTTTGATGTATGTGTGTATAATTTCAGGTTCATATAAATTTGTTCATGTGTAAAAAAAAGTTTGCTAATTTTTGCAGGGCGTGTTTTTAAATATATATTGAACAAAAACATTTGTTTTTCTTATTAATAATTAAAAGTTTGAGTTTTAAACAATTTAATTTTAATACCATTTTAATAATTTCATAATATAATTTAAGTAGATTACTGCCACAATGAAGACTCAATGTCTTTTAAATTCAATAAGAAATATTTTGTTTTATATCTAAAAAAAATAATTATGGTTTTTGTAGAAATGTTAAATAAATTTCGCATAGCTTAAATTGCTAACATTACAAATTACCAATAAGTATTTTACAAATTTTCCAAATCCTTGTTATCAGCCATAAATGGTATTTCATTCCATTTCAATCCAGACCATCAATCATACATCATTTTTCTACTTTATGATTATCCTGTCTCCCATTGTGTTTATTTTGTTTAACATTCATTCACTTATTTGTTCACTCCAACAATTGTTCATCCTTTTGTAAAAGTTTCTAATTCCTAGCAGGAATTTTAGAAGTTATGACCAATCACAATAATAACACTGGTATAGAAAAATATAACAAAAAAAAAAAAAAAAAAAAAATATTGCTGGGGGAAAAGAATAAAACAATAATTTTGAAAAAGCTTAACATCAGTTGTTTTGTTAAAACTAAAAAAAAAAAGTAACGGGATATTCCTGGGATACCAGTCAGTTTTGGTTGAAAAAGATGTATTTAAAACGAACTGTAATTGAGGTATTTTAAGCATTTAATGCATTAATTTAAATTGAGGTTTATTTAGTAGCCCTTTGGATTCATAGCAACATTATAAGAGTGTAAAAAATAGTGGTTACATTAAGTATAATCAAAGCAGTCAAATCATATAATACCCTACACCAATTAATGGTGTATACATTAATAAAGACGAAATGGTTTTAATGATATATAATTATTTTTTTAACAGATAATTGACCGAAGGTTAAAGGGCCTTTCTGTTTAAATTTCTAACAATATTTATCTTAAGCTGGGATCACAAGATTGCCGCAAATGCACCAATATGACACAATTTTGATTGTGCTTTATTGACGCACAATAATGAAATTGCCCCAATAAAATATTCTGAAATCACACGATTGCCCTGTTTTATACAAATTTAATAGCCGCTATTTGGTACAGAGCGAAATGGGTATAATAATTGCCGCAGCACAGTCACACGATTGTTCTTACTTGTGCGAACTGCGAAAACAGCTGTGGTGGTAGCTTTTTTATTTGTTTGGAAGATCTAGTTGGCTTGTTTATTAAAAAAAAGAAAATTTTATCATATATTCAAACAAATTTTTTAAGTAATATACATGAAATTCCAAAAATTAAACAAAGTAAAATTATATTTTAAATATATAAAGAAATAGATAATATTTATATACATATAAAAATAAATTCGCTTTACATTTATTTATTTAGTTATTTATTTATTTAATTTTAAGTTTTACAATCCAATACAAAGATTAAATCTTATATTAAGTACTGGATAATATACTGGGTATACAAAAAGTGGTTACACATAAAACTATAAAAATTATATTTATAAAAAATACAATTTTTGAGTTAAATATAAAACTTTGAAAAACTTTTAAAAAACTTTAAAAAAAAAAAATATAAAAAATAAAAATAAAATGCATTAAAAATGACTTAAAATAACAAAGTTATAAATAAAAGAATTTTGTTATTTAAAACATTTTACACTTGCCTAAAATGTTTAAATATTTCAGTTTTGAATTGCGTTGCATTGTTTATTTTTTGCAAACGAAAGGGTAATTTATTCCAAATTTTAATGGCATTTATATAGAAATGTTGATCAGATATATGAGTTCTGTGTCTAAGTTGCTTAATACGGTTTCCTCTATTTGATCTAAGAAAAGTGATTTTGTTAAAAAGATATTGCGGACTTTGCAAATATATAATCTTGTGTAAGTAAAATAACAATTTACATTTCAAGAGATTCTCAAAAGATACAGCAAATATTTGCTGTGTATAAAGAGATATTCTATCGAATCGTCTTAAGCCAAATACGTATCTGGTTATGGTATTGTATGCTACTTTGAGTTTTTTCAAGCTGGTAGAATCACAATTTATAAAAAGTTCGCATCCATATAGCAAAGTCGGAATTAAATATGTTTTCGCAAGCAGCATTCGAATATTCTGTGGTATGAACCATTGCGTACACCATAAATTTCTTAACATCGCATACAACCTTCCCGTAATTACATTAATATGATCACTCCAATCAAGATGATTGTTAAAGGTAATACCAAGGTTTTTAACCGATTCGACTACGGTAATTTTTGAGTCTCCCAGAACCAAATCAGGAAAACAAACATTATTCTGAGTCTTCTTGGTAATAAGTAGACATTTCGACTTTTTCGGATTAAGACATAAACCGTTAGTTGTAGCCCAGTCATATATTCGCTTTAGATCAATATTTATTTTGCGGGTGCAATCGTCAATTTCCGTTGCTTTGCAACTAATGTATAGTTGAACATCGTCAGCATACATATATACATTGCAATATCCTAGTTGTTCTGGAAGGTCGTTTGAGTAGATTGAGTACAACATAGGACCTAAGATGGAACCTTGCGGTACTCCTCTAGTTAACTCAATTTTATTCGAAATCAAATTCCCATAAAAAACAGATTGAGATCTACCAGTTAGATATCATCGCATTAATTTCGTTGCCGAGGAGGAAAATTGAAAGTTATTTCTTAATTTAAATGTAAGAATATCAGTATTGACGGAATCGAATGCCTTCGAGTGATCAAGAAGAATTAAAAAAGTTATTTGATTAGTATCAATTTAATTAAATGATCGCATTAATTTCGTTGCCGAGGAGGAAAATTGGAAGCTATTTCTTAATTTAAATGTAAGAATATCAGTATTGACGGAATCGAATGCCTTCGAGTGATCAAGAAGAATTAAAAAAGTTATTTGATTAGTATCAATTTTTGACCTAATTTCCTCGGTTACATCAATTAGTGCGGAGACACAACTATGCTGAGGACGGAAACCGGACTGCCTAGCAGTAAGCATGTTATTATCATGTATAAATTTACTTATTTGGGAGTGCATTATACGTTCAAGTATTTTCGACAAATATGGGAGAATAGCTATTGGACGAAAATCGTCCTTAGTTTTTGGTATTAAAGAATTTCAATACAGTTTGCTTCGTTTTCCTGTATACATATATTCTTTGATATTGTCCTGAACAGCTATTGCACTAATTTAAAAAAAATATAAAAAAAAAATATTAAAAGTTATTTTCGGGAATACAAAATTTATTATTAATTTATTTATTAATGACTTGCTAAATTCCCAATTTTTATTTTTGATAAATTTAATTTTTATTTTTAATTTATTCCTACTAAAAGAAAAGCACAAAAGTAAATTGATTAAAAAAAGGCAAATATTGGCGCGTATTGTGCTGTTTAATTGCCGCACAAGAAACCAATAAATATTGGTACATTTTTGTCATTTTTATTGACGCGCGTTTGCATATCAAGTAGTCACACGATTGCCGCACCAGGGTTGCATTTTATTGGTAAAAGTAAGCACAATATTGCCCTCGATTGGTACATGAGGCAAGGCAATTGATTGCGCAGTCACACGATTGGGGTATTAAAAAGTGTGAAAATTGGTGCATTGTGGCAATCGTGTGATCTCAGCTTTAGACCCTGTAAAATATATACACATACTCTGGGTCATTATGAGTAGCGAAGTTGATTTAAAGACCTCCGTCTTTTGAAATGGGGCTTTCAAAGACCCTAGATACTATGGGGACATGGTTGTTATATATTTCTGTCACATTTATCCTGTGAAATTTTGCTATTGACATTCAGTTAGATCGGTCGGATATGAGCAAAAAAACACAACTGCCTCTAATTTTTTTTAATAACATCCCATGTTGTTATTTTTTTATATCAATCACCGAAAGTAACCAGATATATAAACTTTTATAAGTTTACTTTTTTTATTTTAATTCTTGTTTATCGTTTTTTACACATAAAAAAATATATACATGTAAAGCGATGTATTGCTTTTTTTGTTTATCTTGAGAAAGGAAAGAGCAAAAGTTTCCAAATTAAGTACAACCATCTTGGTTATCAATACATAATATCTGACAAAATGTAGGCGTGATTGATGAACTGGGCATCGCACTTCCCATACAAAGACATTAAATATTTCCGTATAATTATCTGGAGAACGGTAAAAGCCAAAGTTTCCAAAATATAAACCAGAATCCTGGTTATCAAAGCACAACATCCGATGAAATGTGGGCAGGATTAGAGAAATTGGCGTGGTAAACAACCGATTTATTTACATATATCGCAAAGAACGTTATTTATATAACTTTCAGTTCTTATCGCACCATAGTAAAAAGAATTTAAGATTAGTAGAATTTGGCTGCCTTAATTGTTTTATGATAATTTTACCGTCACGTAAGTGCCGCCAATCTTAAGCTTTGCATACTCTCGCTTCTTCTACAATGTTTTCTTAACGAAGTTATCGCTAGCCTCGCCACTAATAATCATATTTTGTGTATAAAATCCACTGCGACCATTTTGGCAAATATTATTAAATATTTCGACTTAACTGCAAAATTGTAATTTAGCATTTAGCATTATTATAAAATGTTTTTTAGCCTTTTCTAGTTTTATTGATTAAGTTTAAATTGTATTATCTAAATTTAAATTAAATTTTGACTAAAAATAGTTGCATTCAAAAAGAAATTACGTATGAAAATGGATAATTCTTATCTTACGTACACAGAAAAAGTTAAAAATTATCTCTAATCAACAAATTCATACCAAATTCATAGAAGCAGGCAAACAATCAGTTGATTTTGCACCTATTACCAAAACCTATTACTAAAAATTTTAAAAGTTGAAAATGATATTAATTTTAATTAAAAAAATTATCAAAAAACTTTGTCGTTTCAAACAATTGTTTTAATTAAATATAGATCAGTACCCATGTTCTGTAACTTTGGTGAGAACTTCTCGCATCGAAAACATGTGAAACAAAATATTCCATCGTTTCTCGAAATGTGAGAAAAAAGTGTGTCTGTAACTCATGTCGAAAACTATCAAGAGAGATTTCGTCTTTACGTTATAAATGTCATAATATTCCACTCGAAGACGATATGAAATTGCAGATGTTGTGAACGCCAGTCAAACATACGTTGACGGCGACCAAATTTGACTAAAATTGAAAAATTTTCAACGACGGCGGCGAAAATAAAACCGTCAGCTATACCAAAAAATTTAAAGTGCGATTTTATTGTTTGTTGATTACAAATTTGCTTTGAAAATATTCGTCTTTTTTTCAAAAATTTTAAAAGCAATATAATTAAACTATGAAAAAATCTGTCAAGTACAAAATACTTATCTCTTCCGTGTTAATATTCATTGCATTTTGCATTTTTAATTTATTATGAATGTCAAAATTTTTTTCACACCCCGTTTTTATGCGTGAATTCATTTGACAGTTCAAAGCGGCAACTTTCTCGCAAAAATTTTACAGACGCACTTTTTCAGTATATTGGCGAGAAATTTCCTTACGTGACAGTTATTACTCGCCAAAAATATTACATACGCAGTTAAGTGAGAAAAAACAGCTGCTTGTTTCAATTTATGGCATTTTTGTTTCATTTCTCACATTTCAATCGAAAAGTTTCTCGCCGCGGGAGTTACAGAACATGGGCACAGGTTTTGACAATTCCCAACAACAATTCTACAAGCTTAAATTACTTTTAAAATTAGTATTGTGTTTATTTTATTGAACTGTTAATGGGTTTTAATTCATTCATTGAATTAAATTTTTATTAAATGATTTTTATGTTGAAAGGAAACTTACAGCATGAAATGAACTAAAATTTGTTAATTTTTCGTTCTTGAGCTGGGAATTGAACCCAGGCTAGGTTTTCGATTGTAACCACACAATCTCCTCAGAGGGATTTGCGGTTTAACACTCACCGCCATCGACGACAGTTGGCAGTCAACACTCAAACATCAATCTTTAAACCAAATGGTACTTTAACTTTGGTAGATCGGAATTTGGTTTTGAAAGATTATCAATTGTAATTGATTTACACGTTCCTCCTTTCTTCTGTTTTTAATTTAAATTATTTTATTTTAAAGGAAAATTAAGATTTTTTGTTGTTTAATTAATATTTTATCTAAAAATTTATTTTAAAACTACTAAAATGTTAACTTAATCAGAATTATATATTTAAGTTTCTTTCAAATAAAAAAAAATTGATTCAATTATCACATTTATTAAATTTAAATACTTTTTGATTGATAAAAAAAACTACTGATAATTTTTTCTATGTATTATTATGTTTTGTTAAAAAAAGAAGAACATTTAGGGAGTCTTAGAATTGCCATATTCATAAAAGTACTAAAATATTTCAAATTGTAAAAAATTATATTTATAAAGTTGCATTTAAAATAATTATATATTCGATCCCAAGATTTAAACTCTATAGTATAAATGTTTGGACATTTCGTGTTAATCTAACGAAATTTTTAAAAAAATGTTTGCTTTGAACTGCTAAGAAAATAATTTAAAACATCATCTTTTCTTAACCTGTAAGAAATAAAATAGTCTAAAAAATTTTTATAGAATGTTTTAATCGGAGCGAGACATATAAATGAAAACTTTTTATTTTGCTTGGATCAGAAGTTTACGGGCCGCCTAAGTTTAACATTTAACCTCAACTACTTGTGCTACATATCGTAACATAAAACGCAAGACGCCCTAACAAAAAAAAAAAAAAAATTAAAAACAAAATTTATTACAAATTCCGATGTATCTCATAAAAGTACATCGAAATTTGCTAAAAAAAAGTCGGTTTTGAATTTTTTTTAGGTAGGGCTTTTTGCTTTTAAGGCAACGATAGTAAATTTAATATCTTACCAAAATCTACCAACTGGTTTAAATATTAACCTTTATTTTCAACAAAAATCTTGAACAAATTTTATCATTAGCTTCAGCATTTTTTGAAATAATTTTTAGCAATTTACCTTGTCTAATGCCAGATTTAGCTGTTAAAAATTTTAAGATCTGGTCACGCTGATAAAATCATCTTAAATTCTCTTTTTGACAATAATCTTTAATTAATTAAGGAAAATCATATAAAAATACTAAAATTATAGGCCTTTTAAACCCCTTTGATACATTTAAGAGTTTTATTAACAATCCTTAATAGAACAGTTTCTTATTTCATTTTTTTATGCCCCTTTTAGTAATCATCGTAAAGGTGTTACCAACTTTATGGCAAGCCAATAATACTGATCACTTCTCGGTGTCCATTAACTAAATAACTGCAGTATTAGAGATGTTGCCACCGCTGTTGTTATTGTGTTTGCCATTAAAAAAGAGATTTTAATCCAACTTAAATGCCAACTAAATTGTATAAAATTTCACCTCCAACAACAGCAGCCAGCAGTTTACAACAGTGTTTTGTTAAATCCGACTAACTGACGACATTAATCTAAACCAGAGATTCCCAATGACTAGTTTTCAACGTACCCCTTTTGAGAAATGATACTTAATTAGCGAGACTCTAGTTTATATTGACAACTTGAGATATACACTGATAGAAATTATACCTTCTTGCATTGTAGGTTCATTTAAAAAAAAATTCGTTTTAGAAAATTTTAAAAAAATTTCTATTTATAATAAAAATAGATTTAAATAAATAGTTCACAATTTTTTTTACAATTTAATAGGCCGTAGTTAGGACTATCAAGCAATGCAAAAAATTAATTAAACATATTAATATATAATTTTTTTTTAAATATAACTCTATTAATTGTTTTAAAATTAATAAAAACTGGGATCCGATTGGGTCAGTGTTTTCAATGCTTTATTACCGAAAATGTATGATTTTGTTTTTAATAAATGGCTCAAAAATTTCTGAGTGGTTGCTAGACAAGATGTTGTTAGAAAAAAAAGTAAGAGTGCTTTATTTGGCTGTGCCGAATTCTTGTCGCGACGGTTAGAATATTTTCGGAGTGAGCTTTCAATGGGACCTATGGTAAATTATAGACCGAACTTCACGAAATTTGACAGTTATATGAAACTGTGACGGACCAAATTTAATTAGTATAACGTTAAGTGTTTTCCAAGATCGGGCTTTACATGGGGCATATAGTAAAATATAGACCAATCTTCGCGAAATTTCGTGGTATGATTTCTAGTCATATAGAACGATTTTGTGCAAATAATTATATCAATATGTGCATTCCGCCAGTATTTGTGCTTTTTTTTTGTAATAAAATTATAAATTTTTTAGGTTGGTGGCTCCACATTAGGGTTCATAACTCTTATCCAACTAAACCAATTTTGCTGGATTTCAATCCAAAAATGCTTAGAAAAAAAACTTTTTTACATCTCAAAAACTGGCAACATAAGAACGATATGACAGCACTGTTTCCAATTTAAAATAATTAAGTAAGTATATTTAATATCATACTCCTCGAAATGCGCAGAGGGTGTACTCTATCTTCCGTTTATTTAAGAAACACAACCCGATATTATTTCTTTTTTGTTTAATATTTTGATATTAGAAAATGCATATGAAAGAAAAGGACCGATATGTTTTGGGAACATTTAAAAAAAAAATATGCAAATGCTTAACATTTGAATTTATCACTAGTTTTAACATAAAAAATATTTTACATTAGCATTCTTACTGGAACACTCTGTACAGTAGTGTTTTCACTACAATTATGCACAACATAATCTTACAAACAAGCTCGACATATATGCTGGAACTTACATCGTTGTTAATGTATTATTAGACCCATCCAATAGCCATCAGATATATCAGAAGTTCACTAAGTTTGAACCAGCATCTGTATATGGCCGAGGTTTAATAGTGTGTAGTTGCCCAGGAATCGGTTTCTACTTATAGAGAAGCTTTCTTCTTTTTTTCTATTACTGTAATTGCCACAGTGGTCGTTAAAGGAAAGTCGAAGTCTTACACCATTCTTATACTAAAACAAATTACAATTTAAACTAATTAGATAACTGATAACTAAAACTAAAAATATTCTTAAAACAAATTTTAATTCGCTGCAATATTATTATATTTCTTTTATAAACATACAACTTTAAATCAGAGTTCTGAAACGTTCGCTCATTTTTCAGTCATGAACGAGCGTGAAAGTTTTAAAATTTTTCTGCAGTTTCATCCTCATAAGGGTGAGAAAAAAAACTATTTTGAAATTTAAAGTTTAAATCATAAGGGATCTGTGGAGCTTCATTTGGGAATAACTGTTATAAGCCATGTTCCCATTTACAATTTATGGTTGTTGAGATGATCCACATGACGCCGTTAGTCTGTTGGTTTGTCTCTACGTTTGGCTGTAGCAGTTTATTTACTATTTGCGACAGCAAGAACAACACTAAAACTATTTACAACTATCACGTTTCATGTTGTCATAAAAATATGAAACATAGAAGAAACAAAACCAAAACATTTTAATGTTGAATTGAGGCGATTTTCTTAATAATCCTTACAATTATTCGTGATATAATGGTGAAAGAAATATTTTTCTTAATAAGTATTTCTTCAATAAATTAGAACAAATCGAATAAGCTATTAATACCCACACCACAATAGTGGAGAGGCTATTATTATTTTACAGTTTTGGCTTCAAAATAACTTAATCTTTGTATTAAAAACTTGAGTGATTCAAAATAAAACTTATCATTTACTTACACTACAATAGTAAAGCGAGTGTTATGCGTCTGTGCTCATGTTTGTTGAACATAAAAGTCTTGGTCCTGGACCCACATATTAGTATAAAGATCGACTTATGCCCAAAACTACACTCAAAATATTTTGTAGGTAAATTCCACAGGAAATTCATTTGAAACAACTAAAAATATATTTAAAAAAATTCGTTAAATTTAACAGTTGTTGCTTAAAAAAAATATAATTAAACTGGCAAAAAATAAAACTACATAACAATATTAGTACGGAAAAACATTATTTTTTTTGAATAACAAGCATTAATTTTAAAAATAATGTTATTATTAAAATAAATATATTTTTAATAAATTTTAACAGTACGAAAAACGAATTTAATAACCTACAATCAGTTACTGTAATAATTTTATGATTGTACTGTAGGGTGGGGCGAGTTGAACATCTAAATGGGGGCTTCGCAAAAAAGTCTACTAGACCATACGTCTACGGTGAAAATCGAGCTTCCAGATTTTGACTTGCATTTTTTTCTCAGACTTTTGTCATGTTTTTTTTGGATATTTTGGCCTATAACAGCCAAACCATTGAGATTTTCGATCCAATAATATGACAAGAATTGTAGCCAAGACAATAGTTAAGAACTCTCTAGTATATCGCGAAAGCATTGGAACGCTCCTTCAGGCAGTTTTGGCTTTGTGAAATTTTTCGTGAAAATATTGATAAATTACCATTTTCAGTTGTTCTTAGCGCAAAATCATAAAAATTTTCTATTTCTTATTTTTTTTCACTTTTTTTATCCGAAAATATAATGTTTTTTTTGTGTTGTTTAATATTTATTTTGAAAATTATGAGAAATTCATTTAAAGTACAAAGTAATTGTATTGGTAGAGACAAGGTATGAATCAAGAAGAAAGAAATTATTCTTTAAACGATTTCACATCAAAAATTCCAATTCAGTGTATTTTTCATTCAAAGATTGCCTTCCAAATCTTTTCGAGATTCCATACTAGGCGCTTTCTTTCGGCCTTCAGATACAGATGCCATTATACCTTCACGGTTTTTGTCGACTGAGCGCTTAGCAACACTATCTAGTAGCTGGATATGACGCTCCGTACCTATATAATATGACAAGGTATTAGTGGGTCTGGAAATGGTGGATCTTCATCATCTACACATTCGAGGTAATGTTGTAAATGCTCATACGGAATTTTCCTGGTAAATGGCGGTTCAAAAAACAATGCTTTGTCCTCTTAATCGATCATGTGAACGTAATCCGTACAATTAAAATTGATGTTTGGTTTTCATATTCGCGAAGCTCAGTTAAATCGCATACGTTGTCGCGAATATACAATATTTTTTTGAGTGCCAATTTACGAATTTCTTTACAATCATCGAATAACATGCTCAACAAAACATTTTCACTGTGTGCGAAATAGGAATTATTCTGTATTACGGGATTTACGATGTAACGTAAGTTGTCTGGTAAATATTGCGTGCACTGGATGAATTTTCCAGGCAGAGCACTACCGTATACAGCCGAATTGTAGTATTTGACGTTGAAATACATGGTAGCATACACTTTCATGATGTACCTTACCGAAATTTGTATTGTTTGTGATGGGTTTTCTGTCGTAATATACACACGGAGCAATCTACTAGATTTTGTTATCCATCTCGAATGTCCTACCGGTCCAGGTTTGATGTTTGCAAGATTAATTCAGCAACTACAATTTGAAACGGCTTGGGCAATTTGGTATATATATTTAACGTCCGTGGAAAGTTGATTTTTAGCATCTGTACTCATTGGAGGAAGGTGTTCATGTGGAATAAGTTGAAAATGTTCGATAACCTGAAAAATGTTTAGATTATTTCAATAAAAAAATTACTAAACAATATCGTATAGAGAAAGAAGTACATAAAGTTATGATATTTACTTGTAATGTAATGCAAATATCTATCTTTTGAGCTAACGATCCAGTGCTTTTTGTCGGTCCAGTAGTGGCCGATATTTCGACAGCGTTGCACAGATGTCGGAACGGCAATTCGTTGAAATGAAGTAAACAGATAAGCCAATGTATTGGTCTATCTAGATAGCATTCGATGAGACGCAATACACCTCCAGATGTGCCAGTGTCTGCCACCTCACCGTCACGACAGACGGCAATTAAATTTTCAAGTGAAAGATTTTTAGATTTGAAAAATGCAATTAATTCGGCTTGTTTCGCATTTGAGGTTTAGCCTTTGCCTTCTAAATTCACATAGCCAATTAGTGACGAATGTGGTTCACGTATTACTACTAGCTGTGGTACTTCATTAATTTTCTCCCGAGTTAATGAATCATGTTTGCGACTATCAAACGTAAAAGCAATCGTGATTTGCTTGTAAAATTCGTGTCTCGATTTTTCACGCTCTCGGCTCACTTTTCTTTTATACATAATAATGGTTTCACATCGCTCATCCTTAAACTGTATGTCAGCGAATAAAGCTGAAGCCAAAACAGATGCTAATCGATCGGATACCCCAAAGCGATCGCACATCATTGCAAACCGTGGTGTACTATATCGTGGAGTATACATTTTTCGTACGGTTGGTGTATGGATTTCCGAACCAGGAGGTTCATAGTTTTCCAATTTATGCACATCTAATGCGGTTGGTTGAAATAATGGATCAGATGATGCACCTGAATGTAAAGATGGTAATACAGTCGATATTTCTGTTTCGACTGGCAAATATTCAGGTATTGTAAGTCTGCGTTCGTTATGCTGATCCAACATGAATTCATTGAGGCGGTCAGGAATTTTGCCACAATTACATCGAGCTGTTTTGAGCTGGCATTTACATTTTCCGATGTAAAATATTTTCGTTATGCTGTCAACAAATTCTCTGAATTTAGCATCATTTTTAGTTTGTCTCTTACAAGCTTCACGGTAATTTTTAAATAATCTACCCAATTTCTTAATAATATTTTTTTTCAATAGCCTCAATATTTAATTTGTTCCAAAATTGTATCAATTTGTCGCGAACGTGTGGGGTGAATGTGTCGTATGATAACATTTTATTTGCGTTTTTGCAACGAGCGGCCAAGAAAAAAGAATGTTTCAAAATGTCGCTCGTAGTTGGAAGCCAAATATCGTCTAATTCAGCCTCTAAACCGAATGCCAATACGTTTAGCGAAGGCATATGTTCTAGATTTGATGATGACGCTGATGATTCTGGCCGCGTCTCCATCTCCACATACACTGTATTATCAGAATCCACTGGATTATCCATATTTTTTATGTCTTAATTTAAAAAAATGTTTTTTATTAGCAGTGCACAGTTTTTACACGAAACAATTATTTCTAAAACTTACATTTGCGGCAGATATTTTAAAATGCGTATTTAATTTTATGTGTATTTGATGCTGTGATCGTTTACAATAAACTGACAAAAATGCGTCAAATGAACTGAAAACAATAGAAGAATAAAAAATAAGAATTAAAATAAATAGAATAAAAATACAAAAATAGAATAAAAATAAGAAATAGAAAATTTTTTGGACTGAAAATGGTAATTTAGCAATATTTTCACGAAAAAATTGCACTTTCACAAGGCCAAAACTGCCTGAGTTAGCGTTCCAATGCTTCTGCGATGTACTAGAGAGTTCTTAACTATATTTACCAGACAACTTACGTAACATCGTAAATCCCGTAATACAGAATAATTCTTATTTCGCACACAGTGAACAAGTTTTGTTGAGCATGTTATTCGATGATTGTAAAGAAATTCGTAAATTCGCACTCAAAAAAATATTGTATATTCGCGACAACGTATGCGATTTAACTGCGCTTCGCGAATATGAAAACCAAACATCAATTTTACTAGCTAGTGTTGCTAAGCGCTCAATCGACAAAAAAAGTGAAGGTACAACTGAAAATGGTAATTTATCAATATTTTCCCGAAAACTATTGTCTTGGCTACAATTCTTGTCAAAGTATTAGATCGAATATCTCAATGGTTTGGCTGTTATAGGCCAAAATATCCAAAAAAAAACGTGACAAAAGTCTGAGAAAAATCTGCAAGTCAAAATCTGGAAGCTCGATATTCACCGTAGACGTATGGTCTAGTGAACTTTTTTGCTCAGTACAATCCCAAGAATCAGAAACGCGAAGCGCCCATTAAGATTTCTTTCCTGCCATACTTATTGCCCCACTCTATTGTACAGTCATTAGTTAATTATTAGTAAACTTAAATGATAACTATTGGTTAACTAGCAGTTCATATTTACAATATATTGGTTAACAAAAAATTTTTATCAGAGCAAAAAATCGCAACTCTATCAAAATACCAAATTTCAATGTTGGTAGCAGTGTTTTTCTTTACATTTTTATTATTTCTATATATGAAGAAATACCAAAATTTTATAGAAAACAAAAAAGGTTGTAGTGTGACTGCTAAACGAAAAGAATATGCGCGGCAACGGAAGAGCTGTTGTCTAACTAGTAGTTAAAGAATAACCAGGGAAACTATAAATATGCAATTGCATGTTTTTGCCTGTGCGACCAATGATTGCAGGAACAATATATTTATCCGTTTTAGAGCTTTTTACGAATTTTTTCATCGATTTCTTTAGTGCATATTTTTGCATATTTTACCCTTTACAGAATTTTTTTCCCATAATTTAGGTAAAAAAAACATTTTGCTTAATTTTTTTAATTATAGCGCATATTTTGCCTTTTTGAGGCATAGTTCGATGCATGTTAAACCTTTTAGATGCTTACAAGAGCTTTCGTTGCAAAAAAAAAAAATTTTCAAAAATTAATTTCGGGAATGAAATATGTATTTTTAATTAATTCATTTATCAATGATGTGCTAATAATCCCAATTTATGATTAAAACCACCGAAATTTATTGTTCTGGGAAAGCTTCTATGCGCATATCGCTGGTTGCTTAGGCCAGCTCGTTTTTTTTAAAATTCTGGTTTTTCTGTTTGAACTATCTATCAGTATACCCAACGTGTTGTTTCAATTTCGTCTTCTACATTTAATTTTTATCTTAAATTGTGAATCAAAGCAGGTTGCCATTAAAAATAAATGTTCTTTTAAACTTTAAAATTTTATATCTATATAAGCAAAAATTAGGGAATAATCTATTGCATATGCTTGTGGCGATGTAATATATATAAATCTGGACCAACCTTTTAGTAAACCGACCGACTCAGAATCGCTTTTGAAAGCTATTCATCAATGTCCATCTGTCCGTCTGGCTGATTGTGTGCCCTTGGTGCGCAAACTATAACTTGCAATTTTGCAGATAATTTGATCAAATTTGTTTAATACATTTTAATGGTACTAAGGACGAAGTCTATGTAGAAGATGAGAATCGGTCTATAATTTCACATATTAACTATAAAAACTTCTTTCCAAATAAGACTTTTGTGTCCGTTAACCATCTTATTAGGTTGGTATTTAGATAAAAGTCGCCGCAAAAATATTTTACTGCAAACTAAATTATTTTCGAGTCGGTTCACATTTGCCCAAAGGTCCCACCTACAAATTGCTTTAACTTCCTTTTTAATGTTAACATTAATAAATAACTTATCGACCGTCCCTGAAAGACCAAAAATCTAGATAATATTTGCCACAAACAACTCTTATATGAATTTCAGCCTCATAACACAACTTTGTTTTTGTGATCCCATGACTGCCCTTCGTTTCCAAATAGGGTAAAATCTCGAAAATTCGTCTGGTGCTTGGGCTTTGCCGATTATAATTTTAGGACTGTTTTTTTAAGCAAATGTTTTTAAACTGTTAAATATTTTTTTTAAATTAGTACTTTTTGTCTTTTTTTGGGGCATATTTTCGAGTTTTTACTTCATGCGCATAAAACGCCTTTTTTTAGAGCATATTTCTGGTTTCCCTGCTAAAAACATTTGGTAGTTTAACTAATGGTTAAAAAAAAACTGGAAATAATATTTTATTGATTAAACCATTGCTAATAGCTAACTAATGACTGAAAATTTGGGCCTTAGAGTCACAATTTTTGAATCGATCTTACTGTGTCCGTCCGGCTGGCAGGCCTGCTGGCTATTCCTCTTAACATTGTGCGCGAGGTACAGGTAGTAGTTTTGGAGATAATTTAATGAAATTTAGTACATGCATAGGACTAAGCCTATTGAAAATGGTGACAGTAAACAAATAGCAATACCAGATGACTCTGATAAAATATATAAATCAATGACCTACGTGCCAAAAATCGCAGAACGGATTCAGAACTTGGGAATTTATAACAAGGAAAAATATAAAATTTTTCCAAAAACAATTAACACTCTAAGACAACTTTTTTAAATACAAAACGTAAGATTGACGACATGGATAAATCAAATCTTATCTACAAAATAAAATGCTTGGGGGACAACACTAACATATGCAATCAAGTATACGTTGGGACTACAAAAAACAAGCTTAAAACTAGATCAGCAGGACATAGAACAGTATTAGATGTAGGGATAATTCATCAACACAAAAACCAGCACTTGCGGCCCACTGTGCAATAAGAGGACATACACCAGATTTTGACAACGTACAAATATTACTATGAGAGGAAATATATAAACGAAGATTTACATTGGAAATGTTACACATAAACAAAGTGGAACAAGAATAATACCAAACCGATATAGAAAATTTGTCCAAGAGTTATACGTACATAATAAAGAAAATAATTAGATCAGTTAGTGCAATATTAAATGTTAAACGTTAAAGTGATAATTGTTTGATTATTGTTATTCATTGTTTTGTAAGTTTTGGTCGTGTTATGCTACACAGAAAAAAGTGTTTTATCAATTAAAAAAATGGTTTAAAAAGTATTTAAATTTAATTAATGTGATAATTGAATCAATTATTTTTTTAGTTGAAAGAAAATTAAAAATTTAATATTGATTTAATTAACAATTTAGTTGTTTTGAAATAAATTTGCGATTAAAATTTTAATTAAATAACAAAAAATCTTAATTGTCTTTTTTCGTTTAAAATAAAATAATTTAAACATGTAGAATAGTTGTTGGGAATTTTCAATATGTATTTAAATAAATTAACACATTGTTTGAAATAGCAAAGTTTTTTGATAATATTTTTAATTAAAATTAAAAATATCATTTATTGAAAATATTTTTTCAAAATGTTAAAATTTTTAGTAATCAATATAATCATTTTGGTAATAGGTGCAAAATCAATAACTTGTTTGCTTAATGTCATGAATTTGGAATTAATTTGGTGATTGGAGAAATTTAATAATTTGTTCTGTGTAGTATTGTTACAGTGATAAAATAAATTAATTTGTATTATTATTATTATTATTGTATAGATTTCCTGATGGTGCTGCGAAATATTGAGTAAAATATAGTATTTTAAACACAGACCTCGAGCCTGATTATCTACATAATTTATTTAATTTTTCGATATTAAGACCATGTTGAATATCACTTACTATTTACAAAAGTAGTGGTTATGCTTATTTGGTCAAATATTTAATAAGTGTGACCGTAGCTTTGGGGCTTTGAGGGGCTTTGATGATGGGTTATGTGAACTCCAGGCTATTGGATGATTAAAGGAGGGCTCTAGGCTGTGCTGGGTACATGGTCACTGCAATATCACCGGCAATGATATAGCTGATGACTTGGAAATGGAGGATCCCCTCTTTTTCGACGCAGTCAGGCCTCCAATGCGCTTCCACTTTGGGAAGATCAGGGAATGGGTTCTGAGCGGGACTAATCGTGTCTGGGGGAACCAAACGGACTATAGGGTATCGCGTACGAAGTGGCCGGTTCTTAGAAACTTCGATTCAGATTCGGTGCTGGGTAGGAGTAGGGTGTCAGGACCATGATAGGTATTATCATGGGTCGCTGTCTGATAGCAATGATGGCGGTGAGAATGGGATCTGACTTGTCGGATATATGTAGGTTGTGTGAGGACCTGGAGGTGTCGATCACTTTCTGGGCAACTTTCCCAGGCTACAAAACAGCAGAATGAGGTAGCTAGGTAGTAGATTCCTGAACGAATTCGAAGATGTCTCGGGTTGCGGGCTCGAAAATCTGAAGGGATTCGTAATGGGAATGACCTGGCTGCGCAGCAGGATATTGGGGACTGGGTACATGTAGGGCAGTTTTCTGTTTAGTAGGGTTGTTCTTAATTGTGTTGTCCGGTTTTTATTTTCCTCTACTTTCCCTTTTTCTGCACTTTCACTCTTTATTTCTCTTATTCTTTTCTGTCTAATATTCTATCACTAACTAAGGCGTCACAATAGACCATATTGGTCTCTGGGTGAGGGTGTGATATTTGCTTCCCACCAGCCTTTCTACCTTTATTAACTAACAAACACGGTTCTGAGCAAATTCCTAGTAATATTTTAATTACGTGTGGAGACGCTTTAACCATTTTTCCAAAAATCTGGAAGGAATATTTAATTATTCCATTGTTTAAATTTGAGAACAAAGCGGATATTGAACATTAACGTTGTATTGCAACACTAAACCTTAACTTATTAAATACTTGCTATCAAAATATTTACGTTATCAAGTCTCTAATTTAATATCTCCGTATTGGCGTGGTTTCAAGAATGATGTTGTAATTGTCGTACTTTCTACAAATTACAATCGCTATTAATACCCGTATAAAATAAATAAAGTAATGATAAATTGCAATCTAGTTTCTTTTTTATATTTTTCATTAATAGTTTAAACATTTTTGTTATTGCAAGTTATCAAGATTGAATAATATATTTTTTTCTGATTGAAATGTAACGATTTGAAATTCCTGTGCGCTAAATTTAAAACTATTGAACCATGATTCGACTAACAACTAAAATTCTTGTACTTTGGTTAAAATACAATATAAATTTCCAAAATTCAAAACGTTTTTCTTTTGAATTTTAAACAGAGCAAAACAAAAAAAAAAAATTTCACATCAACCGGTAAAAATAATAATATTCGCAAAGCATTTCTCTACAAATGATTAATAATTGAAATCAATCCAATTAATAATTCAAAGGATTGAAAGCTAAATACTTTACATTTAAATGAAAAAAAGTGCAAGCAATTAAAGGCAAAAATAACAAATCGAATGGATTAGATTTTCATGCTGCCTGACTGTTGACTGCCGAAAATGATTGTCTGTAACTTGATAATGAAGTCAGCATATAATGGGAATTAAGATAAAAGGGTTAATGACGTTGTTTATTAATCACTATGAGGATTCTACTCCATTTCTTGCTGAATTGATGAGGGCAAAGACAATTAACCCCTTTTAAGTTTTTTTTGGCATTTTTATTTTTCAACAATAAACATTTGAATAAGCAAATTGAATGAATAAAAACGTTAATGGATTTTTGGCTTGACAGTTTTAAACATACAATTGAATTTGATTTTCTTAACTCTTTGAACATAAAACTAAAGAGCTAAAATTATTATTTTCTTAAAAAAACTAGTAAAGGAAGTGAACAAGTTGTACATGTTGGAAAAAGGGGAGTTGTTTAAATTTTCAATTTGTTGCAAAAATGAAAAATTGCTTTTAATATAAGTTTAACCGTGTTATTTAGAGAGTTTTATTCTTTATTTGTAATAAAAAGTTGAAAAGAAAAAATAAAACAAATTGACAATTTTATTAAGACGAAACCCCTTTCCTGTAGCCCGACCCCAAAAGCATCAACAGCCTTTTTTTTCTTATTTTAGAAAAAAGTTTATTTAATTTAATAAAGCTAATATAGAGTATTTACCCTATAAGGCAATGTAATAACAGTGGTACAAAAGACAAAAAAAAAATTTTTTTTAAATATAATAGGAATTAAGTAGAATCTGAATTTGAACCTGAACTATAACAAGAATTAAAGGTGCAATAAAACCTGAATTAAAATCTGATATAGAATTAGAAATTAACTAGAACTGAACAAGGAGCGAACTAAAACTTAACTAGGACTGGACTAGAACTGAAGTAGAACTGAACTAGAGCTAAATAGAAGTGAACTAGATCTGAAATAGAAGGAAGCTAGAACTAAACTAAAACTAAACTAGAACTACACTAGAAATAAACTAGAACTGAAGTAGAACTGAACTTTTCTAGAACTGATTCAGAGCTGAACTAGAGCTGAACTAGAATTCAACTAGAACTGAACTACAACTGAGCTAAAACTGATCAACGTTCTAAGCTAGAACCTAAACTATTACCTCTGAACACTGAAAGAAAAACGCTACGTTGCTGGAATGAAACCATTTTATTGTCCCCTATTAATTTATGCAATTAGAATCTTCATTGCTGGTACTAAACTGTTCATTACAGAAATAAAATTTTCATTAATACTAAGAAACTTCCACAACGTTAATTTTCGGACATTTCGCTGTATCATTAATGATACGAAACATGTTACATTTCGGCTACGTAAAACTTTGATGTATTATTTGAAAAATATCACAAGTTAACGTTTCCATTAAGCAAAATATTTAATTAATGTTTTCATTATCTTTACGAATTGGTTTATACAGTATGCAACGCTTTATCACACAAACAAGAGAGAAAAGAGCGTAAGAAAAAAATAAAAAAAAAAATTGTAACTATAATGATTTTGTAATTAATGTTACGAAACATATTATTGCATTAACTAACCTTTGATAAACATAATCTAACAGGGGGACTTCGATTAATATGAGCAAAAAAAAAAAAAAAATGTGTACACTCATATAATTTGTAGTAAATTGAACAATTGGTTTCGTTAATACAAACAAAGAAAGAAAAAAAATAAGTGCACAATTCTCACATACTTTTTTTTCAATTGTTAGTTTAAATACACAAAACGTTTGCGGAAGTTTACTAGTAAACAGGAAAGCATGCTGATGAAAGTCGGTGCAGGGTGGAAAATGAATTACATGCAATTTACTACTAACTTCACTGTCATTAAATGTAAGCTTATGTTAAATTAAATTAAATTATAACTTGACTAGTAGCAGGAATAAGAAATAAGCGAAACAAAATTTCAGTTACTCAAAACGCACATTGAAAAAGTGGCGGAAATAAATAACCATAACATTGCATAAATGAAACATTTATGAAATTTTATCATTGTATTAAAGTAAAACAATGAAAATATTATTGTGTTAATGAAACAATGTTTTTAGATAATAGAAAAGACTTAATTTCATTAATGACAAGTTACTTCATAACAACGAAATTTTGCGTTAATGATACATTACATTTCAATAATGAAAATGCACGTTGAATTGTAAAATTTATGGCGTAGAATTAATGACAAAATTTATCTGTATTAATGACAATTTCGAACTTAATTTAACGAATGTAAAAAATTGTTACATTTACGAAGGCTTTTCTCTTAGTGAAAATAGGGTGATTTATATTATAAACTAAATCAAAAACTACTACCTAAACTAGAATCTATAATCTGTACTGCAATTTAATTACGACCTAAACTAAAAAATAACTATATAACTACAGGCTTGCTAAGATGGTAGTGAGAGGAACTGGAATTGAGTATTTCAATGAGGTCAAGTACTTGGGAGTTGTTCTGGACAAACTCCTTAATTGGAACTCGCACCTTAAGACTTAAGAAGGCGGTTGGGGCCTTCTGGGCTTCTTTGGGAGGACTTGGGGCTTTAGTTCCAGTATGGTAAAATGGCTATACTTTATGATGGTCTGACCGATAATCACCTATGGAGCCTTGGTACGGTGGCCAATGATTCAACAGGTGTCTGCAATCGGCTGCAATAGGCTGCAGAGGATGGTGTGTCTTGCCCTGACGTGGCACTTGAAGTTATAGTGGGTATACATCCACTACATATCCATATAAGGAGGACTGTCTTGTCGAGTATTATTAGGATACAGCTGACATCGGAACTTGCGGAGGATGTCCATGGACATGCTGGCTGGATGAAATTGGCTCCTGGTACGGCGGTCTGTGCACGGGCTGACATAAAGACCATGGAGCTAGACCTTTAAAAGGGGTTCAGTACAGTCAATCCTGACGGGGGGCCTGGGCCAGGGAAAACCCTTGGCATGGAAATCAAGAATTACACTGGTATACTGATGGGCCCAAATCGGAGCATGGAGTGGGTGCAGGGGTATTTGGAGCAAACACGCAAATCTCAATGGCCATGAACAAATCACCGAGTGTATTTTAGGCCGAGATTTACGCTATTGATATGTGTTGCAATATCATTCTTGGCAAGGTCGGCAGTTTATAATTTTTACTGATAGCCAAGCGAACGTTAAAGCACTCTCTTCCTGAAAGATGTCATCGAAGTTGGTGGCGGAATGCCGGAGAAGGAATTGCGCCGGATCCCGAAATAGGGTAACGCTTTGCTGGGTTTCGGGGCACTCAGGGGTCCCGGGTAACGTTGATGCTTATGAGCCGGCCAGGGCCGTTTCGAACGCCCAGATGGTGGCGCCCGAGCCCTTTTATGGGCTGAGTTTACCCAAAATCCAGTGCCTTATAAGAGAGCATAGGGGATACTGGGTATCGCTTCCGAGAATGCGCCAGGTGAGGGAATTGATCTCTCCCGGGAATATAACGATGACGAAGGGTCTCAGAAGACGGGATCTTCGACTGTTGGCGGCCTACCTGACTGGTCACCACGCGGTTAAGTACCACCTTTATCGGATGGGCCTAGCAGAAGATCAGGAGTAAAGACTGTGTCTTGATGAGGACGAGTCCACGAAGCTTATACTCCGGACCGACCGGAGCTGGCATGGGCCAGAATCAGACACTTGTGGCACTGCACAATATATGTGTCTCGTGTCGGTGCAATATCGGCAAAGGACCTGGTTAGGTTTCTGTGGGAAGCAGAGGGTCTTTTTGCCAACTAAAGGGGAGTGGGTAAAAAAGACGTATACTTGGTCGCGGTACCATCTCCGCTCTAGAAAACTAAATTACAAAAAACTAAATTAAAAACTCTACTAAAACCTGAACTACCACCTGAGCATAGTTTAAACTATTTAAGCTAAACTTTAACTAGCCCCTTAACTTTAACTTAAAATAGGACTTTAACTTGAACATGAAATAGCCAGAACCTGAAGCAGAATCCGACAAAACACTGAACAAGAATCTAAAGCAACCCCACCAACACTTAAATGTTAACCTGGACCAGAACCTACGTTGCTCACGAGTAAAATTACCACTGTTTCCGTCAAAGTAAGTTGGAAGCCTATAAACAACTTTTGTTCATTTTTCTGTTTTTACTTTGTCTCCTCCTCCACTTTATCAGAGTGTCATTTTGTAAACGTGTATATTTTTTTGCTGTTTCATTTTTCTACTATTTTTTTTTTATTATTATTATTGTATTGAATTGTGTAGGAAGAAAAAAAAACTTATACATTAACAATAAAACTGTTTTTTACTTGTTAGATGTCAGCACCTGATGGCATTTTTTTAAAAAATTCAATTTCAATCAAAAGTACATGATTCTAATACACGCAACATTTCTTTTATACAAATGTATGCGCTAGTGTGTGTGTGTTTGTGTCGGGGTATATGAGTTGGTGTTTTCTTCTACAAAATTAAGCCTGTTACAGGGTGCCGAATAACCAACGTTACAAGTTAAAAAATTAAAAGATTCAAAATCAAATTAATGAATTTGACTCCCAAGGAAAACTTTGATAAATATTTTTTGCTTAAATATTTTTCGCTTTTTTAAGAACTACTTTAAAAAATCTTTAAAAATTTAAGATAGCAAGTTTCAGACTTGTTTTACCCTATTTAAAAGTTAATCATTAGATAAATCAGACACACATATCATATCAAATATCCTTTCATGTTCGAAATGCACCCAGTGTTCTAGTAATTTACCAATTCGTTTAGCTCCTTTTGCCACAATTGGATGTCTGTCTGCATTTCAAACTTATGAAAAGGTTGCTTGGGTGTAAATAAGTACTAAGGAAGTCCTCGAAACTTGCATAAGGCGATGCACCGTGGAGCCTGCAGAACAAGTGATGTTGCAAAAATCAAAAAATTTCATGTGCCCCTAAAACATATTGAATAAACCTAGTTAGAAGGAATTTATCCAACGATTTCAATTATGCTACGCCTATTACAATCAGATTGGTTCAAAAGATATAACCCTTCAAAGTTTACTGATTTTCAGTGTTCAGAAAAAACGGACGATTTTTAGGTAATTTGGTCCGTTTTCAGATACAGATCTCGAAAACCAGGTAACGGATCGTCATTCTTTTTGATGCTATTGATGAGAACTATTTATTAAGAAAAGAATAAAAAAAATTGTACTGTTTGCTTTGTTTTTGTTTAGGAAAATCGATATTTACCAACTATCTATTTGTTTAATATTTCTCAACTTTGATGGAAAATAAACGAAAAATAAATTACTATATTTGTCATATTTTCGAAATAAGTTCCTCTGTCAAATCCTGCTCCCTAAATTCAGGTGCAGATACAGAAATACCGCTTGCATGCAAATAGTCAAGCATCGAATGCAGGTGGCACAAATCTTATTCGGACACGTGTATGACGTAACATGATCTAAGCCCATATGTATACAGGTAATAGGTAGATTAGACTATATATTTGAAAACCATCATAGCCCCGGGATTAGTCTACGACTGAAAGTTCCTGAAAATGTAGTTAAAATTCTTCCTGAAAAACTGACATTGATCAGTAAATGGTGATGCGATGGACCATCCGGACAAAGCGTTTATAAGCAAATGATATCTTTCGATGATGCTACAATATCAGACTGATATATGTTTATGGCATTTGTTGTTCCTTTGCGGCTAAAATCTAATGTTTCTTTACACTGGAAAAATCAACGACCGTCATCAATACATTATGTCGACCAATAATGTTTCAGTTTGCAAGGGAATCAGCGGAATTCATAAGGACCACAGTGAAGGACATTCAAGAACAAATAAACAAGATTAAACTCACATAGTTCGAAATCAGAGAAGGAAATACATTGAATGTAGTTACGAGTTCCACCTGACCATGGTTGACGGAAAAGTCGTTAATGAACTGACAAATACAACCTCAATATTATCATGCCCAATTTGCATAAAGACACAAAAGACTTAAGCAATTTAAACGATTCTTCAAACGAAGAGAATTATGAATATGAAATCTCACCATTGTACCTAAGAATGAGGTGTATGTAGTTCTTGTTAAAATTAGCGTACGCTTGCACGAGAGGGGCAAAACTTTGATGAAAATAAATCAAACAAGGGTAAGGAAAATATTAGAAAGAATCGAATATAGGATGCCTTTTTCAAACAAGTTGCCCCAAGTACGGATAAGCAAACTCAAACGATGAAAACACTTCAAGGAGATGTTTTGAAAATGATGAGGCTATAACTCGAATCACTGGAATAAATAATCAAATCGTTAAGAGATTGGGGAGTATATTTTATGTTTTAAACTGCAAGGAAAAAGTTGATTCTGAAAAATATGGAAACTATGCTTCGAAAATTGCATTACTTTATTGTGTCATGGCAAAGATATAATTGAATATCAGACTTAGCCAATTGGAGAGCTTTCTGAAGAAGAAGCCCGTAAAAAATTTTTATAAAACATATAGGCCCTAATCATGTACAACGCAGCGCAACGCCAAACAATAACATTGAAAGCACAAACAATGTCATAAATATTTTGTAATTTTGTTGTTGCTTTCAACAGAAATTCATGTACCGTTTTAAAATTTTCAACGACACAAGCAATGGAGCGTTTGAAATTTTAAAACGCAATGTGAATTTCTGTAGAAAGCAACAGCAAAATTACAAAATATTTATGACATTGTTTGTGCTTTCAATGTTATTCTTTGGCGTTGCGTTAGTTCTGTGGCGTTGCACTGCGTTGTACATGATTAGGGCCATAGTTTCCTGAACACTTATAAATCATCAAAGGTGAGACAAAATAAGGACCCCGTAGGCAAGTTGGTAGTAAGCTAGTCTATCAGCGCCGGGGTTGCGGGTTCGATTCCCGCCGCAGACTCTGGTTTCTTTTCTGCAGACAAGCGTAGAGCTTCGCGGTATTTGCATAGGAAAAACAACATGTTAGCAGCATCTTCCGATCCACTTATTTTATTACTGCGGCATGTAAATTCAATTTCTTTTACAGATTGCACAGAAAAAAGTGTTTTATCAATTAAAAAAATGGTTTAAAAAGTATTTTAATTTAATTAATGTAATAATTGAATCAATAATTTTTTTAGCTGAAAAATTTAAAAATTTAATTTTGATTTAATTAACATTTTAGTTGTTTTTAAATAAATTTTCAATTAAAATTTTAATTAAATAACAAAAAATCTTAATTGACTTTTTTCGTTTAAAATAAAATAATTTAAACATGTAGAATTGTTGTTGGGAATTGTCAATAATTATTTATATAAATTAACACATTGTTTAAAATTTCAAAGTTTTTTGATCACTTGTTTAATTAAAATTAAAAATATCATTTATAGAAAATATTTTTTCAAAATTTTTAGTAATCAATATAATCATTTTGGTAATAGGTGCAAAATCAACAACTTGTTTGCTTGATATTATGAATTTAGAACAAATTTGTTGATAGGAGAAATTTAATAATTTTTTCTGTGTGTGATCAATATTTTACCTAAAATTTGAAATAAATTAAAAATTTTTTTTTTCAAATCTTTTATGGAATAGCTTTAAATCATAAAACCCTTTAAAAGACACATAAAAAATCAAAAATGTTATTTCACTTCCCACATAATTGATTTTTCTACAAATTTTAACTTTGCTAACCAATAAGTTGGCACCTGAAAGGCGTACAACTAGGGAAATGTAACGGTTATTATTATTTGACCGATATTAACCTGTTATTTTAGCTTTGCCCAAGCCAGTTGTTTTAAATTGTACATTTTTCGAATATCGAATAAGCCAGTTATTTTGGTATAATAAACCAGCTATTTTAATAATTTGAAAACATTTTGAAATTTTTGTTTTTAAAAACTCATTAAAAATGGGAAGGTATAAAAAACGAAGTTGCAAATAAACAATTCAAATCTGTTAACCACTTTTGATTTTATTCATAAAAGACGAAAAATTTGAATTAATTTAAGCATTTCATAAAACGTAATATGTGTATGGGACTAATTGAGGTCGGTTTTACATTATATCCCACTAGGGGCGACTCCTGGGCAATTATGAGACTTTTTCTTCAATATATTTCTAGTTTGTATCATACATTATGTATGTTAAATAAATGGAGATAGCGGGTAGGTATGTTAGAAATAAATGATAGGGATGGAAAATAATGTGGTGGTGGTCATACATTTGACCCATCGAGGGGCATCCGAGGCACTGCAGGGTCCATGTTAAAATGAACAAAATTTTTATTTTATTTTATATTTTAGCACGAGCGGCGTTGTATGATTTCGCTGCTGGCAACTTAACTTCAGTTCAGTTGTCATCCGTAGTCGACCCAAAAATTAAATAAATCATACCGCCACCCTGTAAAAGTTTTCTTTTGAAAAATGTTGGTGTATGTGTGACAGGATTTGTTAAATATGTATTACATTTTTGGTTCTTTTTTCGTCAACACTGAGTGTACACAACATTTGCTTTTATTAGTTGCTGTTGTCGTTCTAGTGACTGTTGTATTTGTATTAAAAGCCATATTGAAAAGGCATCATATTAAGTTTAGAAAATAACAAAGTTTCTAAGAAAAACTTTTTACTTATTTCTTCGAACTTAAGGTTAATGTGTTGTACACTTTTTTTCCACATTTCATCGGCTTTTGCAACCATTATTGTATTATGACAGTTGTAGTGTTTGGCAAACAAAAACCGAAGTGGTGAAGTGGTACAAGGTGAAATAGGAATTTTTAAATACTTGGGGAATCTAATCCAAATTTGACTTTAATTTTAAATCAGGCTTAATTTATCAAATTTTATTTTCATTAAATCTCTTTAATGAAGGAAGGAATTTCACAACATGAAATGAATTAAAATTTATTGATAATTTTTCTAGACTACACCAGTGACCATGTTCTGTAACTTTGGTGAGAACTTCTTGTATCGAAAAGATGTAAAACAAAATATTTTATGGTTTCTCAAAAATTGAGCAAAAAGTGTTTCCGTAACTCGTGTCAAAATGTATCAAAAGAGATTACGTCGTTACGTTATAAATGTCATAATATGACATGTATGATATGATAATATGATAATATGTTGAGAATGCCAGGTTCACATGTCGCTGACGGCGCCTAAAATTTACTAAAATTGAAAAGGGCTATACCAAATAATGTAAAGTGCGACTGTTATATTTGTTGTTTAAAACAACTTTGAAAATATTCGTATATTTTTAAAATGTAAAAAAAAAAATTTTTTTAAATAATCCTTTTTATTAAGCTTGAGGTATTTTTCTTTTTTTTTATAAAAAATATTAAATTTTATTGAATCCAATATTTCGGCACTCCGTTGTGTGCCTTCTTCAGGGATTTTTTCTTGAATATTTGACAAAAATTAACAATTTTCAATAAATTTAACAAATTTAACAAAATGTCATATTTCCAATTAAATACAAAAAGGTTTTCCAATTTTAACCTAATCTATTACAGTTTAAATAAATTTTTAATATCCGTTTCTATTTTTATAAAATAAATGTCTATAATTTTGGGCTGCATTTTCATTTGTATCTGACTTAAAATTAATTCTTGATATTGTTGGTATCTTTATAATTTGCAACATTTCTAACATAAATCTACGCTTATAATTCTTTTCCGTGTTTAAGAGCCAATTTATATAAAAGCAAAATTATTAAATAATAATAAATCTGACAAGAACAAAATATTTACCGCTCCCGTGTTTTTCAATGCATTTAGCATTTCAAATATATTATTTATTGTTGTAATTTTTTTCCCCCTCCTTTTTTATGCGTGTATTTATTTGACAGTTCAAAGCGTGAACTTTCTCACAAAAATCTTACAGATACACTTTTTCTGTAAATTGGCGAGTAATTTCCATACGTGACTGCAGTTAAGTGATAAAAAGAGTTGTTTGTTTAAATTTATGGCATTTTTGTTTTATTTCTCACATTTCAATCGAAAAGTTCTCGAAGCGGTAGTTACATACTATGGGCACAGGGCTTCAACTCAGGTCGAATTTATATGTTTCGAGAACAACCACATTCTCATCATCAGAGTTCTTTGACCCTGTCTGCCACTGCAACGGCTGGCATTCTACAGTCCAACATCCATCTTTAAACCCATGGTATTTTTGGTGGATCGAAATTTGATTTTATTAATTATTTATTTTTAATTTTCCTTACGTGTTTCTTTCTCACTTCTGGTTTTTTGATAAAGAGTTCAATTAACCACGAGAAAAAAATATATTAGGGGAATGTTTATATGTTTAATGAATAAATAACGTCGGCTTATTATATTTGAATATCTATATTTGAATATTTTTTATTTTGAAAAAATTGTATTTCAGCAATCAAAAAGAATCCTATATTAAAATGTTAATGAATTATTAATTTAAATGTAACATGTAGCATTCTTTTCTTTTTGACTTAACTGTCTGCTTTTTTAATGTAAGTGGTTGCCATACAAACTTCAGAAATAGGAATTACAAAAAAATCGTAAAAATTTGTAGTTTATAGCACCATTGTACTTTTAGTGTTAGACATTCATGTCTTAGGTATGTTTTCTGTTTAAAAGCTCTTATGGGTTTGTACTTAAAAAGTACATACTTTTTGTACTTTGCCAGATAAAATTCTCTTGAGGTGTGAAAGTATTTCTCAATAAACATTATTGATGTTATTGCTTTTAACTTAGCATTATTTTTTTTTTTTTTATGTTTTTGAAGTTTTATAACCTTTTATCTTGCCAAAAATGAAACGCACAAAATTTAGATTAAAATATAAAGAATCCTGCAGGAATAATTTGAAAATTAAAAATATTAAATACAATTCTTGAAAATTGAATTATAAGGTTTGTTACTTTATTCTAGTTTTGGATCCATGGGGATTCAAATTTTACCGATAACCGTGCCTTTCATTTAATTTGTGTACTTGAGAGTGGTTTCGAGAACAAACCAGGCTTCATCTTTGTGTAAACATAATAAAATGAATCAACGTTCTACATAATCTTAACATATTGATTGTTTGTGTTCCTGTACTTTAGAATTTTGATTAGAGAAATTTCTTCTTTACTATCATTATCACGAACCCAAAAAGTAAGAAACAGGCCAATTATTTTATAGATAACTTTTATTCAATTTCCTGACCAGTCAAGGATGAAAAATTATCAATAAATTTTAATTAATTTCATGTTGTAAAATTCATTTCTTCACAAAAATAATTTAAGGAAAATTTAATTTAATGAACTTTAGCCTGATTAAAAAAATATAAAAACTTGGATTAAAAACCATAAACAGTTCGATAAATTAAGCACAATACTAATTATTTTATTGAAAATTTCATACATTTCTAGAAATGTGAATTGAATTATACTCAAAATATTTCGGTTTAAATTTTAACCGGCATAATTTTGCTCAGCATCCGATGGCCTAATTGGCAAGTTGTTCAGAAATTTTAACAATTAACAAAAAAAAAAAAAAAATCTTCAATAAGTAAACGAATAATTAAGCTCAAGGCCTTAGTTTTTTTAATAAATTTTATTTATTTATTTTAAAATTCAATATTTCGTAACCCTACGGGAAACATCTTCAGGATATTAAACGACTGCCCGTTAATCCGATCTTTTTTGTACTAATTAGTCGTTTTGTTTATGATGTGTTGAAAGCTGCTTGCTGATTTTACACCTATTATTAAAATGATTATATTGATTACTAAAAATTGTAAAATTATGAATATTTTTTTCAATAAATGATATTTTTTATTTTAATTAAAAAAATTATCAAAAAACTTTGCCATTTCAAACAATGTGTTAATTAATTTAATTAAATATTAACAATTCTACAACAACAATTCTACAAAATTAAATTATTTTATTTTAAACGAAAAAATAAATTAATATTTTTTGATATTTGATTAATATTTTAATTAAAAATTTATTTCAAAACAACTTAAATATTAATTAAATCTAAATTATATTTTTAATTTTCTTTCAACTAAAAAATAGTTGATTCAATTATCACATTAAATTAATTCAAATACTTTTTAAACCATTTTTTTAATTGATAAAAAACTTTTTTCTGTGTGTGTCATTTTATAAAATATCCATTTATTGTATAATTTTTTTATGAAGAGTTTTTTAGATATTTTAAAGATTTTTAGATCACAAATCGAGGTCCCATTAGCTCACTTTAAGTCGCTTATTCAGTTTGAGCCTTAAATACTTGCACAGTTTGGTTGGACTCCTTAATCTACCTGATCTTTACATATGTCTCTCCACTAAGGAAGAACTGGACGCTAGGCGGTAGAAATTCATGCAACTAGAGTGGGTCTAGAATTTAATGACTACCGCACAAGTTCTCATAAATAGGGGAAGAAAAAACTGTATTTCATTTTCTGTGTCAATGTCCTTGAAATCAGGATGTTATGGATAAACCTGGTTGATCGGTTTGGATTATCTATCTTGGACAGATCAAAGGTTGCTGCTTTTTTTCTTTACGGCATCGAATTTGTTGAGATCTGCAGTGCCACCAATTGAGTAGCTGCTCGCAGGGTTGAGCAGTATTTTTAATACTTGCATTTAAAATGTGTATCTAAAATTCGAATACGTATTTTGTATTAGTATTTTAAATACGTTCCCAAAATTTATTTTGTATTTAAAATTCCTGTCGCTCAAGTATTTTATATATTGTATTTCAATATACACAAAATACATTAGCTGATCATTAGATTGATAAAATAAACTCAACACATTCGGCTAATTCGGCGAAATTATGACATTTCGAATATGACGGTACTTTTGAAAAAAAAACTTTTAATATTTTTTCGTTAATATATGTTCGTTAGAGGATGAAAGGAACCTTCTCACCAAATTTCATTCAAATCGAATGGGGCGGGTCCCACTCTTGGTCGATTTGACATGGACTTTCCCCGAGGAGAATTTCTAAAATCCACAAAATTCAGCAATTTCAACGAACATGAATTTAATTTCTATTATGGTTTTTTTTTGTCAATTGTTGTATTTTTACCTGTCTGCCCTGTAAGTCTAAATTTATTTTTTAAATCTTACATTCAGTTTTCGAGATATTTCGACTTGCATAGTTTTAAATAACACCCTGTTTCTGGGAAGTTTGGGATTAATACCATGGAATAAGACAATAGCAAACGTCCAAGTTTTCAAATCTACAGAAATAAGAACTTTTTTTTTGAAAATACAGTATAACCCTCTTAATAACCCCACGCTTAAATTCCTTTTACGCTTATTTACCTTAAGTTTCAAATCCCCGTTTTTTTTCTTCAATTTTCTAAACAAAAGTTCACGTTTAATTTCCATGCGCTTAACTTCCCAATTCGGGTAATTGCCTTAAAAATTAAACTCCAAACCAAAATGTCACCTAAATTTCATTCGTTTAGCCTCAGTACTATTTGACAACAACACAGCAGGTAATGCAACCAAGTTTACATGTTAATAATTAAAAACTTGAAAATATGTACAAGTTTAAAAAAAAAATACCCCAATAAACAAACAATGGCTTATTTGAAAGCAAAATATTCAACAATTTAATACTTGCATTAAAAAAAATAATTAACTATAGTTTGTACCCTATTTGCAACCGATAAGCTAAGTTTGCGCACAAGGTTTACATGGACAGACAACAAGACAGACGGACGGACATGAAAAGATCACTTTAAAAAGCGTTTTGAGTCGATCGATATACTAAAAGAAGCAATTAGACTTCTATGTATTACACACATCAGCACAAATTTATATAATTGCTTTATCCTTCATTTTTGCATATATATATATATATAAAATGTTACAGTTGAAAATCGCATTTATTCATCTTCAACGAATATTTGCTTTGGCTTACAATTGTAAAGTGAAAATGCAATGTAGATGGCGAAATTAAAACAACAGAAAATGTAAGAAAGAAAAATTGATTGTTTATTGTTGTGTCTTTGTTGAAGCTTTAATATTGTTACATGTAAGACCTAAGTGATTAAAATTCTTATTCACTTTATGGTCTTACTTGTATAATATTTTTAGCTTTTCTAAAGTATTTAGAAAAAGTTTCCTGACGAGCTGGCCTAAGCAACCAGCGAAATGCGCATAGAAACTAGCTTTCCCAAAACAATAAATTTCAGTGTTTTCATTCAAAAATTGGGATTATTAGCACATCATTAATAAATGAATTAATTAATAATAAATATTTCATTCCCGAAAATAATTTTAGAAAATTTATCTGATATCAAGAACTTCAAGAAATTGCTTTTATTCGCTGAACATGTATTAAAATATGCTTAAAAAATATGAAACATGCGCTACAAACTTAAAATGCTCTTATAACAAAAAAAAGTGTACAACAAAAATGCAACAACGGGTAAAATATGCAAATTAGTCACTAGCAAATCGATGCCAAAATTCGTTAAAAGCTCTAAAACAGATAGATATATGGTTTCTATCTACAAAGGTCGCACAAGAAGAAACTTTCAATTGCCATATCTGTGATTTTCATGGGTAACCACGTATGTCTTAAAATCAATTTTTCCAGGAGAGCGGAAAAAACATTCTATATCGAAATATGGGCGGAATTGGCCCATATTTTTTCAGAAATTTTAAGAACCACGTAAAAAGCGTTTAAAATTAAGCATTGTGGCATCAACAACTCAAAATCGAAAAAATGGGCATACGAGGTTACCCATAAAAACCACAGATATATCAAGATGTCTTTCTGGTGGTATTTTAGATGTTGTGGTGGGTACCCATCGTTAGCCTTACTTTAATTGTGCTTGAAAGTTTTTCAAAAATCAATGAGCCGCGTTGGTCACCTTCTTATCGGTTTTGTATAAAAAATTGTAAAAACCAAAAAAAAAAAAAGTTAATTATTTCATACATGTTCTTCATATTCATGAAAAAAATTTTAAAATGTTAATACTCACTCATGAATGAATGATAAGTAAACGTTCTGGAGCTCTGCTTTATATTGACTAGTCAATAGTAGACTATTTAATATTTCAACTCCCAATGTTTTATTTAGCATTTAATGAACCCCTTTGAAATATTCAATTGCAAACAACAACGAATAATCTTGCAGCCGTTTTTAATTTTTTTCTTTTAATAAATCTGACAAAAACTGTACACTAAAGAATGACATTTCTTTTGATAAAAAGATAAAAAAAAGTCCACATTTTTCTTCCACTTTGTGTTGCTGATGTTGTTCTTGTTTGTGATATTATAAATGCATCTATTTTATCAGTAAAAAAAAAGGAAAAATATAAAAGACAAAAAAGGCTTATGAAATCAAATTTTATTAAAATTTTACATAAACATGTCTACCTTTACATCATGTATAAATATTTTTAAAGTACAATAGTGATAAAGGCTACTTGGCTCTGATGTTTGAAATACCAGCATCCTGGCAGTAAAACAGGCTGCCAGTCAACAGCAGCAGTAGATATAGCAATAACTATAGCAACTAAAACATTGAGACTAGAAAATGTTTGTAATTTATCATAGATATGTTATCAACACCACAACATTCATCATGGTCTCTTTTAAATCATCGCTGTGACATGTACTTTATTATATTTTTAGCTTTGAAGCAGGGAGAGAGAGAAAGAAAAAAAATAAGAATTGAGATATTAGAGAAGTAGAGGATTAGAGGAAATATTTACTTCTCTTACACTTAACTAACGTTCTGCAAACAAATGCATAGACATACCTATATATACATACATATAGTTACTTATATCAAACACACACTATTAAAAATATCATCAACCGTACAAAGCTCGCACTAACACAAATACAAAAAAAAAAAAAAAAAAAAAATAATAAATAAAAAAGGAGGAACACAAGAACAAGCGGCTTGTCAAGCATTTTGTTGGCTTATGATCTTTAATGGAACGGGACCAACTATCATTTGTTGCTGGAGGTTTCTCTTTGCAAAATTTTTTAGCAACAACAATTTAAATAGTTCGTAATTTGTATTGCAATATGTGGTCGAATGGGACTGCAAGTCTCGTCGCAAGTTCCGGTCATTTTTCCTCTAAGCAATGAAGTGTGTTTGAGACAGGCTTCATCTAAACAGCTTGTAACAAGCAAATGAAACTCTTCTGGTTTTACTTAATACAGAACATTATCTGTTTGCCATAAATATTCGGTAAAGCGTTTTATTCGGCTAATTGGCCGGGTTTCATATACAATTTTTTGGGCTTCGGATTCTTCGGAGTCTATTTATTATAACCAGTAACGGTTTCATGCAGAACCTACTTTTTTAATGCCGCGCAGTGGAAGATTTTGGAAAAAATTGGAACATATCTTATTATTCGAATTTATTCTATGAGTTAAATTTCAGGTATGTATTTTATAAAGCTTCTATTCCTTAATTTTTTTTTTGGAATGACTTTATACACTACCAGACTATTATCTTATATCTTTTTGTTACATTTTATCTTAGCTTTCCGTTGGATAGCAATGAAGTATATTGTATGTACAGAAAAATTTACAATTATTAGACACCAGCAGAATGTAATGCATTTTCTGGCCCGCTAGTGATACTTTATAAAGCTAAGGTAAAATGTAACAAGATGATACAAGATAATAGTCTGGTCGTGTATAAAGTGATTCCTAAAAAAAAAAAAAAAAAAAGTTAAGGAATAGAACTATTACAAAAAGCTTTATTGAATACATAACTGAAATTTAACTCATAGAATAAATTCGAAAAATAAAAATGTTTTTTATTTAAGTTTGAAAATATAAATCTGCTACCAGCCACCCTGTATTTTGCAAATATAAGATTCAAATTCATTCCCATTTTGAAAAATTAAGAATTCTGGATCTTTTTAATTTTGGGGACATAAGGCCTGGTATATATATACCCCAAGTAAAATTCCCTTATACTCACCTGAAATTTAATTCCAATCAGAATATGCTTTTACAAAATCCAGAAGTATTTTCATTTCTTAATTTTTTCCAAAATCTCCTACTGAATGCCGGTCAGCAGCAATTTGGACATGCGTCTCTTGTCCTTAGGTCGCGTGGTAGACAATCTTCTTTCTTCTGAATAAATCCTGCTGCTTCCAAAAGTTTTTAAATTGCTAGCCAGTCTTAATGATTTTGCAAGTAGTTTTGGACTTAAACGACATTCTTCATGGAGTACCTCCTCCATTCAGCTTCTTTGCATAAATTATGTGTTGCATGCTAAAATCGCCGAAATATATGCAAAATAAATTTCGGCAAGCAAGTGATTTGCTAAAGCTTAATTTTTGACAAAGGCCGCACAGGTCAAACTGAATTAGTAAAGTAAACCTTTGGAAAAAATGTGATCAACATTTTACGTGTTTTACAAAAAATCCAAAATAAAATTTTTTGGTATATAATATATATTTTATTCGACCTTTATTATTTATAATATAATTAAATTATGTAGCTTAAGGTCTTTTAATATAAACAACTTTAAATGTTTATTACAACCAATATTTCGGCACTTCTTTGAGTGCCTTCTTCAGGGTTTTTTTCTTTCTGTTACAAAATTCACAAATATTTAACAAATTAAACAATATAACAAATAAAATGACAAAATGAAAAATTTTTTGTAATTCAATACAAAAAAATATTTTTCAATATAAACTTGATCTTTTACAATATAAATTAATTTTTAAACTCCGTAATAATAATTTTAGAATAAATAACGAAAATAGAATTATGGAACAGAGAATTTATAAAGCGATAACATATATACCGAAATTTTCAGAAAGATTAGAAAAATCGAATATATATGATAGCAAAATATACAAAATAGATCATAGATCTTTAAACACAGTAGGAAGTTGGCAGCATTGTTTTTGTTAAGACGTAAAATCTTGCATTGTCTCAAGCAAAAAAGTTAAAATTAATACAAAATATAATTAAACAAAGTTTTAAATAAAACCATAACGTGTTTAAATAAAATAAATTATTAGGAGTACGAGCATTGTGAAGTACAATGAACAAAGGCCGTAGAAGCATTAAAAATAAACAAATTCCTTGCGGCCAGTGCAAAATGGTTATAAAAGAGAGTGAAGAAGAAAGTATTGAGTGCGACAAGTGCGCCAAAATTTATCATGTACAATGTACAATGCTAGATAAACGTAAATACGAACATCTTGTTAAACATGAAGAAGAATATTATGTGTGTCATTTCTGTCATAATAGTTGTGGTACGTTTAAAACTGACTTGTTTGAGATTAAAACAGAATTGAAAAAGCTCGATCAGCTGGCATCAATGCATGAACAATAACATTTATGTCTAAGCAGTATGATGACATTTTGAGAGGTGTTGCTGAGTATAAAAAGAATATTGAAAATATACAAAAGGAAAATAAACAATTAAATGAGGAAGGTAAAACTCTGAAAAATTCAATAAAATTTCTAAGTGATCATAGAGTAAAAAATTATTGCTTAATTACTGGAGTTGAAGTGCCTTCTGGAACAACGGCAGCGGATGCAGTCTAAAAGCTGACTAAAGAAGTCGGAATGGTTATACAGCCAGAAATTATTGATGAGGCCTACGTTGTTAAAAACACACGTTACCAAAGTGATAAAAATAAAACAAATCAAAGTGAAAAGCAGACTGTAGTTTTAAAATTTGCTACAAAAACGTCTGAAGATAATATGATGTCTGTCAAGCCAATACTAAAAAATTTTTGTTAACGACTATTTAAGCAAGGAGTCAATTAATTTACTTAACTATGCCAGAACATTAAAAACAGTGGGTTATCGTTCAGCTTATGCAGTAAGAGGAAGCATTTTCGTGAAACGTAGTGAATTGTCAAAGCCAAAATTTATTCCAAATGAAGAAGAGCTTGATAGCCTATTACTAGAAGCAACAACAAACAGAACTCGAGGTAGGAGATCACAATATGAAGCAGCAGAGCACAATGTGACAGTTGATGTTGATGATGATATTAATGTATCCCCATAACATAAGTAAATATAAATCTATAAGTATGTATTTTTATGTTTATTAAGAAATTGAAATAAAATTAATTATGGATTATTGTACAAAAAATTAATACTTTTCAAATGTAACAACATATGAAAATTATAGTAAAATAAATTCATTTTTTAAACTTTGTTCCATTAACGTCAGAAGTATTTCATCAATCGATAAATTTAATAAGTTTAAAACTTTTATAGCAAAGCTACCATGGCTACCTAATATTATATCCATTCAAGAAACATGGATAAGTTTAGATCTTGTTCAACTTTATAATATACCTGTCTACAAAAGCATTCATTGCTGCAGAGCAGATGGTTACGGTGGAGTTTCTATTTTTATTCAGGAAAGCCTGCAATTTTCAGTTGATTTCTGTGAGAGCAACAATTTTATAGACACAATTGTTGTAACAATAAATGATTTAAAAATAAAAGGTAAACCAGTGAAATTTAGGGCATTTTTATAGATTCCAAAAGTGTAAAAAGGAAACATTTTTGTTATCCTTGGAAAGTTTTTTAAATTCTTATGGTCGACACCCATGTATTTTTGCTAGTGATACAAATATTGATGTCTTACATGGGAACTCATCAGAAGAATTGCTTAATGTGATCACCAACTACAGCTTCGAAAAATGTCATTCAATGTTTTCACGCCTAGTTAGTGGAACATCAATTGACAACATTTCGTATTGTTTGAGCATAGCATCAGTGGAACATAACATTTCAGATCACAATATTATTTTCTGTCAAGTTGAAGTTGAAATAAAAACAAAAAAATAATATGAAGAAATTATTATTGCTCAAGTCGAAAATTGATCAACATTCCGATGATAACTGCAATACATTAAGAACATTAATTCAGTTCAATGATAGATGTTATTTTCACAATACAACACACGATGAGATCAGTTTAATTTTAAATAATATAAAATCAAATAAAAGTGGTGGCCACGATAATATATTGCCAAAAGTACTGCTAAATAATAAAAATGAAAAGCATTTGATCTAATAGATCATGAAATTATGATAAAGAAATTGCGGTACTATGGTATTTGTGGAAAAGAGATGTTGCTATTAAAAAGTTATTTAACTAATCGGTAACAGTACGTACAAATAAATTCACATAAAAGTGCAATTGTTGATGTAGAATATGGTATACCCCAAGGTAGTGCATTGGGTCCACTCTTATTCTCCATACACTTAAATGACATAACAAATATAAATACTTTTGGTAAACCTTTTATATATGCAGATGACATCTGTTTATTATACCCTTACAAATATGAAACAGCTGCTAAAGTCTTTGTTGAACAAAATATGGCATTAAGGATTGTCTCTAACCTTCCTAACACTTATCTCACGCGGCCACTTTTAAAGATATATTCAAATCGATTCTTCCAATACGTGCCATATACAAAATGAAGCTGATAATATATGTTTTTAAATGTATCAACAATATTGGTCATCATACAATTTATTTTGCATGAAATCAACATTTGATAAACACAAGAATTAATAACAGTCTTTTTATAGCCAGCTGCAGGTTTGAAATTACCAAACAACGTATAGAGTATATTGGTAGTCATGAGTTTAACGATTTGCGATTTTTTTTAAAAACTGAAAGTAGAATTTCAAATTTTAAAAGATATTTAAAAAAATTTTTATTGCAACAAGTGGAAGAATTTGTAACATGATGAAATCTTCTTTGTAAAATAATCAATATTTATTATTATTTTTTTTTTTTTCATTATTTATTATTTTTTTTTCTAACTTAATAATTGTACGTACTACTCTACAATGTTATAATGCTAATTTTTATGCAATTAATTTATTTAGTTACTCAATTATTAATTTTTTAAGTTTTTTTTGCCAACTTGCTTCAACAATGCCTTTTAGGTGCTGAAGCTCAAAATTGTAAAATTGTTATGAGTTATGAGTAAAGAAAATATAATACAAAAAAAAGGTAAACTATTTACTAAAATGAAAGACAAAGTAAAGAGGACGGAAATGTCAAATATTGCGTAGAAAATAACTTGTAAGGGTAATGATAGTGGACAGTGTAATAAACAGGGGGGGGGGTTGAAAAAAGGAAATTTCCCCCCCTAAATTATAACAATATGTTTTGCTTATTTCTATAATACACGAATTTCCGAATGTACAAAATTTTTGGAAATCCCATCAAGTTTTTTTTTGTTTTTTATAGAATCTCTAATCATATTTTTAATAAGCATCCAAGTATTTATCCTAATAGTTATCTTTTATATATTTCCAATGAAACATCTGGTTTACTGTATTTAAATACATATTATTCTACATGCAATCCCAGGAAGTGCTATCTATATGCTAAAAATAAGCCTTCCCATATATGCATATGAAAATATGTATTGGTCTAGTAAAAGTTCACCAAAGAAGAATTATATAACTGTCAAATTTCAAGTGCATTAATTAGAAAAGTTCTTTGATATACAAAAATACACAAAAATTAGTGAAACAATGGTGAGTCCGTAATTTTTTTTTAATATAATGTACCTATATAAGTATATATCATTACCTTCAGTCGAAAAGGATGTAGTCCAATGTATAAATTTTATAGGAGAGAGAAAAAACTTTCTAAGGTCTTTAGTTCTGAATATATTTTAAGTCTGTAAATCCAGTTTTGCTTCATTGCCGACTCTTTATTGGCTTGCAACCAACTAAAAATAATACATTTATGTTTTACATAGCTTTTTGTGACTTTTAACCTTTTCTATTATATATTTTATACTTTTAATGTACATTTTAGTATGTCAATTTGCAGAAAATAAAATATACCATAAAATTATTTTATTTATATTCAACATTTTTCATTTTTCGAATTTATTCTATGAGTTAAATTTCAGTTATGTATTTTATAAAGCTTTTTGTAATAGCTCTATTCCTTGAAATTTTTTTTAGAAATGACTTTATACACTACCAGACTATTATATTGTATTTTTGGTAGTGTATAAAGACATTTCTAAAAAAAATTTTAAGGAGTAGAGCTATTACAAAAAGCTTTATAAAATACATAACTGAAATTTAACTCATAGAATAAATTCGAAAAATGAAAAATGTTGAATATAATAAAGTTGCTTATGAAAAAGAAATAATTCCCAATATCTATTATTTTATTTATTCCAATGTTGACTATTAACAAATATTAACAAATTTTTTTTGAAAGTCTCAAATTTTAATAGGCCCTAGCGCTTTTTCTTTAGCTTTTTTGGACTTAGAACTTTTACATATCGTTGCAAAACAAGAACTAGAAAAAAATATTTGTATTTTTTTCGCAAACGAATTATATTTGTTTACTCTATTGAACTGCATCAAAAACATAATTTTCAAAAATTGTGGCATTAGAGCATTTACGACTGAAGGTACATATGTATGTATGTATGTGCAGCCGAAATTATTTTTGTCTTTCCATTGTTATAAGCGTTAAAATTCCTTTCTAAATAAAAATAATTTAAATAAAAAAATTAGCTGTAATCAACCTAAACCAGAATAAATATATATGTATTATTAGATTAAAGCCCAAACAGTTCGACTTAAATTCACTACTTAATTTTAAAATTAGTGAAGCATATGCCTTCTTCCAAAATTTTGTTAACAATTGCATATGTATTTTTTTTGGTCGAAAAATTGGTCAAATAATTTAGTATGATGTAGTCAAATAAATTATTACAATTAAAAAAAAAACATTAAAAATAAATAAAATTATTTTTATATTGAACTGATCTTATATTTTATTTGACCTCATTGTTGATTTTTTTTAATATAATATAAACATATCGTTTTTAATAAACTTTTAAAAACAAATTTTTTACTTGTTTTGTATCATAAAAACTTATTTATATTGTAAAAGATCAAGTTTGTATTGAAAAATATTTTTTGGTATACAATTACAAAAAATTTTTAATTTGGTCATTTTAATTGTTATATTGTTTAATTTGTTAAAATTTGTGAAATTTGTAACAGAAAAAAACCAAAAACCCTGAAGAAGGCACTCAAAGAAGTGCCAAAATATTGGTTATAATAAACATTTAAAGTTTTTTTTTTTATAAAAAAAGACCTTAAGCTCGATAATTTAATTATATTATAAAAATTTATTTTCTGCCAAAATACTAAAAATTACACAAGGAAACAAGGTTTTTGTTGATTAAGAACTGAATGCTGTTTTTAAGGTTATTTGGGACGCTGAATCCAAATCGGCACTTATGCTTATCTATCTATTGGCACTTCCGCGCAATATATTGGAATAACTTGAAAACGGGGAACATATTCAGTTAAACAAATTCAAAGTTCGCCAACAATATTATCTTTAAGCAGTGCTTACATTGCTTTTAAATTCTGAGATATCGTTTAAGTTTAAAAAAAGAACAATATGTTTTTTCTTTTTATCCACTTACCACTAACTAGAATTAGAGTCGGAAAAAACCAGTAAATTGTAGGGGAATGTAAGAAAAGATAAATTCACTGTTGATTGTGGTTGTTTGTTTAAGCTTTAATATTTTTACAAGTAAAACCTGAGTGTTAAAAATTCTTATTCGCTTTACAGTCTTATTTGTATAATATTTTTAGCTCTTATAAAGCCTTCGGAAAAAGGATTCCTGACGTGGTGGCCTAAGCCACCAGTGAAATGCACATAGAAACTAACTTTTCCTCAAAAATAAATTTCAATGTTCTTATCAAAAATAAAAATTGGGAATTTAGCACGTCATAAAGAAATTTTCTTAATAATAAATTTTGTATTCCCAAAAATAAACTTTTGAAAAAAAACATCTTTTTTTGTTCCTTAAGAATTACTAAAAAATAAAAATGTGACAAAATCACAGTTTTGTTCTAAAAATATTTTGTTAAATATATTTCGAATGAAATGAGCTTTATTTCATTGTAATCGGTGCACAACTTTTGATTTTTTCACAATTTACAGAGAAAACTGAGTTGATAAAAATCGCGGTTTCCATACAAAAATATAATTTTTTAATACGTGTGTGTTTGCTGCTGTTCTATTTAAGGACGTTTCTGTCTTCACTTTAATATAGGGGTAACTTCACTTAATTGTAAATTACAGCGAAACGGGTTCATTGATTTTTATGCTATATGTCTCATTTTGTTCATGGGTTATGTGACTTTACGTGGAAGTAATCAGACTTTAGCTTTTTCCCGTGTTCGATTTTTCATGAATTTTTAAATAACAAAAATTTTAGTTTCTTTGCTATTTTTTTTTCTGTGTTTTGAATAAACCACCATTACTGGGCATTTTTTTTTTTGTTGATTTTCAAAAATGTATTGTTTTCCAAAGATAACTATTACATACTTAAATATGTTGAAACTCGAATAAGGAAGAGTAAAAGCGGGGCAGTAAAAGCTTCTGGTCATTTGTTAAAAGAGTAAGGGATAATGCTAGTTCCTCAATACCAACTCTTTTAAATGATGGCCAAACATTCACGGATCCGTTTGATAAGGCTAACTGTTTTGCCTAATTATTTGCTTATAATTCTTATTTACCGGCTAGCAATCAACCACTACCCGAACTCGAAAAATCGGTTAATATGCCAAAGATATTTTTTCAAACTCGAGATGTTAAAAGGGTTCTTGCAGATCTCGACATTAACAAGTCTCCTGGGCCGGATGGAATACCTGCACTGGTCTTGAAGCAGTGCTCTTCGACGCTAGCTCGTCCCGTAGCAAATCTTTTCAGCACTTTGTACCATGCCGGGGAATTTCCCATCTGCTGGAAAGTTGCTAATGCAACGCCAATTCCTAATAACCCTGAAAATTAGCGCCCAATTGCAATTTGGTCAGCACTTTGTTAGTTGTGGAGAGTATGGTAAACCACCATCTTGTCAAATTTTTAGAGTCAAATTGCCTACTAAGCGACCGCCAGTATGGCTTTCGTAGAGGTCGCTCTACTGGAGACTTACTGGCCCTGTAATCAGAAAAATGGTGCCGTTCCATTCACCATTTCGGCGAAAGTAAGGTAATTGCTTTAGATATTTCCAAGGCGTATGACAGAGTTCTGCATGGTGCACTTTTGTCAAAACTTATTGCATTTGGTGTCGTTGATAATTTCTCTCAATTTATATCGAGCTTTCTCAGAGATCGCACTATACGAGTTGTTATAGATGGGGTTTCGAGTTTAAGATCCATTCAGGGGTGCCGCAAGGTTCCGTTCTTTCTTCTACTCTATTTCTTATTTTTCAAAATGACCTTCTAAGTCAAACTTCCAACCCTATCTACTCTTTTGCAGATGTCAGCAACCTTTGCTATGTGACAGAACATGAACGTTACGCTTGGCCGAGACCTTAATATAGTCTCAGAATAAGTTCGCGCGAATAGGGTCGGTTTTTATGCCCAAAAACCCAATTTTGCGTGCTGCACATAAACGCGCGACGGATCAAGGAGCCTCAGCTGTATATATGGGTGGTATAATCATTGAGGAATCAGAATCTCTTGATGTTCTGGGCATGAAGATACAATGTGATGTCCGAAGGACAGAACTTATATTAAAGGTGTCGAAAGAAGCATTCAAGTGCCTCAACTTTTTGAAACGGTGTAAGACATATTTCACTCCATCTGATCTCCTTACTATTTATACCACATATATATATGACCGCGAATGGAATACAACTCTCATGTCTGGGCCGGTGCTTCAAAGTCTCTTTTGGAGCTTCTCGACCATGTGCAGGAGAGGGCGAAGGTTCTCATAGGATATCCAATTCTATTGACTCCCTTGAGCACCATCGCAATGTGGGTTGTATTTGCCTGTTTTATCGTTACTTCAATGGTATGTGTTCTGATGAAATTAGGGGTCTGGAAACCCGTGTGTTTGTTCGTAATACACCTTTTTCCTCAAGAGCCCATCCTTTTGTGGACGATTGGCCGTACAACGCATTATAGAGAAAATTCGTTTTTTGGCCGGACTGTTCGTATGTGGAACAACCTTCCTGCTGAAGTCTTCCCTCTCACTTTCAACATGAATAAGTTCAAGTCGAATGTTCACAAACACTACTCCCTCTATCCTTCTTCCCATAACCTTTTTCCTAGTTCCAACACAATGCATTGCATTTGTAGGGGCCACCCCCTGAGTGCTGGTCCTAACCAAAAAAAAAAAAAAAAGAAAAGGTAATGATTTTTTGAACTTTTAATTTTTGAAAAAAAAAGACAAAAATACGATAAGGACCAAAAATTTGATTTGATTTGAAATCAGCGATCTCAAATTAGTAAAAAACATTGCATCAAACTTCCAATCAACACAAGCAAAGCTCAACTTTGTTCCCTTGTTTTTTCTTAACGTTGAACCCAGCACTGCAGGAACCAAAAATCATCAATTCACAAACTTTAGACATATATAACAAAATTAAGAAGATCCTCTTTTCTATTTGCAATCTTGAAAGCTTCTGTTTGACCCTTAATAATTAAAATCGGTGCCATTATTCTACCAAATTAAAAACAACAACTTTGAAAGATTTAATATGAACGTGTAGCTACCAAAATATTCTAGTACATTAGCAAACATGATATTTTTGCAGTTACACATACAATCGTACAAAGTTTTGCAGAAAATTTCTAGTAAATCTTCTTCAGACGGACAGACAAACAAACACACAAAAACCCATTAAATTTGTTAATGCAAAAGGTATAAAAGAAAAGTACTAAAAAGGCAGTCATGTTGGTACTTTATAACAACATTTTTAACATGAATCTTATCTTAGAGTTCAAATCACTTACAAACAAACGACTAAACAGAAAAATAAGAAGAAGAAAAAAGCTGAAAAAATGTACAAATAGAATGAAAGCAATTTAAAAGGAAATCAAAAATCTTTCTGTTCTTCAATTTCAAATAAAAATAGCAAACAAAAATAAAGCCAGTAAGAAAACATCACAAAAAACTTAACATATCAAATAAACTGAAAATGAAAGAAAATAAAATTACATGTGACAGAGTCTAAGAAGATTAAAAGTAATTTTAAGGTGTATACGAATAAGAGTTTTTCTTAAGAGGAGGAATCGCATTTTCAGTTTGATTTAAATAATGTAGAAACAAAAAAACACTTCCAAATAAAAATGTTTTCCGTTTATGAGCTTTTATGCTTAAATATAGATGTGACAGAAATTCATGTTAAAATTTTCTTAATTCTTTATTTCTTAATTCGTTAAACGAAAATTATTTTGTAAAAAATACTTCAAATTTAAATACAACTTGGCTCAACAAAAATATTTTTTTAAGATTTCAAACTTTTTCTAACAAAAATTCCGGTTTTTCAAAACTAAATTAAGGGTAAGTTTTTAGTTAACAAGTCAGGGTTTTTTTTTGTCAATTCGCGTTTCTCACAAAAAGTTACTTGACGTTTCTTTTTTTTTTTTACAAAAAATCAACAACAAAATTTCAAAATTAGTTTTTGTTTTAAATATACACAGAAAAAATTATTAAATTTCTCCAATCACCAAATTTGTTCTAAATTCATAATATCAAGCAAACAAGTTGTTGATTTTGCACCTATTACCAAAATGATTATATTGATTACTAAAAATTTTAAAATTTTGAAAAATATTTTCAATAAATGATATTTTTAATTTTAATTAAAAAAGTGATCAAAAAACTTTGACATTTCAAACAATGTGTTAATTTATTTAAATAAATATTGACAATTCCCAACAACAATTCAGCATGTTTAAAGTATTTGATTTTAAACGAAAAAAGTCAATTAAGATTTTTTGTTATTTAATTAAAATTTTAATTGAAAATTTATTTCAAACCAACTAAAATGTTAATTAAATCAAAATTAAATAAAAAAATAATTGATTCAATTATCACATTAATAAAATTTTCGCGTTCTAGCAAAAAAAAATTTTCAAGGGCCTTGTGTTACAAGTCTACTTTTTCCTGAAAATATTTTTTGAGGCAAATTTTTTAACAAATTTTTTACATTTAACCAACAAAAAGTGACTTTTTCACAAATTGTTGCTTTTAGTTAAAAATCGCAATGACAGCAACATTTTCACTTGGTGTTCACAATAAAGCAAAATTTATTTTGTACAAGCTCACACATTTTAATTCACCAAGTCGCTTGCTAAAGTAGACTCAATTTGAAAAAAAATTTTTTTAATAATATTTAGGAAAAAACAAGATAAAATAAGAACAAAAGTGTTTCTATCATTATGAATGAAGCTTTATTCTTCGGTAAACTGATAGAAAAGGCGTTGTTTTTGACCTCATGACATTTTTCATCATTGTGATGTCAGCTTAAACATCACTTGCCCAATTTGTCACCAGGGTCAAAACCTTAAATTATGTCATTAATGGGAGGACACATCGGCATCACAGAAATGACGAATCGGAGTCAGTTTAATAAAACACGTCATCAGTGCGATGACTCAGTAACATCGTAGAAAGGACGCAGTAGGCAAAAACAAACTGTAATTGAATTGAGGCATTCTGATTGACTTAAGCCAAAGTAAGAGAATATTATTCTTTACTTAACCGTTACACATGTTTCTTTCACTTTTGTTGTATTCCGCCCTTTGTTTACAGAAGAAATCTCAATTATAAGACACCAGTAGCCAAATTTTATATATATGTATATAACTAAATAATTTAAAAAAATAGAATATTTTCGCTTCTAACTTTAAATTTTAGACATGAAAATAACGTTAATAATACACAAAATGTGGCATCGAATTGATGTCACTGTAGTTATAGCTTAGATGAGGCAAAATATTTGACGAAATTCTTAGATGACATTCGTCATTGAATTGATGTCACTGCCTCATTGATGACATGTGTAATGACATTGATTTTACAATTATGATATTAGGTCATCATCAATATGAAGATACATTTTTCTATGATTGTATATAAAATTTCCTAAATGTAAATTTTTGATCAGAAATTCTTATTGGATTAAAAAAATGTTTGTTTGTTCTTTTATTCAACAAATTTTTTTCAAATTCATTCACAGTTTTTGATTCAGTGCGTACTTTGCTTTACTATTATCATAATCAAAAATATTCTTAATGTAAAAACGTAGATCCTAATCATGTAAAACGCCAGGCAACGCCAACGAATTACATTGAAAGCACAAACAATGTCATTAATATTTTGTAATTTTGTTGTTGATTTCTACAGAAATTCACTTTGCGTTAAAAATTTTCAAACCGCGCATTGCTTGTGGCGTTGACAATTTTAAAACGGTACATGAATTTCTGTAGAAAGCAACAGCAAAATTACAAAATATTTATGACACTGTTTGTGCTTTCAATGTAATTCTTTGGCGTTGCGTTGCGTTTTACATGATTAGGGCCTTAATGAAGTATGGTTTTCTTTCTTCGAATATTTTTAAAAATATATATTTCAAAATGAGTACCAACTAAAAGTTTAAACTAATTTTTATAATGGTATCAAATTTAATATTTTCATCAATTTTTTTTCAATATTCCTTTTAAGCGTAATATCCATTGAACCTTGTGCAACTTAAAATTCTCAAATGCTTTTAGTCTCTTCTTAAGAGTTTATTTTGCAAATGTAATCGATTGGTCGCTTGTACAACTAATAACACATTTGTAGTCGACTGATTGCATAAAAATCCCTTTTGCGACTAAATGCATTAAGCGTGACCCACATGTTTTCTCTAGTTGCATAAAGACGATTCGTTTTTTTCTACTCCTTACAAATATCAATGTGTGCATTCAAACATGTATGGGTTATTGACATGTCTAAGTGGCAAAATATATGAGTATGCACACAAGTACATAAATATTTTATGCCATTCAGGCAAATTTAAGAAAATTGCTATTCGGTAGTTTAAAAAAAAATATTGGTGATGGTTTATTTTAAAATGCAATTTTTAAAACTTGATTTTCCTAAGTTAAAAATAAATAAATCATTATCTTGTACACTATTTCCCATTATGTGGAAACATTTCGTTCTCAAGGACCCACAATTCTTTAAAATTGTGGGTTATTTTATATAGAAATAAGTGAAAGAGCTATCTATATTCGGCTATGCCGAAATTGATGTACCCTTTAAAAGCTATAATGCAGTGTCCTAGACCACTCAGCCACTAAGAAATATTATCAAACAAATTTAAAACAACAATTTAAATATATATGTTGAGTCTATTTTATAGTTTCAAACATATATTTAAGCAGCAAATCATGCATGTATGTTAAAAAAAATGATATGTTAAGATTATTAATTTAAAAAGAAATATACACAGAAAAAAGTGTTTTATCAATTAAAAAAATGGTTTAAAAGGTATTTTAATTTAATTAATGTGATAATTGAATCAATAATTTTTTTAGCTGAAAAAATTTAAAAATTTAATTTTGATTTAATTAATATTTTAGTTGTTTTGAAATAAATTTTCAATTAAAATTTTAATTAAATAACAAAAAATCTTAATTGACTTTTTTCGTTTAAAAAAAAAATAATTTAAACATGTAGAATAGTTGTTGGGAATTGTCAATATTTATTTAAATAAATTAACACATTGTTTAAAATTTGAAAGTTTTTTGATCATTTTTTTAATTAAAATTAAAAATATCATTTATTGAAAATATTTTTTCAAAATTTTAAAATTTTTAGTAATCAATATAATCATTTTGGTAATAGGTGCAAAATCAACAACTTGTTTGCTTGATATTATGAATTTAGAACAAATTTGGTGATTGGAGAAATTTAATAATTTTTTCTGTGTATAAAAAAGTTAGAGTTCTACATTTGGCTCTGCCAAATCTTTGATACCCTCCAGCGACCGTTAGAATATTTCATAAATGGGCTTTGGTAAACTATGGACTGCTGTTCACGAAATTTGACTGTATGATTTTCAGTCATTTTAAACTCTGGTAGACCAACATTTATCACAGTAGCATTATTCGTTACGGTGTTTGGTGTTCTAAAGTGTTTTTCGATAGTGGGATGTATATGGGGCCTTCACTGATAGAAAAGGCGTCGTAACGATGATGTACTTTGATATCAGTATTATGACAAGTGTTTTCGTTTTTGACCCCACGACACTTTACATTATTGTGATATCAGCCTTAACATTACTTGGCCAAATTGTCATCAGGTTAAAAAATTTAAATTATGTCATCAATGGGATGACTCATTGACATCACTGAAATGACGAATCGGAGTCGGTGTTATAAAGCATGTCATCAGTGCGATGACAAACTGTCATCAAATTGAGTCATTGTAATTGGCCTTAAGTTAAATTGAGAGAATATCTCTATTAACTTACCCGTTGCACATGTTTGTTTCACTTTGAAAGTTTGATGTATTTAACAAAATAATTTAAAAAAATAGAATATGGGAATTTTTGTTTCTCATTTTACTTTTTAATAATGAAAATGATGTTAATAGTATACAAAATGGGGCATCGAATTGATGTCACTATAGTCATAGCATAGATGACGCATGAAATATGAAAAAATTTTATGATGACGTTCGCCATTGGGTTCATGTGTCTGTTGCATTATTTGTGCCATATGTAATAACGCTGATGTCACAATACTGATATTAGGGCATCATCAATATGAACATGCATTTTTCTATGAGTGTATGGTGTTCGACCAATCTTCACGAAATTTTATAGTATGATTTGTAGTCGTATAGAACGAATTTGTGCAAAATCTTATATTAATATGTGCACTCCGCCACTATTTAAATTTCAGTATTTTCTATCAAGAATAAAAAAAGGGAATTAAGCCCAAAAACAAAATCTTTTAATAAAAAATTATGTATTCCCAAAAAAACTTTGATAATAACTTATGATAGTTTTTGTAACCAAATTATTAATTTTTAGGGTGGTTGTTTCACATTTTTCTTCATAACTTTTATTCTACTGAACCGATTTCAATCGCAAACTGTTTAGGAGAACCAGAAACAATTTGACACAAATATTGTCTCTTTTTGTTTGAGTCATTCGAAAGTATGCGTGATTTTATTAGACGGATAGACAGATGGACATGGCAAAATCGATACCCCCATTCTCCACTAGTACTGGAGGGTAAGCAATAACAACAGGGCCTTTAATGGCAAAAAATAAGGCGCAATCGTTAATGGGCCGATCTGGCTGAATTTCCATTTCTAAATTCAACGGAGCATATGTAACATAAATATATAATAATCTAGTTCAAGTAATTTCTAGAGTCTACGCAACACCTATTTTAACAGACTAACGGATAAACGGGCATGGTTTAATCAACTTCGCTTCTCATAATTATCCAGTGCCATGTTCTATCACTCTCGCTTCGAGAAACTTTTCGATTGAAATGCGAGAAATGAAACAAAAATGCCATAAATTGAAACAAACAACTGTTTTTCTCACTTAATTGCGTCTGTAACATTTTTAGCGAGTAAAAGCTGTCACGTAGGGAAATTACTCGCCAATTTACTGAAAAAGTGTGTCTGTAAAATTTTTGTGAGAAAGCTCCCACTATGAACTGTCAAATAAACTCACGCATAAAAAGGGATGAGAAGAAATATTACCACTCAAAAATATGTTAAATATGCAAAATGCAATAACACGGAAGAGATAAGTATTTTGTTTTTTGACTGATTTTTTCATTGTTTCATTATTTTGCTTTTAACATTTGTGAAAAATATTCGAAGAAGAATATACTGTATAGGGTCTAATATCAATATTGTAGAAATTACAAAAGGAAACAAAAATCAAAATATTCAATTTCCACCTGTGCACAGTATCGTAGATTGCAAATCCAACTGGACAAAATTCATAAATCGCGTTCTGTTCACTTCTCACTTAAGAATTTAATAAAAAATTAGTTCAAATATATAAATGATTATAAAAAATCAACTCTTTTTTTAACAGAAGATTTTTTTTTAATAAAATGAGGCAACAAATAAACAGTTCTCATTGTCAAGGAAAAAAAATTTAAGATAAAAAATTGGTTTCCTCTAAGATTGTTTGTAGTTATATATACTAGTATTTAGGTTGAATATAACTTAGACTCATGATTAATAAAATTATTAAGTGAGTTTTAACGTAAGGACTCCGACTCCTTACGTAATCATAATCATTTCTAATATTAGAATAATTTTAATATTTTTAATTAATATTTGATAATAATTGTTTTCTTTGCTTCTTTTTGCTTTATTACATTAATAATACAGATAATAACACATAAATAGAGATTTTAATTTATGCACTTTCATTAGCATCGTTAAAAGATTCTTCCTCCTCAAAAGCATCAACAGATAATAATGAAAGAACTTCTTTTGTTATCAAACCTCGAACTCGAAAGGGAGTGTGACGCAAACTTGCGATAAAAGGATCTGAAGAAATTAAGAGTCGATTGAAGAGATCTGTATTTGTGTCTATTCTCGATGTTTTTCTTGTGAACAACTCTGTAGATTTCCTCGTGTTCTTATTTCTTGCTTCTTGAGCTTCTGCTGACAGCTGTCCTATAGGAAGAATGCAAGACCTTATTATGTCTTTTCCACGAAAAAGGATTTTATGGACGTTAACTGGCATAATGAACCATGGGTACTCGTTTAAATGTAAATTTCGTATGACAACAATAAAACTTTCAAAAGCAACTTCATCAATAGGGTAACCACTACCTAAAGTTTCCAAAATAATATGAAACCTTTTAGTTAATTCTTTATTGACACCAGTGATTTCTGAACTCTTTTCTGCTGCCCTAAAGAACCGTCTAGCAGTATTACCATCATTCGTATTATCTCCTTGTTGTGTTGGCATGTCTACAAGCAGCCCCATTTAATTTCGAAATCTCTGTTGAATTTTTTTTTTTTCAATAGTTCATTTAATTAATGATGTGCTAATAATCCCAATTTTTGAATGAAAACACTGAAATTTATTGTTGTGGGAAAGCTAGTTTCTATGCGCATTTCACTTCAGCCACTTTTGCTTTATTTTCCGGTCCTCGAGCTTGACAGGTCATTAGGAAGCTTATATGCTATGTGCAATACACACTCCATTAAACGGGTCCATGAATGTAGCGGACACATTCCAAAGGTTAAAGTTCGTTCATCGATAATTTTGTTTAAAATCACAGAAGGTTTATTTAGTTCACTCGGCTTCGCTCCACATATGAAACACGTTTGAGAAGAAGAAGTTACAGATGATAGTGCAGTACAAATTTTACCGACTATCATATTAAGCATAAAAGTTGACTCAACTTCGCCGTTTGTGATAAGACTTGGGTACAAATCTCTAATTTCTTGCTGTATTAAATTAACTTCTTGAGAAATTAATTCAGTGGACTCTTTGGCAAAAACAAACTTGATTGGACGGCAGTAACTTGTAGATACAGTAATTTTTCTTTGTGTAGAACTAAAATTCATTTGAATAGGAACCATTGAAATACTAAATAAACTTTCATCTGTATGGCCCTCCTCCGAGGAAAACTTCTATATATACTGCTTTTGCTGAGCCCCATCGCATCCCCATTTAGTCAAAATATTAAGACGGTTTTGATCAGTTTTCAGCTCATCAATACTGAGTAAAACCTCTTTTTGAGCCAAGGAAAGCCTTTCAATAGTATGATTCCCAAATGAATGGAGTGAACTTTTTGCATGCATCTCAGTGATTTCCGTTTCAGCAACACATTTTCAGCATAACATTTTTTCTTAGCTTTTTGAACATTAATGTAGGAGGGAAAAAGATTTTTGCGTTTTGCGTTGAGTTTTAGCCAAATAACATCGTATTGATGTTTCGACAAATTAACATCAACCATTAAAGATAAGGCTTCAGCGGGAGAAAGGCTCCCTAAAGGCACGGGATCAGAGTTAAATCTCTTACACATTTTTTCACTTCCGTATCTTTACTGGATGAAGCTTCCGACAGATCTTTCACAAGTATGGCTGAATCTTGCTTTCCCATTTTGCGAAACACTTGCTCACTAGCTTTAATAATTTCTCGATGGTCAGTTGAATCTAAAAGACTTTGTATCTTTCTTTTTTTCGATTTTTCACTACAGTCATCAAAGTTTATCGGTTTTCTTCCAGCTTTTTTACAACTTTTCGGTTGTACACTTTCAGGCAATACATACGGTTCATCAAGCCAAACTCATTTTGATGTTAAGAAACGGTCACGATGTCTTCCACTTTTTATCCATTTTTCGGCTAGCTTAACACAAACCATATTTATATTTGACTTAAGATTTGTTTTCACGTCTTCTGGTATATCTTGAAGACCATATCTATCCATTATTAATGTAACCCATTCTTCATAAATTTCCTTTCGCGAAAGAGTGGAGGTCATACTGGAAAAGTGAAAAAAAAATGGATGGCGGTCGCAAAAATGCGCAAGATGTTTTTGATTTACCTTAAAGTAAACACTTGCAAGATTAACTCAAATATAGTTTTCACCGCAACTACCCGGAATAAACAGCTTTAAGCCTACTTGAAAAAAGGAAATATTTTATTTTTTGCACTTTCTGAACTTCTCAGAAAAAAATTTCTTTTTTAATATTTACAATGGAAACAATAAAATGAAAATTGTAATATATTTCCTTGAAATAGAGCTTAACCCTCCGACGAGCGGTAACTTTTTAGTCGGTCGTTGAGCGGTAAGGTCCGTAGGGACCTTATATGAAAATGCATTGAATTTTGCTAAAAATTATATATATATTTTAATTCATTTTGAAGTAAATATGTTAAAATATTCTTAAATTATTATTGAAATACAAAAAAATGAATTTGGAATTCAGACTAGTTATATTCAGAATAGACGTTGGTAACTAATTGTCTGTATTATTGATACACTCTCGACATTTATTAATTATAGTCGAATGCTCAGCACACGCAGGATTTTGGCAGCACGTTGCTTATTTTGCTGTCTTCGACATAATCGGCATGTGAACCGATTATCACGGGATGCTACTGATGGTGTTGCAGTACTTCTTCTTGATATTACATACAATTTCATACAAATATTTAACAAATAAGTTATTGAAATTATTGTAATTAATCTACCTTTATGCCCATCGATTCTATAGCTGAACGTATGTTTGGAAAACGAGTTACTCTTGTATTTTTTGCCCGCTCTTCAATGTTAGCCATCACTACTCCTTACTTAGCTGCTTCAGAAAAGAACGACGTTTGTCGGATTTCTTGCTGGTGCCTAGTTCGTCATAAATAATAAATGATGCCAATCCATCTATGTCCAAAATGTTGTAGAACATTGCTAGTGTCCATCGTTTAGTAGCACGCTTGCATGTGTATGTTCCTAGCATTTGATCCATTGTATCAACTCCACATTTATTTGAATTGTAGCTCAAAACTTCCTCTGATTTTTTCTTAGTATTAGAAGCATCCACTGTGCTAGTGTAGTGTACTGTAGATAATAACAATACTGCCTTATTTTTTTAGGGACATAAGAACTCAATGAATTTCCCTGGTAATATCCAAACAATGTTGAAAATATTTCACGGGACTTGTGTTCCTGAAATTCAGAAGGTACAAATGTTTTATTTCTACGCACTGTTCCAACGAATGCTAACTTTTTGCCATAAGATGTATTGCCAAGTCCAACGAAGTAAAAAAATTATCAGCATATACTGTACGGCCGCTTGCTTCATATTTCGCTCACCTTGTTTTATTTCCCTTTCACCACCAGGAGGCTTACTCGTGTATATTGCTCCCTTCAGCGGGAATTAAGTTTGAGAATCACAGAGTCACCATACCTTAATACCATATTTTTCCGGTTTGGATGGTATATATTTTGTAAATCGTGTTCTTCCACGGTAAAGAAATAATTGTTCGTCAACCGTCATATTTTCATGCGGGGTGTACGAAGTTTCTAAATTTGCCATTACAATAGTCCAAACATTTGCAGCCGACTTACTTTTCTTAAGCCTTTCTTCGCGAGAATTGCTGTTGTCAAATCGAATAGTTTCATTGATATTTTTGAATCTATTGTATGACATTGCTGCTTTGTAGAGTGGTAAATGCGATTCACTCCACATTTCCTTTTTTGGTTCAGAATTTGAACGATAGCATCCCGCATGAAGCAAGATTCCAAGGTAAGCATGGAATTCATTTAAGGTTAGTGTTTCCCATTGTTTTGGTGTAGCATTTGGGTTTTTTGCATTCCATGCTACAGCATTTTCATTACCTTTTCTATTTGTTTCTCGTATTATCAGATAAGAAATCTTCTCGCTCATTATTTTGACAAATATTGAAAGTGGTTGAATAGTGAATGATGATGATGGACCAGGGCGACGATGCGTAATATTGGCAACATTATGTTGCCTAATGCGACCAGTTCCCGGAGGGTTCATATACAACTTATCTGCACTCTGTGAAATATAGTGTACATCTTTATCACTTGTTACAACATCTTCCTGATCATCACTATTATTGTCGTCATCTGAACAATATTCATCAGCTTCTTCAATATCGATGTTGGAGTCAGCATCAGATGTTTCATCATTTGGTACATAATCGTCATCAGTATCGTCAATAACAAATGGCTCTTCGTCTTCCTCATATTCAAGGAACATAGCTGAATTGTTATAAGCAGTTTCCAGATCGCTGTCACTAAGCTGTTGGAAAGCTGATGCACGGTTTAGTGTAGTTTTCACACGCTCCCAATTCATTTTTTTTATTAAAAACACGTTCGTTTATATTAAAACTCACGATGAAACTCTCTTCCTACTAAAATTTGCAACGTTTTCCAGATTTTTTGGCCGCCTACTTCGTTTATTTTTTATTTCAATGCGCATTTCAAATATTTGATATATAAAAACTAAGAAGAAATGTATATCGTCGCTGAATAAATTGTTTTTATTCTTTTTTGCATTTCAAATATTTAAAATAAGAAAATTACCAAGAAACTGATATCTTACTATTAAAAGTTGCAAAAAAAATCAAATTTATCTGAATGCTTACTTTGTTATTATTTTGAATATGCATTTAACATTTGTTTTAAGAAATTTAGTACATTTTTAGTCATTCATATGAAAATTCATACAAGGTCCCTACGGACCTTACTGCTCAACGGCGTACTAAAAGTCTTTAAAATAAAAAATAAAATACTCTGCAAATAAGAAATCTCATGGAATTATTATTAAAACACTAATAACACTCCAATAATAGAAGTCATGAAATATGTGGCCATTCTCCCCATCCGTTTTTAAATGGCACTTGTTTAAAAATGTAAAAAGTCCACAGGGACCTTACCGCGCGTCGGAGGGTTAATAACAATAAAAAAAATTATGACAATAAAGTCACGGCAGCCTTTTTAATCATAAACCAAAGTCACACAAAAAATACGCTTCTCCTTGAAATCTGAATGCACGTGTTGACAACAACTGACTTTAAAGCTTACTCTTCCTAATCAGAGCTAAAAACAAAAACAAAACATGAATTACAGTTACCTATTGTATTGAGATGCTCATTAAAAGATTAGAATGAATGTTGCCAGACATTTTTTTTTTATTTTTCCAGCTAGATGTATGATTTACCACAGTGTGCTGTGGTGATGGATGTAAAAAGGTAAATAAACGTATCGCACTTAATCAACAAGATCGTATTAACTCTAAATTTTAAAATTTTTGTAGAAGAAAAACAATTTGAATTTTACATTAAAGGCATGTAAAAAAGAATTTTCAAAACAACAGTCTCATAAGCAAAAAGGAGACAAAATAACACGATATTTTTACAGCATGAAGATATGAATACTACGTATATATTTTTTTTCTAAAAAGTAATAAAATAAAAATTTTAAGTAAACACCCTCTTGTTGATCAAGTACGATATATAAAAGTCACAAAAAGTTACTTGTTTTAGCTTAAATTTGCCTTTTATTAAAAAGTATACTCTTCAGCAAAAAGTCATATATATATAAATATATATATATTTATATGTGCCAGTCGTTCCTATAATGAGCATAGGGCATATGTCGTTTATTAATAATTAACTTTTATTCGTTTAAAATCAGGGACCGTAACGGTTATTCTTCATAAAAGTCAAATGATAACAGTTATTTTTTGATTTTTATTTTTTTGAAAAAAATAACAGTTATTATTTGTTTTTTTTATTTTTTTGAACAAAAATAACAGTTATTTTTTGATTTTGATTTTTTCGCTCAAAAATAACAGTTATTTTATAATTTTTATTTTTTTTGAACAATAATAATAGTTATTTTTGATTTTTATTTTTTCCATCAAAAATAAAAGTTATTCTATGATTTTTATTTTTTCGAGTAAAAATAAAAATTATTCTTTAAAGAAATGTACGTGTTGTAATTATTTAGTTTACTTTAAATATTTATTTTAATACGCATAAGATATCCCAATGATGATCACACATTTAAATAAATGTTTAAAGACAACTCAATAATTTTAACACGTACATTTCTTTTAAGAATAACTTTTATTTTTGCTCGAAAAAATAAAAATCAAAAAATAACTGTTATTTTTGTTCAAAAAAATAAAAATCAAAAAATAACAGTTATTTTTGTCCAAAAAATATAAATCAAAAAATAACTTTAATTTTTGATCGAAAAAATAAAAATCAAAACTTTAAAAATAATAATATTTTATCATAGAAAAGTTCATAAGGATCAATATGGTAAACTTGAATCAGTTTCTTAAAATTTTAAAATAACTGTTATTTTCGGTCCCTGTTTAAAATAATTAAATTTCTTGTTACACTAATGAGCACAGTAGCGTATGCTTATTATTAAATTCAAATAATATTCATCATACGCACAGAATAATTATGTCGATAACTTGAAATTTCTGCATACAAAATTACACACATTTGGTTCTATTTTCTGCGTTAAATATTAAAAACCTAAATTGAAACATATTTTCTTTTTACAAAATAGAAGTTTACCTTTGAACTTAAAACAAGTTTTCTTTTAATACCAAACAACATCATCAGAATCAGTGTTTTGAACATCATTTTCATCATAATGAAGTTGTGGCTGTTGTTCTTGTGCTCTGATCCCTTACATGCGAATAGTTTATTTAAATTATTTACCATATTCATATCCCAACATATTCACTTACATTCACATACACGTACACCTAAAAAAATGCACACACATACATACACATACTCAGTGGCAGCTAATACAAAAAAGTAAATGCTTCTCACGTTTGCAATTGTCAAAGAAATGTTATTTAGAATTTCGAACGTGTATAAAATAATATAATTCCCTAAACGATTATGTGAATGCGGGTATATAAAATGTATGAAAAAATCGGATATAAAATATTTATGTTGCATCCTACACCATTTGCTAGAGGTGAGAAAGAATTAAAGCTGATAAGATTTTAATTTTATAAATGTTTCAGAGACCGTTCATATTTCTCAAAAGAAAAAATTATGTTTTTCAAGCAGAAAATTAAACCATTTGAAAAAGCTGAATATTTCAATTAAATGAATTTCTCATAGCTGAATAAATAGTCGAATTAGTCTACCGACAAGTTTTTAATCGTTTTAGTTATACTCAGAGGACTTGAAATATGTATGAAGCACACTGAACAAATTTCGTAACATCGACGAACACTTTACGAAACAAAAATTAGCAAACCAACAATGAGAAACATCTTTATATAAACAAAGTAAAAACAACGTGTTTTTTTTTTTGGTAAAGTGAATGCTTATGAACAAAATTGTTTAAAAAACCTGCTTTTTTAAGTGTTGCTTTTTTTTAAGGTTTTAAAGCGGCCAAAACACTTACAAATATTCTACACAATTAGTATTGTGGTTATTTTATTGAACTGTTTATGGGTTTTAATCCAAATTTTTTAATATTTTATTGAGGCTAAAGCTCATTAAACTTAATTTTCATTAAATTATTTTTATGAAGAAAGGAATTTTACAACATGAAATTAATTAAAATTTATTGAAAATTTTTAATTTTTGACTGAACCCAGGTTTTCACGGATAGGTTGCTCTGACACACAAAAACGTATAATAATCAAGGCCATTTACAAGACGAATATTAACGAATCTTTTTCGGTAAATGTGTTTTTTACCGCAAGAACACTAATTATTATATAAGCAAACAAATGCAAGCTGCTAATTCTTGCACGCCTAAAAAAGACGAAAGTTGTCCTTCAACTGCAGAGCTCCCCATACAAGAATCGTGCATCCCATCAGCAGGTTTATAAGAGATAAATTTGTGCTATCGTGGAAAAAATTTGCTGCGTATTTTAACACATATTTAACTGGGTACCTTTAATTTACTCATTTTCTTTTGTTAAAAGCTAATTTAAAAAAATATATACAATATAATAAAAAAATCTGTAATAAAAAAAAAAAAAAAATTAATTAAAAATGTAATAATGAGTTTTCTCTCTCGTTCTTCCATCCGCTTAACTCCTATCGGAGCATAGGGTCTCTACAAAGTTTCTTCAGGTTCTTCTGTCAGATTACTTCGCTTTAATCTCATACCACGATATTCTGCTCTTCTGTATATCTTTCTGCAGACAGTTCTTCCAGGTTTTTGTTCGACCTCTTATTCTAGTGCCTTGCGGATTCCATTCTATCGCTTGTCGGCATATTTCCCCTTTATCCTTTCTTAGGGTATGTCCGATCCACTTCCAATTTCTTTCCTTCATAATTGTGGCAATTGGTTTAATTTTACATTTCCTATATAGATTGTCATTGCTCGTCACAATATATTCCGTAGGCTACGGTTTGTGAAGCTCTAAAGCCTAAAGATGAAGGTATCTGTTGCCAGTCATGCCTCACAGCTATAAAGCAGAAGAACTGGAAGAATGCGCTATTTGCCTTCCCGATTGTGGATAATATATCTACTTTTGCACTATCTTCTGACGTAACCATACTCCCAAGGTAACTGAATTTGTCGACGAATTCCACTTGCTCCCGACCAATAGAAAACGGGTTATTGTTCGTCGCTCGCACTCTTAACGATTTGGTTTGGCTACATTGATTTTAAAACCAACAGTCGCTGAGTGGGCTTTGATTGCACATCTGAATGCTTTGTAGAAAGTAAACCATAAATTATTATGGTCGGTGACAACGATAGTATCCGTGTTACCGCAGAGGCTGCCACCGTCACCATCATGCAACAACATGTTGCCAATGACGATGCTACGCAATTCGCAAGAGGTTCAGTACATATTCCTACATTCTGGCATGACAAACCCTCTGTATGGATCGCAGATATAGAATCTCAGTTAGATGCCGCTGGTATAACTGACAACAAAATGCGATACCATACAGTTGTAGCAGCCATCATACTAAATCTACCTGTGGATAACATGTACGATACAACAAAGGCACGCCTCGTGGGACATTATGCTGTCTCAGAGCAGAAACTAATAAAAAAGCTTTTACAGGATTTAAAATTTGGCGATATGCGTCCAACACAATGTCTGCGCGAGATGCGAGATTGAGCCGGAAACGACAATATGCTCAAAACTGCCCGGATGAGCCGACTACCACCAAATGTGCGTACCGTAATTTCAAAAAGTAGTGAACCGCTTGAAAAATAAGGTATACTCTAGAGTTTGTTCCCAGGATTTCCCGTCCCGTGAATTCCCGGGCTTTTCAATTATTTTCTATTCCCGCTTTTGAAGAAAATCTTTTTCTTAAACTTTAGTAAATCTATGTCGGACTACTGTCTTTAGAAGTATAGGTTTTTATCCACTCAGGACATTGCATGTTGAAGTTTATGTTTCTAGGACCAATATTAACGATAAATAAAAAAGTTGCCAGTTGTTGAACCAAAAAGCTAAAGTTTGAAATTAAATTTCCCGTATTTCCCCTTTTTGTTACTCTTTTTCTCCCCATTGGAGCATAAAATATTCCAATATTGTAGTGGGAGCCCATAATTTAATACGTATATGTCAATGAATACGGTGTTTACCCCTTAATCGTCCGAATTTCTAAAAAGTACCATATTGGTGTTTGAATATAAGTTTCAAATGTGACATAACCCTTATTTCTATGTTTATGGGTTTAAAAGATAGATGGGGTGACAAAATAAGTACCAAAATACAGGTTTTACCCGTTTACGCCGTTAAAGTGCTGAATTTTCAAAAAGGACCAAATTTCAGTTTTTAGCTTCATGCGTTTAGGCTGTGCGATGATGAATCAGTCAGTCAGTCAGTAACGTTACAATTTTATATATAAGAGGATGCTTTTAGAAAAATAATTGGACCTTCATAGTCTAATATATTTGCGAAGTACAAAATACAGTCAAGGTAAAAAAATTATAACTGAAGTAGTTTTGAAACTAAGAGATAACTTAGTGAAATAAACCGGATTTTTTCCTCATCTTACTAGCTTATTACAAACTTTCAGTCATTCAAAGCTGTCTATATTTGCATAAGTCACAAGCTCTACAAAGCTAACATAGTCCGAGTTGGTCAACTTTGATACTCTGTATCTCACCATGTATTCTAACAGGGTGGTAACAAATTAAATTTTCTCAAAGCCTGTTTCCTCCTTTACGACTTCTTCATACGTCATTTTGCAATCCGGCCACACTTTAGGAGATTCGGACTTATAACCACTTTTTTATCGATTAAACCCACAGTCCACCACGCCATTAAACCCATTTTATCTAGATTTTTTTTCAGTGTATATTTTCTTTTTCATTTGTAGCAAGTAAATAGCACTACAAGCAATAGAATTATATGTTATTTGTTCATTTGTATGAAAATAAATGATGATTTTTAATACTTTGAGCAAATGTTTTAGAATTTATGGATCTGTACTACAACTGACAGTGATGAACACCCAAGAGAGTCTACAAAAAACTGCCACTCAAATATTGAAATTTTTACATATTTCTTTTTTTTTCTTGAAAAAAATATTTTATTATGAATTTATTGTTTTAAATCATAAGGTATGTATGTTATAATTTATGCACACACTCCCAATTCAATACACTTAAGAATTCTTAAATATGTCTTATAACTACACATACAATTTTATTGGCAAATTTAAAGTGGGTTTCTTTTGGTTTCTAGGGTTATTTAAACACTTGTGACGGATATTACAAATATAATCAGCAGATTAGAATACACATACACATACAAACAGATTGTTAACACAGGGCAAGAAGTACTATTTACATCAGCTGGTAGCAGGTGTGTCAAGCATTTTGGAAAATGTATGTGCAGTTTAGAGAAATTTATGTGTTTGATAAAATTTTATGAAAATAAAATTTCATCAATATAAAATTTTATGGTTTTAAAGTTATGCATATAAAAATTTGTTAATAACATGATTTCACTCGTACTCGTATTTAAAGGTTGTTGTGGAAAATATTTCCGTTACTCAAACGTAGATGTTGCGGACACGTTAACGTTGCGGTAGAATTCAATCGTTGGTAGTTACTAGGGTATCCACTCCATTAATCGTTGTTCGATTAATCGAAGAAATTGTTTGCCATTATTTGATCGAATAAGTAAAATAGCCAATTTCAAATAACGAATAACTCGAACAATTTATGTCAATTAATCGATTAAAATTAATATCTTAGAAAATTCTACTTTTTTAATATAAAAATATTTTTTTTAGATTTCTAACTAATAAAATACAAAACAACTAAATAACATGTTGTAACATTCTATATCTATTGTGTTACTCGCACTTCTGAACATATTATAGTCCCTTTTTAGATGTGGTTGTGTTTGAGACATATTATATAATAAACGATTAACTACTAATTACAGACGTATGAATTTTCGTACTAAAATAGCGCTTTTCATATTGAGTTTGACGTTCATAGTAAAAGATTCATCAGCATTTATAAATATGTAAACGATGCACTGTCAGATTATGGGTTACCTGTTTTTACTCCACCTCCAATTTCTGTATTACCTCTTACCATCCAAACGGCTCGATGAATTTCGACATTTTAGGTATTGTTAATTGTTAAATTCGTCATAAAACCGAAGTGTCATTAGAAGGTAATTGAAAACCAAATCACGGATTGTTGGCGCAAAATAGTAATACGTTAAAGAAACAAATAACCCAAAACTATAGAGTAGAGCTTTAAAATGGGGAAAAATAAAGTTATTATGTTCAGTAAGTCGAATACATATGACTGAAATTGAAATCGAATCAACTTTGAAAACGATCCAGTTTAAAAAGTTTCTTAATTCTTTGAGTTCTTATCTTAACCATAACTTCTCTTAAAATCAGGAAAAATACGGTAATTTAAAAATCGATGGTTTACGCGAATAAGCCGAAGACGACTCAAGCCTTAAAAGAGGAAATTGGACGCAGCATTAATGAAATACCGCAGCATTTATGCAAAAAGGTCATTGCAAATTTCATTAGAAGATCGCGTGTGTGCCAGCAAAGCCGCTGCGGCTATCTGCACGATATATTGTTCCATACATAACCTCATTCTGTCTACTTTACGATATAATAAAGCTTCACGATTTTTTTTAAATATCTGTGTTTTATTTAAAATTTAAAAATTGCGTTCTAGTTGGGACATTTATAATAAGAATATTTCTTTCACAAAAAAGATCAAACAAAACAAACAAACAATTTGTACTACAGTAGAGTTCGGATAAATTTTATTTTAATAAACCTTCAAAAGAAATTCCTTGAAAGTAAGAGCAATCAAAATCAATAGATTTCTTATGAAATCAATAGATTTCAATAGATTTCTTGCAGTTTTATTGCTTATAATGATTCATACAAAAAATTGAATTACGAATAATAAATTTCTTTAAATAGGCTGGACCTCTCATAAAAATACCGCGACAAAAACGTCTACAATAAAATAAATAATTAAAAAAGAATTTATAAAAATGTGAGATGAAAGTCTATGTTGAATTCCCGTATTGAGTATAGCAGGCGGGACATAATTGAAAATTATACACTGAAATAAAATTAATGGACCCCGATTGCTGCTGAGCCTAATGCATGTATTAATTTTTGGCTTTCAGATCATTCTATAGTCTGTTAATAGTTTATTTTTATTTTATTTCCTTAATCTTGCTTCGGTCTCTTTAGCGCATTAAAAACTGTGTTTTTCAGCAGGATTTTTGAATTTGTAATTATTTTATTGTATTTATGGTTAATTGTTTAACAATATTTTTATTTCATTGTTTTTTTTATATTTATTAATATAATATAAGTATCAAATCAAATAGACATGTATGTTATTTCCATTGGATAAATTTATTTGAATTATTCGAACAAAGTAAAACTCTTATTCGATTTATCGAGTAAAATTAAAATTTAAAAATCGATTAATTCCTTACTCGAACAAAACCAAAAGTCAAATGATTGGATACTCTAGCAGTTACTCAAAATATGCAAACGTGTCATGTGGTGTTGAAATGTGTTACAAAGAAAACAGAAACTGTCAAAATTTGTAAGAAACAAAGACTTCTCATAAATTTTAGCTTTTGTTATTTCTGAGTTTTTGTATAATAATACATATAAAAAGAAAACTTAGTGTGTGTCGATGGAATTTTCGCTCTGTCAAAAAAAAAAAACAAATTTTCAGTTCTTTAACAGCTGGCTGATACATACATTCGTAAAACCAGAGACACATTTTAGTATGCATAGGATTTTTTATCCGATTTCAGTCCATTTTGGCTTAAAATTTTTGTACTCAAATGGACTATACAATAAAGTTATTAAACTATATATTTACCTGAAGTCAGTTTATGTACAAAAAAAACCTTATCCCCAAGCAGTTTTTTTTTTCTTTACAATAAGTCGCTTGATTTACAAGAAGTATTTTGATTTACAACCGAAGATTTATAAATCATTGACTTATATACCGAAAATGTCGGAACGGTTGGAAAACTCTAACATCTATAATACTAATATTTATAAAGTGGCACATAAGTCATATAATATATTAGGCAGATTATTTACAAGAACTAAGGATAACATACAAAAGTTAGATAGGTCAAATATAGTTTATAGAATACCTTGTAGGGGAAATAATAATGGTCAATGTGATAAGTTATATGTGGGAACAACAAAAAGTAAACTAAAAACGAGAATTGCTGGACATAAGTCAGATCAGAAATATAAACACAATATTACATTACAAAAAACAGCATTAGCAACCCACTGTGCTAGTTTAAATCATTATTCAGATTTTGAGAATGTAACAATTTTTAACACAGAGAGTAATTACAAGAGACGTTATATGTTAGAAATGCTTCAAATAATAAAGGTTCCAAATTTGTTAAGAATAAATTATAAGACAGATACAGATAGTGTAGCCCATAGTTATAGACATTTAGTTAATAAACATAGAAACGGAAACTAAATAAAATTTTTTAAACTGTAATAGATTATGTTTAAATATTTTGTTAGCATAAGAATTTTTTCAAATGTTGTCAATATTTTTATTTTAAGAAATTTTGTTAATTTGTTTTTTATGTAATTGTTTTTAAAAAATTTTCAATCCTGAAGACGTAAAACAACGGAGTTATGAAAATTCGATAGAAAAATAAATATTACCTTTTTTATAAAATAAAAACTAGACCATAAGCTTAAATAAATAGAAATTGGAAATAATATAATGGATGGCCGAATAATTTATAATAATAAATACAAAATAAAAAATAATAAAATAAATACGATACTCAAGGGAGTGAACAGGATTGGATATCCTTCTGTCACCAATGAGAGCCGCCATTCTCTCCAGCATGCAGTCGAGAAGCTTAAAAATAGGCTTTGAAGCATCGGCCCACTTACGAGAATTGTATTCCATTCGCGGTCGGATATAATTGTTAAAAATGGCATTGAGATCAGGTGGAGTGAGTTTTCTCTTACACCGTTTTAAAAAACGGAGGTACTTGAATGCTTCTTTCGGCACCTTGAATATATGTTTTATCCATCGGCAATCACATTATATTTTTTAATGCCCAGAACATCAAGAGACTCTGATTCCTAAATAATTATATTACCCATATATTTAAATTCAGCGACCTCAAATTAGTAAAAAAAAATTGTATGAAACTTCCAGTCAACACAAAGAAAGTTAATTTTGTTCCCTTGTGTAATAAAATAAGTAAGAATGGCAAAGTTTGCTGTCATCTGCAAAAGAGTAGATGCGGTTAAAACTTCGAAACAGAGTAAGGGAAAGAACGGAGCCTTGCAGAACTCCTGAATGAATCTTGAACTCGTTTGACGAAACCCCATCTAAAAGTTTTTTTTAGTACCATAACGAAATTTATGATGAGCGATCGATAATTTACTAAATGTCCAATATAAAATCCCATCCTAACATTAATAGGCCTAATAATATTTCTGAAACAAATTATGATATTTTATTTAAATTAGGTAACGAATAATAATACTGTAATGTCAGACTTTATAATTGGCTTATTAATGAATCGGCACAGCCGAAGTAAATTTATACTTGTTTAGTATATGGGCATTTCCTCCGAATGGGCTGGAAAAATAATATGTGGATAATCTTCCTGTTTTATTGTTTATAATTATAAAAAAAGTCTATGTTTTTATAATAGAACGGTATATATGCTATGCTACGATATCTCAGCTGGTTTACTTGAGGAAATTGGGCTGGAAACTGGAAAATTTAATATTTTCATTTTAAGCTACTTTTAAAGACATTTTTATATTTAATTATTTTACATGCAAAAAAAATTGTTATGTTTGGACTCTATCTTTAAAAGATGTCTATAACAATCAATTAAGAAGAGAAAAGTATAAGGAGAACCAAAATAGGTCGATTAACGGTTAATTAACGGTTAAAACATATGGAAAAATCGCACGTTCGCGATCCGTACGTTCGCGACCGGCATTTAAGCCAAATAAACAAAAACCAATGGAGATATTTTATTGTGTTAATACTGGATAGAGACCTACATTAATACGCTTTTAAAATAAATTAATCACGTTTGAATTTTCCGTTTCATTTCGCAAATTTTTACATTTCACTACTGTCAGCCAAAGTTGACTTCTATTTTGCGTACGTTCGTGACCACATGTTTTGTAACTATCATTATGAAAAGTTTAACTCGACGAAATCCATCTTTTGCACTTAATAAAGAGCTAGCAAAGTGCTATCGAATAGCAAAAAAATTATGCTATGAAAAGTTTTGTTTTCTATATTTTTTGTACATCAAAAGCGTACGAACGTACGATCGTGACCCCAGGAAATGACCATATAGTTCCTTTTTTAAGAAAAAGTTACTTATTTCAGCATATCCCAAAAATTTACTTTATTAACAAAAAGTTACTTTATTGACATAAGTCTCTTTATTTCCTTAAAAGTGTTTTTATTAAAAAAGTCAACGTTTTTTCCAACAAATCAATTTATTCCCCAAAAAGCCACATTTTTATCAAATAGTCACCCACTTTTATGTTCTTTATTTAACTTAAAATGCTTTTTTTCTATCTCTGTTGTCGTAGTTTGGCTATATATACAGTCATATATGTTAAGAGCTAATTTTCTATTTCTCGAAATTTGTTATCGGCCCCAATTATATAAATATATTTTCCATCTCTGCCAAATTAATTTTAATTTATTGCACAAAATATCTAAAGACCGTATTGATATTATTCGAATTTTTTATTTATTCTTACAAATTTGCTGTTGTTGTTTCTCATACAAGTATTACCCCTATTAGATTGAAATTGCTGATAAACTCGAAGAGAAATTCTAACACACAAGCACTCTCTAATGAAAACCATGAAAAGAAGAAAAACAAAAAAAAAAAAGTTAAAGTGCTATACTCGGCCGTGCCGAATCTTTAATACCCTTCACTGACAGTTAGAATATTATATGGTAAATTATTATATGGTAAGTTACGGGCCGATCTTCACGAAATTTTATAATGCGCTTTATAGTGTTATATAACAATTAATGACCAAATTTTATTATAATAGCAGAATTGTTTACAGAATTACACGTTCTATAAAGTGTTTTGCCAGAGGGGTCATAATATTGGGCTTATGGTAAATTAAGGACCGATATTAACGAAATTTGACAATGTGATTGCTAGTCCTTTGAAACCATGACGGATACAATTTTACTAAAATAGACTTTTTCGTTTTGATTCTACGCATATTAAAGTGTCTTTCGAGAGTGGACTTGATATGGGGCCTATGTTAAGTTTTGTGGTATGATTTCTAGACATATAGAACGAATTTATGCAAAATCTTATATCAATATGTGTACTACTACCACTATTATGTTAGTTTTTGTGGCAAAATGTTAAAAAATTTCGGGTGGTTGATCCACACTTTGGGTCATAAATATTATCCTACTAAACCGATTTTGCTGGGTTTTAATCTCAAACTGCTTAAGAGAACTGGAAACAAGTTGACATTAATATTTTCCTTGTCGTTCAAAAATGAGCGCAATTTCAACAGACGGACATACATACAAATGGCCATGGCTAAATCGATTTAGAATTACTGAAGGACTCAGAATATATATACTTTATGTGATCTTAGATGAATATTGAAAAAGTTTCAGACGGAATGACAAACTTAGTATACCTCATTCACCACTTGTGGTGGAGGGTGCAAAAAAACTATTTATTTATGAAATGAAATTAGAAGAATTTTACCATAAAACAGAATATGAACCAAAAAAAAAAAAAAAAAAACAGTCTATAAATTGATTTCAATGGCATGTGAATACATTTGTTTTATAATGTAAGAATATGTGATTGTTCATGTGTTTTTTTGTGTGTTCAAAATCATTTATTCAAATACGTGCATAAAATATGAACTTTTTAAGACCAAAAAACAATTTTTATATGCCAATAAAATTTTTTATTTTCATTTACACACAACCACCCTGCAAATATTTGATTAAATTGTGGCACTAACTGGGCAATAAAAATACATACATTTTCCCAATAATAAGGGTTTTATTGTGTACTTCAGAAATATATTAAAATATTTCTAACAAATCATTATAGGAATTTACACATCATAGAAATTCACATACGAAAGAACCAACTAACCCACACACAGACACACACACACATATTTTTCAAATGTCCTTTTTTATTAGATTGTTAAATTGATCTTAAGACAAATATTGACACACATCATTACGACAATGTTTATGTTGGAATTCTTTAAATGTACTGGCTGGCATAAGCCCTATCATCGTTACCATCGAAAAATCTTTCCAGCTGACAACATTTGTTCTTCATGTTCATTCATGTTTTTGTTACTCTCATTGTTGGGTAAAATATTTATGTGTCTTTCTGTTCTAACCCCTGCTTATTTAAGTGTCATCGAGATAATTGTCTAATCCCTATAATGTAATTTTGAATGTAAAAACTTTATCATTATAAAGCAAATTTAATTTCCTGTGCAAACATTTTTACAGCAACAAAAATTTTTTCAAATAACAAAAAATGGGGAAAACATAAAACTTTGTCTCATGGCACAGCAAAAATTACTTATTTGTTACATGAAGAGGAAGAGGAGAAGGGGAATAAATAGCAAACGAAGTAAAACAATTCTTAATTACTCTATTATTTTTTTTTGTTTTTTTTTTTTTTTTTTGTAGAATAGAAATGTGAAACTGAACATTTTATCTAAATTTGTTGACAATTAGCAAACGAAAAAGCATGAGAAAAGCAAAAAATTAAAGCAAACCCTGTAATTGATCTATGTTTTATTAGAAAAATGCTTGACGTAGCCAGAAACAACATCGACAGCTTTTCCCATTGCAATTCAGAAAGATTCAGTTGTAATTCAGATTAGTCAGCTCATATTCAGAAAATGCCAGTTGTAGTTTAGATTAGCGACTTTTAATTAAGAAAACGGCAATTGTAATTAAGATTAGTCAATTGAAATGTAGAAGGCGTCAATTGTAAATCAGATTAGTCAATAGTAATTTAAAAAGCGTCAATTGAGATTATGATAATAAATAATAAATATAATAAAAAAAAATCAGGAACAATTTTCTGGACATTGCAATTTTTTTGTAATAATAAAATAAAAATAAAAAGGTAATAACAATCGTTTGCTGTCTGAATTACAATTGACAATATCTTATTTACAATAGGTTAATTCCATGCCTTTCATCGTATAAGGAACATATATTAACGAACTATAAAAAATTTTTTTCAAAAGCTACGTCATATTCAAAATGTCATAATTTCGCCGAATTAGCGGAATGTTTTGAGTTTATTTTCTCAATATCTCAAAAACTACAGCACATACGAAAATGATTTGTATGTCATTTTAAAAAGAATACTTGGGGCTACAAACAATATATTTAAAAAAAAAAATTTTTTTAATAATAACACAACAATAACTTATCATGACAGGTTTGTATTTTTTCAAGCTACGTAAGACTTGTGTGATAGTGTTAAGCAGCTAAAACTAATATTAAAAACAAATTATTTAAAATAAGTATTCTTGAAAAATGTTAAGTCCATTAAAAAGGACAGAAGATTCGGAAATGAAATAGAATTAGTTTTGTCTCTAGATTAAAGGATATATAGTGGCGTTTCTGCCAAAAATAATAATTTTAATTTGTCACACGGTGTTACTTTTGAAATTGAATTGTTATATGTGTGTGTATACTATGTGCATATTTATTTTGGTTTTTTCACTTGTAATTAATAAATGGTTTAATCATAATATTAACAAAATGTTAAAAAAAAAATATGTATTTGTTTGCCTGTTGCTAACAACAATAAATTCCTAAAAAATAATAGTTTTTGTTTTTTTTTTTTTTTGGTTGTATGGAAAAAGGAATTTTTTTTATCAGACACGTAGTGAGTTTTTGGAAATTTTTTGAAAGAAAAAAATTTGCTTTTTTTAACCGAAATAGAATGATTCTATGAAGTTTTCCAAAAACCTGCGGTAAACAAACAATTCTGTTAAATTTGTATTGATAATGTCCCTATTTGTACCAAATTTGTTGCTTTTACTGTTACTGTTCGCTAGATTTATACTATAGAAATCTAGATTGTCTTGTATTGACGGTGCCACCACTATTTTTTGTGCACCTCAGACCCCATAAAGTATATATATAAGGGCTTCTTGAGTAATTCAAAGTCGATTTAGCCATGGCAGTCTGTATGTCCGTGTGTTAAAAACACGATCACTCTCGAAACTCAAAAAAAAAAAACAAACAGTGATGTTATAGATTTTTTGAAGAGTCCCTATGCAGCCAGAAAATAATCGCTATTTTTCCCTACGCGCTCAAAAAATTTCCTCATAGAAATCCCTACAAATTTTTTTTTTCATTATTTATTTATTGGATCTTCATATATTAAATATGAACTAACAATAATTAATCAAATCTTATACTAATACTTTATTTTTGTCCTGCCAATTCTAGACGAAAATTTTTCTCCTCACGGTTTCTGTTCACATATGTAGATGTTTAGCGGTCTTCTCGTCGGATGAGTCCTGCAGTATCTCTTCTCCTTAATCTAGAGTGTCCACTGTCATTTCAAATATTTCGAGCTAGTGGATTTGGGTGCGACTCAAGCCTTTTTAAATATTTTGCTGCGTAATAATTGTTTTTACTAATGGCACATTGAGATCCTTGTGAATAATAGAGTTTTTAACATACCAGGGAGCGACTGTGATTATTCAAAGAAGTTTATTTTGGCGCCTTTGAATTTTTTCGATATTTGAGGCCGAGGCAGTGCCCCATATCTGAATACCGTAGCACCAGATTGGCTTTAATATAGAGTTGTAAAGTAAAAGTTTGTAGTCGAGGCTAAGAACAGAATTTCTTCCAATAAGCCAATAAATTTGAATTGCTTTTAGTTTCATTTGTGTTAGTTTTGCTTCTATATGGCATTTCCATGTCAAACGCCGATCTAGATGAATACCGAGATATTTTACATGCGATTGCTGGGGCACTAATTGATTATTGATTTTAATAGGGGGACATGACTCCCGACGCAAGGTGAATGTTATATGTATGCATTTTTGCTCATTGACCTTTATCCTCCATTGTTTTAACCACTTTTCCAGTTCAAATATATGATCCTGCAAGTAACGGGATGCTTAATGACAGTTTTCGTGTACGCTTAAAAAAGCTGTATCATCAGCAAATGTTGAAGTTAGGGTGTGGTTGTTTGTTGGCATGTCTGAGGTATATATAAGGTATAACAGTGGGCCCATGATGCTTCCATGAGGGATTCCAGCGTCAATTGGCTGAGGAGAACTTATAAAATCACATTCTTTAATAATAAACCTTCGACCGACTAAGTAGCTTTCTAACAGCTTGTGTGTGTTTACTGGTAAGTTTAACTTCAATTTATGTAATAAGCCTTCATGCCAGACTTTATCAAAAGCTTGAGAAACATCGATGAAGAGGGCGGAACAATATTTTTTTTCTTCAAAGGCTTTTCTTATGGCGTTTACTATACGATGGGTTTGTTCAATAGTGATATGTTCTCTTCTAAAGCCGAATTGATGGTTAGGAATACATCTATTTACATTTAAAATGGGGGTTAATTTTGACACTAACAGCTTTTCAAACAGCTTTGATATATTAGACAATAAGCTTATAGGTCTATATGACTCAACTTTTGTAGGATCCTTCCCTGGCTTAGGTATCATTGTAACTAAGGATACTTTCCATTCTTGTGGGTAGTATTCAAGGCGTAAAATAGCATTAAAAAGCAAGAGAATAATTTTCTTTGCTATGCTGGGTAGCTCTAAAAGCATTTTGTTGCTGATCTTATCAAACCCAGGGGCTTTCTTGGGATTTAAATCATGAATAGCCTTTTCGATTTCTTTTATTTCAAATCTAAGTGGAACAGCAGCTCTAACAGCAACAGGTGGCAACTCGACTGCAATATCAGGAGATGTATGCAGGGTAAATACGTTTTTCAAATGATTAACAACAAGATTTCCTTTTTCTTCATCATTTAGTGCCCAACTTCCATTTAAGTTTCTTAATGGTGGTTTAGTGATAACTGGTCTCTTAAGATTTCTAGCTGCACGCCATAATGCATCAAGTTCCTTAAGATATTTTTCCAGGGGAGCCATTTTCTGAGACTGCAGTAACTTTTTTAGCCTTTTTGTGCACTCTTTTAGTAAATTCTTAAGTTGAGGGGATCTATGCAATTGCCATTCTCTTCGAGCTCTCCTTTTTTCAGTCAAGAGACGCTCGACATCTGCAGAATATATTTTACTATTTTTGGTTTTTTTGAGGGTTATACTAGAATGTCGAACAGCTAGTTTCAGATCACTGTCAAAATTTACAATAGAAATATCCACATTCTCCGGTGTACTACAAATTGAAGATACAATTTTATGACTAAAGGTATGTTCGGACCTAACAAATATTTGCAAATATATAAAAAAAATTGGCAAATATATACAGTTTTGACATATTTTTGAAAAGTCCCTACTAATGATTTCAAAATATCTGCACTTCTTTTTCTCTACGGCCATTTGTTTAGAAGAAAATCCCTACGAATTGGGATTTTTACCTACGTAGAACATCATTCGTGTCAAATTGTTTCTAGTTATCCTAAGCAGTTTGGGATTGAAATCCAGCAAAATCGGTTCAGTAGGATGAGAGCTATGTGAAACCAATTGTGAAACCACCACCCTAAAAAATTTATAATTTTGTTACAAATCCAGCATTAATGGTGGTATAATGCACGGATTGATCTAACACAGGAAAAACTTGAAATTGTCTCTAATCACCAAATTTATACAAATAGAATAAACTAAATACAAAATATAGTGTTTTAATATGCAAATTTGATTCTGATGGGGAAAAACTGCTCAAAAGAGTTTTATTTGATGACGGTGAAATTGATTTTTTTAAGAGTTTGTTTCGACCTTTTACTTTTACGTTCAAAAATAACTGTTTTAGATGGAATTTTGTTTTTTAATACACAAAATAACTTTTTCGATATCACTTATAACCGTTGTGATCCCTGGTGTTATTCGCTACATACCAATCGCTATTCTCAAATGAGTCGCCTAAAATTGGACCACCTCAGCCGTAGTCAGCGCCAATATTTACATGATATCATTATCAAACAGAAAATGTCATAAATTGTTCTTTTAACCGACAATAAAAATTTCAAGTTCACTTTCAAATTTATGTGTCTTATTTTACGTTATAAACCAAACCTCAAGATGAATCACCCAATATATATAACCAAGAGAGAAATGTTCCTCATATTTAAATTGGGTATAGTCAGTTATTAATGCTATGATATCGAGAATTATAAATTATTTAGAAACGTATGCCAAAATATTTTAGCAATATACATATATATTTATTTTAATTTGATAACATTATTTAAATTGTCTTTGAATTTTCATCCAAAATCGTGAGAAATATTTACAATCTTTTAAGGTCTACCAAAAGGAAAGGCAGTTCTATAATGTCCCTATTCCAGTTCTATAACCACGTGTTCAACATTTATTCATAGAATAATTATATGTTTAATTTTAATCGTGGCTGTTGTTGTATTGTTTAACGTGAAGTTGCGCTTCGTCTCAATGTCACGTCCCGTTACGTATTTATATTTCGGGTCCTTACCGCAAAAAAGGAAAAGCGATAACAAAACAATTTTAAAGGAGAAGGTTATTTTTTATTATATTTCATAAAAATTTTGTATGAAGGTTGGCGCTTAAGCTAAAATTGTGTTTGCTATTAAATCGTAACATCACCTTATGTGAAAATGACATTTTAAGAGATGATGCAAGTGTAGCCAATAAATTTGTTTATTTAAAAAAAAAAAACGAGAATTTAGAATAATTTAGAATAAATGCTCGATATCTACCTAATTATATGTGTACGTAATTGATTGATAGTGATTGGCACCTGATGGACAATTAGATTTCGAAAAATATGAGCTTCAAAGGGCTTCAAAACCGAAGTGTAGTGGTACTAAAAGCCTCCTGGGGAGAGATATGTTTCCAATATAACAAAAAGTTATAATTTGTGTGCTTGCTTTAACATTTAAAAGGCTTTAGTTGAGAAATATTTAGCGCCCATCGCATTTGTTAAACTGATTTCAGAAACAGTATGTCATCTTTATGAGTTTCTAGGTAAATTTTATTTATTTTTTTCATAGACAATAAAATAACTTTATCGTTAACTAAAATGCAAAAGGCCGTTACAGTAAAAAAATTCGAAATTGAGTTTTTGATTGATTTCTGCTCGTTTTATTTAACTACATGTTCACTTAAGTAAAGAAATGCAAACGGCAATTACACCGTGATGTCATTGATTTCGTAAAGTTTTTTGCTTCTCCTGTAAAAAAATAAAAGGTGTTGTAACGCCCTGTTGCGTTTTAGGTGACGATATGTATTACTAGTAGTTCTACTTGCTAATATCATAGTGTTATAATTATCTTATTACCTTGATATATTTTTCATTTTTACTACATTTCGAAATGTCCCTTTTTTCGTTGATAATATGATCACCGTAATTATACCCCTTCAATATAGTGGTATGGGTAACGTATGAGTAATATTTAAATATTTCAACGTTACTTATTCGTAGCGTATGCGACTATTAAGCACTCAGAGCAGTGTTACCACTGGAAAAAAATTCAAAACTACACTTGAGATGACGCAAAATTACACAATTTAGATGAAATTACACCTGATACGAAATTGATGTTTAATTATAAAAAGAACTGACAAAAAAGAACAAATTATAAGGTACTTACAGAAAATTGTTTAATGGTGTTCCCTTGTTAGGTCCCATATGCTACAATGGACCTATTAAAACAAAATTATGTTATGAGGTTAATACTGATAATATAAGAACTCTAAACGCCGAATATTATCTAATTAAGTTATTAAGTAAGTAATTACATATATTTGAGATTTTTTCGTCTTAAAGGGACTTATATGACCTACATTTCTAAACTTTACAGCACAAAATATTCCCATGACATAGAAGCAATTTTTTTCATCAATACATACCAATATTTATAAGTCAGCAATTTTTTTCAATCAATAGTCAAATATATATGGGAGCCATGATTGAATATGGACTGATTCCAAAATTAATTATATAAGATAATTTAGGTTGAAATAAAATATATTTGGGCCAAAGTTTCTCCAAATACCAATATAATTAAATGGTTTATGGGTTTATGGGCAGCTTATGGGCATATTATATGCAAATGGTTTCTTTTAATTGTTGCTCGTTTTGATTAAATACATACGACCATGCTTAACATAGATATGCATCTACAGGTTAACCTACATTTCTTAACTTTTTCACTCTATTTTGCAGTATTTAGGTAAATTTTTAGTTCAGTGCAGAAACATGTTATAACTCTCACGCTAATTTTATTTTAGAAGTGTATAGATTACAAAAAATTTTCATACATTTTTGTTTTTGTAAAAATGTTAATTTCCAGTCCTTTTACACGAATTTAAGAATAGACATGATTATGATTATTTCAACCTTACACTCACAATATTATTACAGTAACGGAGTGTAGGTTATTTAAGATGTATTCCTTTTAGTCATTTTGAAATAAATAAACATTTAAAATTGGAAGAAAATTTATTTTTAACTGATTCTAACATTTATTTGCATATAAATATGGATTGCCGGCTGCATTTATTATTATCCGTTGATTAAGTAAAAATATTCTGTATCGGAAATTGAATGAAAATGAAATTTAAAACAACTGTTAATTTACGTAAAAACTTTTTCTACTTACTTATTTTGCATTTCATTTAAAAGAAAAGTTTATTTTATTGTCAAAAACTCAACCGCTAATTCCGTAAAAAATTAACCAGAAGTTACGTAAAAACAAATATATTTTTAGTTTTTTTTATATAATTTAACTATCAAAAAATTAATTCTTGTAAAAGAGTTCTATTGCTATTTATAGATCTGTGGCAAAACGTAAAAAACGATTTGCTTATTTTGTGTAGAAAATTCCCATATTCTATTTGTTAAAATTATTTAGTTAAATACATGAAATATTTAAAGTAAAATGATTTCGAATACCATATCGGTCATGCTGCTGGTGTATATAATTGAGAGTTCTTCTGTAAACAAAGTAGTCAGTACAACAAGAGTAAAACAAACATGTATAACGGGGAAGGTAAATAATAATATTCTCTCACTCTCTCTCACTAGAAAAACAAGCGGACAGGTGTCTGGTATTTTTTAGAAATTGGAGTAAAACCTGTATTATACAAAATAACTGAATTACATAAAGAACTTAAAATTCATTTATTTTTTACCGAATTCGCGGTTGAATTTTTAGCAGTAAAAATTAAATGAACTTTTCGTTGTAAATAAATGAAAAATATTTATATTTATTTACTTTATATTACAATTTCGATTAATTTTACGTACAGAATATTCTGAGTGTATAATTTTCACCTGCAACCACATTATGGTACTATCAGTCCCTTAAAGATAAGTCACAACTATGCTATAATTGCCTCCGATCGTTTTATGGTTAATAGTAACATTATTTTGTTTAAATAAGGCAATTTTATAGTTTTTTATAAACTTGTAACATGTTGCTTGTTAAATATACAAAAAAAAAAGTTTTTTATCAATTAAAAAAATTGTTTAAAAAGTATTTAAGTTTAATTAATGTGATCATTTATTCAATCAATTATTTTTTTAGTTGAAAGAAAATTAAAAATATAGTTTTGATTGAACTAACATTTTAGTTGTTTTGAAATAAATTTTCAATTAAAACATTTATTAAATATCATAAAATATATATTGATTTTTTTCGTTTAAAATAAAATAATTTAAACTTGTAGAATTTTTATTGGGAATTGTCAAATTTAATTTAATAAATTAATACATTGTTTGAAATGGCAGAGCTTTTTGATAATTTTTTTAATTAATATTATATATAACATTTATTGAAAAAAAAAAAATATTCACCAATTTTAGTAATCAATATTATAATCATTTTGGTAATAGGTGCAAAATCAACAACTTGTTTGCTTGATATTACGAATTAAGTATAAATTTGGTGATAAGAGAAAACTTTTAATTTTATCGGTGTAGTTCATTATTGTTTTTTCTTATTTTTTTTTTTATTTAAGGGGGTTTGTGAATAAAAAAATTTTTTAAATATATTTTGTGGCTGTTAGTATAACTACATATAACCTGATAATCCGCTTCTCGTGAACAACCCATATACTTTAAGCTTCTTTTGTTTAATTTGATGATTTGAAAAACTATAAACTTCTAGTAAATAAGAAGGAGAAATCTTTTTATACCCTCCTCTGCTAGTGGCATACGTATTTTGTTGTGCCGTGTAAAACTTTTTAGTATTTATCTAAGATCCCATAAAGTATATAAATTCTGGGTCCTTGGGAAATTTCAAGTCGATTTAGTCTTGTCATTCTTTTGAAACCCTCAACAGAAAAGAGCAATTTCAAATGTCCAATTAGTTCTAGTTTTTCTAAGCAGTTTTGATTTTAAATCCATCATGGTGTTTAAGTAGGAATATAGTTATAGACTCAAATGTAGAATTTACCAAACGCGTACTTTTGGAATAGACTTTAAAACGCCTAAAACTTTAATTTTTTCAATATGGCCTATCCTATCCTTGATCTTACACAGAAAAAAGTTTTTTATCAATTAAAAAAATTGTTTAAATAGTATTTAAATTTTATTATTGTGATAATTTAATCAATTATTTTTTTAGTTGAAAGAAAATTAAAAATATAATTTTGATTAAATCAACATTTTAGTTGCTTTGAAATAAATTTTTAATTAAAATATTAATTATATATCAAAAAATATTTGTTGATTTTTTTCGTTTAAAATAAGATAATTTAAATTTGTAGAATTGTTGTTGGGAATTGTCAAATTTAATTAAATAAATTAATACATTGTTTGAAATGGCTGAGCTTTTTGATCATTTTTTTAATTAAAATTAAAAATATCATTTATTGAAAAAATTATTTAAAAATTTTAAAATTATTAGTAATCAATATAATCATTTTGGTAATAGGTGCAAAATCAACAACTTGCTTGCTTGTTATTATAAATTGGGTATAAATTTGGTGATTAGAAAAAATTTTTAATTTTTTCTGTGTAGTTATATCGTCGGTTGATAATTTAAATGTCGTATGTAGATTTTTTGCGCTTTTGAGTTAATATCGATTCCTTAGGTTTTCCGACCTGATCTTTCATTTGGCGTAATCAGTTTTTCGATACCTCATACGGTTTTCGAGATATGGAGTGTTGAGTTTGTCGTATGTGGTATTTGCTGAAGCAATTTTCAAATTAAAAGTGTTCAAACTCAATTTACTCGAAACTATCGGAATCCACATACGACAATTAAATTATTAGCCGACGATATGTACGTTTGAACGTTGCTTTTCAATTAAAACTGCTGCTTGAAAAGATTTGGAAATTTCTTTGCTTAATAACTTTGCAAGTTCTTTTTGAGTTTGCGAACAGTCTTTCTGGAGTACTGCCTCCAATTCATCCCTTTGGATTTTGCTTGGCTGACTTGAGCAGTATTTCTTTTCAATGTCAAAATCAACAATTTTGAGCCGCTTTGATCATCTTTTATTTACAAAAATCGGTGGAACGTAAAATAAAGCTTCGGTTAGCAATTAATGTCCTTTAATGTAGATGTACATAACACGCGTTGGTGCTCGCGCACTCTGTAGACTTCTGTCAAAAAAAGTTAAACTAGTGTTTTTTCGTAGAACAAGTTACACAAAAAACTTTTTGACGCGTACGCGGCAGTAAGTTGGTTAACATTGAACTTTTTAACTCGTTGTGTAATTTTGCCAAGTTGTCAACAATGAATAATTTTAACAAATTTATGAATCTTGGAGGAAAAAGTTATTAAAGCGTTTATAAGACATACAGTTTCGTACAAAAAAAGGGCTGAATTATATAGAATTCTTGGAATTGTATAAAAAAAGCTTAAAGCGAATAAAAAACAGCTGAAAGAAAAGGCTTTTATAACGCCCAATGAATAACTTGCCATTTTGCACGTGCTAAAGTTTTTAAACGCACGATACTCGTTGACGAATTAACGCGTGTTATGTACTTTTACCTTTAGTTGCACTTTAGTTAAAATTAAACAAATAAAGCCCGAAATTCGGCATTTTCTTTTGACCCATTAAGGCCCTGCGTTGCGTTTTCGCAACGTTCACTTAAACCACCCCTCAGGCATTTTGTGATTACATGATATTGTAATAAAGAACAGTGAAATAAAATTTAACTTAAATTTAACTGATCTGTTTTTGCATTTCTATCATACATAAGTTTTTTTTATAAAAAATTTTTATTTAAATATTTAGTTTTTCCTGTTTTTGGGTACTTTTGGAAATTGTTATAAAAAACTAAAGTAATATATAATATACCTATCTCAAACTTTTAATGGAGCTAGCTAACATACGAACATTATTATTTCTACGGAAAAACCCAATCCTCTTAGACATTTACCACTATTTTTATGATTGGATATATCCGTGATGCGAAAACGTAACACTGGGCCTAAACGATATACAAATTACATAAAATGATCAAATGGAAACATATTTATACAATCACTTGATATCTAAAACGGCACAATAAAAACATGTATATATGTTAATTTTTATCGAAAATTTTTCGATAATTTTTGCACATCTTACAAACTAATGGCCAATTTGCAAAATGCAGGATATTTCGCAGTATGTTTTATTTCTATGCAAATTTCTTTTTTTTTTTCTTATGCACAGTGTGTTATTTACATCGATAGGTAAACTAAGAGAAAACCGCAGTAATGCGAAATTATCCTCTCCCAAGATATTAAAGAAAATATAACGTGGAAGTTATATTTACTGTTATGAATCGAAGAATGACATAAGTATTGTAATGACAGCTCTGTAGTCTCCACTTTGTTAAATTTTGTTTCTTTAGAGCCATTGAAACAAGTTAAGCGATTTCCATGCCTAATGTCATATATGAATACAATAAAACTATGGGTGGGGCTGATTTATTCGACAACGGTATGAATAATTACAATATTCAAATCCGAGGAAATAAATGGTACTTGCGAATTTTTACTAATGCTCTAGATGCAGCTTTAGTAAATTCCTGGAAATTACATTGCCTATTGAGAAAACGTGAAGAACAAACTCCAATTCAGAATGATTATAATTAAATCTATTTTGCGGACTGAAAAGTGTGAGAGAATAATAGCTTCCACAAGTAGTGGTACTAATTCAGTTATTCGAACTGATCGAGTCGATCATAAAACTGTTTGCCAAGAAAAACGTTTGCGATGTCAACAATGTAGAAATTTGGCGTAGCAGTTCACCCGAAGTGCTTTGGAGCATATCATAATTGAATTAAATATAAAATTTATATGTATGTATATCTTTTTAACTATTTTTCTGAAGACGTGAATAAAGTATATATTAATTTAAAATTTATACAAATGCGTTTAATTTCTATATCATTAAGACCCATCGTTGCGTTTTCGCAACGGGGCTTATCTGGGCTCCCACAGTTCCGATTTACCTAAAAAAATTTTTTTTTCATATTTAGGTATAAAGAAACAAATTTAAAATGTTTAATCATTAAAGCTCAATTGGATCATGTCTCGGGCCTTAATGGGTTAATGATGTTTCAATGTAAGATGTCTAATATCCGAAATATTAAATACACAATTGGAGGATTCACAAGGTGTGCTATTAAGTCGTATCATCATAATGTCCTAAATAATATTTTACAATTGTTAAAAAAAATATTGTTGTGTTTTAAAGAAAATAAAAATCTTAATGCTGTGTTCATTGATTCGTCATAACTGTACAGTAAAAATCCAAATTATAAGCGGTTACCCACAGCAGTCATATATATTTTTTGTAATTATTTTAAGACATATGACTTTACAACTTTATAACTACCTTGTGAATCACCCAAGTGAATTTTTAAATGGAATGCCATCTGTTGTAAAGCCTATATTTTGAGTTTATACACTGATACTATTAATAGACAATTTAGAGAAAACTATAGGAAATACTGCACTAAAATATTTTTATAGTGATTTGCTGTGTTATAAAAGCTGTGCGTAATTTTATATATAAAATATTTATATATATAAAATGTAAGACCCCTTTCAGACTCGGCAAGTTAGTTGCACAAGTTACTTGCCTAGTGCAACAAAATCTGTATTAAATCAATTTTTCCTAACACGGTGTTTACATTTGCCAGTACTGGCAAGACAGTTGCAATACATGCAAACTTTTTCACTAATACATGTACACTTATCCAACTGTAAAAGTAATTTGATGTTTTGTTTACAAAAGTAAAAAAAAAATCAACAATTAGAAGAAAATTAATAAATTATGCTTTGGTTTTGCATGTTTTACTTAAGGGTTATCTATGTTCACAAAAAATAGTTGTTAAATGCTATTTTTAATTTATTAAGTTTATATAAAACACTTTTAGCTAGAACTTGCAATGCGACATTCACGTTTGACATTTTTTTTAAAGTGAACTGTCCTAACTACTGTCTGGACGCCTACGTCACGAAGACAGCAAGTAGTGTTTTTGGCAACTAATATGTATTTTCTTACTGTCTTGCCAGTACTGGCAAATGTAAACGTTAGGTAAACCCGACCTTACCGCTGACATCTACATACCAAAAGTTCCGCAAGAGACTTGCGCAAGTAACTGACCGAGTCTCAAAAAGGATCTAATTAATTTTTGTAAAATTTTGTAATTTTTATCAATAATTTGGTATATTCTTAATTGCCCTTAGTTTTCCTTTTGAATCTTTAACTTTAGAATTTTCCGTAAGTTTTTTGCAATCTTGCAAACAAGTCACTTGAACTGAGTTCAAAGCAAAAATTGATAAATAAAAATGTATATTTTATTTCCTTTGTTTTTATTCATTTGTGCCTCATTCCGATTATTAATTAATATTTTATATTTACCCGCGAAAAAGAAAATATATGTATATTATATTTTTTTTTATTGTTTGGCTTGTTGTTTTCCCTCCTGTCTTAACACTTCATTTTATATGAAAATATTCATATTTATAATTTGCCATCGGAGAAATCATCATAATAAAGTAATAAAAAAAAGGAAAAAATTTGTGATTTTATGCAAAAGGTAGTCAAAATTCATTTAACACAGTCATCAAAATGTTGTTACAAAAAATTTATACATTTTTTTTAGTCCGGGAAATAATTGCAAGTACACAAGAAATAAATACACAAGTAGAAAGGATAGTGTGGTCATTCTGGAAGTTTAATTTTTATGGCGTTGGCTGAGATAAAAAATTACGCGTATAAACAAACAATGGCAAGCAAACCAATAACCAGGGTAACCGAATACACCAATCATTTATTCATTCGTTTTCAACTTATAGAAAAAATATTTAACTTAAAGCCCGTTAAATAAAAATATAAACAAATGAATTGATAACAATTTTATATGTATATTTAATAATAAAAAATCTTCGAACAGCCTTTAACTCGTTAGCTTATTTATATAAAAACTATTGGGTTTACGGGTACTCCGGTTATGCGTTTGTGAAGGTCTCTTGCTTAGAAGCTTATAAATATGGAACCACTTACCCGAAGTGACATAAAAATACGTTCCTTTTCTTAATCTTAAGTAAAATACACAGAGGAAAAAATCGGTTATAAAAATACCACAATTGACACCATCCGTTGTCAAAAGTGAGCCAATCACGTTTGTGTTAAATTTTTAACGAATGGTGTCGAAATTTTGCAGCCACCTCGTTGATATCTTGACATTTTGTTTCATTCCGACAACAAATGTGTTCATAAAAATATTTTATTAATTAATTCATTTATTAATGATGTGATATTAGGGGAAATTTTCCTAGAAAATTAGTTTCGTAAGCCTTTGTTAAATTAAAAATATTTTATCAAAAATTATTTTCGGGAATGAAATATTTTATTAATTAATAAATTTATTAATGATGTGCTAATAATCCCAATTTTTTAATGAAAACACTGAAATTTATTGTTGTGGAAAGCTAGTTTCTATGCGCATTTCGCTGGTTGCTTAGGCCAGCTCGTCAGGAAACTTTTTCCAAGTACTTTAGAAAAGCTAAAAATATTATACAAGTAAGACCATAAAGTGAATAAGAATTTTAAACACTCAGGTCTTACATGTAACAATATCAAAGCTTCAACAAAGACACAATAATAAACAGTGAATTTTTCTTTCTTACATTCCCCTACAATTGGCTGGTTTTTTTCCAACACGAATTGTAGTTGTAAGAGGATAGAAAGAAAAAAACAAAATTAATAAAACAGGTTGCTTTACTAAAGCAGCTTTCGATTTCAGTTTATTATTTGCCGGGCACATGCAAATTTATTATCAAAAATTATTTTCGGGAATGAAATATTTTATTAATTAATTCATTTATTAATGATGTGACGGAAAAAGTTTCCGACGAGCTGGCCTAAGCAACCAGCGAAATGCGCATAGAAACTAGCTTTCCCACAACAATAAATTTCAGTGTTTTCATTCAAAAATAGGGATTATTAGCACATCATTAATAAATTTATTAATTAATAAAATATTTCATTCCCGAAAATAATTTTTGATAAAATATTTTTAATTTAACAAAGGCTTACGAAACTAATTTTCTAGGAAAATTTCCCCTAATATATGTGTTTAGAGATGACCCCTACCAACAACGACGACCCTGCTTACCAACAACTTGTTATATTTTATTTTCTTTAATCTTCATATTCATATGTAAAAATTATTTAGTTAAATTGTTGTTACATTTGCACTCAGTATATCCCGTTATATTTAGTACAAAACTTCTTTTATAATATGTGACCCTTTTTTGTATATTTAAAAACAATTTAAAGTCAGTCGATCAGTAAATATTAAACAGTGAACAACAAACAGTAAAAATACAAAAACAAAACATAAATTTTGAAATATAAATACAAGAACAAAAACACATGTAAAATAAATAAACAAACAAAAAATAAAAACAAAGTGCAACTAAAACTAAATGAATTCAAATATTAAAATTAAATAAATAAATTGTTAAATTATTAAAACCTAAAAGTGAACCGTGTTTTTATTTAAGACCCATTCTTAAACATTTTTGGTCCTTCACAGCCGGATAATAAACACAATAAAAATAATTTAACAAAAAATATATTTTGGAATAAAAGACTCTGTGACATAAGTGAAAAATAAAAAAAGTATCATACATTTTTTGAGTGTGCAATAAAGAAAAAATTACAAATTTGCCAAATTTTTTAAAAGAATTTATAACGGCAAAATAAAAAGTAATCCAGAATATTCCAGACTCTGTTGACTCAAACGCATGCAGCTAAGCAGACAAGCAACTCTGTCGGCGCAGACGCAAGCAGTTAAGCAAAGAAGCTGTTAGTTACAACAACAATACGCAAGTAAGGCAGAATCATTAACAAACTACTGCAAATCTATTTATCACTAGCTGGACTTTAGTTAGACTCTCATACTTTTTTGACCCATTATATTTTAAAATTTACGTAACCCGTGTACATTATGTCTCTCATTCAATTTATCAATCGCGTGAAAGACCTTTTGCATTTTGATGCTTTACACGCAGAAACACAAGCAGAGGATAATGTCCATGCCTTAGAAGTTTTACGAGTTGAGTTAGACACTTTATGGGAAAAAGTAAGAAGGTCATACGAGTCATGTATGGACGATGATAGTCTGATAGATACGGATAAGAAGCCAGTAAATAAGGATGATATTAGAAGGAAATACTCCTCATCTTTGCAGGTTTATAAGAGGTGCATGGGGTCAATTTATGCAGAAATAGAAGCGCTCAAGGAGCCATCTCAAGCAGTGGAAAGACTTTCTCAAGCCCAAAGCCCTAATCAAGCCCTTGATACCAATCCTTGCATAAGGTTACCACCCTGCGATATAGACACGTTTTATGGGGATTATAGTACTTGGCCCACATTCCGGGATTTATTTACAGCCCTTTATATAAAAAGCCCCAAGTTAAGTAAGGTCGAAAAACTCTTTCATTTGACTCAAAAAACAGGAGGTGAAGCCCGAGAAATTATTACTCATGTCCCTTTAACAAATGATGGATTCGATATAGCCTGGAAAAATCTTACGGATCGCTATGAAAATTTAAGAATGCAGGTTATTGAACAACTTAAAGTTCTATTTGATCTCCCACAAGTTACAAACGATTCTGGAGCTTCTATCAAAAAACTACAGCGAACCATTAATGTTTGTATTCAAACTCTAGGGAAGTTAAACATTAGTACCCAAGGTTGGGACCCGATTCTGACCTATTTATGTTCAACCAAGCTTCCTAGAAACTTTTTAGAAGAATTTGAAAACACATTGAACGATTGCGCATCAGTGCCTACTTGGAAAGAATTTGATAATTTTTTGACCCATAAATTCAAAACATTAGAATCTGTCGGTAATTTCAAAACAGCAGTGGTGAAATCGACCCATTTCAAGCAGGACCCTCGCCACAAACAATCCAAAGGAAAAAATGTACACTCTCTTCAAACCAATACCTCATTTATTGAAAACAGGTCACAAGTAAATAATACCACAAAATCTGCTAGAGGCAATCGTAATGACTCATTCTATACCTGCCAGAACTGTAAAGAGTCTCATCCACTACGATTGTGTCCCTCATTTCTTGCAAAAAATGTAAGCGATAGGATTCATTTAGTCAGAGTAACGAACTCATGTTATAACTGCCTTTCAATCGAGCACAGTGTGACAAATTGTCAAAGTAAATTCAGTTGTAGAATTTGCAAGCAAAAACACAACACTTTGTTACACAAGGCAACGATAACCCAGCATACAGGTTTGCCACAAAATAACGCTGAGCAGCAACCCAGCACAAGTGCCGCAGCGCAAGCATTAAACATACAGTCCACTTCCAGAACAGGCATTCCTAACATTACTTCCTTGACTTTACAAAAATCACAACCATCCCTTCAGAATAGGTCTGATAGGGAAACCCTGCTATTTACTGCCGTTGTTCACGTTGAATCAAAAGGTCAAAGATTCGAGGCAAGAGCTATCATCGACCCTGGATCGCAGTCAACCTTTATTTCGGAAAAGTTAAAAAATCGACTCAAACTACCAACTAAACCAAACCTAGTTCACGTTTCTGGATTGAATCAAAACGTATCAGAAATTTCAACAAAAGCTTGCTTGTTTAATCTTTGTTCCCGAGTGGACCCTAGTTTTAAATTAGAAGTTTGGGCACCAGTCCTAAAGACCCTTCCTCCTAATTTACCACCGCAAACGTTAGACTCGAAGCATCTAAGCAAAACTGCCAACCTACAATTAGCAGACCCTTACTTCACAACAAGTCGTCCAATAGACTTACTAATCGGTCTCGATTTAGGTCCATCCATTTATTGCTTAGACACTCCCATGATATCTATTGGATCCCTTTTGGCACAAAAAACAGTATTTGGCTGGATTGTGGGGGGACCAATTAAACCAACGATTCAATCCACATCTACAGTATCACTGTGCAATACGGTATCAGCAGACAAAATCCTCACACGCTTTTGGGAGGTGGAGGATACCCCAAAACCAATTTTGCGGTCTAACGAAGATATCTATTGCGAAAACCACTACAACAAAACCACAACCAGAAACTCAGCAGGGAGATATATAGTTACCCTACCCTTAAAAATTGAAAACGAGATAGGTACTTCTAGAAATATTGCGATGGCTCAATTCCTACGTATGGAGAAAATGCTCAGCACCAGACCTGACATAAAGACGCAATATGACCAAACCATTCTAGAATACCTTGAGTTGGGACACATGAGAAAACTCTCTTCCCAAGAAATCGAAAAAACTCCAAATTATTACCTGCCGCACCATGCAGTAATAAAACCAGACAGGCTCACCACAAAACTAAGAGTGGTTTTTAACGCCTCTAGTCCAACATCAAACAAGAAAAGCTTGAACGACATCTTGTATCCAGGACCCGTTCTCCAACAGGACCTAGTGCTCCTTTTACTCAAGTGGAGATTTTTCCGTTTCGTATTCAATGCAGATATTGCAAAGATGTATCGCCAAATACTCGTACACCCATCTGAAACCCGTTATCAAAGAATATTATTTCGAAAATCGCCAAACGAACCTATTGAGGATTTTGAACTTCTTACAGTGACATTTGGAGTAAATTGTGCACCATTCTTGGCAATAAGGACACTTTTTCAACTAGCCAATGATGTCAAACCACTTTTTCCAATGGCATCAAAAATTCTTCAGGAAAACATGTATGTGGATGACGTACTTGCAGGTGGTCATACCATAGATGACACTATCCAATCTAGAAAGGAGTTATCTCTTGCACTTGAATCAGCAGGATTTAAGTTGATGAAATGGACATCCAACGACCCTCGAGTAATTCAAGATATGCCGAAAGAGACTCTTTTACCTCTAGACTGGCTAAACTTATCAGAAAATGCAGCAGCAAAAACCCTTGGGATAAAGTGGAATATTTCTTCAGACTCTTTCACTTTCACTGCTCCTGAAGTTGATAACAAAAAACTGTATACCAAACGTGAGGTTTTGTCTACTATCGCCAAATTCTTTGACCCTTGCGGCTGGTTATCACCAATTATTATCGAAGCAAAAATTATAATGCAAACTATTTGGTTAGAAAAAATAGAATGGCAGAAATTCGTAAAAAATTGCCCATCAATTGACTCGCTCAAAATACCTCGTTGGATAAAATATACTCCGTCCGGTTTGATCGAAATACACGGATTTAGTGACGCATCAGAAAAAGCTTATTCTGCAGTACTTTACGCACGAATCGAAATTGAAAACAAACCTGTATACACCTATCTCCTGACCTCAAAGACACGTGTCGCACCTCTTAAAAAATTGACTTTGCCACGACTTGAATTATGCGGATCGGTTTTATTAACAAACTTAGCCTCTGGAATCTTACCAAATCTTTATAGCTACAAGTTAAAAGCTTATTTCTGGACAGACTCAACAATAGTGTTGTCGTGGCTAAAAAAGCCTCCAAACTGCTGGAACACATTTGTAGGAAACCGAGTTTCTGAGATTTTACAAAAAGTCGGAACTCAAAACTGGCAACATGTGGACTCTAAAGAAAACCCAGCTGATGTCGCTAGCCGAGGATGTTCACCAGAAGACTTGAAAAACAATAATTTGTGGTGGTATGGACCCTCGTGGCTAAAATTACCAAAATATAAATGGCCGATGCCAAAATCTTCTAATGACACAACGTTAGAAGCAAAATCCATAAAATTATTTACAACTACGACATATGAAGACCCATTAAATCGTTTCTCATCATTGTCACGTGCATATCGAGTTATAGCTTACATCTTACGATGGAGAAAAAACTCTGGTCAAAACAAAAGTAACTTTAATTTTCCCTCAACAGAAGTCACATCCAATGAAGTTCAAGACGTTAAAGAACGACTAATTATACTGACCCAAAAGATTCAGTATTCAGAGGAATACAAAAAGTTACAACTTAAAGAAAAACTTTCACCTAAAAGTAGTCTTCTAACCCTAAATCCTTTCTTAGACCTCAAAGGAATTATGCGAGCAAATGGTAGACTAACTTTATCACCATCTTTAAACTATAATGAACGCTTTCCAATTATACTGCCATATAATTGTCAACTATCGAGACTCATCGCAGAATTCACTCACAAAATAACCTTACATGGTGGAAACCAACTTATGACTCGAAGTATAAGAACCGAATTTTGGATTTGCAAATTAAAAACTCTAGTAAAAACCGTTATTCGGAACTGCAAAACTTGCATTTTATACAAAAAGCGGACTCAAGAACAAATTATGGCGTCATTACCTCCAGAACGCACGACACTCTCCAGACCCTTTACAATCACTGGCGTAGACTATGCTGGACCCTTCAACATAAGAAATTTCACCGGTCGAGCATGCCTTATTACAAAAGGCTATGTGTGTATTTTTGTCTGCTTTTCCACCAAAGCAATACACTTAGAAGCAGTAAGTGACCTTTCAACTCAGGCTTTTCTAGCTGCTTTTGCCAGATTTATTGGAAGACGGGGATGTCCATCTAAAATTTATTCCGACAATGGAACAAATTTCGTTGGAGCTGCAGAACTTATAAGAAAGGATCGACTCGAATTTGTCAAAAATCTTCAACAAAAAATAATTCATCACTACAGTCATCAGAACGTGGAATGGAAATTTATACCCCCTGGCACTCCACACATGGGAGGACTATGGGAAGCCGGTGTTAAATCCTTCAAGATCCATTTACGAAAAATGACTCCAAATATGAAGTTTACATTTGAAGAGTTTTCTACAATTTTGACCCGAATTGAATCCTGTCTAAACTCCAGACCCTTAAGTCCAGCTAGTGATGACCCAACTGATCTATCACCGCTTACTCCTGCACACTTTCTTATTGGTACTTCATTCATGACCCCACCAGAAAAAGATTCGAGCAACGAAAACTTGACTCTCGCCAACCGATGGAGACGTCTAAAAATTAATTACCATACTTTCTGCGAAAGATGGAAATCAGAATATTTAAGTGAGCTGCATCGTCGATATAAATGGAAATATCAACACCAAAACCTCAACGTTGACGATTTAGTTGTCATCAAAGACAGTAATCTGCCACCTAATGAATGGAAATTAGGTCGAATTACCAAAACCTACCTTGGACCCGACAAAAATATCAGAGTAGTTGATATTCGAACTACAAATGGAATTATTACGAGACACATAACGAAACTCGTACTGTTATTTAATAATTAAATACACATTTCTAAAAAATTATTTTGTATAATTCCAGTAAAAGTCACCCAAGAAAAACACAAATAACTTTTGTGGCATTGGTCGTATGGTCTCATCTCAGTTTACTATTTTTCAAAAACTCCACATCTAATATTATGGCACACAGTTCACCCCCTGGTAACATCATCTGTACTCCAGCATTCTACATGATGAAACCCAAAAACAAGGTGCTATAATGCGGCTGTTTATTTTCCGGACCCCTCGAAGAACTTGAGCCCAGTTAAATATATCACCATATCATGGGGGGCGGAATGTTTAGAGATGACCCCTACCAACAACGACGACCCTGCTTACCAACAACTTGTTATATTTTATTTTCTTTAATCTTCATATTCATATGTAAAAATTATTTAGTTAAATTGTTGTTACATTTGCACTCAGTATATCCCGTTATATTTAGTACAAAACTTCTTTTATAATATGTGACCCTTTTTTGTATATTTAAAAACAATTTAAAGTCAGTCGATCAGTAAATATTAAACAGTGAACAACAAACAGTAAAAATACAAAAACAAAACATAAATTTTGAAATATAAATACAAGAACAAAAACACATGTAAAATAAATAAACAAACAAAAAATAAAAACAAAGTGCAACTAAAACTAAATGAATTCAAATATTAAAATTAAATAAATAAATTGTTAAATTATTAAAACCTAAAAGTGAACCGTGTTTTTATTTAAGACCCATTCTTAAACAATATGTTTGTTAAATTTAATAGTCGTTTATGAATACTGGGGTTAAATCATTATTAAAAATACATGTTTGAGTATTTATTTCGTATATAATGCAATATGAGAAAAAATGCCTGTATTTTGGCGAATATAAAAAACTATTCCGATTTTCCCTACGCTTCTATTTTAGTATCAAAAAGCCCTAAATATAAGTATTTTTCACGACTTTTGGCAACACTGGTAGTGTTTGACGGCCATAAGTAAATTGCAATAGTTGTTAACATTTTTCAATAGCATTATTCTGACCATAACAATCTCTAAATTGAGATAATTAAAGTCGAGAAAATTGGCTAATTGGAACTTTATTTTATTATCGCAGATCTTACATAAAGTACTCTTCTCAAAAATTCATATTCTTGGCTCAGCTGAAAATATCTCTCTTACGTTTTTTTAAATATTTTGTATGCACTGAAAAAATTATTAAATTTCTCCAATCACCAAATTTATACCAAATTCATAATATCAAGCAAACAATTTGTTTATTATGCACCTACCCAGCAAAAACTTAACTTACAATGCTACTTTTAATGACTTCCTGAATTCATTACTTTGTAGCTTTATTCGCCACTTTTTGCATTATTAGTTATACATAAAATAATTACTTTATTATTATATCTTAAATAAGTCATAATTATACATTAAAAAAAAAATAATTTGGTGTAATGGATTAAATAAGTTATTACATATGATTTGAAATAATTTTTTTAATCAATTTGCCATATATTATATTAATATTTTTTAGATATCCGGTAATATTATAAAATTTTAAGAATAATTTCGATGTGAAATACATGGAAAATCAAAAAATCAATAAAAAAAAAATTACCAACACAATATACAATATATATAATTCCGACAAATTTTAATTTTATTATTTTTAAGTTCAATGTGGCAATATTGTGCAAACTAAAACAAAAACTTTTTTTCAAATGAAAAATTAAAATGGATTTCATTCCGAGAAAATTGATCGGTTTTCGTTTTCTAAAGAAGCTTTCTCGGAATTAAAAAAACTTTCGATCGAAGTTTATTTCTGTGACAGGCCCGCATAATAACGTATATTAATACACACATTGTTATAACAGTGTTAGAGCTTTAAATGATTTTGTGCAGCAAAAGCACTCTTTATTATTATTTTTTTTCTTACATTTCGAAACATTTAAAATTGCGTTCACTTTTTCAACATCAGTTCCATAAGATTTCAAAGCAATTTTAATTAATGTGTCTTAACCTTTTTCAAAGATAATTTGAAAGTACTTATTTCTTGTCTCTTTCGGTAACTACATATTTTTATACAACTTTTAAGTATAAAATAAAGGTATTATTGTTTAGGTTGTAATTGTCCAAATTATAAAGGATCACTTTTGGGACATCGCGAACAAAAATAAGTACTTTTTCTAGTAGAAAAATAAGTACTCTTTTCCTCAAGTTCTCAATATTTTTCTGCTTATTTTGTAAGCAAAGTTTTTGCTGGGTATTACCAAAATGATTATATTGATTACTAAAAATTGTAAAATTTTGATTATTTTTTTTCAATAAATTATAATTTTAATTAAAAAAATTATCAAAAAAAACTTTGCCATTTCAAACAATGTGTTAATTTATTAATTAATTCATTTATTGATGATGTGCTAATAATCCCAATTTTTGAATGAAACCACTGAAATTTATTGTTGTGGGAAAGCTAGTTTCTATGCGCATATCGCTGGTTGCTTAGGCCAGCTCGTCAGGAAACTTTTTCCAAATACTTTAGAAAAGCTAAAAATATTATACAAGTAAGACCATAAAGTGAATAAGAATTTTAAAACACTCAGGTCATACATGTAACAATATCAAAGCTTCAACAAAGACACAACAATAAACATTCAATTTTTCTTTCTTAATTTATTTAAATAAAAATTGACAACTCCCAACAACAATTCTACATGTTTAAATTTAAATATTTTTAAAGAAAAAAGTCAATTAAGATTTTTCGTTATTTAACTAAAATGTTAATTGAAAATTTATTTCAAAACAACTAAAATGTTAAATAAATCATTATTTAATTTTTAATTTTTTTTTCAACTAAAAAAATAATTGATTCAATTATAACGTTAATTAAATTTAAATACTTTTTAAACCATTTTTTTAATTGATAAACACTTTTTCCTGTGTGGTTTTGTTTGATGTTGCAACACAGAAAAAAATTAAAATTGATTTCAAATTAATTAAATTTGCACCAGTAAACAAATTAATAGTATCAATTAAACGTTTAGTTAACTCGATTAAACGTTTAATTCACTTCATTAAATGTTTAATTCAATTGATTAAATTTTTAATTAAAACTGAGTTTATTTTTTATTAATACGTTAGTGGTGAAAAAAATGCGAGAATTTTTTCTGTGAACAGTATATTTATTTTCCCCACTGTATTAGTTGAAATCAAGCAAATTTGCATAAAAATCAAATTTTTGCTCTCATCAACCGTAATGTACTAACGGTTAGTAAAACATTTATTTAAATGCAAACATCGGCATAAGCACAGATGGTTATTCGTTGGATGTACTAAATATCTTATTTGAATTTAAATATCTTGTTACAGAAAGTTAATAAAAATCAAATTCGGTCTGTATTATAGTGTCATTAAAGCGATTTAGATTATATGCCTTTTAATATCTCATTCAAATGAATGGGACTCTCTGACCATCAGATGCGACCTCTATCGCCCACAAAATATCTTCAATTATTCATTAATCTTGCAGCCGCAACAATTTAAACATAATTTTCCTTTTTTATACTTTTTGTAGGTAAATATAAAATATTAGAGAGTGTGTGTGTGTGTGCTCTTGCCTTAATCGTCGGTAAAATGCTCATTAATTTAAAATTATGACAGTGCGGACATTAAGAGCTAAACAGTCAGGTCAACACTTATGGTGTGGCCCAATGTCTCATCAGGGTTTTAGATAATTGTGTGTCCTTGTATAATTTTTTTTGTTGATGTATAAAAAATACTCATGATGTTTTCATGTTGTAGGTTTTTTTGGCAAATAAGTGTCATTATTAAAATTAAATTCTATTTTTTGTTAGAATTGGATAAGAGAATAAGAGCATTTATTCATGCAGGGAAAACACGGTTTAAGCCTGTTAACAAAAATGTTCAAATCTCCTCTTCAATGACCACCAACAAAGTATAGATAATAGGTGCGTTCCACAAGATCTCGGGCATGTTCGGACTAATGAGAGTAAAATGAGTTTGCCAAAACTACCCAAAATTGCTGGAACGCAAAAAACTATTGTAGCACTTCTTCAAATACAAATACTAAGTGATTTTAGACGCTTAAAAGTCATAACATTATAAAACCAAAACATTTGTATCATTGTAATTTTTTCTTTTATGTTTTTTTTATAATACAGATTAAGTGAAATATGTATGCGATAATTTATTTACCACTTTAATTTTATCATTAAAATCTTATCATTTTGATTTTAATACCTTTTTTAATAAAAAGTAATGGGTTTCTTTTGCTTGTAGGTTTTCTGATTAATTTATCAGTTTCATATGTAAACAAAAACCGCTGATTGTTTAATATTGTCCTGAATGAAAAAGTTCGGGCAAATTTGTACAGGAAATGGAAAAAATTACTCTCTCAATTACTCTCTTAATAGCACAAACATTGTTTTGTGGAACACTTTTGGGTAACTTCTGGTAAGTTCGGACTGTTTCGTTATGCATGTGGAACAAAGCTAATGCGTCAGTAATTAAATTATATTCTTTATATTTCAACATTTTCATACCTCGAACTATGTACATTAGATCGTACCTCAAAAAAAAAGTTTCCCCGTACCGCCTCTAATATAAAGTATTTTTGCAAGGAGGTTTCGAAATTTTTTTTTTTTGCCGATCGTTTTTTTGCCTTTTTTACATTTTTCGTTATATCTTAGGCATTTACAGTCCGAAAAATTAAAGCTTGCTAAAAATCATTACAGTTTTGCCAAGGAAGAATAACTATAATTCCTGCAGGACAGTCAGCATTGACATTATGTTTTAAGCATGATAAAAATTTGTTCACTAGTAATAATTGTTTGGTCTTAGATTAACAATGACATTTCCTCTTTGCCAAGAGCAACATGCAATGGTTGAAAAACATAAATGCTGTGATATGTGTTAACCATATTTTTTTTATAACCTTAAGTACACAACGAATAATACCTTCCCCTGTTATTGCGATATCGGTAATAATATGCAAACTAAATTGCTTAACTTAAAGTATTCACCTCGTTTATCTGCTTAATTTAGCTAAATAAATTAAAGTTTTTAGCTTCCGAAATTAAAAATTCCCAGCTGTATTTTGTTAAACAACTGATTTCAGAAAATTTGCAATTAAAAATTTATTGCCTTCATTTTCTTAGTTGATGTATAGAATTGTACTTTAAATTTAAACTAAATTGTGGCCTCCTTTTTTTTTGCAACTAAAACAATGAATAACAACAATATACAGCAGTAGCAATAACAACAAGGGCAACAACAAAATAAAATTTAAAGTAATTAAAAGTTTTTCTGATTGAATCACCGAGAAAAGTTGTTATTTCGAATAGATATTGTAAAAACCTGCCAAGCTGCACATTTTACCCCACGCCATTCTGTATCAGTTTGGAAATTAAAATGTTTTAATTTTTATTTTTTGTTTTCATTCACAAAGCAGCTTTGGCCGCAGCATCAATTCAGGGGAGGGAAGTCATGAATATGTACAAACTTTTGAAGTGAGTAAAAAACTGTTAAAAAAAAAGTTCATGGAATATTTAAATTTCATTACATGTTGTTAGAGTCAAAGTATCTCTTACCAATTTGTTTTTCTTATTTTGGGAAATATGGACAAGTTTTGTTTTTAATTGGATTGGAATATTAAATGGAATTTTTGTACGTTGTGCTGCTCCCAAAGGTGTGTGTTTTGTTTAACTGTTTTTTTTTTTACTTTTTTGTATATTTTAATTGTTAAACAAATTTAATTTTCAAAGTTGTGTTTAAAACGTTGATAGGAAGTTAATAAGATAATGCTGGAATAATAAATTTTGCAAAGTTGAAAGGCAAAAGTGAAATTTATTTTAGCGCAAACAGTGAAAATGGGAAATTCAATATTTTTTTAATTAAAAATTTAATAAAAAAAAAACATAATTTCCCTGAATGAATAAGCGATCCGTAAGCTGTCGGTCTAAGTTATAAATAGGTTTCAATGTGTTCGGAGAAATGAAATCGCCCACCTTTCATATTTAATTACATTCCTTGGGCTGCTCAAGACAAAGCATATTTTCATTGACTCTCTTTTTTAATGTGTTAGAAGTGTCCCTTAGCTTTTTTCTGACTTAATGATGAAATAGAACTGGGGCTGAACGATGTTTTCCATACAGTTTGACATAAAATTACGCCAGAGAATGCGGTCGAGAAATAAAATAAATTTTATTTTAAAAACGTTTTTTCTCATGCTCTCACAGAGAGACAATTATTCTCCCAACAATGCTAACATACTTTCGTTCAATTCAAGGCGAATTCATGTATACGGTGGTGTCGATACTACAACAAGTAACAACACCAAAAACACAACAATGTATTTTTTGTTGCTTTCGTTGATCGATATGTCAAAAACACAAGCATTTTTTGACATTTCTTTCTCTATGTAAGAAAAAAAGTATCACAGCTGTGCTTTCAACGCCACCAGATAAATGAATTCGCCTTGGTTCAATTTCATACATTTTGTAAACAAAGAAAAAAAAAGAACAAAAGAAAACGAAAGAAATGAGAGAAAATTTGCAGTTGCGGTCGACGTTTTAATTATGGGCTTAATGCTGAAGGTCCATGCCATGCATTCCATGCGTTGTTCCTTTTTATGAATATTTCAAAAAGTAAAATCAGTGTAATGGTATGTGACAAGTTACACAGCAAAACGCATAGAATGCATATACGTATCAACGCATGAAAGTAGGTTGACTTTCTGCTTTTGTATGCGTGGTGTGGTGCAAAAATGTCAGCTGTTTTTGATGGCCATGGATGACAAATTATATTTTATTTTCATTGTTTTCGATAAATATATTTGTGTAGTGGATTCCTTTTTTCTATATATTGTATTAAAAAAGGGTTTTAATAAAAGAAAAAGCTTTCGTAATAAAGATTGAAATAACTTTCAGGAACAAAATGCATTAAAATTCATTTTTAGAACAATTTTTTCATAAAAAAAATTTGCTATTCTAGTTATCGATTACTTTTATGTTCTGAGTGCCATCTTTGTTGTGCTTAATTTTTTTTTTTTAACAAATACCTTGAAAGGGAAACTTATTGACACCATGAAAAATTACGAATTCTTTTGATAATAAAAGCTAACTCCTCTATGAATTCTTATAAATAAATTCTATTAAAATATCAGTTACACCTTCCATTTTTCCCAAATATCATTGATATATTGATAATCATATTAGCATATATTGATAATCATATTAGCACAACAGATGATAAAAAACAATTTGGCACATAAAATGCTTTGCATGTAACTTGAATTTAGGAACGCATGAAATGCACAAAAAGTATCATACGCATAAACGCATGGTGTGGAAATTTAGCTTAAGAATTTTCGCCTGAAGTTGAAGACTCAATTCTGTTTCATCATTTAGCCATTTTCAGTATAAATACAAATAAGTATTTTAGATTTGTAATTGAAATACATTCCCAAAATGTTTATTGTATTTTAAGCATAGTTGTGGGCAATGCACTAAATATTGTTTTAAATCAGCACTATCACTAAATAAAACTGAAAAAAAATTAGTTCGCACTATTTTTTACCAGCTTTAGTGATGATTGGTATTTTTTCACTAGCACTAAAAAAATTTAATGATACTGCCCAATTTTTTTACTATCACTAACTGTGATTGAATGCATAAAATCTGCACTCAATTCAAATAGTGCAAAATTTAAACTTGCAAACAAAAAAGCTGCATATAAACAGACTCTCACTAAAATTTAAAATATGTCATTTAGTATTTGCATGGTTTTTGATTCTGGTGATGATATGCACAAGTAAAGGAAATTAATCAACATGAAATTTGGTCCATAACGGAATATCTCCTGGCTTTAATCATTTTTAATTTATCACTCAACATGAACAAAATGATTGCAATAAATTTGCACTATAACTAACTGTGAGTTGAAACTGCAAACTAAGTACATGTTGATATATTAATAGAAAATTTGCAGCCCAGCGTAGACAAATTGAACCTGGGTAACGATTATATGTTTTAACAATATAACGCCCCAAAGTATACGGCTCATAATACGAAGCTTTGGCTACTCTACAATGTCCCACAACAGCTTAAAACCCCCCCGCAGTCTCCATTCATAAGTCCCGTAGAACATTTAAAGGATTTATTGGATCCTCGTATTCGACAGGACAAAATTTATTCCAAACAAACTTTTAAAATTCGATAATTGAAGAATGGAACAAAATTTCCGTTCAAGAGACGTCGAAGGTAGTCGATTATATGCTAAAACGTTTAGCGGAGGTTCTCTAACGAAAAGGAATTTCAACTTGATATAAATTTTTTTTTTTTTTATTTAAAATTTGAACCAAAAACATTAAAATACATGTTTGTACGCAGACTTTTGCATATGCCTTTTTGAATAGGCTATAAGTTTCCTTTGTAGTTATGAACTACCGTTCTTATTTTTGTTGAAAATAAGTGCAAATATTTTTAGAACTAATCCTAATATATAAATAAAATAAATTTTTTTATAGATTTACACAAAGTGTTTCTACTTTTTTAGTTCTGAAAAATATATCAGTGACTTGTACGCAGACTTTTGCTGCTGAGTGTACCTAATAAAACATAAAAATTAAGTCGTCTCAAACATTATGTTCTTTGGCCACTACGGACACGAATAATTTTATGAAACATTCTCGTATTAGAAAGATTCTTTATTAAGCATTTGCTCAGTGTACTTTTTTATTGAATATTTGCAGATGGTTTCGGACACAAGTAATTGGGCCTCATTATGAGTGTCGTATTCGTTTTTTCTTCCGATGTCGTAGGAGTAGGCTTTTAATAAATGTTTTTCGTACCATGTAAAATTTTCGTCAAAGCCAATTTTTGTAAAAGATTAAAATTTACAAGGTTATAAAGAAATTTAATAAAAATAATTGTTTAAGAAAAACCCTGCTGTAGAGCCCGTCAAAATGGCTGTTATTAAATTTTATTATTGAAAAAAACTTCTTGCTATTTAGTGTTATTTGCGATTAAATGTTAAGGCTGGGCTTTTGAGACATTAGTTAAACTAGGTTTAGTTAATCTGAAAATATATATGAGCCGTTATAACCAAATTTTTATAAAAAATTTTGACGGAATGGCTTAGTTTTCCTTAAATGTTGGCCTTTAATGATATAATGAAAAAAAAAATTACATTTCGCCGGAAAAATCCGTGTTTCAGAGTACGTAAAACTAAGATTAAACACAATCCACATTTCAAAAACCCGTCCTAAGTGTAGCTTTATTTTCATCTTCTTCTGAGGAAGAAGAATACACAATTGGTGAAATTAATGCAACGTGGAGACAGCTGAGCCAACAATCAAATATATTTTTAATGCCGAATTTTGTGTAAGTCATTTTGAATTTTTTGGTTAACGCAAATCTGAAAATTTTTTCTTTAGGTTTCATGCGATACTTTAGATTAAACAAAGAGGCATTTAAGTATGTTCTGGAGAAGATTTCCAACAAGTTAGCATAATAAACAAGACCTACATGCATACCAAATATCACAAAGCTTGCGGTTACAAGACGAATTCTAGCGGAGAGCAGCTATCAAAAGGGGGCCCGAAATGGTTACAATGTAAGCCTTGGCCAATCAGATGTAAGCAATGCCTTTAATGAATCCATTAACGCTGTTTATGAAGAAATTTGCCCTCATTGTATTTATTTCCCCAAAAAGAAAGCGAAAAATATGAAATAAGAGAATATTTTTTTAAAAAAAAAACGGGCTTTCCTGGAGTAATTGGGAGTATTAATGGCACCCATATTAAGATTTTAGAGCAAAAGCTGAAGGAGCGCTTTAAATATTTTAACAGGAAGGGTTATTATAGCCTTAATGCAACAGTGGTAATGAAAAACCATTTAGGTTTATGTATCTAAAATGTATCTTTATTTGTATTTATTTATTTATTTATTTATTTATTTATTTATTTATTTATTTCTTTATTTATTTATTTATTTATTTATTTATTTATTTATTTATTTCTTTATTTATTTATTTATTTATTTATTTATTTATTTATTTATTTATTTATTTATTTATATATTTATTTATTTATTTATTTATTTATTTATTTATTTATTTATTTATTTATTTATTTATTTATTTATTTATTTATTTATTTATTTATTTATTTATTTATTTATTTATTTATTTCTTTATTTATTTATTTATTTATTTATTTATTTATTTATTTATTTATTTATTTATTTATTTATTTATTTATTTATTTACTTATTTATTTATTTATTTATTTATTTATTTATTTATTTATTTATTTATTTATTTATTTATTTATTTATTTATTTATTTATTTATTTATTTATTTATTTATTTATTTATTTATTTATTTATTTATTTATTTATTTATTTATTTAAGTTAACACACTACACCTCAACCAACATAAGTGAGTCAACGACCCAACTTGTACACGCGCATACTATAAATTGCAACTAGGCAATTATTGTGGATAAGTGTGTTGTAACGCGAAACCCTGTTTGCGCTTGCATTGCAAAATCATGGGAATATAGCTGTTCATCCGTTCCCATTAATTTAAGTTAGAATAAGCATTTTTATTAATTAAATCTAAGTTCTTTTATAATTGTTTAGGCTTCATTAAATTAATTCAATTCTAGCTGTTGTCAAATAAAGTCAATTAATTTCAAACCGGAATTTTCTTTTACTTTGTCGTGTGAGTACACATCCGGTCAGGCCCCTTGGGCGGCCTGACCGTACTTTTTTTAAATCAAGGAATCGTCCTTGATTAACTGGCGCCCGAGCAGGGACCGGCCAGTCGGAATAAAGGACGTGCCGGGTCCTTAATAAAAAATATATCTTGGCTCGCGAAAGTGAAATAATTTAAAAAAATAAAAGAATCAATTGGTTGTGAATAAGGATAAAAAATCCTGTAACAAAAAAGAAAAATCTTTTTTAAAAAAATAATAAAAAGAAAATTATGATATTTTAAAATCTTTTTTAAAAAAATAATAAAAAGAAAATTATGATATTTTAAAATCTTTTTTAAAAAAAAATAATAATAAAAAGAAAATTATGATATTTTAAAATTTTTTTTAAAAAAAAAATAGTAATAAAAAGAAAATTATGATATTTTATTTAAAAAGGAAAAAAATCACTAAAGAACGGTGAAATTAAAATGTTTAATAAGTGTGGAAGTTAAGAAATCTATCGTGCTATAAAAATGTGAAAGTGACCAATATGGAATCCTAAACCGATTCCAGCGTACTGCGATCCTGAACTCCAGGCACTCCAGTACGTAAAAAATTTTAAATGTCACCTTAATAATCTAATAACATTAGTCCTTTTTGAAAAACGCTTAGTTTTCCCTATCATCAACTAGTGATGTTGCGAAGGGCGAAAATAGGCTCATAGATCCTTACAAGTTGTAGTAAACTTAAGAACCTACACTACTTAGTACGGATGGAGCATTCCCCTTTCGCTTAATAAAAAGTTGGAAAAGTCGCGTGGTGAGATAAATCGTTCCTTAGTACGTCGGTGATCACCGTTCGAAACCGGACAAAACGATCCTCCATCCTTAAGGACCATAACGAAATATATGAAATAATACAATAAATTGAGTGCGTAATAGTTTCATTAAATGAATTCCACATGATATAAAAGTTATAGAAAAATAAAAAAGTAAAAGGGAAAAATAAATTAATAAAAAATTGTTCTTGTTTAGTACATAAGGTTATTCAGGTGAGTATTGTGCTATTATAAAAGGAAAACTAATTGCCACAAGTGAAATAATAATAACTAATCTTTGGGAAAATGTGAAATTCTCCTTCAAAACATCCTTTTCATTATAATGAGATTACAGAAGGTTAAAGATGGCTTCTTCTACAAGTCGTAGTAAACGTAAGATCCTGCGCTACTTAGTAGAAATCCTGTAAGTTGTAGTTAACATTAGAACGTGCACTACTTAATGGGAACTAAGTCATACTTTTTACCTGGTAATTGGGGATGACGGTTGGAGGATTCACAGGGTGAGACCAATCGTACCTCAGTACGTCGGCATCTGCCGTCGAAACAGGACCATGCGATCCTCCACTCAAAAGATTATAACAAAATACATATAATAATAATAAAAAAAATAACAGCACAATACAAAAGCAAAAATTTTAAAAAATCGGAAAAAATTAAATTTTTCCTACCTGAATTCCCTACAATTTATAAAAAATCACGTGTGGTGTCTGAATATAAAGAAATTTTTGGAAAATTTATAAAAAATATATTCTTGAATAAATTTAAAACACGTATGAAGTTTAAATGTGCATTTCCTTTTTTAATAAATAAATAAATATCCCAATGTAAAAATTAAATAAAAAATATAAAAGTAATATATAAAAATGTTAAAGGTCGTGAGCCAAGATATAATAAAAAAAAAAATAAAAAGAATTAAATAAAATTAAATAATAAAACGTGAATAAAATTTGATCGTTTTAGAAATCTGATCACATGTACGCGGTTGCAACGATTGTAACGTACGATAAAAAAATACTAAATAATTAACTGATATTAAGAATACAGCCTAGAATTGGATAATTTCAAGGGTAAGTGCAAGGTTTTGTTTTCCATTTTAAATTTAACTTTCAATATTTTGCGTGGTAACTCCCTTATTTTTGCCATACAAAGGGTATTATTGCTAGTTGACAAAAAAGAAAGATTAATATTTTGGGATCTGTTTGTTGAGGTTGTTTCACTTAATTTGTCATACCAAAAAAAATGGAGGAACTAAAAAAAACCGTAATGGAAATGACAGGAGCTTTAAACGCGACCGTTAATCAGATGAAGACCATGGAAGCTAAGATAAGGTTGCTTGAAAGCAAAACTGGCTCCTCCTCCACGGAAACTAGCCAAGTTGAACCACCTCGTCCTCCTAGGAGTGAATTAGAGCTCCGAGAATTAAGCAGGCTTCCGGACTGCGTAAAGGAATTGCAGGCGTTTGACGGGAATCCCACACAATATGTGTCGTGGATACATAGCGTTGAGGCGATCCTTAGCGACTATGAAATTGTTAGGAATAAACCAATATATAGGGCAATACTGCAGAGTATTAGACAGAAAGTTAGGGGGGACGCAGATTCTGCCTTAGTTTCTTATAATATCTTTGATAATGACTGGACAAAAATTAAGGAGTGCTTATCGCTTCATTATGCCGACAAGAGAGATATTAGAACTCTCGAGCATCAGCTAAATCAATTGCTTCAGAAGGGATCTAAGGTGGATGAGTTCTATGCGGCAGTGAATCATCAATTTTCTTTGATTATCAATAAGATAAAAACGGAAAATTACTCTAAAGAGACTGTGGACGTACTGGTCGAAACGTATAGGAACCGAGCTCTAGATGTTTTTGTTCGAGGCCTGAACGGTGATCTGTCCAGGCTTCTGATTATTCAAAGGCCAAAAACCCTTCCAGAGGCATACGCAATGTGCATGGAGATGCAAAACCTCAATTTGAGGAGTACGACTCTTCACCCGTATATTCGGAATCAGATTAGCGTTCCAATTAATACGATGTCTCGAAGGGAAATAATACCTCAGGTTCCGCCTAGACCTTTTATTCCTAATAGAAATGGCAATTTCGGGCAGTGGAAATATTCTCCAAAACAACAGGATGCTCCATCAAGACCTTATGCTCCCAAACCTCAAGAGAAAATGGAGGTTGACCAATCCATTAGGTCAAAAAGAGTAAATTATATGAACAGACCAGGCACATTTAAGAGAAATGCGAAATCAGAAAACGTAACTAATCCCTTTAAACAGCAAAGATTGTTTCACACCTATACGGAACGTGAAAACGCACCTGAGTATAATTATGAACAACAACATTGGTTAGAACCCTCTTTAAGTCAGGACCATGTTCCTGTACAATCCGTCGGTGTCGAAAGTGACAACGCTGAGGACGCTGAGATAAATTTTATGTCAGAGGCCTCCCTTCAAGCGTACCATATATAGAATACAAAACTAACGGGGCGCTACTAAAGTTTCTAGTTGATACGGGAGCCAACAAGAATTTTATAGGGTCTCACATTTGTGGTAGCGCTATACAGCTCCTTAAACCTTTCTCTGTAAGGACAGCGGCGGGAAATATTATCATCAGTCAAAAAGTTAATGGCAAATTTTTCGAATCAGCGGGAGTAGATACCATAGTAACATTTTACGTGTTGCCTAAACTAAAATCTTTCGACGGAATTATTGGGGACGACACTCTTAAAGAGATGCAAGCCATTATTGATAGGAAGAACAATACACTAACCATTAAATCCGGTATGGCCATTCCACTCAGGGAGAAATTTTCGCAGGAGGTTAATAATATTACTCAAAACATGCCTGAGGAGGTGACATACAAACTAGGAAATCTTCTGGAGAAATTCGCTCCATTGTTCGGCCCCCTTGAAGCCGGAGAAATGGCTACGACTTCAGTCAAGGCCGAGATTAGAACATCTACTAATGAGCCTATATATACAAAAAGCTACCCATATCCTGCAAACCTCCGGTCTGTGGTAGAGGAACAGGTTTCTGAACTCTTAGAACAAGAAATTATCAGGCCCTCTAATAGTCCATATAACTCGCCGATTTGGGTGGTGCCCAAGAAACCCAAGCCGAATGGGGAGAAACAGTATCGAATGGTGATAGACTTCAAAAGGTTGAATGCTGTTACAATATCTGATACATATCCCATTCCGGACATTAACTCCACTCTGGCTAGCTTGGGTGAGGCAAAATACTTTACGACCCTTGATCTGACGTCGGGATTCCATCAAATTCCAATGAAGGATTCCGATATTCCGAAGACCGCTTTCTCTACCTTAAATGGAAAGTTTGAATTTCTACGCCTGCCGTTCGGCCTGAAGAATGCCCCGTCTATTTTCCAAAGAATGATCGATGATATACTCAAGGAATACATTGGGAAAATCTGTTACGTCCATATTGACGACATAATTGTTTTTGGGAAAAATTTTGATGATCACTTGGGAAACCTGGAAACTATATTTGAGAAATTGTTAGCTTCAGGGCTCAGGGTTAATCTGGAGAAAACTCAGTTCCTAAAAACGGAGGTATCATTCTTAGGGTATATAGTCTCCGGTGATGGAATACGAGCTGACCCAGGTAAGGTGGAAGCCATCCAGAAGTTAGCTCCTCCTTCAACACTTAAGGACCTGAAAAGTTTTCTAGGTATGACATCATATTATAGGAAATTTATTAAAGATTACGCGAAGGTCGCCAAGCCATTGACGAATCTCACGAGAGGGGAGAACGCACAAATTAAAGCGAATATGTCCAGGAAGGTTTCTATCACTCTAACTGAAGAGGCATTGCAAGCTTTTAATGAATTAAAAACTTTGTTAATGTCATCTGAAGTTCTAGCATTCCCCGACTTTGATCAGCCATTCATACTGACTACCGATGCTTCTAATTATGCAATTGGGGCAGTCTTGTCTCAGGACCATATGAATGTTGATAGACCAATAGCATATATCTCCCGTTCTTTGAGTAAAACTGAAGAAAATTATGCAACTAACGAGAAGGAGATGTTAGCCATCGTCTGGGCTCTAGACAACTTGCGCTCTTATCTTTACGGTGCGAAGAAAATTAAAATATTCACCGATCACCAACCGCTAACTTACGCGCTTGGTAATCAGAACCATAACGCTAAATTAAAAAGATGGAAGGCCAGAATAGAGGAATACAACTATGAACTCATATATAAACCTGGCAAGTCCAATGTAGTGGCTGACGCGCTTTCGAGACTGGGTTCCAATTTGAACCATATTGATACTCCTAGCGATGCTAGCACGGTAACAGCGTCTGAAATTGGCTCTGAAACCATAACGGCGGTCGAGGGTTTAGAAGAAAGATCATTTCAGTCTGACGCTACGGTACACAGTGCTGATCAGGATGGTAGTGACCTGATCCCTCATGTCGAGGCTCCTCTGAACGTCTTTAGGAACCAGATAGTAATCAAGCAGGGCAAGGAACTACACAGTAGCATACAGCCACATCCTGGTTTTAATAGACACCATGCGAACATTGAACAGATAACTTCAGAAACACTTTCGGAAACACTCAAAAGGTGTTTAAATCCAAACTGCATTAATGGTATCAAGATACCCGAATGCTTTATCCAACTATTAAACGAAGTCTATTTGGCTCACTTCGTTTCTTATAAGATGAGGATTACTCAGCGATTAGTACAGGATATAAGCGACCCTGAGAGGATCTGTAGCATAATTGAAAATGAGCATAAACGAGCTCACCGCAATCCGAGGGAGAATGGGCAACAGATCTTAGAACAATTTTACTTTCCTCGCATGGGAAGTCTGGTCAAACAGTACACAAGGAACTGCGAAGTTTGTAAGCTGAATAAATATGACAGACACCCAAGTAAACCTAAACTTCAGCTAACCCCTGTTCCTAGTTATCCATGCGAAATTCTGCATATTGACATCTTTGAAATTCAGGGGTTGAAGTTTATCAGTTGCATCGACAAGTTTTCTAAATTTGCTAAGCTTTTCCACATAAAGAATCGATCAGCTATTCATCTCAGAAATAGACTTTCAAAGGTTTTGCATTATTTCACTGTGCCTCGAATGATCGTGTCGGACAATGAAAGGGGATTTTTAAGCCCAATTATTTTAAATTTTATAAGATCACTTAACATAGAAATATATTTTACACCCGTACAGAGGAGTGAGGTAAATGGACAGGTGGAAAGATTTCATTCAACTCTTATTGAGATATATAGGTGTTTGTCGAGGGATATAAAAAATCTTGGTCCAAAAGAATTAATTAATCTCGCGGTAGATCGTTATAATAACACGATACACTCGGTAATTAAGAAGAAACCGTCAGATATTTTTTTCAACAGATCTCAACGGTTTAATTATCAGCAGTTGATAAATTTTCGCGATCAGGTCAATGAAGACATTCGCGGCCTTATCGAATATAATCAGAAGACGGTGAACGATCGAATAAATAGAAATAGGTCCGATCCGGTCGAACTTAGTGAGAATCAGGATGTTTTTATTAGGGATAGGCAAATTAAGCCGAAGCACAAACCTCCATACAAACGGCACAAAATATCTACTAATAATAGAGTTACTATTTGCACTTCAACAGGGAGAAAATACCACAAGGCACAGATCAAAAATGTAAAAACATAAAAATATTAACCCTTGCAGTTACCCCGGAAATCTTAGAACATTAAGCACAAACCTAACCAGGTCTAAAGCTAAAGTAATAAATATATTGATTTCCTCATTTGAAAATTTTAATTTTTCTAAGAGAAAAGAGGGAAAATTTGAAATTGGAAATTATTGTTAACAAAATTCTATAAAATTTGTTTCCCAATTTCAAAACTTATATTAAAACATTTAACCAAAACCAAGAAAAAACTTATTAATTACAAATTAAGTATAATTTTTTTTTTTTGCCAATTTATATCTTATTTTCACCCTTACTATTAAGTAATAAAAAAGATACAAAAAAGTCAGTAACTCTTAAGCTTGTCCAATTCTATGCATGATAACCAAATCATAATTATTGTAAGCTACCCGTACTAACCCATATTTAATATTTTACATTCTTAAGTATTTTTTTACTTTCAACAAATGTTGGAAGCTTCCACATTTTTGAGTATCGGTCACCGCTCGTAACGATTAAAGCCGGAGAGGGATGGCTTATTAACGGGCATCTGAACATCGTACATGTGATCCAACTGGAAAAATTCGAGGAGATGCTTCGAACAACCGCAGATGTATTCATGGCCACTACAAAAAATGAAGAGGGCACAGAGATGTTCAGGTATCAGCTAAAAAAAGCATACGACCGAATAACAACAATAAAAGGAATCGCAAGGCATAAGAGATCTATAGATTGGATTGGCTCTGCATGGAAATGGATAGCCGGTAACCCGGATGCGACTGACTGGAACAAGGTGTTGGACAGCCAACAGAAACTAATAGAAAATAACCAGCAACAATACGTTGTGAATAAAGATTTGTTTGCCACAACAAATGAGCTAGTACGAAAAATGAACGACCTTATCGACCGATTTAATAACAAGGTAGTAGCGTCGGAATCAAAAGAAATCGGCCGCGAATCTTTAAACCAAATAATAGCAATCAAAGAGGACATTGGAGAAATTGTACGGGCTTGTCAACTTGCTAAAGGAGGCATTGTGAATACTAATTTATTAAATATGGAAGAAATTCATCAGATTGTTTCTGAAGTTGAATCGCTCCCCTACAATAATGAGATCGAGGCAATAGAATATGGGAAACCAAGTATATTCTCTAACGGGACGTCACTACTATATGTTATATCAATACCTAAGGTAGATTCTGTTAGGTACAACAAAATTCTCCTTAGAGCTGCCGTATCTCTTAATCGCCAGCTTGATTTAAAATTCAATACGGTTCTCCTTAATCACGAGCAAATTTATGGTATTAAGGATCACTGCTCATCACTTAACGATGTCACAATTTGTTCATCAGAACAACTAGAAAAGCTACAAGAAGAAGATTGTTTGTCGAGAATTTTAAGAGGAATCACCGCGAATTGTACATTCCGTTGAAATGAAGAAACTACGATAGAACTATTAGAAGATGATCTCATATACGTCACTAATTTCGAAGGAAATGTTTCTTCTAAGGAGAACACTGTAACCATAAATGGCACATACCTCATAAGGATTTTTAACGAAACAGTTGTGGTCGGTAAGAGGAATTTTACAAATAAAAGAATCACGAGCCTACAGGCGCTTCCTCCGCTATTAACTAATGTGTATGAAGAAACACGCAAACTTGATACTAACCTTCTGCACGAGCTCCACGAAAGGAATATCAAGCACATTCAAAGTTTGGTGCGTCATGTAAACCTATCTCTTGGGTCAAATGCTGCAACCTTCTTGTGTATTGTTGCTATAGTATTTATCTTAGTCGTGATCTGGAAGAAAATATTCGGTCGTATTACCATGCCAGCCTTGAACACTACAGATCATACCAAACCTGTTGCAAATTGATCAGCGGGACGCTGATTTTTAAGGAGGGGGGAGTTAACACACTACACCTCAACCAACATAAGTGAGTCAACGACCCAACTTGTACACGCGCATACTATAAATTGCAACTAGGCAATTATTGTGGATAAGTGTGTTGTAACGCGAAACCCTGTTTGCGCTTGCATTGCAAAATCATGGGAATATAGCTGTTCATCCGTTCCCATTAATTTAAGTTAGAATAAGCATTTTTATTAATTAAATCTAAGTTCTTTTATAATTGTTTAGGCTTCATTAAATTAATTCAATTCTAGCTGTTGTCAAATAAAGTCAATTAATTTCAAACCGGAATTTTCTTTTACTTTGTCGTGTGAGTACACATCCGGTCAGGCCCCTTGGGCGGCCTGACCGTACTTTTTTTAAATCAAGGAATCGTCCTTGATTAACTTTTATTTCTTTATTTATTTATTTATTTATTTATTTATTTATTTATATATTTATTTATTTATTTATTTATTTATTTATTTATTTATTTATTTATTTATTTATTTATTTATTTATTTATTTATTTATTTATTTATTTATTTATTTATTTATTTATTTATTTATTTATTTATTTATTTCTTTATTTATTTATTTATTTATTTATTTATTTATTTATTTATTTATTTATTTATTTATTTATTTATTTATTTATTTATTTATTTATTTATTTATTTATTTATTTATTTATTTATTTATTTATTTATTTATTTATTTATTTATTTATTTATTTCTTTATTTATTTATTTATTTATTTATTTATTTATTTATTTATTTCTTTATTTATTTATTTATTTATTTATTTATTTATTTATTTATTTATTTATTTATTTATTTATTTATATATTTATTTATTTATTTATTTATTTATTTATTTATTTATTTATTTATTTATTTATTTATTTATTTATTTATTTATTTATTTATTTATTTATTTATTTATTTATTTATTTCTTTATTTATTTATTTATTTATTTATTTATTTATTTATTTATTTATTTATTTATTTATTTATTTATTTATTTATTTATTTATTTATTTATTTATTTATTTATTTATTTATTTATTTATTTATTTATTTATTTATTTATTTATTTATTTATTTATTTATTTATTTATTTATTTATTTATTTATTTATTTATTTATTTATTTATTTATTTATTTATTTATTTATTTATTTATTTATTTATTTATTTATTTATTTATTTATTTATTTATTTATTTATTTATTTATTTATTTATTTATTTATTTATTTATTTATTTATTTAGCATGCCAATGCTATAAGACCAATGGCCGTTTTATCATTAGCCGATTATCTTTTTTCCCAACGAAAAACTGTGCATTAAAGAAATTTAATTTTCTCAATTGCTTCCATTCTGTCGCAAAGCTAACCGGCACTCATCTGCCAATTATTTATTTGCCGTTTTTTGCCGTACAGATAAATTCAATCAGCTGACTCCCAACTATTTACATGTATTTTATGAGGTGTTGCCAACTGAGACCAATGTTTTTTGTCGGAATATTGAGAAAACCAAAATCGTTAACGATCAGTTTATCGGTCTAATAAATTTATGTCGACATTAAGTAACAGGAAGTTGGTCGATACATTGAGAAAATGGCCACAAGTCTCTTTAACAGCATTGGGAAAATATTGTTAATTAATACATACATATGTAGTTCCAAATAAGTAGTGAAATAATTTATTAAATATAAGAAATAAATTATGCAATTAATCACAGAAATAACAAAGTAACAAATCAATATTTAAAATTTGTACAAGTTGTTACAGGCATTTTATCATTTGTTATGTTAAATTTAAATGTTTGTTTTAACAATTTTATTCCAAAAATTTCAAATTATTAAAATCAAAAATAAAATAGCAACAAAATGAATAGAAAGTGTTAACAAAGTTTAATATTTAAATAAAATTAAATCATATTTGTTACGAAAAATTATTAAAAATCTTACACTTAAACTGCTTTGCCTTGCTTTTCGTTTGAAAATTATGAGGTTAATGGTTCCAGAGACTAATAGTGTTAATAAAAAGTCCTTCATAGATTTATCATCACGATGTGGAATACTGTGCCCATGTTTTGTAACTCCCGCGGCGAGCAACTTTTCGATTAAAATGTGAGAAATGAAACAAAAATGCCATAAATTGAAACAAACAGCTGTTTTTCTCACTTAACTGCGTCTGTAACATTTTTGGCGAGTAATAACTGTCACGTAAGGAAATTACTCGCCAATATACTGAAAAAGTGTGTCTATAAAATTTTTGTGAGAAAGTTCCCGCTTTGATCTGTCAAATAAACTCACGCATAAAAACGGGGTGAGATAAAAACATAACACTAAAAATATATTTAAAATGCAATTAATATAAACGCGGAAGAGATAAGTATTTTGTTCTTGGCAGATTTTTCATTGTTTAATTATTTTCCTTTTGACATTTTTGAAAAACATACGAATGCTTTCAAAGCAATTTTGTAATCAACAAACATTAAAGTCGCACTTTACATTTTTTGGTATAGCCGACGGCTGTATTTTCGCCGCCGTCATTGAAAATTTTTCAAGTTTAGTCTATTTTGGTCGTCGTCAATGTATGTTTAACTGGCGTTCTCAACATCTGAAATTTCATATCGGCTTCGAGATGAATATTATGACATTTATAATTTTGATAGTTTTCGACATGAGTTACAGACACACTTTATTCTCACTTTTCGAGAAACGATTTAATATTTTGTTTCACATGTTTTAAATGCGAGAAGTTCTCACCAAAGTTACAGAAGATGGGTACTGTTTACCTTTTCCCCCCTATTTGATCTGAAGAAATTGAGTCTACGATACAGGTAATTCGGCTGCTCTGTATATAAACAGGTTATCAAATGATATATTGTATATTTTCTTCGAATAGCGGTTCTATTGCTAAATTTGATGTGGATAGATATTAATTATTCTTAATTGTAGGCTCTTCTATAACTGGAAACTCTTCATCATTGCCTTTGTACTAAGACGCTGCATTTCATTATTACTGCGCTTGATTCCAATTGCAGGTCTTCCATTATAAATGGAATCCAAATAAATTACTGGCAGCCTCCTCTGTTGCAGATAAAACATGTTGCTTTTAGGATCCACAAGCTGTCGCAAAACATTCTCGTTTGTTGTGCGCTTACTTTTTCATTAACTTAAATTTGTAATCGGACCACACTTTCATGTAGGTTGTGTGAGGACCCAGAGGAGTTGAGCACTTTCTGTGCCACTGTCCCAGGTTATATAATAGCAGGCTGAGGTTGCTCTGTAGCAGATTTCGGATGAATTGGGAGATTTCTCGGCTACGGGCTCGAGAATCTGACGGGATTCGTAATGGGAATGACCTGGCTGCGCGGCAGGAGGCTGGGAACTGGTAACATGTAGGGCAGTTTTCCTGTTTGGTAGGATTCTTTTTTTTTTTTTTTTTTTTTTTTATTTTTTTTATTTTTTTTTTTTATTTTTTTTTATTTTTTTTTTTATTTGGTAGGATTCTTTTTGCTTGTTCTGTCAGATTTTTTATCTTCCACTATCTTCTTTTCTTATGCTTTCACTCTTTACTTCTCCTTCTCTTTTACATTAGATTCCTTTCACTAATTAAGGTGTCACATTGGACCATTTTGTTGTCTGGGTGAGGGTGTGAAGTTTGCTTCGCACCAGCCTTTCTAACCTAACCTAAACTAATACCTTCATCCAACCTTCACCGGTATCTGTTAGTAGTCCCAAAACATTAATTATAGCTCCAATTTTAGTACCACTCCTCTTTTAAATTGATTTTATTGGGGCCATTATGAAATCCTCTGGCCAAATAAGGATTTTGTTGTAGGACCTCAATAATCTTGTCGAATTGTTTTAAATTAGTAATTTTAATTCTGCATGTGGATAAAGTTCAGTTAAAGTTGTTAAAATTGTTTTTTTTTATTATAAAATAGCTTACATTTTGTTGGAATACATTTTATTTAATTTGTTTTAATAATTTTTGTTCTAGTCGTGCACAAAAACTTTAACGACATTTTTTCGAATATTTGGCGTTAATAATCTCTGCTCATGATAGGAACAATTGAAATAGAATAACAAGTAGAGTTGCACTCTTAGTAATTATTGTCATTTACCATAGTACAATAAGTACCAGGTAGGTTCATTAGGGAGAGTTGTCATTATTTACCCATGTAATGTCAAACAACGAAACATAACTCAATTGCAAATATTTAAATTTTAACATATTTTGCACTTTATAGATATTGAAGCTCACTTTTTTTTATATAAAATTAAAGTTTATTCAATATATTGTCCATTTGCAATTGATTTTTGGTTAAAATTTGGTATTATTAAAGTTTTATATTAAGAAAATTTAAAAAAAATTTAAATTAATATATTTGATTTTTGACGCTTGTTTTATTTTTTTTCGTTATTTTCCATGGGTTTTAAAATTGAGAACAAACTTTCTAATGACTATACCTTGTATTATTCTACCATGTCGTATACGACAATCATAATTCTATCAAACAAAAAATTGTCGTTCTTGTCACAAAAACTTTGCGACTACGACACTCATAAATAGGTCGGTTATGTTCATGTCCTACAAAGTGAAGCTCTCTTCTGATAAGTGACATAAGAACAATAATATTTTTCGCCATAGAACCAATTCCTAAATCCTTCGATTACTATCAGGGAAAAAATTGTTATTATGAAAACTTTATGCACACCCTAATGCCAGGAAGAACCAGATTAGTTTGGCTTCAGGATACCAATTTGAAGCATTTAGCTTGTGTTATACCACAATTGCAAAAGAGCTGTGAAAATACATTCAACTAGTTTTCTTAACTGTCATCTGAAATATATACAGCTATTTTGGCATCACAACATATAAGAGCCAAAAAACTCAATAGCTTGAAATAGTATTACATGAAACGTGAAGTAATGACTGAACGCAGTAGTGCGGATTCTAACGCTGTACAAGTAAAGAAGATGATTATTTTTTTGTCTTGTTAAAATGGACATTGCTCTACCTTGGATTTAAGATTTGGAGAGAAAGTTTGTCAGCCTCCTAAATGGTAATATATATATAAAATCTTGGCATTATAGATGGCTACTCATATATAAAAAGAGTCTTTTAATAATTGAATACCAGTTTGTGATTATCAGAAATAGAAAGAAATGATTTCTTAGCTGGTTTAATTTATTCTTCTGATGATGAAGTATAAACGTCCAACTTTCCTAATTTTTAAAGAAGTAAGGTTCGATGAACTCGGCGGAATGAAATAACACTCCAAAAAATTAATGAAATAACCTCCCAAAAGTTTGTACAGGGAACAACAACAACGATTTTTGGGGGTTATTTCATTTTGTGTGTGGAGTTATTTCATTTTTATATTTAATATGAAATTATACAAAAAATCATAATGAAATAATGTCCCAATTATTTTTTTGGGGACTATTTCATTTTTAAATTTATAACGAAAAAGTTTCCTCACCTTTGTTATAACAAACACCGGCTTTGCTAACTAAAGCTTCACTGAGTTGTCTCCCTTTGGTCGGGCACAAGGCCGATTTAGGTGCTTTAGAAAGCAAGCCGGTGTTTGTTACATCAAAGAGGAAAAGAGAAGCTTTAGTTAGCGAAGCCGGTGATTGTTATACCATAGAAAAGAAAATCCTTGCACCCCGTCGAAGCCCCAATCATGCTATCTGTCGATCGATTCTTTAAACCAAAACTGTACAATTAATTGTATTATACAAATAGGGGTCTTATTTAATTTCAGAAATTGGGGTTTTATATTCCTTTTTAGGGAGTTATTTCATTTCGTATTTAATATCTAGTATTTCAAATACACGACTTAAATGTATTTTGTATTTTAAATACATAAAAGCATGTATTTTGCCCAACCCTGATATGGACAAACAACCAGCCAGCCGATTGGACGGACAGACATGGTTAGATTGATTAGGAAAGTCACAATCAAAATTACCAATATTTTTAAATGTTACACACATTCCCACAAAAACTGAATTTCCCCTTCACCTGTGGTTGTTTGGGTATAAAAAGAACAATGTCCAAATTCAATTAAGTAACATTTTTGATATTTGCTTTAAAATTTAAATTCTAACTCCGTTTTGTAATAATTGTTTGATTGGGGGAAAACAAAATTTTAAAAATTTTTCCAAAACCCTTTGCTTCGCGATGGACGTTGGCACGCTGATGTATCTGGCTGTAGCTCGCCGGGAATGGGGGGTTATAACCCAAAGGCCTTTTCAAAAGATCTATATTGACTTCTTGGGACCATACACCCGCACAAAATCCGGTAATACATTTATTTTTATAGTCTTAGATCACAAAACCAAATTTGTTTTGTTGAAAGCGCTGTCTAAAGCTACCACCAAGGCAGTGATTAAATTTTTAAGGGATGAGGTATTTTATAAATTTGGAGTGCCGGAAATTCTCCATTCGGACAACGGCAAACAATTCACATCCGAAGCTTTTAAAGATTTCCTACAGCTATTTGGCGTTAGACATATTCGTACCCCTATATATTCACCGCAATCGAACGCGAGCGAAAGGGTAAATCAAACCATACTCAGTTCCATCCGAAGTTTTTTAGATAAGGACCAAACGAAATGGGATGAAAACTTGTCTAAAATAGAATGCTCACTACGGTCCACGGTTCATTCGTCTACTGGTGTTACACCCTATTTTTCTCTAACCGGTTACAATATGGTTACTCACGCAGATGCGTATGAAATTTTACGAAAACTAAAATCAGCCGAAGAAGGTGAAATGTTAATACTGCCAAAATCGTCACAGATGCAACTGATCCATCAAAAAGTTGGCGAAAAGCTACATGACGCCTATTTGCGGAATGTTAGGTCCTACAACCGAAAAAGCAGAATCATAAAGTATATGCCCGGACAAGAGGTCTACAGAAAAAACTTTATACAAAGCAAGTTTTCAAAAGGAATCAACGCAAAACTTTGCAGACCTTGGCTAAAGTGCAGGATCCGAAAGGCAGTAGGTAATAGCCAATATGAGATTGAGAATCTCAAGGGTCAACTTATCGGTGTGATACACGCGCAGCACCTGAAGCAATAGGCGATGTAAGACGTAGGAGGAAAAATTGTTTTTTTTTTTTGAATTGGTGAAATTGGTATCTAAATTATCGAAAAATTTAATTAGGCTGTAAATTGAGAGAGTACCTGTGTTGGTTTTGTTGGGCCATAATGTGCCGTATTCGGGCAACTACATTATTTTGGTGTCACGCGCGGTAGGATGAGATTGTTTATGATCCTCGGAATAAACGACTCTTGTCACAATATATGATTGGATATTTACCAAAATCATAATAGTTAGTTGGAAAAAGTGCTTTTCACTACTCACGAAAACACAATCGAGGCTATTTAGCGAGGAAATTCCTGTTAAAAATAATCAGAAAAACAAAGTCCATGGTAAATAAAAATATTTTTTTTGACAAAATGGAAAAATTTTTAGAAAAAAAAAAAAAAAAATAGTATTTCAAATAATTTAAGTTGCCGTTCGTAATTCACATTGCACAATTGTTCTTAAACAGGCATGTATGATATCACCATACTTACTAACAAATTTTTTGTCTGTTAAGTAACCGAAATATGACGAAACCGAAAATCGTAACCGTTAGTTAAAAGCCCCTTATATTTATTTAATTCCGAATTGTGAAAAGAGACGTAAATCGCACATTGGTGTCTGATCGTAAATACACAATTTCCCTCCTGATTGCAAAAGAAGGAAAACTACTCACCTTGCTTTTGGTTGTACGGAGGCAAGACCTCTTTCCTTGGCCTTCTAAGATCCAGAATGTTCGCAGCGGGCATCTATTGACACGCTTGGTTTGATCTTACAACATCTAGTGGAAATATTTTTTTTATGGGCTTACGAGGTCATTTGGCGCTCCTATGTGGATAGTGGAAGTTTGGGTTGTCGTTAGATATCCTATTTTTTTTTACATGAACAAATTAGGGTCATGTGACTTACCTGTTTAGTACTGACCTTCGCACTATGGATTCCACTTGGGTAATTTCACTGTTGCCTTTTTGAGGATGGTTGTTTCTATTGACATTGATAAAATAAGACTCATCAACGAAAGATGAAAAATATAATTTTTCGGGGGACCGTCAGTCGCGTATGCATGCTAGCCCGTCGACGGTAATAAAGCAAAGGAAGTCATGGCGGCTGGAATGTATAAAGGAAGCCGAGTTCTAGAAGTACAGGGCGTGAATACACACCGGCCGAAAAAGAGGAGGTAGTTGCCAGATAGTCCGGTTTCCCAACTCTTTTCACTCCCCAGGTTACGGGAAAAGAGCTGGCTTACCGGACTATCTGGCAACTACCTCCTCTTTTTCGGCCGGTGTGTATTCACGCCCTGTACTTCTAGAACTCGGCTTCCTTTATACATTCCAGCCGCCATGACTTCCTTTGCTTTATTACCGTCGACGGGCTAGCATGCATACGCGACTGACGGTCCCCCGAAAAATTATATTTTTCATCTTTCGTTGATGAGTCTTATTTTATCAATGTCAATAGAAACAACCATCCTCAAAAAGGCAACAGTGAAATTACCCAAGTGGAATCCATAGTGCGAAGGTCAGTACTAAACAGGTAAGTCACATGACCCTAATTTGTTCATGTAAAAAAAAATAGGATATCTAACGACAACCCAAACTTCCACTATCCACATAGGAGCGCCAAATGACCTCGTAAGCCCATAAAAAAAATATTTCCACTAGATGTTGTAAGATCAAACCAAGCGTGTCAATAGATGCCCGCTGCGAACATTCTGGATCTTAGAAGGCCAAGGAAAGAGGTCTTGCCTCCGTACAACCAAAAGCAAGGTGAGTAGTTTTCCTTCTTTTGCAATCAGCAGGGAAATTGTGTATTTACGATCAGACACCAATGTGCGATTTACGTCTCTTTTCACAATTCGGAATTAAATAAATATAAGGGGCTTTTAACTAACGGTTACGATTTTCGGTTTCGTCATATTTCGGTTACTTAACAGACAAAAAATTTGTTAGTAAGTATGGTGATATCATACATGCCTGTTTAAGAACAATTGTGCAATGTGAATTACGAACGGCAACTTAAATTATTTGAAATACTATTTTTTTTTTTTTTTTTCTAAAAATTTTTCCATTTTGTCAAAAAAAATATTTTTATTTACCATGGACTTTGTTTTTCTGATTATTTTTAACAGGAATTTCCTCGCTAAATAGCCTCGATTGTGTTTTCGTGAGTAGTGAAAAGCACTTTTTCCAACTAACTATTATGATTTTGGTAAATATCCAATCATATATTGTGACAAGAGTCGTTTATTCCGAGGATCATAAACAATCTCATCCTACCGCGCGTGACACCAAAATAATGTAGTTGCCCGAATACGGCACATTATGGCCCAACAAAACCAACACAGGTACTCTCTCAATTTACAGCCTAATTAAATTTTTCGATAATTTAGATACCAATTTCACCAATTCAAAAAAAAAAACAATTTTTCCTCCTACGTCTTACATCGCCTATTGCTTCAGGTGCTGCGCGTGTATCACACCGATAAGTTGACCCTTGAGATTCTCAATCTCATATTGGCTATTACCTACTGCCTTTCGGATCCTGCACTTTAGCCAAGGTCTGCAAAGTTTTGCGTTGATTCCTTTTGAAAACTTGCTTTGTATAAAGTTTTTTCTGTAGACCTCTTGTCCGGGCATATACTTTATGATTCTGCTTTTTCGGTTGTAGGACCTAACATTCCGCAAATAGGCGTCATGTAGCTTTTCGCCAACTTTTTGATGGATCAGTTGCATCTGTGACGATTTTGGCAGTATTAACATTTCACCTTCTTCGGCTGATTTTAGTTTTCGTAAAATTTCATACGCATCTGCGTGAGTAACCATATTGTAACCGGTTAGAGAAAAATAGGGTGTAACACCAGTAGACGAATGAACCGTGGACCGTAGTGAGCATTCTATTTTAGACAAGTTTTCATCCCATTTCGTTTGGTCCTTATCTAAAAAACTTCGGATGGAACTGAGTATGGTTTGATTTACCCTTTCGCTCGCGTTCGATTGCGGTGAATATATAGGGGTACGAATATGTCTAACGCCAAATAGCTGTAGGAAATCTTTAAAAGCTTCGGATGTGAATTGTTTGCCGTTGTCCGAATGGAGAATTTCCGGCACTCCAAATTTATAAAATACCTCATCCCTTAAAAATTTAATCACTGCCTTGGTGGTAGCTTTAGACAGCGCTTTCAACAAAACAAATTTGGTTTTGTGATCTAAGACTATAAAAATAAATGTATTACCGGATTTTGTGCGGGTGTATGGTCCCAAGAAGTCAATATAGATCTTTTGAAAAGGCCTTTGGGTTATTACCCCCTTTCCCATCGGTGGACGCAATATTGTTTTAGGGTGTTTTATTTCCTTACATGTTTCACATTGTCCAACAAAGTCTCGGATCTGCTTCACCATGGACGGCCAGTAAAAGTACTCCCTTATATTGTACAATGTTTTTGCTATTCCCCCGTGCAACGTATTGTCAATATGTGATTTTCTTATTAAGCTATCGGTCAGGCGTGACGGTACCCATATTCGCCAACATTCGTCTTCACACTCTATGTCATTACGGTTAAATTTCACCCTTTTGTAGAGTATACCATCTTCCACTTTCAAATCTGGAAGCCGACTCGCGTTTTGTTCGACGGTGTCTATGAGTGTAAGATATTCTTTACTCTTGAATTCTTCGGAGTTAAAGTCCATTACACAGCTAGGGTTTTCTACTACCTCATCCATATCCTGACGCGATAACATATCAGGGACTACATTTTTACTACCTTTCCTATGCTCGATATTGAATTTGAACCCTTGGAGCTTAAGACTCCATCGAGCAAGTCTACCGTTTAGATCGTTCTGCCGCATTAACCACTTTAAACTGGAATGGTCCGTTATAACCGTGAAGTCCATCAGTTCTATGTATTGTCTAAACCTCTCGATCGCAAGTACCACCGCGAGACACTCTTTCTCTGTCGTTGAATAATTTTTCTGGGCGCTGTTTAGTTTCCTGGAGAAATACTCGATCGGGTGTTCTCCACCCTCATCATCCTTTTGAAACAAGACCGCGCCTAAACCAACATTCGATGCGTCACATTGAACAAAGAAAGGCTTTTCAAAGTCGGGGCTTGACAATATAGGACTGGTTATTAAACGATGTTTCAGTTCCTCGAACGATTTCATGGCTTCGGCAGTGAAAATAAACTTAGGGGCTTTCTTCAGGGTATCCGTCAGAGGTGCGGTGAGCGTTGAAAAGTCGTGGATAAACCGGCGATACCAACCTACGGTGCCTAGGAATCTCCTAACATCCTTTTGATTTTTCGGCGGTTTGATATCCAAAATTGCCTTCACCTTTTCCTCGTCGGGCTTGAGTTTACCTCCACCTACGACGTAACCTAGATATTTTAGTTCTTTATAGCAGAATTTTGATTTGGACATGTTGATTGTCAGACCGGCAGCTGTTAATTTCTGACCTACGGTTCGAAGCATTTCCATGTGTTCTTCAAAATTTGGGGATACTACCAACAGGTCGTCGAGGTACACGAACACCCTATCTTTCAGCTCAGACGGCACCACTTTATCCATCAATCGACATAATCTCTGCGCAGCATTACACAGTCCGAAAGGCATAACCTTAAATTGGTATTGAGGCCTACCCGGGACTGTGAATGCTGTTTTCGGCCTACTCTCTTCCTCCAGAGGGATTTGCCAGAACGCATCCTTTAAGTCGATTGCGGAAATAAAATGTGTGTCGCCAAGCCTAGCTAGTAAGCCATCGATGTTAGGGAGAGGATAAGCGTCCTTTTTAGTGACCTTATTCAATTCCCTCGCATCGAGACATAGCCTATTTTTACCGGGTTTCATTACTAACGTTGTCCTATTGTTCCATTCTGCTCCTGTGGTTACTTCTATCACATCTAAATCCAACATTCGGTCCAATTCTGCGAAAATTAATTTTTGTACGGCGGGGCTAACAGGATAATATCGCATTTTTTTAGCGGGTGCATCACCAGTGTCAATTTTGTGAGTTTCCAAATCAGTTTTACCTAAGCCGTATTGAGTATGACACTTGAACGAAAGTTTAACATTTTCAAGAACTCTACGCTGGTGATTAGTCAAGTCGTGAGTTTTTGAGTTTTCTGAACCTTCCTCGGTAAGGGCGTTTATTGTTTCGTTATCGAAACTTATTTTCAATCCAATTTGCCTCCAAAAGTCGTATCCGAGGATTAATTCCTGACTCAAATTAGGTACTAAGTATAAAACTGACTCAACTGACTGGTTTCCTGATTTAATTATTGCCTGTATTTTTCCTACTATCATGTGTTGTTTACCGTCCGCCGTTCTCACCGAAGATTTGTAGTCCAGTATTTTTGCATCCATCTTCCTAACGTTTTCCAAACAATTTCTGCCGAGGCAACTTACTGAGGCGCCACTGTCAAGGAGTCCCTGATAATTAAAACCATTTATATTTACCGACATATAAGGTCTTATGTCGTCTTTACTGCATATTATTGTTGATACGATTTTTTTTCTTTCTGCTTTTCTTGCAGCATATCTTTTTCTGGCGTTAATTATCCTTTGGCTTACCTTTGGTTCGTAGTCAGCAAAAATCTCTGCCCTTTTTTGTTCGTATAATTCTAGGCGTTTGTCGTAAGGAAGATGAGAATTGGTGGTGGTTGGTAATTTTGTTTTCTGGTGTTCGTCGGGACTATGATTCACTTGTGGGCTATTCTTTTCACTCATTTGGCTTCTATCTGATTTAGTTGCATCCGCGGTTTGGTCAAGAATTTGGGTTTCGGTTGGTATTTCGCTAGCTAGCATATAATTCAAAAAATTGTCATTTACTGGGTTGAGTTTTGGTGTGAACACGCCGGCCCAGTCCTCTGCGTGTTCAGCTTGAGGTTTCCCACACATTTAGGGCAAGTAGGGGTAGTGACATCCTCGAACCCACACTTGTAACAAAATACCCTCCTTTGGGTTACAGGACATTCAAAAAACGAGTGGCCGGGAGTTTTACAATTCCAGCAAATAAGCTGTTTTGCCGTGAGTTTTTCGTTTTGTAACTCCTCCACTAGCCGCGCTTGATCGTCGGTTCCCTCGCTGTCAAAAACGTCAACTTCGTATACCCTACGCGTGATTCCTCCAGGCATACGTTGAGAATACCTTTTGGCGATGTTTCTTTCGGCCCTTTTGCATTCCTCGAGAAGTTGGTCTAAATTATCAATTTTAATGGGAAAAACTAGCTGTGCCAAACCATCCTTTAAATTATCTTTCACCATTTTTACTAATTCGCTTTCTAATACGTGGATTCTCATTTGATTTTTGAGTTTAATTATTTCCGTTATGAAAGCATCAGCCGATTCATTCGGAGCCTGTCTACGTTCCATTATTTTGCGCTGTATTTCAAAATCGCTTTCAAAGTTGCGGAATTTTGTAATCAGGTGATGTTTAAATGTATTCCAGTCACATACTGGATGCTTCATACGAAAAGCCCAAAACCAAGTACTAGCAGCTCCAGTAACCAAATGGTGAAAACCCTTCATAACGATGTCCCATGAGCAATTATAATCATGCCTCAAAATCTCTACACGAAAAACGAAATCTTCTACGGTTAGTGTTTTGTTGGTTCCGTCGTACTTAACTCCCCACTTTTCTAACTGGTTAGGACTGATGGTGTTATAACCCTGATTATGCGGTGAGTTTTCAAAGCTAGGAGGTTCAAAATAATTTAGTGGACTATTTCCGAATAATTGTTGTGGTACACGTGACTGAGGTAATCGCTGTTCGAAAGGCCTTTGGTGATTGTTTGGTGGACGAAATTGTGGTTGGCGTCTATCTGGATGGTTAAATGTTGTACGAAAATCGTGATTTGGATTCGCCTGTCCAGTATTTCGCTGATTCGCCTGGTCTAGAGAATAGCTACGCTCGGAACGCAAGGATTCCCTAATTAGCTGCGGTAACATCAACTGCATATTCTGCACCTCCCTCATTATTGAAGCTTGTACCGCTCCAACCGATGCAGTGACGTATTCCCTAATCGTCAGTCCCTCATCTTCGCCTAAGCCTGGGATAACTTCTTCTGGAATTGGTGGTAAATCTTGATCCTGTTGATCCATGTTGTCAATATCGCGCCTTGCAGTTCTAATTCCTTGTCCGCTTATCTCTCTTGCTGTTATACTGCTATACGTTGGTGTACGGATAGTGATTTCACTCTCCGGCGACGAATGTGTTTGTGGTCCAAATCCCGGAGGAAATCTGATAGACATTAACGGCGTAACGGCGTTTGTCGAAATAACCGGGGCAATGTTCTGTGAGGTTGTGGTTGTTGCCGAATCCCGAGGCTGGTTATCGTCGATGGTAACGGCGTTTCGACTAGCTGACCTAAGATTCCTAGTACTCATCATAAACTGCCTACCAAAACAGATAAACTCCCTCAACCTACTCAACAGACAACCTAAAAAAAAATTCCTCAATTCAATCCGATCGACTAACCTCCAATAATAGGATACGCACAATAAATAATTAGGGTCAATACTAAACTGAAAAAAAAACGCAATCGTCTAGGACAGCTCCCGTTCAAGCCGCAAAAAAACTATCAGCACAACTCCCTTTTACAAAACCACCAGTACCAATACCGACAGTAGAATTAACAGTGGTATGGATGGAATTTTAAAAAAAACTTACTCCAAAAATTTCTGAAATCGTCGATAAATAGGTATACCTGAACCGTAGGCAAAAGACGCAATATATATATGTAAATTCAATAAAAAAATGTAAAAAATGTATGTAAAAAAAAGAAATCAATTTTATTTAAGATTATCTTTATTTCTTTGTGTAATAGTTTTAGTATTTAGTAATTCTACTATTTAATACTACAAGGTTAAATTCTACAAAAGTTTAATACTACAAAAGTTGAATACTATCAATAATTTATAGTGTTAAAATACTGAAGATAAAAAAAAATATAATTAGTATATACGTTTTGTAACACTGCAAATGCTTAAATAATGTATTTAGTAGCCAAGTTTACGAATCTGCAACTAAATTTTATTTATTTACTTGCTATATACGTTTTGTTAAACTGCCAAAAGATTAACTAATGTATTAAATAGTTAAGTCTTCGCCAATATTTTATCAAATTTTTATTTTTGTTATTTAATGTAATTATTATCTTGAGGTTGAAATGTGTAGCATAAAGTGAAATAAAGTATTTGTGGTTAAGAAAAACTAAATTGTTCGAGTCCGCGATTCATCAATCTTCCAATCAGAAGATTGAGTACGATATTCGTGATTTAGAATAAAATTGCTTTTATGCATTGTTTCCAATACAAAAAAACACGAATAAATCTAAATCTTGCCAAACGAAAGAATTTTTATGTTGTGTGAAACTTTGGAATTATTCAGTTTACGGTCATCGAAATAAAAAAAACAAAAAGAAACATCTCATCAATTTGAGTCGCCAAATCCCTTTCTCCTCTTCTCAAATACCTGAATCTAATGAACGCTTAGCTATCTAGCCGCTGGATCATGCTCGTGGTTTTTTCAAAAGATTTGATCAAGATTCTTTAACTCCCCCAGTACTAAGTTCCCTTGTCCGATGCTGACGCAACTCAGGCGTGGCACTATTCCCGTACCTTCCAGGACATACAATACCGAAAAAAAAGTTCCTAATACCGAGATCCCTATACCGAGTTTCCCTATACGATGCCGACGCACTGCAGGCATGGTGTTTACTTAACACCTTCCGCGACATTAGTCATTATATAAAAAAACAAGTACGAGATAAAAAAAATTTTAAATTGAAATGTTATAAAAGTGTGGAAGCCAGCAAAGATGATTTAAAACACCTTCAGGCTAAATAAATTTAACCCAAAGGGTTAAAACACTTTCGGGCCCCACGTTGGGCGCCATATTTTGTAATGTAATAATTGTTTGATTGGGGGAAAACAAAATTTTAAAAATTTTTCCAAAACCCTTTGCTTCGCGATGGACGTTGGCACGCTGATGTATCTGGCTGTAGCTCGCCGGGAATGGGGGGTTCGTGTCCATCTAGGTTTACTCAATTATTACCTAACTCCGTGCCGAGATGAAAACTAAATATCAAAAAAAAATGAAGCAGTATAAAAAAAACGAGCAACAATGAACTAGATACCTAAAAAAATAAAAGGTAAAGACCTAAAATTGAACGGACAGACATTTCGATGACCGAAACTTTCACACCGCGATCGTATGGCAGGACTCGAATCCTCGGGACAAGATGACATGGTCCCGGTCAGGCTGCCCACCCCATATGACAGGTTAATGTCAACCGTGACATTACCTTTTGCCTGAAAAAAAATGTTTAAGTAATGTCCCTAAACTTGACTTACCACGATTTCACTTTACTTTTAGCTACTGTTCAACCATAAAAAAAATTAGTTAACGCATTTTTAATTCCAATTGTACATATAAAAATATTTATTTACAACAGATTCTATTACGTTTGTGAATTTCTACAATACTATTTAAGAAAATTTACATTGTATATACTGAACTTAAATAAAAAGCAATCAATAAAAACGCTTCAAGTTTTTTTTCTTATAGTAACCTTCATTCATAGAAGGTATTACATAGCTTAAATAATTTGCAAATGAGTAATTTAAAAAAAAAATTTCGACAAAACTTGTATATTCAAAACATTATTTTATTTTTGGTATTTAAATATTCACTTTAGTTCTCTATTCCGCTATTTGATTTAGACGTCTATTCAAATATATAATTTCGGTATCCTAACTTTTAATTTATTTATTTATACCAAATATTTAATTTAGGTTTTTTTTTTTTTTTTTTTTTTTTTTTTTTTTTTTTTTTTTTTTTTATCCACACTATTCAAAGTATTTATTTATCTGAGTCTTTAGTTAAGTAATTCATTCAATTTGCTTTAGTTATGTCTTAAGTTACTGATCAAGTTAGTTTTAGTTATATATTAGGTTAGTTCTAGTAATTTATTGAGTTAGTTTTTTAAATATCTACTTCGATAGCTTTTCAAATAGTTATTTAATTCTATAATTATGGTTTACAAGGTTTATATAACTATCTTCTTATATATTTAGTTATATATTTATATGTTTATTTTATTTAAATGCTTATTTAAGTATTCAAATAAATATTTATTTATATAAATACCCATATAACGATTAGCTCCAATATTCACTGATCTATTGAGTTAGTTTTTAAATATCTACTTCGATAGATTTTCAAATATATTTAAATATTTATTTAAATGTGTATTTTATTTAAAAGTTTATTTAAGTATTTAAACAAAGATTCATTTATTTAAATATTTATATAACGATTTGCTCAAATATTCACCGATCTATTGAGTTAAGCATTGTTCTAATCCGTCCCTGCAGAATGGTATTCATCCGTCAAACCAAAAAAAATCATCGTCGTAACCGGTTACTAAATATATTTATTCATTCATTAAAGCTTTAATGTAATCCAAGTTAGTACTAAGGCCGACCAGTTTTGCGCGACTAACGGTTCGAATAATTTAATATGGCGTATTTTCGATTAGCGAATATTCCGAATAATGTCAGTCGATTATTCGGTTCAATGTTTACCTCGAACAATTATTCGAGCAATCAATCGCTTTATCACAAAACTTCGAGTAACTGAATACCCTAGTAAAAATCATACAGGAAAATTTTTATGTAAACTGTTAATTAGGTTGGACGTAATCTATCGAATGACTGATACAAGTAAATATTACAATATTTGGTTATAACCACCATATAGGTACATTTATTAGTTCAATCAAATATTTAAGTTTTTTTTTCCTATTAAATCTTTGATTGAATTAATAATTTGTTTTTTTTTTTTTTTAGATATTCAAGAATTTAGTTCTTATACTATTTTTCTTTGATCCTTATTATTTTTTTAGGGGATATCTAACTTCCTTCAGATTTAATTAATTTAGGTAACTGGATGGTATTCAGAAGTGCATAAATTAAAGTTAAGTACATTATTAAGGAAATCCGGTTATTAATCGACTCATTTAGGTTTGAAATGATTTCCTCCTTATCTTCCTTAAGGCTAAATTAGGTATTAGTTTTATTTTTATGTAATTAAAAAAAAACTACCTTCTTGACTTTTCTTTTAGTTATTGCTTTCTTTTTTCTTTTTTTTTCTTTTTTTTTTCTTGTTTTTATTTTTATTTTTTTTTTTTTTTTTTTTTTAGCTTTACTGACAGAGTCCAATTAAGTTAAGGTTATCTAATATTGTTAGAAAAAATATCAGGCATAGAATAAGGTTAGGGTTGAAATTATTACAAGTATAAAAATTTGGATTAGAATAGGGTTTATGCTAATAAGGTCGAATACGAAATTTTATGATCAATTCATTGATTCAATATATTTAAATTACTGCAACTCCTTTTTTTTCAATTTTTACGAAGAAACAAAAACTATTTGTTTTGTCAAAATACTGTCTGAAACTCTAGGGGCCAAAATTTAATGTTTTCTTTTGTCAAATAAATGTTACCTGGAGGATTTAAAATAATGGTATTATCCACGAATGCTCTCTCTAATGGGCCACTGGTTAGTCTGATGTTGGTTACAGATGGTTGCTACTATTTCTGGAAGTTTCCTGGGTCAATGTGGTACGCTGAAGTGATTTTCGATGCTGTTTAGTTGTCTGGTATTTGTTCTTTTTTTATTTAGGGATGTTTTTATAGCTATTTTCCATGGGTTTCTTATTGTTAAGTTATAGATGTTTGTTAAAGAGGGTTGTTGTATCTGGCTGCCGTTGTCATCGTGGTTAAAGGTTTTGGCCTTATGCCGGTTGTTGGATTCGTTACAGGTGGTTATTATAGTTGTATCTTTACAGGTGGTAATTATAGGTGTTTCTTTACAGGTGGTAAGTATAGTTGTATCTTTACAGGTGGTAAGTATAGTTGTATCTTTACAGGTGGTAATTATAGGTGTTTCTTTACAGGTGGTATTCTGGGCACTTCGCCATGCGGTATTTACATTTCATTGTTTCCTTAGGATCCAAAGTTTCTTTTTCTCCTTTCTGGACAGCTTTTCTGGTACAATTAAGCCCAAATACGATACAGCTGGCACTTCACAGGGATTGTCTTGAAATTACGAATCCAAATTTGATTCAATACGAAGGCTCAAAAAAAACGGAATCAAAAAAAAATGTGGTTTTGTTGCGTGATACCGCGCTTTTACACGTCATTTTTTTAATGGTTGCCATTTTTATGTGTGGTTGTGCGCCATTTTGAATCTCCAGTTGTCAAGCACGTTTTTTTGTTTTTGTTTTTTTTTTTTTGTGGTTGACCCGTTGTTTCTTAAAGCCTCGTTTCGATTACCCTGAACACTGCTAGTATGTACACTAGAAATAATGCAACCGAAATTTTTTTTTTGCAAACTTCTATTTTTTTTCTACGCACTTTAATTTCCTCGATGGTGTAATTAATGTCATGGCAGAAATTCTTATTTATTTTATAGCACTTTAATTTAAATTTATTCGTATGAGCTATTAGGCTATAGATTTTAAAGATCTCTTTCGTCCGTTTTTCTTTTTAATTATTTAGAGATATATGTTGGTTACTAAGTTTTTTGTTTCACTACCGCCATCTTGTTTTGTCTTCAAAAAAAAAAAATTAACAACACTTCTTTTTTTTCTTAATCTTTATTACCTTTCCACACTGCAGTTACTGAACGAATGAACGTTCCTCTTCTCGAAACATCCAAACTGTCAAATTTTCTTTTTGACAGGTATTCTGGTCAACGCCCTAAGTAATCCAGATTTGTCTACCTTATAGGGTTGTATTTTTTTGTACTCAAATGGTGATGACACCCAGAGATGGATATAAATAAGCGTTTTATGTGTAAAAAAAAACACTTAATCCAAATCAACCCTCTTGTCCGTCACAGTTTTGTATTCAATTCTTTAACAGTGAATAAAAATCGTTTTCTTAAATAACCTCTCTAAAATATGCAATCGAAAGATTAATATTCTGAACCCTTAAATAAGACCATTTAACTTGTTTAATTAAGTGCCAATTTGAAATGTTTTCAGTTGCACGCAACGAAAATGTAATTAAAATGAAAAAAAAAGAAATCAGTTATTTACCATTCAATTGTTTCAAATAGAAGAGTTACAATGTTGTAAGCAGTGTTTAAAAAACTTAAGTCAAAAGTCGAAAAGTCGCAAAATTTTAACTTTTCAATGCTTTTACTTTTCTCTGCTTTTTAAAATCAAACACTGATTCTGTTAAAACTTATGAAAACAATCGGCAGTCGTGTGCTAAGTTTTCTTCTGCTTTTGATAAGTTAAAAAAATCAAAAATAAAAGCAGTGTCTTTGCTTTTGAAAGTTGTCAGAAGTCGCAGTCCTAAAAGCAGGCAGTCTTTTAGTTTTGTACATTTTTAACAGAAAAATATTCTCGTTTCTCTTCTGTTTTTTTTTACATATATACTTACTCACACACAGGGGTGCCAGATGATGTTGGTAAAAAATCGGCATATTTAAAAAAAAAAATCCGCAAATTGAAAATGTCTATTTTAAACACAAGAAAACATGTTTCTAATAACAAAATCGAAAAATTCAGCATTACATATAAAAAGTAAACGTTTTACAACGGCTTATGTAAATTTATATATTGTAAAGTTCAGCCCTATTTAATTACATTCAATGAAAAATTCAATGAAGCGGATTTAAGCGATACGGAACAAATTTTTTTTTTTTTGGGATTTATAAAAAAATATTTTTAATTATTCTAAAAATACAAATATTTTTGTCAAAAACTAAAAAATAAATGCTATGGCGATTTTGGCGATTTTTGACATTGAATTTGGCGAAAAAGTTCAAAATCAATCTGACAACCCTGCTTGGGATTTATAATTTGCAAATAACTTTTTGCTTCTGCGACTGTTTGCGACTTACAAAAGCAAAGAGATTGATTTTACTTTTACTTGCGAAACTGTTCAAAAGAAAAGAAAATCAAAATCACAATTTTTAAAACAACTGCTGGCAAAAGTTTCGTTCAATTGGTTGTTTTTCGTTTTGTGATTTTGCTTTGACTAAAACTGTTGTTGATTTCAGAAGCACAAGCAGAAGTCAAATCAAAAGAAATGAAAGTTATTGCAGTTTTTTAAACACTGGTTGTAAGTTACTTAAGTTTACAAAATGCGTTTTCCCTTTTATTCGTTTTTATATTTGATTGTGACCAGAATATTTTTGTGGTAAAGAAAAGAGTAGAGCACGTGACGGAAATAGGTTGTGTAATATGCATTCGCGATTGCTACTTTAAATATAAGGCACGCGCTATAGACGGAGGAAGTGAGATCGAGATTGCGATAGTCGCGCATGATTTCTTACGCTCTCACGAAGAATTTTTTAAAAAAACTATTAAATAAATAAAAATTGAGAAACATTCTTATATAATTATCGAAATTAAAATTTTAAATAGAGCTGAATAAATCAAGACGCATTTAACAAGGTAGACTCATTTGGAAGAACATTACAGAAAAACTCTTCTTGTTAACACATATTCACATATTTTCGCTCATACATAAGAAATTGGACAATTCGGTTTTCGTGCTCTCCCTAGTAAGTTTACCTTGTTAAATCTGCCTTAGAATAAACGCAATGCTTTGTGTTTTTTTTTCAGAGTTCCAATTAGTCGGTCAATATTCACTCATGGTCATGAACAAAAATTTGTAATCTCTGTTTAAACTCGTGTTTAAAACAAACAAAAATATTGTGCCTTTATTTATTCTTGAATAAAAGTATTTGCATTGTTTTTTTTTTTTTTTTTTTTTTTTTTTTTTTTTTTACAAAACACATGAGATAATAGCTGTATTCATTTACTATAAATTGTTACGAATTTGTAACAATTGTTTCTGGAAAGTGTTCATTTGTTCATTCAAAATTTGCAAGTTGAGAGCGGCAAAAGAGAGAAAAAAATTCTTGCAAATTTTTACTGGTAAATTTTTTACATGCAAACATTTTTGAAACAGCTGTTTAATTTTTTTGTTTACAAGACAAACTTTTCCAATAGAAGTTTTAAATAAGGATATTTTGCAAAATTTATAAGTTAATGTTGATTTTTAAAATTATTAATAATATTAAAAGATTTTGTTTGTTGTGCTTAATTCCCTTTTTAAATAATTGATAAAAAAAAAAATACTGAAATTTATTGTTGGAGGATAAGCTGTTCCTATGCGCATTTCACTGGTTGCTTAGGCCAGATCATCAGGAAACGTTCTCCTAAATAATTTTAGAAAAGCCAAAGCTATCAGCAAACAAGACTACAGAGGGAATGAGAATTACCTACAAACACTCAAAAAGTCTTTTTTGCAACGATATCAAAGCTTAAACAAAATACCAAACAATAAATCAGTGATGAGTTTTATCTTTTCTTACATTTCCCGCTAAACAATAAAAGCACTTTGTTTTTGTTTTTAATATGTTTTTTCTTTATCCACTTACAACAACAATTCTGTTGTTTTCACGAATAATCGCGTAAGTCGGTTTTTACCGAAATTGAGATAATGATGTCAAAGTGCTACATTTTGCATTAGGTTTTTATAAGTATTAAGCTTTTTAGAATATAATGTAGTATTATTAATTTTTTTTTCTGCTAAAAACAACTTAAGTTAACTGTTTAATGAAATATTTTGCTATTATAACGATTTATGTCGACATACATCGCCAAAAATTGTAAAACTGCTGAATATGTTTCCAAATAAAAAGCATAAGTGATGTTATGTTGTTATTCGTGCAAAAAATATGAAAGTATTTTTTGAAAATTTTTCTATTAATAACAACTAAAGTCGTAAAAATAACAACGTAAGTCGTCATGTGTAATTAAAAAGATAACATTTATTTTCACAAAAAAGAACTTATGTGCAGATATGATGTTATATTGCACACACTTAATGAGTCAATCAAACATATGCATTTTTAATCCTTTTACAGATTGTGATCCTATGAGGATTTTTTCATGAAAACTATGTATAATACGTAGAAAGTCACTGTTAAGAGGATAGTAAAGAAAAAAATTTAAAAAAGAATCTACAGAAGCCGCAATTGAAAAAAATAGTTGTTTTTTCTCTCCTGAAAAGTTTGGTTTTATAACTTACGCGATTATTCGTGAAAACCACAGAATTAATGTTGGGAGAATTCCAACTAATTGTAGCGCTTTTTTACTATTTGTACATAAAAGCTGCCACATCATATAGTGCAACAATTGTTTTTTTGCTGAATAACCCTGCGGCCACACGATCAACTTTTTGTTGATAGTCTTTTACATATACTGTTTGTCAAAATTAACATAAATTGAAAGCTGTGACGTAGGCTACACGCAATTTTTAAGCAATTTTCTTTCAAGATGTGATCAAGAAAACACTTTATACTGACAAACGAAAAATTTGCTCACTAAACTTCTAATCAGCTGTTAAATTGAAAGTAAAATTGCCAAACAAATGGATGGTTAAAATTGAGAGCAATCTCGTGGCCAATTTAAAAAGAATTGAAAGACAAAAATTGATCGTGTGGCCTCCAAGTAATTAAATAAAAAAATAAATATAAAAAAAATAATAAAATTACTTTCCTTTTTTCGTCCATTTTCTTAACACACTTTTAGAAAACAATTAAATATAAGTAGTTAAAAGTCATAAAATTTTACAACTAAAACATTTGCATCATTGTAATTTTTAATATTTTGTTTTTTTATATTGAAGATTAAAGGGCATAATAAACCACACAAATAGCTTGGCAAACATGTTAAAATTTTACGTTTGTACAAATATTTTGTGTTGTTAATTGGCGTGTATGCTGTTTGGACAAACATTTGAAGCAATGTTTGCAGAAATATTAAAATTTTTTAATATTTGGCAGGCATGTTGAATATTTGTCAAACTTTTTGTGGTGTCTTGTGCAAAAATTAATCATTTTAGCAGAAAATTTGCTGTTAATTTATTTTAGCAGCATTGTTTCCTCAAAACAGCTCGTTGCTTAGAGCACTCTATACCCCAAATTATTTTGCTTTTTTTTATAGTTGTGCTGCCAGTTTGCATAATTGTTAACATCTGTAAACCATATGGTAGCTTTGATTTTCCGGGCAAATTTACCGAAATAGGTGAACATATACATTAAAAAAAAAAACAATTATTAAATTATAATCGATAAAGACTAAACACCATAGTATTAACTAGGGTATTCATTTAATCGGGCTTTTGCTTTAATCGGACAATCGCTCGATTAATTAACCGAGGTAATGGTTTACTCGGCTAATAATCGGTTAATTTTGTTATTGATCGGTTAACCGATTAATAAAGTTTTTTTTTCTAAATTAAGTAATTTCAATAAATAAAAATTCATAAATTATTTATTATTTGGAGTTTATTAGTAAAAAAACCCAATAACATAACAAACATAAGACCTCTTAAAGGAGCAAACCAAAAAATAATTAACAAATATGTAATACATATTTTTTAATTACTACGTATCTATTGTGCATTAATTAAAAAATTAATTTTTAGATCATTTTAATAGTTTAAGGAGATCTAATAAAATTATCTTTTTCACAAATAATTTGGTTTAAGCGATAATTTTTTTTGTTTTGATAAAACTTGACTTGGAAAAATTCTTTCATTTAGAGAGAAATCGAAAGCAACCCATTTCACCGTCCTTTTGCTGGATTTCTCTGAACATATAAAATCTTCCATTATGCCATTAGAGTCCTGTTTTAATTTTTTTAAATTTTTAACACTTCTTATTGTTTCGGTTAATTCTGTTAAAAGATTGATATGAGAAGATATGAGAAGAAACCAATAACTAAACACATACTTATAAAAAGTACGTGAAAGAAAAAGCTGTTGACAGCAAAAACTTATTTAAAATCAAGATCACCTTCTTTGTTTGTATGAAAAAATATTTTCTAAACACATACCTTTTGTATATGAGTCAAGGAAAATAATTAAAAACATATAAAAATATGTTAAAATACTAAAAGAAATCTAAAATTTTTATATCGGTTAATCGACTGAAATTACCCGGCTTAATCGAAAAAAAACCAAATTTAAATTAACCGTCAGTTAATCGGGTTGTACTTAATCGGTTAACCAATTAACGGTTAACCGAATGAATACCCTAGTATTACCATACGAATTTTCGAGATTTAACCTTATTTGAAAACGATGGGCAGTCATGGTCTCAAAAAAACAAAGTTTTATTAAGAGGTTAGGACTCATATAAGTTATTTGGGGTGAATATTATCTAGATATTAATAGTCCTATGAGATTTGTTGTCTTAATGGAATTTCAGGGACGGTCGCTTAATTGTTTATTAATGTTAATATTTAAAAGGAACTTACAGCTATTTATAGATGAGAGTTTTGTCCAAATGTGAGTCGATTCGAAAAGAAATTTGTTTACAGTAAAATATTTTTGCGGCGAATGTAATCTAAACTTGTATTTTGCGCACAAAGTTACCATGGACAAACAACCAGCTAGAAGGACGGATGGACATCGTAAGATCACTTTAAACAGTGATTCTGAGTCGGTCGGTACACTTAAAGATTGGTCCAGATTTCTATGTATTAGATACATCGCCAAAAACGTATATAATTTTTTCTTAATTTTTGCTTATATAAATATGTATAAAATTTTAAACTTTAAAATACCATTTATCTTTAATGACAACCTGTTTTGGCTTATAATTTTACAGTAGAAACTAAATGTAGTTGGCGAAGTTGAAGCGACACGTTGGGTATACAGATAGATATTTAAAACAGAAAAATCAGCGAAAATGCTCTTTTAACTAAATTATGCAAACAGATGCAGTCAAGGTTAAAATATGGAAAATTATGCACTAACAAATCGATGCAAAAGTTCATAAAAAGCTCTAAACCCGATAAATATATTGTTTTTGCCTTCATTAGTAGCACAAGGTAAAACATGCAATTGCATATTTCTGTGGTTTTCATGGGTAACCGCGTACGTAATTTTTTTCGATTTTGAGATGTTGATGCCATATTGCTTAATTTATAACGCAATTTAACATGGTTCTTAAAATTTCTAAAAAAAAATATGAACCAATTCCGATTTTTTTTTTATTTAATGACCAATTTCAAAAAGTTCAATACCTCGCCCATAGTTCGATCTAGAATGTTTTTTCCCCGCTATCCTGAAAAATTTGATTTTAAGACATACGCGGTTACCCATGAAAACCATAGATTTATGGTTTCCCTGGTGATTACATATCTTTTTCTTGTAAGCATTCGTGACCGTGAGACAAAAGCTGCTCACTCATACAGCTCTACTAAAGGATTTGTAAAAAAAAACTATCGTTTAATGATATTTGATTTGGTGATTGAATTGTGTTTGTTTTTGGGGGAGTTTTAAATGGGGTTTTTAGAATAATACTAATTGAATTTTTAAATAAAATATTTTTCGCTATGTGGAAATTTTTTGTTGGTGACGTAATGAAAACTATTTAACGTTAATAATATTTCCTTTTGATGTAACCAATTAAAATTTTTTTGGAAAAACTTTCGATAACTTCTTGGCAGTTTCGCGCCTTGAATCATTTGTGGTCCATTTGCTGAAACTCTATAGTTAAAGAAAATTACGGAAAGTGGTTAAGGCATTATATCTGGTGATCTTAGTGGCCTAATCGCTTAAGAATATCATGAAATTGTTCTTCTCGGGAATTTCTTTCGTTGCTTTTAAAACAAGAGATCATCAAAATCCCCAATAGCCCAAAATTAAGTTGTCAATATAAAACGATATTGTAATTTACATTAATAGCAAATAGCCAAATGACTCCAACAGACAAAAAAGCAAATTTGATGTAAAAGTGGCCGCTACAAGCGAGATATGATAACTCAGCACTGTATGTTCTTACGTGATTAAAGTGCTTACCTCTTCTATGCATGTCTTTAGAGAATTTTGAAGTTCCCAACTTTTTTGAAGAAACAAAAACACAGAAAATTAAAATTTAATGGGGAATGTTTATTATCATTTGAAAGAACATTCTTTGGCATTTATTTTTTTAAGATTATGTCTATCAAATGTTGGCTGTTGCTACGTCGCAGATGGTCCATCCGTTGAGTCCAATTTTCGATGACTCGTTCGAGCATTTCGACTGGTAACTGGCGAATGACACGCGTGATGTTTTCCTCCAAGGCCTGAATCGAAGCGGGTTTTTCCGCATAAACTTTAGACTTTACATATCCCCACAGAAAAAAGTCTAACGGTGTGATATCACACGACCTTGGCGGCCAATCGACCGCCCCAAAACGTGAAATTATAAGATCACCGAAGTGTTCTCTCAATAAATCCATTGAATGATGCGATGTGTGGGAAGTGGCTCCGTCTTGCTGAAACAAAATGTCGCCGAGATCACGAGCTTCAATTTCAGGCATCAAATAGTCGGTTATCATAGTACGATAACGGTCGCCATTGACGGTTACGTTCGCACCGGCATCATTTTTAAAGAAATATGGACCGATGATTTCACCGGCCCACAAACCACACCAAACCGTTGTTTTTTCTGGATGAAGTGGCAGTTCTTGAATCTCTTCAGGTTGCTCTTCGTCCCAAATGCGGCAATTTTGTTTGTTTACATACCCATTGAGCCAGAAATGAGCCTCATCGCTGAACAAAATTTGACTCGAAAACGTCGGATCTTCTTGGAACTTTCAAGAGCCCATAGAGCGAAGCGATGTCGCTTGGGAAGGTCGAGCGGCTTCAGTTGTTGCACAAGCTGTTTTTTGTACGCTTTCAATTTTAGATCTCGACGTAAAATGCGCCAAGTCGTTCCATACGTCAGTCCGAGTTGCTGCGAACGGCGCCGAATCGACTCTCCACGGTCTTCGTGTACACTCTCAGCTACGGCCACAATATTTTCTTCACAGTGTGCTTGACGTGGTATATTCGGTCGAATATTATCCAATAATGAATGCTGGGTCTCAAAACGGGTGATGGTGCTGCGAATAGTACGCTCAGTAGGCCGATTATGTTGACCTTAAGTTGAGCGAAGTGCACGAAACACATTCCTCACAGAACGTGAATATTCGTAATAAAGTTGAACTATTTGTAAACGTTGTTCAGCCGTAAGTCTTTCCATTATGAAATGCCAAGCAATACTAAACAAAAATAACATGACACGACTCACACGTGATCTGTCAAGAAAAGGCTATTGAAAAAAGTATCTCTACTTGAATCACCCATTAGTTAGAAAAACATGCCTGAGTAATAAAACGTAAAAAAAATAAATAATTAAAAATTTTGTATATTTAAAAATCATGAAAAATCCAAAACGGGGAAAAGATACATAGATCATAAAAATCGATGAACGCGCTTCGCTCTAATCCACAATTAAATGAAGGTACCCCATTTTTAAGTGAAGGAAAAAACGTCCATAAACAGAACAGCAGCAAACGCACACACATAATAAAAAATTTTATTTTTGTATGGAAATCGCGATTTTTATCAATTCAGTTTTCTCAGTAAATTGTGAATTAAATCCAAAGTTGTGCACCGATTACAATGAAATAAAGCTCATTTCTAATAAGATTTATCTATGGCGTACTAAATTCGAAATATATTTAACTAAATGTGTTTAGACCACATTTTTATTTTATTTGAATTTTTAAAGAACAAAAATTAAATTTCTTTTATACAAATTATTATTTTGTTTCAAAACGTCAATGAAAAAAACTATTGGGCAGAAACTATTGGGTAAATTTAAAACCAATGTTTGTATGAAGCGGGAGTGCCTTAGTTTTGGACATAACATTATATCGTGAAAACTCAAGATGATAGAAAAAAACCAAGTACAGATTTGGATTCAGCGTGCCAAATAACCTTTAAAACAACATTCAGGTCTTAACAGTGATGGAAAATTCAGTTCTATGGTACTATTTTCCGTACTTTTTCTTTTCATAAATACCACAGTACCCCCACGTCAGTTTTAGTACTCTTTTCTTTTTATGCTTATAAAGAAATTCAGGGTGAAATTTTTTTATTTGACACATATTCTACGTGTCAATAACATACAGGGAAGGGAACACATACAATTTATTGTTATTTTTCGTTTCATGTTGCTAAAATATTTGTATTCTGCAAGCACCAATGATATTTTAAATGCGTGTTTCTATATCTGTATAGCGTAATATGTATTTACTTTTTTTACTCACCAATAGCTAACAAACATATTTTGAACACCACTAGAACATATAAAATAAATGTTTTGATTGGAAATTAAGAACGAAAATTAAACGATGCACTGAAACTTTGCAAAAAAGGAGGCATACATACACTCAGAAAAAATACCAATGTCAAACTAACCAGGCGCAATGCTGATTGAAAATCAGGGGAATGTGTTCACAATCATTCTAAAATAAAAACATATGTTGTCTTCTTTTCACTGTTTTTCAAACTCAAACTAAATTGATTTTACATTAAATTCACGCTGCTTCAACTTGAAATAACCTTAGAACAACGTGATTCGTAGTGTTATTTCAATATCAATGTCATTTTGCTCTCAACTTTGCTGAAATGTTTTTTTAAAAGAAAAAATGTTGTTCGCAAGTTATTGTAAAATCATGTAAGATTAACATGAAGTAACTAGTAAGTGAAATCACTGCCGAAAAATGTTAAATCAACCGCGTTTTAGACGATTTTACATTGATTTTTTTTTCTGTTTGTATGTACTTTTGCATTTACATATATTTTTATATCAAAATGAATTAATTTTTTATTTTTATATTTTTTGTGTTTTTTGAGTATATTGTTTTATAAAAAGTACCAATATGTTGAATAAAGTACTCTTTTGCTTGGTGGTGAGTACCATCTCAATTTTTCAATTTTCCATTACTGGGTCTTAATAAACAAAAACTATCGTTTCCTTGTGTAATAAATTTATTGATGTGTTTTATTGTTGCCAAAACTTTATGACCAAAAATGACTAAATTCACAGGAAAAATAGCTTAAAAATGGCTAAAAACTTTTTTTATTTAAAAACACGTTTAAATTCAATAACAAAACAATAGTAGTTTTTTAAAAATATTTTAAAATGAAATTTTAAATATAAACCAATTTGTTATATTAACAGTCTAATTCATAAACGCATTATTGCAGCTTTATAAGTCATTAATAAGCAAAACTCCAAAAAAGAGTATTTATAAATGTTTAATAGCCTTTTAAAAGTTTAATAAGCCTTTCATGTTTAATAAAGTGTCATTTCAATGTTTGTTTATGTATATAAAATGTTAATAATTGCGTGAAAAATTAAACATTTTTGCCTTTTTATTTATTTTAATAAAATCGTTTTATAAAAATAAAAACTAGCAAAAATAACAATGGATATAGAATATTTGATTTCCAGAATTGTGCTAGTATAATAAATTTGTGCAATTAAAACCATTTTTAAAAAAACGATAATGTTAGAATCCATCGTCGAAACATCGAGTGCAAGACGTCCCAAAACTTTTGGGAAGAAAATCAATCCCTTTACAATTCTAGAGGAGCTATTCAAAGCAAGATATCGGTTCAACAAATCCACCGTAAAAAATTTTTACGCCGGAAATTGAATTAGATAGAAGATGTAGCAGAAGCATTGCGATGTTGGGGTCGAAGAGAAGTATGTATGATTGCAAAAAAAATGTCGTTTGTTCAAAACAATAAAAAATTAAGTTTTAAAATTTATTATTTCACAAGTTTAACTAAATTTTAATAATTCCCAAAAAAAAAAAGCGCAAACATATTAGATTAAAGTTAAAAAAAAACAAATTATAGATACATCAGAATAATAAAAAAAATAGTTATGCAAAATCAACTACATTTAAGTTGGTATTTGATACCTGTTGTAGTCGGCGGGGAAAAACGTATTTAAACACAATCTTTTTTCAACATCTTAAATTTTGTAACTTTGTCTGGTAGTGAAAAGCGTTTAACCCTCGGTCTTACGCATTTTTAGATTGGCACATTCGTAACACATGAGTCTAGCTAGACCAAACAAAATTTTCATTATACTTAATTCGAAAAAAAAAAAAATTTTTTGTTTTTAATTAATAAATTAAATTTTAATTAAATGATATTATACACATTTATAATATAAAAATAAAATACGAATTAATATGCGTACATATGCATATTATTTTTATTTATTATATGCAAATTAACATCTTTTGAGCTATTAAAATATTTCTTAAAAAACAAGGTCGTTTTATTTCTTAAAAAGTAAATATATATGTGTGTATAAAACATGCAGTACAATTTTTTTGTAATAAATACAAAATAGGTTTAGTAAAATAAAAGTTTTAGCGTAATGGATTTACTTTGCAACTGAAACATGTAAAATCAATTTTAGAATATTTCTGGGCAGCCAGTGCCATAATGCCCAAAATACTACAAAAGAAAGCAAAAGTCCATCTTTCTGTAGATAGGTTTGTTGTAAAATGTAGTTGCCTTCGCTTTTATTTCCGTGTTCAACTAGATTGCTTGAGGTTTTATCGCCTCGCCTTCACACTATTTTAATTAATGGACAGTTAAAAGTAAATTGACAGATTTATTATTTTTTTTGGCACATATGTTGGTGCAAATTGAAAAAAAATCTCTATGGAATCCAAACAATGACGAAAATAGGAATATAAAGTTAAGAAGCTTGTATTATGAAAAAATAGCTGAAACAGTTGTGCGACCACTATTACAGTACGACTTTGAGAGCTGAAGGATAACATTTTTGCTTTGAATGAATTTCATTTAAAAATTCCATATGACAATTTTGTGCTGCTTTATCATCAGGAAGTCGATGTTCGTATGTTCTGCCATCGTCAAAGTGTCAATTGCGGTGATAAGACATCGCTCTTCTGTAAGTTGTCTGAATGCAACAAAATCACCGAGTACTGTTGTGGGTAATACCAGCTGCCAGCAAAATTGCGATTAATGCATCTATTTTTTTTTCAATCGAGGTCAAGTCTTCCTTAACTTTTGGTTTTGTATCAACATCAGCGGCTTCGGATTCATTTTTTCCATACCAATTTGTTTTAATAATGATTATAAATGCAATATTTGGTATGCAAAATCTCTTGAAGGCCTCAATTGGAATAGAGTATTCTACCATTGGTCCAACTTTAAAACGCATATTATTTTGACGCAGCATATACCAACATCTGCATACTGATTATTCGATTTCGTTCCATCTTTACCATAGAAATAAACATCGGCAGAGTTTGATTGACTTTTTTGTGCACGCAGTTTTTCTTCATCATTCTGAGAATCACATGATTCATTCGGTTTTATGACCATATTATTTTTATCAGATGAACAATTGAATTTCAAACCCTTCTTCAACAGCTTTTCCATGCTATAAACCATTAGCCTTCGTTATTCGCATGTAAAAATCTGCATCTGATGCGACTTACTTGAGTTACTAGTTAGTGTGCTTGTTGTTTTGTTTTACAAATTGAGAACTAGATGGAGTGACTCGTTTGTGTGTTTAATAGATTTAAATAAATAACAACATATAATTGCACAAAAAATAATTAAAAACAGAAAAATGTTAAAAATACAGCATTTTCAATACAAAATATATGTGGGTCTGGCCAGACCATATATGTTACGAATGTGATGTGTGCAGTAAAATATTCGAATAAGTTTCTTCCATATCCTTTCCAGGATATCGTTTTTAAATGCTTATAGCCCACTAAATACTAGAAGGGAACCTGAAATTTCAAGTCTCTACCTGAGTGTTAAATTTATTAAAATAACATTACAAATTGAAAAAGGTCTGGACAGAAACATGTGTAAGACGAAGGGTTAAATTTTTTTTTTTAGTTATTTTAAAATAATGTTTTCTTTTTACTTTTAACAGGCTACCTATACAATCGCTTGTTCTTTGTGTGCATTAGAGATGAGCGATATTTCTGTACCTGTGATTTAATCACTGTTACTGAAAAATCACGAATCACAGTTGTGTCTAAATTTGTCAAGTAACAGGCACTTGCTCAGTCGTTCTTTTTGCTTTTTGTCACATACAAAAATTGCACAGAAAAAATTATTAAATTTCTCCTATCACCAAATTTGTTCTAAATTCATAATATCAAGCAAACAAGTTGTTGATTTTGCACCTTTTACCAAAATGATTATATTGCTTACTAAAAATTTTAAAATTTTGAAAAAATATTTTTAATAAATGATATTTTTAATTATAAAAGTGATCAAAAAACTTTAAAATATTAAACAATGTGTTAATTTATTTAAATAAATATTGACAATTCCCAACAACAATTCTACATGTTTAAATTATTTTATTTTAAACGAAAAAAGTCAATAAAGATTTTTTGTTATTTAATTAAAATTTTAATTGAAAATTTATTTCAAAACAACTAAAATATTAATTAAATCAAAATAAAATTTTTAATTTTTTTCAGCAAAAAAAATTATTGATTCAATTATCACATTAATTAAATTAAAATACTTTTTAAACCATTGTTTTAATTGATAAAACACTTTTTTCTGTGTATGATATTTCACTGTTTGTGCGGGTAATGGCGTTTCTTGAGTGCAATGGCGAATAATGTTGGTGTTCCTTTCATTCTATCTTCTATTTTATAAGTCTTTTTTTAAGCCAAAGCTTATTTGTTTCAGTATGTATGTATGTATATGCAAGTAAACAGCTTTGAAAGCTCTTATAATTTGTTGTTGTTTCTTTGCAAAGTACTTACAAAAGCTATTGCTAAAGCTCGCGCATTGTACATATAGCTTGGACACACTTGCAATAAAATCACTAAAAACTGTCAAACCGTGATCACAGTCACAGTTTTAAGGAGCAGTGATTTTTAAATCACGTTCACTAATCACGATGTTTTTTAAAAATCACGGGATCGCTCATCTCAAGTGTGCATAACCAGACAAAAATGACAATTAAAATAACATAAATATACAATAGTAATAAAAGCGTTTAATTGTTAAACCACTGCTATTAAGCGTTTATAAATCAGACTTTTTATTAGAGGTTTATAAAACAAAAAGTGCTTGATAACTATTGTAAACATTAAAGCTGAAATAAGAAATTTTTATGAATTAGACCATAAATATTTTAGCATTTAAAAAATTAAACTATTGATAAATTCGATGTCGCTATTGTTCATCTCATTAGACTCAATTGTGCCTATTAGTTTTAAATATTTTGAAGGTGAATAATAATCATTACCAAATTTACCCAACCTTTTGAGTCCAAATCTACAATAAAAAAAATATAAAAAATATTTTATTGTTATGGTAAAAATATTTCCCTAATTGATCAAATCGAGTTAACGGTTGCTAAATGTAACCTATTTCTCAAATTACGTTTAACGAGGTTTACTGGGTTAAATACCCTCTCTACTTCAGCATTAGACCATGCAAGTGAGAGGAACTTTATAGTACTCTCTGAAGCACCTTTATATGGAAATACTTAAGACCAGAAAGAAACAGTATTGTTTGTTTTGATCCATTTTTTAAATCTAATATTTGAATGAATACTGTTCCTTTTGTTTTGAAAGATGTTTCAGCATTTATTAAAGTTGTGAATTAAATTAAATGCGTTTTAATTGTTAAAAATTTTTATTTTACTTTTAGCAATTTTATAAATTTTTATAAGAAAATCAAAATTAATATTTCAACGGAAAACGGCAAAAAATTATGGCTAAACCAGTTGAAAATGGCTATATCTAGCAACTAAATGGCTAAATTGGCATGGCTGATTGTAACTGAGACTAATAAAATTAATTTTTTTAACTCCTAAATTTAATTTTAACATACAAAGGGACAGAAGGACAAGCGAACATCATTTAATCAAGAATAAGGATCAGTTATAATTTTAATATTGTAGAAATTAGAAATAAAATGACAAATTTATAAATAAAATTTCTACCTGTAATGAAGTGTTAAAAAACCAAAATGTGCATGTTTGAAATTTCATTACAAATTTCTATATGGCCGATGGACATAGTCCAATCAATCAACATAAACAGTGGTCTGATTCGAATAGTATTATTTAGTGGCCTAATAAATATCAGCACAATCGCATATTGCCCTCTTTGGTGGTGGTGGTGTAGGGTAAAAACACTCGAATAAGTGTTTAAGTATTACACTATTATTTTAATTATTCTCTTATTTTTAACTTTTCTTTTCGTAAAACAACCATTATCTTATTACTTTAAAAACCCATGTAATTCTCCTTGAACAAAAACAAAAACATAACTAAAAAAGTTTTATTTTCTAGAATAATACATGTAAGTACACTTTCATCATCCTCTTAACAAATTTAATAAGACACACTAAAAATATAATAAATCTTGTTAGCACCTTTTTTTTACAATTTTATGATTTTGTTGAGTTTTCTGCATAGTAATGACTTTTGCCATTAAAGACAAAGATGTCATTTCGAATATTATTTTAGATTTTTATCTTTAACATGGTTTTTTGTTGACACTTACTCGTGTCTGGCATTAATGGTGGTGCTGGTACTGGCTGGTGTCACTGATGCTGCCGCTGTTGCTGCTGCACTTCGTAGAAACATGAAAATAATGAAGATTTTGAAAATGTTTTTTTATGCTTTTGCCCGTCTGTGTTGAAGTTTCTTTATTCTTTTTTTGTGCTAAAGATGATATTATTATAAAGATGTTTCAAAATAGTTGGAAAGATGGGAAGTTATCCTAAAAGTTGATTGTCCATTAATATTTTATAATGGCAAATTTCATGATAATTCTAACTTAAGGTTGTTCACGAAAGACTGGTTATCAGGTTATATGGCTATTTAGTTATATTCGCAACAACAAAATTCATTTATTTAATTTTTTTTTTAAATATATTTTGTTGCTGTTAATATAACACATAACCCTATAAGCTGAAAATCCGCCTTTCGTGAACAACCCAAATGTTGAATATAAAAATTGTTAATAAAGCAATTGGGTTGTTAACGAAAGGCTGGTTATCAGGTTATTTTTATTTAGCTTATGGTTATTTAGCTATATTCACAACAATAAAATATATTTGCCGTATTCACAAAATCCCTTGTATCGTTGTATCGATTGTATGTTGTATTAAAATACATACACAGAAAATAGTTTTTTATTAATTAAAAAAATTGTTTAAAAAGTATTTAAATGTAACTAATGTTTATTTTTTTTTTGTTTTTTGAATATTAATTAAAAATATGATTTTGACTTAATTAATATTTAAGTTGTTTTGAAATAAATTTTTAATTAAAATATGAATTAATTATCAAAAAATATTAATTGAGTTTTTTCGTTTAAAATAAAATAATTTAAACTTGTTGAATTGTTGTTGGGAATTGTCAAATTTAATTGAATAAACTAACTTATTGTTTGAAAGGCAAAGATTTTTGATCATTTTTTTAATTAGTATTAAAAATAAAATTTATTGAAAAAAAATATTCACCAATTTTAGTAATCAATATAATCATTTTGGTAATAGGTGCAAAATCAACAACTTGTTTGCTTGATATTACGAATTTAGTATAAATTTGGTAATTAGAGAAAACTTTTAATTTTATCTGTGTAGTTCATTATTGTTTTTTTATTTATTTTTTTTTTATTTAAAGGGGTTTGTGAATACGGCAATGTATTAAAAAAAATTTTAAATATATTTTGTGGCTGTTAGTATAACTACATATAACCTGATAATCCGCTTCTCGTGAACAACCCATATACTTTAAGCTTCTTTTGTTTAATTTGATGATTTGAAAAATTATAGACTTCTAGTAAATAAGAAGGAGAATTCTTTTTTTTTATCCTCCTCTGCTAGGGGCATACTTATTTTGTTGTGCCATGTGAAACTTTTTAGTATTTATCTAAGATCCCATAAAGTATATAAATTCTGGGTACTTGGGAAATTTCAAGTCGATTTAGTTTTGTCATTCTTTTGAAACACTCAACAGAAGATAGCAATTTCAAATATCCAATTATTTCTAGTTTTTTTAAGCAGTTTTGGTTTTAAGTCCATCATGGTGTTTTAGTAGGAATATAGATATATAGACCCAAATGTAGAATTTACCAAACGCGTACTTTTTGAATAGACTTTAAAACGCCTAAAACTTTAGTTTTTTCCATATGGCCTAATCCTATCCTTGATCTTACACAGAAAAAAGTTTTTTATCAATTAAAAAAATTGTTTAAATAGTATTTAAATTTTATTATTGTGATAATTGAATCAATTATTTTTTTAGTTGAAAGAAAATAAAAATATAATTTTGATTTAATTAACATTTTAGTTTTTTTATAAAAAATTTTTAATTAAAATATTAATTATATGTATATCAAAAAATACTTATTGATTTTTTTTTGTTTAAAATAATATAATTTAAATTTGTAGAATTGTTGTTGGGAATTGTAAATATTTAATTAAATAAATTAACACATTGTTTGGAAGGGCAAGTTTTTTGATAATTTTTTTAATTAAAAATATCATTTATGGGAAAAAATTCACAATTTTGCAATTTTTATTAATCAATATAATCATTTTGGTAATAGGTGCAAAACCAACAACTTGTTTGCTTGATATTATGAATTTGGTATAAATTTGGTGATTAAAGACAATTTTTAATTTTTTCTGTGTAGCCACACATGAAGCAATTTTAAGTGTTTAAGTAATCCGACAAAAATTATAAACTTGCCCCTTGTTTAGGAACCGAAGCAATCTTGCCTCCACTGCTAAATAAAACACCAGCTGTATTTGTCGAAAAGCAACATCAGTGGAATCCTCTACAGCTCAATCCTTCTCAATGAATTAAAAATGAGCCTTCCGTCTGGCGGTCTGCCCTCGGTTTTGAGTATAAACCATAGCCACTACGTGATCCCATCATGTATCACTTCGCCAAGGAAATACCCTTATGTTCCAAAACGGCGTTCAACTTGTCGTAGTCTTTGACTACGAAGCTAACCGGAGACTTTATCTGGTATCACGGGAACCAGGACGCCCTTGGGACTACGTCCCAACCTGGTTAATAATGAGGACTCTTCGGGGGAGTAATGAAGTGGCAATTTATGGCTCAATGTGGAGTTGCATTGGAACCATTTATGCTGTTAATTGAATGTGTTTTGGATTTGAATGAAATTTGGTGAGGAGGTTCCTTTCATCCTCTAAGGAACATATACTCGTATAAACGAAAAAAAAATTTTAAATTTTTTTTTTTTCAAAATTTATGTCATATTCAAAATGCCATAGTTTCGCCGAATCAGCCGAATGTGTTGAGTTTATTTTTTCAATTTCTCAAACACTACTTAACATACGAAGATGATTTGTATGTCATTTTAAAGAGAATACTTCTGTGGTTTTTACGGGTAACCGCGTATGTCTAAAAATCAAACTTTTCAGGAAAACGGAAAAAATATTCTACTTCGAACTATGGGCTAGGTATTGAACTTTTTTGAATTAGTCATTACGTAAAAAAATCGGAATTGGTCCATATTTTTTAAAAAATTTTAAGATCCATGTAAAGAGCGTTTAAAATTAAGAAATATGGCATCAACATCTTAAAATAAATCGCAAAATGGACATACGCGGTTACCCATGAAAATCACAGACTTGGGGCTTTTTTTTTAAATGTAATATCTGCAAAATATTAAATTTTTGTTGATATATTTTTTTTTTGGAGGATCAAAATAACCTTCTCACCAAATTTCATTCAAATCAAAAGGGGTCGGGTCCCACTCTTGGTCGATTTGACATGGAATTACCCATATATAACTAACTATGCAAAAAGTGGCGAATAAAGCTGCAAAGTAATACATTCAGGAAGTCATTAAAATAAGGATTATTGGTAAAGTTTTTGCTGGGTAATAATAGCATGGTTGTTTTTAACCAGTAGTGCGATTCACTAACTTTTTTTACGATAATCGTATCGTTAAAATATATATAACGAAAATTTATCGAATTTGCTATTCAGTAACATTTTTAACGATATTCGATGTCGATTAAGCAGTTTTTTTTTCGTTATTTTAACGACAATATCTTACGGTGTGTTTATTTAATCTAAAAAGTTTATTATATGTTTAAAGTGGTTGAGGCCCTACTTCTAACATACGTTCTACATACATATGTAAATGTATGAACAAAAGCAAAATTCTAAATTAAGCAAAATTTCATTTGTTTTTTCTTTATTCTCTTTTGTGCTTTTCGTTTATTTTAACATTTTGTAGCCAGAGATGTTACAAAAACTACAGCTTAAAAATAATTTACAGAATCACACTATCGTTACTGCAAGCGAATATATGGGTACGTTCGTAAATGCATCACTGCGCTGCATCAGTAATTTCAAATGTTTATATATACTTCAATAAAGCAGATATGGACAAAAAAATTGTCAAATACTCTACAAAAATAATAGTCACACAATAAAAAACATTATAATTCTTTTTTATCGGCATTTAAAAAAGTTTGCTTTTCTGATGCAGCGCAGTGATACATTAACGAACGCACCCTTTATGTCGACAAAAATTACGATTGTCGTTAGTGAATTGCACCACAAGGCATGTTGCCCTTAGAAACGAGGTAAATACTATTGATAATGTAAAAACAATTTATTGTCATATTTAGCTATAACGTGTTTTGAAGCAACCATAACGTAGCCTTGGCTTCGTGATGGAGGACTAATGCAACCATAATATAGTTGCCAGTGACAATAATATGGTTAAATCAAACAAAATTAGTTTTATAATTTTCGTTAAAAATAGTTTTGTTGGAGGTAATCATATTGAAAAATGTTTTTTTTCTTGTTTAAATTTATTAGAGTATCAAAATTATTTGTTATCTATATTATAAGCGGACCCTTGGTGACCTTTCCCCTTATTAAAGTTACCTTGTGCAAGTTAACACCATATTGCTAGAATTCTATTGTAAAACACATAAAGTCATATTTACTACATTTTACATTCCACTTAGTAATAATTTTAAAAAAACAATGTCTCTGTGTTTTATTTATGACGAAGACAAGAGCAAGTATTATGCATTTAAACATGATGTTTGAAACTTTTTTAAATATATATGTACATTTTTAAGCGAACAAGTATAAATGCTATATTCGACCGTGCGGAAGTTATAATACCCACATCCATTAGTAAAATTATAAGACACAATATTTTTTCGGAAATGAAAGTATATTCCAAGATGCCTCTTTTTCAGTTTATCTGTACGTATGAGTAATAATCTGTTGTTTCAATATATATTTTTCTCCATTACCCTCTTTGTGAACATATGGCTTCCACAAAGGCTCTCCCTCTAACACGATTTGTTGAAGTTGTTTTCGTGTCTTCTCATGTAGGATTTGGCTGCCCTTGTTCTTGGAGTATCGATACATTCGGTATTGACATTTTGCCTTGTATCAGTTCCGCTAATCGGTTGTTGTTTCAGCTAAGTAGATTATTGCTGTGCTGCAGCAGGTAAGATTGTCCTGTTCTAGTTTTTGGAGTATCAAGCAGTCTATTGATTATTATTTGCTTTGCATCAGTTTCGCTAATCGGTTGTTGTTCTAGCTAACATTATTTGTCTGCTGTAGCAGGTCCTAGGATAATGTGGCTGCCATCTGTCGCTGCCTAGAAACAATGCCATCCTTATATTTTTGTGTAGTGGTGGGGAACCTTGCTAATCTTTAATTCCAACTTTTTTCCTAAGGCTGCCTGACCTTTGCCCTGATGTTATCCTTTTTGCAAGGAGGGGTGATCAGAGGGTTTCTTGCATTGATTTTTTGGAGGGGGATTGAAGCCAATTAAAACTCGAAAACCATGATGAACATTTTTCGTTTCCTGCCATGGATCGAACCTGGGGTGCTAGGTTTTGTAGGCAAGCACTTTAACCACTACACGAGGCCGCAATATATAGGAAATCTTAAAAGCTTCTCGATTAATGTTAATTTTCTTAATGTATCGACAAACTGCCTGTTACTTAATGTCGACATAAATTTATTAAACCGATAAACTGATCGTTAACGATTTTGGTTTTCTTAATGCACCGACAAAAACATTATTTTTTTAATTCGGCAACACCTCTCAAAATATATGGGCATTTCCATATCATTGTACGTGACATTTGGACGCCTTCAAAGTGATAGAGATTTTGCACAAATAGTAGTAACTGGAAAAAATGTTGTATTATTATGTTTCATTTAGAGGGTACTACATATGAAAAGAATAATTATTACATTCGGAATTGTCCAAAATATCTACCAAAATAGGTGCATATCGTACGTGACATAAAACGGAAGTGATTTTGTGGTGAATGTAAAAAATACAAATCTGCGAATTGTATATGTACATATTTTTCCTTTATAATCCGTAATTGGAAAGAAAAAGTTTTTTCAGGATGGTTTTATAATGAACAAAATGTAATATCGTTCGTGACAAGGTATGAAATATATTTTTGGTAAATATATAAATACAAAAACTTTAAACAAACAAGTAAGAAAGTATAGTAGGTCAAGCCCGAGCATATGATACCCTACACCATAATATTTTAAAAACAAATTTTTAAGAGTGTATCCTATTTTCGACCCATGTCCAAGCATGGTCGCCAAAACAGAATTATGCTATGAGGTTAAGAGTTATATATGTAAAATTTATTTGTGCCGAATATTATTATTATATATTCATCTATATGAGATTGGTTTGCCTTTCGCCGATTTAAGGAAGGGGGTTTATATGGGACCAATGGCTAATTTTGGACCTTACAACACAACATTTTGTCATGACATAGTACCTATTGCAAAAGTTATTGTCGCCAATTATGTCAATACCAACATTTATAAGGAAGTTATGACATTAAAAGATATTTTCGTGAGTAGTATTTGTATGGGTGCTATAGTCAAACATGGACCGATTCAAATATTATTTGCTTAAATGATTGAGATTGCAACAAAATAGGTTTGGAACAAATTTTAACTTAATACCAACATAATAAGATTATACATCATTTAGTTGCATTTATAGTACTTACAATATCGTACGTGACGACCTTTTAAAGCTTATAACATTTTTGTTATTCCTATTTAGAAAACAATTCTGATCAATATTTTTTTGCAACATATATCTTGCTTTGAACTTTTATTTTGAAATTCGTTCGACTGATTAAATACAAATGACATAGATAAATGATGGTTTTGCACCATGTACGTGACATTACAATAGCATCGAAAACAAACCCAAAAATATACCGCTAATCGAACTATATATTTGGTCTTTCCTCGTGGATATTGCTCATTATTGTTGTAAAAGTAATTTTAATGTATAATTCCAATGTTACCAGTATCTGTATTTAATCGGCAGAAAAGTGGAAATTGTTGATTACAGTTACTAAATGAATCAAAGAGATAGTCAGATTTAATTTTTATTTTTTGTAATAAGCTATAAAACCCTTTGCATAATAAAGTTTAAGTGTTTTTTTCCTTTCTACCATATTTAAAAAAAAGTTTCAAGGGTTTTTATTTGTTGAGTCGTGGCTGACATTCTCATGGAAATGCCCATATGTAAAAAATTGGGAGTCAGCTGATTGAAGTCATCTGTACGTATAATAAGCGGAAAATAAATAATTGGCAGATGAAAGCTGGTTAGCGTTTCGAATAGATGCAAATGGGACATTGAGAAAATCAAATTTCTTTAATGTGCAGTTTTTCGTTCGAAAAAAATACAGCCGGTTAATGAGAACACGGCCATTAGCCCATTTACAATGCCATTAGCACGTTCTTTAAGATGGGTTTCGTGCCCAGATCCCTTACATTTATCAAGGGGCTTCATAAAATAGTTTAACAATTTCGCTCATTTTATATACTAAACTTTATTTATACAATGGAAGTGTGTATATTTGACAAATTTTGTTGCATTTTCTTATTCCGTGAGACAGTTACTGTAAAAGTTTTAATTAAAAAAAAAAAAAAAAACGTTTGTATAGGGGTTTTTCAAAATAACGGACAAAATTGGTTCTTTTTGGCCACCAAACATTGTTTGTATTAAGGAAATTGTTTTCCAATTTTTTTGCTTTGGCTCGTCCTGAGAAATATATTATCGAATAATCTTTTAAAATAGAGACTTGTATTATGATTACAGTCTCTGTGCCTATTTTTAAAAATAATTTCTTTTGGGGTGAAATCATGGCCCAATGTCTCTGTCATAGGGGAAAAATTTAATATTCGGATTCAACTTGTGGAAATTTGTTTATATATATTTATATTCCATTTTTTAGATTTATAATCGTGTAACAATAAAACTTATAGAACTCGAACTTGAACTTTATATTCAAGTCAAATTTACACAATATATAATATTTAAACGAAGATAAATTCTAAATAAAAATTTTAAAAGATCGTTAATCGTTTCTTTAACCTACAAATTCACCAAGTTAAGTAAAATTACCTTTTACTACAATCGCCTGTTAACAATATATTTTTGACAGTTATACATTACCGATAGTAAATTATAGCTGAACTTAGTGAATATGGTTAGTTAATTAATTGTATAAATTCTCAAAAAACAAGTTTTGTATAAATAGGAATAAACAAGTTTGTATAAACGATTAAATTCTTGTAGCAAACTCATTCTAAGCACTTTATTAGGCAATTCACAAAGTGTTCTATGGTGTCATATTGGTTGTATATGCTCGAATTTTATGAATGTGGCATTCATAAAAATAAAGCAAATGCAACCAATATAACACAATTAAACACTTTGTGATTTGCCTGAATATTTTTTTTTGGTATTTAACCCATTCTTGCTCTTGCGGAGGCAGGCATATGTATTCGTAAGTGCTGAGAGCCCTTAGCAATATCGTTTCGAAAACGTATAAGATTCATGTAATCTTGTGTATTTCCATTGTTACCTTCGTTGTGTTTTCTAACGAGAAGTTAAATATTGTCAATACAATGATCAAATATTTTGAGGGTCCACTTTTGGAATTTTATAGAGATTTTGTGCAACGAAAGTAAAAAATCTAGTTTATCCAACATTTTTTATTTTTTTAAGGAGTAGAACTATTACAAAAAGCTTTATATAATATATAACTGAAATTTAGCTCATAGAATTAATTCGAAAAATAAAAAATGTTGAATATAATAAAGTGACTTATGAAAAAGAATAATTCCCAGATTCTAAATCTAGTTTATCATAAAACTTTATATTTGGGGGATTCACAAGGTGTCATAAAGTCATATGTCTTAAAATAATAACATGAAAAAATACGACTGTTGTGAGCAACCCCTCATAATTTAATGTGCTATTAATTACGACAGAACAATAAGCATAGCAAGCAACGTTCTAATTATTTAAGACACTTTTTGTTTACAAACCAACAACAATATTTTTAAGCCATTGTAAAATGTTAGAACATTATGACAATAAACCATGATAGCACACCTTGTGAATACCCCAATTATGTTTTGTTATTTAAGTATCGTACCACTTGGATTGAGTTTCAAACAAAGTTTGTTTTTAAATTATGTTAACTATGCCACCATTCAAATAAACGCTCATTATATTGTTCATTTATTCACCTGGATATTTGCATATGGCATTGTGGGTCCTCGAATTAATAATTGTTTTCAAAAAAGCCAAGATAGTATGAGGTAAAAATGCAATATTTTTTGAGCTTTTTCCAAAATAATTGGCTAAAATTCTGATAGTGCATTAAAAATATTCCTGGAGAATATTGCAGGAATAAGACTATTAAAGTATGAAAGATTTATAAATTGTAATTTGAACTAGAATACACATTCCAATTAATATAAAAATTTATAATAAAAATGAAATCCAACATGAAAACTAAAATTCTCAGATTCTATTTATTTGTTAAAAATTTCCAAAATAAAAATTCTTTAAATTGGCAATGCAATATTTTAAATATCGATTCGAAATTTTTATAGAAAAATTGTCTTGCTATATTTAACCCTTTAGAAGGTTCTGCATTAAAAAAAGAATTTAAAGTTAAATAAGGACCAGTCTCATATACATTTATAATCAATGTAAAAGTAGAAGCCGGAGTTGGAGTCGGAGTCGGACTTACAAAATTTCAGCGGTTGGAGTCGGAGTCGTAGTTAGAACTATTTTTTGACGACTCTGCAGCTTTGTTTCAAGCAAGTGTTGAGGTTTTAGCTCAGATGTTTCACAAAATAAACTCCAGCAATTTTTCCAATGATTTGTTTTCTGAAATCTTTTGTGATGCAATTTGAGACCGATATAAAGCTTGAAAGACTTCTTTTGAATTCTAATTTTTAAATATATTCCAACCAATACAAGAGATTTAGATTGTACTGATTACGCACGTTTTATAGCATTAAATTATCAATAGTTGCCAATCATTTTCATTCTTCGGAAAATATAAAAAATTTCGCGCTGCCGGAAATAGAAAACTTATAGAAAAGAAATTTTATTTTATTTGAATATATAAAATTTTTCTATATCGGTCAGCTTATATAGCGATACTCAATCCAGGTGTATTTTGTAATAAATAAATAAAGGTTATTCTACACCCTGGCTTGGGAAAGTGTGTAACAAAACCTTTTTGCGTCTCTTTTTTAGTTCATAAAACTAAAACTTATTGCCAATTTTTTGTAGTAAGGTCTTTTTACAAAAATGGACATGATTAACACTCAAGACTTTTGGCGTTGTTACTCGTATTTGACAAAAGAAAAAAAAAAAAAATAACAAAAAAAGTTACTATTAAAAAACTTACATTTTATAAACTTTTTAGCTGCTGACACAGCACTGGAGATATGAGTACAACAGCTAACAACTGTTAGTGAATGGTGGGTTTAACAATGTCTAACCGTGAAAATAAAATGACAAAAACTAAAAGCTTAGAGTTAAAAAAAAAAAAATGTGTTCATATATGAGACAGCACATAGCGTGCAATACACTGAAATTAATTTCACGAAAAAAACTTGCGTAGCTATTTTTTTCGTAATACTAAAAAAATATTTGTATGCAATAGAAAAGAAAAATAACACCATCTTTTTAAATTTCTACGAAACTAATGAATTCGTTTATAGTCTAGCTTTTGGTAAATATTAACTGCGTGTTTAGGAACGTGTTTCGAACGTAAAAGTTCGTATAAAATTTTACATATAAAATATTTGTTAAACTGAGAGTTTGTCATGTAAATTTTCTATGCAAACGATAGTTCTGTGGTTATCCAGGGCAACCGCGTACGTCCATTTTTTACGGTTTTGAGCTGTTGATTATATATTGCCTAATTTTGAACTCTGTTTTCATGGTTCTAAATATGTCTGGACTAATATGTACCAATTCCGATTTTTTTTACGTAATGACCAATTTTAAAAAAGTTCAATACCTAGTCCATAGTTTGATCCAGAATATTTTTTTTCGGCTCTTCTGAAAAATTTGATTTTTAGACATACGTGCTTACTCATGAAAACCACAGAATTAGCAGTTAGAAACTTTATGTGTTTAACGAAAAAAAAGTTTTAACTGGAAAACTTTCTTTTAATAAAAAATTTCATAATAATTTACAATAGTTACAGCGGCCACTCTAGATTAAGGAGAAGAGATACAGCAGGACTCATCAGACAAGAAGAGCGCTAAACATCTACATAAGTGAACAGAAACCGTGAAGAGAAAAATTTTCGTCTAGCATTGGCAGGACAAAAATAAAGTATAAGTATAAGATTTGATTAATTATTGTTAGTTCATAATTAATATATGAAGATTCAATAAATAAATAATGAGAAAAAAAAAAAATTTACAATAGTAAATAACTCACCTCAAAGTTAAAAACAAATAAAAATCTCTATGCCTAATCTGACATTGTGTAACAAATTCTTAAAATCATACAAAACTTTTGCAATTCCTTGGAGCAACAAACTTTTCCTATTCATTTAAAGAGCGTTTTTACTTCTACAGAAAACGAAATTAGTATATTTTAATATAAATTTTTCAAATTATAACTGGAAAAATCTACATTTTACAGCAGTTACTTTGACGACTTCTGTTAATACTTCATCATACTATTATCATGATCATTATTATCATCAGCATTACGGCCATATTTTAAAAATCTCAATAACATAACTTTTCATTTCCACAAAAAATGAGGGCAAAAAAGTTTCAAGTAGATGGAAAACTTTTTTTTTATACTCACTTTGCCACTATATCATTTTACATCAGACTCATGCTCACAAATAACACTTAAACAGTCTTCTGTTACAGTGCAGTTAATGTCAAGGAGCGGCATAAAGAGATTTTCTAGAAATAGATAATTTTTTAGCCAAATTTTCTATAAAAACGAAAATATTCTATATATAGAAAATTTGCGGAAAATTTTTAAGTATTAGCAAATTTGATTTGAATTTTTTGAAATTAGTAAATAAGCGCAAAATCTCCTATTAAATAGCAAATTCGCAATGAGTTATTTACGCAAAATTTCCAATAAATAGCAAATTTAAGCAAAATTGGACATTTTTGCAAAAAAATTTAACTTACATAAAATGTCCTATAAATAGGAAATTTACATAAAATGTCCTATAAATGGGAAATTTACATAAAATGTCCTATAAATAGGAAATTAACGTTATATGTACAATTAATAGCAAATTTGCACAAAATATTCTATAAATAGTAAGTTTTTTCAAAATTTCTTATGAATAGGAAATTTACGCAAAATGTTTCATAAATTGGAAATTTGCGTAACATGTACAATAAAGTACAATATAGCACAAATAGCATATTTACGCAAAATTTCCAATGAATAGCAAATTTATGCAAAATTTTCTTTAAATGGATAGCTAAAGCATAATGTCCTATTAAATGAAAATTTGGGAAGAATCTGATATAAATAGCAAAATTTTCTTTAAATAGGAAACTTAAGCAAAATGCCCCATAAATAGGAAACTTAAGCAAAATGTCCTATAAATAGGAAACTTAAGCAAAATATCATATAAATATGAAACTAACATAAAACGTCTTATAAATAGGAAATTTACATAAAATGTCCTATAAATAGGAAATTTACTTTATATGTACAATTAATAGTAAATTGGCACAAAATGTCCTAAAATAGTAAGTTTTTCCAAAATTTCTTATGCGCAAAATGTTCCATAAATTGGAAATTTGCGAAACATGTACAATATAGCACAATATAGTACAAATAGCATATTTACCCAAAATTTCCAATGAATAGCAAATTTATGCAAAATTGTCTTTAAATGGGAAACTTAAGCAAAATGTCCTATTAGTGTCCTATTAAATGAAAATTTGCGAATAATTTGATATAAATAGCAAATTTTCGCAAACTTTTCTATAAATATGAAACTTAAGCAAAACATCCTATAAAAAGGAAGCTTAAGCAAAATGTCCTATTAAATGAAAATTTGCGAAGTATCTGATAAAAATAGCAAAATTTTCTATAAATAGGGAACTTAAGCAACATGTCCTATAAATAGGAAATTTAAGCAAAATATCATATAAATATGAAACTAACATAAACGTCTTATAAATAGGAAATTTACATAAAATGTCCTATAAATAGGAAATTTACTTTATATGTACAATTAATAGTAAATTGGCACAAAATGTCCTAAAATAGTAAGTTTTTCCAAAATTTCTTATGCGCAAAATGTTCCATTAATTGGAAATTTGCGAAACATGTACAATATAGCACTATAAAGTACAAATAGAATATTTACGCAAAATTTCCAATGAATAGCAAATTTATGCCAAATTGTCTTTAAAAAAAAAAAAAAAAAATGGGAAACTTAAGCAAAATTAAGCAAATTTTCTATAAATATGAAACTTAAGCAAAACATCCTAAAAAAGGAAACTTAAGCAAAATGTCCTATAAATACGCAATTTATGCAAAATTTTCTATAAAAAGGAAATTTACGTAGAATAGCAAATTTTCGCAACATTTCCTATAAATAGCAAATTTCCTTAAAATTTTCTATAAATAGCAATTTTACTCAAAATTTCTTATAAATAGCACATTTATGTAAAATTTCCTATTAATAGCAAATCTACTCAAAATATCATATAAAAAGCATATTAACGCAAAGCCCAAGTCTTTAACAAATTTTTGTATTCATAGAATACCGAATTTTCGTCTCGTTGTGTGCCTTTCTCTGGGTTAGATGAATTTACGTCTAGTTAGTGAGTTTTTTTTAGTTATTCTTCTTACTCTTTTTGCCACTGTTGACTTTTCAGTTTATTATAGATTTTTATCTAAAGCCATTATTAGTTTTATTTTTCGCATAAAAGTTCAACAAATTATACCATTAACAAGAAAAACGCCAACTACAATGAATGACGTTGTTGATGACAACGACAAGAGCGAAGAAAAGTTTAACAAAAATGAAAAGAAGAAATATTTCTATAGCTAAGACTAACTGTCTTGGATGAATGATTTTACATGGAAAGAAATATCGTTAAATCCGAGTGCTTTGTCCGGGGAATAAGGATGCGTATGGCAATGCATATGAGTGTTTAATTTGTTGAATTATTGCAAATAATAAAATGTGATTTTAATATGGGACTTAAGTCACGTTAAAACTTTTAACAAATCAAAAAAGACAGCTTATTTAAATACTTGATATTTGAACAAAATATTTTACTATTATACATTGAATATTCTCTCGATAAGCACGCACATGAATATAAACAACTTTAAAAAATCTGAGAGATCATTGTCCACGACCTAAATAACAAATCACAAAAGTAAGCAAATGTATTCTACATTACCACCGCGACACTACGGCAATGTAAATTAACATGCTAACGATTATATACACACAATGAGAGGTGCATAGTTAGGTTTTTATTGCTTAAGGCAGTTTCACACTATAAGTATTTTGAAAACAAAACAACTCTTACATGATAATTTGTTATTGTTTTTTCCAAAATTTCAAACAATAATTAGATCAGGGAAGTATTAGAATTTTTCTTATAGTGTAAACGGCCTTAATATACCCTTTTAAACTATGAAACTGAGTATATGTATATATATATGTATAATAGTGTTAAAACAATTTGTTATGAAACGTCAAAAAATACGAAAAAAAAATTTGGCAGTTGTATGGCTCTCACCTTTTTTTTTAAATTTTCCTATATGATAAGATTTTATTTTTTATCAGAATTGTATTTTTATAAAAGAATACGAAGAAAATCTGGGACGGAAGACTAATATTTTGGTTACAAGCTTTTACCATTATTTTTTACTATTCCCAATTGCAAACCAATTTTGAATTGTGTAGGAGAAGGTTGGGCAAAAAATCCCGCAATTTCGCTCACTGCGGCTACAACCTACCATATACATTTATGTATGATCCACCGTTTGTGAACACGCTAACCCTTAAACGGATTGAACTACAGTTCTTTTCGCTTATAGTCACATCCTTTAGTTGCAGTCAAATCATGGACTATATCGCTAATGTGAATATAAGCCTTATTCACATACATATACTCGTATGCCACAATCTCAGTCTATGTGAAAATAGAAAATAAAAATTTCTTATTTATTGCAGGCTGATGGTTTTGCAACAAAGTTGCATACTGTATAAAAAAAAGTTAAAATTTGAATAAAATAGTTCATCCCTGATACCAAGAGAAAAATTATTTGTTTTTTTTAGTGGAGAGTTGACAAAAATTATACGATTTAATTAAACTGTGCTAGAATTTACCACTTTTTTTTTGGAGACAAGCCGGTAGACCTGTCGTTTGAACATAATTTAGGTACGCTAACCGTTTTTAAGGTTGGCTCTTGTTTTCGAGATATACCGTCATTTCGAAAATGGATGCACAACATATATTCGCGTACCTCAAAAACGGTTTAGTTAATTGATATTACTGAAAAAACCGAAATTCCGCAATTAATTACCTGTAAGTTGTTCCTTAATTTCATTAAACTATAGTCCATTTCTGAAAAATCGCTCAATTACCGTCATTTGTATTTCCTAAAGTCTACTGTGGCAATTATATAAGTAATTTCATTTTTGATTTAAAACTATCCTGCATACATAGTTGGGGGTAGAGCGCTAAATATTTATTTAGTGCTACATTGCGTCAGAGAAAAGATAAACTCAGTGTTTTATTGTTGGTATTTTGTTTAAGCTTTGATATCGTTGCAAATAAGACTTTTTGAGTATTTGTAATTCTCATTCACTCTGTTGTCTTCTTTATTAATAAATTTGGCTTTTCTAAAATAGTCAAACATCAACAATTATCTATTTTAATTGATTTACATGTTCTTCCTAACTTCTATTTCGATCTACCAAGGTGAAATACCATTTGGTTTAAAGAATGATGTTTGACTATTGACGTCATCCGGCTGCAATAGCCGAGTTATTAAGACGGCAAACCACACTGAAGAGATTGTGTGGTTACAATCGAAACTAGTCTGGGCAACCTGTCCGTGAACGCCTGGGTTCAAATCTCAGCGCAGTCAAGAATGAAAAATTATCAATAAAAATTGTAATACATTTCATGTTGTAAAATTCCTTTCCTCATAAAAATAATTTAATGAAAATTATATTCAATGAACTTAAGCCTAATTAAAAATATCTAAATTTTGATTAAAAATCTGTTTGATATTTTTAGAAAATTGTCAACATTTCCTATAAAACTATAAACTTGGCTAAAAAAAAGCTCAATTTGAGGAAAGCGTGTGATAAGCTTTGCTAAATATTGGTAAAAAGTTTTAGGCAAATTTGCTTCTATGAAAGGAACTTTGCTTAATTTTTTTCTAGCATGATTTGTTCTTTTATTTTGGAAAATTTGCCGTTTTATAGGAAAATTAGCTTATATTTGCTTTTTATGAACACTTTGCACAATATGGCTTCATTATAACAAATGTTATCTAAATTCTATACACAATTTTGCTATAAACTGATTTTTTCACATTTTTAGAGTTAAACATCTAAAACGTAATTTAGCTCTTATCGCATCAACACCGAGATGATTATCCATACATTTAAATGATTTATGAACCGCTTCGAATTGGCATGATTAAAACCTAATTATTTCATTAATCACAAAGAACCCTTTGAACATACCTCAAACTCAGTATGATGTAGTATCGGCCACAATAAACATAACTTTTAGGTGATCTTCCGACGACGCTTTCTTCTGTATGGTTTTATTTCGTCATAAATGTTCACAATTTGATCACTAATAAGTTTAAATTAATTTGCTGATAACTTGCACAGATACTTCGATTTTCTCATATTTCTGATAACGGGGCTTTAGATATCCATGATAAATTTGCAAAAGTACGACCTCTTTGGGAGACATTAAAAAACATTTATAAAGTAGCGTCCTCAGAACTATGAATTTAGTATCGATGATTCCATATTTTTGATATCACAGTACAAAATAGCGCATACATGGCAAACCAATACATTTTGGACCCATATGCTGGTTTGTGAATTTAAGTAATTTTTTTATTACTGTGATTTAAATTTCTTTCCTTGCAAAAAATAGTGCCTATTTTATATTCGGTTACGTAGTGAAAATCAAATTGATTGATAAACTAAAGTTTTATAAACAATTTCACTCTTCAAAACACAATCAGTGAAGTGTAAAATGTTTAAGAAAAATTACTTTTCTTTTTTCTTTTGCATAGTCTGGTTAAAATGTCTTGATTTTCTTTTGTTTGACGGTTACAAATAAACTTAAAATCAGACGCAGAGCTTATTTCTTGTAAGGCTTTGTTTTACAGACATACACGCAAAAAAAAACAGGGTTGAAGAATGGTGAAAACCCATATAAGGATATTCCTAATGGCCACAAAAAAACTATTGCTGTTTTTAACATTACTATTATCACCGTTAATAAAATCTTGTGTGTATCTAACCATAAAGCTTAAACCTGCCTTGAAAGCTCAAATATGGTTGGATTTAATCATATAATAGTTAAATACAATTTTATTACAACCAAACAGGTATAATCAAATACCATAAAACTATAATATTTAAAAACATTTTATGGTTATATTTAACCATACTATGGTTGCATACCGACATTAGTACAGTCGAACTTCCTAATAACAAATCTGCATGAGACCATGAAATCAATTCATTAAGCATATAGAAACTTTTTTAAATAAAAACATTATAGAAACAATTTTTTAAATAATCAGGTTGAGCATGCAGCAGTTGTCCATTTAAGCTTTTCTTCATCAAAACCCTTAAAAATCAGGAGAAAAGCTTTTACGTTAAGTTAGATAGCTATTTAGAAATTATTTTTTTTATACATAACCCACTCGCATCCCAAATAGCGACCATAACTAACTTAAAGGAAAAGAAATAAGCTTTATTTTGAGCAAAAAAAAAATACCCTTTTCAAAAAAAATAAAAAATAAGTTTTTAAAAAAAAAACTGTTTTTCGAAAGCTTGAAAAAATAGCTATCTAATTTGTTTTGGACAAATTTTGCTAACACCAATAGATAATAAGTTACATGGATGAAAAGAACACCGGTTTGGCCAAAATGTCAAATTTTGACCCCCTCTAACTCAGAAACTTATTGACCGATCTTGTTGAATATTTGTGTCTAAACTACTATCCAATAAGACTAACCTTGGTGCAAATTTCATTCAAATCGGAAGACATCGATTTCAAAAGTTGGGTCACTTGACATGAAATCCCCCATATATATACCTTACAACATTTGTTGAAGAGAAATTCTACTTCTATTCTACTTAGACACGGGCGACTGTTGTCAAAATTATTATCACATAGACTTTTTTTTTGTTAGTTTCATCTTTATGTATTCGCCAAGGAATTTTTTTTAATATTTTATTATATTGGGAAGAAAATGCATAAGAGTTAAATTTATACTGAAAAAGTTTGTTCATAAGGAGGAAAACTCCATTGTAAGGAATGTATTATATAAAGATAAAATTACGCTACACAGAAAAAGCTTCTCCAAAATTTTTTTAATTAAATCCAGTAATGCTGTTTCAAACAATTTTTTTTTTTAATTGTTCCAATTAATTTGACTTAATTGAAAATACAAATTATAATGTTTGTGCAAATATGAAAACATACACACAAACTTCAAAATATTTTATGTGGTATTAAAGTTTCAAACAATTTTTAAATTGTTTCAATTAAATGTGTTTAATGAAAAAAAAAATTTTTGATTTGTGTTAAGGTTGTGAATAGTCTCTTTTGCTGGTGGTCACATTTCAATTGTATCTGTTGACAACAGCAAGAAAACCTCAATCTTTCAAAAATGTTAATTGATATGATCAATTTGTTTGCAGGTTGAAAATCAGTAATTAATAGTACAAATTTCTAACTAGTATGTTAATTGGAGTTGGCTCTTCATTTTTTCTGTATACAGCTTAAACAAAAAAATCAGTGTTTTTCCCATGAATTCATAATAGAGCGGCCGCATTATACACAAGTTTATTATAGAGTAGTTGGAATGTGTTGTTAAACTCGAAAAACAATATGTTGCTCTTACATTATGGACATCTCCTTTCGTTTTTATACCCATATAACAATGTGGAGTGCGTTTTAGCTAATGCTTGTAATACCTGAAAATATCGGTACTACCTTTTAGTCTACCGATCGACTTAGTATCACTTTATGAATCGATCTAACCTTTTCCGTGCGTGCAGCTGGTTGACGGGCTGGCTGGCTGGCCATTTAAACCTTATGCGCAAAGTTTAGGTCGCAACTGAAAACATAATGTGATAAAATTTGTTACAAGGCCCAGTCCTACATAATGGTCACAATGGCCAATTCTATTGAAAATAGTGAGAATCGGTCCCTAATTCAACATGGTGTCCATACAAACTTCTTTCCGGCATTGATTCTTTGTACCTATAAGCCACATTACTCATATTATGCTGGTGTTAAGATTAAATTTGGTCCAAATTTATTTTATTGCAATCTTAATCATTTTACCAATTTGTATTGGAATCGGTCGATATTTGACCACAGCTCCTATACAAATACTACTCCCTGAAACAGCTTTAAATGCCATAACTTCCTTATAAATGTTGTTATACGATAACTCCTTTATCATGAACAAATGTGGTAGGTCTCGGTAGGACGCTCTTGCCTCTAATGTGTTGCTTACTTAAGTTAAAAGCAAGGTTGTAATAGTGAACTACTTTTTATACGTGAGACAAAGTCATACCTTTAACTAAGTGGCAGGGCAAACAAAGAAATTCAATTAAACAATTTGTGATATTAATTAAAAAATAAATTAAATTTGCACCAGTAAACAAATAAATAGTATCAATTAAACGTTTAATTCCCTTGATTAAATGTGACATTTTTAATTAAAACGGATTTTATTCTTGGTTAAAGCTTTAATTGGTGACAAAATTTTAGAGAATTTTTTCTGTGTAGATGATATAGATGCTAGAAATATCACACTGTGCATGGGTCGCAAATAGGGTACACTCTTGAAATTTTGTTTATAAATACTGTGGTTTTGGGTATCACATGGTCGGGTTTGACCGACTTCCTTCTTGTTTTTTTTTCTGCGTGTACATAGAATATGTCTCGTATGTGCTCAAATGCAATATATTAAGTAAATTAAGACGTAATTGTGTCTGCTTGGAAAACTAGGGAATATATATGAAAATTAAGTCATGTGTTAAAATTTAATAAGAGGCGGAATAAGCCTTATAATAAAACCTGGTTTAGATCATTATTAAGTAACGAGGTTTTAGTTATTTAAAAATTTTACGTTTTTAATTAATTTTTTTTGGAAATGCGGTTATACTTGTTGGTATTCAGTAGAAATATTTTATTATCTTAATATCAGAAATAATCTTTTAACCCTTTGGTTTCTTATTATTAAACATATATTAGAAATAATTTTTTTTTTGGTTTATTTTCCAATATTACTTTGAAATATACTTTTGAATATTTCTTTTATTATTTATTAATATTCATTAAATTCATATCGAAATTTACCTGAAATAAAAAAATTTTATTAAAAATAAGAAAGGGTACATAAAACAAATAAACATCCCTGACAGCCACTAACAAAATCCCAAAATCCGTGAAATTTAATATTCAAAAAAAAAAAAAAAAATTAATTTGTGTTCATTCTTTCATACTTTTAGATATTTATATATAAAAAATTGTAAATATATTTATAAATAAAAGTAAAAATACATTACTTAGAAGAAAATCAAAGAAAAGGGTGAAAACACTTTTTCTCTACAAATAAAAATACATTTCATTGTTTTTAAGTAAACTGTTGCTATTTCATTTCTCTAACCTTACCCCCCCCCCCCCCCCCCCCACAAAAAAAAGAGTTATTTATGTAAACAAGGAAAGGTATGAATACCAAATATTACTCATGAATTCAAGTTACGAAAGTTATTATTAACAAGTTGTTAAAAGAAGAAAACAAAAGATTACTTTTCTAACTTTAGGTAGGAAAAAAGATGATATTTGTTCTAGATAATTAAACAATATTTATGGTAGAATGTTTCCCTTTTCAATGGTTGCTTATTTTCTGATTTAAATTTCTTAAAGAGTATTTAGGATTTGAAAAGTATATTAAAGAATTTGACAATTTAACAAGTAAGAGTGTGACATTCGGCTGTCGAAGCTTTAAAACACTCCATCGAGAGTTCGAATATTTCAGGAGTGGGGTCTTTACACTCAAAAGAAAAATCAATCCATCCGTACTCAAATCAATCCGAAGCGGTATCAATAGTACGGTGAGTACGGATTTTCTTGAATCAAGTACAGAAAGATTGATTCAAGTCCGGATTATTCAATTGCGAAATACTCAAGTTATCCATATTCAATCCCGGATTCGTACTAAAAATAATCCGAAAATGAAATTGATTTAAGTAAAACTAAGATTGAATCAATCTCAAAATGTACTTAAGTCAAGTGTTATAAAGTTGATTTAATCGCGAATTCGTACTTTAAATAAATCAAAGCTGAAATTAGAAGAAGAATATTATTAAAATTAATTTACTTACCTGTTTCACACCTTACAAAGTGCCAATTATAAAACACCACCATCATGCCAGATATGATTTTTACTTTAAAAACTTAATGTACATATTAAGCTAAGAATATAAACTAAATTATAAGTGAGAAATTGAAGGCAAGACAATTTTTCTTTTTAAAGTTTAAAAAGTAAAATTGATTAATGTGCTGTTTTTACAACACAAGTCATTAAACGTGTAGGAATATTTATAAGAAAAGCACTCACTCAGTATTTGGAGCACATAAGATTTAAAAATGAAAATAATGTGTTCTTGTTTTGTTGTTTTTGTTGTTTCTACACACAATAAGCAAATAAATTTTTAGCTACTTGTGTGGTGTTGTTGTAGTGGCTACAACAAATTTGAATAACTTATATGAGATTAAAGCGCTCAATTTGTAATTTTACTCTCAGAGTGGAGGTACCAACGAAAAGTTCAATCTTTTTGTACTTGGTTTAAGAATTTTATACTTACTTTAAGAAATTCCGGGAATGATTTTCGAAAGTTATCCCATTTAGGATTGTTGTGAGTACGTTTTAGTGTTTTTCGTACTTGAATTTTTGAGTACGACTCGTACTCAAAGTAAGTATAAAAAGCATAATTTATCCCGAGTGTTTTCCTTTCTGTGTTAGGGATCTCTAAACTAAAAACCACTCCTTATAAAACCTGAGCCCACAGTACTATAATTCGTTGCCTTATATGAATTTTATTAGGCCTATCGCAAATTACAGAACGTTTATCACAAATTCGGTAAACTGATCACAAGTATAAAAAAAACCTAAATTAGAAATTTCTTAAGAGAATTAAACTTTTTTTAGAAATTCATTTCGTGTTGTAAAAATTCCTTTCTTCATACAAATAATTTAATGAAAATTAAATTTAATGAACTTTAGCCTGAATAAAATATAAAAATTTTTATAGAATTTTATGCTTCTTAAATTTTTGGAAGGTCGCTCTATATGGGACCTATAGTAAATTATACACCGATAATTACAAAATTACAATGGTGTTATTTATAGCCAGGAAAACCAGAAATATGCTTAAAAGCGCGTTTTATGCGCATTGAATATGCAGTAAATACTTGAAAATATTTTTGAATACTTGAAAATTTTAATTTCTCATTTGAAAACAAAATATTCTGCAATTTAAAAACATTTGCATATAAAAAAAAAAACACTAAAATTATAATCGGTAAAGCCCAAATGCCAGATGAATTTTCGAGATTTTACCCTATTTGGAAACGATGGGCAGTCATGGGCTCACAAAAACAAAGTCATATTATGAGGTTAAAATGCATATAAGATTTATTTGTGGTGTATATGATCTTAATATCAACATCCATATGAGATTTGTCTTAAAGTGATTTCAGGGCCAGTCGCTAAATTGTTTATTAATGTTAATTAAATCTACATATCAACATAATTAGATGGTTTACGGACAAAAAGTCTAAGTTGGGAAAAATTCAATTTGGTTAATATGTGAGAAATATTCGAGGACTTCGTCCTTAGTTGTAATGCCACTTTAAACAGTGATTCTGAGTCGGTCGGTATGCTTAACGATTGGTCCATATTCCTGTGCATTACATCGCCAAAAACGTATATTACTTAATTATGGCTTATATAAATATAAACTTTAAACGTTTAAAATAACATTTATTTTTAATGACGACCTTCTTTGGCTTACAATTTTAGAGTAAAAAATAAATGTAGATGTCGAATTTGAAGAAACACGATGACTGTTCAGATAGGTATTTAAAACAGAAACACCAGAATTTAAAAAAATGCCTATTTGCTGCGAAAGCTCTTGTAAGCATCTAAAAAAATTTAACATTATCAAAATGTACCTGAAAATGGCAAAATATGCGCTATAAACTTATTATGAAAAAATATTAATTATGAAAAAAAAAATAATACTGTAAAGGGTAAAATATGCACTAACAAATCGATGCCAAAATTCATAATGCAAAAGCTGTAAAACGGATAAATATATTGTGTCTGCCTTAATTGGTCGCACAAGGAAAAACATGTTAATGCATATTTATGGTTTCCCTGTTTATAGCCATATAACGCTAAATTGGACCAAATTTTACCACAACATCTGTTTTGTTACGGTCTTAGTCGAATTTAAATGATTTTCCAGGCCCCATATAAGGCCTTTGTTGAATTTTTAGATCGATCTTGACTGAATCATTTCTTATCTTATGAAAATATGACACAACAAAATTTCCAAAAAAAAAAAAAAAAAAAAAAAAAAACGTTATTTTCTTCGGGCCTATGATAAATTATGGAACGATCCTGGTGACCGATCTTATTAAACTATGACGGACTAAATATTACTAAAATAGTATTATTTGTTATGGGCTTAGCTGTTCTATATAATTTTGCGAGATTGGGCTTTATGCGACCTATGGTATATTAAGAGCCAATCTGCACAACATTTTGAAGTATAATTTCCAGTCATATAAATCGATGCCAAATTTAATGAAAACCGGTACATTCTGTTAGTTTTTGTTAAAAAAATATCAATTTTTTAGGCAGGTTGTTTCAAACTAGGGTTTATAAATTTTTTCTTCTACTGGATTTCAATTCCAAACTGCAGAACCAGAAAGAATTTGACAACAATACTGTCCCTTCCTGTTGGGTCTTTCGAAAGTAAGCGTTTCTTCTATAGACTGGCAGACAGACGGATATAGCTAAATCGCTAAATATTACTCGAGGACCCAGAATATATATACTAGAGTATTCATTAAATCGGGCCTTTGCTTAAATCGGTTAATCGCTCGATTAATTAACCAAGGTTTTGGTTTAATCGGTTAATCGGTTACCCGATCAATAAAGTTTTTTTATATATTAAGTAAGTTCAATAAAGTAAAAAATATAAGTAAAAAAAACAATAACATAACAATTCTTGAACTAAAACAAGCAAACAAAAAATAATTCATAAATATGTAATACATATTTTTTAATTATTACTTAAATATTATGGGGGGATTCACAAGGTGTGCTATCAAGTCATATCGTCATAATGTCCTAAATAATATTTTACAATTGTTTAAAATAAATATTGTTGTGTTTCAAACAACATAAAAAAATATTTTTTTTTTAAACAATTGTAAAATATTATTTAGGACATTATGACGATATGACTTGATAGTACACCTTGTGAATCCCCCCTATGTATTAATTTAAAGATAGACTATGATATCATTTTATTAGTTATTTCAATAGCTTACAAAGGAGGAGGAAGGTCTCTAAAACTTAAATATTTAACTTTTTGTGTTTTTGCACAGTTTGAGAAAATGGTTTTTAAGGCATGTCATTTTAAACTGGAATAATCTACTTTTGACGAAATCATATTTTTCCAATTTTATTTTCGCAGATTATTGCTTTCAATGTTACGAAACAAACAAAAAACTAAAAACCTTTTCTGTCGAAAGTGAAATAATCACGTCTTAAAAGAACATCCTCAAATAATCTTTTAGACAAATCAAAAGCAACCCATTATACAGAATATCAAATTTCTCAGTCCTTTTCCTGGATTTCTCTAAACATATGAAATCTTCCATTATGCCATTAGAGTCCTGTTTTAATATTTTGAAATGTTTAGCACTTCTTATTATTTCGGTTAATTCTGTTTAAAGATTGATATGAAATATAAACACATTAAAAGTACGCGAAACAAAAAGCTGTTTACAGCCAACACTTCCCAGCTTCAAGAGCAAAATTACCGTATATGAGAATATTTTTCGAACATAAATGTTACTCTCGTTGTGAGCAAATGGAACGTACCGATGAATCAGCTGAAAGAATCATTTTTGATACAACTTGCTCATTTTTGATCATATGAATCATATGTGAATCCAATTTCAATCGCTCTAGTGGTAAATCAGTTTAAAATTTAAAACATTAAGAAATCCTTATTTGAACATATGGATAAATGGATTCATGCAATTGCTCAATTTCTGAAGGGATTAATCAGTTTTTAATCTCAAAAGTAATCTGCAAAGGCTGGTTATTTTTACAAAAATTAACGCCCAAATGCTAGCTGGGTTACTTAAAATAAAGATCACTGAACACCTTCTTTGTGTGCATGAAAAAATATTTTCTAAACACGTACCTTTTGTATATGAGACTAAACAAATTATTAAAAAGACAAAAATATATGTTTTAATCAGGGACCGTAAATAACAGTTATCCGTAAAATTTTAACATAAAAACTCTTCATGTTAGCGCCAACGGAGACTTATAGTGTCATATACCAATAGATTCGAACTGACGAGCTCTTTCAGAATCTGTAGTGATCTTAAAAAAAAGAGTTTTATGTTTTCCGTCAAAAATTAAACTCATTTTAAGAGTTTTATTTTTTCCATCAAAAATAAAACTCATTTTAGGAGTTTTAATACTACTAAAAATTAAAAGTTTTATTACATCGGTTAATCGACTGAAATTAACCGGTTTAATCGTTAATCGAAAATAGCCAATTTTAAATTAACCGAATGAATACCCTAATATATAATTTATGGAGTCTTAGGTGATTAGTGGAAAAGTTTCACATGGAATAACAAACTCGGTATACCCTCATTCACCACTAGTGGTAGAGGGTATTCAAATGAACTTTCAAAAATTTAAGGTAATAAATCAATTTTCGTTCGTATTGTCATTTAATAAGAAAAAAAATGTTGCTTGAAATTATATCCTTCACAACAGGTGGAACGGGTATATAAAAAATTGTTTTTTAAGTTTGTTATTCTTCTTGTAATTTCTAGGATATTGATCTCGGACAGTCTAATGTGTATATATTATGGATACTAAGAAGAAACGGAGTTTATTATACGATTTCCGTCTCTCAGATTGTATGTCCATGGGTATGTCGAAATGTGTTTTCCGAAGAGCACAGAAATTATGGTGGAAAAGGTTTGTATATATTTCTATTAGATATGGTTCGAAGCAGGTTGCTGTTGAAATTAAACTAGATTGATCAACAAATGACTGAGATATGAGCAAAAGCCTATGACTATATCTAATTTTTGCCATATTAGCTTTACTTTTTTATACCCGTCACCGAAGCTAAAAACGTTAATATTAGCTTCTCAATTCGTTTGCAATCTTTACAATTTTGATCTTAGACGCTTTAAAGTATATTTTATTATGCGTCATTTTGAACAGCGAAGTTGATTTAAGATTTCCGTTTGTTTGTGTGTCCGTTGAAATGGTTTTTTCGAAGACCTCAGATATGGTGGGTTCAAGGTAATTTGTTAGTTGTCTGCTATTGAAATCAAGCCTGATCGGTCCACAAATAGCATAGATATAAGCAACAACGACGACTGTATTAAATTTTATCCATAAAGCTCTTGCAGTGGTTGTTTTGTTTATTTTTTTTATTGTATACCAGGAGGACGGGAATTTTCCAAATTAAGTAACAGCACCTTGATTACCAGTATACAACATCCGGCTTAATATGGGCAGGATAGGAGAAGTGGTCGTGGCACTTCCCATACAAAGACATTATAGATTTTTGTATATCTGGAGAACGGCAAGAGCCAACATTTCCAAATTACGTACAAGCATCTTGGTTATCAAGAATTGGGCTTTCTGTTCTTATCGCACCAGGGTGAAGGAATATAAGGTTCGGCATAGCCGAATAGAGAACTCTTACTTGTTAAGTGTTATATTAATTTATACACTTTCTGTTTCCGTTTTCACCTTAAAAAGCTTATTAATAATGAGAAATAATGGTTTTTAGCACAATAGCGTCCATGCTATATGAGTTAGGAAGACAAAATTTAATATACATATATGTATATTTACTGAGTATTAAATATTGAAAATTAACCAAATCGAGACTCCTGAACTTAAGGTTTTGGTATGACGCCGTATAATATTCGGCATAGCCGAATATAACACTTTTATTTGTTTTGCATTAGAAGATTTTCATCAAAGGTGTATCCTAAGGTCAACATATAAACTGATTGAATTCACTTTCAAAACCAAACGAAAACTCTTTTATACATAAAAATTTTTTCATTATCAAAGTTGTTTTTGGGAATACAATTATTTATTAAAATAAATTGTTTGTTGTGCTTAATTCCCTTTCTTTTATTAATTGATAAAAATACTGATGCGCATTTCACTGGTTGCTTAGGCCAGATCATCAGGAAACGTTCTCCTAAATAATTTTAGAAAAGCCAAAGCTATCAGCAAATAAGACTACAGAGGAATTACATACATACATGCACTCAAAAAGTCTTATTTGCAACGATGTCAAGGCTTAAACAAAATACCAACTTTAAAACAGTGAGTTTATCTTTTCTTACATTCCCCTCTACAATTAGTTGGAATTCTCCCAACATTAATTGTAGTTGTAAGTGGGTAAAGAAAAAACAAATTAAAAACAAAAACAAAGTGCTTTTATTGTTTTCGCAAGAAATCAAAATAAAAACCATTTGCCAGTTCAATTTTTATGCACCTGCACTTGCAAAAATTTTATTAACAAAGTGGTTTTTGGGAATACAATTATTTTTTAAAAGATTTTGTTGTTGTGCTTAATTTCCTTTTTTTTTAATAATTGACAAAAATACTGAAACTTATTGTTGGATGATAAGCTGTTCCTATGCGCATTTCACTGGTTGCTTCGGCCAGATCATCAAGATCACCACTTACAACTACAATCTATGTAGGGAGAATTCCAACTAATTGTAGTGAGAAATGTATGAAAAGATAAACTCACTGTTTTATTGTTGGTATTTTTTTTAAGCAATCAGGGAAATGCGCATAGCAACAGCTTATCCTCCAACAATAAATTTCAGTATTTTTGTCAATTATTAAAAATAAGGGAATTAAGCACAACAAACAAAATCTTTTGATAAAAAATGTTTCATTAAAATAATGTTCTCCGCTATAACGCAAAAATCTGGTTCGAGGAGTAAAGTTATATGGAGTTTAGATCGGGTCTTTTTTTTATTACTTAATTTATAAATTTAAAAACAAATTTAATGTAAAAACTAAACTACTTATTTACCAAGCTTTAATTCAGAGTCATTTAAACTACTTAGCTATTGTGTATGCGTGGAATAAAAGCAATGAGTTTAAATCACTTCAAAGATCTCAAAATAAAGCTTTAAAAACAGTATTCAATCTTCCATTGACTTTTTCAACTTTACTCTTATATAAAGATGTATCACCAAAAATTCTTCCTGTATATGGATTACACAAAATGCAACTTTTGCTGTATGTTTATAAATCTATACACAATATTGGCCACCATACTATTTTATTCTCACGAAATCAACATAGCTTTAATACAAGGAACGCGAGTAATCTGAGTATAAGCTTTTGCCGTTTGGAAAAAACTAAACAAAGAGTTGATCATATGGGTAGTTTGGAATATAATAGGTTACCAGAAGACATAAAAAATATTCAAAGAATTTCAATTTTTAAGAAAAACGTTAAAAAATATTTATTTGATAACCTGGAAATGCTTCTATTGTAATGTTACTACATTTTTAATTTTTATTTTTGTTTTTTCTAAAATATATTTTGAACATTTTATAAGCTTTTAAACACTTGCCAACTGGCCTCAAAAATGTCCCTATGGACGCTGAGGCAAAAATCATTTTTTGTAATAATTGAAATTTTGTATATGAATAAATAAATAAAAATAATAAAAAAAAAAAAAAAATATTAATATAACCATTACTATAAACCCATTTTTAATTTAGTAGTAAAAAACCCCTCAACGGAAATAATAGATAGGACAATTGCGTATTTTCCTTTTTCATTTAATAAGTTCTCAATTTCACCCAAACCGGTAAAGCATTTGTGTAAAACTCGGTTAAATTATAGACCAATTTGGAACATATTATCTCTGCTTAACAAAAATTGTATCTTAAACACAGAAAAAATTAAGAATATTCTCTAATCACCAAATTTATACCAAATTCATAATATCAAGCAAACAAGTTGTTGATTTTGCACCCATTACCAAAATGATTATATTGATACTAAAAATTTTAACATTTTAAAAATTTTTTTTCAATAAATGATATTTTTAAATTTAATTAAAAAAATTATCAAAAAACTTTGCCATCTCAAACGATGTGTTAATTTATTTAATTAAATTTTGACAATTCCCAACAACAGTTCTACAAGATTAAATTATTTTATTTTGAACGAAAAAAATCAATTAATATTTTTTGATATTTAAATAATATATTAATTAAAACTTTATTTCAATTATCACATTAATTAAATATAAATACTTTTTAAGCCACTTTTTTATTGTTAAAACACTTTTTTCTGTGAAAATATTAAGGCCCGGTTTTGTCGTCCTTTTTGAGTTACCTTGTGGCAATTCCCTAAAATTTGGAAATATTTTTATGGGATATTAATAAATTGAAGTTCCTATTGAACCCATTTTAAATTCCATGAATAACGTTTTTGGGTGGGAGGGGGTTGGGGCGTTGAGCATCTCTTTTAAATTTAATGTTAATGGCAGTAATTGACAATAATAATTGGACGGATATGTCAACTCTAGACCATAAATTTGTTGTAAAATGTATGTTTTTTTTTTTACATTGCAAATCGAAAGGGGATATACCAGTTATTTTTATAACAAATTGCGCAGTAGAGGACCGACTTTCTTCATTTAAAATAAGCTTCAACTTTAAGGGTAAATAACCTTATAAAAATTCTAAACGACAAAATTATTTGTATTTTACCCAGAAAGACTTAAAATTTACGCATGAACTTTCGAAATATTGCTATTTGTTTCTATGTTTATTTGTTTTCCCATTAATTATTACTATCCCAACATCCCCTCAAAAGATTTAAGCTATTTTTCAATAAACTTCTTGTTTGTACGATAATTGACTTTTTACATTTTTTTAACTTTAAATAATACGGCGAATAAAGACAATTTACTTCATAAATATTTAGGGAAAGCAGAATTTTACACTAAGTTACGCGGGGTTAAATGTCAAGAAAAACTGTTTTCTTAAAACGTAACGGTCACATTTACCGAAAAATACTAATTATAAAATATGTAGCTAAGAAACTTGTTTGTAATCTTTTTCGTGGATTTTGAGAACATTCGGCTTAAAAATTGCAGCGTATAGTACGCAAATCAACTGATTTGCCCTTTCTTGGGAACCTATGGCAGCTCACTTGATTGGTCCATATATCCCAAATTCAAAACTTAAGATCGAATGCAAGTACCTAACTGTCATATGAAATTATATTCCAATCAGACTAACCGCTTAGAAAACCCAGAAGTATTTCCATTTTGTCCAAAATCTCCCACTGCGCGATTTTTATTCACATACAGTACGTTACAACTTTTTTAAAACAAATTTGCTCAACAACCGTTAGTCGTACGAAGGTAAGGTTGAAATTGCATTCAGCACTCATCCGGCACACTTAGACCCAATGATCCGTTGGATACCAAGCAGTTCCACCAAACGATGATTAAAATGCACTCCAGTTCAAAGCCAGAGGTATCAAACAATCCGTCTAATATAGCGGATGCTATTTCGGCTAGTTGCCTTCTCGCCAAAGCAGGACAATGACAGAGAAGATGATCTACATCCTCGACCTCCTTTTCGTCATCGCATATATTTCAGAAAACGTAGTGTCCGGCTCCCAGATGCTGTATATATCTACCTATAAGACAGAGTCCCGTGACAGTAGATACCAGAAGTAATACCCGTAATCCATGCCGGGCCACAATTGCCTGGCCATCCTACATCTAGTCTTTCCGGTCCATCTGCCATGAGTTATATCGAAACCGAACGCAGAAGTTACAGTTTTCAGTAGATCAGAGGTATGCCAATATGCCTTCGAAATCCAGTGGAAGCTGTAAAAATTACCATAACGAAAAATAATTATGAGCAACGAAGATTTATGGGTCTTATTTCGAATGCCGTTTTGCATGAAAAGTATGTAGAATAATAAACCGACATTTACTATTCTAAAGCAAGCTTCGTCGTTAGGCCAAACAAACTTGAATTAATTATTTATTATTCATTCGTCTAGTGTACCTCTACTATATGTAAATGATATCCATTTCCACTATCACTCAATCAAATTCCTTTAATGGCAGCTTAACAACAAATTCCAGTATCACAATTTACTCTACATCCATGTCGTTTCACTTAAGATACAACACCAAGACAATCCCTAATCCATTCATACTCACAAATGAAGTACTTTACATGCAAAATCTACTAAATTTTCACTTGAAACTTTCAGGTTTCTGCCACACAAACATATATCTACTACTATATCTACAAACTAACCAACTGAGGAATAGAAAAAAACAGAGATATTTTTGGTAATTAAGTGCTCACAGCTGAATTTCCACTGTCCGTTAAGGATTTCTGAAGCGACAAGAGACCGAGATAATTGTGTGAAAATTTAAATTATATTTGAGAATAATGGTGTGTGTACTGGATGGCAGCATTTTGGCTGCTACAATATTCTAAAGTTTGTGGCATAATTATTCTATGCTGCAGTATACTCGTCATAGTTGTTGTTAGTAACTGAAGAGCATAATGGAACTGGTGGTATGAAAACGACGTATCACATAAAAACGAATATAACAAACAGACAATGATGGTTTCGGTATTTTTTTTTGTTTTTGCTTTTTTTTTGTTATATGACATGTGGTTGTGAATGACATTTATGGTTTTTTCGTTAAGGTGAACAAGGGCCTAAATGACATTTTCACAAATCTGTGTTTAGCTCCTTCAGAAACCATTAATTTCTTATGCTAATTGGAGTAAAAGAAAAATAAAAATTTTTCGAAATAGCCATTTAGGTCGTTTTTATTTTATTTGAGACTGCAATGAAATTTGTAGAATAAAACTAAAAAAATTTGTTTGTCCTCCATGACAATTCATGAATTTTTATGGCAAATTAAATTTCAATGAGTTTTATTCACATTAAAAGAGTGCCAAACATAATTTTTTTAGCACTTTGGTGTTGAGTGTGTAGGAGAATTGAATCAACAAAAGGATTTAAATGTTGCAATGGCATAGCTCCCATTTAAAGCAAAACAAAATGAATGCTGTAATTACCGCGAATAATCCATAAAATATTTGGTATTATTTAAATTGTTTTTCCAAAATAAGAAGGTAGTAATGACTTAAATCTAAGCTTAAGGTTAATCTATGATCACTACATGTCTAACTCAAAATAAAAATGTTTATACCAAAAAAAAAAAAAAAAACTGAAAATGCTTTAGTATGGTAGAAATAGATATGCACAATACAGAAAATTACGCTAAACTATGATCACTTTATTTGTTTCATAAATTCATAAATAATAATTTAATCGAGAAAATAATTAATAAAATGAAAATAAAGAAAGGGACGTTAATTTACGGCCACTAACATTTTCACACAAAATCTATTTTTTACACTATTACTGGAAAAAAAAAAGAAAATTAAGACAGTCTGTAATTTCAAAAAAAAAAAAAAAAAACAATTAAATCGAAAAAGATGTTCATCAGCCATGTCACAGAGTACAATTCCGTTCGGAATTGAAGAAAACATATTTGTTTATTGATAGAAAGTATATTTTGATAGTTTTTTGGTCTTTGAGATACATAAAACTCCCATACCGTTCATGAAAACAAAAATGGTTTCATTCCGCAAAGTTTTTTCGTAATTTTCTGAAGCACCAAAATACGGAATGAATTCCATTTCCGAACGGAATTGTACTCTGTGACATTCGTTACTTTCATTTTCCGGTAATAATCGATTATTTCACACCAAAAAATAATTGTGTTGTTCACGAAAGTTGGATAATCAGGTTATATGGTTCTATTAACAAAATACATTAAAAAAATATAAATAAATATATATTGTTGTTGTGAATATAACAAAATAACCATATAACCCGATAACCAGCCTTCCGTGAACAACCCAAATATGTGTTTAAATATTAAAATTATGTTTTATATTTGTATGCTCCTTGGAAACGGGTGGTTAAATTTTAAGGGCCGATGTTGAATATGAACCACACCTAAACGTCAAGTTTTTTTCTGCATTTCATTTGACATTTCTCAATTTCCAACTAACACAATGGAAAGATACACAATAGAACAACGCGTTAAAGCTATTCAGGCTTATTATAAAAATGGGCGTTCAAATCAAAATGCATATCGTGAAAATCATCTTCTGTGATGAGGCACATTTTCACCTCATTGGATTCGTCAATAAACATAATTGCCGCATTTGGGCGAATGATAATCCAAGAGTGATTGTCGAAAAACCAATGCAGCTACAAAGAGTGGCTGTTTGGTGCGGTTTATGGGCTGGCGGCATCATCGGGCCGTATTTTTTTCCAAAAAGAGGCCGGTCAGGCAGTTACTGTGAATGGTGTTCGCTATCGTGAGATGAAAGCGATCTTTTTATGGCCCGAATTAGAAGATATGAATGTGGACGATATGTGGTTTCAACAGGACAGTGCCACTTGCCACACAGCTAATGAAACAATAGATCTTTTGCGTGACAAATTCAATGGCCGTGTTATCTCACGTGGTGGGGATGCCAATTGGCCGCCAAGATCATGTGATTTGACAACTTTGGACGTCTTTCCAAATCAAGAGCTAAAGGATGAGATAATTCTGCACATTAACGGCATGGACCATCGGATGGAGGTGTGCCACCGAAACAGTATTTCTTTAAAACGATCACGTCGAATACTGGTAAGAGTGCCATATTGGGCTATGCCGAATATTATATACCCTTCACCATGGTGCGATAAGAACAGAAAATAAAATAAACAAATACATATATATATATATATGTACTAGTTTTGCACGGTGCGCTTTACTGCCTTGCGAAAGTCACCAGATATACAAAAGCTAGTTTTTTGTGCCATGCCTACTTCTCCGATCCCGCCCATTTTTAAAGAGTTTGTGTATTTATAACCCAACTGTTCGTACCAAATTTTGGCAAATTTCTCTTACCGTTCTTTATATATAAATAAATTCGTTTTGTGCCACGCCCACTTCTCCAATTCCGCCCACATTTTATCGAATGTTGTCTTTTGATAACCAAGATGCTTGTACCAATTTCTTGCCATTCTCCAGATATACAGAAATCTTTACAGTCTTTTTATGGGAAGTGCCACGCCCAATTGTGAGTTGATAACCAAGATGCTTGTGCATAATTTGGAAACTTTGGCTCTTGCCGTTCTCCAGATATACAGAACTCTATATTGTCTTTGTATGTGGAAGAACCATGCCCACTTGTCCAAGCCCGCCCGCATTTTGTCGGTTGTTGTGAATTGATAACATAGATGCTTGTGCTTTATTTGGAAACGTTGGCTTCTGCTGTTCTCCATATATACACCAAAAAAAAAAAAAAAAAACAAAATAAAAAAATAAAAAAAATACAACAACAGCAACTACAACAAGGTTTTGTGGACCGACCAGGCTTAATTTGAATATCAAACAATTCTGCACTACAATTGACATAAATAACTGATCCACATCATATTTGGGTCCTCGAAAGCCCCCTTTCAGCGAACATAGTGATTTTTACTTATCTTCTCATAGTGATCCAAAATGTATACATTTTAAAGTGTCTATGATCAATATTTTAGAAATTAGAAACGGAATGACAAAGCTAGATATACACTTTTACCTTCGGTGATGGGTATAAAAACAACAGCAACATAATATTAATGAGTAACATTGGCGGCAATCGTGGTTTTTTGCTCATATATCAGCCATTTATGGACTGATTAGACGGAATTTTAAAAGAAAACTTTGACCAACTATATGTGACCTAAATATCTAACAAGCTAGAACCCATCAATCCTGGGGTCTGGGGAAATTCAATTTAAACAAGCACCTGGACATTGTTAAATCAACTTCGCTACTCATAAGGACCCAGAATATATACACAGAAAAATTTATTAAATTTCTCCAATCACTAATTTTATTCCAAATTCATAATATCAAGCAAACAATTTGTTGAGTTTGCACCTATCACCAAAATGATTATATTGATTACTAAAAATTGTAAAATTGTGAATATTTTTTTTCAATAAATGATATTTTTAATTTTAATTAAAAAAATTATCAAAAACTTTGCCATTTCAAACAATGTGTTAATTTAATTTAAATGAATATTGAGAATTCCCAACAACAATTATATATGTTTAAATTATTTTATTTTAAAGGAAAAAATTCAATTAAGATTTATCACAGAGAAAATTCGTTGTTCACAGAAAAAAGTGTTTTATCAATTAAAAAAATGTTTTAAAAAATATTTAAATTTAATAAATGTAATAATTGAATCAATTATTTTTTTTAGTTGAAAGAAAATTAAAAATTTAATTTTGATTTAATAAACATTTTAGTTGTTTTGAAATAAATTTTCAATTAAAATTTAATTAAATAACAAATAATCTTAGTTAACTTTTTTCGATTAAAATAAAATAATTTAAACATGTAGAATCGTTGTTGGGAATTGCCAATATTTATTTAAATAAACTAACAAACTGTTTGAAATGGCAACGTTTTTTGATCAATTTTTTAATTAAAATTAAAAATATCATTTATTGAAAATAAATATTCACAATTTTACAATATTTAGTAATCAATATAATCATTTTGGTGATAGGTGCAAACTCAACAAATTGTTTGCTTGATATTTCGAATTTGGTATAAATTTGGTGATTGGAAAAATTTAATAATTTTTTCTGTGTTCATAAATTTTAATAACTTTTAAACTTATGAAGAGCACATAATAAAAGTTTTACAATATAATAAGTACGCCGCAGGCTTATTTCGCTAAAAAGAAAATTACAAAATTAGGTCGAAGTAAGAAACAAAGGTTTCCTGATGATCTGGCCATGCGCATGGAAACTAGATTTCCCTCAACAATAAATTTCAGTGCATTTATCAAAAATAAAAATTTTTTAGCACGTCAAAAAAAATCTTATTAATAATAAATTTTGTATTCCCAAAAATAAGTTTGAGAAAAATTTAATTTTAAACTCGTTCTTTCCTGTATTTTACGGTACAACATTGCAATAACCACATGTACGAGTGTAAAAAAATTTGCATAACTTTTAAACTAATTGATGTCCCACAATAAAACTTTTACAATATAATAAGGACACTATAGGCTAATTTCTTTAAAAAAAAATTTATTTGGACTAAGTTAGAAAAATTTTAATTTTAATTCGTTATTTCCGGTTTTGCAGATGAAACAATTTTTTTTTCAAATAAATTATAAAATTATAATAAAAAATAAAATTATTTAAAGATCAATCGATTTTCTATAAGAATCACTTATAAAAATTTTTTTGTTTGATTTATTTTTGATTCGAAAAAATAATTTAAAAAAATATTTTTTGAAAACGGCAACAATTTACTACCCCGTAACTCAAGAAATAAACATCAAAGAAAAAAAAAAATTACGCACACTTATTCATATCTACTAGAACTATAGTTATGCCAAATATAAAGGAATTCCAACAAATTTTTTTTTTTTTTATTATTCCTACACTAAATCCCGCGAAGTTTTTTGCTTGTCTGCAGGAGACCAGAGTCTCTGGCGGGAATCGAACCCGCAACCCCGGTACTGATAGACTAGCTCACTACCAGCTAGCCTACCGGGTTGTCCGCTTCACAAATAACACTGCTTTACAAATTTTTAATTTGGAAAAATACCAAGAACGCCACACGCCTAGATAAGTTAATTGGGACCTCCTGAACACGAAAAATGCAAAAAAAAAATTTTCTAAGTACCGTTTTTTAGATAACGGTACATTTGTGTTTTTCGGTGTATGGTCCCACTCAAAACCTTGTGGAGCCCAACCGAGAAGTCCGATCGAGATAAATGGCATATCGTTGCAAAGGTAATTGAATGCCTTTTCTGTCGATATATTGCAAATTTCTATCTGATAAGAACTGGCTGAGTTATGGTACCTCAAATTTCAAAATTTGCCTATTTTTACGTTTTTTTCAAAATTTTTCATTTTTATTTCGTTTTTTTTCTACGTTATAGTAAAGATCTGGAATGTTTTATTTTTTTACCAAATAGCTTATTTAATTACCAATATTTGAAGCGTAACTTGAAAAAAATCGGATTATTGTTACACATCCTTCGGGATTGAGCGCCACTATTGTTTCACACTGGGGCGCTATCACTATTACACATCCCTACGCTGCTATGGTCGTAAAGCCAACCAGCTCAGTAAGCACATCTATCAAGGTAGGTTCCAACCCAACCACAGCACACGGACATGTGCGGATGTGCTTGGGTTATTTACTAATATTGTGAAAAAGTTGCCAAAAGACAGTCTTGCCATGAATTAGAGATGTTACAAAGGCTGGTGGGATGAACAAATGATGTTGGTTCCTCATTCGCGAAGATCCATCCGAAAAAAAAAACGCAAAAGTTCAAGTCGCTCGTCATTTTAATTTAAATTTTTTGAATTTACGCCAAATATAGTGTGTGAGCAATGAAGAGGAAAATATTGTCGTTCCACAAAATCCTTAATAAAAAATTTATTTTTCATCCGATTTTTTTCAAGTTACGCTTAAAATATTGGTAATTAAATAAACTATTTGGTAAAAAAATAAAACATTCCAGATCTTTACTATAACGTAGAAAAAAAAACGAAATAAAAATGAAAAATTTTGAAAAAAACGTAAAAAATAGGCAAATTTTTAACTTTGAGGTACCATAACTCAGCCAGTTCTTATCAGATAGAAATTTGCAGCATATCGACAGAAAAAAAGGCATTCAATTACCTTTGCAACGATATGCCATTTATCTCGATCGGACTCGATCGGTTGGGCTCCACAAGGGTTTGAGTGGGACCATACACCATTTTTTTTTAGCGTTTTTCGTGTTCAGGAGGTCCCAATTAACTTATCTAGGCATGTGGCGTTCTTGGTATTTTTTGGCTGTAAACCAGTGTAATGTACCATATATTAAGTAGACTGGTCCTTGTTTTCTGACTTCAAAATTTTTAAAGTAGACCCTCTTAAAATGTTATTGTTAGTATAAAAATCATTACGTTATTAGTCTCATGTGCTATTTATTTTAACACAAGTAATTGACTTAAAAAAACCACACATCTTTTTTCAACTAGATCAATAACCCTGCGGTAAATTTGTGTCAATTGCTCTTAATGCACTTATCCCGTGACCAGTGAACAAAGTTTTATAATTAAAAGAAACGAATTGTGATAGGTGAAAACAAGACCTATCACTTAACTAGTCATAAGTGGTTTTGAGTGTGGTTGGTCCAGAGGAAAGTTTATTGGCACAAAACTATTCATGTGAATGGATTTTGTGCGGGTCGTGGCTGATTCTCTCTAGTTCTATAACTTTATATGAAGGGAGATCTATCACATTGACATGGTTTATTTGTGACAATATCTGCGACAGGCATTATTTTAACCGAAATTGTATGTGTCCATTAAGGTTATTTCAGTGACCTGTTACAAAGTGTCAAAAACGTGCCAATTAACCCCTCGTAGGACATCGCCATGTTAAAGTGACTTGTCACGTGACAAGTTTAGTGTAAGTTCCCTTTCCCCTAGGGAACTGAGTACAAGTTTTGCCCGCACGTACAAACAATATAACAAACTAATTTATATGAATACACAATTTTATACTATTTAAGTAAAGTACTTGAATTGAACTCAAAAAAAAATAAATTAAAATCTACTAAATCATAGTGATCTTCAATCGCCAATATTTAAGATTTTTTGTTTTGAAAATATTAGACAATTTTTTTAAATTTTTTATGACAGAAAATTTTGATGTCGGAGTCGCGATTTTTTGTGGGTACTTCGACTTCGACTCCAGTACAAAAACCTTAAGTCCGGCTCCACAACTCCGACTCCGACTTCGACTCCACAGCCCTGATGTATAAAGTATAGGTCTAATATTGTAGAGATTACAAACGAAATTAGAAACTTATTTATATACACATACCCCTTCCATCTGTGGTGAAGGGTATACAACTTATATTAATCTGATTCTTTCATACCAATAATTAAAATAAAGGCCTTAAAAATGGCTGTAGTTTCCAAAAAAGGATTTAAATCGGAAAACGATTTATTTTTGACATATTACAAAATCGATTTTTATAGTGTAATGTAAAAACAAAATAAAAATGGTTGTAGTTTTTAAGTTTAAACCAATTTGCAGTTTGCCCACGTAATGATGCCACCACCTTTTGGAGATAATTTCCAAATTTTATTACCATAAAAAAAAAAAACACTCACACACACACGTAATTGCTGCACTTAGTATTTAATGACAAAACTTTTGTAACTTGATTTTTATTGTTGAATTTAATGACATTTTACTATATTGTTACTTTTAGATTTTATGTGAAAATCGCAACTTTGTGTTCTTATGACTGGCGATGCAATCGGCATGAATGCGGACAATCTCGCATAAAATACTTGAAAGTGTAATTAAATGCTTAACAATATTTTATGCCATTGACAAAAATATCAGATATCGTGATAATCGCCAATAATAAAATGTTATTTAATTGTCATTTTTGCGAAATTTTGTACTGACTTAACACTGTTTTTATTTGTTTAATGAAAATTTTTAGTTGTTAGAAAATTAAACTAACTTAAATTTTTGTTAATTAATTATTGTATATATATAAATGTCGATTCAATAAATAAATACGGAGAAAAAAAATTTTTTTGTAATTGGAAAAAGAATTTCGGTCTTTCCGATATGTTTGCAAAACTATATTGATAAAAACATTGACAGAACAAAATGTTTTAGTAAATCTTTAACGTTCAAATGTACTTAACTTTTTATAGTTACAGCGCCATAGTATATAAAAATCAAATCAGAATAACTTTCTGAAGCAATCAAACGTCGTCGGACCATCTGGCTGGATGTTTGCTGATAATTTATTTCTTTTACGGAGAGCACAGGTATCAATCTTATAAAACTTTTGCGGACATTTCTAGTGAAAATGATGAGTACTGGTCCATAATTTCACAAAGCCCTGATATAATCTTCTTTCTAGAATATGGTCTATGTGGCCATAAACCATTTTATAAGATTACATTTGACCGAGAAATCGTTTTGTTGCAGCCGAAAGCGTCTTGATAAATATTGTTGAAACTCGCAAGAGCTCCTATACAAAGACCACCCCCGGAATAATTTTTAATGCCATGAATTTTCTTGGCATTGACATAAAACTTGGCGAAATATAATTCCATAATAGGTACTTTGTCGTGGCAAAATTGTGTGCTGATAGGTAATCTATAACATAATTATGTTTTGACTTTTCCATTATTGGCCATTGTTACAATTAGGGGATCCTTTCGAAAAATTGTCTGTTAACACTGTGGTGTTGGGTAATATATTTTCGGACTTGACCGACAATGCATACACTCTCTATCTTGTTAAGTTGTAAAGTTGTTTTAGTTTGTTTAGAGGAATTGTCCCAATTATATTGATACATTAATAAAATCGCTACTGCACAAAATTTAAGTAAAGTTATTTTTAAAATTGCGACCCTCCACCACCTCTAGTGGCGAATGATGGTATACCAATTTGTCATTCCGTGTGAAACTGTTTTATTATACAACTAATATCCTATAAATAATATAAATTCTGGCTGTTTCAGTAATTCTTAGTCGATGTAGCCATGTCTGCCTATCTGTCCATCCGTCCGTCTGTCGTCCATCTATCGTCTGTCCGTCAATCGTCCGTCTGTCCGAATCTTGAAAACATGCTCACTTTCGAAAGACTCAAAAGAACAGAACAAATTTTATGTCAAATTGCTTGTAGTTACCCTAAGCAGCTTGGCATTGAAGGCCAGAAAAATCGGTTGACAAAGATCAGAGCTATGAATTAAAATGTGGAATCACCACCCAAAGAAATTGATAATTTCGTTTCAAAAACTAATATAAATGGTGGAATAATGCAGGGAATGATAAAAAATGTAGCATAAATTCGTTTTATATGACTGGAAATCACAATGGTAAATTTCATGAAGATCGGTCCATATTTTAACCTGGGCCCCATATAAACCCTGCTCCCGGAAAACAGTTTAGTACGCCTAAAACCGAAACAATTATTGCCATCATAATAAATTTTGGTATGTAACAGTTTTGTAAGACAAGAAATCACAGTGCCAATTTCCGTAAAGATCGGTCTATAATTTATCCTAGACCCTAGTACGCCTAAAACCGTAATAAATAATGATATAATAAAACAATTTGAAAGCTGATTTGTGGGACAACTAAAACTACGGTCACATTTAAAAATGTTTGATGCTCCACACGTAACCAATATTTTTTATTAAATACGCTCTGCTAGGATTTTACACTTTTTTTAGACAGGCCGGATACCTGGCGTTTTAACCTGAATCCAATGTCTTTCAGTATAAGTAAGCTTTTGTCTTACATGCGTAGTCGTTTTAGATATATATTTTTTTTTTGGCAAAAAAATATAATTTTTTAGCAAAATTTTGAAATTTTTGTTTTTTAAAAAGTCATAAAAAATTGGAAAATGCTAATATTTTCTAGACATATAAAAAACAGAGTTGCAAACCAATCAAGACATAAATGATTAGGATCTGCTTACAACTTTTGATTTCATGGTAGCAGCCCTAAGAAGTGGCGATAAAGGGCAAGTATGTTTTGGGAAAATGTTAAGACCAAGAAACTAATGGATATATGACTTATGGATGGATCTATACAAAATGTCACAGTGTGGTTTCTATTCATATGAAACTGTGACAGACCATAATTTATTACAAAAGAATTATTTGTTACAGTTTTATAAGTACAACAGTGCTTTGGGCTTTATATGGGGCATATGGTAAATTATCTTCACGAAAGTTGACAGTGTTATTTCTAGTCTTATAAGAGCGTGACAGATAACAGCATTATTCGCTACTGTTATTTCATTGACCTATAACAAAGGGTCAAAAAGGGGCAAATTAACACCTCCTAGGACATCGCCATGTCAACGTGACAAGTCCTCTACATATACGGCGTTAGAATTCGAACCGGCTCCTTCCACTTTAGAAGTGTCACATGATAAGTTTGGTGCGAGTTTTCTTTCCCCTAGGGAATAGACCGATATACACGAAGTTTTGTGGTATGATATCTAGTCATATAGAATTAATTTATAATAATTATTCCATCATTATTTTTGTCCGTTTTTGTAACAAAATGATAAATTTTTAGGTAGGTGATTCAATATTTTTATTTATAACTTTTAATCTAATAAAGCGATTTTGCTCGACTGCAATCCCAAGCTGCGTAGGATATCTAGAAACAATTTAACACCAATAATGTTCTTTTCTTTTGAGTTTTTCAAAAGTGAGCGTAGTTTCAACAGACGGCCAGACATAGCTCAATGGACTTAAAATTACTCAAGGACATGTAATATATATGCTTTAAATGAATATTTAAAAAAAACTTGGTATACCCTCTTCACAATTAGTTATGGAGTGTATAAAAAAACCATTTTTAGAAATTCATGGACATAATAGCTAGAGTGTAGTTAATTTTCCAACGATTTCAATTTAAAAATTTTCTAAGATTAATTAATTACGGTGTTTTCTTTTATACAAAGAAATTTGACATTTTATTTAAAAAATTTAATTTGGTGTTCGTTTCTCAAAAATGTTTTGCTCTCTAAAAGGGTTGCATGTTTTAATCTAAAACATTCACATTTACTTATGGCATACGACATTGCACTTTTCTCCTCATAGATTCTAAAAATAGCGAACATAAATAAATTGATTAGAGGCCCCTAAATCTATAAGGAATGGCAAACATTCGGTAGAAACTGCTAAATTAGCGGAAATTCGCAAAACTTTGCTAACAGCGGCATGATAGCAAAGTCTCATAATATTAAGAATTATTAAAGCCGTAATGCATGAGAAAACTTACAGGAAAAAATCGCTTCTATGGCGACCATTGCTGAAATTCGCGAAAAGTTGCAGAATTAAAAAAAACCCTAACATTTTTTTGAATTCCCCAAATCGCTAAACAATATGTCGGAAAATAACATAAAAAGCGTTAAAAAGGGAGGTATAATTTTTTTTTTTCATTATTTATTTATTGAATCTTCATATATTAAATATGAACTAACAATAATTAATCAAATCTTATACTAATACTTTATTTTTGTCCTGCCAGTGCCAGAAGAAAATTTTTCTCCTCACGGTTTCTTCACATATGGAGATGTTTAGCGGTCTTCTCGTCGGATGAGTCCTGCATTATCTCTTCTCCTTAATCTAGAGTGGCCACTGTCATTTCAAATATTTCGAGCTAGTGGATTTGGGTGCGACTCAAGTCTTTTTAAATATTTTGCTGCGTACTTCGTAATAATAGTTTTTACTAATGGCACATTGAGATCCTTGTGAATATTAGAGTTTTTAACATACCAGGGAACGAATGTGATTATTCGAAGAAGTTTATTTTGGCGTCATTGAATTTTTTCGATATTTGAGGCCGGGGCACTGCCCATAGCTGAATACCGTAGCACCAGATTGGCTTCAATATAGAGTTATAAAGTAGAAGTTTGCAGTCGAGGCTAAGAACAGAATTTCTTCCAATAAGCCAATAAATTTGAATTGCTTTTAGTTTTATTTGTGTTAGTTTTGCTTCTATATGGCATTTCCATGTTAAACGCCGATCTAGATGAATACCGAGATATTTTACATGCGATTGCTGGGGCACTAATTGATTATTGATTTTTATAGGGGGACATGACTCCCGACGCAAGGTGAATGTTATGTACGCATTTTTGCTCATTGACATTTATCCTCCATTGTTTTAACCACATTTCCAGTTCAAATATATGATCCTGCAAGTAGCGAGAAGCTTCATGACAGTTTTCGTGTACGCTTAGAAAAGCTGTATCATCAGCAAATGTTGAAGTTAGGGTGTGGTTGTTTGTTGGTATGTCTGAGGTATATATAAGGTATAACAGTGGGACCATGATGCTTCCTTGAGGGACTCCAGCGTCAATTGGCTGAGGAGAACTTATAAAATCACTTTCTTTAATAATAAACCTTCGACCGACTAAGTAGCTTTCTAACAGCTTGGGTGTGTTTACTGGTGAGTTTAATTTCAATTTATGTAATAAGCCTTCATGCCAGACTTTATCAAAAGCTTGAGAAACATCGATGAAGAGGGCGGAACAATATTTTTTTTCTTCAAAGGCTTTTCTTATGGCGTTTACTATACGGGGGGAGGTATAATGATGAAGAACATTTTTTTGTCAAGTATTAAAAACAGGGCATTCCACTTTGTCATAACTTGTGTTTTGTTCTCTACAAATAGCAATTTTACAGAGTTGGCAAGACATTTTATACATGCAGAAGATTATATTTTTGTTTAGGAAAGAAAACACAATAAGAGAAATATAAAAGCTTTAAAATGTTATATATAAATATATATGTAAATTGTTTTTTTACAAACAAAATTAGGTTATATTTTCGGTTTTTTTTATATTTTTCCAGCTTTGGTGGCATTTTATTTTCCACTCTAGATGAATCTCCGTTATTTTCTTAACCCTTAAATGGATACTGTTGCTAATTGTTTACATACCAGTTTTAGCTAATTTTCTTTATGTTCCAATGTGTGTCCATTCATAAAAGCTCGTTCCTAGGCACACGCAAGCAATATGAATAGAAAAAAACGTTACTTTGTTGTTAGTTGCTTTGATTTATATTCGGTTGGTATTTTAATGCAGTGGGTGATATAGAGTATATAAGAATCTATGGGTAATTCCATGCCAAATCGACCAAGAGTGGGACCCGACCTCTTTCGATTTGAATGAAATTTGGTGTGAAGGTTCCTTTCATCCTATAAGGAATTTTTATTAACGTAAAAAAAAAATTTTAAATTTTTTTCCAAAAGTTACGTCAAAATGTCATAATTTTGCCGAAATAGCCGAAAGTGTTGAGTTTATTTTTTCAATATCTCAAAAACTACTGCACATACGAATATGATTTGTATGTAATTTTAAAGAGACAAGAGAAAACAATATATTAAAAAAAATTTTTTAAATGTAATATCTACAAAATATAAAATTTTAAAAATAAAAAAAGTCAAAAAACTAATTTTTTTTTTGGCTTATTTTTTATGTAATTCTTCAAACTGTTCTTTTAAAATCCTGAAACTTTGAAAAAGGTGTTTTTTTCTTTTTTAAGATATGATTTTTTTTCTTTTGCAATCTGTAAAAAATAATCCTAAATTAAAATATTAATATTGTAATTTTGAGTAATAAATATTTATTAAATCTGATTTGTTTGATTAGGCGTTAAAAAAGTCACGACATTGATAAAGTTTTTTATGTTTATTTGTTGCATTTTTTGTTGGAGCTCAATGTGGGCACTTTCAAAGCAAAGTACACTTTATGTCACCTTACATCTCCAAGAAATAAAATGAGTTTTATAAATTTTGTGTTTTTTGTAAAACGTGTATTATCACGTTGAAAAAAAATTATTTTGCATCTGTTGACAGGTAAGCTTTGGCCTGGTTATCTTTAATTTAATAATATTATGGAATATATGCAATATTTGTGACATATATAATAATTGACGGTTACAATTTTTTTTGTTTGATTGGTGACGAAAACGAAATTGAGTATTTTCCGCACAAAGATGTAAGAATCGGAAGACATTAGTGATGATAGCAAAGAGCTGGACATATACGCCAATTGTTGAATGAGGATCAGTAAGATAACCCAGCTCCTAGTACCTCAAGTATACCTTGTGTTGCAGCCTGGAAGGAATCAGTTGAAACTGCCTATAAATATGATAAAACGCAAAAAAGCATATATCAATAGCTTGTCCAAAAATAGTCAAGAATTATTACGCCCATATGGCAGGAAGTCACCTTATGGACAGCTTTTTGGACAGGTATAAAATTAGAATGAAACGTCGAAAGTGGTTCATTTGATTATTTTTTTACCATATGACAAATATGGCTGTAATAAATTCGGCGGCATGAAATAAACCCCTAAGAATGAAATCTCAAAAAAAAAAAAAAAAAAAAAAAAAATCCCCAAAAATTTGTACAGAGAAAAGCAACAACGATTTTGGGGAGTAATTTAATTTGTTTGGGGTGTTATTTAAAGTTTTTAATTCGGGAACTATTTCATATAATATAACGTCCCAAAAAATCATTATGAAATAAATCTCCAATATATTTTATGAAGAATTATTCATTTTTAAAGTTATAACGAAAACGTTTTTGGGCGCAAGGATATATTCCTCTATGGTATAATAAACACAGGCTTCGGCCTGTGGCCTTGGGCCGCGCGCAATGGAATAACAAAAACGGTTTCGCTCACTAAAGCTTCTCTTCGTAGTCGGCCTTCATTCGGGGACTAAGCCGATTTTAGGAGCTTTAGTTAGCGATCCGTTGTCTGTAATAGTATAGAAGAGAAAATCCTTGCGCCCGGTTATACAGAGAAGCTTTAGTTAGCGAGGCCAGTATTTATTATACTATAGAGGAGAAAATCTTAGCAATGTAGAGACGACGGTAGTTGTTATTCCATAGAGGAGAAAATAATTGCGACTGACCAAAGGTTATGCAGAGAAGCTTTAGTTAGCGAAGCCGGTATTTGTTACACCATAGAGGAGAATATCCTTGAGCCTGGCCGAAGTCCAAACCATGCTTTCTATCCATATACCAAAAGTATACAAATATTGGGATCTTATTTCATTTCAGAAATTCGGGTCTTATTTCATATGAAATAAGCACTCAAAAGTTAGGGTATTACAAAATGTTTGCTAATTTTTTTTAGTGGGGGTTTATTTCATGTTCAAAATTGGGGTTTTATTTCATATGAAATAAGAACCCACACTTTGTGGGGCTATTTAATTTTTTTCTTTTGGTAGTTATTTCTTGCAGCCAAGAAATGCATGGGTACTCTTTAAAAGAAATAACCCAAAAATTACATTGGCAGATTTTAAATCATGCCTGGCGGAAACATTTCCAATGAAAACAAACGAGGAAGGCCTCCAAACAGCAGTATAGAAAGGCAGATGGATGCAAAAAGGCATCAAGGACCGACACAAGATATTCGGACCCATGGTATAGGGTATAATGAAAATAGGTATTCTTCTTAAAACAGGTGCAAACTTCCAGGCTGCAATGGATTTTCAAGGACTGAGTGCACTAAATGTAAGTCCGATTTGTGCCACAACAAAAATCGCAATTGTTTTGCATGGTTTCATAAATAGTACCAATTTTCTAAACAGCTGATAAATATGTATATGACTATTGTTTATGCCTTACCAATTTAAGTACCAAACGCATATTGTTGCCAAAAGTCTACATAACGTTTTTTATAATAAGCAATCAAAACTATTTTCAAGATTTTTTTTTTATTATTTTTTTACGTAATCTATTAAAAAAAATTTTTTTTCAATTCAAAAGAAAACATCATTCATTTAAGGGTTAATTTTTTTTAAAACTGAGCTTATTTCGACTGAATTTAATTCAATTTTGTTTCACGATTCGCGTATAAAAAACAAGAACATAAAAATTCTAGTACAATTCAATAGTTGTTTCAATTTTTCACAATTTTTTTTTATTACGTCTATCACTTTTTTGTACCGATGTCCGAATTTCATCATCTTTAAAGCATTTTAGTGCATATTTAACTTGAAATACTTATTTTTAATCAAACATAAAGCTAAAGCAAATTTAAAAAATTCAAATTATTTTTGTATATTAAATGCCTGCCACACGTTCATGAATGATCATTTTTTTTTTTAATTTACCACAAATAAACTAAAATCGAATTATTTAATTGTTTGTTATAAAATATTTGTAAATAGACAAAAAATTTTATTTATTTACAGAATTAGATTTCGATTTTTTTAATCAAGACAAAACAAAAAATTTTTTTTACAATTTATTAGTTTTTTGCAATTTTAACTGGCAGGCAAGTTTTTATACGCACAAAATATTTTAAAACGTACAAGCAAAAAAGCTTAAAGCAGAAAATACCAGTTCTCATTTGCAAAATAACTCAATGGAAAGAAATACACGTATTTGTAACAATAACAAGTTTTTGAAGTTGTAAACTGAAAATATAGTAATTAATTGCTGTTTCAAGTTTTATCTCACAGATCAATAGAACATGGTGAGGCGAAACTTTTCAATGATATTTAGACTTCCAGATTTTGTTTTTAAGATCGTAGTGCAGTCGGTGGTGCAAAGATCTTAATAATTGAAAAAATAAGCAGAAATTTATATTTTAAGCAAAAGCACTGAAAAGTTTGCCCTGAACATTACATAACTTGTGTTTGTATGTATGTAGATCATATGCAAATATTAAATAAAATTAAAAACAAAACTTTTTATTAAATTGCTAAAATTTAATGGGAATAATGAACAAGAGAAAATCAATAAGAATACAGGTTACCCTCAATTAACGCGGTCTCTTGGGACCGAAGAAAGCATTTTTAAATCAAATTCGCGTAAAACAAGGATAAGGACTGGTACAAATTCCGTTTATGGGACCAGATATTCAACATTTCACGTAAATCAAAACATGATATACATACATATTAAATTTTTGGGCCTAAAAACCGTGTTGCATCAAGAACACGTAGAATTATATATTTTTAATAATTTTATTTTTACTTTTTTAAAGCTAAAGGATATTTTTTATAATGATATACATGCATAAAACCATGGTGAAATATTCACCATGTATAAAGCTTTGTAATTATATTTTTATAAAACATTTGAATTAAAAGAGAAGAAAAAAATAATTTAAACATATTCGAATATTTAAAATCAAAAATATAAGAAAATGATGTCAATTGTAAAATAGGCAAGAGCAAACTAAACCAAGGCGAATTGACTAAAAAACCAGTAAAATTTTACTAGTCACTGAAAAAATTTAAAATATTTCCAGTAAGTAGTAGGGTATTCAATTAATCGGGCTTTTGCTTTAATCGGTTAGGTTTTAGTTTAATCGGTTAATTTTGTTATTGATCGGTTAACCGATTAATAAAGTTTTTTTTTATAAATTAAGTAATTTCAATAAATAAAAGTGCATAAATTATTTATTATAGGGACATTTTTAGTAAGAAAAAACAATAACAATAACAACAATAATTGAACTAAAACAAGCAAACAAAAACATAATTCATAAATCTATTAACTATTTTTTCGAATGTGCTTCTATGAGTTGTATTTCACTCTCATAGCAACACATTCGAAAAAATGGTTAATATAATCAAAAATTGTTTATGAAAAAGAAAAAAATTCCCATATTCTATTTGTTAAAATTATAAAGTAAAAAGATTTTGTTGATTGTGCTTAATTCACTTGTTTTAATAATTGACAAAAATACTGAAATTTATTGTTGGAGGATAAGCTGTTCCTATGCGCTTTCACTGGTTGCTTAGGCCAGATCATCAGGAAACGTTCTCCTAAATAATTTTAGAAAAGCCAAAGCTATCAGCAAACAAGACTACAGAGGGAATGAGAATTAGCTACAAACACTCAAAAAGTCTTTTTTGCAACGATTTCAAAGCTTAAACAAAATACCAAACAATAAATCAGTGATGGGTTTATCTTTTCTTACATTCCCGACTACAATTATTTGGAATTCTCCCAACATTAATTTTAGTTGTAAGTGGGTAAAGAAAAAACATATTAAAAACAAAAACAAAGTGCTTTTATTGTTTTCGCAAGAAATCAAAATAAAAACCATTTGCCAGTTCAGTTTTTTATGCACGTGCACTTGCAAAAATTTATTATCAAGGTTGTTTTTCACACTATCAAGTGTGACACAAAGAATGCTGACGAAGGACGTAGCGGGCCAGAAAATGGACTACATCCTGCTAGAGTCTGATAATTGTTAAATTTACTGTACATACAAAATTTACATCATTGCTCACCAAAGGACAGCTATAGTAAAAACATGTAATATGAAGATACAAGATATTCTGGTAGTGTTTAAAGTCATTCCTAAGTATAAGTACATATCTATAGCTTCAATGTTAACCAAAGTTTGGCTTTAGCAAGAAAATCTGTCAAATTTTGAGAGAATAAGACTATTGTAAAAAGCTTTATAAACTGAAATACAACTCATAGAAGCACATTCGAAAAAATAGTTAATAGATTTATGAATTATGTTTTTGTTTGCTTGTTTTAGTTCAATTATTATTATTTTTCAATTAAATGTATTAATTAAAAAGTTTATTTATCATTTTAATAGTTATTTCAATAGTTTAAGTAGATTTTATAAAATAATCTTTTAGACAAATAAATTGGTTTAAAAGATTAGAATTTAAGTGATTCTCTTCATTAGTTTTGATAAAACTTGACTTGGGAAAAAAATCTTTCATATATCGCAGATTTATGAGAAATCGCAAGCAACCCATAATACAGAATATCTAATTTCTTAGTCCTCTTCCTGGATTTCTCTAAGCAAATAAAATCTTCCATTTTGCCATTAGAGTCCTGTTTTAGTTTTTAAAATTTTTTAACACTTCGTGTAAATGAAGTACCGTGTATATCAAGCGATACCTGTATTTGGTTTAGTAATAAATAGTTTTAAAGTATTTAACAAAAGGGTAAAATGGTTTTAATTATTATTTTTTTTTCAAAACAAAATCGTATTTATATTTAAGAATCTTAAAACATACGGTTTTAAAAAACTATTTCATATTTTTTAACAAAAGTTTTTTTTTTTTATTAAAACTAGTGATTTAAAACAGAAGCACCTTTTAAGACAAAATTGTTATTTTACTAAAAAGCCCTTTTAATAAACGATTTTATTTTACATACCGTAGGTACCGTTTTTATTATAAAGCAATATGTAATTTTTGTAAAAAAATTTTAGTTATAAAGAGTAAAATTTCAACCGCAAAGCTTATTTGAGGGGTTGAAAAGCAATTAAAAAATATAATGCCAAAATTTTATATCTGAGTAATTTAGCTTTAAAGTTTTTTTTTTTTTTTTTTTTTTTTTTTTTTTTTTTTTTTTATATATATGTATATATTTAAATTTTTTTCTTATAGCCTGGTCCACGATATCGGCCGCTATCGTTCGCTTTCATTTTGAACGACAAACAGCTGATTTGCGGCTCACTATTTTCAGCCCGACAAGTCGATCGGTAATACAAGCGTAACAGCTTTTAAAGTTGCGGCCCACTATGAAATATGATGCGAACACAAATGTCAAAATATGTCACAATTGTTCGTAAAAAACATCGTTGTCAAGGCGAATTCATATTTCAGGTGGCGTTAAAAACACAGCTGAGCTACTTTTTTCTTACCTAGAGAGAGAAATGTCCAAAGTTGCTTGTGTTTTTGACATATCCAAGGCGAATTTACTTCAGGTGGCGTCGATACTACAACAAGTCAACAACACGAATAACAACAGTGTGTTTTATTGTTGCTTGAGTTGGTCCGTGTGTCAAAAAACATAAACAAGGCGAATTCAATTGTAAGCAACTTTTGACATTTGTCTATATAAGTTAAAAAAAGTAGTCTGTAGCACATGTGCAAAAAACAGGTAAAAGTTTATTTTGTTTTAAAAAAGACAATATATTACTAATTTATTTTAAAATTTTAGAAATATAAAGATGCTGAACGTGTGCTGTACCCAACAACGCTTGCAGGAACCGATTGTTCTATGCGGACTGGGATGTTTGTATTCCAAACAAAATGTCATCGAACGACTATTCCAAACAAAATGTCATCGAACGACTGCCTGAGGCTGTACAACTGAATCTAACGTTGCTTTTGGAATGTTTATGCCTGAAAGAACTCTAAAGGAAATTAAAGGCAGTTCTTCCGGCACCTGTCGGCTGTGTCAAAATCCGTAAATCAGCACAAAACATAATGAGAATTCATTGAAACAGGCGTGTTCATTAAAATTATCAAAAACAATAATCGTGGCCAATGCAAATCGTTTAGGTGCTACTTCTGGCGTTTTAGAGGATCCTGAACTGAAACGTTTAGAAACTGATTATAGTGTGGCCAAAGATCCAAATGCCAGTGATGTTTATAAATCATTGGGCTTAAATCTTGTTTACCGACGCAGCTCCAAATAAAAAAAAGTACCAAGGGTGATAGAAAATGGAATCATAAGAAGAAAAAATAAAATAAGAAAGTTGGCGCAAATGCTTAGTTTTCGAGTTATGGACGTTTAAAGTTTTCATATAAATATGTGATTTTGCACTACATTATCTAATGTATATGGCTAATATTGGTATCATTGCAAAGCTTTCCACTAGATCTTTCTGGACATATAGAATTTATTTCAATATTTTTAACAGTTCAATAAAATAACCACAATACCAATTATTTACAAAAGTTTTTAGTAAGCATAAAACCAAATTTTTTATTTTTTTTTTCTAATTGTTTATGTATGTATATTGTACATACTAATTTTTTTAAGAATTTTAATTAAAATAAAAGTAAAACCCTTATGTTTATGTTATACTAATGAGGAGAGAATCCTTGCCCATGGGTAAAGGCCGTCTATGCAGAGCAGCTTTATACCATTGAGGAGAAAGTCATTGCGCCCGGCCGAAGGCCGGCTATGCAGAGAATCTTTAGTTAGCGAAGCCGGTATTAGTTTTACCATAGGAAAGAAAATCTTTGCGCCCGGCCGAAGGCCGGCTATGCAAGGAAGCTTTAGTAAGCGAAACTGGTGTTTGTTATACCATAGAGAAGAAGATCCTTGCATCCGACCAACGGCTGGCTATGCAAAGATTTTTTTTTGCGATGCTAGCGTTTGTTATTTTATAAAATTTGTATTACACTTTTTTTTAAATAAACTGCATTCTTTCCTAGTGCACTTCCGTAACATTTCGACGTAAATGAAAAATGTGTGGTAAACTGTAATGTGAGGTAAAGAGTTTAAAATAAATTATTTATATTCAGAAAAATCTGTTCAAGAGTTTTAAAATTATACCAATATTGGCCATATACTTTTAGAATTGTAGTGGAAAATCGCATATTTATATGAAAACTTTAAACGTACATAACTCAAAAACTAAGCGTTTGCGCCAACTTTCTTATTTTATTTTTTCTTTTTATTTTTCCATTTTCTATCACCCTGGGTACTTTTTTTTTATTTGGAGCTGCGTCGGTAAACTAGATTTGTTCCAATCATTGTTTATCTCGCTCAAAAGTGAACAAGGACAAACAAGAGATTACTTATAATCCATTTTATAATTAACATTTTTGTTTTAAATCAAGATTAGGCACTAGTGTGTAGTTTTTATTATGATCTGTAAGAGTTTACCGACTTTAAAACAAATAAAGAAAATCTTGTGTGTGGCTTATAGAATACGACCGAGAAACTCGTCCGTTAAACTTAAATTTGAAACAAAAACAAATTTGGAAATTTTGTTTTCAATGTAATTTAAACGGACGAATTTTGCTCTCGTGTTCTATAAAGCATATATTAATCTGTTATAATATCAATTATCGAAACTACTGGTAGGTTTTACAAGAATAATAGAAGAAAAATAAATTATAAAGAGTTTAAAGTGATTTATCAATTTATCATTTTAAATAGTTTTTTGCTTCTCCTGTAACATTTTCAAAATGTTAGGTAGGGCTTTTTGCGTTTTAGTATAAAAAATTAGTATAATTTTTAATATATAAAAACAGGAACAATTTCTGAAATTGATGTTGATTTTTAAGTATTTTATATTCCACCAATTTTAATGAAACATATACATATAATTTTAAAGGTATTTTTAAATTTACTATCAGCCTAAGGATATAAGTATGTATGTATGTATATTAACATTTTGCAGTCGATTGCACTGTGACAATACACAATTAATGAATTACGGTAGCAAATTAAAGCGGACGATGCTGCTCAAATATAAATGTACCAACAAATTATGTTTGTATTAATCTCTCTACTGTATTGAAGGTTTTAACTTACTTGTTTGTGGCCCAAAAGAAGCTAGGTAAATAAAATCGTTTCAATTCATATTTCGTTCAGTGTTTTCATTTTATTTAAAAAAATAATATTAAAAAAGTTAAACTTAGGTGTTTTTTATAATTGTTTTATTGACTAGGCCCTATGTGTTCAAAACTAATTTTTGTAATATTTATATATATATATATATACATATGTCGATCAGCTGTCGAAAGACATTTTTAACTTTAACGGTTAGTTTTCTGCGGTTAGTTTTTTAAGCCTTTATTTCTAAATAGTCATCATGTGCAAAAGTTATTGTACTTTGAAAGAAGGCAACCAAAAAGTAATGTTGCTATAACTAAAAAAAAAAAAAAATCGTACATAATAATTAAAACTTTGTCAATGTGTACTTTACTCAATTTGGCTTAAGTCAAGATAAGAATTTTTTACTTTTTGTCACAGATATATAAAAAAATTTTAAATTTGTTAGGATATCATATTTTAGAATTCTATAAGAAACTTACATAGTTTGTGTTTCTTTATCAGAGAACATATTTTCTTGTAAGACTGATACGAAGGACTGATCCATTGCACGCTCTTCACAGAATGCAACTGGATTGTTGTACACTGGCATGGGGGTTATGTTTGTCACAGGATTGTAAAATAACGGTTATGCAAAGTTTTGTAATTCGGGCAATCTATAATTATTATAATAATGCACAAAACATATTTTTTAAAGCCATAGGTATAAATTCTAATTTTTAAAACATTTACTTACTCTGGTACAGCATCCGGCAACAAAGCGATGTTTTTTTGGTCGGGTATTCTATATTTATTATAGAATTGTACATAATAATAATACCCAATATATATTTATAACAATCTATTAAAAATGTAATTTATAAAAATATTTACTCACATTGGCACAGCATCCGGCAACAATAAGGCACTTTTTTGTAACCTAATAATGTTTGTTGGCGCAAAATAGTCAGCGCAAACAACTGCATGTCGGGAGAAGTCCAGACTACAAATTTTGCTCCACTTGAGCCTACGGTTATCATTGGGCACACTGAAGAAGCTACCATTTCCAGGTGTTTGCTTCTTTTTGCATATACAACAACTTTTCATGTTTTAAATTATATGTATATTTTAACTTTTTTTCTTCTTAATAAACACTTTTTATGTTTGTTTGTTTATTTAGTTAGTTAACTGCACTTAACACTTTTTAATATTTTATTCACTTTTGACTTTTATTATTTGCAATAATTAATTTTTCACTTGAAGCCTTTTTTAAAATTGTGTTTTGAAAAACGTCCACTTACAATGTAAACATAATAATCACTTTTTATGTTTGTTTGTTTAGTTAACTAGTAAACTGCACTTAACACTTTTTAATTTTTTATTCACTTTATAATTTTATTATTTGCAATAATTAATTTTTCACTTTGAAGCTTTTTTGAAATTGTATTTCGAAAAACGTCTACTTGCAATGTACACATAAACATCTTTTGACATTTCTCTACATAATTATGAAAAAAAAATGTAAACAACTTTTGACATTTCTATACACAATTATGCAAGAAAAAAGTAGCACAGCTGTGTTTTCAACACCACCTGAAAGTAAATTCGCCTTGGACATATCGATCAACGAAAGAAAGCAACAAGAAAAACATTGTTGTGTTTTTGGTGTTGTTACTTGTTGTAGTATCGACACCACCGTATACATGAATTCGCCTTGATCGTTGTGTTCGGTTCAGCACGTTAATGTTCGTTCGTTGCAGTTGTGCTCAGAATCCTTTTGGCTGGTAAACACAACAAAAATTGTTTTAGAAAAGCAAAATACGCATGTGTTTGTACTAAAAAAAAGCCAACAATTTTTTTTACAAAAACAAAACATCTATTTACTACACAAACAGGCTATTCGTGCTGTGGTCGTGCAACTTGGAAAGCAACAACAACAATACTAGTGAGATTCATTACTAAAATTTTTTTTGCTCATATCTTCATCATTCCTTCATCCAAAAAACATTAAAATATGATGTAAGTATGTATGTAAGTATGTACAATTGTTCTGTTTTATTGTTATTTACTTTCGTGAAAATAGTTTTGAAGGGTATTAAGGGTTGTGTAATAATACACAAAGATTAAAAAATAGATATCGTTTCTGGGTGTGTGTACCGTAAGCTAAATAATGTTCGGTTCAATTTCGAACACTGGTTAATTGTTAACTGACGAAAATTATCACTACCGAGCAAGCAAAATGTTTAGCAAAACTGTCACCCATAATCGATATCATTCGTTTTATTTAATAAATAAAAGCTTCTGTCGGTTAAGAAAATTTAGTCCTTAAAAGTACAATTAATTTTTCATAACAACATTCACGACAAATTTCCAGTAATGCTGTAGAAATACTTTTTCGTTCTGTAAAAAAATGTCAAGTCCGAGTTACTACACAGAAAAAATTAAATTTTAATCACCAAATTCATAGAATCAAGCAAACAATTTGTTGATTTTGCACCTATTACCAAAATGATTATATTGATTACTAAAAATTAAGAATTGTGAATATTTATTTTTTAATAAATGATATTTTGTATTTTAATTACAAAATTTTTTTAAAAGTAATTGATTTAATGATATAAAGCTCAAGCTGTTACAATTCCCAACAACAATTCTACAAATTAAAATTATTTTATTTTAAACGAAAAAATCAATCAAATTTATTTTCTCTTTAATTAAACTTACTGACCATTTCGTCGGTCTGTGAGACCGATGAATAACTTTTGTGTTAATTTCACCAAAACAAAAAATGGCAACTCCGTCATTCTCTCAGTATCTTCATTATTTCTCATTATACAACGTTGAGTGTAACAAGGCGTTTGAGTTGAAGTTTTATACCGGTGATTGCTAATCATAGACGGTCTATGAGACCGACTTATAGTTAAGTGGAACATTTTCGTCAGGTAAGTTGGTTTTGCTAATTTAGAAATTTTTAGATGAAAATGGACAATTACCGATCAGTTTATATGATTTAATAAAAGAATTATGTTTAAAATTAATTATCGTGAGATTTTCTCTAGATATGGCAGATATTGAGCGATATTTACAAAGACTAACCTCATAATCTGCTGAATCATGCTTTATATAATCAATACATAAATAAGGTGAAAAACAATTTCGTTCGTTATCCAAAATCGTTTTTTGCACTTGTAAATTCTAAAAGAAAATCTAATGGATACCCATCTGTTATGACATTTCGTTGCCAAGAATCTGGAGATGCTGATGTCATTTGTGATATGTTTGCCGATTTTTTTGCAACAACTTATTCTGATGCTGTATTCGATGAAAGTAATGGTTATCTATATCTGCTCTCATCAAACAACACCCAGAGAAAAAATATGTTTAAATTTTTGTCACCTCCAACAAAACTATTTTTTAATAAAATTGTAAACATACTATGGTTATTTTAACCATATTATTGTCATCGATAACCATATTATGGTTAAATTAGTCGTCCATCAAGAAGGAAAACCCATATTATGATTGCCTCCGAACACGTTTTGGTCAATAATAACTAAAATATGTTTAACACTTATAATATCATGGTTGATTTTCAACAATAGAATGTTGATCTTGGAAAAGAGGAAAATACTTTTGCTAATTTAAAAACAAATTGTTGTATTTTTTAACCATAACATGTCTAGAGGCAACCATAATATGGTTGTGGCTTCTTTATGGAGGACAAATTTAACAATTGTATGTTTCTCGGTGACAATAATATGGTTAAATTTAAACATAATATGTTTAAAATTTTCTTTAAAAATAGCTTTGTTGGAGGAGACCATATATAAACATATTTTTTCTCTGCGTGCAGGCAATATCTTTCCCTTCATTTAATAGCATTGATATTTTGGTTAACTTAAAAAGGTTAAAGATGTCTTTTAATCATGGTCCTGATCTTGTTCCAACATGTCTTTTAAATCAATGTGATGAATCATTAATTACGCCATTAACTTTAATGTTTAATGCTTCGATTATATGTGGTTATTTTCCTGTATTATTGAAAGACTCGTATATAAAACCCTTATTTAAATCTGGTAATAGATCGTATATAACAAACTATAGAGGGATTGCCAAAATAAGGGCTATTCCAAAACTATTTGAAAAACTTGTTGCTGATTTCCAATGCCATCACACATTTTCATTGCTGCCAGCATGCCTGCATGGTTTTCGGAAAGGCTGTTCAACTACAACCAATATACTTCATTTAACAACTTTGATCAACTCTGCATTTACACAGAGGAAACAAACTGATGCTGTTTATACTGACTTCAGTAAAGCATTTGATAAAGTTAACCATCAACTTCTTCTTACTAAGTTGGATTTGTTAGGTTTATCCCGTTGGAGTTTAAGCTGGTTAAGTTCTTATTTAATTAGCAGAAAGCAAAAAGTACAATTCAATAATTGTATATCCAAGTACATATATGTTTCGTCCGGTGTTCCCCATGGCAGTCATCTTGGCCCACTTTTATTTACGCTGTTTATTAATGATCTGCCCAATGTTATCAACTTCGCCAATATATTGCTGTATGCTGATGATGTAAAAATTTTCCATTCTTTTAATTGCTTTGTTGATCATTTTTATCTTCAATCGGATCTTAATAACTTTTTGTTATGGTGTAATCATAATATGTTGGAGTTGAATCTATTGAAATGCAAATGCATGCGTTTTTATAGAAATAACTGTATTGCTGTTAATTATGCTTTGGGTGGTCATCAATTGGAGTTGGTTGATTCATTTCTTGATCTCGGAGTACTATTGGATCATAAATTAAACTTTGTTTCACATATAAAGTTAACTGTAAATAAAGCTAGAGGTATTCTTGGCTTTATAAAATGCTGGGCTAAAGAGTTCACTGATCCATACATAACGAAGCAACTTTACGTGTCACTCGTTAGACCTATCTTAGAATATGGGTCAATCATTTGGGATCCATATTACAACATTCATAATTCTCATATTGAATCCGTCCAAAAACAATTTTTGTTGTTCTGTTTACGTGGTCTTCAATGGAGTCACTAGACAAGCTTTCCTTCCTATTCTAGTAGACTGCTCAAAAGTCGTCGTACAATGTTAAATGTATCTTTTATAGTTAATCTTATTAATGGTTATATTTATTGTGAATTTCTGTTAAATTTAATATACCTTGTCGCAATACTCGTCATTATAATCTGCTTTTTGTAAAGTTTTGTAGAGTAAATTACGCTATTGCTGATCCTTTTTCAAGGTTTTGTCGACAATTTAATTCTTTGTCTCAATTTGTTGATTTTTCTTTAAATTTAAATGTTATAAAGCATTAAATAATTGTTTATCTTAACTAGTACTTTTTTATGTACATTTTTAAATCCATCATGTAATTCATTAATTTTAAGTCAATCTTGTTATTAGTCAGTAAGGATAATGTCCATTGATTAAATATATATAAATAAATAAATAAAAAAAAAATAAATAAATAATAAGGCATATATTTTAAGCATTTTTTTAGTGTTCCTGTTTTTTCCTGAACTCATTTTATTTTTTTGTTTACTTTTAAGATATATGTTAATAGAAAAACCACATGTGTTGTGTTTTGTGAATGAATTTTTTTTTTTATTTTTATATTATGTCTAAGATCAAAAATGCCAAAGTATTGTAATGAAATATAAATTGATGCTGTGAGCTAAAAAAACTTAATTTTGTTTTTTTCTTACTTCAGTTATTTCCGATTAGTTTGTTAAAATGTTTGAGATACCGAGAAATTCTTGAAATCGGTCTGAGAGACCGAGAAATGTGAATGTGTCGCACAAAAATAAAAAAAGTCAGGAAGGTTAATATTTAAATTAAAAATATATTTTAAAATTAAATTTTTAATTTTCTTTCAAATTAAAAAGAATTGATTCAATTATCACATTAATTAAATTGAAAAACTTTTTAAACAATTCTTTTAACTGATAAAAAAAAACTATTGATAATTTTTTCTGTGTATTTGGGTGTGAATCTTTATTAGGGAACTTTTGTCGCTTCCAGTATTGATAAATATTTTCCTGCGTAAAATATTAACGTTTTGGCCAACTGTTCTCTCGAAGAGAGAAGTATGGTAAAGAACTGGCGAAACTCCAATCAGCCTGGAAACCGAAAATAGAAGTTGATAAAGAAGACTCAATTTGGATAAAGTTAGAAATGCGATCAATTGAAATCCGTAAGGAAATTGTCATATTCAAGATTAATATCGATTGATGAAAAGGTCCTGGTCCGAAATTATAGAGCAAGTACAGGACATATCTAAATTCAGAATATATGTAATGGCCCTTTGTTCCAGCCTGAAATCTTACGAACCAATATATTTATTTTCCTTATTATTATTAATCGACCTTTTTATGATTATATTTTCAAAAATATTTTCTCCTATAGTTACCTATAGACAGGCTTTCAAGGTCTTTGTTTTTATTCTTAATTAAATAAAAGACAATTTATCGCATTTTATCAATGTATTTCCTACGTTTCGTCGGGATTTTCCAACTTCCTCAGGGATTGATTTTTATTATTGGCTTGGCAACATTAAATAAATACAAAAGAAAAACATATTCTAGTTACATGAATACAACAAATCGTCAAAATAATCAAAACATATAAAGAACCAACTTACAAATTATTTCTTTTCTTTCCGTCTACATTAATCTTAAATTTATATCACAGTTTTGTATTTGTAAAGTTGGACAACACAACACAACACAAAACTTAAATAAATAAATTGAAACAATTGTAAACAAAATATTTATATACATATGTATGTATAAGTAAATAGTTCGCAAATTAGGAGCTCTAGGAGCAAAGATAAAGTATTAAATGTTCTCTCAGAAGAAAGTTCAATTTATCAGAATACTGAAATGTAACTTTTTGTTTAAGTATAAAATTATGTAGATTTTTTTTACTAACTATTTAAAATTTTTAAATCCAAATTTGCATCTATTTGTTCATTTATAATCTCTGCCTGTAAAAATAATATTCATTTCACAAACAAATAAATTTCCAGTTAAATGAATGTGCAACTGTTTTTCAAACTCTTAATACTTTGTGGAATTTTTATTTCGTGCGTTACTGACACTCAACGCCATATTTTCCATTAGCCTTTTAAATCCTTTATCGAACATACAAATAAATCTCTCTGTGTTGCCGTTTTACGTTTTTTCCCACACAATGTTTGCGGTCTGCTGCAATAGCAATTGCAACGAGTGGCGCAATGCAACAAAAAGGCATACCAAATTAAAACAACTTCATCATTAGGGCTGGAATATGGAAACAATTGCAAATTTTGCCTTAAAACTGGCAAGAAAAAAAAGAAATTCAAAACGAGGAGGAACTGGGAAACTGCCATAAATGCAAATCAAAAACAACACTCAAACTTCATTCCAATCAAATGATACCAAATGGCAACGAAGCATAAGGTTTATCAGATCAGATCATTTTCACATCTTTTATTGGATTGTTAGCATAGACAAATACAAATACATCGAATCTGAATGAAGAGTTTTTATTTTCTGGGGTTTTATTTTTTGTGTGCTTAAAACGATAAACCATTAATTCCTAGAAATTTTCATAAACATTGTAGATAAAAGAGATAAATGCAAAATAGCACATGATGGGATTTAAGCTGCTGTTATTATAATTTTTTTTGTTTGAATTTTTTTTTTATGAAAATGCAAATAATCGTATTTGCCCATTCGCTTGAAATATTACATTTTTTGAAAATTGTCTATAAGGAAAATTAAAAGAGATGGAAATAAAATACAAATAAAAACGAAAAAGCTTAATCGATGAAAAATAACGTTTTATTTAACAAATTTGAAGAAGTAATAGAAAAAGAAAATTTGAATATTTCGACAGCTGAAGCTGCTTAAACACTAATGGCAGAAAGTAAAAAAAATCTTAAAGATATTTTAATAAAGAGAAATGCTTTAATCACTAATTGCTTCATTTACTCAGTATTTTTAAGATTTTTCGGACCTTCGTCAAAAAATCCATATGGACACAAAAATCTAATTTTTTTCGTGAACTAAAGAACCTATAGAAAAAAGGTAGAGCTTATAAAAAAACATTTTTTTTATAGAACGTAGAATCTCATTTATATTGTTAACTAAATGCAAAGATGATCAAAATTTGTAATCCCTTTAATTTTCAACAGAAAAATATGGTTTTCTTTAAAAAATCTAATTTTTTTATATGAAAACATAAAATCGTTTTTATATCGGAAACTAAACACTTGGGCAAACAGTGAAACTCTGTAATCACTTTTATTTTCAACATAAAAATGGAGTTTTCATTAAAAAACATTGATTTGTGATTACTTAAATTTTCAAACAAAAAATCGTGTTGTCCTCCAAAAATCGATTTTTTTATATGAAAAAATAAAATCGTATTTATTTCATAGACTAATGCCCAACTTTCAGGATAGTATTCAAATCCATATTATGTTAATTTTCATATAAACTTAAATCGTATTTAAATGTAGATTTATTTTTTGAGTTTTATTTGAAGTCTTATTTAATTAATATAAAAGTATGGTAGCACAACTAAATGCAAAACAAAAAAAAAAAATCATAAAAAATCGTAGTTATTACAAGGTAGTCTCAAAAATAACACGTTGTTTCTTTATTGTTGTAATATTGAGGCCACCTTGCTAAGTTAATCCAATGGAAAATTAAGTTGAATTCAAATGTACCACATCAGTGAATTAAGTTTCATGTAAATGTTTAGTGAAGAAGAGAATTTTGTATTTAAAACGATTTTAAACATGAATGTGTTTTAAAGTCAATCCTGAAAATTGGCCATAAAGGTCCCAGAGCAGAAAAAGTGAAAATCTGGTCTTTTCCTCAAAAAATCAATTTTTATACAGTTGAACGCCGGTTATCCGGGCCTCGATTAACCGGTTACATCTCCTAACCGGCATGCTGCTCGCTTTCATTTACAACCTTTATTATCCGTGATTGTACTCCATTTATACGTGCTTCATTTTTAAAACCTCTATTAAGAGTGTTTAAGTCATTGTTGTCCAGCCCATACCACAATTGTGGAAATTAATTCACACACGTTCTTCAAAAGGATTCTTACACTCTTTCATTTAGTACCCGAGAGTACACAGTTCAGTCGTCAAGTATCAAGCGACGAGTGCACATGATTTGAGAAACAGACTGTCATCTGAAAAATTATATTTACTTAATAAAGCAAACAACGGAATGTCAATGAATATTTTGAGCCTTCCCTAGATATTGGACGTATAAGTTGTTATTTTAAATTTTTTTTTTTTAATTTATTTGAATATGAATCTTAATAGTATGACATATATTGATTTTATTTAAGTGAATTAGGTATTAAAAGTTTTTCCTATATAATAACGCATACAAATTTTTGTTGCAGTATATCGATCGACTTGGAATCAATATCCGAGTCGTCCGTCCTACTCGCTGGTAAAACTATGTAAACCTTCTGCTCAAAGTACAGGTTGCAATTTTTAAAATAATTTCCGGTCCATAATTTTACACAGCCCCCATATCAGCTTTTTGCCCAATAGAGTTTTATATTTGGACAAATTTGTCCCAAATATATTTTATTTCAACCTAAGTTATCTTACGAACTTAATTATGCAATCAGTCCATATATGACCCTGGCTCCGATGAAAATACAACTCACGAAAATAGTTTGTTAATTCATAACTGCATTATAAATATTGTTATGTATTGATACAAAAAAAAAAAAAAAAAAAAAAAAAAAATTAATAAATAGATACTACGCCATAGCAAAATTTTGTGCTGGTACGTAAATCATTAAACGTAGGTCGTATATAAGCCCCTCCCTTAAATCACTTTTCGACGAAAAAATCTCAGAAAGATTTATTTAGTTACCTCGATAATATGCGGCGTTAAGAATTCTTATATTATTAGTTTTATCCTCATACATATGGGGGATTTCATGTCAAGTGACCCAACTTTTGAAATCGATGTCTTCCGATTTGGACCAAGGTTAGTCTTATTGGATAGTAGTTTAGACACAAATTTTCAATAAGATCGGTCAAAAAGTTTCTGAGTTAAAGGGGGTCAAAATTTGAAATTTTGGCCAAACCGGTGTTCTTTCTCTTCCATGTAACTTGTTATCTATTGGTGTTAGCAAAATTTGTCCCAAACAAATTAGATAGCTATTTCTTCAAGCTATCGAAAAAATTTTTTTTGTATTTTTTTAAATTTTTTAAAGTTTTTTTTTAAAATTTAAAACTTATTTTTTATTTTTTTTGGAAACGGTATTTTTTTTTTTTTTTTTTGCTCAAAAGAAAGCTTATGCATTTTTCTTTAAGGTAGTTTTGGTCGCTTAGTGGGATGAGAATGGAATATGTATAAAAAAAAATAATTTCTAACACAAGACGAGGGTTTTTCAATTTTTAGCATATTTTGAATTTTTTCCTATTTGTGTGTAAGTGTTTCTAAAATCTTAAATATAAAACTTATGCTGAGAAACTAGACAAATTAACCTTTCCGCCGGTATATAACATACCCAACTAGCATTTCATTCCCTCGATACTGTAATACCCACAATAAGTTAATCCCAGGAATAAAATCACTTTTTCTATAGAGATGTTGACAAATTAAATCTTTTTATTTATTTGTAATAATAATTAAATAAATATAAAATAATAATAATAAAAACAAAAAGATAAATAATCTAAAAAATTTAATCTCAATCACATAAGTCCTTTAATAAATTTTTTTTTGTTTTTTTTAAATTTTTAAAAATTTTTTTTTTCTTAAATTTAAAACTATTTTTGCATTTTTTTTGAAAAGGGTATTTTTTTGTGTCTAAGCTACTATCCAATAAGACTAACCTTGGTGCAATTTTCATCCAAATCGGAAGACATCGATTTCAAAAGTTGGGTCACTTGACATGAAATCCCCCATATAACAATTTTATTGTAATAGGTGCGCAATTGCATATGGGCCCTAACAAGGAAACACACTCTTAAAAATTGTAGTGTAGGGTTCAAATGCTCGGAATTGACCGACTATGTATTTACTTTCTAATTTGTTCTTTTTTGTAAAAATTTTTTTTTATGATAAAACGGAAATTTGATGTCAGGTGTAATTTTATTTAAATTGGGTAAGTTTGCGTCATCTCAAGTGTAGTTTTGAATTTTGCTGGTGGTAACACTGCATCTATGGTTAAAGTGCATAAGTTTGTTCTTTTTTCCACTCAAGTGCACATAAGCATAATGTTTATATTACATTCAAATACATACATGCATACATATGAAACATAAAATACCTTTGTAACTTAAAATACCTTTGTAATATGAAGACTTGCATATTGAGTTTAAACAAAATTTAATTTTTTGTGTTTTCATACTGTATCGATTAACCAAGACTTTCGATTATACGTACGTAATCTGTTCCCGTGCGATCCGGATAATCGAAGTTCAGCTGTATTATAATTTAAAATCCTTTTGACCTCTTTAATTTTTAATCAAAAAATCGAGGTAATGTCAAAAATTTGTTTTTATATGCAAATATAAAATCGCATTTATTTCGTAAACTAAAGGTCAGCGAGCAAAAGGGATAAAAATATCTAATCACTTTTTCAACAAAAAAACGTCAAAAAATCGATTATTTGTATGGAAACATAAGACTGCATTAATTTCATTAATGTCGTATGGCCTATTTCACCAAATCTATTTAAATATCAATTTATGTTTAAAATTCGTTTTTCATGTCAAATAAAAATAAAAATATATTTATGAAAAACTATATTTAAATATGAATGGATATTTAAATAAATAAAGCGAAAGGAATGAAAATCTGTGATGAATTTTATTTTTAACATAAAAATTGAGTTTTCCTAAAAAGAAATACCATAAAAACATAAAATGCATTTATTTCGTTAACAAAAGGCCAATTTCACCAACTCTATTTAAATATCAATTTATGTTAAAAATTCGTTTTTCATATCAATAAAAATAAAATTATATGAAAAATTATTTTTAAATATGAATAGATATGTGTATATTAGCTTATCCTCCAGCAATCAATTTCAGTATTTTTTTTATCAATTATTAAAAAAAGGGAATTAAGCACAACAAACAAAATCTTTTAATATGAATAGATATTTTAATAAATTGGTGAAATTGGGCATAAATGTCGTTTCTTTTGATGTCGTTAATTTTCAACAAAGAAAAGCGAGTTGTCTCAAAAAATAAAAATAAAATTTATATAACATGATAATTTGTAACAGGAATAAAATAAGAAAATGAAATTAAATATACAAACAACTCAATATAAACATTAAAAAAATGGCTGAAAAAATAAGCATAATAATCATTAAACTAATAAAGGACTGTCATTTAGTTATAACTTTAATGAATTTATGTCATTGAACAAATTAAAAGTTTTACTGAAACAAAAAAAACTTTTCCATTAAAATATCGAATTTTTTTTATTAAATGTTTGACTCTTCAGCATTATGTCAATGAAATGTTTGTGTTATTAATGTGATAATAAATAGTCACCATAATTTCTTGCATTAAGTTAATCTAAAATTTTTATCGATTTTATGAAACATTTCGTTATCTGGGGGCTAATGAAACATTCTTAATTAAATCAATGAAGCGCTACATATGTAGGTTTACTTTAAATGTAATTTTCATTGGATTGATATCAAAAGCCATTGGATCTGTGAAGATAATTGTTTCAATGTAGTCAGTGTATAGTTTGATTCATATCCTCAAAAAAAACTTCTGTTCACCGTTTTACTCTTATAGTTGCTATATTATTGAGATAATTAAATTTAAATTAAGCAATTGAAATATCATGAAATTTAGTGCACATTTCACAGAAAAAAGTTTTTTATCAATTAAAAAATGGTTTAAAAAGTATTTAAATTTAATTAATGTGATAATTAAATCAAGTATATTTTTAGTTGAAAGAAAATTAAAAATGTAAATTTGATTTAATTTACATTTTAGTTATTTTGAAATAAATTTTTAATTAAAATATTAATTGAATAACAAAAAATCTTAATTGACTTTTTTCGTTTAAAATAATTTTAACTTGTAAAATTGTTGTTGGACATTGTCATTATTTAATTAAATAAATTAACACATTGTTTGAAATGGCAAACTTTTTTGATCATTTTTTTAATTAAAACTAAAAATATCATTTATTGAAAAAAAAAAATATTCACAATTTTACCATTTTTAGTAATCAATATAATCATTTTGGTAATGGTGCAAAATCAACAAATTGTTTGCTTGATATTATGAATTTGGTCTAAATTTGGTGATTAGAGACAATTTTTAATTTTTTCTGTGTTCTTTTTACTTTTTATACAACTTCTCTCACATTTATGGCCTGAACAATAAACAAAATTAGATGTGTCTAATGCTTTTTTAACATTTGGGTTTTCAAATGCTTAAACATCTCGAACGTGATTAAGTTCTTATCACTTCAAAATCGAGATGGTTAATCAAACATTTATGTGATTTGTTAATTACATCGAATTGGCATGTTTAAAACTTTTGATGTTTGCTTTTCTACAAAAAAATATATCTTATAAAACTTTTAAGCATTAAGGGAAACTAAAAAAAAATTTGGTTTATGCGTTATGATTTTTCTAGTGCTCAATGGCTTAAATATTATCCAGCAATTTATTTTAACCCTTATGTGACTGACAAGGTACTAGGGTACCTTTTGCGTTTTGAAATAAATTTTTTTCGTAGAAATTGGCAACCATAGTACTTGAGTCTTCTTGAGAGCTCCTAACTTTCGATATTTTATTAATTTTCAGAGCTTTGAAAAAAAATTAATAAATTCAGATAGGCGTAGCATGCCAACATTCTTCATACACCCTTAACTGTTCGACAAGGTACCCAGGTACCTTTATGCGATTCTATGAAAAAATGCTCTGTAAATTTTTTTTCTCTTTATTGTAAATTATATTGACATAAAGTAATTCAAATTCAGCTACATATTTACATGTTTACAAAAACAAAAAGAAAAAAAAATGTATACATACATATGTTCATATTTATATTCATGTGAATATATGGATCATGTACACATTAATGTATGATTATTAATTTATTTCGGTTGATCGTCCTGTAAACAGTTTGTGCATACTGAACGATTTACCGAATGCGAGCTGCAAATTGATATAGAGCAATTGCTTCAAGTTTTGCGTGTTTTCCTTTGCTTCAGACAAGGTTTCGAACAGATTTGAAAACTTCCTGCTACTGCGATACGGCCACTTTTATCTCTTTGCACATTTGAGGTATCTGGATGTTCAGAAGTATCAAAATCTTTTCCAAGTATAATATCTATTGATGTTCGTGTGTGTGCTTTTGCCATCACCTTATGATTTTTAGCACGCCACTTTATGTTTTCAATAGACAATTGTACACTGAGATCTTTTAAAAATTTTCTACGGCGGTCAGTAGAAGTGAAGTGTGTATTGTGTAATATATGAAGCCAATGCTGCTACATCTATAGCATTAAAAAATAAGGGTAGAGGCCACCGACTTGTTCTACTCGCCCAACAAGTTATCCATGTAATTGACACCCCTATGGTTTTATTGTAATATTTTATAATTTCGGGCTTAGCAGTCAAAGTAAGATTTTTTGGCACGTAAGAGCACAACGACGCCTCTTTGCGAGTTTGAGATTCTACGAACTTAATGCTTTTGTCAGGTCAAGAGATGTAACAAATTATCGGTTGTGACATTCCTTCCTGAGTTCTTATATGGACTAACAAGATATAAGATAGTCCTCTCTCTCACATTTGTCTGGCGCTCACTTTCTGTTGGTTTACCAGTATACAATTGGCCATGTACGGGGAAGGAGTTGGAAGCATCATTTGTATCACATACCTTTGAGGCTTTACCGGCATATATTGTGTAAAACAAGTACTTCCACGATATCCGTATAACTGCTAATCTACAGTTATACACTAACCGGGCTTGTAACTTTGTCGTAAATTATCAGTAAGCATGATCCAAAATTGCAAAATGGTTTATATTTCATAAGAATTGTATGAAGGTACCCGGGTACCTTGTCGTTCAAAACAAGTAGTTTTTTTGTCAATCACATAAGGGTTAAACAAATAAACGGTATACAAAAAAACTTTACCTCAATTTTTTAAGTGAAGAAGAACAAGAAAACAACTTACTACTACATAAATATTGATCATTGTATTGTAAATCCATAGACTTTAGTTTGGTTTCGTTTCCCTTTAAGGCAGAAAGAAACCTTTCGCAGTTTGATGTCTTTTCCACAAAAATGCAAACAAAACAAGTAAGAGTGCTATATTCGGTTGTGCCGAATTTTTAATACCCTCCATTAAGAGTTGGAATATTTTAGGTGTAGGCTCATTATGCACGCAGAGAAAAACATGTGTAAATGTGGTCACCTCCAACAAAACTATTTTTGAAGAAAATTTTAAACATATTATGTTTAATTGAACCATATTATTATCACCGGCAACCATATTATTGATAAATTATTCCTCCATAAAGAAACCACAACCATATTATGGTTGCTTCTAAACATGTTATGATTAAATATGACAAATATTTGTTTTTAAATTAACAATAGTATTTTGAAAACCAACCATGCTATTTTAAGTGTTAAACATATTTTAGTTATTATTATCCAACTCATGTTTGGAGGTAACCATAATATGGTTGTGCCTTCTTGATGGAAGACACATTTAACCATAATATGGGTTAATAAACCATAATATGTTTACAATTTTTTTTAAAAATAGTTTTGTTGGGGGATATAGAGCTTTTTGTGGAAAAGACATCAAACAGCGAATGTTTTGTTTCAGAAAACTTATCAGATGAATTATAGTGATTGGCCCTTATATGGGGTCTATGGTAAATTATACACCGATCTTCACGAAATTTGGAGAAATGGTTTCTGATCATATGAAACTATGACATTCCAAATTTAATTGCAATATCAGGATTCGTTACGATTTTAGCCGTAGTAAAGTGCTTGCCGGCAGTGGGGCTTAAATGGGGCATATGGTGAATTATGGACCGATCTTCACAAAGTTTAATAGTATGATTCCTAGTAATATGTAAAACGAATCTATGCAGAATCAATGCTGCCACCAATTTATGCTAGATAAATATAAATTTTTTAAGAGGTTGTTCCACATTGTCATTTATAACTCTTTCCCTGCTGTACCGATTATGCTGGATTTCAATGCTGCTTACGATAACTCGAAAGAGTTTGCCACCAATTTTGTAATTTTCTGTTAAGTGTTTTCAACAGATGGCCAGACGGCATGAGCAAATCGCCTTGGAATTACTCAATTACCCAGAACATACATATACACTTTATGGGGTTTAGATGAAAATTAAAAAAAGTTTCTCACGGAATGAAAAACTTAGTATTACCTCATTCACCACTAGCTTACTACTTTACACCAAGCAACATTTTGTAGATGGTTGTGTTACGTTGGTGTTTTTTCCTTTATTTTTTTTCTTTTCTTTATTTTATTGTTGTGCAACAATTTTTGCCATCATTAATCTTTTGTTGCACAAAGTCAAGCAATACAATGACTTTCAACATTCTGTGGCAAAGAAATACAACGAAGCACGAAAAAATTGTAGGAACAAAATCGCACACAATGACAGAATTAAGGGAAATATTTTAAAGAGAAAGATTTTTGAAAACAAATTACTTGAGCTTTGAAAATTTTTTTAAAATTCCCTAAATTTAGCGAAGTATTTTTTAAATAATTTTTCTTAGTTTAAATTAGTTTATTATATTCAAAATTTTTTATTTTTCGAATTTATTCTATGAATTAAATTTCAGTTATTTATTTTTTATAAAACTTTTTGTAATATTTCTATTCCTTAAATTTTTTAGGAATGACTTTTTACACTACCAGACTATTAAAAAAAAAAAAATACATAACTGAAATTTAACTCATAGAATAAATTCGAAAAATAAAAAATGTTGAATGTAAATTAAAAATGTTTAAAACAATCTTCAAGATCTTAAGAACCACTAAATAGTTTTGCTTTGATAGAGAAATATTTTATTCATTACATTTTTTACATCAATTCAAACCTTTCATTAAAATATGTAAAAAAAATTATTTAATTTGTATTCATTTTACATTTTTTGCTATTTATAACAATAAAATGTATTTAAGTAATTTTTATTTTTCAGAAAATTTATACTATTTTGTATTTTTTTTTTTTTTGTAGCAAAACTCTTCTTTTCATTTATTCATTCATTCATTTATGCTTTTGAAACAACTTTCAAGATACTTAATTTGCTGTAGTAGTTTTTCATAATAATAAGTGAATTTTTATAAACAATTAACTTGAACAACTAACAATTTGCTAAAATTTTATTATACGAATACAAAAAACAAGTACTTTGTAACAAGTTAAAAAAAAAAAATTGTTACTGGTTAGAAACAAGTGAATTTTTTCCATTTTCTTTTCAACTGAATTTAATATAAATATTTAGCAAATGCATTTAGATATAGTTGTTAATTGAAGAAAGTCTTGTTTTTTATTTTTTGTTTTGGGTATAACTTGTATAGAGGAAAATAAATTTACATTTTTTCTTAAGTTAAAAAAGTTTTAGCTGAAATAATTAATATACAAAGTTCTGTTGTTAATATAAATAAATTATTCAGTTTTATCTTCTTAAACAACTTGGAATCACTAGATTATCGGCTCAAAATATACATATTAAGATCGAATTATTCAACAAAGATATAAAAGCCTTCTGTCGGAAAGACAGTTTTTCATATATACCACTCGTCTTTGGAAGAATCTTTCGCATTATATTCAAAAAATTAACAACACAACGCTTTTTAAAAAGGCACTTTTACGACACTTTAAAACATCTGTGTAAACTTCATAATTGTTTTTAACTGTTGTCATTTCTTAAAATTTTGTTAGTATTTTTTTTTTTGCTCTTTTTAATTTGTAAGTCTAAAATATGTCAACTCAAAACTATTTTTTAAAAAATCTTTAAACCTTTTAGGAAATTTCATATTAATAAATGATTAACTTTACAAAGTTATTCACTAGCACTGTAATTTATAAGATGTCATTCTGGTTGTGCTAGTATTTTCAAATCAATAAATAAAAATATCTTCCGGAACTTGATGTAATTCCACAATCGGACTACTCATTATGGCGTGCAAATAGACATCTTAAAACACCAGTTGAACTCTAAGCCCCCCATTTAGAAACTTGAATGAAGGTTTTTCAAAAAATGATATTAAAAAAAGGAAATATGTGTTGAAATATGTAAAGCAGCTATTTTCCTATGATTTGAGTTAAGATAAATCGAAAAGTCTATTTTTTATTTAAGCCAGAAGAAAGCCTCTGGTTTTAAAGAGCAGTTAGAAAGTGCTTTGGGAGTTCTAAATTAGCAAAGAAAAATATTTTCTTTAATGCTATTTCATGCCTTGAATACTACCCTCAAGAATGGAAGGTTTTCATAGTCACTATGATACAAAAGTCAGGAAAAGATCACACAAAATTTTCAGTAAACTACATAATCATTTTGTTAATAGGTGCAAAATCAACAAATTGTTTGCTTGATTCTATGAATTTGTTACACAGAGAAAATAAAAAATTGTCTCTAATCACCAAATTCATATAATTAAGCAAACAATTTGTTGATTTTGCAAATATTACAAAAATGATATTGATTAATAAAAATTGTAAAAATGGAAAATTATGAAATTTTTATTTTCAATAAATAATATTTTTAATTAAAAAAATAATAAAAAAACTTTGCCGTTTCAAACAATGTTAATTGATTTAATAAAATATAGGTCAGGTTTTGAAAATACCCAAAAACAATTCTACAAGTTTAAATTTAATTCAAAATTATATTTTTAATTATCACATTAATTAAATTAAAAAACTTTTTTAACATTTTTTTTATTTTTTTTAACTACTGATAATTTTTGCTGTGTATGAATTTGGTGATTAGAGACAATTTTTTATGTTTTCTGTGTAGCAGTATTAGCTTCTTAGCCCTATTAGCTCTATTATATTATACATGATTCCACCAGCCCATACATACACTTGAGGATTATCATCACTCCAAATGTCGCAGTTTTGTTTATTCACGTATCCTTTCAAACAAAAGTGAGCTTCATCGCTACACAAAATTCGCTTATGAAAATCGGGAGCAACAGCAATTTTGTTTGGGGCCCTTTAAGGGAATCTACGCCTTAAGGTGATCGTGTATAGTCATATTGAAGTGCCAAACCACACTAAACATAAGTCACTTGACATCTCAGAAAATGGTCGCCAGTTAAAAGAGTGTTGGCAGCTTAAAGATGTATACCTCTATAACAGGGATTTCCAAAAATTTTTTGGTTGTGTATTAGTGAGTACCAGAGAGTAAAAAAATTGAGAGAATGCATTCATTTACAGCCGAAATAAAATGTTAGTAATATATTTTATAAGTTGTATAACACAAAGGTACAAAATTAAAAATTTTTTGTGTTGATAAAAAATTTGTAGCAATTCTTTACCAATTCAATGTCGCTGATTTTAAAACTGCACTTTTTTTTCATTCGGAAGCTTTTTGACTCTAAATCAGTTTTAAATATCTTATCAAACAATTGTAAAAAAATTAAAGATTTTTATGTTTTAAAAATTCATAAAAAATAAATATTGCACGCAAATCACACGTTTAATAACATATTCCGTTCCTTCCTTAAATGTTGCATACCATATAAGGCATTGGATGTTACCAAAAGCGTTTTTGACCGCACAATATTTTTTAAGTGCCATCAGAAAGTTTTTTCTGTTAACCTGAAACAAAAATATGTATTGAGGTACGTTCAAACTAATGAAATATTTGACGAAAATTTTTGTTCTGATATTTACTTCAAACTGTGTGAAACAAAAAAATATTTTGGTTAATGTTCAAACTAAGCTCAAACATTTGACAATTTTTGTTTGATGAAACAGTTGGCAAAAAGTGTTAAATAAAATAAATTAATTCATGTTTGCCATGCGTTCAGACTAAAATAAATATTTGCATCAAATAATTATTTAATGAAAGTGTTCAAAAATAATAATATATTTCACAAATAGTAAAAATGAGCGCAAAAGCTAATTTATTTTTTTTATTCTGTGGTGCAGCATCTTTTATAGTGTTAGAACAGGAGAATGTAAAATATAAAAAAAACTGGAAGACAATGGGTAACGGGAACATGGCTAAAATTTGCGAAAAATTGCAAACTTGGATATAAACCCTTAAATATATTTGAAGTCTCTAAATCAGTTAAAAAACAAAATGTCGGGAAAAATTTTTTTTGCAAAAATAGCGAAAATTCGCGAAAAATTTAGATATTTCAAACAAGCCATTAAATTTATTAAAAGTGCCTAAAACTAAAAGGAATGGCAAAATTTCGATAAAAATTGCTAAATTAGCGGAAATTCGCAAAAATTTGATAATAGCGGTATGATAGCAAAGCCTAATAATTATTAAAAATCGTTAAAGCTCTAAAGATTTACAGTGAAAAATCGCTTCTTCGCGAGCATGGCTAAAATTCGCGAAAAATTGCAAACTTGGAAACAAACCCTAAAATATATTTGAAATTGCTAAATCGGTTAAAAAACAAAATGTAGGGGAAAAACAAAAAAAAAATGTTGCAGAAATAGCGAAAATCGCGAACCATTTTAATATTTCAAACAAGCCATAAAATTTAGTAAAAGTGCCTAAAACTATAAGGAATGGCAAACATTTGCTAATAGCGGCACGATACAAAGTCTAATAATTATAAAAAATCTTTAAAATTGTAAAGAATCCAAAAACTTACAGGAAAAATTGCTTCTATCCGGAACATGGCTAAAATTATTTGTCGTTGTTTGCTCTTACAATTTTTTTGTAATATCAAATAAATGTTTGCTCAAAAATTACTAAAATATTTGATTTTTTGTGTTCACACTATGTTCACATTGGACAAATATTTGATTGCCGGCAAATACTTTTATTTGCTCAAAATCAGCTGTTATTTTATTTGATACTCAAAAATATTTTGTGTTCAGACTACGTTAATGAAATATTTGATGTTTGCTTTCAAATATTTCACCAGTCTGAACGTACCTTTAGTAGTGGTATACACAATTGTGCATAGAAATGGATTTCCCTGGTCTATTTTTTCAAAAATAAAATAAATTACATGAGAATTATAACGTGAAAAAGTTATTTTAGTAAAAAGTTAGGGGGTTCATAGTGGTAAGTAAAATAGAAAGGGTATTCACGTTGTTGGGTTACTCATACTTCAAACATCTGTGCATACATTTTAATTCTAGCTAATAGTATATCATAACTTTTTACAAAATACCAAATGCGCACCTGAGTTTGCCTGCAAAAATGTATAGTCATTGTAACAGGTCAAAGTTACGTTAAATAAATACCATAAATTAGTAAGGTTAACTCTTTGGACTCGGTCATATAATTGTAGCATAAAAAAGTAAGCAATAAAAATAGTGCTAAACAATAAAGTTTCATTAATACATCAATAAAACACATCTTCTTACCCAAAAATGTTACCTGCTGTCACATTTGCTTTTATATGTATAGGTTTACACATAAATTGTAGGAAAACAAGACTTTTTTAACTTGTTTTTTAAATATTTTTACTTACTATCAAAGTTGTTTGTGGGAATACTATTATTTATTAAAAGATTTTGTTTGTTGTGCTTAATTCCCTCTTTTCTAAAATTATTTAGGAGAACGTTTCCTGATGATCTGGCCTAAGCAACCAGTGAAATGCGCATAGGAACAGCTTATCCTCCAACAATAAATTTCAGTATTTTTTATCAATTATTAAAAAAGGGAATTAAGCACAACAAACAAAATCTTTTAATATTTTTACTTACTTAAAAAAGTGTTTTCAAAGAAAAAAAACTACCGACGCGATTGGTACAGAAACAAAAATATTTTAACAAGCACAAAATACCAACAAATTATTGTGGCTATTTTTTTTTCTTAATAATTTCTGCATTTAGGTACGTCTTTTTTACGAAAGAAAAATGGACCCTTTTACAGGCATCAAAGATTTTTTTTTCACAAACAAAACACATATCGTTAGCTTAAATGCAAAACAATGTAGATATTATTTGAAAATTTGAAAGTTTTGTTGATTTGGATTCACGTTACATATGTATTTTTATATAATTTTAAGTTATTTACAAAATTATAAATGACGAATAAATATATAATTTTTTTAACAGCATAATGTATAATCACACTCAATGAAAAAATTAGCAGAGGTTTTAATTCTTTTTATAAGAACACATTAATATTTTTAAACACCAAAACTGGGTAATCTGTTTTATAACGATTACCACGGTGTTAGTGGAATTAGTGATCAGATAATAATTTATAATAATAATTTTTAGTATTGCATAAGAAAAAATAAAAAAGTGTTGTAAAATTATAAGAACCGAATCCATAAACGTATGTAAAATAAAACCTATAATAAATGTGACTATCAGCTTCTTCCACATAGGACTGTTAGACATTTTGAAATTTTTTATCTGAAATATTAAAAATTGCTTTTAAATCTCAAATATTTACCATTTTACAAAGTTCTTTGCTTTGCATGTAAACTTATGAAATGTTACATTATTCTACATTTTAGTCTTAAAATTTAAACTCTAAATAAAAATTGCACGCAAGGCATTGGATGTTACCAAAAGCATTTTTGACCGCACAATATTTTTTGAGTGTAAGCTGAAACAAAATAATATAGCATCCGCTAGACATGCACACTTGTCGAAGTCACATCGACGACTGAATTGAAGAGTATAAAAATATGTGTTAGTAGTGGTGCGCACAATTGTGCAAAGAAATGGAAACCCCTGCTCTATAACAGGGATTTCCAAAAATTTTTTGGTTGTGTATTAGTGAGTACCAGAGAGTAAAGAAATTGAGAGAATGCATTCATTTACAGCCGAAATAAAATGTTAGTAATATATTTTATAAGTTGTATAACACAAAGGTACAAAATGAAAAATTTTTTGTGTTGATAAATAATTTGTAGCAATTCTTTACCAATTCAATGTCGCTGATTTTAAAACTGCACTTTTTTTTTATTCGGAAGCTTTTTGACTCCAAATATCTTATCAAACAATTGCAAAAAAAATTAAAGATTTTTATGTTTTAAAAATTCATAAAAAATAAATATTGCACGCAAATCACAGCTGATAGAAAAAAAAGTGCAGTTTTAAAATCAGCGACATTGAATTGGTAAAGAACTGCTACAAATTTTCTATCAACACAAAAAATGTTTAATTTTGTTCCCTTGTGTTATACAACTTATAAAATAAAATCTTCTAAATTTATACTTTTATGGCAGTTTCGTAATAGTAGAATGCTTTTCAAATGGGATGAACTTAATTTATTACGTTGCTTGGAACAAATAAATTTTAAATCCGAAAAAATTTGTTCGCATAGGTAAGTAGTGCCGAATAAAGATAGGCACTTAAATGAATTTTTTTTAGTTCAGGATAGAACTCGCCATCCAAATCTTTCCAGAACTCTACAATATTATTTTCGTCTGGAGCATTTACTTCGCTTCGTAGTATGATTAGTTCTGATTGAATATCAAATTCGTAGTGGCTTACATCGCAACGAAAAGGGTTTTCGAAAAGATCTAATAGCGGTTGTAAAATTACAAATTCTTGAAACCTGTCTTGAAAATTATTGAAAAGTGTTTCAAATATTTCGGCATATTCATATCTTTTGTCGATTTCGAGATTTCTATAAACAAGTGAAGTTTTTGGAAAATTGGAAAAAACACCAGTTTTAATTTGGGAAAAAATTAGAAAAAGTTTTGTTTTAAAATTGTGAATGATTTTTGACAAGTCGCATATATTGCGTTCCTTTCCTTGCAATTCCAAATTAAGTTCATTTAACATACTTGTCGTATCTGCCAAAAAAGCTAAGTCTAATATAAAATTATTGTCTTTTAAACACTGTATTAAAACTTTTTCTATTTTCTCAGTTTCTAGGAACTGAAGAACTTCTTCTCTTAAATCATAAAGTCTATTCAGGCAATCACCGCGACTTAGCCACCGAACTTCTGTAAACATTTTCAGGTCACAATTCACAGCATTTTTGTTTTTTAAAAAGGTTACAAATTTTCAGTGGGTAAGCGCTTGATGTCCGCCTCGAATTTTATTTATTATATCCTCTGCTGTCTTCATAGCTGGGGTATCAATTATGAATTTCGATGCAAGAGCGGTCTGATGAATTATGCAGTGAAAATTATGAACTGCAAATTTGTGTTTTTTTAATTGGCCTATAAGCCCATTATATTTGCCCAACATTACATTGGCTCCATCTGTGCAGACTCCAGCAAATTTGTTTATGTCTACAATGGAAAGAAGCTTTTCTGTGACAACATCATTCAACAACGTACCAGTTACATTTCCATAAAATGTTTCTAAAGTAAACATGGACTCAAAAATAGTATATTCGTTGTCTACGCATCGAATACAAATTACAAGTTCACACAGATCATTTATGTCAGTGCTTTCGTCTAAACAAATTGAAAAAAATTCGCAATTAATTACTTTTTCCCTAATTGCAGATTCTACACAAGTTCCTAATTGAACAGTACGACGACCTACAGTTTGACTGGACAGGGGAAGAGACTCTATAAATTTAGTATTATAATTAAGCCTTTCCCAATTTTTTTTTAGCAATTGCTTGATAAAAACACCATCCCACAATGGTCTTCCTTTCTTAACAATTTCCAATATTACTAAACTTGACATCTCCTTTTTTAATTTGGGAACTGATTTTGGTTCATAAATTTCCTCTTCTAATAACCATTTTTTCAATTTTTCTAAAAAAATTGTTTTATTTTTATAAAACAGGTCTTCTCTTTCCTTATCATTTAAATTATTTATATTATAATGAAATATAAGCGTTTTTGACCGCACAATATTTTTTAAGTGCCATCATAAAGTTTTTTCTGAAACAAAAATATGTATTAGTAGTGGTATACACAATTGTGCATAGAAATGTATTTCCCTGGTCTATTTATTCAAAAATAAAATAAACTACATGAGAATTATAACGTGAAAAAGTTATTTTAGTAAAAAGATAGGGTATTCATAGTGGTAAGTAAAATAGAAAAGGTATTCACGTTGTTGGGTTACTCATACTTCAAACATCTGTGCATTCATTTTAATTCTTGCTAATGGTATATCATAACTTTTTGCAAAATACCAAATGCGCACCTGAGTGCCTGCAAAAATGTAGAAATTCATTATAACAGGTCAAAGTTATGTACGTTAAATAAATACCATAAATTAGTAAGGTTAACTCTTTGGACTCGGTCATATAATTGTAGCATAAAAAAGTAAGCAATAAAAATAGTGCCAAACAATAACGCTTCATTAATACATCAATAAAACACATCTTCTTACCCAAAAAATTTACCTGCTGTCACATTTGCTTTTATGTGTATAGGTTTACACATAAATTGTAGGAAAACAAGACTTTTTTTAACTTGTTTTTTAAATATTTTTACTTACTTAATAAAGTGTTTTCAAAGAAAAAAAAACTACCGACGCGATTGGTACAGAAAAAAAATGTTTTTACAAGCACAAAATACCAACAAATTCTTGTGGATATTTTTTTTCTTAATAATTTCTGCATTTAGGTACGTCTTTTTAACGAAAGAAAAAGGGACCCTTTTACAGGCATCAAAGAATTTTTTTCACAAACGAAACACATATCGTTAGCTTAAATGCAAAACAATGTAGATATTATTTGAAAATTTTAAATTTTTGTTGATTAGGATTCACGTTACATATGTATTTTTATATAATTTTAAGTTATTTACAAAATTAAAAATGACGCATCATCAAATAAATATATAATTTTTTTAACAGCATAATGTATAATCACACTCAATAAAAAAATTAGCAGAGTTTTTAATTCTTTTTATAAGAACACATTAATATTTTTAAACACCAAAACTGGGTAATCTGTTTTATAACGATTACCACGGTGTTAGTGGAATTAGTGATCAGATAATAATTTATAATAATAATTTTTAGTATTGCATAAGAAAAAATAAAAAAGTGTTGTAAAATTATAAGAACCGAATCCATAAACGTATGTAAAATAAAACCTATAATAAATGTGACTATCAGCTTCTTCCACATAGGACTGTTAGACATTTTGAAATTTTTTATCTGAAATATTAAAAATTGCTTTTAAATCTCAAATATTTACCATTTTACAAAGTTCTTTGCTTTGCATGTAAACTTATGAAATGTTACATTATTCTACATTTTAGTCTTAAAATTTAAACTCTAAATAAAAATTGCACGCAAGGCATTGGATGTTACCAAAAGCATTTTTGACCGCACAATATTTTTTGAGTGTAAGCTGAAACAAAATAATATAGCATCCGCTAGACATGGACACTTGTCGAAGTCACATCGACGACTGAATTGAAGAGTATAAAAATATGTGTTAGTAGTGGTGCGCACAATTGTGCAAAGAAATGGAAACCCCTGCTCTATAACAGGGATTTCCAAAAATTTTTTGGTTGTGTATTAGTGAGTACCAGAGAGTAAAGAAATTGAGAGAATGCATTCATTTACAGCCGAAATAAAATGTTAGTAATATATTTTATAAGTTGTATAACACAAAGGTACAAAATGAAAAATTTTTTGTGTTGATAAATAATTTGTAGCAATTCTTTACCAATTCAATGTCGCTGATTTTAAAACTGCACTTTTTTTTTATTCGGAAGCTTTTTGACTCCAAATATCTTATCAAACAATTGCAAAAAAAATTAAAGATTTTTATGTTTTAAAAATTCATAAAAAATAAATATTGCACGCAAATCACAGCTGATAGAAAAAAAAGTGCAGTTTTAAAATCAGCGACATTGAATTGGTAAAGAACTGCTACAAATTTTCTATCAACACAAAAAATGTTTAATTTTGTTCCCTTGTGTTATACAACTTATAAAATAAAATCTTCTAAATTTATACTTTTATGGCAGTTTCGTAATAGTAGAATGCTTTTCAAATGGGATGAACTTAATTTATTACGTTGCTTGGAACAAATAAATTTTAAATCCGAAAAAATTTGTTCGCATAGGTAAGTAGTGCCGAATAAAGATAGGCACTTAAATGAATTTTTTTTAGTTCAGGATAGAACTCGCCATCCAAATCTTTCCAGAACTCTACAATATTATTTTCGTCTGGAGCATTTACTTCGCTTCGTAGTATGATTAGTTCTGATTGAATATCAAATTCGTAGTGGCTTACATCGCAACGAAAAGGGTTTTCGAAAAGATCTAATAGCGGTTGTAAAATTACAAATTCTTGAAACCTGTCTTGAAAATTATTGAAAAGTGTTTCAAATATTTCGGCATATTCATATCTTTTGTCGATTTCGAGATTTCTATAAACAAGTGAAGTTTTTGGAAAATTGGAAAAAACACCAGTTTTAATTTGGGAAAAAATTAGAAAAAGTTTTGTTTTAAAATTGTGAATGATTTTTGACAAGTCGCATATATTGCGTTCCTTTCCTTGCAATTCCAAATTAAGTTCATTTAACATACTTGTCGTATCTGCCAAAAAAGCTAAGTCTAATATAAAATTATTGTCTTTTAAACACTGTATTAAAACTTTTTCTATTTTCTCAGTTTCTAGGAACTGAAGAACTTCTTCTCTTAAATCATAAAGTCTATTCAGGCAATCACCGCGACTTAGCCACCGAACTTCTGTAAACATTTTCAGGTCACAATTCACAGCATTTTTGTTTTTTAAAAAGGTTACAAATTTTCAGTGGGTAAGCGCTTGATGTCCGCCTCGAATTTTATTTATTATATCCTCTGCTGTCTTCATAGCTGGGGTATCAATTATGAATTTCGATGCAAGAGCGGTCTGATGAATTATGCAGTGAAAATTATGAACTGCAAATTTGTGTTTTTTTAATTGGCCTATAAGCCCATTATATTTGCCCAACATTACATTGGCTCCATCTGTGCAGACTCCAGCAAATTTGTTTATGTCTACAATGGAAAGAAGCTTTTCTGTGACAACATCATTCAACAACGTACCAGTTACATTTCCATAAAATGTTTCTAAAGTAAACATGGACTCAAAAATAGTATATTCGTTGTCTACGCATCGAATACAAATTACAAGTTCACACAGATCATTTATGTCAGTGCTTTCGTCTAAACAAATTGAAAAAAATTCGCAATTAATTACTTTTTCCCTAATTGCAGATTCTACACAAGTTCCTAATTGAACAGTACGACGACCTACAGTTTGACTGGACAGGGGAAGAGACTCTATAAATTTAGTATTATAATTAAGCCTTTCCCAATTTTTTTTTAGCAATTGCTTGATAAAAACACCATCCCACAATGGTCTTCCTTTCTTAACAATTTCCAATATTACTAAACTTGACATCTCCTTTTTTAATTTGGGAACTGATTTTGGTTCATAACTTTCCTCTTCTAATAACCATTTTTTCAATTTTTCTAAAAAAATTGTTTTATTTTTATAAAACAGGTCTTCTCTTTCCTTATCATTTAAATTATTTATATTATAATGAAATATAAGCGTTTTTGACCGCACAATATTTTTTAAGTGCCATCATAAAGTTTTTTCTGAAACAAAAATATGTATTAGTAGTGGTATACACAATTGTGCATAGAAATGTATTTCCCTGGTCTATTTATTCAAAAATAAAATAAACTACATGAGAATTATAACGTGAAAAAGTTATTTTAGTAAAAAGATAGGGTATTCATAGTGGTAAGTAAAATAGAAAAGGTATTCACGTTGTTGGGTTACTCATACTTCAAACATCTGTGCATTCATTTTAATTCTTGCTAATGGTATATCATAACTTTTTGCAAAATACCAAATGCGCACCTGAGTGCCTGCAAAAATGTAGAAATTCATTATAACAGGTCAAAGTTATGTACGTTAAATAAATACCATAAATTAGTAAGGTTAACTCTTTGGACTCGGTCATATAATTGTAGCATAAAAAAGTAAGCAATAAAAATAGTGCCAAACAATAACGCTTCATTAATACATCAATAAAACACATCTTCTTACCCAAAAAATTTACCTGCTGTCACATTTGCTTTTATGTGTATAGGTTTACACATAAATTGTAGGAAAACAAGACTTTTTTTAACTTGTTTTTTAAATATTTTTACTTACTTAATAAAGTGTTTTCAAAGAAAAAAAAACTACCGACGCGATTGGTACAGAAAAAAAATGTTTTTACAAGCACAAAATACCAACAAATTCTTGTGGATATTTTTTTTCTTAATAATTTCTGCATTTAGGTACGTCTTTTTAACGAAAGAAAAAGGGACCCTTTTACAGGCATCAAAGAATTTTTTTCACAAACGAAACACATATCGTTAGCTTAAATGCAAAACAATGTAGATATTATTTGAAAATTTTAAATTTTTGTTGATTAGGATTCACGTTACATATGTATTTTTATATAATTTTAAGTTATTTACAAAATTAAAAATGACGCATCATCAAATAAATATATAATTTTTTTAACAGCATAATGTATAATCACACTCAATAAAAAAATTAGCAGAGTTTTTAATTCTTTTTATAAGAACACATTAATATTTTTAAACAAAAAAACTGGGTAATCTGTTTTATAACTATTACCACGGTGTTAGTGGAATTAGTGATCAGATAATAATTTATAATAATAATTTTTAGTATTGCATAAGAAAAAATAAAAAAGTGCTGTAAAATTATAAGAACCGAATCCATATACGTATGTAAAATAAAACATATAATAAATGTGACTTTCAGCTTCTTCCACATAGGACTGTTAGACATTTTGAAATTTTTTATTTGAAATATTAAAAATTGCTTTTAAATCTCAAATAATTACCATTTTACAAAGTTCTTTGCTTTGCATGTAAACTTATGATATGTAACATTATTCTACATTTCAGTCTTAAAATTTAAACTCTAAATAAAAATTGCACGCAAGGCATTGGATGTTACCAAAAGCATTTTTGACCGCACAATATTTTTGAGTGTAAGCTGAAACAAAATAATATAGCATCCGCTAGACATGCACACTTGTCGAAGTCACATCGACGACTGAATTGAAGAGTATAAAAATATGTGTTAGTAGTGGTGCGCACAATTGTGCAAAGAAATGGAAACCCCTGCTCTATAATAACATCCTTTACATCAGGGGTTTCCATTTCTTTGCGCAATTGTGCACACCACTACTAACACATATTTTTATACTCTTCAATTCAGTCGTCGATGTGACTTCGACAAGTGTGCATGTCTAGCGGATGCTATATTATTTTGTTTCAGCTTACACTCAAAAAATATTGTGCGGTCAAAAACGCTTTTGGTAACATCTAATGCCTTATATGCTATGCAACATTTATAATAATATAAATAATTTAAATAATAAGGAAAGAGGCGACCTGTTTTATAAAAATAAAACAATTTTTTTAGAAAAATTAAAAAATGGTTATTAGAATAGGAAATTTATGAACCAAAATCAGTTCGCAAATTGAAAAAGGATATTTCAAGTCTAGTAATATTGGAAATTGTTAAGAAAGGAAGACCATTGTGGGATGGTGTTTTTATCAAGCAATTGCTGAAAAAAATTTGGGAAAGGCTTAATTATAATACTAAATTTATAGAGTCTCTTCCCGTGTCCAGTCAAACTGTAGGCCGTCGTACTGTTCAATTAGGAACATGTGTAGAATCTGCAATTAGGGAAAAAGTAATTAATTTTTTTCAATTTGTTTAGACGAAAGCACTGACATAAATGATCTGTGTGAACTTGTAATTTGATGCGTAGACAGCGAATACACTATTTTTGAGTCAATGTTTACTTTAGAATCATTTTATGGAAATGTAACTGGTACGTTGTTGTATGATGTTGTCACAGAAAAGCTTCTTTCCATTGTAGACATAAGCAAATTTGCTGGAGTCTGCACAGATGGAGCCAATGTAATTTTGGGCAAATATAATGGGCTTATAGGCCAATTAAAAAAACAAGAATTTGCAGTTCATAATTTTCACTGCATAATTCATCAGACCGTTCTTGCATCGAAATACATAAATGATACCCCAGCTATGAAGACAGCAGAGGATATAATAAATAAAATTCGAGGCGGACATCAAGCGCTTACCCACCGAAAATTTGTAACCTTTTTAAAAAACAAAAATGCTGTGAATTGTGACCTGAATATGTTTACAGAAGTTCGGTGGCTAAGTCGTGGTGATTGCCTGAATAGATTTTATGATCTAAGAGAAGAAGTTCTTCAGTTCCTAGAAACTGAGAAAATAGAAAAAGTTTTAGGGTTTAAAAGACAATAATTTTATTTTAGACTTAGCTTTTTTGGCAGATACCACAAGTATGTTAAATGAGCTTAATTTTGAATTGAAAGGAAAGGAAAGCAATATATGCGTCTTGTCAAAAATCATTCACAATTTTAAAACAAAACTTTTTCTAATTTTTTCCCAAATTAAAACTGGTGTTTTTTCCAATTTTCCAAAAACTTCACTTGTTTATAGAAATCTCGAAATCGACAAAAGATATGAATATGCCGAAATATTTGAAACACTTTTCAATAATTTTCAAGACAGGTTTCAAGATTTTGTAATTTTACAACCGCTATTAGATCTTTTCGAAAACCCTTTTCGTTGCGATGTAAGCAACTACGAAGTTGATATTCAATCAGAACTAATCATACTACGTAGCGCAGTAAATGCTCCAGACGAAAATAATATTATAGAGTTCTGGAAAGATTTAGATGGCGAGTTCTATCCTGAACTAAAAAAAATTCATTTAAGTGCCTCTCTTTATTCGGCACTACTTACCTATGCAAACAAATTTTTTCGGATTTAAAATTTATTTGTTCCAAGCAACGAATAAATTTAGTTCATCCCATTTGAAAAGCATTCTACTATTACGAAACTGCCATAAAAGTATAAATTTAGAAGATTTAATGTTATAAGTTGTATAAAACAAGGGAACAAAATTAAAAATTTTTTGTTTTTTATCAATAAAAAAATAGTTTAAAAGGTATTTCAATTTAATTAATGTGATAATTAAATCAATTATTTTTTCAATTGAAAGAAAATTAAGAAATTAATTTTGATTTAATTAACATTTCAGTTGTTTTGAAATAAATTTTTATTTAAAATATTAATTAAATAACAAAAAATCTTAATTGATTTAAAAAATCATGTATGGGCCGGTGTTTCAAAGTCTATTTTCGAGCTTCTAGACCGTGTGCAGGAGAGGGCGAAGGTTCTCATTGATAGTAGGGTATCAAATTCTATTGACTCCCTTAAGCACCGTCGCAATGTAGCTTGTATTTGCCTCTTTTATGATTTCTACAATGGGTTGTGTTCTGATGAAATTAGGGATCTGGTTCCCGAAAGCCATACGTTTGTTTGTTATACGCGTTTTTCCTCAACAGCCCATCCTTTTGTGGTCGATTGGCCGGTAAATCGTACAATGCATTACAGAGGAAATTGGGTTTTTGGCCGGACTATTCGTATATAGAACAACCTTCCTGTTAAAGTCTTCACTCTTACTTTCAACATGAATTAGTTCAAGTCGAATGTTCACTACTCCCTCTATCCTCCTTCCCATACCCCTTTTTCCTTGTTCCAACACAATGAATTGCATTTGTAGGGGTTATCCCCTCAGTGGTGGTCCTAAAAAAAAATATTAAAAAGATCATTTATTGAAAAAAAATGTTCACAATTTTTATTAATCAATATAATCATTTTGGTAAGAGGTACAAAATCAGCAAATTGTTGGCTTGATTCTATAAATTTGGTATGTATTTTGTGATTAGCGACAATTTTTAATTTTTACTGTGATTTTACTATAAAAAATAAATCATTAACATTTGCATAAGGGCAAATAGTATATAAAATATAATTTGGAAATAATTTATATTGTTTACGATATTCCAGACGTGTAAGTTTTGCAAATATTTTACGAAAGTTAAATAGACTCTCAAAGGCATAATTTACAGTGATATTTTTCTCTAGTGTTTTTTATGGGTTAGTTAAATAACAAATTCTTAGGCTGGGTTTGTGAGATCTCAGTTAAACTAGGTTTAGTTAATCTGAAAACAGATTTGTGCCGCCATTACTAAGTTTGTATAAAACATTTTGGCGGAACAGCTTAGCTTGGCCTAAAATGTTGGTCTTTAATAAAATAATAAAACAAATCACATTTCGCCGGAAAAAAGACTTTCAAGGTATGTTAAACTAAGTTTAAACTTAATCCACATCTGAAGAACCCGGCCTTAGTCGTTTTAAAACCATCATTTTAGTCACACTTCTTCACTGACAATGTAAAAAGGTAGAGAAAATTAAAATAAATCAGTTTAATGGTTGTTTTTAGTTAGCATATTTTTTTTGTAATTTATCACTTTTTTCTATTTGATTTGATTTTGTGTTCTATCGCCTAATGCAACATCATGTATACAATTTTATGCTCATACATGAACGTTTTCTACATATTTGTGCGTTTGTGGTTAACACCCACATTAAAGTATATCGAAAAATTCAACTCAACTACAAAGGGAGAAAAAAAGCAAAAAAACTTTGGAAAAGACATAGTTTTGTACATAAACTGAGAGTAGTGGTCGGCAGACAGAGAAAAAGTATTTGGTGTGAAAAGCAGTTTTGCCAATAAAGAATTCGGAAATTACACAAGACTGTTTCCTAAATTAAGGCTTGCCAGCTGGCCTTAATTTCTTCAAGAATCAAGAAAAATATGTTTTGTCAATATTTATAATTTTTACGTTATAATTTTTAAATTTTCTTACAGGTTTCTCTTAACAAAGCTGTGTAAAAAGCAAACAAATATTTAATTTCATATTTGTTTAAGTGTAAAGCTACGTTTCCTTTATTCAACATCAATAATTTGACAACACTGTGGCGCTAATTTAAAACAGAAACCCGCATCTACACTTTTATGTATTTTCCCCTACTCAACACTTTTATTTAAATACGTTAAACAGCTGACTCAAAACAAAAGCGTACAGAAAATTTTGGTGCAAATAGTGAATTCATTTGCTTGATTTTTTTTACTTTTGACTAGGGTATTCATTCATTTATTTCTACCCGATTAACTGATCGGATAATTTAAAATTGGCTATTTTCGATTAACGATTAAACCGGTTAAATTCAGTCGATTAACCGATTAACCGATGTAACAAAATTTTTAATTTTTTGTAGTACTATTTTTTTTTAAATTATTTGTTTTTTGTGCGTTTAGAAAATATGTTTGCATGCAAACTAAGAAGGGATCTTCGTTTTATATAGGTTTTGGCTGTCAACAGCTTTTTGTTTCATGTACTTTTTATATGTGCATTTCCATTGTGACGTGATAGTTGTATGACAAAATGTAAAAAATTAAATGAAGAAGTCAAATTTGTAAAAAAAAATTTTATATTACAAAGTAACAAAGCAATACTTTATTCAAAAAATTTACAACGATCAGCCCTAAGGATTTGAAGATATAATCAAAAATATGCGCCGGCGTGACGCTACAAAAAACAGAAGTAGATTTTGACTTGCATTACAAAACTGCATAAGTCTGCGAATTGAGCAAGACTTTTTGTATAAAACCATTTACAAACTTTTGTAACTTAATGTAGAGCTAGTTACGCTTTTCACAACATATAAAAAAGTAAATTATACATATAAAATTTTTGATAAGCGAGTTAAATTACCTCTGGCGTTAGGTTACAAAAAGGAGACTTTTCGCTGTAACTTCCCATATGTATGTATGTGTTTATTTATTTGTTTCTTCTCATATTTTCTCATATCAATCTTTTAACAGAATTAACCGAAACAATTAGAAGAGTTGAAATTTAAAAAAATTAAAACAGGACTCTAATGACATAATGGAAGATTTTATACCGTTAGAGAAATCCAGGAAAAGGACTGAGTAATTAGATATTCTGTATTATGGATTGCGTTCGATTTTTCCAACATCAACGATAAGTGAAAGAATTTTTTCCAAGTCAAGATTTATCAAAACTACACAGAAAAAATTATTAAATTTCTCCAATCACCAAATTTATACTAAATTCATTATATCAAGCAAACAATTTGTTGATTTTGCACCTATTACCGAAATGATTATATTGATTACTTAAAATTTTGAAAAAAATTTTTTAATTAATGATATTTTTAATATTAATTAAAATAGTGATCAAAAAACTTTGCCATTTCAAACAATGTGTTTATTTATTTAAATAAATATTGACAATTCCCAACAACGATTCTAGATGTTTAAATTATTTAATTAAGATTTTAAATGAAAATTTATTTCAAAATTACTAAAATGTTCATTAAATCAAAACTAAAATTTTAATTTTCTTTTAACTAAAAAAATAATTGATTCAATTATCACATTCATTAAATTTAAATACTCTTTAAACCATTTTTTTAATTGATAAAACACTTTTTTTCTGTGTTTCGTTCATCAATTGAACAACCATGATGTGCAGGAGCTGGCGCCCATTGGGTTCAAATGGTATCAAAGTGGCTATTAATTGAAATTTAGAAATAAAGTTTTTATAATAAATTTTGGTATAGGGTAAAAGTAGATAGAATTCTGTATAACAAGCTGTAAAACTAATTTGTTTACTTTCTTTTCAGTGAGCGGTCAAAGTTAGTAAATTATAGCTGTTTTAACCCTTATGTGTGTGGACAGGTACCTGTGTACCTATTGCGTTTTCAAATCGAAATTTTTTATATAAGATTTTAGTCTACAATTCTACAATTTCATGAGAACTCCTAACTTTTTGTTATTATTATATTTTCATAGGTGTTTATATACAATATCAGTTGGGGGGGGGGGGGGGGGGGCGTGGCATATCAATTTGCTTTTTGCACCCTTAATAGGGTGAATAGGTACCTGGGTACCTGTATACGTTTTATATGGAGGCACATGAAAAAAATTAATTAGTTGCTTTATTAACGTGTGATAATCTAGCAGAAAAAGTTGCGAAATTCAGCAAAAGTTGCTAAATTCAGCAAAAAACTTGCTGAGTTTAGCAATTTTTTTTGCTAATGTTAGCAACTTTTTCTGCAAAGATCCTCCCAGCAAAAAAGTTGCTGATATTACAAATTTTTTTTTTTGGGTGTAGGATTTTAAAAAATATATGAAAAGGGGAAAACCAGAGTAAAATTCTAATATTATATCATTAACCATCGATTTTTTGTACAATACAAGACAAAAAATTAGATTTCTCATACAATTTGCATGAAGGTACCCAGGTACCTATCCACCCTATAGAAGGTGTTTTTTTTTCCACACACATAAGGGTTAAGATATTGGAAATTTTTACAATTCAAGAGATTGTTGTTAGTGTTAAATCTATTAAAAGTAAATCTTTTATAATGGAATCTTCAACATCAGGTATTAAAGTATATAGTAATTTTTTTTTTTTTTTGTAAAGATTATGTGTTAATATTTTTAATAATTTTTTTAAAAACGGTCCAAAATTAGGATAGTTTCCGCATTTAATGGGCCAGAAGTATTAAGTTAGTAAGAGTTGGAATTAGTTTTATGGATTTTAGCGAAGTATATGATATCAGCTTATATTAAAAAAAAAAGTCCAGACAATGCCCGGACTTTGTTTTTTTTATCTTTGTGTAATTCATTATTCATTACTAAAAAATTATAATATTCTCTTTTGTGACTTAAAAAAAAAATATTTTTACATTTATAAAATTTTGTGAAAAACAAAAATTTGAATTTTAATTAAATTTATACTAATATAAATACATATAATAAAATTATTGTTTAAATTTTTTAATAGCACAATAAGTATGTTTTAATTTCCAATTTTATTCATTATTTTATCGCTTTTCATACCAAAGTTACTGCATAAATTGTGAACTAAGGCTTTTTTTCCAAAAACAATAATGTTGACGGGTTGAAAAAAATTTTTTTTAAACTTTTTTCTAAAATGCTGTGTTTTTATGTACTTATAATAACTCATCAATAAAAAATAAAATATTTTAAAACTACGGCTTCTATGAATTACTCGCCACATTGGGTACCACCGAACCCACTCTGCGACCTAACATGTCACACAGCTCGCGCCACAATTGATTTATTGGAGGAAGCCTTTGGTAGCCGCATAGTTTGACGTTTCGGACCCGAGAATTGCCTGCTAGGCTATTTTTCTGTGGGGATATGCGAAGTCTTTATTCTACGCCGATGAAGCCCGAACCGATTGACAACTTGGAGGACAACACTCGCCGCGTTATTGCCGATATACGGCCCAAAATGTTGGAAGTTGGAGCTTCAGATTAGACTTCGTCCGAGCCAGCCATTGCGGGCATATACTAGAAGTCATATTTAAATTATAATGCCAGAAGATTATCTTTCGAAAAAAGCAAATTTCATGCTAATATAAAAATTCATATTCGTTTTATTCCATTTCAAAGTTCTATACCTCTATAAAAAATACCCTGTATAATAAAATTCGAGTATATTATAAGTTAAAGTTAAGTCTACTTTAAAAATATTTTTAAAAATATATTACTTTTGTTCCTACGTTTCTTGTTCAAGTGGCCTGAGTCACGTTAATGGCTTGGGGAAATTTATAAAACTTTAACATATTCTAACCAAATTTTGCTTTTTATATCTCATTAGAATAATAATTACGTACACCTTTCGAATCTTTTATTTTTAATTGCAAAAGTAATTATTTAATGGTAAAATAATAATTACGTACACCTTTCGAATCTTTTATTTTTAATTGCAAAAGTAATTATTTAATGGTAAAATTTTTACAAAAACGAAAAAAAAGTATTTCTTTTCTTGTAAATGTTGCGTCGTTGCGGCACCACTTAACGTTATCCTATTATCCTTATATTTTACACAACGTGTAGCTACAATTTATAGAAGAATTCTGAGAGGGAGGGGGGGGGGGGGGGGGTGTATGGTCCAAATTCACCAGTTAATTTTTTGTGGCACTCGAATGTACATACATATGTATTGCTGTTTCAACTTAATTCATATAGGAGAAAAAGAAAAACTTCCAATTCCCTTGTGTCAACATATTAAATTCTAAATATTTGTTATACATTTGTATTCGTACAAGGATACGTAGAAAATATTACAGTCATTTAAAACCAAATTAACCCTTCATGACTCATCAGTCTGGCCAGACTTTTTTTAATTCGTTTTGAATGGGAAATCAAAACATGTGTAAGACGGAGGGTTAAGATATTCGAGCAAGAGAATTAAATATTTTTACCTCAAACCCAATACCATCCAAAGGATTACTTTATAGTTTCAAAAAAATATTAAAATGCTGGAAAACTACAAAAATTCCTTAAAGAGTTTTGTAAATTTTGTAAAATTATAACATTATTTTATTATAATTTTGTTAGACATTAATGTTAGGAATATGGATAGCAGGGCTGGTAATGATCTAACTATAAGTAATAAATAGTACACTGAAACAAATGTCTTTCATTATGCAATTAACGCCGCAACTTTTGCATTCAACATTTTGTGAGTAAGAGCTGTAGAAAATGGGGTTTAAAAAGTTGCACGACTCGGCGTTAATTGCATAATCGAAATGTGGTCTAAATAATTAAAGGAAAAAGAACATGTTAACCATTTTTATTATTCAAACGTGTTTAGTGAATCATAAAAAGAAATAATTCTCACATTCTTTTTGAAAAAAGAAAATTTTATTATATTTAATTAGAATCAAGCAAATTTAAAATTTTTTATGGTCTTTAGTTTATTTACATCATTTAAAAATAAAATGTTTTTTTTCTAAAAATTAAACATGTTAAAATTAAACTTTTACTTATACTCGTACTTTCATCAGTTAATTTATTCTGTCTAAATTCGTTATGGCACATTAAGATTTTATAAAATTAACAATTACAAAGAAGCTTATGAACGATGATCGAAGCAAATTGAGGTACATAAGGACATCGATTAAGGACCAGGTTGATTGTACATCAATGTATAGGAAAATATGTCTAGATTATAAGAATAATGTAATTTTTAACAAATGCAAAATTTTGCAAAAAAATTAAATAGTAATATCCATAATAAATTTTTTTATTTGTGCAATAAAAACTTTATTTTTAATGAAATTTCTTTATATGGCAAATACAAACAAACTAAAATTTCTTAAAAGTTTCCCAATGCACTTTTAACCTAACCTATAAAGGGTCCATCCAGTGCTCAAAATTTTTGATTCTAGCATTGCAATTGAAGAAAATAAGACATTGAGTGAACATTTTTAAAAATTTAGTCTATTTACGAAGAGCCTGGAGCCCGTAGTAATTGAACTTTTTGAAAGGTGCTTGCATATCCATATAGGACATGAAGTATCATTTTCAAAAAAAAAAATATATAATATATGTATTGCTACATGTTACTAAAAGCTGCTTTACACTATCATACAAGTCTTACGTATTTTGAAAAACATACAAACCTGCCAAGATAAGTTGTTATTGTGTTTTCAAAATTTTTAATCAAAAATTAGATAAGATGCCAAAATACGTAAGACTTTTGGGATAATGTAAAAAGGTCTTAAAGGCTAGTTTACTTTGTGAGATAGAAATCTAATGAGTTTTGTTGTGACTATCAAAAAATATAATTTAACACTACAGTTTGTGTTCACACATGAACATGCTTTTGTTAAGGTATGTTCAGACCTAACAAATATTTGACGAAAAATCCAAGAAAAAGCATGACCAATAATTTGATCAAACTTTAGCTTTATTTTTAACAATTTCTATTGATTTACTTAACTTTATTTGTAAGGAGATAATTGTATAATGTAATTTCGAAACTGTAAAATGATGTTTGATCTAGCCAAACGTTTTTCAAAAGCAAATAGTTTTTTAATAGCACTAGTGGTTACGTGCAGGACGTCAAATATTTAATAGGTGTGAACACACGCAAAGAAAAAAACATGGTTGATATAATCACAATCGCAAACTATCATTAATGTTTGTGGTTATGATTGTGTCCAACACGTCTTCAGTAACCATATATGTTTAGACTTGTTTATAGCTTATTATTGTCTCAAAAATATTTTTATGTTTAGAAGAAAAACAAAAATATATTTGAACAATAAAACCAATAACAAAATTTATTTTAAAAATGTTATGTTTTATTAAAAATACATACATATACTTTGCAACATACATATATATACAGCTAAGCATACAATATATAATAAAGAAAAGGACCGACCCTTTTTAAAGCATAAAAAAAATTTTGCAACAGTATACATATGGTTTGCTAAAATGCAAAGCAATGTATCATTGAAATTTTTGAAATATACTTTTTTATTGATTACGATTTACGTTAAATATTTAAAAGAAAATTTAAGCTTCCATTTTAAAGAATATCAAAGCTATTAACAAAATCAAAAATGGCTTATCATTAAGTATATAATTTCCTCAAACAACATAATGAATAATCTTAATTAAAAAAAAATTAGCAGAGTATTTGATATATTTTTACGAACACATTCATTTTTTTTACGTCAAAAATGGGTATTCTGTTTCATACTCTGAACGTGTTAGTGGATTAAGTGATCAAACTGCACATTATTGCATAAGCAAAAAGAAAAACAGTGCTATAAAATTAATATAAACCGAATCCACATACATATATATATGTATTGCAAAACCTCTATTAAGTATGACTATTAGCTTCTTCTACTTTGGACTGTTAGAAATTTCACAGCTTAACCCATTGCAGTACCATACGCTATGAATTTCCGAGAATAAATAGTACCATATGCAGGTCCTTAGTTTTTTGCTTCCAGCAGACTGCCATTATTTTTATGATATGATTTTCCCATCATTTATTTCGTTTCCAACCTTATGAGTTTATATATGTACATATATACTTTTTAATAAATTTTAATATAGTCGAATTTCCCTATAATGAATCTGTTGCTATTGGATCAAAATATATCTACATTATTACTATAGAAAGTTTATAATACAATAGAAATATTTTTTCGACGTTTATTTAAAATAATCTGGAATTTTTGTTAGGATTGCATTCTTCCAAGTCGTCTTTCATGATTATCCTCAAAAAGACTGTTATAAAGCCTTTTGTGTTAAATAATAAATTACTTGTCTTCTACATCTTATCAAGTGCTGGAATATAAATTGTTAAGCTAAATTTTGTGTTAATCCTTTTACGGCTTTATTAAATACTAATAGTATTTTTTTTTTCGTTCACTGAATACGCGGGCTGCTACCAATACTACTTTTAATTGATAAACTCTTTCATTCTTCTTATTTAAATTTTTCAGAAATTAACTAATTAAAATTTACTTCTTGCAGAAGTTTTTTTGAAATAATTCCTTATATGGAGACAAATATGCATATATCGCTCATTTCGTGCAAGACCGTCACAACTCAAAATTTGAAACTTTACAGGAGAGCCTTTTTAAGATTCTAACCTATTATTTTTTACCTTCTCTTTCACTAAAATACAGTTATAAAATCAAATGTTTATTTTTTGCTACAAAGGAAACCACGTGTACAAGAGGAATGCCAAACGCAAACTGAAATGTGACCTTGTTGATGTTAATTGCTCAAGTTTGTTACGAGAGGTCATAGCGTCACAAGCATCTGTATTACCGTTATTTTTTCGATAATTCTCTCCGTTCTTAGATCAATTTGTAGAGATTTAAGAGAAGAACATTTCTGCATTACTAACTCGAAAATGCCAAATTTTGAGTTGTGACGGTCTTGCACGAAATGAGCGATATGTATATGAGTCAAATTTTTTACAAAACTTGTTTATTGTAAAGAAAAATTCAATTCAGAAAATTCATTATACGGAGATCAAAATACACGTTAGTTATAATGGGAAAGTTTGATTTTTAAAATCAATTTATATTTAAATTTAATGAAGTACTTTTTTTTAGTTTAATCCACTTCTAATTAGAAATAAAAAACTATAAATAATATGTCATAATAATATCTCTAATAATATAACATCTCTACGTTCTCAAATGCAGTACTGCCTGCACTGCATCAGAAAAGCAAACTTATTTCACCATGTCAACGCAATCCTAATGATGCTGCATATTAATTGTGTGACTATCATTTTTATATGGGCATTTAACCATATTTAAATTTATTGTTTAAACGCAGTATTGCATTTATAACCATGTACATTATCTTTATATTCTATTATACCTGTAACTTAACAGAAATATTTAATTATTTAATGTTTTAAATTATTGTTTAACTTAATACTATCATACTTTCGTTGATGATTCGTCGTTTTGCTTCAGAGAATTACAAATTAAAATAACGTAACACACATAACTAAATAAATAACAGAAAAAATAATATTTGTCTATCAAAAAAAAAAAAAAATCGGTTATAGCATTTTTATTCTAAATATTTAATATTACTCTAATATCTCATATAATTTCCATTTTACAACGTTTTTTGCCTCTCATGTAAACTTATGAAATTTGATGTTACAAAATTCTGCATTTAAGATGACGATATGTGCAGTTCTCTTAGTTTTTTTTTTATTTCAATAATATTTGCCCACAAAAAAAAAAAAAAAACAACACACACATTTTGGTTAACCAGTCAAGAAATAATTTTACAAAAAAAATACACACGGACTAAGCGTACTGCCCTGTGGGGAAAATTGCAAGCGAATCACTTTTTAGGCCTTTAAGAATGTTTACAATTGAATTGTTTAGTAAACTTTTACTTATTCCAGTCTGCCTTTTTTGAAAAGGTCTTTTAAGGTACGTTTAGACTGATGAAATATTTGAAAGCAAACATCAAATATTTCATTAACGTAGTCTGAACACAAAATATTTTTGAGTATCAAATAAAATAACAGCTGATTTTGAGCAAATAAAAGTATTTGCCGGCAAAAAAATATTTGTCCAATTGTGAACATAGTGTGAACACAAAAAATCAAATATTTTAGTAATTTTTGAGCAAACATTTATTTGATATTACAAAAATATTGTAAGAGCAAACAACGACAAATAATTTTAGCCATGTTCCGGATAGAAGCAATTTTTCATGTAAGTTTTCGGATTCTTTAAAATTTTAAAGATTTTTTATAATTATAAGACTTTGCTATCGTGCCGCTAGTAGCAAATTTTTGCGAATTACCGCTAATTTAGCAATTTTTATAGAATTTTTGCCATTCCTTATAGTTTTAGGCACTTTTACTAAATTTTATGGCTTGTTTGAAATATTAAAATGGTTCGCGAATTTTCGCTATTTTTGCAACATTTTTTTTTTGTTTTTCCCCTAAATTTTGGTTTTTAACCAATTTAGCAATTTCAAATATATTTTAGGGTTTGTTTCCAAGTTTGCCATTTTTTGCGAATTTTATCCATGTTCGCAAAAGAAGCGATTTTTTTCTGTGATTCTTTGCAGCTTTAACTATTTTTAATAATTATGAGTACTAAAGTTTGGTATCATGCCGCTATTAGCAAATTTTTGCGAATTTTCGCTAATTTAGCAATTTTTACCGAATTTTCGCCATTCCTTATACTTTTAGGGACTTTTAATCAATCTTATGGCTTGTTTGAAATATCAAAAATTTTCGCGAATTTTCGCTATTTTTGGAAAAAAAATTTTTTTTGTTATTTTCCGACAATCTGTTTTTTTAACCGATTTCAAATAAATTTTAGGGTTTGTTTCTAAGTTTGCAATTTTTCGCGAATTTTGGCCATGCTCGCAAAGTAGCGATTTTTCACTGTGAATCTTTAGAGCTTTAACGATTTTTAATAATTATTAGGCTATAATTATTTGCTATCATACCGCTATTAGCAAATTTTTGCGAATTTCCGCTAATATAACAATTTTTGTCGAATTTTTGCCATTCCTTTTAGTTTTAGGCACTTTTAATAAATTTTATGGCTTGTTTGAAATATCTAAATTTTTCGCGAATTTTCACTATTTTTGCAACATTTTTTTTGTTTTTTTCTTGACATTTTGTTTTTAACCAATTTAGCAATTTCAAATATATTTTAGGGTTTGTTTCCAACTTTGCAAATTTTAGCCATGTTCCCGTTACCCATTGGCTTCCATGTTTTTTTCTTTTACATTCTCCTGTTGTAACACTATAAGAGATGCTAATCCACAGAATAAAATAAATAAATTAGCTTTTGCGCTCATTTTTACAATTTGAGAAGTATATTTTTATTTTTGAACACTTTCATTAAATAATTATTTGATGCAAATATTTCTTTTTGTCTGAACGCATGGCAAACATGAATTAATTTATTTTATTTAACACTGTTTGCCAACTGTTTCATCAAACAAAAGTTGTCAAATATTTGAGCTTAGTTTGAACATTAAACAAAATGTTTTTTTGTCTCACACAGTTTGAAGCAAATATCAGAACAAATATTTTCGTCAAATATTTCATTAGTCTGAACGTACCTTTAGAAAGGTTTTTATTTAATATTTTACAAATTCAAATTTTCTATTCTAAGATAAGGCCTGTCGCAATCGTTTTATTAGTAGTTATGTTGGAGCGTGTTGCAAGTTTAGTTATTAATTTACTCACTTCGTATTATTAGCCACAACAATTAAACTTGGATAAATCTTTATTCTTAAATCTTTTTAGAAGCGATTCCAGAAGTGTTTAAAATTAATGCAAAATGTAAGGTGTTGGTCTCCAATGACACACCTTGTTAATTGGTAATAAAGTTGGAATGCGGCTGGGAGATCTAATGTCTGCAAAAAGGCCTTCTATAAGGCCTCTTTACTACTTGATTTTCCCGCTGGAAATGGTTAGGCAAATCGGCTTTTTTTCCCTTGTGAAGAATTTTAACGTGAATTTTTTCAAATTTTTCATATCTGAAAAATCACATATGAATTTTTTGTTTTTGCTCACTCCTCATGAGTGAGAAAATTTAAAGAATTTTTTTTCCTCACCCTCATGAGGATGAATTTGTAGAAAAATTTTTAAGTTTTCCGCTCGCTCATGACTGAAGAATGAGCGAGCGTTTCGGTACTCTGATTTTAAGTGATTCTTATAAAAAATAGATTAATCTTTAATTAAAAAAATTATCTTTAAAAAAATGTTCATTTGCAAAACCGGAAATGACCAATTCAAATCAAAATGTTTCTAACTTAGTAATAATTTTTTATTTAACCGAAATTAGCTTATAGTGTCCTTATTATATTATAAAAGTTTTATTATGGGACATCTATTAGTTTAAAAGTTATGCAAATTTGTTTACACTCATACAAGTGGTTATTGCATTGTTGAACCGCGGAAAACCGGAAATGACTAGTTTAATTAAACTTTATGTAAATAACTGTATTTGCTTTTACAAATTGGACATTTGCGGTTTTGCAGATGAAAAAAAAATTTTTAAATTAATCGATTAATCGAATAATTAAATATCCAGAAATTTTATAAATTAAGATATTTTTTTCGATAATTTTAGAAAAAATTGGTACCTGAACAAATAAACATTATTAATTACAAGTATTTTAAAACAAATGTAATAATTCATACTAATTGATAAAACCTTTACATCAATAAAAAAAATAAAACATGTCCTAAGATCATATAATTTTATATGTACAAACAATTAAACAGATCTTTTAAAATAATTGTTTAAAAATAAAATGTTGTTTTATACTCTCTCACTTTTTTTACTAACGCACTCACTCAATTTAACAACCGACTACTAATTCACTGTGGCGCTCTCTTTATAAAAAATATTTTCTTAAAAAATAAATGTGCTTTATTAAAAAAAAATTGTTCTCTAAAAAATTTGTGTGCTTTTTTACCAAATACTTTGAGTCATGCTACTATTTTGAGTTGTTTCTTCGTCAGGGGCATTTTTAAAATGAAATTGATTATCAAATTGACGGCAGCATGTGACACAGCTGTCAATTCAAACAAATTTTGACCAGCAGTTTTTGTGAACAACTTGAAAGTGAAGAGTATTGTACGTGTGGCTCCAGGGTTAAAACATTTTTTTTTTGCATTTGTTTCAAGTATAAGTAAAAATTAATCGATTACTGCATTATTTCAGTAATTAGTAAAAATTTACAGGCTATTGAAAATTTGTCTGCTTACTGAATATATACATATGTGAATTACTCACTTAACATGACTGTTTTTTTAATTCCAACGAACACATACATTTGGCTTGTTTATTTGACTTAAAACTTTAAAAAATTATACATTTTACAGAAAACCATAAATGTATTGTTATTGGATTAATCGGCATAAATTCTTCGATTAATCCTTTAATCGAAATAAGCAATTTTAAATTAATCGAACAATTAATCTTCTAAAATTGTTCGATTAATCGAAAAAAAAAAATAATCAACTGAACACCATAGTTATTGCCATAAAATATTTAGCTGATTTATATAAAAATTAATTTTTTAGAAATCATTTATAACACGCAAGTTAAAAACAAAAATCCTACTTTACCATAATCACTTTTACCTTTAAATTGTTTTCGAAATAAATTTGTATGAATCAGAAAACATTTAACCAGAGAACAATTTAACTTTTAAACCACCAATTTATGTAAATTGTTTTATGTGTTTGCTAAAATATTTGTAACCTTTTCTTTTTGTTAAATATCTACAAAAAAAAAAAAAAAACTTTAAATAAAATAAAATTCATACATATTTTATGCTAAATACTGGTTCATTAGTTTTGTAAAAATGCAATATTATTTTAAGTGGCTCTTCACTGTGTTCAAGTAAATTTAAATATTGGTATATTTTGTACTAAAAGCACCTCTTCCTGCCCTTTAAATTCTATAGACGTAAATAGTAAATTTGTATAACGATGCCTCTATTGGTCACATTGTTGAATTTTGAGAAATTTTGGAATAGTAATTTTTTTGTACAAGTTTGTTTGTATATCGTTGTCAGTTACTGCAGGTTTTTGTATTGAATATAATTTCCATTTTGTTTTGCGGTTCGGTTTACTTGCCACGGTAACATACAACTTATCACACACATACACATACATAAATTTGCGAGTAAAATAAAATTGTGTGGTAAAGAAGGAGGAGAAGCAACACAATTCAATGAATAGTTTAAAAGGTAGTTGCGTTTGAACAATACCATGGAGTTAACACGTGGAACAGGGGTTCCCAAACATGGAAAAATATTAGCCATTTTTTAAGGTGTTTCTTGTAGAAAAGTACTAGATTTGTAGTATTTGGCTTAAAAAGACATTTTCTCCAAAAAATTTTTAAAAGAGACCAGAAAAGAAGTTTTAACGAAAACTTGTTTGTCTTAATTTAAAAATAGAAGATTGTCTAGAAGCGAAAAAAAAACTACCTCACCTATCAAAAAATCCTAGCTGTACCCAGGTGGAAAAAGGACTCGTGTCTTAGAAGGCCATTTTCATTTCTAATTTCTATTGAAGACCAAGGCCTTACCTTCTCGCTTATACTTTGAAAGATTGTAGAAGGTTTTCCAAAAATAAGAAAGAGTTGAGCTTTACCTCAGCATGATTATTGTTGCTAATTGTAATACGAAGTCAGTAAATTAATAACTGTTGATGTTGAGTATTTTTAAGAATTTTAGACGTAATTCCTACACATTCCCACGTATCTTATTAAAGGATGATTTTGGCGGGCTTATCTTAGAATGGACATTTTAATTTGTGATATATATATGGCATTAAAGAAATTATGAAATACATTTTCAAAAAAGGCAGAGTAGAATGAGTAAAAGTTAATTATAATGACAATGTTACCCTTCTTAAAGGCCTTTAAAAGTGGAAGTGCTTGACACTTTTCCGGCTTGGTATCATTGTGTTAATAAAAAAAGTGTATACTTTGTTGTACAAAGAATACACAGAATTTTAAGAGATCATTTTCTATTATTCACGAAATTTTTTCCAATATTTTTTGGCTTTCTTTTTATAAAAAAACAAGTTAGAGTGCTATATTCGGCTGTGCCGAATCTTTAATACCCTCCACTGACAGGAGTGGGCTCCATATGATAAAAACATATACAGTAATCCCTTGATTTACGTCGCCTCGATTAACGTTGTTTCGGTTTGCATCGCTAAATTTTGTGTGACTTCTAAATTTGATTTGCGTCGTCATTCGATTTGCGTCTTCAGATTATAAGACAGAAATATGAGATCAAAAAAACGCAATCAACCCAGTTATGAAGAAAAATTCCCCGGAAATTTTTTCCCTTTTCCCATTTTTACAATAGAATTTAAATAGGAGAAATGGGAGAAAAGAAAAAACTCCCCGGGAATTTTCATTTGTAATTGGGCTGAATATGTAGTAGAAAGGGTATTATGCGTTTGTGCTAATGTTTGTAACACCTTAAAATATTGGTCCCAGACCCTACTTTTAGTATACCGATCGACTTAGAATCTCTTTTTAAATCGATCTAACGATATCCGTTCGTTTGGATGGCTTGCAGGCTGTGAATAGAAACATTGTACGCAAATTACAGTTCGTAATTTTGGAGATAATTTCATTAAATTTGCCATACATGCCATTTGAAAATGGTGAGTATCGGTTCATAATTTCACATAGCCCCCAAACAAGGTTTTTTCGGAATTTAGTATTTGTACCCATGAACGCACTTATTATGTTGGTATTTAGCTTAAGTTTACTCCAAACTTATCTCATTGTAATTTAAATCATCTTAAAAAATTATATTGGAATTGATCCATATTTTACCAAAGTTCCCATACAAATACTATCCCGAAAATATCTTTTTTAAAAATGTTGGTATTGCCACAAAATTTAGCAAAAAAAAAAAAACACTTTAACGATAGATTCTATGTCATGGCAAAACGTGGTATTTGAAGGTCCACCTCCATTCCCTTATCTAAAATCATTTAAACTGCTCTTATATAGATGAAAATAGCTGAATAATATTCGGCATAAAGAACGTTTACATGAATCTTAACCTCATAACATAATTTTTTCTTGCGGGTCCATGATTGCCCATGGGTCCCAAATAGGGTACACTTTTGAAAATTTGTTTTTAAATATACTTTCTTACTTGTTTAATTCTCTAATTGTTTTGTAATTTGTTTATAAATTAGTCTTTCTTTATGTTTTTAATAAAGGTACCTTTTATAGAACACATATGAACATGTTTAAATTCGATTTACGTGGTTTCGATGTACGTCGTCATTTTCCGGAACCAATTGCGACGTAAATCGAGGGACTACTTATATTATTAATTAAGCTTCACAAAAACGAACGCCAGCATTAAAATTGGTTGAGGCTTAGACCTGAATTTAATTATTGACCGAAAATAAGAAAGTTTTATGCGTTTCTTTTTAAAACTTTGAACTGGCTTAAGTATAATATTATGATTCGTAAAAGTTTTACCCGAACTAAAATGATTTTTAGGAGGGTAATTTGTATTGGACCCTTGGTAAATTATGGACCAATCATCCCAAAATTCTGAAGATTGATTTCTGGTATTACAAAAAATAAATTAGAATAACTTTCAATACAGCAGTGTAATTAGTTTTAGCGTTAACAGTGGTTTTCATAAAATTGCATAAATTTCTGGCCATATAAATCTAAATTGGAAGAAATTTTACCACAATATTAATATCTGTTATGGTTTTAGGTGAATTAAATTATTTTCCCAAAGTGAGCTTCATTTGGTTGTAGGCGCAATAAATTGTTTTTCGAGAGTAGGGTTTATATGGGGTCTAGGGTAAATTATGGAATGATCTTCACGAAATATGGCAGTGCTATTTCTCGTTCTATAAAACTGTGACGTACCGAATTTAATTATGATAGCATTATTTATTACGGCTTTAGGCACACTAAGCGGTTTTCTGGGAGTAGGGTTTATATGGTGCCTAGTGTAATTTATGGACCGATCTTCAAAAAATTATACAGTGTGATTTCAGGTCCTGTAAAACTATGACGTACCAAATTTTAGTATGAGAGCGTCATTTATTACGGTTTTAGGCTTCTTAACTGTTTTCCGCGAGTATGGCTTATATGGGGCATATGGCCAATTATGGACTGATCTTCACGAAATTTACCAGTATGATTTCCAGTCGTATAAGGCATTCCGTGCATTATTCCACCATTTATGTTAGTTTTTCTATCAAAATTATAAATTTTTAAGGGTTGTGGTTCCGCATTTTGATTCATAGTTCTAATCCTACGATACCGATTTTGCTGGATTTCAATCCCAAACTGCTTAGGATAACTACAAGCAATTTGAGACCAAGTTTGTTCTTTTCTTTTGCGTTTTTAGAAAGTGAGCGTGTTTTCAACAGACGGGCAGACAGACGGACATGGCTTAATCGACTTAAAATTACTCAAGGAGCTAGAATATATATACTTTATGGGGTCTTAGATGTATAATAAAAAAGTTTCACACGGAATGACAAACTTAGTATACCCTCATTCACCACTAGTGGTGGTGAAGGGCATAATTAAGTGCCGCTTTGAAAACATTGCCAATCCATGTCTAATAACACATATTGTGTGTTATTTCTACTTGCATGTGTAGCCCCTGTGCACGCAAAGAAAAAATATGAAATTTCCACACAATGTGGACATTTCTACCAACATCTTCATAAACCATGGTTTCGATACTCATTACCATGCATTTCGTATTGAATGGGAAGACATTTTTTATCTGTTCCAGTAAAATCGTTAGCTTCTAATTATATTGGTAATATTTGTTCTACAAAAGAACTCATACCGTTTCTAAATTAAATAAGAACATATTTTATATGCTTAATTATTATAATATGTATTCTATATAATAACTATTGTTTACTTAAGTACTAATTAATAATATTATACACAAAAATGTTATATGTGTTATATATTATTAACCCTTATGTGACTGACAAGGTACCCGGGTACCTTTTGCGTTTTGAAATTAATTTTTTTTGTAGAAATTGGCAGCAATCGTACTTGAAACTTCTTGAGAGCTCCCAACTTTAGATATTTAATTCATTTTCAGAGCTTTGAAAAAAATTTATAAATCAAGATAGGCGTAGCATGCCAACATTCTTCATACACCCTTAACTGTTCGACAAGTTATGCGATTCTATGAAAAAGTGCTCTGTAAATTTTTAAATTTGCAAACTGAGATCTTTTAAAAATTTTCTACGGCGCACAGTGGCGCCATTTGAGTTTTTTCGTTGCAAAAATCATATCTTTTGAACCGAATAAGATAATTGAACAGTTTAAACAGCATATGATAGATAACTGTTCAGCCTATGAAATGAGCGTTTGGAAAGGGTGCTACGCTTTGTAGGGGCCTACTTATGGGTTATCAAAGTTAAAATTAGTAGAAAAATCAATTTTATGGTAACTAAAAAAAATTATTTTTACATTTTTAGATTGTTTTTATTTTGTTTCTTAAGGGGTTTATGTTTTAAATTATTACCCAACAAATTAAAAAAAAAATTATTTTTTTTTTAAATTTATTTTTTCAATTTTCTGTAAAATATTCATTACAATTCGTAAGAGAAGGTATATCTAAAAGACTAACCATTTCTAAACTATAATTATTTTGTAACTCTATTCGTGACTTCACATGCCGCAGGGAAGAAATAAGTGGATCGGAAGATGCTGCCAACATGTTGAAGAGGTCCTTATTTTGCCTTACCCTTGATGCTTTGAATGTGTTCTGCAATCTATATTTTTTATAAAATATGTTAAGAGACTCCTGTGCTTCTTCAGAAAGCTCTCCAATTGGCAAAGACTGGTACTCAATTATATCTTTGCCATGCGCCAATATTTTATGGACGGTCGGGGTTAACTTCTTCTGTGGATATATTTCTGCTAAAAGAGATGCAGTTTTCGACGCATATTCTCCATATTTTGTAGAATTGACATTTCCTTTGCAGTTTAAAACATCCAAGATCGTTCCCAATCTTTTCACGATTTGATTGTCAATTCCAATGATTCTAGTTACTGCCTCATCATTTTCAAAAAATCTCTTAGAAGTGTTTCCATCGTTTGAATTACCGTATCCGTGCTTGGGACAGTCTACTTTTAGTCCAACTTGTTTAAAAAAAGCATCCTGTATTTGCTTCTTTCTGATCTTTTCCTTATCCTTTATTGATGTATTTTCATCGAAGTTTTCCTCCTCTTGTGGTAGGGTATATGCCAGTTTTAGCAAGAATTCCATACACCTTATCCTTGCGTGCAATGGTGACATTCCATATTCGTAATTCTCCTCATTTGTAGAATCGTTTAAATTACCAAAGTTCTTCTGACTCTTTTTGCAAATCGGGCATGAGGTTGTTCCTGTCAGTTCGTTTACGACTTTTCCGTCAACCATGGTCAGGTGGAACTCGTAATTGCATTCAATATATTTTCCTTCTCCAATTTGCATCTTTGTAGGCTTAATCTTGCTTATTTGTTCTTCAATGTCCTTCATCGTGGTCCTTATGAGTTCTGCCGATTCCCTTGCAAACTGAAACATTATTGGTCGGCAATAATGCACTGATGACGGACGTGGATTTTTCCAGTGTAAGGAAACATCAGATTTTAGCCGCAAAGGAACAACAGATGCCATAAACATATTTCCGTCTGATATTGTAGCGTCATCGGAAGATATCCTTTGCTTATAAGCGCTTTGTCCGGATGATCCATCGCAGCCCCATTTGCTGATCAATGTCAACTTCTCAGGAAGAATTTTCACTTCCGTGAAAAACTTTGGTGTGGTTGACTTTCTAAACAGTTCAAATAATTTTAAATTGTTCAACGCCATGTTTTCAGTACTTAAATTGTTTAATGGTTTCAGTAATTGTTGCGCCAACTTTCAGGCGTAGACTAATCCAGGCATTATGCTTATTTTGCAATATATAGGCTTATGCTACCATGCCTAAAAATTTACCTGTTCCCTGCATACATATGGATTTAGGCTGAATAATGCAATTTTGATATTATGCACGTGTCCAAATAAGATTTGTGCCTAACTGTAGGGACCATAAGTCAATATTGTTCCCGACCATTTGTACGCCAAAGTATTGTTTATGTGAGGTACGTACCTTCTAATTTCAATGAGTAGTTTTTTTCAAACTATTAGATCAAACTACTGTCAGTCAAAACATATAAGGGATGGACGCCATACAATTTCTGCAACCATGTCTTTTTAAACTTTTTTACCTCTAGAAGCCAAACGGGCACGTACGGGCAGATAAAAATTTTGAATTATGTAAAGAACTAATCAAAGAACAGGTTTTTCAAATATGGCAAATATAGAAAAATATAGTTTTTTTTTATTTTCCGTCAAAGTTGAAAAATAGTGAAAAAACGGATAGTTTTTAAATAGTGATTTACCAGGAGAAACACAAAGCAAACAGTTAATTTTTTTTTATCATTATACATTTAATAAATACATCAAACAATACAAACAAAAAATAAGGCGATTCGTTACCTATTTTTCGTGATATTACACCTGAAATCGCAACAAATTGACTAAAAATTGTGTGTTTTTTTGAAAACCGAAAGTCGGTCAACTTTGAACGGTTATATCTTCTAAACTAAAAATGTGATATTATTAAGAGTGGCATATTTGAAATCGTTAAAAAGTTTCCTATAACATGGGTTTATTCAAAACTTCGTCGGCACTCATGAAAATTTTGATTTCAGTAGAAGTGAAGTGTGTATTGTGTTCCATATAAATAATAAATGAAGAATGCTGCTACATCTATGGCATTAAAAAATAAGGATAGCGGCCACCGACTTGTTCTACGCTTGCAAGTATATTCGCCCAACAACTTATCCATTTTATTGTAATACTTTATAATTTCGGGCTTATCACTCAAAGTGCTTTCGACTGACGGGGTAAAATAAATGGTTGATATCATTGTTACAGCTTTCTTTTTTTTTTTTGGCACGTAAGAGCACAACGACGCCTCTTTGCGAAATAAAAAGTTTGTAGAAAATAATTGTCTAAAATATAATTATGAACCTGAATGAGTTCTATCAAGTAAGACTTTGTCAAATGAATATGTTATAATAAACTTACCTGTCTTTATGTGCCTGCATATTAGCTGGAATGAAACGTTTATTTTTTCTGACTGTTCCAACGAGTGTGAGATTCCACGAACTTAATACTTTTGCCAGTTCAAGAGATGTAAAAATATTATCGGTTGTGACATTCCTTCCTGAGTTCTTATATGGACTAACAAGATCTAAGACAGTCCTCTCTCCCACATTTGTCTGGCGCTTACTTTCTGTTGGTTTACAACTGGCCATGTAAGGGGAAGGAGTTGGAAGCATCACAAGCCCAAAATATTTTTATCCCATACTTTTCAGGCCTTGCCGGCATATATTGTGTAAAACGAGTACGTCCATGATATCCGTATAACTGCTCATCTACAGTTATACACTCACCGGGCTTGTAACTTTGGCGTAAATTAGCATTTAGCATGATCCAAATATCTCGAAATGCTGCAGCTTTATCGGATTTGACACGCGATAAACGAGTTTTATCGTTATCAAAACGTATGCATCGCAACAACAACTTAAACCTGCATAAACTTTAACTTTTTAGTAAGATAATTATATTGAATAAAATTCTTCAAACTGGCAAACTATAGATCAGTGATAGGCAACCTCTACCATTACATTAGAAATCGACATTAGTTTCTTCAATTTTATACAATAATTGTTTAGTTTTTTCTCAATTTTTAACGAACTTGCACAGAAAAGTTCTTTAATTTCTTTAATCTTTATATAGATATTTGAAAATTTTTTAACTTTATTGGAAAGAGTCGTAAAATTAACAAACTTTTGGAATATTTCTAAATTTTTTTCAAATTACTTTTGTTCTGAGATTGTTGATTTGGCTCTGCTTAAATTTTTGTTTAACATTGTCTAATAATATATTTCAGTTTAAGAATCACTTAAGCAAAGAGGACTCCTGAAATATATATTTGCTACTTTTACCCTTTACAAATGCTTAGAATGAATATTTAGCAACAACTAAAAAACCAACTGAATAGAAATACGAGTATGAAAGCTCTAGAAGATGATGGTATATTGTAGTAGTGATGCCATTTAACAAGTAAATGATATGCCACACAATAAACTACTTGTAGTTTTTTGTTTTTGTAGTGGTAGCATTTTCATTTCATGGAATTGTTGTAATCTTTTTTCTTGCACTTCTGTTGGACTGTGTGTGGCTGTAACTTCTGGTTGCTCGTATTGTGTTCCACATTTTACCTTTTTTACTCCAGTTGTTTTTAGTTTATGTCAGTCTTTGATATTTTGTTCAGCTTAGTTCCTTTCAGTTTCAGTTGTTTTTCTTTGTTTTTGGTGTTTTTTGTTGTTGATGTTGTACTACTTTGCTGCTATGCCTGTCAATTCTTTACAACAACAATTGCTATTTGTTCCTTACAAAATATCTTTGGTATCTACAAATAGCTGAGGTATTCTTTGCATATATTTTAGGTCTTTCGCTTGTTTTATTTTTTATTTTTCATTTTAACCAACAAGTTGTTTTCTCTTGTAAATTCAAAATTGCCGTTTTCTCCTTTACAATTTGCATAATTTATGTTTTATTCGTCCTTGGTATTTGACTTTGAATTTTTAAGTTTTGTAAGATTTTTTATTTTAAAATCATAGTTTTTTAATATTCTTTCTGCACACTTTTGATTTAACATTCACATTCCAATATTTGGAAAATAACTCTTTAATGTTTTTTATAAATACTTTTTTTTATATGAGGAGCCCTTCATTAAGTGCTTCCTATCTTTAAATTTAAATAAAACAGGCCAACGAGATCTTGCTATTTAACGCCATTGAGACTTTATCTTGTGGGGTTTTCTTAAGTCGCAGGTGACTGCGAATAAGGCACAAGCCACAGCGGTCCTCAAAACCAACATAGCCAATGCCATCGGTTAAATTCAGCCTAATTTATGCGCCAGAGTCATGGAAAATTGAACATTTCGGATGCACTCCACCCTGAGTAGCCATGGCGGACATTTGAACGATGTTACATTTCACACATAATGACATCAATTGGTCTTTAAAACGAATAACCAATGTCGCTGTTATCTCGCACACACTTTGTTTTATTTAAATTTAAAGAGGGGAAGGGCGTAATGAGAGACCCTTTACAAATAATTTTAATTTTAAGCAAAATTGTTATCCTTTCATATTTTGAAATTAGGCGAAATTTCGTTGTTCACTAGCGGGCCAGTTTTGAGCCAATTTTTGTTACCTCAAGTTGAATGGCAGTGTATTTGATCGATCAGGATAGAAGGGCAATAGCGCAGACCTTGCTTGCACTTGCTTAGAGAGTGGTTAAGGTAAAAACACCCACCCGAAGTTTTTTAAATTTTATTGGATTTTGAGTATTTTTGCCTCAGAAATTATTGGCAATATTCTCTCATCGCTGTTGTTAAGCCGATTAGTTGTTGTCCACAGGGCTATATCATTATAATCTAATGAAATTTATTCAGCTTATAAAATAAAATGCCATCTTGATTTCAGGAAATTAAAAGTATCATACCAGCGTAGTAATGTGCTGATTTCTCCCGTTGGCCTTGTTTTAATGTCTCATTTAATTTGACGCCATTTGATTATTTTCTCTCTGAATGTGTAAAATACCAGGTCTATGCAAATAAACCAAAAACAATGAAGCTGTCGGAAATGAAAACTCGAAGTTTTATTACCAAAATACAGCCTGATTTACTGCAAAAGGTGTGTAAAATTAGACTCCTAGGTACGCGATGGCCCTGGCCTAAAATCATATTAAACATTACATCTTAAAATAATCTAATTAATAAAGTCAATGGGATAGATATTTTAAACCTTGTTCTCTTTTGCATTTTTTAAGGTTTTCGCCTCTTAGAAAAATTAACTTTGGAATTCCAGAAGAATTCTTGACAAAAAGTATGAAAAACAGAAGTAAAGAAGAACATGTAAATCAATTAAATAGATAATCATTCACAACAACAAATTTCGATCAACGAAGTGAAAATACAAATTGGTTAAAAGATTGATGTTTGACTATTGACTGCCAGCCATCTAATTGCTGTGAGTGTTAAACGCCAAAGATTTCTGAAGAGATAGTGTGGTCAGTATTGAAATATGTCAAATCGACCTATCCGTAAACGTCGCACTATGGCTGCAAATTGAATTTCATCGGCCAAAAGTCAAATTTTTTTTCATCGCCGATTTCAAAAATTTTAATGCCATTCGATAGCAAACATATTAGAAGTAGGGTATCCAAAAAACTGGATCAAAATATTGATAATTGTGAGTGTGGCATGCTGCTGGAAACAAATATTTTATGTTATTATAGAAAAAATTCATTTTTTGTAAATTTGATCAGAATTGAAATATGATTTCTGGCAAAATGGATTTTTTTTTTGGTTGTATTAGTGGGAAAGCAGTCTTTAAGAAATGGTCCGTGGTATCATTGTTCCATTTATACCTAATGTGTTAGTAAATATTTTCCCAGGCTCTATATTTTAGTTAAATCCGAATTTTAGTGGTATAGAACTTGTTAGGGTCAAAAGGGGTTAAAGAGATTTAACTACCATTAGAAACCTTAAAGTGTCCTCTTTAACCACATATTTTTTCATTTGAATGAAATTACTCGCTACATTATTTTGATCTTTTATTTAACTGAAATATAACACAATGGCAAACGTTTTTTTCTACAGCTGATGTAATTCTTGAAACTGTCTTAGCAGGGCAGGTTTTGGGTTGATTTAAAGGAACACGGGTCCGTAGAGAGTCAGGAGAGTGACTTGTGGACCTCTAAAATTGGTTACAACGGATATTCAAACTTTTAAAAATTCGCGAAATATTGTATATATCGATACCTTCCCATAAGAATGTATTAAGCGACATTTCTAAAATTGTGTAGGAAACGAAAAAAACGTCTCATTTAGTTATTTATTTGTGTATTTTATTGAAAGGAACATATTTGGAAAGCGATTTTCAGAATACAAAACTTGACATCATTGCAAAACCAAAATTTTAAGCAGATAAAAAGTTTTTGTCGCCTAGAACATTTTCGTGGTCAAGACATTGGCGCTTGATACAATGGTAAATGGCGCTTAAAACATTGACATGGACACAAAAAATAAAGGTTTGAAATAAATTGTGTCGTTTAATTCATTTTTTCTGTTAAACAATAAAATAAATAAAAATCTATATAAAATGTAACAAAACATTTATTTCAAAACAAAAAATCAAATACGGAAATTTTAAGATTATTAATAATCATTTTGATTGTCAGACAAATACTCTTCTTCGTCTGTCTCTGCCAATTCGTCTTCTTTCTCACCAAATGTATTTTTATAATATCCTCGTATTCTTGTATTTATCGTTTCATAGAAAAATTATTTAAACTCCAGAGTGTTATAAGCGACAAAAATGGATCAATTTCTAGTTGGATGAGTGTGCTAAGCAACAATTTCGGTTAAACTAAGCGACATCTAACAAAATTTTTGTGTGGACCTTTTGTTGCTTACGACAATTACATTTTTAAAAATGTGGCTTAGCATAATTTCTTTGGCGGATAATACAAATTTCAGGGAGCAACATTATTCCAGTGAGAAAACTTGACGGTTGATACAATTTTATTTTCTCTCTAGTTTCCTTTGCATCCATGATAGGGCAGCGAAACCCAGGCCAAAATGTGGCTCTTAACTTCTAATATAATTCCACATCAAAAAGTCATTTTCGAAAAAAGTGTCGCTTAATACATTCTTATGGGAAGGAATCGATATGTACTTATGGATTGCAAAATAATTATACTTTAAAAAATATGCTTAAATGCTTAGGATTTTTTGTGTTGATTTTTTAATGATTTTTCGAGGTATTTCAATCGGGTGGATTATGTTTAATATCAAACTGTTATAAGTAGATGGTTAAACATTTTTTATATTGGTAGAAAATCAGACTTTAAGCAATGGTATGTTGTACTATTAAAGGCCTTTACATATTTTTATAAATATAGTGTGATATTCGAGGCGAATGTATATGCGTTTAAAGTTAATACATATAAATACTCATTTTTACTACCTCACTAAAAGATGGCCATGTTCTTTCGCTGATAAAAAAATATTTTCTGCAGATATATTTTAAAAAGCTTATATTTTTCGAAAGAAAACGTTCTGAGTATGCTTGCAGAAGCATCAAAAAGAAGAAAAAAAATTAAACTTTTCAAACAAAAAAAATTAATTTAAGTAAAACAAGGTAGAGTGATATATACCCTCTACCGACAGAAGTGGGCTCTATATTGTAAATACATATCGTTGGTCTCAAGTAGAAAGGCCCTAACTCGAATAATTGCAACTGTATAGGAGAAGGTAAAAACATAATAGAAACTGTATGTATCATAATGTAAACTTGCTCATACAACTGCTTGTAAAGCCGTTATTCTTTACAACAATGCAATGAATTTTTGTGACGAGGTGTATTTGTGTAAAATTTATTGGAATCACTGGAAAACTCAATTTCGTAAAAATGCGAGTTAGGGCCTTTCTACTTGAGACCATCGATATATATTATTAACTAAGCTTCACAAAAACGAACGTCAGCATTGAAATTGGTGGCGGTTTAGACCCATATTAAATTATTGACCGACAATAAGAAAGTTTTATGCGTTTCTTGATAGAAATTTGAACAGGCTTGAGTAAAATATCATGACTCGTAACAGTTTTAGCCGAACTAAAATGATTTTTAGGAGGGTAATGTGTATTGGACCTATGGTAAATTATGGACCAATCATCCCAAAAGTTTGAAGACTGATTTCTGGTATTACAAAAAATAAATTAGAATAAATTTCAATACAGCAGTGTAATTAGTTTTAGGGTAAACAGTGAATTTCACAAAATTGCATGATATTTTTTCTGACCATATGAATCTAAGTTGGCAGAAATTTTACCGCAATATCTATATCTATTATGGTTTTAGGCGAATTTAATTATTTTTCCAAAGTGGGGTTAGGGGCAATAAACTGTTTTCCGAGAGTAGGGTTTATATGGGCCCTTGGGTAAATTATGGACCGATATTCACGAAATTTGGCAGTGTTATTTCTCGTCCTTTGAAACTGTGATGTACTGAATTCATTATGATAGCATTATGTATTACGGTTTTAAGTGTACTAAACTGTTTTCCGGGGTAAATTATGGACCGATCTTTGCGAAATTTATCAGTGTGATTTTTGGTCCTATAAAACTGTGGCGTACCAAATTTTAGTATGATTGCGGTATTAATTACGGTTTTGGGCATACTAAACTCTTTTCCGGGAGTAGGGTTTATATGGGGCCTATGGCTAATTATGGACCGATCTTTCGTGCATTATTCCACCATTTATGGTAGTTTTTATATCACAATAATCAATTTTTTTTAAGGGTGGTGGTTCCACATTTTGATTCATAGTTCTGATCCTACTAAACCGGTGTTGCTGTATTTAAATCCCAATCTGCTTAGGATAACTACAAGCAATTTGGGACCAAGTTTGTTTTTTTCTTTTGCGTTTTTCGAAAGTGAGCGTAATTTCAACAGACGGACAGATGGACATAGCTTCATCGACTTAGGATTACTCAAGGATCCGGAATATATATACTTTTTGGGGTCTTATATATATAATAAAAAAGTTTCACAAGGAATCACAGGAAAAAGTGTTTTATCAATTAAAAAAATGGTTTAAAAAGTATTTAAATTTAATTAATGTAATAATTGAGTCAATTATTTTTTTAGTTGAAAGAAAATTAAATATTAAATTTTGGTTTGATAAACATTTTAATTGTTTTGAAATAAATTTTTAAATAAAATTTTATTTAAATAGCCAAAAATCTTAATTGATTTTTTTCGTTTAAAATAAACTTGTAGAATTATTGTTGGGAATTGTCAATATTTATTTAAATAAATTAACTGATTGTTTAAAATGGCAAAGTTTTTTGATCACTTTTTTAATTAAAATTAAAAATATCATTTATTGAAAATATTTTTTCAAAATTTTAAAATTTTTAGTAATCAAAATAATCATTTTGGTAATAGGTGCAAAATCAACAACTTGTTTGCTTGATATTATAAATTTAGAACAAATTTGGTGATTGGAGAAATTTAATAATTTTTTCTGTACCCTCATTCACCACTAGTGGAGGGTATAAAAATCTTATAAATCAACACACCGATTTTTATAAAACTATAACAGTAATGTTTTTTAATATGTCCATAATTTTCTGGAAAAGTATTAACAATATCGAGTGGAAAATAGTGACAGTATAGCCATTTAAAAAAAAAAAATAATTTTTTGAAAGCGATATTCCGGGATTGGGAATTTGGGGGCATTTCTTAGCCAAAAATTGGGATGCCCTTCACTCCACTGTTTTAATATCCCTTCAGTTGCTTGATATCTCTTTCCATGTCAGATTCATGGAATTTCAAGCTTTAAAATTATTATTTCTATTGTGTAAATGACTGAAAGAACTTTGAATATGAGTAAAAATAGTAATTTTAACGTTTGACATTCTATAAAGCTGACATTAATAAAGATATCATAGTGAAATTTGACTGTTATATAGATTAAAACAGTGCACTTAAAAACATAGCCCTTTCTGAGTAAAAAAATGCCACAATTCTCAATCCCAATCAAGAGCATTTTCTTATTAAATGCTAAAAAACATCAATAGTTAAAATTTGACCTTAAATTTCTTAACAACTGCGAAACCGATTTTAATATAATTAAAACCGTAGGAAAGTTCAAGAAGTCTTAACCGTAGAAAAAGGAACATTGCAAAAGTATCTCTATCCGTACAAAAGTTACAGATTTTTGGCCGATGAAAACCGATTTTCAGCAACTGTGCGTCGGTTCAGTTCTCCGGTCAGTAAAGAATGAAAAATTATCAATAAATTTTAAGTAATTTCATGTTGTAAAATTCCTTTCTTAATGAAAGTAATTTAAAATTAAATTTAATAAACTTTAGCCTGATTAAATTAAAAAAAAAATGGATTATAAACTCTGACTTTTAAAATAAGTTTAAACAATTTCCAAACACTGCTCTAATGATTGATTTCAAGGCCAAACTGATGTTAAAATAACTTGGAACTGTCAAAAGAATATCACAGAAGACAGTGCTGTCAATTTTGTTGAACTTATCCGCCTTTAAAATCAATACCAGATATTTCGAATTACACATTCGAATTCTTGGTATAATATCCCCTAACAAACTACACTAAAGGGAAGCAAACTGACAACAAAGTAGTTCCGTGGTAGGGGTTAAGTGGTAGAGATCGGTTCCAGTTATAATACTTTATATGAATGGGACCTATCACTTTTACATGGGGTTGTCATTAGAGGAGGTCAATTGACATCTAACAGCCACAATATGAATAGTCACACATCTATTCTCAATGAACGTTTCTAGTGTTTGTTACTACAATGGAGTATTATTTCAATAAAACAAGTCCTAAAACTAAATTTTGAAACCAAATTTTAGAAAGTCCCTTAAAAATGTGTTACACCACTGGTGAATACTGTACTGTAATTCATTACTTCATATACCAGTTATATGATTGGTACTTTCACTGGTCATGAGTTCTTTTTTTTTTTTTTGTACTTGTTCTATTTTCACAGGTCCCAGGACCAGGGCCAAATTATGGCAGTCGTGATCGAATACTTTTTCGATTTGAAATCAATTTTATTTCTAATTCTTTTACTTAATACTGAACGAGTCGAAATTATTTTTTCAGTGTTGTAAAGCATTAACTTGAGTTTTCACAACAATGAAAAAATAATTTCGATTCGACTGAAGGAGTTCGAAATAAAATTGCTTTCGAATCGCAAAAGTATTCGATCACGACTGCCATAATTTGCCCCCAGTCTGTTAGAACAATTGACACAAATTTCCCGCAGGGTATCTGAGAAACCCTTATTATTATGTTGTTAAATTGGAATTTCGGACATGCAATTTCAAAGTTCTATATTTGATAGCTTCATTATAATTTTTTTGGATTTCCATAAGCTTAAATGCTTTTGAACTAAATACAATTATTAGGTTTATCTTTTCCAGACACTGCGAGTTCTTGGTCTATCCGATTTTGATCTTCATTAAGTAGTTGCTATCGTTCTACTTGCTTAAAATTCTTGGACTTTTTTACCCTTCCGAAACAGTATTGCAAACCTGGCTTAAAGACCACCTAAAGAAATTATTACGGTGATGATTTAGATAAAGGACATACAAGTTTACCTTAAACTTTCAGAAGATGGTCATTGTATGCATTTGTTTTATTAACTTAACTTTTAAAGGCTTGATTTTCATCATAATTCTGAAATTAAGTTCAAAATTTATTTATCAGTTAGTTACTTGGATTGGGAAATATGAATCGGTAATACTGGACGTTTTTAGGCAAAACGGCTTTTCTTTATATATTTGCTATTTCAGTTAAGGCTTAGAAGCGTAAACATGGGAAACATCATGTTTTGAAAATTTTTCTAAATCCTTTTTTAAAAAAAGATACAAAAAAATATACCCGAATAACCTTGAAATTTTTTGAAACGTTATGGATGGATATTATGGACTTAATTATAGACTACCGGTCTTATATAAAAAAAAATAAATAAAACAGGTTTAGAAAAGGTTTATGAAACGGATGTTTTTAATGAAAATTTGATTAATAAGCCCTTTATAAACCTGTTTTATTTTTATATATAAGGGGGCTAATATTATTCTAAAAATCAGCTGCGGGAACTGGCAGATACGACTTTTACATCAGTTTTTCTAACTACACATGTCGCTTATTTACTTCAATAGTGATATAACTCAAAAATTCTGATGTTAGTAATGTAGAATAGTTCGATATCTTGTGTATAAGATTTATCTTTTATACTTTCTCCGTTTGAAGAGAATGTGTAGTTTCTTTTCTAAGTGGTAAAAGCAAATCAAAAGCTTTAAACTTGTTTATCTCGAAATGGATTGCTTTTGAGTGCTGTCACTATTAAAGCGAGAGAAGCCGGGGTTACACCATAGTGGAAAAATTCTTGCAACCGGCCGAAGGCCGTCTATGCACAGAAGCTTTAGTTAGGTAATTTGGTGTTTGGTATACCAGATAAAATCCTTACACCCGGACGAAGACCGGTTAGAGAAGAAATGTTATGTAGATAAAGATATCTAAATAATATTGGGCACAAAGAACTTTAACATTAATCTTAAACTTATAACACAATTTTGTTCTTGCCAATGGATTCCAAAAAGGAAAATTTGTTTTAAAATTCTCTGGAGTTGGGTATCATATAGTCTGGCTTGACCGACTATACTTTCTTACTTGTTTTTCGTTTAAGTCTTTGATTTGCTGAATCTCAAATCTTGAACAAAGTCTTTTAACTGAAGGAGAAGAGAAGAAAAATGTTGGGCTACAATTTTGGTCTACAAGTGAAAAGTCTCACTTAAATTTATTGTAATAAATTACTTTTTAGCAGTATTTCCTATTCAAAAAATTCTATCCCTAATAACTGGACTTAAGAAAACCTCACTCAAATGGAAAACAATAGTATTTATATTCTTTTTTAATAAGGATACTTTTCGTAATTTTTTTTTTTTTACAAATCTAAGCAATAATAAAATGGCAAAAAATAAAAAAAAGAAATATATATATATTTTATATTCTTTTTAAAATTGTTCTTTATGCAAAAAAATTTTATTTATAACTTTATCCTTTAAGTAGATTACACTTCAAGCAAACATCAAAAGAAAATAAAGAAAAGTTAAGGACTTAACTTAACAACACATGTTGTAGTCGTTGATCATATGGAAATGTTTAAATTTTATTAAATAAAATACACAAAAATAATGAAAAAAATTTATTCATGCATAATTTTGTAATCGTACCTCACAACCAGACAACCAGCCAGCCCTTCCACTTGAATATGGAACAGCCTGCTGCAATAAAAACCCAAATTGTTTTACTCTCAATTTTCAAAAGCAGCAGCAGCACTCGAGTAGCTGAACCATCTCCAGTATCAGCAACACCAACAGCAACAACTAGCAACTACAACATCACATAAAGAGAAAAAAAAGGACCCTTGAAGGCAAAAATGTGTGTTAACAAGGCACTTAAATGTCAGTTGTATATTTCAATATAAAAAAACCATACATCAAAATACACACACACACATATATTCATCAGAGATGAATTTGTATATGTGTGTGCCTAAAGTATTTTAATAATATTTTTGCATATTTTTCCTATTTTCGACTCTTTGGGTAACAAGGATATTGTTAAGCATGTCCTTTCCGGTTACACTGTCTCTAAAGATGGGAAGTAAAAGGCTAGAGGTTACTAGGGGTGATATAAAAATAATATTACCAATACCAAAATACTTCTCCATAAATCAAGTGCTTAACTAAATATTATGACCATTGCCCCTAAAATATATCTACATACTGCTAATTTTGGGATTTTTTTTCAAATATTATTTCCGGGGCAAGTTTTTAAAGCTCTTCAAGATTTTATTTATTTTATACAGAAGTGAATATTTTAAATTTAGAAGTCAATTTCTTAAAAAAATAAGATTTTTTGCAATAAACACCAAGAACGGGCTCCTGTAGGCAATTGCTGATAACAGAGTGCAACAAATTTCGGGTCATCACCGCCAGTTGTAATACTTGCAATGGAATATGAAACCAGACTATTGGTAGAGCAAATATGAACAAGGGTTTTTAAAAGTTAGCTGAGGGCTTCCGAAATTTCGGCACCAAAATTTTTTGAATTTTTTGAAAAGGCGTTTGGTGTTTGGTACCAGTCAAAAAAAAAAAAAAAAAAAAAAAAAAAAAAAAAAAAAAAAAAAAAAAAAAAACCAACTGCCTATTTCCGATGTGCGAAAGAATTCTTTCGTTCGTACAAATAAAAAATAAATTCCAAAATTTTTTATCAATTAAAGCAATAATCAAAAATAAAATCAGCTTTAATTAAAAATTTAATCAAGTGAATTGAACATTTCATTAAGTGAATTAAACGTTTAATCAAGTGAATTTAACGTTTAATTGATACTATTAATTTGTTCACTAGTGCAAAATTAATTAATTTTTTTTATTAATATTACGAGTTTTTTAATTGAAATCAATTTATATTTTTTTCTGTGTACAATTAAAACAAAAACAGAGTTTTTAGAATTTGTTTTTGTTTTAAATGTATTTGTTCGAAAGATAGAACATCGGAAATATACTATAAATGTACTTCTGAGCTAAAAACTTATTTCAGATGTCTACTAGAATTCTAAAGAGATTCTTTCCTTAGAATATATTAATCCTCTAACTCTCATAGGAAAGGGTAGTCTTTGTCCTTTTTTCCAACTTCCACACAAAAGTATACAAAGACGGCACTTTAGAGGGTTAACATCTTCCACGAATATTTTCTGCATCAAGTTCCATCAGGGTCTGCTTAGACCAAAAGTTCATTCAATGTATGTAAAACGCTTAATAAAGGAAAATTGTAAAACAAAATATGCACTATTGCCAAATTTTCACTACTAGAACTTATATAATAACCCTTTGTGTCAATTATTCTAACAGACTGGTCCTGGGATTTGTGAAAATAGAACAAGTATAAAAAGAAAGAACTCATGACCAGTTAAAGGAGAATTAATCCTTTAACTGGTTTCTGAAGAACCAAAAGGTGGAAAAAGTAATGAGTTGCAGTATTCACCGGTGGCGTAACACATTTTTTTTTTGGGACTTTCTAAAATTTGGTTCTAAAATTTAGTTCTAGGACTTGTTAAATTGATATTATTAAAATAATACTCCATTGTATTGAAGAAATACTCCACTGTAGTAACTAACACTAAACACGTTTATTGAGAATAGATATGTGACTTGTCATATGGTGGCTTTTAGGTGTCAATTGACCCCTTCAATGACATTCCCATGTAAAAATGTTAGGTCCCATTCATATAAAGTGTTAGACCTAGAACCGGTCTCTCCCACCAAAGACCTATCACGGGACTACTTAGGTGTCAGTTCGCTTCGCTCTAGGGAATGGTTATAAATGTTTTTTTTTTCATATTTTTAAGCACATTTCCTTATTGTTAAGGCCTTTTTGCTAGCATACTTTTAACATGCATGTGCATAGAAAAACTTACCCTTACTTATAACTACAATATATTGTCCTGAAAAGAGTTATTGATTCCTTTCAAAGACTCCAAAAAGTTGGACAAAAAATAATATAATATAATTTTTTAATATTCGCGAATGCGAATACGAATATCTGCTGCAATATTCGTCGAATACGAATACGAATAAGAATATCCAATTTAAAATGCTCTCGTCCATAACAATTAATAGGCAAAAAAAGTTGATGGTAAAAAATTAAAAGATCTTAAAAAAACCAAAAAAAAAACGGGTTTCTCTAACAACAAAATCTGGTATGCGACCTTTTTGTTGGTCAGTAAAAAAATTATATGATAACTGAAAATAATCAACGAGGTTGTTACTACAAAAACAAAATTATAAACTTGAAAAAAAACAAGATAAAAACATTAAGAACCAGTATCTAAAAAATATATTAAAATAATTTGGTTTTCCAGTTCGGCCCTCGCACATAGAGGTATTTTGCCAATCTAGCTGGACTTTACTTTTTGTTTTAGCTTATATTGCTTCTTAAAAGCTATTGAGTGCCCCTATATCGAAGAAACTGCAGATATATGTGTTATGGTAATAGGCAGGTGCAGCTCAAAAATAAATAAAATCGGACCAAGGAGGAAAAAACTACCCCTAGAAGAACTAATCTAACGTCTGAAAAATTTAATTTTTTTAAAGTTGTCCCATACTTTTGTTTAGCAAATGCAAATTTTTACGTAGGCGAAAAAAATCGGACCCAGGGGATAGTAAAATTACATATTTCGTCCCCGCCCTCTTTTGTGCGAAGTTACATAAAATAATATTTAAAAAAAAAAAATATAAAAATTAAAGGGAATAGTTTACCAACAACTTAATACCATAAGAATTAAATTTTTGAACTTTTATTGGCAGGGGGAGGTATCCCTCCAAACCCACCCCCGGAACGACCCTGTAAAATTGTTTTTTTTGCTCATTTCCACAAAATATTAATTTTTAAGCTTTTATGTGACTTTTATGTATATCATAGTATTTTATTTAAACAAATTTTTAAACAATTCATGGCTTTCTAAGTACAGCTTGCATTAACATCGATCGCATTCTTAACATTTCCTGCATCATATTACCCATTACATATACATTGAGAGTTTTATAAATATTTGGGGAGTTGTGGGATTCCTTTTGAAATATTAAAACAACTTTTACAAAACCTGTATTAACAATTGAAAATTTTATTAAGTTATTAAATTACATTAAATAATATTAATAAGTAAAGTTTTTATTGTATAGGAGGCAGTATATACCAGCGTGTGGTGAAACACTATGACACAGGACTTTTAACACTATTTTGTACCAGTAGCAACTTGTTTTTTATCGAACAGATGCTCGCTTTGTGTTATAATTTTATGTTGTTTTCTTCACTTGTTTCATATTAGTCCTTCTTCCTATTTGAAATAGTTTAACAATCTCGGAACGGGATCGTAACAATTGGATCGATTTTAATGCCCGAAGGACCCAGTGTAGCATGCTTACCCACCTGTATATATGGGTGGTATAATTATTGAAGAATCAGAATCTCTTAGTATTCTGGTCATGAAAATACAATCTGGAATGACCTTCCAACGGAAGTCTTCCCTCTCACATTCAACATGAATAGTTTGAAACCAAATGTACACAAGCACTACTCCCTCTATCCCCCTTCCCATAACTTGTTCTTCTAGTTCCAACACAATGAAATGCAGGGTCATCTCCTGAGCGTTTGTTCAGCAATGGTCCCAACAAATAAATATAATAAAACTGTTATTTGTTTGCCACCCAATAAAACTGCCGGTGCTTCCGATTGTGAAACAATAGATGCGACAAAATGTCAACGAATATTTCGTATAGACATTCCTGGACTGCTCTGGGCCCAATGTTTGGATAGAGCTTTTGTCAATTATTTACTTTAAAAACTCGGCAACGAAGTCTCCGCTGCTTTCTTCGGAATCGAACTTTCCTCTTCTGAGGATTCAGACACTGATTATATGCAATAAAACGTTCCGAGGTAAATCATTTTGCACGTTCCTTTTAAAAGCACTTATCGTCACCGCATCGTGTTCGCGCCAAAAGCCACCACATTAAAATGTGCGAAGATTAACGTCAACCTACACCAAGAGAATTACTTCAAATTGTTCCACGAAGACAACAAAAATTATTTACAACACCAGGTTCACACGTTCAAATAAAAATCAAGAATTGAATGATTCCATGTTAAATTTTTAGTTTTTAATATACCCTTGAAACTAAAACAAAATACTGTTTTTTTAATTACCTGTGCTACCTTGTTTTTGCTGCAAGTACATAATTTCAAACATAATTTGCTACTTTATTTACCTAAATGCGTACCATAAACAACACAAATAATTAAAAAAAATTGTACATTAGAAAAGATTTCGAAGCACTTTATAGTACCTACCATCGTAGTCAAACACGCGGCAACTTTCGGTGAAACTTCTCGTCGAAAAAAAATTTTCTCAGAAAATATTAGAAATGGCATTAAAAGCCTTTTGAGATATGTCTTTCTTTATTGTTGTTTTAAAATATTTTTTATTTGAATAATTTAATTTGAAAATAAAACCGTATAGTAAAATTTTAAATGATACTAAAAGAAAAATAAAAAAAAAACACGAAGAAGAGAGTTCAGGTATATTTTTCTAACCCTCTTCTTATCTACCGATTTCTTTTGCAATGTCTTAAAGACATGTTTTAAAAATCATCGTATAAATACCGCCAAGAACTTTTTAATTTTGTTACCTATTAAAAATCGGCTTATTTAAAATAAAATAAGATATTTACAAATCTGAGAAATATAGTATGTATATCTGTCTTCAGGCCATATTAAGGGCATGCCAAAATTTTTAAAACGTTACTGCAACGGCCTTCAGCTTTGAAGTCTAATTGCTCTGCGAAAAGAAATAAAAAAGTTATAGGGAATAGAGAAATCTTCAACTGTGCATGGTAGTGAAATGTTCTTTCATTGCTAGATCTTGTATGTATTTGTATGTGAATATTTTTGCCTTGGGGGCAGGGCTGTCAGATGTGGTGATTTTTCGCCAAACATGGCGATTTATAAGCCTTCTTGGCGAAGGAATGTGTTTTTTTACATATCACGCGTGACTTTTATCAAACTGCTTTGTTATTTTTGTTTACTATCGTATGGCAAGTCATCATTAAAAGAACCACACCACACCACACCAGTGTCTTCAAATTGTTCAGCTGTATTATGAAATTTAGAGTTCTGTGAGAAATGTTTTTGTGCGGTTCGAAGAACATACGGTGCGCATAATCGATCTACTGAAATTACTTTTGCCAACATCATTCGCGAATTTGAGTCCCAGTTTACATTAGTGGATGATACTTGACCCAGCACGTAGTGAAGTGGTTTATGGGCTGGTGGAATCACTGCTCCTCATTTCTTCAAAAATTACGAAAATCAGAATGTTACCGTCATTGATAACCGTTATCGCACCATGTTAATGGACCATGTGCATTCTGAAATTCAAGCGCATGGTCACGGTAAACTCTTGTTTCAAAAGGACGGCACTACGAGCCATACAGCGCGTGAAACAATGACCTTGTTCAGAAATTATTTTGGTGAGCACTTAATTTCACGTTTTGCTACGGTAAATTGACCACCTTGATCGTGCGATATTACACCCTAGGACTATTTCTTTGAGGATATGTAAAGCTCATGAATAAGCCAGCTACAATTGACGTTTCGGCAGCCAACATTACTCGTGTCATTCACGAGATACCAGTCGTAGTCATGGCCAACATTTACGTGGTATTATTTACGTGGTATCAATCGTTGTTCGATTAATCGAAGAAAATTTTCGCCATTATTTGATCGAATAATTAAAATAGGCAATTTCAAATTACAATTTATGTCAATTAATCGATTAAAATTAATTTCTTAGAAAATTCTAATTTTTTAATATAAATATATTGTTTTTAGATTTCTAACTAATAAAACACATAACAACTAAATAACATTGTTATATTCTGTATCAATTTTGAACATATTTTAGTCCCTTTTTAGATGTGGGTGTGTGTGAGACAAATCATGTAATAAATAATTCATACGTAACAACTTTCGTACTAAAATAGCGAACCGAAGTGAGATGGGTAGTTGAAAACAAAATCACGGATTGTTGGCGCAAAATAGTAATACGTTTAAGAAATAAATTACCCAAACCTATAGAGTAGAGCTTTAAAATGAAGAAAAATAAAGTTATCAGCCATGTTCGGTTAATCGAATATATATGAGTAAAATTGAAATCGAACAAACTTTCAAAACGATCAAGTTTAAAAAGTTTCTTCATACCAAAAGTTCTTATCTTAACCATAACTTCTCTTTAAATCAGGAAAAATACGGTGATTTAAAAAAAAATCTCAATTGATTTAAATTTTATTTGATTTTCAGGAATAATGTATAAGTTTAATTGAATTATGAATACATTTTTTTTTAAATATGCTGGACCTCTCATAAAAATACCGCGACAAAAACGTCTAAAATAAAATAAATATTTAAAGAATAATTTATAAAAATGTGAGACGAAAGTCTATGTTGAATTTCCGTATTAAGTTTAGCAGGCGGGACTAATTTCAAAATTATACACTGAAATAAAATTAATAGATCCCGATTGCTGCTGAACATACTCCATGTATTAAACTTTGGCTTTCAGATCATGTTATAGTCTGTTCAATCGAAGTAGTTGTTCCTTTGCTTAACAGGCTTGTTCTGAAGATCACGTGATTTCAAATCACATGTTCTTTTAAAATCACACTTGTGATTTTGTGGTGTTCTGTAAATCATACCGTTTTTGTGTTTTTTGGTGTGATTTTCAATTGTCGAAAGCACAAGTTCTTAACACCTGCTTGTTCCACAAAGGCGTAGCTCATTCTTTAACGCTTTTTATATTATTTTCCGATGATTTTTTTAACCGATTTGGCGATCTCAAGTTAATTTTAGGGCTTGTTTCAAATATTGTAATTTTTCGCGAATTTTAGCCATGTTCCTTTAAGTTTTCTGATTCTCTACAGCTTTAAAGATTTATAATAAATAGAAGACTCTGCTATCTTGTTTATGGCTTGTTTGTAATATTAAAAATTTTCGCGAATTTTGGCTATTTTTGCAAAAATATTTTGTTATTTTCCGATATTTTTTTTTTATAGCCCATTTAGCGATTTCAAATAAGTTGTACGGTTTGTTTACATGTTGGCAACTTTTCGTGAATTCTTGCCATGTTCGCGTATAAATGATTTTTTCCAGTGATTCTTCACAGCTTTTACGATTTTTCATAAATAAAAGACTTTGCTATCATGTCGCTGTTAGAAAATTAGCGATCTTTTATTCAACTAAAAAGACAAGCCTAAAATAACAACAGAAGTCACAAAAGCAAATTTTATTTTTGTACTGTCGTCGAGTTTTCTTAATTTTAAATGATTTATTGTAAATAAAACAGCTTATTGCATAAAAAAATTAATAAACAACACATTGAATATTTTATAAGGTAACTTATTATGACGGCCATCTTACAATAGTCGCAAAAATAACAAAGTGATTTTAAAAAGTTGTTTACGTAGCTGAACGTTTTGAAATCACAAAAAATTTTGCCCAGAACTCATTTCTTGTGATTTCAAATCACTTTGATAAAATGTGATTTTCAGAACAGGTCTGTAGAGTTATTTTTATTTTATTTCATTAATATTGTTTCGGTCTCTTTAGCGCCCGCAGCAGGGGTTTTGATTTTTTAATTACATAGAAAAAATTATATAATTAAATATAATATTGTCTCTAATCGCCAAATTTATACCAAATTCATAATATCAAGCAAACAAGTTGTTGATTTTGCACCTATTACCAAAATGATTATATTGATTACTAAAAATTTTAAATTGTGAATTCCCAACAACAATTCTACAAGTTTAAATTATTTTTTTTAAACGAAAAAATCAAATAATATTTTTGGATATTTAATTAATATTTTAATTAAAAATGTATTTCAAAACAACGAAAATGTTAATTAAATCAAAATTAAATTTATAATTTTCTTTTAACTAAATAAATAACTGATTCAGTATCACATTAATTCAATTTAAATGCTTTTTAAGCCATTTGCTTAATTGATAAAAAAAACTATTTTTCTGTGTATATATTTTATTTAAAAGTTGTTAAAACTGTATAAGTGGTATAAATGAATTGTCATTTTATTGTTTATTATTTAACTATATTTTTATTTCATTGTTTTTTTCTGTTTATTAATATAATAAAAGTATCAAATCAAATAAACATGCTAATTTTTTTTCAATTGGATAAAATTATTTGAATTATTCGAGTTATTCGAACCTATTAAAACTCTTATTCGATTAATCGAGTAAAATTAAAACTTAAAAATCGATTAATTTTCTCGAACAAAACCAAAATTCAAATAATTGGATACTCTAGTAAATGCCATAAATTGTTCTTTTAACCGATAATAAAAATTTTAAGTTCACTTTTAAATTTATGTGTTTCATTTTACATTATAAATCAAACCTTAAGATGAATCACCCTATGTAAAAAAAAATTTATTTTACTGACAACTCAAACAAAATTTTTTTTTTTGCACAATATCTTCTATGAATTTTACAATTGTTAAAAATTATATTATTTTTAGATATCTATACGTAATTCCCTAAACGGGAATATGTAATATGTTTTCCTCCACACATTGCATTGGGCACTGGGCTTAATGAATGAAAAGACCATACAGTTCAACCCAGCCGATTGGCGAATTTTTATTGGCTCTTGAATTTGGCTGTTTTTTGCTATTTGTGTTAAGTTTTAGGCTTTAGTGTGTTCTGCCATATGAAGTAAAACTGCATGGGCCAGGATAGGGATTCTAACAGAATTTTGAAAAAAATTTTATTTTTATAATCTTAACATAAATTTAACTTTAGATAAAATTTATTCTAGGCATCTTTTACAACTTTTTATAAGTGATATTTGCGAGTTAAATTGATTTTTCGGAATAAGTAGTTTTATTATTGAGGTTCTTAGTTAAATGAACGATGGGCAATTTAATATATATACATAAGTATACATTATTTATTTTTTATTTAATTTTAATTTTTCCTTTCTTCATTTTAAAAGAGATAAAATTACCGTATTTTTTTACTTCTTTTCATTATACATATATTAAGAGATGTAGAAAGATGCGTGAGAACGCCGCACAGTGAGACAACGCTGGCATTAAAAACAAGGAGTCATTGTAGAGCTCTGAAATTTTGCACAGGTTATTTTTGAGACAATTCCAGTTTTTTTAAAAAAAAAATTAACCCAGATATGCCGACCGTACTACATGTAGTACAATTGTTATGTTCAGGTTTCGGCGTTTAATGTGCTTTAAATTTTCTAATCTGCTTGTTGTTGTGCTACAAAATATAACGATCACCAAAGCATGCTTTGATAAGTTTTGTCTAGGGTAATTGCTTATGTGTATTTTTTTGATCAGAGATTTCCGTTTTCTAAAATTGGCAAAAGTGTGCAAAAGATGTCCCGTAATCGGTGAGAAAAAATTTAATATGCATATTTTATTGTTGTTGTATTTCTATGTTTTTTTAATTATAATAGTTGTAAAAACGAATACGTAGCAAAAGTATATGTGAAAAATTAAATTATATGTGATTTTAGGTGACGTACATGTGGACGTACTACATGTAGTACGTTCGGCATTAGTGTGCAGAAATTGTGAATACAAATACTTGGTTTTTTTTTCAGATTTTTAACATTTAATGAGATCATAAATGCCTTAAAAGAAAGTGATGAAGAGTTTTTGCAAAATTCTTACGACATCGCAATTGTGCCCACTCAACTACGAACAACTACGTCACAGATGAAGATTCTGGATAAGAAGATGAATTGAATATTGAAAACTTACCACCCCTATTATTAAATTCTGAGGCTGAACTTTTTCGAAATTCATACTCTATTGATTCGGACAGTGAATATGACATTCCACTTTCGTTATTGCAACAGGCCAAGAAACGTAAATGCATGAAGTCGTCAAAAAAATGGGTTAACCATGATCTGGTAGAAACGGAGCCTATTGTTGCATAAAAGAGAAAGTGTGGTATGACTATCGTAAAATCTTTACCAACAATATAATTGTATGTTCTATGCAGTAAACGTTGCATCAAGCGTCCATCCAGTTGAACCTTAAAAAAATATTTCACGTTGGTCTGGTAAAGAGAAAAAGCGTATATATGTATATTCAACAACCACGCCTTATTCATGAATATAATCGCTACATGGGTGGCGTTGAACGAGCAGATGAAAATATCAGCTTGTACCGTGTATCTATTCGGGCTAAAAAATGGTATTTTCCAATATTCACACACCTCATTGACTGCATAGACATATAGGAGGTAAAGTGGACCATTTATCTTTTCGTCGGCGCTTTGCTACATTGCTAACATCTACTTATGGGAAACCCATCAGGATCATCATGCGACATCAGATTTGATCGAAAAGATCATTTACTTACTGAGAACACACTCCTAGCCGATAGAAAATGTAAACAGCTACGTTGTAATCATTGCCACAATTAGACCACTGTAAAGTCTAATGTGGAGTACCACACCACCAAATAATTTTTTATTATTAATTTGTTTTTCTTTACTTCTATACACAAAAGTTGCTGAATAATAAACGACTTGAATGAAATCAAAAGAAAATACTGTCTTTTGCTTTCATATGTTCCGAGCGTACTACATGTAGTACAGACTCAAAATCCAAGTTAAAATACATTTTTTTTATTCTTTGCTCAGTTTTGCAATATAATATGTTAGAATAAAGTTATTTTGAAAAACTACGATAATTGTTGCACTAGAAGGCCCGTCTGCATATCTGGGTTAAGAAAATTCGGCCACTTTTATGCCCACCTCCCATACAACTGAAATTTGTAAAATGCCGTATTGTCCGTAATACTTTAGGTATAACTTTCCATTTTGGTATACTTAAATGTTATATTGTTACAAACATTATCGGGAAAAAATTTTGAACTTTGGTCCACTTTTTCCCCCACCACCCATACAACCTCAACATAAAAAGTGCCATATTTTCTAAAATATTTTAGGTACAATTTTCAAATTTGATATTACTGTTATTTATATCATTTAAAATGTTTCATGCAAAAATTACAATAACACGCCCAGTATTACGCCCACCTCCCATTGAAATGCAATAAAAAAGAACAAATTTTTTTTTCATTCTATCAATAATTTTTTTACATCATCATGGTATTCTAATTTTTTCAATTTCATTCTCATTCTAAATGAATTAATATAAGGATCTGATGATATTTGCAAAGAGTGCATTACATCTTCATTCGTAGAAATACGTGAATTTTTACGAGAATGGAATAGCCTACAGTTTATTAAAAATTTAAAAATTATGCAACAATCTAACCCAAAGTCAATGACCTTCAAAAAAATTATCAATCAAATGAATAATGTTAATAAAATAATAATAAACAATAAGTGAATAGTTGTAAACAATTAAAAAAAAATAAAAGTAAAAAGTTGTAAACATGCTATTGCATGCTAACATACGTATAGCGACAGAATGTGCGCGTTGCGTATTTTTTGTAGTTTTTTGTATGTTTAAAGTACTTTTGCAAACTTTTGCTATACGTCCTTTACTTCAAATGAAAGCTGAGACTTCAATCTTTCATTTGATATAAGTCTGCACCTAGGGCGAGGGGCTGCTCTATATTTCATAGTCCATTGAAAATGCAAAATGTTCAATTTTGACACCACAATTCTGTTGTTAAGAAATTTTTTTTGTGTTGTTTTTTTAAATTTATTTTTTCATCTACTCATTCTACAACAACTAAATTAATTAAAAAAATTAAATAAAAAAATTATGTATTTTTTTATTTTCTTGAACTAACATATTTCAAGCGCGTTGGCATACCTCAACTTTGACTAGCTCTAGACTAAAAAGTAATGAAGTTATGAGGCTAAAATTTCAGGGAATTGTTACTCATATATCTGTTAATATACTGTGAAATTGGACGACACGCCAAAAACCATTTTTTCCCGCGGTTACTATAGGGCTGTCTCACTGTGCGCCATCTTCTCTTCCGGTTTCTTGCAACAGAACTTTTAATTTTTATCCATTTCACCTTATTTCGGTTTCTATTTTTCTTTCTTTCTGACCGTCAAAAGATGTGTGAAAATCGTTTCTTCTTCTCTGCTTCCCATCATTACTAACTACTTTTCATTTTCATTTTCTGTTTTCCACTTTTCTGTTTGTATGTTAAAAGTGCTAATGTGTATCTGGTCTTAAATTAAGTTATTATTTTTAGATTTTCAAAGTAGTTGGAAAAAACTTTAACTTTAACTGCATTTTGCAGCAGCTGTCTATGATTTGTGTTGATAAAAGATTTGTTACAGTAGATTATCAAATCGTTTACTTTACTTTTATTTTACTTGAGTCTTGTTTTTTGCAAGGCAGAAAGTTTTAAGACTTATAAAGTTTTTTCTTTTTCATTGTTTAAATGGCCCATCTTTTATGATTCTATAAACATTGTTTTATTTCAAAATAAATACAGTTACACATACACATACATTGATAGATAGATACTAACACACATGCTGCAGCATTTGAAATTTATTTTCCAATAATGAATTTTCTTTGCCAATAAAACTTTATACTTATTTTATTTTTCTTTGTTTTATTTATCAATATTTTTGCTCTTGTCTTAAGAGCATAAAAGACATTCAATATTAATTTAGTTGTACCAAAAAATAAATTTATCTTTTCTTAAATTTTGTTTCGTGTTTTTAAGTTTTTATTTTATAGAATAGTTTTTGCTTTTTTTCAATTTCAAGATGTGCTCTCACTTACTCGTAGTAGACATATTGTTCTAAGAGCTCTGCGTTTCCCACAATATGTGTTTAGGTGTTTAGGTGTTTAAGCAGTGTTACCACCAGCAAAATTCAAAACAACACTTGGGATGACGCAAAATTGCTTAATTTAAATAAAATTACACCTGATATCAAATTAACGTTTAATTATAAAAAAAACTCACAAAAAAGAACAAATTAGAAAGTATTTACAGACAACTTTTTAAGAGTGTTCCCTTGTTAGATCACATTTGCAATTATGGAGTTTTAAACTAAGAGAATTTTTAACGTCGAATACTATCTCGGTAACTAGATCTATTTGAGCTGTTTTCGTCTTAAAGTAATTTAAGGGAGGGGGTGTATATATGACCTACATTCCTAAAACAACAGCACAACATTTTATCATGAAATAGTTGCTATATTATGGCATTACAAGCTATTTTCGTGAGTGGTATTTGTATGGGAGCCATGGTCTTATGGACTTATTCCAAAATTAATTTCATAAGATAATTTAGGATGAAATAAAATATATTTGGTCCAAATTTTGTCGAAATACCAACATAATAAGATGGCTTATGGACACAAGACTTTATTAGGAAAAGAGTTCGTATGGGGGCTATTTGAAATTGCAGATCGATTCACAAAATTTTCAAAAAAAAAGCTTATGATCCAAATTTCAATTAATTATCTTAAAAATTTGGCACCTGTACTTTGCGCAAGAAGTCTACATGGACGGACGATACTGATTCTAAGTCGATTGGTGTAGTACAGCAAATATTTGTATGTGTTTCACACATCAGTATAAGGGCAATGACCCTTTTCAATTAAATAAGATCAATATTAGTCATACTATTAAGCTTAATATGGTAGTTCAAATTAATTTAACAAAAAAAAACATTAAAAGCCCCAAAAAAATTAATCAAAGTTATATAAAAACTTAAAATCATAAGTTCTACTTCCAGTTATCTAGAAAAGGGGCAAAATGTTGATGTTGCTCCTTTGTATACTTTATTCAGTAAATAAAATTTCTGTAATGGTTTCAGATGACAGTCTGTTCTCAAATCAGTGTTAAGGGCGCTAAATATTTCTCAACGAAAGCATTTTAAATGTTAAAAAAAGCAAACATATCTTTCTGCAGGGGGTTTTTTAGTATAAATACCTTTTATTTCCAATAAACTTCGGGGTTTTAATCACTTTAGAGCTCATATTTATCGAAATCTATTTGTCCATCAGGCGCCATCACTATCAATCTTTTGGATGGTAAACTATAAAAATCTTATTTTATTAAATAAACAGTGACTTTGGTTGAATAAACTGCAATTTTTTTATATTAACAATATCTTAATTGGCCAAAATTTGATCACTAAAATTAAACCGTTATATTATGTTTTGATTTAAAATGAAGAAATAAAAGGATTTCAACTTACACCTGATCTACACATCAAAAAAGTTACCCACGTTCTACCCACGAGAGTAAAAATTGCACCAAATTCGGGTAATTACACACAAATTGGCAATACTGTGTTTAAGTCTCAATCTGTATGTGTTTGTAGTATAGGTGTGTTTTATAGAAATGTAAGAGCTTGTGTGAGAGTGTGTTGGTTATTGTTACGCTTTTTTTTAATTAAAATTGGGAATTTGTGCATTATAGGAAACAAACACGCGCATATAAACATAATCAAAAACAAATGCCAAAAGTATTTTACGAGGTCTGTTTAAAATATCACTTAAATAAATGGCTTCGTCTTCAGCTTCATGCAAAAAATGTTGCACAAAAATTATCCATACAAAAAAAGCTTATCAGAAAATTTTTACGAAATTTCCTATTAATTGAAAATTTTGGTAACATTTCCAATAAATAAAAATTTTGACAAAATGTTCTATAAATAGCAAATCTCCACGATTTCCTATAAACAGATGATTTTTATAAAATTTTTAAAAAATTTCCTTAGATAGTAAATTTTTGGAAATTTTCATAAAATAGTTAATTTTTGTAAAATTTCCTATAAATAGCAAATTTTGTCGTAATTTTCCATGAATAGAAAGTTTTTTCAAAATTTCCTACAAAAACCAATATTTGCAAAATATCCTACAAAAAGCTAATTTTTGGCAAATATCCTTTAGTTAGCAAAATTCGGCAAAATTTTCTATATTTACCAAATTTTGGACGTTTCTTCAAAAAGTTTCCTATAAATAACAATTTTTTGCAAAGTTTCCTATAAATAGCAAATTTTGGCCAAATTTCCTATGAACAGCCAAATTCAGCAAAGTTACTTACAAACAGCAAAGTTTCCTATAAACAGCAAATTTTGGCAAAGTTTCCTATAAACAGCAAATTATTGCATAATTTCCTATAAATAGCAAATTTTGCCCAAATTTCCTATAAACAGTAAATTTTGGCCAAATTTCCTATGAACAGCAAATAAGGGCAACATTTCCTATAAACAGCAAATAAGGGCAACATTTCCTATAAACAGCAAATAAGGGCAACATTTCCTATAAATAGCTTATTATGGCAAACTTTCTTATAAACAGCAAATAAGGGCAAAGTTTCTTAAAAACTGCAAAAGAGGCCAACATTTCCTAAGAACAGCAAATAAAGGCAACATTTCCTATAAACTGCAAATTTTGGCAAAATATTCTATAAACAGCAAATAAGGGCAACATTTCCTTTAAATAGCCAATAAGGGCAACATTTCCTATAAACAGCAAATTTTGGCAAAATTTCCTATAAACAGCAAATAATGGCAACATTTCCTTTAAATAGCCAATAAGGGCAACATTTCCTATAAACAGCAAATTTTGGCAAAATTTCCTATAAACAGCAAACAAGGGCAAAGTTTCTTAAAAACTGCAAAAGAGGCCAACATTTCCTAAGAAAAGCAAATAAAGGCAACATTTCCTATTAACTACAAATTTTGGCAAAATATTCTATAAACAGCAAATAAGGGCAACATTTCCTTTAAATAGCAAATAAGGGCAACATTTCCTATAAACAGCAAATTTTGGCAAAATTTCCTATAAACAGCAAATAATGGCAACATTTCCTTTAAATAGCAAATAAGGGCAACATTTCCTATAAACAGCAAATTTTGGCAAAATATTCTATAAACAGCAAATAAGGGCAACATTTCCTTTAAATAGCCAATAAGGGCAACATTTCCTATATACAGCAAATTTTGGCAAAATTTCCTATAAACAGCAAATAAGGGCAACATTTCCTTTAAATAGCCAATAAGGGCAACATTTCCTATAAACAGCAAATTTTGGCAAAATTTCCTATAAACAGCAAATAAGGGCAAAGTTTCTTAAAAACTGCAAAAGAGGCCAACATTTCCTAAGAAAAGCAAATAAAGGCAACATTTCCTATTAACTACAAATTTTGGCAAAATATTCTATAAACAGCAAATAAGGGCAACATTTCCTTTAAATAGCAAATAAGGGCAACATTTCCTATAAACAGCAAATTTTGGCAAAATTTCCTATAAACAGCAAATAATGGCAACATTTCCTTTAAATAGCAAATAAGGGCAACATTTCCTATAAACAGCAAATTTTGGCAAAATTTCCTATAAACAGCAAATAAGGGCAACATTTCCTATAAATAGCTAATTATGGCAAACTTTCTTATAAACAGCAAATAAGGGCAAAGTTTCTTAAAAACTGCAAAAGAGGCCAACATTTCCTAAGAACAGCAAATAAAGGCAACATTTCCTATTAACTACAAATTTTGGCAAAATATTCTATAAACAGCAAATAAGGGCAACATTTCCTTTAAATAGCCAATAAGGGCAACATTTCCTATAAACAGCAAATTTTGGCAAAATTTCCTATAAACAGCAAATAAGGGCAAAGTTTCTTAAAAACTGCAAAAGAGGCCAACATTTCCTAAGAACAGCAAATAAAGGCAACATTTCCTATTAACTACAAATTTTGGCAAAATATTCTATAAACAGCAAATAAGGGCAACATTTCCTTTAAATAGCCAATAAGGGCAACATTTCCTATAAACAGCAAATTTTGGCAAAATTTCCTATAAACAGCAAATAAGGGCAAAGTTTCTTAAAAACTGCAAAAGAGGCCAACATTTCCTAAGAACAGCAAATAAAGGCAACATTTCCTATTAACTACAAATTTTGGCAAAATATTCTATAAACAGCAAATAAGGGCAACATTTCCTTTAAATAGCCAATAAGGGCAACATTTCCTATAAACAGCAAATTTTGGCAAAATTTCCTATAAACAGCAAATAAGGCAAAGTTTCTTAAAAACTGCAAAAGAGGCCAACATTTCCTAAGAAAAGCAAATAAAGGCAACATTTCCTATTAACTACAAATTTTGGCAAAATATTCTATAAACAGCAAATAAGGGCAACATTTCCTTTAAATAGCCAATAAGGGCAACATTTCCTATAAACAGCAAATTTTGGCAAAATTTCCTATAAACAGCAAATAAGGGCAAAGTTTCTTAAAAACTGCAAAAGAGGCCAACATTTCCTAAGAAAAGCAAATAAAGGCAACATTTCCTATTAACTACAAATTTTGGCAAAATATTCTATAAACAGCAAATAAGGGCAACATTTCCTTTAAATAGCCAATAAGGGCAACATTTCCTATAAACAGCAAATTTTGGCAAAATTTCCTATAAACAGCAAATAAGGGCAAAGTTTCTTAAAAACTGCAAAAGAGGCCAACATTTCCTAAGAACAGCAAATAAAGGCAACATTTCCTATTAACTACAAATTTTGGCAAAATATTCTATAAACAGCAAATAAGGGCAACATTTCCTTTAAATAGCCAATAAGGGCAACATTTCCTATAAACAGCAAATTTTGGCAAAATTTCCTATAAACAGCAAAGAAGGGCAAAGTTTCTTAAAAACTGCAAAAGAGGCCAACATTTCCTAAGAACAGCAAATAAAGGCAACATTTCCTATTAACTACAAATTTTGGCAAAATATTCTATAAACAGCAAATAAGGGCAACATTTCCTTTAAATAGCCAATAAGGGCAACATTTCCTATAAACAGCAAATTTTGGCAAAATTTCCTATAAACAGCAAATAAGGGCAAAGTTTCTTAAAAACTGCAAAAGAGGCCAACATTTCCTAAGAAAAGCAAATAAAGGCAACATTTCCTATTAACTACAAATTTTGGCAAAATATTCTATAAACAGCAAATAAGGGCAACATTTCCTTTAAATAGCAAATAAGGGCAACATTTCCTATAAACAGCAAATTTTGGCAAAATATTCTATAAACAGCAAATAAGGGCAACATTTCCTTTAAATAGCAAATAAGGGCAACATTTCCTTTAAATAGCCAATAAGGGCAACATTTCCTATAAACAGCAAATTTTGGCAGAATTTCCTATAAACAGCAAATAAGGGCAAAATTTCTTAAAAACTGCAAAAGAGGCCAACATTTCCTAAGAACAGCAAATAAGGGCAACATTTCCTATAAACAGCAAATAAGGGCAACATTTCCTATAAATAGCTAATTATGGCAAACTTTCCTATAAACAGCAAATAAGGGCAAAGTTTCTGAAAAACTGCAAAAGAGGCCAACATTTCCTAAGAACAGCAAATAAAGGCAACATTTCCTCTAAACTGCAAATTTTGGCAAAATATTCTATAAACAGCAAATAAGGGCAAAATTTCCTATAAAAAGCATATTTTGGAAAAATTTCCTATAAACAGCAAATAAGGGCAAAATTTCCTATAAACAGCAAATTTTGGCAAAATATTCTATTCTATAAATAGGAAATTTTAGCAATATCTTAGGTTAAGTTTTCTATAAATAACAAATTTTGGAAAATTACCTTCAATAGCAAATTGTGTCAAAAATTTCTATATATAGCAAAAGAAAAATTCCCTATAAACAAGAAATTGTCGCCTAATTTTCTTGAAAGCTTTTGTAAACTTATTTATTTACGAGTTTCGGGTAGAGCTGTGTACTGGGTTCTGAAAATTGGCAGTTTTAGTATATTGAAGTTACCGAAGTGCCTCATAGGCCTGACCCTTTACATTTATATCCAAGTTGCAGTCATATTTTTCGCTCTGTTTTTGTCTGTGTTTTTTTTTTGCAGTTCGTATATTTGTTTGCTTGTTCTTCTGCAAGTGTGTGTTGTAGAGTTTTTGTTGTTGCTCCTTTTTTAAAGAATTTTTGATGTTAAACAATACGTGCTGCAATTGTACTTAAATGCTAAAGTCGTTGTGTTTCCGTTTCTCTTTTCTTCCGTTTTTTTTTTACTTTCTTCGCATGCACTTGCATTTGTTTATGAAGTTTTGTAGATCTTATTATTGTTATTTGTTTTTTGTAAAAAAAGAACTAAAGAAAATTGTACAAAAATGTTGTTGTAGTTTATGGTGCCAGCATACGCTAGTTTTGCTGTACTTTTTTCAGGAAAATTGTTTTTATTTTATGTTTTGGCAACTGCACACAAGTCTATAAATTTAAAAACATAAACTACAGAACATTTGCTAACTAAACCGAATAAGAAAGTATAGTTGGTTAAGACCGACCATATAATAGTCTACACCACATTATGGAATTTAATCTAAATACCAACGTAAATGGAAAAAAAGTCTATTCCGAAGAGATGATTGCATAAGCGTTATGTGAAATTTTTAGCTAATTAACTAACGTGTAAAATTAATACGTATTTTTCAAATTTGATTTAAGTATCTTAAAAATTGCAACCTGTTCTTTACGCAGAAGGGTTACATGGACAGACAACCAGCCGGACAGCCAATTGGATGTAGGGATAGACTTTTTAAATTGATTAAATGATTCGAAGTTGATTGGTATACTTAGAGATGGGACGGACTATAGCCAATATTTCTGTGTGTTACATATATCTAGCCAAACGCATGATACCCTCTTTAGCAATGGTGCTGAAGCTGTAATGAAAAACGAATAAAACTGAATGTTTAATAAAACGTATTCCTTCATAGCTTTTCCTTAAACATATATTAAGATGGTAGCCTTCCCAGAAAAGAGTGCTTATAATTTCAGTTTTTAAAATTTATCTTTTCATATTTTTTTTTGATGAGAAAGTAATTAAATTTCCTACAAACAGCACTTTTGCTTAAAATGTTCTAACAATAATAAAATCTCACATATTTTCTAAAACTAATTTTTTTTAAGACAAAAAAGTATAGTCGATCAACCCTGTGCAGTCAGTACTAGGGATGCCAAACGGGAAATCCCGAATCCTGAAATCCCGGGATTTTTTCGGGACTGATAAATCCCGAATCCCGGGATTTTTTTTTAGACCCGGGATTTTTAACATATTAACTTTTATGTAAAAAAATGTTCGTTTTTTTTTAATTTTTATACTCTTTCCAGAAATTTTTTTAAAAAATTATATTTAAGTATATTTTTTATTGTAAATAATTCTTATTTTTGAGTTAAATTTTTGTTTTTGGCATACAGCGAGTATTTAAAATTTTGATTTTTTGCTTGAGACCTATATGACGACTATTTCTGGATTTTTGTATTTTGCTTAATAAAAACCATTATTTTAAGTAGAAACGAAATTTTCAGATTCACATTCAAGCCTTTTTTACAATTGTGTTTAGAAAGTTCAGCTTTGGCTTAAGACATAATACCAAAATAAAAATGATTATTTTTATGCAAAATATGGAAATCAAAATATAGAAATTGTTATATATCAAGCAAAAAATAAAAATTATTCACGATCCAATTAAAGTACATTCAGAAACTTAGGAATAAAAGTTTATATAATTATAACAATTAAGTCGTTATATATATGAAATAGCTCATATTCCTTCCGGTATAATAATAATAACAAATTTGCTTAAAAAACATACGGTTAATAAAATAATTTTTTTTATAAATAAACACTATCTGACGTATTCATAAAAAAATTATTTAAACTTGAAATCTGTTTTAAGAAACAATTGTATAAACATTTTGTTTTAAAATGAATTCTAAACGTACTTAAATTATTGATTATGAATCTTGCGCTCACCCTGGAGGTGTACTGCACTGCAGTCGACATAATGTTACAGTTTTTAACTCAGCCATCGATCTCGATGAGGGACTACACTTTGCAGTGTATTAAAGTCGTCACAACTTAATTCACGTTAAAAATTGAATTGCTGTCAAAAAACCGAAATGAGTTGTTCTAGAAAAACTAAGAGATACGTATATTTTTTTAAGCTTTTTTCAGAATCTGATCAGTTTGATCATGGGTGAGGCCAGTATTATAAACATATGTATAAAATAAATTGTTTTGTTGTCTTCATTTTTAAAAATTTACGTTTCGTATATAAAAACTTTTGAATATTCAAAAAGTGTTGTTTATTAAAAAAAAGTAGCATCTTAAAGAAACACATTGATCCCGAATGCCGGGATTTTCAAAAATCAGTCCCGATTGGCATCCCTAGTCAGTACCCTATGCAGAACATTTTTAAAAGTGTACACGCAGAGAAAAAACATGTTTAAATATGGTCACCTCCAACAAAACTATTTTTAAGGAGAATTTTAAACATATTATGTTTAAATTTAACCATATTATTATCACCGACAACCAAATTATGGTTAAATGTGATCTAAATCAATAACCTACAACCATATTATGGTTACCTCTAAACATGTTATGGTTAAATATGACAATAATTTGTTTTTAAATTAACAATAGTATTTTCCTCTTCTCCATGAGCAACAAGCTATGGTTGAAAACCAACTATGCTATTATAAGTGTTAAACATATTTTAGTTATTATTGACCAAAGCATGTTCGGAGGCAACCATAATATGGTTGTGCCTTCTTGATGGAGGACACATTTAACCATAATATGGTTGTCGGTGATAATAATATGGTTAAATTTAAGTATAATATGTTTAAAATTTTCTTAAAAATAGTTTTGTTGGAGGTGACCATATTTAAACATAGTTTTTCTCTGGGTATAACCTATTTGGGACCCATGGACAATCATGGACCAACCAAAATAAAATTTTATTATGATGCTAAGATTCATTTGAGGGTTATTTGTGCCGAATATTGCTGAGATTTTAGAGAGGGCGCTTATATGGGAGAAAAAGTTGCTATGATACCATATATGGGGGTAGTGCTCTAATTTTGCAGTTTCAACTCAAAGTTAGTGATAGTGCAAAATATTGCAAGCATTTAGTTGATGTTGAGTGATGAATTGAAAACTAGCAGCATCACTAAAAATGAATGATAGTAATGTAAAAAAGTGTTGCACTCAAAAAAAAAAAAACTAAAAAAAAAGAAATAGTTTGATTTAAGAAAAAGCAGTCACAAGTTTATTGCAACATTTTTGTTTTTCAGTCAATTGAGTGCAACTTAAAATTTTGCACAAAATTTAAAAACTATTTTTTTTTTCTTTTACCCTTTTACAACTACAATTCGAGTTGGAAAAAAACCAGCCAGAAAATAAACTCCCTGTTTATTGTTGTGGCTTTGTTGAAGTTTTCATATTGTTACACGTAAGACCTGAGTGTTTAAAATTCTAATTCACTTTGTAGTCTTATTTGTATAATGTTTTTAGCTTTTCTAAAGTCTTTGGAAAAAGTTTCCTGAAGAGCGAAATGCGCATAGAAACTTGCTTTCCCTCAACAATAAATTTCAGTGTTTTTATCAAAAATAAGAATTGGGAATTTAGCACGTTATAGTTAAATCTTAAAAAAACTTATTTTTTCATGATATCCCGTTATTGGGCAAATTTCATGTTGAAGTTAGCAAGAATCAAAAACTAAGCGTTTATGAAATTTAATTTTCTTAAATTTTAGTGAGAGTCTGTTCATATGCAGCTTCTTTGATTGCAGGTACAAATTTTGCACATTTTAAATTGAGTGCAGATTTTATGCATTCAAGTAATAGTGAAAAAATACCACAAAATTTTTTTAGTGTTAGTGAAAAAAAGAGCAATTATCACTAAAGCTGGTAAAAAATAGTGCAAACTCATTTTTTTTGCAGTTTTATTAAGTGATAGTGCAATGCTGTACCCATGTACTGTAACTTTCGTGAGAACTTCTCACATCGAAAAGATGCGAAGCAAAATATACCATCGTATCTCGAAAAGTGAGAAAAAAGTGTGTCTATAACTCATGTCGAAAACTATGAAAAGAGATGACGTCGTTTCGTTATAAATGTCATAATATTCCACTCGAAGCCGATGTGAAACTGTAGACGTTGGGAGCGCCAGTCACACATATCGTTGACGGCGCACAGTGGCGCCCGTAGAGCAAGCGAGGTTGCAAAAATCAAAATTTTCATGAATGCCGACGAAGTTTTGAATAAACCCATGTTATAGAAAACTTTTCAACGATTTCAAATATGCCACTCTTAATAATATCACATTTTTAGTTTAGAAGATATAACCGTTCAAAGTTGACCGACTTTCGGTTTTCAAAAAAACACACAATTTTTAGTCAATTTGTTGCGATTTCAGGTGTAATATCACGAAAAATAGGTAACGAATCGCCTTATTTTTTGTTTGTATTGATTGATGTATTTATTAAATGTATAATGATAAAAAAAAATTAACTGTTTGCTTTGTGTTTCTCCTGGTAAATCACTATTTAAAAACTATCCGTTTTTTCACTATTTTTCAACTTTGACGGAAAATAAAAAAAAACTATATTTTTCTATATTTGCCATATTTGCAAAACCTGTTCTTTGATTATTTCTTTACATAATTCAAAAGGTTTTATCTGCCCGTACGTGCCCGTTTGGCTTCTAGAGGTAAAAAAGTTTAAAAAGACATGGTTGCAGAAATTGTATGGCGTCCATCCCCTATATGTTTTGACTGACAGTAGTTTGATCTAATAGTTTGAAAAAAACTACTCATTGAAATTAGCAGGTACGTACCTCACATAAACAATACTTTGGCGTACAAATGGTCAGGAACAATATTGACTTATGGTCCCTACAGGTAGGCACAAATCTTATTTGGACACGTGCATAATATCAAAATTGCATTATTCAGCCTAAATCCATATGTATGCAGGGAAGAGGTAAATTTTTAGGCATGGTAGCATAAGCCTATATATTGCAAAATAAGCATAATGCCTGGATTAGTCTACGCCTGAAAGTTGGCGCAACAATTACTGAAACCATTTAACAATTTAAGTACTGAAAACATGGCGTTGTACAATTTAAAATTATTTGAACTGTTTAGAAAGTCAACCACACCAAAGTTTTTCACGGAAGTGAAAATTCTTCCTGAGAAGTTGACATTGATCAGCAAATGAGGCTGCGATGGATCATCCGGACAAAGCGTTTATAAGCAAAGGATATCTCCCGATGACGCTACAATATCGGACGGAAATATGTTTATGGCATCTGTTGTTCCTTTGCGGCTAAAATCGGATGATTCCCTACACTGGAAAAATCCACGTCCGTCATCAGTGCATTATTGCCGACCAATAATGTTTCAGTTTGCAAGGGAATCGGCAGAACTCATAAGGACTACGGTGAAGGACATTAAAGAACAAATAAGCAAGATTAAGCCTACAAAGCTGCAAATTGGAGAAGGAAAATATATTGAATGCAATTACGAGTTCCACCTGACCATGGTTGACGGAAAAGTCGTAAACGAACTGACAGGAACAACCTCAACAATGTCATGCCCGATTTGCAAAAAGAGTCAGAAGAACTTTTTTCAATTCAATTCAATTTATTTCATATATAATATGTTACATCTCAATTTTATATAATTAGTTGTAAAGAGTTTAAGATTAGTATCTTTTTCTGCTTAATTATAACATATTTCAATTAGTTATCATATACATATATATAGACAGAATTATATTGGAGGTAAAAATTTAGCAAAAACCTATTTAAACCCCTTTTTTCGTTTTATTTTTATATTTTTTTTTATCGATTTTATATTATTATTTGTCAGAAGAACTTTGGTAATTTAAACGATTCTACAAATGAGGAGAATTACGAATATGGAATGTCACCATTGCACGCAAGGATAAGGTGTATGGAATTCTTGCTAAAACTGGCATATACCCTACCACAAGAGGAAGAAAACTTCGATGAAAATACATCAATAAAGGATAAGGAAAAGATCAGAAAGAAGCAAATACAGGATGCTTTTTTTAAACAAGTTGGACTAAAAGTAGACTGTCCCAAGCACGGATACGGTAACTCAAACGATGGAAACACTTCTAGGAGATTTTTTGAAAATGATGAGGCAATAACTAGAATCATTGGAATTGACAATCAAATCGTGAAAAGATTGGGAACGATCTTGGATGTTTTAAACTGCAAAGAAAATGTCAATTCTACAAAATATGGAGAATATGCGTCGAAAACTGCATCTCTTTTAGCAGAAATGTATCCACAGAAGAAGTTGACCCCGACCGTCCATAAAATATTGGCGCATGGTAAAGATATAATTGAGTACCAGTCTTTGCCAATTGGAGAGCTTTCTGAAGAAGCACAGGAGTCTCTTAACAAATTTTATAAAAAATATAGATTGCAGAACACATTCAAAGCATCAAGGGTAAGGCAAAATGAGGACCTCTTCAACATGTTGGCAGCATCTTCCGATCCACTTATTTCTTCCCTGCGGCATGTGAAGTCACGAATAGAGTTACAAAATAATTATAGTTTAGAAATGGTTAGTCTTTTAGATATACCTTCTCTTACGAATTGTGATGAATATTTTACAGAAAATTGAAAAAATAAATTTAAAAAAAAAAATAATTTTTTTTTTAATTTGTTGGGTAATAATTTAAAACATAAAACCCTTAAGAAAAAAAATAAAAACAATCTAAAAATGTAAAAAAAATTTTTTTTAGTTACCATAAAATTGATTTTTCTACTAATTTTAACTTTGATAACCCATAAGTAGGCCCCTACAAAGCGTAGCACCCTTTCCAAACGCTCATTTCATAGGCTGAACAGTTATCTATCATATGCTGTTTAAACTGTTCAATTATCTTATTCGGTTCAAAAGATATGATTTTTGCAACGAAAAAACTCAAATGGCGCCACTGTGCGGCGGCCAAAATTTACTAAAATTGAAAAATGTTCAATGACGGCGGCAAAAATACAAGCGTCGGCTAGAGCAAATAATGTAGAGTGCGACTTTAATTTTTATTGTTTAAAAAATAGCTTTGAAAACATTCGTATAGTTTTCAAAAATGTTAAAAGCAAAATAATGAAACAATGATTAAATCAGTCAAAAACAAAATACTTATTTCTTCCATGTTATTATTCATTGCATTTTGCATTTTAAATATATTTTTTAGTCGTAGTATTTTTTCTCACCCCATTTTTATTCGTGAGTTTATTTGACAGTTCAAAGCGCAAACTTTCTCAAAATAATTTTACAGAAACACTTTTTCTGTAAATTGGCGAGTAATTTCCTTACGTGACAGCTATTACTCGCTACAAATATTATAGACGCAGTTTAGTGAGAAAAATTGTTGCTTGTTTCAATTTATGGCATTTTGTTTCATTTCTCACATTTCAATCGAAAAGTTTCTAGACGCGGGAGTAACAGAACATGGGCACTGATTTAAATCAATATTAAGTGCACTACTCCCAACTATGTTTGACACAGTGGCTATTAAAAAAGTCAATGTCGTTAAATGTTACATCAATACTGAAATTTGTAAGAAGGTAGTGATATTTAAAGTGGAATTTGTATGGGAGCTTTGGACCGATTTTAAAATTTTATAAGACATTTAGTGTCGCACTAAAATTTTTTTGACCGTTTTGTTTATGGGCGCAAAGACTTTTTCGGACTTCTTTCATGTAAAATTGCGGACATACTCGAAGCCATTTTCAATAGGCTTCATCCTTATGGCAATAGAAACGTACTATATAACAAATTTCATCAAATAAACTATAAAACTTCGAAATCTTCTTTGCATAGAAAGAAGCCAGCCAACCGAAAGGATGTTTTTGAATCGATTTAATGATGCTGTACCGAAAGGTGGCACTAGGACCAATATTTTAAGATGTTATATACACAGCATAAATGCGTAATAACCACTCTCCGCTATTTCAAGTATACTTTATCGAGTTTTCCAAAACTTCTTCTAAACATAAAATTTTTAAAAAATTTCCCATAAACAGTATGTGAAATTTTAACAGCAAATCTTCTTGCAAATTGTCTTAATTTTATGCGCATTATAGAAATAGTTTCTTATTTCCGTTTCAAACTTTTCATGTTCACTACACTAAATTTATTCTAGTCATCTTAAACATAATTATCTTTAATTTTATAGTAAATAAATGCCTTCTCATTAAGGCTTTTTTCACATTAAGCCCTTCCTTGCAAAGAACTAATCCTTAAAAACTCATTTAATATTCACAAAACATTAACCTTTAATTAACAAAAGTTTTAACAAAAATTATAAATAAACTTGTTAACAACATCCAAGAGAAGAAAAAAAAAATAGGCAAAAACTATGCTAATGAAACGTATTTTTTCTCTTTTTTTTGTTCTCGAGGAAATCATTTGTTAAATAAAACACCAAAAAGGCTTTAATTAACATGAACATTGGTAGAAACCAGATTTTGAGAATAAAAACAAGTACGCAAAAATTTTACCTTTAACAAATTGTTTTCAACTTTAACAAATAAAGTGAAGGCCCCTTTAATACAATTAAAAAGTTTTTGAGCAAAACATTTACACATGAACAAAAAACAAACAAAATAAAAAGGAAAAATACAAACCTGAAACCAATAAAAATCATTTAAATGAGGACTTGGTCAAAAAAAAAGAAGAAAAAAAAAACGGGAGAACACAGCGTAGGGAATTAAAATATAAAATTAAAAAAAAAAAAAAAAATCTGCAAAATTTCATAAAAGACATTTCAGCCAAATTTTCTATTAATAAAAATTTACACTAAATTTTCCATATATAAAAATTTGCGCAAAGTGTTTTATAAACTACAAGTTGATGAAGTTTATTTAATTAAACTAATTTGCGTAAAATGTCTTATAAATAGAATATTAAGCCAAATGTTTTTATGAGTAACAAACAAATTTCCTAAGTTTGTCAGATTTTTGCGTACAACCTTCATGCTCTAAATAGTAATTTGCTCAGCATTTCCTAAAAAGAAAAAAGTATGAGCCAAATTTTCTATTAAAGGCTAATCTGCGCAAAATTTCACATAAACATTAAAATCTATATATATATAAGGTGATTTTTTAACCGTAGTTTTTTTAAATATCTAATAAAACACTCAAATTTGCATCTTATATTCAAAATTTTCATTGAAATCGATAAATTGGTCTTTGCCATTTACTTTTTAAAAATAACTTCATGTAAATGTTGCCCGCGGCTCCGGTTCAAATGGTCCATTCAAAGGGCAAATTTTGCACCACTTTTTCGAGCATTTCGGCTTGTATTCCATGAATAACAAGTGTTATGTTATACTCTAAGGCATCAATCGTGTTTGGCTTGTCCAAACACATAACCCCACAAGAAATAAACAAGAGGCGTCAAATCACATGATCTCGGCGGCCAACTCACAGGGCCATTTCGAGAGATAAACTGCTCACCAAATTCATCCTTCAATATGTCCATTGTTTCACGAGCTGTGTGGCATGTGACACCGTCTTGTTGAAACCACATATCAACCAAGCCCAACTCAGCCAATTGGGGCAAAAAAAGTCACGTATCATGGCTCGATATCGTTCGCCGTTGACAATAGAGTTTCTTCCACGGTTGTCTTTGAAGAAAAATGGACCGATGATGCCACCAGCCCATAAACCACACCAAACTGTCGTTTTTTCGGGATGCATCGGTAACTCTTGTACGGCATGTGGCTGTTCTTCACCCCAGATGCGGCAGTTTCGCTTGTTTACGTATCCATTTAGCCAGAAATGAGCCTCATCGCTGAACACAATTTTTCGATAAAAACAGTGGATTTCCATCGAGCGAATTTTGATAATAAATTTCAACGATTTGCAGTCGTTGGTCGTTTGTGAGTTTCTCCATGATGAAATATGATGAAATGGCAGAGTATACGGAACACTTTTCACTTTCACAGATGTAGTTTGACACAATTTCCAACCAGTGCTGCCAGCCCGAAAAACATAATTCATAAAAAATCACCCTTTATAAATATATCTATTTAAATGAAGGTGCGTCTGGGGCCAATTTCACTAAGCTACAAGTTCACAATTACAAGCGTTTTTGCCTGTAAAATTGTGAACTTGTGAATAATTGTGTTTCATAAAAACACAATTACAAGTTTGTGGCTACAAGTGAATTTTACAAGTTACAAGTCTACAAGTCATACTTATACAAGTGGTTTTGTTTCACAAAACTAAATTTACATGTGCACACTTGTACTATTGTAGAAAAAAGCATAGGGTCGACGGAGACCCGCAGAAAAAATTTTACAAGTTACAAGTGAATGATAAATTGAATAAAAATTTGATTTTTAACTATTTTTTTATAAAAATTAGTTCAAATAAACACAAAATCCAAAAATTTTAATATAAATTAACATTTATTTGCTTATTTTGTTTATTTTTAAGTATAACTTTTATTAAATTTGTGATTATATGTAATAAAACAAACTATATCACATTGCTTGCTTATTAGAAATATGTTACACAGAAAAAAGTGTTTTATCAATTAAAAAAATGGTTTAAAAAGTATTTAAATTTAATTAATGTGATAATTGAATCAATTTTTTTTTTAGTTAAAAGAAAATTAAAAATTAAATTTTGATTTAATTAACATTTTAGTTGTTTTGAAATTAATTTTCAATTAAAATTTTAATTAAATCTTAATTGACTTTTTTCGATAAAAATAAAATAATTTAAACATGTAGAATTGTTGTTGGAAATTGTCAGTAATTATTTAAATAAATTAACACATTGTTTAAATTGCCAAGTTTTTTGATCAATTTTTTAATGAACATTAAAAATATCATTTATTGAAAATATTTTTTCAAAATTTTAAAATTTTAAGTAATCAATATATTCATTTTGGTAATAGGTGCAAAATCAACAACTTGTTTGCTTGATATTATAAATTTAGAATAAATTTAATAATTTTTTCTGTGTATAACCAAATAATGTTATCACCTTATAAAACCGACTTAACAGTGTCGCCTTTTTGATGTTTGCCCAAAAAAACATCACGCGCGTATTTTGGGTCTTTCAGACTTGTAATCAGTCCAAGTACAAGATACTTCATACGTTCTCCCACTCTTTCATTTGCATCTCTTTGGAAAGCTTATCGCTTACAAGAGATCTCCCCCACCAAACTAATTTTATTATGTTGCTTTGCCATTTAAAAACAATAATTTTCAATTTTTTTAACAGAAGTGATAAACCACTTTAAACACAAACTACATATGATGGGCTTAAACCACAACGGATTTAAGTTCTTTTTCTAAAAATGGAGGCTTAGTGCTCGTATACCGCGTGTGCTCCTAGCGAAACAGGTATTTTAACTACTCGCTACCTGATGCGAATTCCACGTTCACCTTATTGTGTTCTGAACTTCAACTACTAATTCCATATATAATAAAATTGTTTAAAAAAAACACTTAAGCCCCTTGTGCCTTAAGCCCCTCAATGTTTTGATTGATTAGTTGTGTGATAACAATCAACACAACTTTTCGTTATACATTAGAGTAACCATAATTGCAAAAGTATTTATTTTTATCGCTCCCTGCACATTTTCAGATGGATTGGGTCTTGCGTTTTAAGGATATTTTATCATTTTGAGTAATAATAAATAAGAATTGTAAAATTAATATCACAATATATACAAGAACTTGTAATTGTAGAAATTGTAGTTTACAAGTGCAAAAAGCTACAAGTGTTGTGAAAACTTTAATGAAACACAATCCATCAGCACTTGTAAGAATTTGACTTGTGATTGTCACTTGTAAACTTTTAGAATTGTAGTTTAGTGAAATATGCCCCTGCTTGTATTTCTATATGTTTGATTGTCTGCTTGTTTTTTGTTCCCTAGAGACTCCTAAACTACTGAACCAATTTTCCTGAATTCATCACAGTAATTTCTTGATTACCCGGCGCTTAATATTGGCTATATATATTTGGAAATTTTGAAGTGTTCGTGACATCACCAATACAATCAAAATATTAATAACATAAACCAAACCAAAGAACGGTTACAGTAAAGCTCATCGAATTTGAATCAAATAATTTGGCTATCAATACACATATCTGCCAAAAAGTGGGCTTGATTTGACAAGTGGGCGTCGCACCTATTGGGTACCCCGGTAGGCTAGCTGGTAGTGAGCTAGTCTATCATTACCGGGGTTGCGGGTTCGATTCCCGCCAAAGACTCTGGTCTCCTGCAGACAAGCAAAAAGCTTCGCGGGATTAGCGTAGGAATAATAAAAACAACAAAATATACTTTTCTCTAAATTTGGAGAACAGAAAGAGCCGAAGTTTCCAACTCAGGTACAAGCATCTTGGCTATTAATACACAACATCCAATAAAATATGAACGGGAATGGGGAATTGGGCGGGGTATGAAAATAGATTTACTTATATCTAAGGAAACGTAAGAGAAACAATAATCAAAATTCGGTAAACTCAGCTGGCTATCAATAGACAACCTGTCTCTAATAATTCGTGCGTGATTGGAGAAGAAGGCGTAGCACTGTCCATACAATGACATTAATGATTTCGCTATAACTGGAGACTGGCAGTAGCCAAATTTGCCAAATTATGTATAATCAACTGGATTATCAATACACAACATCCGACAAAATGTTGGGCGGGACTGAGAAACTGGAACTGTATTTGAGAAATGGATAAACATACAAGATAGATTTCATTATTTCTGGAGAATTGTAGCAGTAAAAGTTTCCAAATTTGGTAGAAATTGCTTCGATATCAATGCATGATATACTTTATAACATCTGGAGAAATGAAGGAGAAAAATTGCCGAAATTATATGTACCAAAAGCTCGGTGTGAGGCGTGGTACCTTTCATACAAAATAATTAAAGGTTGCCGCATATATATTTTGGGCTTATCTGCTTTTTAAATAACAATATTTTTAAATTGTTGCATATTTTGTTTTCAAAAAACAATTTATGGTTTTGTTGGGGCATATTTTCATGTTTTTACTTCATATTTAATATTCTTAAAACACTTTTTTTTAAGCATATTTCCGGTTTCCCTGCTCATCATAAGTGTCGTAAAGTAAGCGCATTACGACAGTTCGTTTGACAGATAACACTTTCGCAATTTCCATCGGGCTTAAAAAAAAATCACCTTTTAAATAGAAATTTTGTGCAACCTTTGCAATTAATATTAAAAAAACAAAAACTATTTATTATGTTTTTATTTAATAAGAAATAACATGTTGAAACTAGTTCATTCACAATTCACTACAACAGCACAAACAACCAAACAAAAAATTGTGTATAAAGGCAAATGTAGAATACAAATGCGAGAAAGATTTATACAAGTCAGGTAACAAAGTTTTGTTTTAATTTGCAAATTTGTTTTGTTTCAAAAATTCTTCAATAAGTTAATATTTTGATCTTAAGTTAGCAAAAAAGTTAAAAAAAAAATTTTTAAAGATGCTTAATTAGAGCCAAAATGTCAAAAATATCTAAAAATTATTTAACAAAATATTTATATGACTAGAAAAATCTGTTACTTTTTCGTCACTCATCGGTTCTTTAAAAGAGTAATTTGATACAAAATGACTTTAATGATATTAAATAAAAATACATCCTTTACAAACGCACATATCTCCCCAAGATTATCTTGGTGTACACCCTTTTTTATGATGGTGGCTATAAAAAACGTAAATGGTTCTTAAGTTTGCTCACGTATCATCATAAACTTAATGTATACATACATATAAATTCGTGTATGTGTAAGAGTTTTTATATCAAATACAAAATTTAGGCTTGATAAAAAGGGAAATGGCATTCATCCTCCCTCCAGCTCTAATGAAGGATGCTTTGTGGCACATTTACTTGTACAAAATTATCTACTAAATATTTGTATTAAAAATGTGTGTTCATTTCTCTTTTATCTAAATAATATAAAACGTAATATAATTTAATGTGCTGTGGTAAAATGAACAAATAATATTCAGTTTATTTCGCCGCAAAATGAAAAAAAAATAGATCTATTTTGTGTTTATTCGCACTTAAAGTAGGCAAAACATGTAAAGCTATAAATGCCGTACTGTTCAAGTTAACAAACTATTTCCAGTTCCAAAAAGTATAGAGATCACATTCTCATACTTGTTATAACTAGAAGAAATTTTGATAAAATTTTATTTTATAACTTATTTTATGTTATAGATAATATGTACCATCTATAGAATCATCTTCGATATCATTTATATTTTCTGTAGAAAATCTATTGGTATTATATATTTCACTAAATAAAATATTTCGATAACTAACAATTTATAGAGATAATGATTCGACTACATACTTTTTCTAAAAAAAAAATAAATCTTTTCTAACATCTTTCGATAACAAAATTTTCAATAGACACTCACTTTATTTATAGCCAAAAAATTTAATTTTTACTTTGTAAGTAAACTTTTAACTTTCACTGTATTCATCTGCTTGTATCTGTAAGTAAATAATAAATAAATTTTTTACTAAAACTTATGGCCAGTCCTGAGGACTTTAGTTTATTTATTTTGGTCTGAAGTATTTTGTTATTTAGATTTTTATCGATTTTTCTATAAAGCAAAAAAAAAACCAAAATTTTTAATACTTATTTTATATTCTTGTCTTTTACTGTACGTCGCAAAATATATTCTTAAAAACAGGAAAAAGTAACATCTGCAATAATTAATTTTAATAGTTTCTCTGTGCAAAAAAGCATTAAAATGGTTTGAAGAAAAGTATTTTGCAAAGAAATATAAGCTTTTAGTTTATTGAACAAAAAATAATAAAAGTAGATAAATATTTGTTTAGATTAGTTTTGTACTCTCTTTTTGAATGCACTTGTAGGGCTTAACTGTGACAAGAAATGTAACGTAACTGTATTAATAGAGAGCTTTTTAAATTGCTGTTAATTTATTCTCAAAAGTAGATTTGAAGATATGAAAATACGATCATTGTTGTATGCAAGTCATAAAAAATCCAAGAAAATTATAATAAATTATAATTATACATTTGTGTTAATATCGGGTGTTTTTTTCAGTGGTATAGAACTTCGAATTGAAATAAAACACAATAAAATATGACCATCAATTTGGCTTTATTGGAAGGATAATTTTATGCCATTAATGTTTAAATATGATTTTAGGCATGTTGCCGCCGCGGCTGGCTCGAATAAAGCCAATTCTACAGGTCCAATTTTCAACTACTTTTTCGAGCATATGGGGCCGTATGTCGGCAATAACGCCACGAATGTTGGCTTCCAATTCCCCTAACGTTTCTGGTTTGTTGGCGTAGACGAGCGACTTCACATATCCCCAAAGAAAATAATCCAATGGTGTCAAATCACACGATCTTGGTGGCCAATTGACAGGTCCATTCCGCGAAATTATGCGCTCATCGAATGTTTCCTTCAATAAATCGATTGTGGCGTGCGCTGTGTGGCATGTAGAGCGCCGTCTTGTTGGAACCACAACTCATCCACATTCATGCCATCCAATTCGGGAACAAAATAGTCGGTTATCATGGCTCTATACCGGTCTCCATTAACGGTAACTGCCTCTCCAGCATTATTTCGGAAGAAGTATGGCCCAATGACTCCACCAGCCCATAGAGCACACCAAACAGTCAGTTTTTGTGGATGTAATGGCGTCTCAAGGGTCTCATGTTGATTCTCTTCACTCCAAATGCGGCAATTTTGCTTGTTGACGCAGCCATTCAACCAAAAATGAGCCTCATCACTGAACAAAATTTTGCGATGAAAATCAGCATCGAGATCAATCTCATTTTCGGCCCATACACCAAAATCACGACGCATTGCATGGTCTCGCGGCTTTAATTCTTGCACAAGCTGGATCTTGTAAGGTCGCAAGCCAAGATCTTTGCGCAAAATCTTCCATAAAGTTGATGGACAAAGCTCCAATTGCTGTGCACGGTGGCGAATCGATTCATTCGGGTCCTCTTCAACACTTTGCTGTACAGCGACAATTGTTTCTTCGGTGCGCACTGTTCGACGTCTCTACGGATGCGTATTATCACATAGAGTAAACGTAGTGCGAAAACGATCCATGGTTAACCGAATTAATTGCTCTGATGGACGATTATGTCGACCATAAAATGGACGGAGCTTGCGGTAAACTTCGCGAACTAAACCGTTATTTTCGAAATAAATTTGCACGATTTGCAAGCGTTGTTCTTTTGTCAACCTGTTCATGATGAAATGGCAAACCAAACTGAACATAAATGACATTAGAGTTGCCAGATTTGACCACAAAATGCCAGTTTTATCTCTATTCGAAAAACAAACCAGTAAAAAAAACACCCTGTATAAGATTTATTGGGCGTATGACTATTATTTATTTTATAAATACTCACGTGTTACTCATACGCGCAGTTGACATAAGCCAGCAAAATTTTATTATATAAGAACTTTCATTAAAATTTTGCAAAAAATATATGTGATCCCAAATTTAAAACCTCGAGTTTCTTAATGCCAAGCTTAAACATCCAGAATTTCAAAATCGTGAATTTTAATATTCCGATTAATTATACAATTTCGGTTAAAAAAATCGCAAAACTGAATGCCTTCAGCCGGGCGCAAGTATTTTTTCCGCTATGGTATAACCAATACTGGTTTCGCTAACAAAAGCTTTACTACATAGCCGGCCTTCGGCCTATGAACTCAACCGAAAGTTTTAATATAATTTTCTTTGTGTTTTTTTTTAAATCTTAATTTTTTTTTTTTTTTTTTTTTTTTTTTGGCAAAAATTCATTAAAAATTTTCAGGCGCGCCTTAAATTAACTAACTATCGAAAACTGAGGAAGAAAATTAGTGAATAAATTTAGTAGCCAATATTTTCATTAACTAATTCTTTCAATGTCATTCTTCAAAAAACTAAATTCCATTAACCTAAAATCAAGATGTTTATTTAAATTACCTTGTTTTCTAATTAGCTTCGCTGATTCAGCTTCATTGGTTTTATTTGGGTCTAATTAGTTTTAATGGTAAAATATTTTCTAAGTTTATTTAGTACATACAAAAAAGTTTTTCTCTTTCGTGACTTTTAGTCGACAAACTTTTGAAGTTGTTTTATACCGCATTTAGCATAAAATACAAATTTATATTTATTTTCTGCTTCTTGTGTGTTATTTTTTAATACCAGCAGTATGTTTCATAATTAGGGTTATAAATTTTCGTTAATGGTTTGAAAAATTGTTACCGACATATTGCGTCGCTTTTTGTACGAATACAAGCTTTTGTGTTTGTATAAAGCACTAAAAATTGTATTTGTATAATTTTTATTAAGTTAACACAGATACAAATTTTGAATTTGCCACAATCATGTGTATAATCGTATTAAGACCGAAAAGCGAAAAAAAATATTAATTTTCAATGATTTACACAAACTGAGGAATTTTTTTAGCACACCCATAAATTTACAATAAACACTCAATTTGTTTTAATAATATGTATACTTTTTTTATAAATTTATCGCATTACAAAATCACATAAATTTTACTTAATTTGCGAATTTTTAAATAGAAACAAGAAATAGAAAAGTTAGAAGAACAAAATTGTACAAATATTAATGCGAAATTGTGGTACGTCATAATTTTTCCCACAACCACATTTCTTATTAAACATTTTCTTTCTGTTTTGCAAAAAAATTTTTGAATTGTAACTAGACATTGAAAAAAACTTTTCCTGCAAATATCAAATTTTTTACTTATTTGAATTTTCCTGAATAAAGAAAATATTTGTAAAATTTCCTATAGAAACCAAATTTTGGTAAATAACTATTTAAAAAGTTAACTTTGGGAAAATTTCCTATAAATGAAAATTTTGGGAAAATATCTAATAAATGAAAATTTTAGGAAAATTTCCTACAAATGAAAATTTAAGGTTATTTCCTATAAATGAAAATTTTATGAAAATTCCCTATAAATGAGAATTTTAGGAAAATTTCCTACAAATGAAAATTTTGGTAAAATTTCCTACAAATAAAAATTTTGGGAAAATTTCCTGCAAATGAAAATTTTGGGAAAATTTCCAATATATGAAAATTTTAGGAATATTTCCAATAAATGAAAATTGTAGGAAAATTTCCTAAAAATTAAAATTTTGGGTTATTTTCATTTAAATAAAAATTTTGGGAAAATTTCCTATTAATGAAAATTTTCTACAAATGAAAGTTTTAGGAAAATTTCCTATAAATGAAAATTTTATGAAAATTCCCTATAAATGAAAATTTTGGGAAAATTTCATATAAATGAAAGTTTTGGGAAAATTTCCTTTTATGAAAATTTTAAGAAAATTTCCTACAAATGAGAATTTTAGGAAAATTTCCTACAAATGAAAATTTTGGGAAAATTTCGAATAAATTAAAATTCTGGGAAAATTTCCTTTAAATGAAAATTTTGGCTGTGGGAAAATCGCCCAAAGAAAAATGGCCCAAAAAAAGAAATGAAAAATCGCCCAAAAAAATTCCATTTAAAATTGGGCCTAAATTCATATGAAAAGTGACCTAAAATTTTTGGGCTATTTTTCGTTATTGTCGGGTGATTTCGTTTTTTAAATTTCATAATGAAAAATCACCCAATAATGTATGAAAAATGGCCCATTTTTTTGATTTTCTCCTCTATGGTATAACAAACACCGGCTTCGCTTACTAAAGCTTCTCTGCACAGCCGGCCTTCGGCCGGGCGCAAGGATTTTCTCCTCTATGGTATAACAAATACCGGCTTCGCTAACTAAAGCTTCTCTGCACAGCCGGCCTTTGGCAGGGCGCAAGGATTTTCTCCTCTATGGTATAACAAACACCGGCTTCGCTAAGTAAAGCTTCTCTGCACAGCCGGCCTTTGGCAGGGCGCAAGGATTTTCTCCTCTATGGTATAACAAACACCGGCTTCGCTAAGTAAAGCTTCTAAAATCTGCCTTGTTTCCAAATGAAAGCCGACTATGCAGAGAAGCTTTAGTTAGCGAAGCCGGTGTTTGTTATACCATAGAGGAGAAAATCCTTGCGCCCGGCCGAAGGCCGGCTGTGCAGAGAAGCTTTAGTTAGCGCAGTGTCCATGGACACTATGACACTTTTTGGAGTGTCATAACGTCCATGGACACTATGACACTGGACGTTATAACATGCCACCGGGAAAAAATTCGTTTTTGCTTTTTGGGTCATTTTTCATTTTTTTTGGGCCCTTTTTCGTTTCTTTTGGGCAAAATTTCATATACAACTTTTTGGGTCATTTTTCATGTTCTGTTGGGCGATTCTTCATTTGGGCGATTTTTCATTTCTTTTTTTGGGCCATTTTTCTTTGGGCGATTTTTCCCACAGCCGAAAATTTTGCGAAAATATTATATAAATGAAAATTTGGGAAAATTTAATATAATTGAAAATTTACTATAAATGAAAATTTTGGGAAAAGTTTCTATAGAAGAAAATTTCGATTCGAAAGAAATAATTTACATGTTCGAACAATTTGGATTGTGTATTACGATTTTCGTACTACTTGTTTCGAACGAACGGAAGTTGTTTATTCCTTATCGAACAACAAAAATCCCTTTCGAAACTCCAACTCTATATTAAGAAAACAAGACTCAGTTATGCAAAAAGCGTTAGGAAATTATTTATTTTGTTGCTGACAAAGTGAAAGAAAAACCGCAAATGTAAGTATTTAAATCTTTCAAGATAAACAAAAGTGTAAAACAAACAATTTAAACAAAATAATCACAGAAAAAAATAAAAAAAATTCTCGATTTATACCAAATTCATAATATCAAGCAAACAATTTGTTGATTTTGCACCTATTACCAACATGATTATATTGATTACTAAACATTTTAAAATTTTGGATATTTTTTTTCTATAAATGATATTTTTTATTTTAATTAAAAAAATGTTCAAAAAACCTTGACATTTCAACAATGTGTTAATTTATATAATTAAATACTGACAATTCCCAACAACTATTCTACACGTTTAAATTATTTAATTTTAAACGAAAAAAAGTCAATTAAGATTTTTTGTTGTTAAATTAATGTTTAAATTAACAATTTATTTGAAAATAACTAAAATTTTAATTAAATCAAAACTAAATGTTTAATTTTCTTTCAATTAAAAATATAATTGATTCATTATCACATTAATTAAATTTAAATACTTTATAAACCACTTTTTTAATTGATAAAAAACTTTTCTCTGTAATGTTGGATTTGATATTAACTAGTTAATTACTAATGTTATTATAGAAAATGTATTAATATTCGTGGCCTTGAAATTTTCAAAATATATAAAAAAAATTACATGTACAAATAAAAACCAGTATAAAGAAATGGTTGATTTGGAGTCTTTAAGACACATGGAAATACAATCAGTGTTTATTTAAAAAAAATACCATTATAATATTTTTCACACATAGAATAGTATTTAATATTTCTCTTGTTTTGGGATATTTCCGTCCATTTTGGTATTCTAATAGCAGTGCTTCCAACTTTTGATCGAGTAACCCATTTGTATATAAATACGGCTCTGTCATCGTTTCGAACGAGTTACGCAGTACGGTTTAACTTTCGAAGCGGAAATTTCTTTTAGAAAAATTTTACTTTTCGAATCGAAATACGCGGAAGCCAAGACTTTTTTATATTTTACTTAATTATTTAAGTTAAACGGCTAGTAGTTGAGTTAAAGAAAATTATGTGGTGCAACCGGCTTAATTTTATATGCAACTGAATGTGCCGAGAACCAGGCTCAACACAAAAAAAAGTAGTATAAAGGAATTAAACCTCAGTGTTATCCATATGCATTCAAATGTACTGAGCAACCTCAGACCACACAAAGCAAGTTTCAATTTGTGGACTTGTTTAACAAAATAAAATTTTTAAAATACAAGAAAAAAGATGTTTAAAAAGGTTTGTAAATATTTCCCTTTTGCTTAACTGTTTGTATTTAATTAAGTTAAATAAAATATTGACGCTATTTATTACAGAAAATTAAAGGATTTAACTCACAAATGCCAAGAAAACTAATAAAACCAAAACCACTACCAAAAATACTCAAAAAACAAAAAAGAAACCCCCCTAAAACCGGCCTCAATACAAACGCATAATTCACAACCCAACGTGTGGTTTTGTAGGTCATTATGATTATTAGATTTAGTTAGTTGAAAGAGAGCATTAAATATAGAATGAATAAATGTTTATTTGTGGCAATATGTGTAAATGTCCTTAATGACATTGTAGCAAATACTTATCCAGAAAATAGAAAATAATACCCCTGTTAGAAGAGAAAAAGTAAAACCATTTAGTTTTAAGACCTTCTAATATTTTTATAAAACTTTTTTTTTCGTTCTTATTTCTATTTTTGTTTTTATTTATCGGTAATTGTTTAGTTAAATATGGCAGAGGTGTCAAAACTATTTTTAAAACAATGTAAAAATATTTAAATATTTAATTCAGGCTAAAGTTCGTTAAATTTAATTTGCATTTCATGGCGGTGAGTGTTGAAACGGCAAACCCATCTGAGAAGAATGTGTTGTTACAGTCAAAACATGTCGGGGCAACCTGTCCGTGAAAACCTGGGTTTAATTCCCAGTTCAGTCAAGAATGAAAAATTATCAATAAATTTTAATGCATTTCATGTTGTAAAATTCCTTTCTTCATAAAAATAATTTAATGGAAATTTAATTTAATGACCTTTAGTTTGAATAAAATATTAAAAAATTAGGATTGAATAAACAGTTAAATAAAATAACCACAATACTAATAATGTAAAAATTGTATATCAATTGATGTAGTTAAAGAAAAAGATCACATTTAAAAGTATCTTAAAATAGCCGTCGGATGTAAAAAAGTAACGATAATTTTGCAATCTCTAAAAATCATGTAAACACTACAAATTTGTAAATATTTTTCATAGGGCTATACGAAGTTTACCAGGAAATATTTTTCTAATAACCCATAAGTTATATATGGGGTATTTGATGTCAAGTGACCCAACTTTTGAAATCGATTTCTGTTTTTCAATGCTAGCCTTTAAAAAAATTTTTTTTTAATCGCTTAATGAAGAGTAAAGTTATGATTTTTTGAACTTTTGATTTTCGGAAATAAGTCAAAAATATGATTAATATCTGTAACTTCTAATCCGAGCTGATGAAGGTAAACGGAGACTAGATTTGAAATCAGCAACCTCAAATTAGTAAAAAAAAAATGCATCAAACTTCCAGTCAACACAAAAAAAGTTGAATTTTGTTCCTTCTCTTAAACGATTCCATCCACGATTAATGTAAACGTTTTTCGCTGTGTTGTAGAAGTATCTCACAGAGGAAGCAGCGTGTGTAACAGTTTCTCTCGTGCGAGGAATCTTCTACGATTAACAATACGGTCGTCGACGATTTAACAAGATTCCCAGTAGACTCTTACACAATTGAAAATGCTAGCTGGGTATATAAAATGTATACATATTTAACATATGTACATTAGGGAAATAACTACAAATTGGCCCTAGTGCCACTCGATTGCGAATGTTGTGCTATTTACGAAAAAAAAAAAAAAAAAATTTCAGGTCATTTTGGAATGAAAACCTCGCCCACAAAAATTATTTTGTAAAATCTCCATTACATTAATTTTAAATTAAAAATTTTAAAAATTTTATTAATAACTTAAATGAAAAATATTGTTTAATTACACTGTCCAACATACAACAAAGTGACAATGTTATGAAAACTGATTCTTGTAGAGGGGACTAAAATAATGTATACGTGTATCGGCATTTTAAAAGCTTACATCTGAAACTCATTTTACGGTCTATTTAAAGTTGCACCCTTGTATAGTAAAAAAAGTAGAAAATCGTGTGATTCTTAGGTTTTTGGTATATAGTGTATTCAGAAGATTTATACAGAACATTACAAGCAACATTTTGCTGGTATGCATTAACCCTCTAACTATTCTGAAAATTGGTCATTTTTGTAATTTTTTTGGAAAAAGCAAAAATCACTTTTAAACCAGGGCTGTATGTAGTTCAAATATTTTGCGAAAATATTTGTCATGAAATTCTACTATAGGTCTCCGAACACACTTAAGTCGAAAATGCAACTGTAATACCAGTAATAAGCAAAAACTTAAAAGGGGGTTTAAGGGCTAATTATATCTATTTAATTTAGCGTGCTCACCTGGGTCTAGCCACCGCATGGAAATACCAAATTGTATTGGATTAATTTGCCCAAAAGCTGAAATTCAAACGTACATCTACCGTGTTAAGAAGTACAATAGAACAAATATTCTTTGAATTTTAAAACAACGACATTACATTACTCTTTTAGTTTTTTGTTTATGTAAAACAGCGGGTGCTCCTCTTACCAAAAATTTTAAATGAAGATTCCAGTGTGATTGATATACATATCGATTAAAAAAAATACATTATGGAATAATATAGGCAGATTGCATCAGGGAAAGGCATGCCGCATCCGCCCACAAGTAGTAAGATATGTTAAACACATATGAAATAAGTACAATTGTTAAGTTGAGGGTTAGTTAATGTAACATTATAACTATCTTGAAAATATCTATAACTATCTTGATAATAGCAACCAGTGAAATGCGCAAAGAAACAGCTTATCCTCCAACAAAAAATTTCAGTATTTTAATCAATTATAAAAAAAGGGAATTAAGCACAACAAATAAAATTTTTTTAATGAAAATATTTTATGTATTCCCAAAAACAACTGTTTTGATAATAAATTTGCAAGTGCACGTGCATAAAAAATGAACTGATAAATTGGTTTATTTTGAATTTCTTGCGAAAACAATACAGCAATTTGTTTTTGTTTTTTCTTAACCCACTTACAACTACAACTAATGTTGGAAGAATTTCAGCTAATTATAGTGGGGAATGTAAAAAAAGATAAACTCACTGTTTTATGGTTGGATTTTTGTTTAACGATATCAAACATTACAAATAAGACGTTTTGAGTGTATGTAATTCTCCTTCCCTCTGCAGTCTTATTTACAGATAACTTTGGCTTTTGTTTTTTATCATAAAAATATATTTAAAACCTTGGATTAATGCGCCATTCGCTGCAGAAACTCCTTACCAAAATTTAACTTGTTATTACATTTTAGCAAATTAAAAATTTAAGTCGGGAGTTAATTCAAAAGTTTTGTAACCATTTATGGTGCCTATTGCCAGAACTATTACTGCTTTCTTTTTATGGAATGAAAATGATAAAAAAAGATGGTCGAAAAAACTTATGGTTGTAGCTTTGGATCGACCGGATGAAGACAACAGAAAAGTTACAAAAAATTTACGTGATGGTCAAACCTAAACTAGTACAACGTTGGACAAAAGAGTTCGATGACCCGTATATTACAAAAACCTTATATATATCACTTGTAAGGCCGATTCTTGAGTGTGGATCAATTATATGGGACCCCATTTACCAAACGTATTCTAATTCAATCGAATTGGTACAGAAACAATTCCTGCTCTTCTGTCTTCGTGGATTACATTTCAACCCACTAACCATGCCTTCATACTCAGCTCGATTGGCTCTGATAAAACTCCCTACTTTAAAAAGTCGTAGAACAAGGCTGAATGTGACGTTTATTTTAAAAATTATTATTGGTAAAATCTGCGCTGTTTTTTAATTAATGAGATTTCATTTAATATTCCTCAACGCTCATCTCGAAATTTCATCCCGTTATCTGTCAAATTTTTCAGAGCGAATTATGGCGATCCTGACCCTCTTAGAAGAATGTGTAACAACTTCAATCAATTATATTAATTTATAGATTTTTCATTGGAACCAAAGTCAATAAGTAGATTAATAACACTGCGGAACAGCCATTTTGCGGCCTGGAACTTTGTGTAATTTTTTTTACTAATTTGAGGTCGCTGATTCCAAATCTAACCTTCATTTTTCGAAATTCGCTAACAATATTATCTTTAAGACGTACTAACATTGTTTTAAATTTGGCCAGAAATTTCAGAGATATTGTTGAAGTTTTTAAACAAACAAATAAATATTTAATATTTTTTTATGGATAAATTGTGAATACAATCAAAAGTTGTGCACCGATTGCAATGAAATAAAGCTCATTTCATTCGAAATATGTTGAAATAAATGCTTTTAGACCCAAACTATGATTTTTGTTGCACATTTATTTTTTATGAATTTTTAAAGAACAAAAAAATTTTTTTTTCTTAAATTTTTATTTGTTTTTTAAAAAACTTCAACAATATCTCTGAAGTTACAATGTTAGTACGTCTTAAAGATAATATTGTTAGCGAATTTCGGTTTTTTTTCTTAAGGGAATATGATGCACCATATTCATGTTATTTCAATATATGTGCTGAAAGTACCTTAATTTTGGACATAACGGTATATCTCTAAAACTGGAGCTGATAGAGAAAAATGAAGTTTAGATTTGGAATCAGCGACCTCAAATTAGTAAAAAAATTACACAAAGTTCGCGGCCGCACAAAAAAAGTTCAATTTTGTTCCGCAGTGTAATTGATTTGCTAAACTGATATACAGTAAAATAAATGTAATCTAATCAAATGTTAGTTCATAGTCTATTTTATTAAAGTGTAAATTTAAATTTGTAAAATGTCTGTAAGGAAAAATCCATAGACAATTAATAAATAAATAAATAATTAAATAAATAAAAAAAATTGTGTTATCTGGTCACTTTGGCACAGATAATTTTTTTGTATTATAAAAACGGGGTTTTGTTTGTTTTCTTTAAAGAGCTACAACATACTTTGTATTTCGTTCAAAAAAAAAAAAAAAAATATATATATTAAGGTCTTGTATTAAAAAAAATATTTAAATTTTCTTCTAATACCAAACCTTCATTTATTAACTTTTTAACACTTTCTTTCTAATTTATCTTTATGGCTTTTAAGATTTCTTTACAGTAATCCGTTAAATACGACGAGCGTTATTTATTAATATTAACCATACTACCAAAAAAAAATTTATTATAATCCTGACACACTTTTTTACAGCATCTTTAAGCACTTGAGACACGTGCCACTTTTGCGCCATCAACGATTAAAACAAATAGAAGAATTATAAACACATGTAACACATTGACATACATATAGAAACATAAAAAAAAAAAAAAAAAAAAAAAAAAAAAAAAAAAAAAAAAAAAACACTTGTAAAAATTTACATTTTTTACAAGATATTGAAAGTGCTAAATTGTCGTCAATTATTTATGATCTCAACAATGCAGAAACATTTATTTATGAATGAATTTAACACTGCTACTCCTTTTCCTCCTGAGCCCATGATTGTGAAAGCCTAAATGAATGACTATAAAAGTATTTATAAGTATGTGTGTTTGTAAAAAGTACATGTGTATTATATAGTAAAAATACAAACAAAATGTTTGACAGTGGTGTATCATTAAAACGGTTGCATTAAATAAATATCTTTCTTGAAGGTGATTTTAGACGATATGTCTTTATCAGCGTACTTGTTAAATTTACACCTGCAAAATACATACATGTAGTGTGAAAGCAAAACTCAATTATTTCTTTTAATGTCAGCTCGAAATACCATTGCAAAATTTTTCATTTAGAGCTTGTTCTTTTTTGAACTGACAAACCATCCGACATCAGCTGTTTTACAAGTCATTCGTGTGTGGCGGCAAATAAACATTGATATATACATATTTATTTAAACTAGTATGGGCCAGCAGTCGACACAATCGACTGCAATCTAGAAATAACTTATTTGTACCGTTATTTCTAATATTTATTTAATCTAAAACTTTATTAAATATGTATATACATTAGTGGGTCCCAAAAAAAATATTATTTAATGCCCCACCTTTTTTTGAAAGCTTATAGTGTGAAGTATTTTTGTGATTTTTTTCAGATTTTTCGGAAGAGGTTTAGAGGTCCCTAAAATCGAATTTAACCCAAAAATCTGGTTTTCTCGACTTTTTTCAATTTTGCTGATTACTCGGCCCATTAGCACGATTTTCACATACGTGTGAGAATTGTTTCAATGTATTAGTACCACTTTCTAACGCGTATAACTCGTGAAATACTGAACCGATTTTAACAAAATTTAAATTAGCATAATGTCCCAAAAAATATCTTTCAACTGATATATCATTTGCTAAAATACAATATATAGTTTAGGCGTAAAAGGGATCCGAGGAAATCCACTTGCCTATTAATATATATGATGATATGTTCCTTAAAAAACAATATTCTTAACCCGTCGAATAATAAGTCTCCCGTTGGTTTTAGAATATTAACAAAATGCATAGTATTCCCAACAGATAAAAGTTTAATGTGAAATGTCTAGAAAATCTAGCAACGGCTTCAAAATTCTCTTATGCTCTGAGAAACAAAGCTATGCATATTACAGAAGCCACGGGAGGACATTTAAGGGGCGTTTGTTACAGCGGCCTAGGTCGAGCAAGGCTTTAGAAAAAAACCAAAAAAACTTTGTTTTTCAGCTGACACGTGGCAACTTATTGAGTCAAGGAAGATCCACAAGGCTGCAATAAGCAATGCAAAAACATGGCAATTAAAGCAGGAAGAGAAAATAAATACAATGAGGAAAACCGTGAAGTCAAGAGAAGTGCAAGAGCCGATAAAAAAAGATGGGCTGATGACTTAGCAAAAAATGCCCAAAAAGCAAGTGAAACAGGTCGATCCAATGACCAAATACCAAATCACAAAGGAGGTATCAGGCCATAACAATACAACGCCAAACCTCTTAAGAACTCGGAAGGTGAGCTGGTCTATTCCAAAGACCAACAGACGGAAATATTGGCAGACAATTACAGAGATCTTCTATCGACCTATCCAAACAACGTGTGCAACCTGTCTGATTGCGATCCAATGCATCACACCAGAAATATAAAGAACGACATAGTTACATCAACGCCTACACTAATCGAAGTAGTTGACGCAATAAGCCGCTTTAAAAACGGCAAGTCTGCAGGGCCTGACGAAACTTTACCGGAAGTATATAAAGCTGACGCCAACCTCTCAGTGACGCTACTTAAACCAGTAATTAAAAACTTCCGGAGAAATAAGAAAATCCCCGATGCGATCAAAGAGGGCTTAATCATAAATCTACCGAAAAAGGGAAACCTGCAAGAGTGTGGAAACTGGAGGGGCATAACACTGCTGAATACCATTAACAAAATAATAGCGCACATCCTCCATAACCGCATTGCATCTGTACTTAAACCTCATCTAAGAAGAGAGCAAGCTGGATTTAGGCCGAACAAATCTTGCGTTGATCACATAAACAACTTACGAGTCATTGCCGAGCAGTCTGTCGAATGGCGCTCACCATTAAACATGCTATTTGTCGACTTCAAGCGGATATTACAGCTAAATTAGCTCTGCATCAAGAAGCCACAACAAAATATGTTTCTATAATAGCGTAGTTGTTTTTCAGCCAAAGCCTGTTGCTTTTTGGAAAAGAGGAAAATACTATTGTTAATCTAAAAACAAATTAATAGGCAACCATAATGGGCCTCATGCATAAAACGTGAGCTTGAGTATGCATAATAAAATTTGATGAATTTGCTTTTACTCACTGCTTTCGTTTGAACTCGTCTTGCTCAGTTTGAACTAAGTTAGATGAGCATGTGCTCATTTTCATATGCATAAAAACAAGCTTTTGCTTTCTTTTGTGAGCTCTTGCTCAAATTTTGTTGAGCCTATCTTATAGTTGACTCACGTACACTAAAAAGGAGTCATGGCTGAATATTTTGTGCCACAAAGAAATACAAAATGTTAAAAACAGCGTAAAACAAATTTAGCAAGTGAGGATAAAAAATCATACAGGTTTATATTCTTAGTTATTAATTTTTTTTTTATATAATCAATAATAAAATGATAAATACTTAGGTTTGATGATAGTTGCATCTGCTGGTTGGCTAATTATTTTTTTGAGGAGTCAGAAGAAACACGTGGGGGTGCCCTCAGCAACATTTATAAAATTCGACTGTATTTAAGATTTTGTGCAGATCCTGGATCCCAAAATGATATAGCTACAGATATTGGAGTCCATCAATCAACTGTGTCGCGAACTATTGCGGAAGTTGCGAAACTTATATCTGCAAAAGCAAGCGAGTGGATAAAATTCCCGAAAGATGCAGATGAAATAAAAGATGCTCAAATTAAATGGCAAGCAAATTATTGCTTTCCATTTGCAATTGGAGTCATCGATTGTACTCATATAAAAATTAAAAATCAAAGCGATGAGTATATTTGTAGAAAAGGCTTCCACTCTATAAATGTCCAGACAAAAAGAACTTTTGACAAGCGTTGACATATCCTGGCCTGGTTCAGTTCATGACTCACGCATCTTACGAAACAGCGAGGCATGTAGAATAATGCAAAATGCAACGAACGATGCATTACTTCTCGGGGATGAGGGCTATGGAATATGCCCATGGCTAATGACACCATTCCGGAGCCCAACAATTGACATAGAAAAAACATTCTACAAAGTGTTTACAAGGGAACGTGTCATTATAGAACGGTGTTTTGGGCAATTGAAGCAAATATTTTCGATAGTTCAATACAAAATTCGTATATCGTCAGAGTTAGTGCCCCACGTAATATCCAGTTGCTTCATTTTGCATAACATACCTAAATTTTTAATAGACGATTATATCCTTATATCACTTTCACTTGACGACATGTTTGCATTTCAATAAAAATTAGACGTTTGATTTCCGTTTGGTCAAGTAATTGCAATTGGTTTGAACTAATTTTTATGCGTACGAAATTGAGCAAAAGCTGTTGCTGTTTGATCGAGCTCGACTAACGAGCAATTGCTCACCTGCCTCAACTCAGCGCTTTTACTCGTTTTTATGCATGAGACCCAATATGTTTGTGGCTTTTATTATTTTTTTATATTATTTTATTTTTCATTCATTCTTTTATTTATAACATTCATCCTTAATTTCAAATCCATATTAAGACAGGGTTTTCTCTGCGTATTAGCCGTTTTGGTATGGTGCAAACATAGCACAGAAACATACAAAAAGATATTTACTATTAAAAATATATTGATTCATGCTCTTATGTCGCCATATAAGAGCATGCCTTTTTTGCGAATACCAATTTCGAATAGCACTACAACGTTGCATTTTATTCTCAGTTACGTGGGAAAATAATGAAAAAAAATATTCAGATCTACTTTTTTAAAAATATACCGAGTTTATTTTGTCGGGCTGCATTTCAAGGATAATTTTGCTGAGCTTATTTTTCATACCAAATTGCTTTAATCCAGTTCAAGTATGAACAATTTTTGGGGGGGGTGCTTTAAAACCATGTGAGATTTTTCTGCTTATTTTTATTAATTTGATTACAGAAGAATTCTAGGTAAGTCTTACATCTCCTAACATTTTTTTTAAATGAAGATCCGCTTGTTTACTGGCGCAATGACAAGTTATATTGAAACTTGAAGAAAATAACACACATGCAAATACTTAAGTTTTCAATTAATTTCTGTTACATCTGAGATACTATTTTCCACTGCAGGTCTGGTTCAAACGGATTTCCGAAAAAGTCTATCTACGAAAAATTTCAAAATTATTGTGTTTTAACCGTTTGACTGTCCCCAAAAAAAAAATTTTTTTTATAGCGTACGTCCACGTACATAATCTACACCATTTTTCATTGAAAATGAGAAAATTCCAGATGAAATTGTGAAAATTCCAAATGAAAATGAGAATTTCAATTTGAAATTGAGAAAATTCCAATTGAAATTGAGAATATCAATTTGAATTTGAGAAAATTCCAATTGAAATTGAGATTATAAATTTGTAATTGAGAAAATTCCAATTGAAATTGAGAATATCAATTTGAAATTTAGGAAATTTCAAATGAAATTGAGCAATTTTAATTTGAAATTGAGAAAAATCCAAATAAAATTGAGAAATTTTAATTTTAAATTGACAAAACTGCATTATGGATATGCTTTTTATTATATCCATACAACAAGCAAAAGGATGAAGAAATGAAAATAAATACAAATCGCAATATTATTGACCAACAGGCATATCTTTCAGATCCAGAGCAGATTAATAAAACGTTGTAGTATGTTGTATGGCTCTACTGCAATCTCCAGTAGTTATATATGTCTTAGAAGCCTTAATCACCTCTTCTAAAAAGTCAAGTCTCTGCTCTTCTGCTCAATTGGGGGCCTAAAGTTTGGTACATTCATCTTTGTTTTCACCATACTCTCCAGCTTCACTCCTGCGATTAAGCCCTTATTCGCCGATGCTTATCCCCATTGAAATTATTTGGTCAAAAATAAAAAGTATGGCGAAAACAAATATGAATGTACCGAAAGTAATTCCCCCCAATGTAGAAGAGCATAGGCTTGCCTTTTTAGAAGAGGTAATTAAGGCTTCTAAGACATGTATAACTACTGGAGATTGCAGTAGAGCCATACAACATACTACAACGTTTTATCAATCTGCTCTGGATCTGAAAGATATGCCTGTTGGTCAATAATATTGCGATATGTATTTATTTTCATTTCTTCATCCTTTTGCTTGTTGTATGGATATAATAAAAAGCATATAGATAATGCAGTTTTGTCAATTTAAAATTAAAATTTCTCAATTTTATTTGGATTTTTCTCAATTTCAAATTGAAATTCTCATTTTCATTTGGAATTTTCTCAATTTCAATGAAAAATGGTGTAGTAAAAATGACATGCATCACATATGATACACGGACCAATATTTCAACTATTTATTATTGAAGCGTTCTATGCATCGCATACGATTCATGCCCTTTTTATTCGTTACTATAAAAATTAACCTTCTTAAGTTCCTTTATAACCATACTTTTTTTTTTTTTTTTTTTTTTTTTTTTTTTTTTTCGTTATTTATTTATTGAATCTTCATATATTTAATATGAACTAACAATAATTTATCAAATCTTAACCTAATACTTTATTTATGTCCTGCCAGTGCCAGACAAAAATTTTCTTCATCACGGGTTCTGTTCACTTATATAGGTGTTTATCTCTCATCTAGTTGAGTAAGTGCTGCAGTGTCTCTTCTCCTTAAGCGAGTGTGGCCGCCATGATTTAAAATATTTCGAGCTAAAGGATTTGGGTGTTGTTCAAGTCTTTTTAAATATTTTACTGCATATTTTGTAATCATAGTTTTTACTAATGGCACGTTGAGATCCTTATGAATGTTTGAGTTTTTAACATACCAGGGGGCGGCTGTGATTATACGAAGAAGTTTATTTTGGCGCCTTTGAATTTTTTCGATATTAGAGGCCGAGGCAGTGCCCCATAGTTGAATACCGTAGCACCAGATAGGCTTTAAGATAGAGTTGTAAAGTAGAAGCTTGCAATCGAGTCTAAGAACAGAATTTCTTCCAATAAGCCAATGAATTTGGATGGCTTTTAGTTTCATTTGAGTTAATTTTGCCTCTATATGGCATTTCCACGTTAATCGCCGATCCAGATGTATACCGAGATATTTTACATGCGAATGTTGAGGAATAATTTGATTATTGATTGTAATAGGGGGGCAAGATTCCCGGCGCAGGGTGAATGTTATATGTACGCATTTTTGCTCATTGACCATTATCCTCCATTGTCTTAGCCATATTTCTAGTTGAAATATATGATGCTGTAGGTAACGAGATGCTTCATAACGGTTTTCGTGGACGCTTAGAAAAGCTGTGTCGTCTGCAAATGTTGAAGTTTGGGTGTAGTTGTTTGTTGGCATGTCCGAAGTATAAATTAAGTATAATAGAGGGCCCAGGATGCTGCCCTGTGGGACTCCAGCGCCAATCGGCTGAGGTGAACTTAAGAAATTTCCTTCTTTAATAATAAATTGACGACCGACTAAGTAGCTTTCTAACAGTTTGTGTGTGTTTGCTGGTAAATTTTGCTTCAATTTGTGTAATAAGCCTTCATGCCAGACTTTGTCAAAAGCTTGCGAAACATCGATGAAGAGTGCTGAGCAATATTTTTTTTCTTCAAATGTTTTTCTTATGACATTTACTATTCGATGAGTTTGTTCAATTGTGCTGTGTTTTCTTCTAAATCCGAATTGATGGTTTGGAATACATCTATTTTCACTTAAAATCGGTGTTAATTTTGAAACTAATAATTTCTCAAATAGCTTTGACATATTTGACAATAAGCTAATAGGCCTATAAGACTCAAATTTCGTATGATCTTTACCTGGCTTTGGTATCATGGTAACTAAGGAAACCTTCCATTTTTGAGGAAAGTATTCAAGGCGTAAAATAGCATTAAAAATAAAAAGAATAATTTTCTTTGCTACGCGAGGTAGCTCTAATAGCATTTTATTGCTGATCTTATCAATGCCAGGTGCCTTCTTAGTGTTTAAGTCACATATAACCTTTTCGATTTCTCTCATCTCAAATCTTAGGGGAATAGCTGCTCTAGCAGCAACAGGTGGTAAATCGACCGCAATATTGTGAGATATATTAGGTGTAAATACGTTTTTCAAGTGACTTACAAACAGATTTCCTTTTTCAACATCATTTCTTGCCCAACTTCCATTCAAGTTTCTTAATGGTGGTTTAGAGACAACTGGCCTTTTGAGGTTTCTAGCTGCACGCCATAATGAGTAGTCCGATTGTGGAGTTGCATCAAGTTCCTTAAGATATTTTTCCAGATAAGCCGTTTTCTGAGTCTGCAATAACTTTCTTAATCTTTTTGTACACTCTTTTAGCAAGTTCTTAAGTTGAGGAGATCTGTGCAATTGCCACTCTCTTCGTGCCCTCCTTTTTTCAGACAAGAGACGCTCGACATCTGTGGAATATATTTTAATAGTTTTTGTTTTTTTGGGGGCAATATTGGAATGTTGAACAGCTAGTTTCAGAAAACTGTCAAAATTATCAATAGAGCGATCTACATACTCCGGTGTACTGAGCGGAATATTTTCTGTGCAATGGGCACTGAGATATTTTTTATATTTTAACCAATTTATTTGTGTGGCTGACGTCGCTAGGTAACCAGTCGGAGATACAATTCTATTGGGGTTCATTATAGTAACAATTGTAGGTGTGTGGTCGGAAGATAATTCTAGGGAAGCTTCAACGTGAATCGTTTCTGTGGGGATGTTTTTAACCACGCCAAAATCGATGACATCTGGAATTTTTTGCGGGTCAGCAGGCCAATATGTTGGTTGGCCGCTCGCGACAACATTTAAATTCATTTTAGAGATTGTATTAAACAAAACACGACCCTTTGGTGTTATTAGTCGTGACCCCCAGAAGGTATGTTTAGCGTTATAATCGCCAGCGGCCAGGAAACAGGGTCCTAGTGATTTATAATATTCACAATATTGGCTTTCTGATATTGAAAATCTAGGTGGAGAGTATAAAGATGAGATTACAATGCTACGATTCAGCTCTTCAACACAAATGTTCGTTGCTTGGAGATAATCCTCACGATGATCACACATTAGGTAGTGTTTGACTCGATTTTTTATCAAAATGGCAGAACCACCACAAGCTCTATCTCGAGGGTCCTTGGTATCATATAGTATATAACCATTGATGTTAAACGTATTTCTTGAGGTCAAATGAGTTTCAGAAACCATCATGACATCAATTTGTTTATTTTTAAGAAAGTATTCTAATTCATTTTTATGTTGGCGGATGCCGTTCGCGTTCCAAAAACAGATTTTTAAACAGTTCATGGCCTGTTAAGTACAGATTGCAATAACATCGATTGCATTCTAAGAATTTCCTGCATCATATTACCCATTGTGTTCGTAAAATTAGTTACTGTTTGCACTAATGTTTCCATGGTTTTTTCCAGACTACTTAAATTTGAAACTGGAGTTTCATCATTACTTGGCGCAGCACCTTGCGTTGGCGCATGGTTTGATTTTACGACGTTAGCATAAGAGGTTCTGTTATAACTAGGCTGCGGGGCCTGAATGTCACCAGTGCTTACTTGATTTGTTACCTGCATTTGAGGGGGATTAGTTTTCGGTCCAACTGACTGCTTGACGATGGTATATACAGGGCATCCTCTATAATTGGCAGTGTGATTACCGCCACAGTTGCTACATTTTTTTACGTTGGGGTCGGTTTTAGACTTATCGCAAAGATCTGTACCATGTAATTCACCACATACTACGCAAACAGGGGGTAAATAGCAATATGCCTTAGTATGACCATATTCTTGACAGTTTAAACACTGAACGGGACCATTTCTTTTGTGTGGCTCTTCTATAGTTACTCTTCTATAGAGAATATATTTCAAATTGTAAATAGGGTGCGTTTCATTTTTTTTAAGCTTTACGTCGCCGGGTTCAAACTCCACTCGAAAAAGTGGTTGGGGGTTTTTTTCTCTATTTTTTATATTTACTACATGTTTTATTTTGAAGCCTTTTTCTTCGAGGAATGTTTTTACCTCTTCTGGGTCCACACATGAGTCAATTCCCTTAATCACTACCTGGAGACCTTTACTGCTTTTCAGTTGGTATGTATAAAAGTTTTTTTTAAGTACTTCAAATTTGTTTATAATTTTGCGAAAATCATTCTCATTATTGACTTGTATTTTTGTCTCGTTTATACTACCACGCTTGATAGCAGCTACGTAAAACGAATTTTCACCTATCACCGATATCAAACTCTTTATGAGCTCATTTGAGTTTTGCTCCCTAAGATATATCGGGGGAGGCTTGGACGATTTTATGACGTTTGGTGCTTCAGAGGATTCATCCTCCAGAATTGCAAATCGATTTTGAGAATTTATTTTATCAAAAGATGGTACTTTTGAGGCCGAAGCAACTGCTGCAGAGGTAGGGCTGCGACCCCGTTTAAGCACTGTTATGTACCTGTCCATACCAACTTGTACTTGAGGCTTTTGACCACTTTTTACTTGTGGAGCTGAGTTTTCCATCATGCCTGATTTGAGGGTAATATTTTCATCACTTATTAAAATCGTTTTTGCCGCTGAGGCACCGCTTGCAGGTTTTATATTTTTTATTGTATTAATATCAACCGTATTATTAGACACCGAAGGTGATACTGAGTTTTCTATTATGCCTGATTGGGGGTTAATATTTACATCACTTATTAAAATTGTTTTTGCTGTTGAGGTAACGCTAGCAGGTTTTGTATTTGTTATTGTATCAACCGTGTTATTAAATACAGACGGCGAGAGGGATCGCGTACGAGTAATAGGTTTAGCCGTTAGGTATTTGCTATCATCGATTCTTTTTTTTATTTCTGTATTTTTTTCGCTAACACTCACTGTGATATATGCATTTCTACTGTTTGCACTCATAAGAGTTTTTTTTTTCTTTTACTGTTTACAGTTGTGCTCTTCTTATTTGTTATTGTTTATCAACACCGATAATGAAAAAAATGTGTGTTTATGTATGTATGTACATACATGTAATTTTTTTTTTTTTTTTTCTTTTTCTTGTATTTACTTTTTTTATACTTTATTTGTTCAAAAAAAATAAACCGTATGCCGAGTTTAGAAAACACGTCTATCTTCAACGACCGCGACAGACAGAGTGGGGACCTTTATAACCATATAATGAAATTATTTTTAAGTTTTATTTTATTATTATTATTATTTTTTTGTTATATTTTTAACGTTTTTCAATATGAATAAAGTTTATTTTTTTATCCTGAAAATTTGCAGTATTCTCCCATACAAATATTCCGTTCTTATATGAAAAAAAACATTGTCTACACGCCCAGAGCGTTAAATAACTTTACTTTTCATAAGTTCATACAAAACTTTGTTAAAGGAAATAAGACAAATTGTGTATCACATATGATGCGCAAGCGTACACCTGTGCATAATATGTAATACATTGGACAGTCAAAGGGTTGAACGAAATTCTCAATTATATTAACTATTTTTTCGAATGTGCTTCTATGAGTTGGATTTCAATTTATAAAGCTTTTTACAATAGACTTATTCCCTCAAAATTGTTCATACTTTTTTGCTAAAGCCAATCTTTGGTTAATATTATAGCTATAGATATGTACTTATACTTAGAGATGACTTTAAAATTAATTTATGAAAGGGAAAAAATTCCCACATCATTCAAAAATGCATACAAAATCCGTTTCATAAACCCTTTATTGACATGCTTTATTTTTTATAACTTAGGCCGTTAATATACAATATCAATTTTAAACATTAATATACTCTTACATTTTTTTCTTTTTGCATAAGAAAATAATTTATTTTTTTGTTAATTTTACAATGAATTAAATATTAATTCGTTCTTTTTTAAAAATTTTTAGTATCAATTTTAAATAGAAGATAAAGATATTTTGCAAAATATAAAAATTTCTTAGTGCTGGTTTACACTCTTCAAGTTTTGGCCAACAATTCTTGAGCTTTTAGGCGAGAAGTGGAAAGAGAATGCCATTTCTTTCCTCTCTATCCTGAAAACTCAACACTTTGCGGCTTAGACTTGAAGAGTGTGACCCAGATTTTCTTGAATTTTGTTAATATTAACTTAAATTCAAATTCACTAAGCGTATCGGCATCGTATTGGCAGAAAAGCTTATCAGTAAATGCATCATTTAAAGCACTAAAAAACTACAGCTAACTCCTATACAAAACTATTTGTTAAGTTTTTTTTATAATTCTATCCCACTGTGTGCTCTGTAAAACAAAACAAAAGCCCCTTGATAAAAACACAATTTCATATAAATAGAAAAAGGCTTTTGTTATTTTTGTTAAGTCTGTTTTAATATAACAATAAACCGGAAAATTATTGTGACCCACTGATTAATGGTCCAGTTGATATATTATTGTCTTTGTACATGAATGAAATGAACTACAGCAAATGAAAACATATACAGGACTAAATAAATGTGGTTTGGCAAGAATAAGGAGCTTTGAGTGAATGTAGTCGAAACATAGTACAATGATGTTTTTTGTGTGCGATAACCGTTTATAACTTTAATACTTTAACATTAACAGAGACTCATGCATATACCATGACTTATAATGTGTAAATACTATTAACACAACTACTTTTGCCAAGAGCAACGACAGCAAATCATAAGTAATATATAGCAGTATTAAAGAATATTTATTATAGCAACAAAATACAGTTTTGCTACTTACACTTACACTTTATATTGTACTTGGAAGGCGAGAAAGTAAATATAAAGAAATCACAAAACAATAGAATATGCCTCCAGTTAAAGAAGGGGAAGGTTTCTTTAAGATGAAGTTATTATAGGCGACAGCCACTTAACAATGGAAGGGGAAGGATATGAAAAATGCTAAGCGACATTTCCAAACAAAGTCTTAACTTCACACGGTGAAGATATGATTAAAATTGCAGAAGTTTAATAAAATTTATTTTTGGAAGAAAACATAAATGGTCTTAATTTCAAAGAATACATATTCATGTAATACAAAAAAAAAAAACAACTAAGAATGTTGCACAGGGAAGTAACGAATGCCGATACCGATGACGATATATCCACGATACTTCACGTGTGCCGATATATCGGTATCGGCCATAGTTTACTGTCGATATGCCGATAATTTTTTTTAGCTTTTTTTGGAAGAAAGAATTTAATTTTCATTGCTTATTTTTTGCATAACAAATAATTGCCATAGTTGGGGGTAGTACACTAAATATTGATTTAAATCAGCAGTGCACTATCACTTAATAAAACTGCAAACAAATTAGTTTGCACTCTTTTTTACCAGCCTTAGTGATGATTGCTTTTTTTTTAACTATCATTAAAAAAAAATAAGTGATATTGAAAATTTTTTCACTATCACTAAACGAAGATTGAATGCAAAAAATCTGCACGCAATTCAAATAGTGAAAAATTTGTATTTGCAATCGAAAATGCTGCTTATAAACATTTGTATGAGCATAATTTTTAATTCTTGTTATGATATGCATAAAAAAGGAAATTAAACAACATGTCAATAACGGAATATCTCATGGCTTTAATAATGAAAAAACAAGTGTTTTGTTTGTAAATTTAGTGCAAAATTTTAAGTTGCATTAATATGAGTGAATATCAAAAAAGTTGCAATAAGCTGATAATTGCTTTTTCCTAAATAAAACTATTTGTTTTTTGAGTGCAACATTTTTAACATCACTATCACTCATGTTAAGTTAGGCTGCTAATATTTAATTCTTCACTCAACATCAACAAAATGATTGCAATAATTTTGCACTATCAATAACAGGTGAGTTGAAACTGCAAAATGAGTACACTACCCCCATCTATGCTAATATCAAACTACAAACAGGATAATTAATTGTTTCTTTGTATTCTTAAGCTGGAAGTCTGTCCACGCCACGCGATTTTCCTTTTTTTGAGACGCATGCTAAAATAGAATGTAATCCTTCTTCATGCCTTCGATATGTATATGTATTTTCCGCGTTTGTTGTATATCTTGTCTACACAATTTTACACTTCGACTTTTGGGGCATAAACGCATTGAACGCTTGGTGTGGATCTGCGGCATCAGCCGTTTTGTTTTTCACCATATTGGTAAAACGTGCTCCCAGTGATAAGTCATGTATGTAGTTGTACGTTTTAAGAATTTTCTGCCAATTTTTAATGATTTTTGTAAAAAAAAAAACATTTCGCTACATATTTTGGGTTACTTAGAAGAGACCACAAAATCCCTAAGAAAATCCACTGCTTCATTTTCTGATGCTATTTCGCTAATTAAATAAAAAATAATAAAAAATGTATTTCAACTTTTTATTTATCTAAAATATCTTTTTTGGAATGGAATATGTACAATAGAATCAATAATTTTGAAAAGACTTCAGATACAAAAATACAAAGTGTTCAGAAGACATAAAAAAATTAAATATCTCTTAAACCACATCTTGAAGCAGAGTTTTTTCTAAAAATTGTAAACCTCTATTTAAGTTACAATAATAAAAACACAAGACTATTTTAAGTTATATTTGAAGGAGAAAGTGGTCACAGTTTCCGGATTTTTTCGATTTTTTTTTCTTGTATTAACGTGGTTTAGTAGCGAAATGGTATCTTTAGTGTATGCAATTTATTTAAACACAAATATTCCGATACGGGATTGCCCCGTCCCGTATATACAACGATACGGGACGGGGCAATCCAAGGCAAATTGGACAGTTTGGAGAAAAATATTTTTTGATTTCCTTTATTTTTTAATATGTTTATGCTCCTTCTCAATAGCATATTTCAGCAAGTTTTCAGATTTTTTGTTGGGCAACGGTTACAGAGATATCGTATATTAAGCAAATCCCGGTTTTTCTTTTTTTTTATCTACTATCCAATAAAAAATAGAAAAAAAATTTTGCACAGTCGGCTTGGATACGATTTTCGGTATTTTAAATACATTTTTTTCACTCTCTGATTTTTTTATATAAGCCTTTGATTTTTTCCCAAAAATTTTAAGAACCATTTGGGACTCTACTATTTTTGCTGATTTTTTGAAATTTGTTAAAAAAAAATTTTCGATATGTGAAATTGAACAATTGTAATAAAAGTAAACAAAATTTTTAACGAAAGCCTTTTATTATAAAGGAACAATTTAGGCACATTTTTATCTCTTTATTAAGATTAAAAATTTGAAAACATGTCGTCACCTATAATTTTTTACAAGAGAAGAAACAACTTTACAAATTCAATAACAACAATGTGTACGTGGCGTTTTAATTTCTTTAAAAAAGTCGCCCTTCTTGGTCGTAGGGACCTTATGAACATGCGGTATATTAAAACTAACCAAAATCAATAAAAAAGGATATTTCGAATTTTTTTGTTGTTACGCACTTTTGCATATTAGGTGACGATATGAATTATATATCTTCTTCTTTCAATATGTGCCGTTGAATACATATCGGTTGGTAACTGCAGAATATCTTTTTGGACACCGGCAATCACTTATTTTCAAAATAAAATTTAAAAAAATGTGAATTGATTTATATTGTTCTCCTAAAACGGTGTTCACCATTCAAATTTTTTAAAAATGGCAAAAACAAAAATTTCTTATAAAAAATTTACCAAATAGATAAAACTTACCTTTTACTGTAAAGATTTTGAATACAAGTTTTTTTCAATTGCTAACTACAACACACCTATAATATATTCTAAATAAATATGGAGATGAGCCCTTTTCGAAATTCATTTTAAAATGCCAACTTTTTTTTACTGCTATGGAAGATGTATATAACCTTCATAACCTCCATAATTGTGGCAAAATATACTTTGATATAAATATCATCATAAATATACTAAGAATATTTCTTCCACAAAAAAATTCAAGCAAAACAAACAACAAAACAAACTTTAATTCCACAGTATATCGGTCTATATGTGTACTTCCAAAAAACTCAATATCCAAAAATCTGAGCCTGAGTCCTTTTCGAAATAATTGATTCAATGATTCAATATATATACAATCTTATTTAATTATTCTAAAATCTAGTTAAAATTTTTAATTTTTTATCTAAAGAATAAAGGATTTTACTGTTTCAATGAAGCAGTAGGAAATGTGCTCTTAAAAAGCATATTAACAGCGCTACACTTTTATTATTTAGCATCGAAATTAAGGATTGCAGGATTACATCCCTTATCTTACAGCACTAGAATAAGGCAGTCATTTTAAGAAGCAAAAAGGAAGCGGTTGCGATGCAGAATACGTATTTATTGCTTCAAAATCTTGAATTATTTTTCCTGGGTCATTGCATATTCATACAATTTAAATAATTTCTGACACTTATTGAACAGAATGTACGTATGAGTAATATTGAAATTGACAAACACAAGTGCAAATAAAAGACTTTAAAAGTTATATTTTAAATTTTGGTGGCTTTGACAATATATTATTTCATTTTCAATATTAATAATTCAAAAATACATACAACTTGTTTCAATTATATTTGCCTGGGTATTTATTTTTAATAATACTGGCTTGTTAAAATAAATATTAAAATATACATTCATATACAAAATAAGTTTGGAATTTTCTATTTGATTTAATTTTTTTTTTTTTTTTTTGGAATTTATGCCAATTTAATAAAATTATAATAAAACACTAAAAAAGACAACAATAAAAATTGCATATAAAAAAATATTATAATAATATTTCATTAGTTATTTTATTCTTTTCGCAAATAAAAAAAAAAATACATTATTTATTTTTAAAGCCTGAAGATATTCAAGTGCCACATAGTGTTGCAAAATTTTAGTCACATGTAGACACACCCACCCACGATTTTAAAAAACACACATACAAACACATATTCAACTGAGAGAATAATAAATATTTGGTATATTTTTACATTTTATTTATTTTATATCTTTTGTAAAAAAAAAAAAAATACAAAACTGTATTGTAAAAACAAAATACATTTTTTTTATTTAAAATTTATTTGCAACATTCTGCTTTGTCATTACTAGGACGTGCAATTTAATGCATTTATTATTGGAAAATATGCGCATATATGCTAAGCTGATATATGTTATTAAAATCGAAAAAATACACATTTATTATTTTAGCAAAAACTGACAATATAAATACAAATACAGGGTATTTGCTGTATTTGTTTTTTTTTAAATTTTGAAATTTATTCTAAGCGAATTATCGCTGAGGAAACACATATCAAATTTTTTAATAGAAAACTAAATTTTTATTGGCTGTACTTAAAACAAAAAACCATATACAGCGAATAATTATTTTCTTAACAAGATATTTTTGATCGCAATGAAAAAAATATCACAGCAAATAAACAGCGAACGCTACTTTTGCACATCTGAAATGCCTCTTCAAGGATTTAAATAAGAGTAATATATAATATAAACACGGTTATTCATTAGCCCTACCCAGTAAAAAATTTTCTTATTTTGCGAAGCACTAATGGTACATTTTAAAAAGTAAGCACACACTTATGCGCTACGCAATAAGACATACAGAGATGCAATAAAGTAATTGAACGAATTCTTAATAAATTTAAAAATAAATATATAACATTTGAAGAGCCACGACATTCCCTTACTACGAAGCAGGTTTGTAAGGGAGCATATTAAAGAATAACGGTAACAAAAAATTCAGTGTGCAAACCTCATCGTTACATTCACCAATTTTTATATGCGCTGAATAAAGCGCTTTCTATGTCAAAAATGTATTGCTTCAAAGTGGGAACTCGCCATATAAAATTCATGTCATCCGTAAGCGATATGGTAAGCGAAACTTTAACGTTTCTCCCTTACAAACCTGCTTCGTTGGAAGCACAATTTTTTATTGGGTAATTAAAAAAAAAATTTAGTTTCTGCTGAGTGAGACTATTTGTTGGCTTCTGATAAAATTATTTGAACAAATTGAAAAAAAATTTTTTTTTATTAATGAAATAAAGTATGCAAAAAGAAATCGATGACATTTTTCAGGAAAAAGTGTGATTCGAATAAATAACTTATTTTCTTACAGCCGCATTCATAACGAAAAATTGGCACAAAGTTAATTCATAATACATTTACCAAACTCTGGATTTGCTAAACTCTTGTTAACGAGCTGCCAAACGTTTGGCCAACTTGTGCAAAACAACCAATTAATGTCAAAAAATTTTGATTGTTTTTTTCAACATTTTTTATTTTTCAAATTCATTTTATGAGTTAAATTTCAGTTATGTATTTTTTTTTTGTTTTTTTTTTATAACGCTTTTTTTGTAATAGTTCTATTCCTTGAATTTTTTAGAAATGACCTTATACACTACCAGACTATTATATTGTATCTTCTTGTTACATTTTACCTTAGCTTTTCGTTGGATAGCAATGAAGTATATCGTATGTACAGAAAAATTTACAATTATTAGACAGCAGCAGAATGTCATGCATTTTCAAGGAATATAACTATTACAAATAAAAAAGCTTTATATAAAAAAAAAAAAAAAAATAAAAAAATACATAACTGAAATTTAACTCATAGAATGAATTAAAAAAAAAATGTTGAATATAATGAAGTTGCTTATAAAAAGAAATAATTCCCAGTATCTGATTGTTTTTTTTTAATTTACTGTCTTTTTTAAATTTATTTAAACAAGTGATTACCTAGTCATCGAAATTCGACTATAATTATTGATGCAAATATGAAGAAAACATACATATAAGTATATATGAATTTACATGTTTCGAGCATTTGTTTTTTTTCGTCTTAGTGGTCTATATATTCTCTTCCACTCAAGTCCGTAAATGTTTAATTTTTTTTTTAACTTCATAATTTAGTAAAAATCTGAAAATACTAATTGAAAATCAAAAAAAAGTACAAAAGTAACTCAATCTCTCTGGACGCTGAATGTTGAATTTTATGTTTTTAGGTCCAATATTAACGAAAATCAAAAATGTTCTAGTTGTAGAACAAAAAAGAAACAACAGTTATAATCTTATAGATTCTCGTTCACTGATGACCCTGCACATATAATTTTAAGTTTCTAAGTTCAATATTATAGAAAATTCTAAAACTAACACATGATGGATGTACCACAGAAGTTTAAGAAAGAGATGTAATCTCCCGTGTTACCACTTTCTGATACTTTTTGTATCCCCATTGAAGTATCAAATATTTCAATATTGGCTCTGGCAATATATTACTAAATTTTCAATATTAATAATTCAAAAATACATAGAAACTATTTCAATTTTATTTGCATTGGTATTTATTTTTAATAATACTGGCTTGTGACAATAAATATTAAAATATACATTCATATACAAAATAAGTTTGGAATTTTCTATTTTATTTAATTTTTTTTTTTGGAATTTATGCCAATTTAATAACATTTTTTTTTTCAGTATGTATTTATTGAATCTTCATATATTAAATATGAACTAACAATAATTAATCAAATCTTATCCTAATATCTGCTTTATGTCCTGCCAGTGCCAGTTCACATATGTTTATTATTATTATATTTAATAAAATTATAATAAAACACTAAAATATACAACAATAAAAATAGCATATCGATGCCTTACGTTCTCAACCTCGTATCTTAAAAAAATACGGTTTGGACTTTTTCATATAAAACGATTGTTTTTTTGTGTTCTATTACTGCAAGAACTTATTATTTCTATACTTTGTCTTAATTCTGTAATTATTAATAAATATTATAATAATATTTCATTAGTTATTTTATTCTTTTCGCAAATAATAAAAAAAATAATACATTATTTATTATTAATTGAATACGTATTTGTCAATAAATGGAGAAAATTTTTTTTTTAACAAAGTACCAAAATAGGTACGATTTTCATCCCTTACACGTTCGGATTTCGGTAAAGTAGTAAATTTTTAAGTGTTACTAATCTATATTTGTTACGCATTTGGTATAATTTCATTTCTTTGTTTATTGGCTTAAAAGATAGTTGGGGTGACAAAGAAGTTCCAAAAGGGCCGAATTTAAAAAAAGTACCAGACACCTCTCTACTAATTTTTCTAATGACCAACGATAACTTTTAAATTAATTTTACCTCTTTTAGTTTTGGACATATAAGGCTACCGAATTGACCAGTTTTTACCCTTTTATCCCCTTAGATTGAAATAAAATGTGTATTGTGCACTTCCGTAAGTTAATAACTTTCAAATTTTGAATTTTTTGTTTAAATTGGTTGACAAACAGAGGATGAAAGGTTTCTTTACTGTTTTTCCTTTGCCAATTTAAATATAGATGTTACACCCGTTTTAAAGTTCTTATATGTTTAGCGAAAAATTAAATGACAAAACCAGCGATGATTAATGCAAGACGTATTTTATTTTTGAGGGACTAAATATGGTACCGTTAAAATTCAGCTTAATCGGCATTCTAGTTAGCAGTTCGTTGTAAGTATTGTACAATTTGTTGCTAACTTTTTGCAATGAATACGGCTTATAGTTTTTAGGAATTCGAGAAAAAACATGAATTTGCATTTAATTCCACGCCCTAGTTATTACTGTTGCACAAATGGAGATTTGTAAATTGTAATACATTGAAATGCTTCATAAAAATGAATTGTATGAAATTAAAAAATTTGCCAGATTTATTTGTGGGATAGAAAATATATTATAATAACAAGTAAAAAAGCTTTATGATACCCTACACTATTAAAGATTTTTTTGTACCTTAAATAGTGGTGATGGCGAAAGGGTTATAAATATTTTTTTCTAAGATTTTATATCAGAAAAAGTTATTCGTTGTACCCAATTGACTTAGCCGCCGCTAAGCTCACCTAATAAATAACAATGTCGGCAAGTTATGATAACGGATTCGATTCATAGCATTTTTTTGTATTAAGCCTGGTACTCTGTTCCAACTTGTGAAAAATTTTCAGCAACATTTATTATTTCATGAGAAATATTTTACATGCAACAATGTTACATATATCGAGAGTTTGCACGATTTAACGTTTTTAATCTTTCAAAGTATGCGACATGCTTTTGCGTATGTAAACAAAACCCGCATGAATTTTACTAAAAAGTATTTTTCAAATAAAAAATTAAGTAAAAATGAAAGTAAATATGGATGAAAAACTGTTACCGGTTGTGTTATTTATGTTCTTCCGTTCTCATCTTAATATTAACTGCCTGTTTGTAGAATGCGAGCTCAAAAGTGACTCGTTTAACTTTCATTTAAAACAAAAAAAAAATTTTGACTCAGGGAATTTCAAATCCCGAAAAGAGTATATATCAGGGATTGGAGAGCCAAATGGACTTCATAATTTTTTAAGAATTTAGGTAAACCCTCTAAGGTTTTTTAATTTGATGAACTTGGGGAAATATATTGGTAGTTTAAGACACTGTGATTGCGCTATTAACAGTTGGCTGGCAAATAAATGTATTAACTACATAAATAATAAATGTGTGCATGGAGTCGAGATTATTTTAACTATAACCAAAGAAAGGTCTCATACTTTTACATAAGCGAGTGTTCTTTTTTTCTCTGATGTGTTTGCTCATGAATGAAAAATCAAAAGCTTGAGATACTTGTTACCGTCATGAACGAAACTAACGCTTTTCGCCTATTCATTCATGCGCATGAAGAATAAAAACTTTTGAGTGAACAATTAGAAAACAAACATTTTCCATATGTAAGCAATAACGATTTATTAATTTTAGAATTTTGCATATGTAAAAAGAAAGTAATCAATGCAGTTTGTTAAATGAACATTTATATTCACATTCACTCATATTACTGAAGTTTCTGGGTAAATTTACACAACCAGATCACGAACAGTCAATATTTTGTATACAGATTTTGTTTTTGCAAATTCTTTTGTTATCAAACCCGTCAAATTGTGTGTATAATTGTTTTCGTAAAAATATTAAAATCTAATTTTTCATGAATTAGCAGAATGAAAACAAGCAGGACAATTTTAAAACGTTCATACTCAATCATGAGTTAAGGATGACCAAACGTTTGGGTACCCTGCTATTAAGTATAAAATATATCGTTTAATGGTATATGAGTATTAAATTTTTAATCGCTTATATCGCGAATATGAGCTTTAACTTTGATAAACCGCTATTACCAATAAATTCAGGGTACTCGAATTAACCCTACCAGGAGGGTACCCAGCTTATTAAAATTTCTGACTAGCACAGTGTTTTTATCTAAATACAGAACAAATTTAAGAAATACAAATTCAAGAAATAAAAAAAATTTAAGGGGTTAAGGGGTTAGTACATAAAAAATTTTATTAATTGGAACTTTTAAGTCCTAATTAAATCCTTTTAAATTGGATTATTAATTCACGCTTTGTTTTTATAAATCTGGGCTCTATTGAGCGAAATTCCTTGTTTTTTAATAACATTTGTATTAAGACTTTACAAAATAGTTCATTTTCAATTTTAATCTGCGATTTTTATGATTTTTATTTGATTTCTACTTTATAAATTATCCCCCATTTCATAGAAAATATTTTTGTTTACAAAAGGTTTATGAAACGAATTTTCTATGAAAATTTGTTGCTATAAACCTAAACTATTGCAAACATTTTTTTGTTACTGGCAAATATTTCATTTAAATTGTGTGTTTAAAAAATACAATAAAATATATGAGATTTTTCAGTCAAAACTTATTTGAATTTTGCAAATAATAGTTTTCGCTTCGATCAAGTTTAATAAATTTTTTTGTTTGATTTTTTTTTTTTTTTTTTTTTTTTTTTTTTTTTTTTTTTGTTGGAACAATCCAAGCATATATATATTAAATATTGAGGCAAGAATTTGTGAATTGTTTTTAAGTGTTATGAAATTAACATATACAGCCAACAGTACAATTCCGTTCGGAATGATTCTGTTCGCAACCGAAGAAAATATATTTGTTTTTTGGCCTTTATGATAGAAAAAAACTCGCATTCCGTTCATGAAAACAAAAATGTTTTTATTCTGCAAAGTTTTTTCGTAATTTTCTGAAGCAACAAATACGGAATGAATTCCGTTTCCGAACGGAAATGTACTGTGTACATGGCTTATAATTATTTTATTGTGTAGTGGAAAAAAAACTAACAAGACCATTAAGAGCAATCTTTGCATTTAGAAATACGATTTTCCCTAAAATTATTATTATTAGAAAATAATATCTAATGTTTGGAAAACAAATAGGAGAAATCGCATCCAATCAAATCAAAATATTTAAAAAGCATTTGAAGAAACAGAAGTTCTCTTGAAACGCTTATATGTATATTAGGGCAGGTCGATTTGTAGGGACGCAAAAGTACCGCCCAAGTGACAAGAAAAATCGTGTTCTAGGGATCAAAATAAGAAACTCTGCCCAAGGGACCATGCCTCCAAAAGGAATTCTGATGTTCCTTATTTTGACCCAAAAATCTAATTTTGAACTTTTTCGACCCATTTAAAGTGCCCCAATCGAGTTTAAATGTATAACCGACCACCACTAACTTTGTAGGACCGACCCAATCTTGTCCTTGGGCGATTTTTAGTGTACAAATTTGTTATCTATTTATTTTTTTAAGAAAAATCTGCAAGAAAAATATCAGTCAAGTTACTTGGTTACGTATTCGCTTTATTTAATTCCAATTTATTAACATGCATACGCCATTTGGCACAACTAATAAATCAAACTTTTAAAAAACCAATAATATAGGACTTTTTGTAAAAGTAAGGCTTTTTTTGAAGAAAGTCATCTAAAATTAGGCTTTTTTCTAAAATTCTTGGCTTTTTATAACTACTCTAACTTTCTTGAAAAAATGTGATGAAAGTTTACGGACTTTTGAAAAAAGTTACTTTTTTTAGGAAATAGTCACTTTTAGTGCAAAAAATTTCACTTTTTGTGAAAAAAGACACTTTTAGTGAACAAAATGTGATAGCGGTACGTATGTTGAATCATCGTGATTGCATTTTTGACATTGATGACACAAATGAGTGGATGCATTAGTCTTCTCTTTTTCACAAAAAGTCACATTTTGTTCACTAAAAGCGTCTTTTTTCACAAAAAGTGAAATTTTTGTTTCACTAGAAGTGACTATTTCCTAAAAAAAAAGCAACTGTTTTTAAAAGTCCGTAAACTTTTACCACATTTTTTCAAGAAAGATAGAGTAATTATAAAAACCAATTTTTTTTTTACAAAAAGTCACTCAATTCTACAATACGCCAAGAATTTAAGAATTTTACATGACATTCTTCAGAAAAAGCCCTACTTTTACAAAAAAGGCTTTTTTCGCTTATTGCTTTATAAAAGTATGATTAGTTGTACCACATGGCGTATGCATGTTATTAAATTGGAATTAAATAATAGTCATACGTAACCAAGTAACTTGACAGATGTTTTTCTTGCAGATTTTTCTTAACAAAATAGGTAACAAATATGTACACTAGGGCGGGTCGATTTAAAAATCGCCCAAGTGAAATACGATTCTCCTTGTCACTTGAGCGATTTTCAAATCAACCCGCCCTAATGTATATCCATCCGTCATTATCGTGGCTTTTCGGGCTAATATCAATGTGACAGTCGAATTTTAAAACAGCATTGCTCTGGAAATTTGTTACAGAAGGCACCGCTAAACCATAGTCGTTCAAAACTTAAATTAATCTTCCTATTCAAATGATGCCCGTTACAAATAAGATTCACTGGCTTGTTTTTAACTTTTTTATAAGATTGTTTTAAATTTAATTAAATAATTTCTATTTTATATACACTCCCTTTTATTTATTGTGAATTTATTTCTAACAATTACTGCATAATTGAGTGAACATTTAACAGCATTTCAATAACAAATCAACTCATCGCGGACAACAGGGTTGGATTCTACTTTAGATTTATGTAAATAAAAATGGTGAGTTTAATAAGATTTTATTTTATTTTGATATAAATTTTCTCCCAAACTATTTTTTTAATTAATTATTACCATACGCAATCATTAGAAAACTATTCGTCATATATCTAGATTATACTTTTAAACCAATAATTTCACATGGTTATATTTTTACGGCCTAAGTTATAAAAAATAAAGCATGTTAATAAAGGGTTTATGAAACGGATTTTGTATGAAAATTACCTGTTTTATTGTTTTATAACTTAGGCGGTTACATTTTAGCTATTTTACTGTTTGTTTTTTGACGACGAGCGCAAAACTCACTCGTTGAATTTACATTTAAAACAAAAACAAAATTTTAAAATTTTGGAAAAAAAAGTTAAACAAACAATACAACTTCTTTAACATTTTTAGTCGCTTTCTTTGAGTTAAGCAAACTCGAATAAGCTTTACTAGTAGGGTGCCCAGCTTGTTGCAGTTTGCCACTTACACAATGTATTCAAAAGAAATGAAAAACATTTTTGAAAAAATGCCAAAAAAAAATTTTGTGGTCTCTTCGAAGTACCCCAAAATTTTTAAGAAAAAAATTTTTATTTCTCGAATGAATTCCATGAGGTTAATTTTAATAATATAAAGCTTTTTTGTAATAGTTCTATTCCTTCAATATTTCGCATACTGTTTTTGCCTAAGCCAACCTTGGGTTATCATTGCAGCTATAGAAAAAAAGTGATTTTGTTACCCCTCTGAAAATAAAGGTTGATAGGTTTTATGATGACTCCCAAAATATTTTAGTTTTAGCGTTGACCATCCATGAGCTGGATCATTTTTAAAAAAGGTTTTTTTCAGTTTTTCGAAATTTTTTGTATTATGCTCCAAGACGACATAAGTAAAATTTGGTTTCATCGAAAAGATCATATATAGGCAATATGGATATCAAATTTTTTCATTTTTCAATTATAATAACCTGGTGATAAGCAAAAGATCCGTTTTCAAACCCTGGATGCTGGGATCTAAATTTAAATTTTTAAATAATATGGGTATCAAATTTTTTCACTTTTCACAATAAAAAATATAAAATTTATAAAAAATCGTTTCGCGATTCTATCTTTGTAAAAAGTTTGCATGATTCCATTTTATTTGAAATATGACCTGGTCGACTACTTTCGATAACAGAAAGACATGATTGGCTTACTAGCTTAACAAATCGTTCCGTGTTTTGCGAATGGGAAATTAATTTTGGTAAAAGAAGCAGTTAATTTTATCTCTATAAACAGTTTTTAAATTTTCACTTTACTTGGTATTTGAATAATTTCTTCAGAATCACAAAGATCTTTAACATACTGATGGGAATAAAATTTTATACAAGGTGGTTCAGTAATGCGACCAATTTTATTCAAATTTAAGGACTCGCACTCGAACAATATTTTTGGAATAGTGAATTGTCGAATATCATCAATATTACTCCATATGACTGATTATTGCACTGCTGTCGCAAATAAAACAATTGCTGGATTATGTCACAATTTGTCGGAAGCTAAGTTTTGTTCAGGTGAACACTAGAAAAATCCATTTTTAGTGTTTTCGTAAATTAAGTTTTTAGTCTAATATTATTAATATGTCTGTAATAAATAGATTAATATGTTTTTAATTAAAAAATTAATATATAAAAATTTTAATTTAGCTCACAGCATCCAGGGTTTGAAAACGGATCTTTTGCTTATCACCAGTTTATTATAATTGAAAATTTGATACCCATATTGTCTATATATGAAAAACATAAACTAGATATATCGCGATTTTCGCGTTTTATGTGAATAATTACAAAAAAAAAATTATTATTATTGTAAAACAGATTCAATTTGAAAAGCAGAACATTTCCACATACGTAGAATTTGTAAGAAAACCCGAAACGAAAATATGTATTTAGCTTAATATCTCAATTAGTAGGCCGCAAGTTTTATATACCACTGATGCTGCTTCAAAAACTCTGTTCGATGATGCCAAATTTCATTTATGTCTTCTTGAAGAAAAATACAAAATAAATCGAAAAACTGAAAAAAGACCTTTGTTAAAAATGGTCCAGATCACGGATGGTCAACGCTAGAACCAACATATATGTTTTTCAGACGGGTAACAAAAACACTTTTTTCAGCGCCATACAAGGTGAGTCGGTCTAATGTATATATATTAAGGCATGATTAAATATACTGCCAGTCTATCTTGTTTCTCCCTGTTACATGTTTCGTTTTGTTAAAATTGTTGAGTCTAGTACATAAAATTTATAAAGTACAATCACCATCCACTGTGACACAAAGAATGCTTACGAAGGCCGTAGCGGTCCAGAAATTACATTACATTTCGCTGGCGTCTGATAATTGTAAATTTGTCTGCAAACACAAAATAATTTATTGCTAACCAACGGATATTTACAGTAAGTAATACATATAACAGGAAGATGCAAGATATTCTGGTAGTGTATAGAATCATTCCGGACTATATGTACATAAGTTTGTCCCAAAAAAATTTTTTTTGAGATTTTTTGCAGATTTTTCGGAAGAAGTATAGAGGTCGCTCAAGTAGAATTTTTGCCAAAAATCGGGTTAGCCGGGCTTTTTTTGAGTTTTCTTTATACCTTTGTCAAAACCCACGATTTTATTCACTTAAGAGAAAGAATTTTAAAAAAATGTCCAAGCTTTATTTTTGTGTGCAACAACTATAAGTTTTTGCAATGAATTTGCTCGTTTGGGCACCCTAAATTACACTTTTTCGTAATTTTTCCATAAATTTTGCAAATAACGCATTATAAGTTTTAAAATATTTCTTTTATATCTACTCATGGGGAAAGTCAAGATGAATTTGTTTTATAAAAAAAGTAAAAAAAAAATTAAGTAAACAAATTCAGGATTGACTGAATTACGAAAATTTCGGGATTTAAAACTTTAAGTATAATGCATTGTTTTGTTATATTTTATGTATATAAAAATTTTTAAGAATACATATATAAATAAAAATGTGTTGCTTATAATCCCTGGATTTCCAAAATCCCGAATCACGGGATATTGAAAAATCAGCCCTGATTGGCATCCTCAGCCATTACGAATCATATTATATTAACCAAAATATACCATATTATTATCACCGACAACCATATTATGGTTAAATGTGTCCACCAACAAGAAGGCATAACCGTATTATGGTTGCCTCCAAACATGCTTTGGTCAATAATAAGTAAAATATTTTTAACACTTATAATAGCATGATTGGTTTTAAACCATAGCATGTTGCTCTTGGAGAAGAGGAAAATACAAGTGTTAATTTAAAAAGAAATTATTGTCATATTCCAGCATAACATCTTTAGAGGCAACCATAATATTGTTGTGGCTTCTTGATGGAGGACTAATTAAACAATAATATGGTTATCGGTGACAATAATATGGATAAATTTAAACATAATATGTTTAAAATTTTTTCTAAAAATAGTTTTGTTAGAGGTGGCTATATTTAAACATGTTTTTTTCTCTGCGTGCATATTCATAAAATATATTTTAGGCTTATAGAAGGTTTATGAAACGAATTTTCTAAGCAACCAGCGAAATGCGCATAGAAACTAGCTTTCCCAAAACAATAAATTTCAGTGTTTTCATTCAAAAATGGGGATTATTAGCACATCATTAATAAACGAATTAATTAAACCTTTTGTTAATCAAAAATGTTTTTTTTTATGAATATGGGCGTAAAATTGTAAAAAAAAATTTTCGTAAAAAAAAAATTAATGTTTTGTGTCAAAAATCGAAATTTTTTTAAAAAATCATTCATTAACACAAATGTATCTAGTTTTAAGTCAACAGTTACAATTTGTTCATTTCACAACAAACAAATACATACATACATTGGCCGTAACTTAACGTTGAATTCTATTTCAACAGATTTGTCCGCAACAGAAAAGAACGAAAAAGGAAAAACAAACCACACATTCAGACTTTCAATTTAACAGAAACAAAACACCTGATTCGAAGCAGAAGAGAACCTTCAAACTAATTCTGCCATAAGTCAATTTAATTGGATTTCCTTTAAATAGTCTTATATGTATAAAACCATACCTGTTAAACCGGAAACAATGTGTACGTTTGAAATATTTTACTTAAAAAATATTAACGGTACTTCTGGAGTGCCACAGGGTAGTCACCTTGAACTACACTCAAAAAAAAATCAATCCATCTGTACTCAAATCAATCCGAAGCGGTATAAAACTTAAGTAAAATCAATAAAACTATTCGTCCAAATATTTTAAATAATGCTAAAAAAAAGATAAAAACATTTTCTAAAAATGCTAAATAAATTTAGTTGCAAAAATGCTAAAATGGCCACACTGACGTGAACACTTACTAGCAGCGTTGAAAAATTCAGTACTTTAATAGTTTTTTCAGTACTTTTTAATTTCAAAAATACCACAATACCACAGCGTTATTTTTTGTACTTTTTTATCCTTTGCGCTTATTAACTTTTAATATGTTACCAGCAATCTTAACTCATCGCTAAACTAAAACTGTGTGAAGTGATAACAGACTTTTGAATCATGTTTTGTGCAAAATCGATGTTGTTGGTAATAGAAATACCACTACACACCGTGCATTATTTAGGTATTCTAGACAGGCTATTGTTGAACGATTTTTAGAACAATGGGAGCCTCTGACCTATTATTTCAATTTAAATAATTTTGAAAGTGGCCATAAAAGTGAACAGAAATTTTAAAACCTGAAACAAAAATGTGTTTCCTTTATTTTGTTATATATATTAAAAAAAATTAACGACACTATTATCGAAATGCAAAGCGAGGACGCAATATTTTGCTATCCAGAATGGAATATTTGTTCTTACAAGTGGTGAGAAATTTTACAAAAAGCGATGCATCGGTATATATATCAGTGGAAAATTTTAATTTAAATGAAACCTTTAAATTATATTTTTGGGGAACTCGATTTTACATATTTTTAGAAACATGCAAAGTTATCAAGCAAATTGTTTATAAATTCAAAGAAAATGCAAAATTATTTTATTTGAGATTTTGCGAACCATTAAGAACTTAATTTTGTTTTGAAAATAATACCTTAAAAATTATTAGCACCTCCACTCCAGAAAATACTGTTTCCTGGAAAACCAATAGCATAATACCATTATTATCAATGTTACTTCCAAGCGAGAAAGAAAACTAGGAAAATATCAATTCTCAATTCCGTGGACTAGTGGATCTTCCAGAAATAAAGCATATAAAAACTGAAAGTATTTCCATTTTTGGAAAAATATAGCAAAAAAAGAACGAATTGGATAAACTAGTGTTCCCTGACAGTTCACTTATTGCCTTTGGAATTTGTTGGATACCACATTCCTCAGAATCAGTTGAACGCATATTTCCAATGCAAAATGCTTTTAAGAGCAAAGAAGATAAATCGATTGCAGATAGAAACTGTTTCAAATTTTATAAAAAAACTAAAGATCTATTAAAATGAAATGATAGTTGCTGTTATAGTTATTATATTTCGTATGATCGCTTAAAGTAAATTTGCTTTATCTATATCACTGCATTAAACGCTTTATTTTTAAACATAAATGTTTTAAACTTTATTTTAGAACTAAGTTCTAAGTATGCAATATATGCATGTAAAAGTCTGAATAATGTAACTTTACAAAAGTAAAAACATAAATAGCCTACCAGTGTAAATTTATGTGTACAAAAATCAAATTCTTAATTTTTATTTAGTTAAAATTAAATTAAATTTTCTTTTCAAAATACTGAAAAAATGTACTTTACGCTATTATAAAATATTATTTACATATTTATCTTTAATATAAATACTTTATGTTTTTAAATACATACATAAATGAATTCTTAAGAAATATTTTTTGCTTCTTTTATTTTTATCAAAGATTGTTTTATTTTTTAACAAGATGTACATTGTACAATTCGGTGGGAAAAAGTATTTTTTAGTTGAAGTTCAGTACCATTTGAAAATTTTAATTTTGTAACACGGCTTACTAGTAACAATTATTGAAAATAAGCAATAATTATCTGTAAATGAACACACCTTATATTGTTTACTAAGAATTGAAAATTGTGAATATTTTTTTTAATAAGTGATATTGTTAATTTTAATAAAAAAAAAACTTTACCGTTTGAAACAATGTGTTATTAATTGATTTAATTAAATATATCTCAGGTTTTGACAATTCCAAACAACAATTCTACTAGTTTAAATTATTTTATTTAAAACGAAAAACGAAAACAATTACAATTTTTTGTTATTTAATTAATATTTTTTTGTAAAAATATATTTTAAAGCAACTAAAGCATTGTTTAAATCAAAATTAAATTTTAAATTTTCTTTCAACTTAAAAAAATAATTGATTCAATTTTCATATTAATTAAATTGAAATACTTTTTAAACATTTTGTTTTCAATTGATAAAAAACTACTGATCATTTTTTCTGTGTAGATTTCTTTTTAAATGTTGAAGTTGTAATACGCATATATTATCTTAAGTATAACCAGTCTCTAAGAAAAATTGTTTAATTAAATATATACGGTCTAATTCATAAAAATTTAATATTTCAGCTTTAATGTTTACAATAGTTATCAAACACTTCTGTTTTATAAACCTTTAATAAAAAGTCTGATTTCTAAAGGCTTAATAGAAGTGGATTAATAATTAAAAGCCTTTATTACTATTGTATTATTATATTGGCAACAACATGTTATTTTAATTGTCATTTATGTCTAGTTAAAATGGATTCTTAAATTATCGTTTTTTTAAATGGTTTTAATTGCACAAATTTATTATACTCGCTAATTCTAGAAATCGAATATACTCCATCCATTGTTATTTTTGCTAGTTTTTATTTTTATAAAACGATTTTATTAAGATTAAGATTTTATTAATTTTTCGCGTTATTATTAAAATTTTATATAAACAAACATTAAAATGTCACTTTATCAAATGGTTACAATAAATATCTGAAATTTATGAAAGGTTTATTAAATGTTTTAAAGGCTATTAAACATTTATAAATACTCTTTTTTCGAGTTTTGCTTTTTAAATGACTTATAAAGCTGCAATTATGCGTTTATGAATTAGATTGATAGTCTGTAAGGATTACATCCATAGCTATAATTAAATAAATAAATACACCTAATTGATGTAAATTGGGCAGTATTTTAAATAGAAAACAGAGTGGAAAAAAACAACTTCATATCCAACGTGCCAATACCCCGGCATCCCGTGCCAAGACCAACGTGACAGTTCTACTCCTCGTTCAACTATTGCCACCTATACAATATATTTTAAATTTAAGTTTTTCCCTTGTGTAAATAGATAATCGTAAAATTTTATCTCTAAAAAATCTTACATACATATTTGTTTTATTTAAGTCAAATATTTGCAAATTTGCTCGGAATAAAGATGATTGCCAGAGTAATTATAAAATTAACTTCAGTGCCCACTAACCTAAATATTGTTTAACTATTGGTAAATACTATTCAAACTGCCACTGCTCTTAAAACAAGCACACATGCAGTATTATTTTAAAGAGAATTTGTTTAAAAATACTGCAAATGTAGGCGAGACTATGTAGGCATAAATGTATGTGTGTGTGACACTGTAAGTAAACAACATGAAATTAACATTTGTGGCTTATGTCAGCAATGACCGCCAATGTACACAACATGACCACAATATATTCTATACACACTCAGTTATAAACCAACATGTGTGTGTTCACAACCATCAACTCCCTGCAGGAAACCTGGGATCCAGTCGCCACTTTGTCGATTATTTTTGGTTTTTGGGGACAGTGTAAGCAAAGCGTCTACACTTTTAGCTGCCATGAAAAAAAAGAGAAATTTCTTGGCAGCTGTTAAACTAGACCTAGTGAAAAGGTTGTAAGCTTTAGCGAAAGTTCGGATATTTTTAATATAATTTCTTTTTATTAGTTAAATTGTTTCAAGAAAATATATGATCGTATTTTTGTTTAATAAATTGTCTTTATGCACTAAATTATTTAATAAAAAATCAAGTTAAACATGTAGGAAGGCCCCAGCCATATGATACTCTACATCAGGGCTACCGTTGCGAATTTTGAAAAAGTTGCACAAAAAGTCGTTTTTAAAACAGACAAAAAACCAACTATAAAAACAAAAAGGAAACGATACAAATGTCTAGGAAATAATTAATTAAAATGCGTTTAAATGCACTTTTGTGTATTAATTTTGAATTTGATTTTCAATAATGTGTTTGTATATCGTTAACTTAGATGCAAACGGACGTAACAGCATTTTAATTTTTTTTACAGGAGAAGCGAACAACTTTACAAAATTAATAGTAAAGAGGCATTCTTGGGGTTTGAATTTTTTTAATAAAGCCGACATTAATGATCGCACGGGTGTAAAAACGAACATGTAGTTTAATAAAACGAACACAAATCATACAAAAACTAAATTTTTGTGAAGTTAAGTCCGTTACCATTTAAGATGGCGATAACCATTAATTGTATATACATTTTACGTTTTATCTTTCTTACTTCGCCTCTGTATTTTCGCACGAGTTCATTACTTGGCATCCAACCTTTTATTTCGGTATCTAGCAAATTTAGAGCTGATAGCATGGACTTGCAAGTTTTTACTATTAACCTGTTGTTTAATTTATTTTCCATTAATCCTTATCTTGAAAAAGGATTTCTGCACACGCATTGCTGTGCACTAAAGTTTATACATGCCCTGCACAAAAAGAAAAACACTCGGGATAAGTTAAGCTTTTTATACTTACTTTGAATACGAGTCGTACTTAAAAATTCAAGTACGAATAACACTAAAACGTACTCACAACAATCCTAAATGGGATAACTTTCGAAAATCATTCCCGGAATTACTTAAAGTAAGTATAAAATTCTTAAACCAAGTATAAAAAAGATTGAACTTTTCGTTGGTACTGCCACTCTGAGAGTAAAATTACAAATTGAACGTTTAATTCTCGTATAACTTATTCAAATTTGTTGTACCCACTACAACAACACCACACAAGTAGCTAAAAAGCGATTGGCTTGTTGTGTGCAGAAAAAACAAAAACAACAGAACAGGAAGAAAACACATTATTTTCATGTTTAACTGCCCGTTCGCCGATATCGAACGTTAACGTTCGCATAGAAAATTACATTTAAAACAAAAACAATTTTTGAAATTTTGTTTTTGTTTTAAATGTTATTTACTATGCGAACGTTAACGTTCGATATCGGCAAACGGGCAGTAAATCTTAATAAATTTAATTTTTTAAACTTTAAAAAGTAAAATTGTCTTGCCTCTAATTTCTCACTTCTCATTTAGTTTATATTCTTAGCTAAATATGTACATTAACAGCCGTATTCATAACGAAAATTTGGCATGAAGTTAGCACAAAGTTTATTCATAATACACTTACCAAACTCTGGCTAACGATTTGCTAAGCTCTTGTCAACAAACTGCCAAACGTTTGCCAGCTTGTGATAAACAGCTGTTTTATGTTGAATAATGTTGTTTGTTTTTTTTTTAATACACGGTTTTTTTTTATTTTAGAGTCCTTTTTTAAATATAGTTTAATTTAAAAACATTTAAAATTTTTATATAAAGAGGGAAAATAAAAAAAAAATGAAATGAAATGACACAACCAGCGATGATTAATGCAAAACGTGTTGCATTTTTGAGTATTATAATGTGGCATCATTAATATTCAGAGTTGATTTATTAAAAGTTAGCAGACGGATAAAATTTGTTATTAATAAACTCTGTGCTAACAAGCTGCTAAGCTTAATCGGCATTCTAGTTAGCAGCTCGTTGTACGTTGTGTACAAACTGTGGCTAACTTTTTGTTATGAATACGGCTGTAAGTTTTTAAAGTAAAAATCATATCAGGCATGGTGGTGGTGTTTTATAATTGGAACTTTGTAAGGTGTGAACCAGGTAAGTAAATTAATTATAATAATATTCTTCTTCAAATTTCAGTTTTAATTTATTTAAAGTACGAATTCGGGATTAAATCAACTTTATAACACTTGACTTAAGTACATTTTGAGATTGATTCAATATCAGTTATACTTAAATCAATCTCATTTTCGGATTATTGTAAATACGAATTCAGGATTAAATCAATTTTATAATTCTTGACTCATGCGCATTTTGAGATTGATTCAATCTCAGTTTTACCTTAATCAATCTCATTTTCGGATTATTTTAAGTACAAATCCGGGATTGAATATGGATAACTTGAGTATTTCGCGATTGAATAATCCGTACTTGAATCAATCTTTCTGTACTTGATTCAAGAAAATCCGTACTCACCGTACTATTGATACCGCTACGGATTGATTTGAGTACGGATGGATTGATTTTACTTTTGGGTGTGCTACTTTATATAAATTAATGTATAATGGTTCATTTAAAGCATTTTTAAGCTTCCTACTGTATGCCAAATTATATTTGTAATTTTAACAATGTACTCGCATGATTTATCATATACCTTCTAACAACTTAAATTCGAAATAAAAGCCTCAGGGTCATCTATAACATTTTCAAGTTCAGGTATAAGATCTGTACATTTAATGTGTTCGTTAGTGGTGAAAAAGTTGGCTTTAAAACGATTTAAATATAAATGCTAATCATCAGAAATAAGCATCGAAATTCAATAAACACAATACAAAAAACAAGTCAAATTCAATACAGTTCAGTAGTTAAATTCGAGTATTTTGATAAGTATATTTGGGCCTTTAGCGTTATAGTCATATTAGTAAAACGTACTAAAATCTTTTTAGTTTTCGAAGCCACAAACTATATAAAAGAACTTAGAATGATATCAATTAATCTTTTTCATTATCTCTACTCCAAAAAAAATTATGTCGTTGGTATCAGGGATGAAATATCATATTATTATTTTGCCTGTTTTGTTACACAGAAGGCAGCTCTGTTTTAAAACCAAAAGCCTGATAGTGCATAGTGCTGCCGCAGGCCAAATTAGCTGGAAAAAAGTCATAACTTTTTTAAAAAGAAGCTAAAAGCATGAAACTTTATAATATCGTATTTCTTGAGAAAAGCATTATTTGTGCAAAAGATGGGCGTTATGGGTATAGTGGACTCTAGAAACTTTTTATATTATTTTTTTTCAGTATAAAATTTCAACGGATTAAACCCTAAGTGGTTGCCTGATTCCCATTTGGACAATTTTTTAAAATTGATGTGTGTAACTAAAGGATGTGACTGTAAGTGAAAAGTGTATTGTTAAAGTTATCGCCGCCAAATGTTATATAAATACCAATAATTATTAGAAATATATGGCATTTAACTCTACTGCGACATCTTTGGTACAGCTGACGCAATTTGTTTTTTTAAAAAACAAATTTTTGATATTATTTATACATCTTCGGAGAAAATTCATGAATGCCTAAACTACATATCTTTAATCTGGCCAGCGGCGGATAATAAAATAGAGCTAAATGATACCGGACGTGTTGCGGATAATGGTACGTCCGGTAGATATGAGGAGTGGCAGCTTTTTAGCGGTCGCAGACAGTCTGCGGATATAAGGGCAGAGTCTTGGAGGGTTTTTTTTTAATTTCTACTAAATTCGAAGTTGCCAGTGATCCTTGTAGCGACGTTGCGCGTCATTGGTGCCACAAAAAAACAAATCCTACAAAAACATCATGCGAAGTCACCTAAATGCATGCTAACTAATAAAATGCATGTTAACTGTTAATCGGTTAACCGATTAATTACTACCCGATTAACTGATCGTTTAATTTAAAATTGGCTTTTTCGATTAAACCAGTTGATTTCATTCGAATAACCGATTAACCGACATAACCAAATTTTTATTTTTTTGAAGAATTATAACATATTTTTAATTATTTGTTTCGTCTTATATACAAAAGGTATGTGTTTAGAAAATATTCTTTCATACAAACAAAGAAGGTGTTCAATAATTATCATTTTAAATGGGTATTTGCTATCAACACCTTTTTGTTTCATGTACTTTTTTATGTATGTGTTTAGTTATTTCCCAGTGGGAAAAAGAAGGGGTACGGATGCCTTCTGGAAGAGCCGAGGCCTTTTATGAGGCATTCTTTGGCAGTTAGATAAGAATTGTAATTGAATCAAAAAAATTTTTAAGCAGGCCTTTAGGAAGGTCTTCTGAGTTTTCTCACTGAGTTTTTTCTTCTCATATTTTGTCATATCAATCTTTTAACAGAATTAACCGAAACAATTAGTAAAGTTAAAATTTAAAAAAAAAAACAAAACAGGACTCTATACGTTTAGAGAAATCCAGGAATAGGACTGAGAAATTAGATATTCTCTATTATGGATTGTTTCCGATTTCTCCAACATCAGCGATAAGTGAAATTTTTTTTTTCCAGGCAAGTTTTATCAAAATTAAAAAAAAAACAGAATCACCTTAATCATAAACATTGAAAACAAATTAATTTTCTAAAAGATTATTTTTAAAGGTCTCCTTAAACTATTGAAATAACTAATAAAATTATTTTACAGCTTATTTTTTAATATTTACATAATATTTATGTATTAATTAAAAAATATGTATTAAATATTTATGAACTTTTTTTTTATTTGCTTGTTTTAGCTCAAGAATTGTTGTTTGTTATGTTACGGTTTTTTTACTAATAAACGCCAAATAATAAATAATTTCTGCTTTTTTATTTATTGAAATTACTTAATTTATAAAAAAAAACTTTATTAATCGGTTAACCGATCAATTACAAAATAAACCGATTGAAACAAAAGCCCGATTTAATGAATACCCTAATTCTAACACCGGTAAAATGCGGGAAATTTAGTCGTTGTTTTTTTTTCTTTTTTTAACGTTTAGCGAACGGGCCCATCTTATGGGTCTGCTGGCAGCCCGAGCACCAAGATAAATGCGAAAGTCCAATCAGCTGCTCATCTTAAATTAAGCGTAGATTAACAAAACCTCATGAGGCCCTATGTTCCAAAAATTTTACTACAACATCTGTTTACTCAACATCTACGTCATCAGGTTTAACTGCAGTAAAAGATTGTTGTACGTTGTGTGTGATTTGCGATAAAAGACAGTGTAAAACATGAAAGGTCTTCGGTGCAAAGCCTATAAAAACTTAATATCTCTTTTGTTCTCATTATAAAATACCATATTTTCAATATCAAATAAATAGTGGTGCTGCTTTCCCAATGATGATAATGAAAGGGTTGTAAGGAATGATGTCACAAAAGGGTTAAAACTATTTTCGGGAGTGGAGTTTGTCTGGGAGCCATTGTCAAATTTGGACGGATCTGTTTAGACGATTTATGTTGCAATAAGATATTTTCGGACCAAATTTAATTTAAATACCGACATAAAGATAGTTTGTGAGCACAAATAATGTTCCTGAAAGAATTTTGAAAATTTAGAATTTTATTTTGTTTTAAATAACATTTTAGTTGTTTTGAAAATTTGTTTAAAATAAAATAATTTAAACTTGTAGAATTGTTATGGGAAATTGTCAAAATCTGAGCTATATCTTATATATAAATCCGGGAACAATTTTTTTGTAATTGATTTTTAAATATCTTATCGTCCACTGATTTTAATGAAACCTGTATCGTTTTAAAGGGTAGATATGCACAATATAAATTTAATTTCTAAATTTTTAGAATAAAAATGTTTAAAAACATTTTAATTTATTTTGCAAACACACGTACACACATGAATTAACGGTGGTTGAAAATTCCAATGCTTTTTGGTAAAAAAATGTACACATGGGTAAAAAAAGTGTATTTTGTTGTTTTCTTAAGATGTGTACGTTTTTGGTGTATATCGCACTGGTTCTCTCTTAAGTAAACGTCAAATGGACGAATTTCGGCCACCGGGCGAAACTAGTTTAATTAAATCAATTACCACATTGTTTAAAACAGCAAAGTTTTTTGATAATTTGTTTAATTAAAATTAAAAACATCATTTATTGGAATAAAAATATTCACAATTTTCAATTTTTAAAATTTTTAGTAATCAATATATGTGACCTTCTCCGAGAAAAGAGTGAATTCTGGAACCTAAAAGGGTGTAGAATAAGATGAAATGAGTTAGATTTTTAATAAAAATAGCTAACCATAACTAACCGTACCAATTCGCATCTCCCAACTGAAGGTTTGTTCACAGTGACAATGCGTTATGAAACTTTAAATGCGTTTTTCTCAAAACTTCATTTTCGCACACTAGGTCCATTTTCTCGGAGAAGGTCACATATAATCATTTTGGTAATAGGTGCAAAATCAACAAATTATTTGCTTCATTCTATGAATTTGGTGATTGAAGAAAGTTTTTAATTTTTTCCGTGAAAGGCTTTGTTCTTATAACAACAATATATTTGATCGACTCAAAAAGTTATTCTGAGTTGATAGGATTTAGGACCAATTATTTAATTGTTACACTTATCAGCATAAACACATAATACCCTCTCCACTATTATGGTGTGGGTATAAATGTTAAAAAAAATGTAGACTAAAAATATCAAAATGTAAATTTTAATCTCTGGCTCCAATGTCTCCATATAGTCCCACAAGAACTTTCCAGTTAATACCAAGGTCAGTTGTATATTTTAACCCGACGTTTACACATGCAAGTGCAAGTTCGGAAAACTCAATACACTCACACATTTTTACTAACACCATAACAGTTTTCGCACTTGCAGCCCAACTTGCAAGAGAATTTGCTTGCAAGTAAATTTCTGAAACTTGCAGCAAGTAAAATGACAAATAAAGAAACAGTGTTACCGTGGATGCCTTTGGTATCAATTTACTAGTACTTAGGGCCATTATTACAACCTAATTATAAAGTTGCTGATAGTTAAATTGAACAATAGCTATCATGTTAAAGTGACCAATAAGTTTTTTCCATTATTACAACTGTCCGGTAAAATAAAAAATGTAATTTATATACTGTGGCAACATTTCAGTATATACCGACTACTTTTGGTTGTTTAAAATACGTAGTGGCAACGACTTAGTAATTTAATATGTCATAAAACTGTCATTGAAGTTACCATATCTTCAGCAGAAAATATGGCATCTTCAAGTTCTTAAGGTTCACTTGTAAAGTTACCATGAGGACAAACCTGATGTTAGCTTATCAGTCACTTTTTAGGTTAATGTTAACTTGCAATAACCGAAAACTATTTATCTGTCAGATAGCATCCTAAAAATAACTATTTGTAAGTTGTAATAATGGCCCTTAGTAATATAACAAATTATGTTTATTGTTGATTTTCTGTGTTTTTAAGAATAAAAAACAAAAAAAAAAAAAACTACTACAAAGCAACACATCTTCATTGTATGTTAAAACATAAATTGCAAGCATTTAAAAAAAAAATTTTAATCAAACTATTTTCTCAAACAATTTTATGATATCGGTAACTACGGCAATACTGGATTCACATATTTTAAAAATAAAAATAATTTTTTCATCAAGATGGACCAAAAATAAAATAAAGAAATAATTAAATTATTTATATATAATATTATTAAATAAATTTCGTGATAACATTAACATAATAATGTTTTTTTAATCCAAAAATTAAGCTTTTTTCATAAGATGTTTTCGCTTCGAGAACATTTGGAAAATATACTTACAACTTACTGTGTAAACACTCAGGTTACTTGCAAGACTTTCGGCTATTTCTTCGACATTTTCGTTGATAATACATATACACTACTTGCAAGTAATTACTTGCATGTGTAAAGGTAGGGTAAATGACAACCATACGCTTAATATCTATAGCAGAAAGCATTGCCTGGGCTACAGTTGGTCAGTAACACTGGTGACAAAGTCAATAGTGAATCAGTACAATTTCACTTTCGACGTTTCCTACAGGGCTGTTCATCGTTTAGTTAATGATTGGAATATGAGTTTTTACATAAATGAAAAGAATATTTGATTAAATTGTGTAATTCTTCAAAATTAATTAAAATTCAATGGCCTTCATTTTTACAACCAGAAGTTCTTGTACTAATAATGGTCCAGAACCTTTTTGGCTATAATTTACTATTTTACACATTTTTTTTTTTTTAAATTTGTTAGTTACAAATAATTTTGAACAAATATGCCACTAAGATGGAATTTTTGCACATTTGGTATTTATAAGAAATTTTCTCAACTTAGTTTCAAAATCACAGTCTTTTTCTACACCCTTCACCGTACTCAGTAAAACATCACTTTTTATTATATTCATAGGAATTGCGGTAAATACACTACTACATATAACTGTATATAAGTGTGTAAATATTAGAGTCTCCACTCGAGAGTCTCCAGAAATTTTTCCGTAATTATATGCTTGCATAATGTGAATAGTCAATTTCGAATAACGAATTACTCGCACAATTTATGTTACTTAATCGATTTAAATAAATTTCTAAGAAAAAATATTTATTGACTTTTTCGTTTAATATAAAATAATTTAAACGTGCAGAATTGTTGTTGGGAATTGTCAATATTTATTTAAATAAATTAACACATTGTTTGAAATGACAAAGTTTTTTGATCACTTTTTTAATTAAAATTAAAAATGTCGTTTATTGAAAAAAAATATTCACAATTTTACAATTTTTAGTAATTAATATAATCATTTTAGTAATAGATGCAAAATCAACAACTTATTTGCTTGATATTATGAATTTGGTAAAAATTTGATGATTAGAGACAATTTTTAATTTTTTCTGTGTACATATGCTAAAAGCAATAATTAAGTATGAAAAAAGTATTGAGGGGAATTGTGAAATTTAGTTTTGCTTTTATGAGCACTTATACTATTAATAAAACAACTAGTTTTAACCTTTATACAAACAGCTACATGGTAGGTAGGTAGGTAGAAAGGCTGGTGTGAAGTCTCCTTCACACCCTCACCCAGAGACCAATACGGTCCATTGTGATGCCTTGTTTATGGTTAAGAAGCTGAAAAAAAAGAAGGTGAAGAGAAACAGCAAAAGAATCAGAAAAGATAAGAACAGATAAGAATAGATGAGAAAAGGAAGTTCCGACCAAACCCGAGAGAAAAGCCTCACTCAACACAACACCAATCCGCCCTATGTGCGGCTAGCTCCCAGTCTCCTGCTGCGCAGCCAGGCCATCCCCATTACGAATCCTATCAGACTCTCGAGCCCACAGCCCGGGACGTCCCCTAATTCGCCTAGGAATCTGCTGCCCAGCCACCTCAGCCTGCTGCCCTGTAGCCTGGGACAGCGGCACAAAATGTGCTCAACCGTCTCCAGCTCCTCCGGGTCCTCACACAACCCGCACATATCCGACACGTCGGATCCTAACCTCATCGCCATCCTGCCTATCATGCAATGACCCGTGATGATTCCTATTATGGTCCTCACGCAGACCCTGCTTCTGCCCAGCAACAACTCCGAGTCGGACTTCCTGAGCTACATACCTGGGTATGTTTTGAATTTTAAAAACGATGTATCTCTGAAAGTGGCTATCAAATCGCTGTGAAATTTCAAGATATCCTCTCTATAAGTGTTTTCTAACATATTCTGATGTTTGAATAAAATCAGACCATGGATGTGGTCATTTTTTCATGCCTATTATACCCTAGAATGTATATGCAAAAATTAAAATAAAAAAATATTGCATGTTTTTTTCATAAGTTTTACAAGTCTGCTAAAACTCCGGTAATTTTAAGTATACATCATTAAAACAAATCAACGTTGGAAAAACACAGATACAAATAAAAAAAAAAAAAAAAACAGCAACAAAACAGAAATGTTCTTAGCAACGCGTAAATTCGCATGTACAAAGTACTTGCATACCTGGGTATGCTTGCGGTTGACGTAAGTTTTCAGCTGTTGACATAAAGGTTAAGCTTTTTTAAAAATGCATAAAAATTAACCAGTTGGGCTCCTATGATAACCTTACCTCAAATACGACAGCTTTATATAAAAAAATCAAGAATGCAACTAGTTTAAAGTAAAAACCAACCAGTAAATTATTAGCTAAATACTACACTCATAAAATTATTACAGTAACTGATTGTAGGTTATTAAATTCGTTTTCCGTAGTGCTAAAATTTAAAAAAAATATAGTTGTTTTACTAATAAATTTATTTTTAACATTTATGTTTGTTATTTAAAAACAAACCAACTACCAAAAAATTCGTTTTTCCGTACTAATATTGTTATGTAGTTTGATTTATTGTCAGTTAAATAAAATTTTTTTAAAGCAATAACTGTTCAATTTTACGGAATATGTTGTTAAATAAAAAAATTTATAAAAAATTTATTAAAATTCTTTTATTTTAAATTAAATATAAATGATCCGTTTCTGAAATAAATTTTTACTTGTTTTAAATTAATTTTCTTTGGGATTTACCTACATAATATTTTGAGTGTAGTAACTTTTCCTGCAGGGAACTGTGTCTGTGTGAAAGATTATGTAAATCACTATAAACGCCAAACTCCATACGTAAGAAATTTCCACTAAGATAGCAAATTTTTCATATTTATTTTCACGTTTGTTGTAAAACTAAATCATCCATGGTAATAAATGTGTTAACCATGCTCTGTCAATTATCGGTTACCTGTTTTAAGTCGGCTGTCAATTTCTTTATTACCTTACACCTTCCAATCGGCTAGATTTTGACATTTGAGATGTCGTTATTTCCGTCTTAAGTCTCCTTGTTTTGGGGAAATTGGATAAGTGTTAGATTTTTGGCGCCAAATAGTAAAACTAAAAAAAAAACCAAAAAAACCTATAGAGTAGATACTTAAAATAAAATAAATTAAAAGGGATTACAAGCATATGGGTAATTCCATGTCAAATCGACCAAGAGTCGGATCCGACCCCTCTCGATTTGAAAGAAATTTGGTGAAAAGGTTCCTTTCATCCTCTACGGAACATATATCCACGAAAAAAATTTAAAAATTTTTTTGGCAAAAGTTCTATCATATTCAAAATGCCATAATTTTGCCGAATTAGCCGAATGTGTTGAGTTTTTTTTTTCAATATCTCAAAAGCTACTCCACATACGAAGATGATTTGTATGTTATTTTAAAGAGAATACTTGGGGCTACAAGCAATATATTAAAAAAAAGTTATTTTTTTTTGAAAAATTTAATATCTGCAAAATATTAAATTTTAAAAATGGACTAAGTCAAAAATCTTATTCTTTATTAGTCTGATTTTTTTTATATAATATCTCAAACTGTTGTTTAAAAATCCTGAAATTTTGAAGGAGGAGTTTTTTTTCCTTCGCAACCTTTAAATAATCATCTCAAAATAAAATTTTCAAATTGTAATTTTCAGCAATAAGTATTTATTACTAAGTCTGATTTTTTTGATTTTAACGACATTCATAAAGTTGCCGTTGTTTATTTATTGAATGTTTTGTTGGCGCTCAATGTGGGCACTTTCAAAGAAAAGTACACTTTTTGTCACGTTACGTTTTCAAGAAATTAAATGAGTTTTATACATTATTTAAGTGAGGTCATTTTTTCTTTGTTTTTTCCTACCGTTCCTGTCATGGCGCCATTCCAGTAAATTAAAATAAAAACTTTATCTTCATCTACCGAAGGAGAGGGTGTTTAATTGAAAAATACTCATATCGACAAATTTATGAACGAACCAGGCTATAAAAATTGGTAAAAAGTATACTTTTATAACGTTTTAACCGTAAATAATTTTATTTTAATTTTTTACATTGAATTATGCTTCAATTCATATAATATTAATTTTTTTCTAGGCTAAGAAAACGCAGTCAGGCATCAACGGTAGGAAAAGAGACAAAGAGAAAAACGACTTCGCTTAAATCTATATACATAAACATACAAAATATATGTGCAAATTAAACGTTCCATGTATGTGATCGCATCACGTGAGAACGGCTAGTGCGATTTGGCTAATTTTTTTTTATTCGATTAGAAATTTTCAGGAGATTTAAAGAAAAACAAATTTTTGGTTAAACTCAGAAAATTAAAGTTTTTTACTGAATTGCCTACTATATAATTATCATTTTATCTAAGCATAAGCTATTTTAAGGGGAAACCTTAAATATTTAATATTTTTCTAACTAAACGCACTGCCTCCTTTTCATGTCTAATTAGTAAATTACTTCCGAACCAAGGCGGGGCAGTCAGCTAGTAATGTATAAAACTCATTTAATTTATTGGATACTTAACGTGACAAAAAGTGTACTTTTCTTTGATATTGAGTTTCAACAAAAAAATGCAACAAATAAGCAAAACAAACCTTATCAATGCCGTTACTTTTTTTGAAATACCTTAAATCAAACAAATCAGACTTAAAATAAATACTTATTGTTCAAAATTATATGACTAAGTCCATTTTTTAAATTTAATATTTTGCAGATACTGCATTTTTCAAGAAAAAAAATTTTAATATATTGTTTGTAGCCCCAAATATTCTCTTTAAAATGACATATTAATCATTATCGTATGTGCAGTAGTTTTTGAGATATTAAAAAATAAGCAACACATTCGGCTAATTCGGCAAATATGACATTTTGAATATGACATAACTTTTGAAAAAAAATTTTAATTTTTTTTCGTTGGAATATGTTCCTTATATAATGAAAGGGATCTTCTCACCAAATTTCATTCATATCAAAATGGGTCGAGTCCCACTCTTGGTCGATTTGATATGGAATTACCCATATATATAAGTTATCAGCCACGTTTTGCAAACCGAATACATACGACAGAAATTATAATCAAATTAATTTTAAAAAAGATCCTGTTTTGAAAGTTTAAAAAAATCCCTTTTATATACTTCATACTTTGAGTTCTTACCTCTACCAGAAATTTTCTTAAAATCAGGAAAGTATACGGGGATTTTTAAAAAAAATTTAACAGAGAATCTCCATCGATTTAAATTTTACTCGATTTCCACAAATAATAAATTTGGTATAAAATGTTTTACATAACTGGCTGGCAAACCGGTACTAAAAATCAAAAATGTAATAAATAAATAAAAAATAATTTAAAAATATATCAAGACTATGTTGAATACCCGTTTTAAGTTTTACAGGCAGGCCACAATTTCAAATTATACACCGAAATTAAGTTAATGGATCCCGTCTTCTACTAAACCTTATGCATGTATTAAACGTTGACTTTCAGAGCAGTTTGAAGCCGAGTGTTTGATTTTTTTAATTTTTTTTATGTTTAACTACATATTTGTTTTATCGTTTTTTTTCTTTTTTGTTTATTTATGCAGGGTGTTTTTTATAGAGGTATACAACTTTTAAATGGCATAAAACCAAGATTATTTTTTTAATTGACTTGAAATTTAATTGATTCGAAAGACAATCTTCTTGCAATCTTATTATTTAAATATGACTTCTGGCATATGATCGCCACGACAGGCTCGGACGTAGTCTAATCTGGAGGTCCAATTTTCGATGACTTTTTCCAACATTTGTGGCCGTATATCGGCAATAACCCGGCTAATGTTGTCCTCCAAGTGGGCAATTGTTTCGGGCTTATCGGCGTAGACTAGGGACTTCACATATCTCCCAAGAAAATAGTTTATCGGCCTTTAATCGCAAGATCTTAGAGGCCAATTCACCGGTCCGAAATTTGAACCTAAATCAATTGTGCCACGAGCTGTGTGACATGTTGCGCCGTCTTGTTGAAAACATAGCTTCTGCACATCATGGTTGTTCAATTGATGAACGGAAAAGTCAGTAATCATGGCTCTATAGCGGTCACCATTGATTATAACGTACTCACCCAGGAAAAACTTTTTGAAATTTGGTAATAGGTAGTAGTTATTTCATACATAACCTGGTAAGTAGTTGTCATTACAATTGTCATTATTCTGAAAACCTCAATAAGTAGTTACTAGTAATGACCTGAGTAAGTACTATTATTTGCACAACTGAATATTTGTTTACTAATAACCAGCTCAATAACTACATACTAGTTGTGTTGTTTTCAGTATTGAATATTTACTTGCTTGTAACGAGCTCAATAACTACTTATTAGGTCTATTAACTAGCGCCAATTTTTTAATTTTACAATTGGCTTTAATCAAAAATATTCGAAGAACTTGTTTTAAGCAATTTAGGTATTATAAAAATATTAGAATTATGCCTGTCACTATGTCAGTGGACCTGTTTGACTCTTTAAATAAGTATATGGTATTAACGTAAGCGTAAAACCATATATATATAAATCGGCAAAGGAAAAACAGTTAATGTATGTCACTTTTCTCCTCTATTTGTCCACCGAACTGAACAAAAAATACAGCATTTTAAAGAAGTGCACAAGTGCATTTGATTAAAATCTGTTCAATTCAAGTTCGATATAAAAAAAAAACACATAAAAAATTAAATAAAAAATATGTTTTTTTTTTCAATTACACAAAATTTTTTCTGTCAACAAATATTAAATACAAGAAATAAAAATAAAAAAATATAAAATATACTGCGGTGTGAGGTGTTCGTAAACAGGACATTAGACTACAGAGGGCACAAAAAATCATCTTTTAAGTAAGTTTTAAATATTGAGGTGTTATAATTTCGTATCATTGCATGTAATAAATTTATTATTTTTCAGATGTAATAATTGAACAAAACCAGACTTAATGCATTGATATGGTAGAATTTTATTTAAAGTGAATTAATGTTCACTATTGAGTTTTATTATTAAGACTGACTTTATTTTTCCATAATCATATTCTTATATCTAATTTTACAATTTTTCTTAAATGTAAACAATTAATAATTTTTTCACAATAACTTTAAACAAAGAATAAATCCAATTTTATTGTAACCAAAACACAAGACAATTTTTCTGAATCAAATGGTTACATTTGATTCGCATAAATTCTATTGAAATTTAAATCTTTCTTTAAATGTAAACAATTACTAAATTTTTTACAATAACTATAAACAAAGAATAAATCCAATTTTATTGTAACCAAAACACAAGGCAATTTTTCTGAATCAAATGGTTACATTTGATTCGCATAAATTCTATTGAAATTTAAATCTTTCTTTAAATGTAAACACAACTTAACTGAAATCTTATAATTGCTTCAAATGTAAACAATTACAATCCAAGCGCTTAGATTACAACTCGGTTCTTGCTGCTTTTTGTTAAAGCAGCAATTGGTTGTTTATCTTTGGGTAAAACTTCCCCGGACGAAGATTCGTTCCCCAATTCTGAAGGAACTTTGGGAAACGAAATAACTGTTTTATTTACAGTTCTCTTAGATTTCATTTTTATAATAAAATGTGATAGAATAACAATTATTATCAAAGTAATTATAATATAAAAAGTTATGTTGACATCATTTTGGTTTTCTTTCACTTCCTTTATGAACTTGGTATTTTTAATATGTTTATAAGTCAGATCCTCTAAAGATAGACTTTCTTTGAAATTAATTTCTATTTGCTTGGAAAAACTTGGAATTATTACATTATTTTCATAAACCTTTCGGTCATACCATTTATCAAAAATATTTATTTCACATGAATCTATTTTTATTAAGAAATGCCCGGTAAGTATAATAGGTATATTGTTACAAGATTGATTAACGGTCACATTTTTCATATTAATAGCAAATAGCAGGTCAGAGCCTACCTCAATTATGGCTATCATTGGATTCTTTTGGTAATCACAAAACATTTTCTTGTTATTTAATACATTTTCAATACAATTATCTTTTAAAGCAGTAAGGTTGTTCTTAAAATTAGTTTCAAAATATATTTTATTATCTTTTGAAATGTATCTTTTTTCATTTTGTCTTAATTCTAAATTATTATTATTTGGGATTGGTTGGATATATAAGGAGTCATATGATTCTTGGGTGAGTTCAGGAATTTGAATTATTAAAAGTATATTTCTGTTCTTAGTCGCTATTGTCATTTTTATGTTTTGTAATTTTTCGAAGGTAATATTATATTTAATCATTTCCTCATCGGTCAGTATATTTTGACTCAAAAGTCCTAGCCTTGATATTAGTATAATTCCTTCTACCTTGTCAATTATTCTTTCGAGCTCCGTAATTTGAAAATTTAAATGTGTCCTTTGGCTTTCATGTCTTTCATCAACTTTTTCATTATTAACATTTATGTATTCTAAATAATTTTTCTTCGTTTGTAATTTATATAAATTTGAAAGTTTTGCTAGTTGTTCATCGAAATGTTGATTTATTTCAATTTGACTGTTCGATTGTTCGATAAGATTGTGGGTATTTGTTTCTATTCTCTGTAATGCTTTTTCTATATCCTTTCTGTCTTCATCGTCCATTGTTCCGTATAAGTATTTCATTCCTGTACCGAAAAGATTTATAAGACCTCTCTTTTGTCGATGAGGTGTAAGACTTTTTAATGATGTTCTTAAATGCTGTATTTTATGCCTAAGAAATTTATCGTTTAATTCTGTTACGTTGCTAGCTAGATCTTCAACATATTTTTCATATTTTGTAATATTAAATAAATGTACAATGCTGCAATATTTTTCGACCAAATGTTTCTCTCCCGATTTTATCACGCTGAATCCACTTCCTATAGTTAGGTCCCTAAAATCAACTTCTTGACAATGCGTCACACGGATTACGAGCATTGTTAACACCATTGTTAAGATTTTCTGAAATCCCATCTTCGATATAGTTGTCCGTGGGATCAACCAGAACGTCCAAGGATCTGAAAGTATTTTTGGCACGTATTAATTGGTCTTTATAAACCCTTTGGTTTTTATTTTGATAATTTTTATCGTCTATTTTCTTTAATGTCACCTTTTCGTGTCTGGTATCGATTTTATGGGCCCTAAAGTCTTTTTTAAAATATTCATTAACTTCTTGATCTTTGCGATTTTTGTTTAGGTATGCAAGATTTTTCTCCTTTCTTTCTTCAATTGTTTGTCTAATTTTTTGGTTTTCTAAGGGATTATTACTAAAATGAATTTCAACAGGCTTTCTACGTATTGTTAAATGGAAAGTGTTGTTATAGATAAAATTAGCTTGAATAGGCAAATCTACATTATAGACAATATCTGAGGTTTCCTCTCGCTTTCTTAATATTCTTATATTTTCATTTAAGTTAATATGAAACTTTTCTATGTCGGAATTTCCAGTATGTCTATAAGGAGTTGTAAAGTGAAACTCTATATTATTTTCATTGTCCAAAATAAGTTTTTTGGGGGTCTTCATTAAATTAAACAGTATTGTAAAATGTTTAATTAAATTAAGCGGTGTTCGTTCTTCAATTTTCTGAATTAGAGCATATTTGGAAAATTTATCAATTAGTGTAATATATGAATTTTTTGAGTCCATGTACCAAATGTCTGTATGGTAAATTTCATGTGGCGATAATGGGGTTTCTGTTTTTTCGAATGGTAATTTTAAGGGCCTTCTTTCAATTTTATAATTGCATATATCACAGTTATTTATAACTTTAGATATTTCTTTTTTCAAATTGGGGTAATAGTACTTTTGCTTAAGCTCTAAAAACGTCTTATCAATACCCGGATGGTTATTTTCATATTTGTGATGTCTCATAATTATTTCTAATAAATCTTGCTTCTCTACATTCTCTAACAGAGTATATGTTCTATATACTTTAAATTTTTTAATATTTTTCAATTTCCTAACTTCCTCTTGAATCATAAGGTATAAATCCTCAATATTACAGAAGATCACCAAATTTTCTTCTTTCTTAATTAGAGCTATTATTTTTCCTAGAACTTCCTTAAAATCATTTGAGCTTACTGCAAATTTATATATTTTTTTATTGAATTGAGTTTTTTCCTCATATGAGTCTTTGTCTTGTTTCTCAATTAATATTTGTTTGTTCGCAAATTGAAGAGGGCTTTCTGTTACGGGGATATGATCAATTCCATCATCGTGGGCGCTATGCACAGTTGGAATCGGTGATCCAATTCTATTTCGATTTATAATTTTTTCTACTTGGTTTTCACAAACCTCTCTTTCTATTACCTTAATATTTAATTTTTCACCTTTATGAATGCGCAAAAAATGTCTTTTTACACCTACCCTGCTTTCAAAATTTCTTTTACACAAGTTACATTGAAGAAGTTGTTTCCCATGTTTTTGCTGAATATGTTGTTCTAAAATAACTTTTCTTTTATAAACTTTCTGGCACACGTTACATTCGAAATAATTTATTTCTGCAGATTTTATATTTATTCTTGAAAGAGCATCAGCTACCTTATTTTCTTTGCCTTGTACATGTTGGATATCAAACTCATATTCATTGAGTTTAATTTTCCAACGAACCAATTTTGAATTAGGTTCTTTCAGTGAAGACAACCATACTAATGGCCTATGATCAGTTTGTAATCGAAACTTCCTACCATAGAGATAATGTCGATATTGTTTGCAAGCCCACACTATGGCTAACAATTCCTTTTCAATTGTGCTGTAATTTATTTCATGTTGATTTAAGGTTCTTGAGGAAAAGGCCAGTGGTCCATTTTCCTGAGACAAAACTGCACCCAGCGCAAAATTGCTTGCATCCGTGGTCAGTACAAATTCTTTATTGAAATTTGGATACCTTAAAACCATATCGGATGATAATATTTTCCTCATTTTGTTAAAAGCTTCCTTATAGTCGGAGTCATTTTCATTGATCTTCTTGTCCTTTTTGAGCCTCAATGTGAGAGGTTTTGCAATTTTTGCATAATTTTGTATAAACTTTCTGTAATACCCACTCATACCTAAAAATGATTGCAATTCCTTAACCGTTTTTGGTATTGGGAAACTTTTAATACACTCTATTTTTGTAGGATCTGGTTTAATACCATCAGTAGTCACTATGTGACCAAGGAAACTTGTTTCTTTTTGTAAGAAATCACATTTGTTTAAAGAAACCTTTAAGTTGGCTTTTTGTAATGTATAGAATATTTTGGCTAAATTATCCATATGTTCTTGTAAAGAAGTTCCAAATACCAATATATCGTCCATATAAATTACGCATATTTTATTTATGTATTGCCTTAATACATTATTGAGCATTCTTTGGAATGTGGCTGGAGCGTTTTTCAACCCAAATGGCATACGTCTAAATTCGTAATGACCGTCGCTGGTTGAAAAGGCGGTTTTTTCTTGATCGTTTTCATCAACCTCTATTTGGTAAAAACCCTTTGTCAAGTCCAGTGAAGAGAAATAATTTGCCCTCCCTAGCTTATCCAGAACGTCTTCGATGACTGGTATTGGGTATTTGTCTTCTTTGGTCACCGCATTTAGTTTCATATAATCAATGACAATACGCCATTCTTTGTTTCCTACTTTATCTTCCTTTTTTGGGACTACCCAAATAGGAGAATTATAGGGTGAATTACTAGGTACAATGATACCTTGTTCTAACATTTCATTCATTTGTTTTTGAACTTCATCCCTGTGTATCTCAGGGTATCTGTAAGACCTTGTATAGACAGGTTGTTCGTTATTTGTTTGGATTGTGTGTTTGACCTCATTTGTAAACGTTAAGCTGTCCCCCTTTTTGTAGAACACTTTTGAAAATCTCGCAATTATATTTGTTTAGGCACGAGAACCCTACATATTTTGCAGGGCATGAAAACCCTACATGGGTTACAATAGCGAGTACATTTACTCGTCGTTTTTTCTTTTTAGCAGCAGCGGGCAGTTGAACTCTTTTGTTCTTAAAAACCTCACAGTCAGTGAAGTGCCTTCAGAGTGAATTAAACTTTTTCCTTCAAGCTTAATAAATAAGCGAAACTATTACTTTTGTTTAAATAAATAATTGTGATAAAATAAAATAAGAATAAAATCTTTTATTAACAAAGTTGGTGGTTTCTTGTTCGACGAATCGTTTGCAATATTTTTATTCGTTTATCTATCTACTTAAAATTGTGATAATTTTTACCCCAGGAAACGAAACGTCCGGCACGTCGTTTATAAAAGCAAACGGCACTACTGGATTATTTTTTTGTGCGTTTTATACAACCCGTGACAGCTGTATACCAGGGCCCACTCAACTTGACACCGCAATTTCATCCAGACCCCCTATCTGGGCTACTACTGGCAACTTTACACCAGCCCCCATTCATCTAGATACCAGCTCCACCGTAAGTACCATCCAATATTCTTTACGTCCATCTTTTACCCCCGTGTACCCATACATTTTGGTCCTTCGAGCCGGATCCGGGTCATCCATAACCCGGGAAAATCCTCCTGACACTTTCATAGTGTCACATAACCCTACAATCCCCCTGTGGAACACTATAACATTTTACCCCCTCGCGGCACAACGTGCTAATTTTTAATGCCAGAAAAGAGGATACATACATAAGTACATGCACATAAGTATGTACATATCGTGGCTTTAACGGTCTCAAATAAGAACCGTTAACATACAAAAAAAATATAAATTTTTAAAATTTTTTAAATCGAACAAAAAAAAACCAAATTATTTTTCCCCCCTCGCAACTACCTATCATGTGTCATCTTTCTCAAAATCATCATACGAAAAAGTAACGGTCGCCTAAACGTTTAAAAGGAAAAAAAAATCGTATGAAGTAATTCTGCATTTACTTGCATACGCCAAAAAAATATAACAAAATAATATGAGAATAACTACATACGTACTCATGTACGATTTGCATTTATTCTCATAAACCAAAAAACCACCACCAAAAATTCAAACCATACATACATACATACATGCATACAGCGAAGTACACCAACAATCATACCTACTCATCAGAAGTAGCAACAGTCGGTCTATTAAAATATTACAAAACCAGTTTGTACCGCAAAACAAACTAGCAAGATCTACAAGCAATCTCATCATACGTTTTCCCCCCACGCAATGCTTGGACCATTGTCACCTTCATAAGCATCAGCATATAGAGTTGACAAACAAACAGAATACACAAGAAAAATACCAAATTTAAGTAAAAAAAATTGAGCTGCACTTGCTGCTTGATATTCAAGGTTAATATCAGTAAGCATCTCTTGTGTTGTTGTAATCGTCAACTGCATTTGATTCCCTCTTGCTAATAATAATATTGTTCATCTCGCATATTTTACGCAGTCGATCAACTCGTTGGTTTTTAAATTTGATGAGAGAACAAATCAAAAAAAAACCAGACGAATAAATGTATGTATGTACGGTGTGTAACATAAGTACATGAAAATAACTAGGTCACTGGGATAAATTGAATTGTACATAAGAACTTATATACTAACAGCTGGATACGAGGGCAGCTCGAAAAATCATTGGAATTTTTAATACAATTACCATTATAATATTTATTATTGAAATAAATGCCTACGTTATAAAATAAAATGCACATATGAAAATAAATAAATTACCATAAAGCCCACGACACATGATAACCCCTTTGCTGCGAATTTATTATAACCCCCTATATACTTATATTATACATATAATAACCATTTAAAATTCTTTAAATTTTAACAACTACCTTTCATTGGTCGCTTTTACGAAGCACCTCTGAAAATTTATTTAAACTTTTTAATAATAAATTAATTATTGGAATTTCTTTTAAATTTCTTGCAAACAGTTTTTAGTGGTCGCTTTTACGAAGCACCTCTGAAAATTTACTTAAACCTTTTAATAATAAATTAATTATAAATTAATTTTAAAAAGTTTCTTAAAAAAAAAAAAAAAAAATTTTTGCAAATAGTTTTCATTGGTCGCTTTTACGAAGCACCTCTGAAAATTTATTTAATAATAAATTAATTGAAAATTAATCATTAAAGTTTCTTTAAATTTTTTTTTCAACTATTTTCATCGGTCGCTTTACGAAGCACCTTTGAAAATTCCTTTAAATTTTTACCAACTATTTTCATCGGTAGCTTTCACGAAGCACCTTTGAAAATTTAGTTAAACTTTTCAACGATAAATTAAACCGTAAAATTTTCTTAAATTTTTTGGCCATAATTTCTCATTGGTCGCTTTTACGAAGCACCTTTGAGAATTTCTTTAAATTTTTTCCAATAATTTTTCATTGGTCGCTTTTACGAAGCACCTTTGAAAGTTTCTTTCAATTTTTTCCCAATAATTTTCATTGGTCGCTTTTACGAAGCACCTTTGAAAATTTCTCTAAATTTTTTTTTTCCAATAATTTTCTTTGGTCGCTTTTACGAAGCACCTTTGAGAATTTCTCCAAATTTTTATTCCCAATAATTTTCTTCGGTCGCTTTTACGAATCTCCTTTGAGAATTTCTATAAATTTTCTCCAATAATTTTCTGTGGTCGCTTTTACGAAGCACCTTTGAAAATTTCTTTAAATTTTTCTCCAATAATTTTCTTCGGTCGCTTTTACGAAGCACCTTTGAAAATTTCTTTAAATTTTTCTCCAATAATTTTCTTCGGTCGCTTTTACGAAGCACCTTTGAAAATTTCTTTAAATTTTTCTCCAATAATTTTCTTCGGTCGCTTTTACGAAGCACTTTTGAAAATTTCTTTAAATTTTTTCTCCAATAATTTTCTTCGGTCGCTTTTACGAAGCACCTTTGAAAATTTCTTTAAATTTTTTCTCCAATAATTTTCTTCGGTCGCTTTTACGAAGCACCTTTGAAAATTTCTTTAAACCCTTTTTTCTCAATAATTTTCTTCGGTCGCTTTTACGAAGCACCTTTGACAATTTCTATAAATCTTCTCAGATAAATTTACTGGTCGCTTTTACGAAGCATCACCGAAAATTTACCTAAATATTCTTAAATAAAAATTTCTTAACATTTTACAATTTTATAAGCCCATTCACCTGAGGAAAAATGGCATCGGTACAAAATGTCATACGGTTTTCTGATCGTGTGGTCGAATTCAAAACCTACTTTGACGGTCTAAAGGTAGAATCGCACACGCGACACACCCTCGAGGCTTACGAAAAGCAAATCGACCGTCTCTGGGCAAGTTTCGAGTCACGTTATGAATCTGCGATGGAGAATTATGAAACCATAAAAGAAGAGATCGATGTGGAAGCTTTAAAAGGGCGTTTTTACTCTACCTATGGCAGCCACACAGCTGTGGTTGCAAAGATCCTCGAACTCCGAGAGGCTCTTCAAGCCAATGCCCAAACAGCCTCCTCCTCGAATGATAGCAACCGCGATATGACCTCACACATTCCTTTACCCCCCTGCGATACCGAAGTCCAAAGCAAACTCACCTGCAAGGTATGTAAGGGAAAACATCATTCGCTGCTTCATCGCGTAGACGGGAAGAAAACACCAAATAGTAACAATAACGTTAAAAGTACCCCCGTTCATCAAAATAACAACCCCCTTCCCGCTTTAGATGTGACTCCTTCTACTTCGTCCCAAGCAACAAATGGAACGCTGCAATCGTTTTCAACTAACCTGGGACCCACCACACAGTCTGTAGTACTTGGTACAGCGTTAGTCGACGTCTACAATAACGACCTCAAGTGTACGGTTCGCCCGCTTATAGACTCCCCCTCGGAGGAGACATTCATTCCGAGGGAACTACAAGGACATCTTGGTCTTTACACCAGTCCATCAGCAGTCCAAGTCCATGGGTTAAGTGACTCCGTGACTGCAACTGCAACCAAAAGTTGTCCCGTCAAAATCGGATCTCCAGTTGACAAATCGTTTGAGGTTTCTTCGGATGCCTTAATAATAAATAGACTTACCGGTCACCTTCCCTACTACCCCTCATCGACATTAAACGATAGTAGTTTCTCCAATTTGCGATTGGCTGATACTTATCGTCACAGTTGTCGTGAGATAGATCTGCTGCTTGGTGCAGACGTCTACCCAAAAATTACTCTGGACGGTCTACAAAGAGACACACAGCAATCCTTGCTTGCCCAAAATACAGTTTTCGGGTGGATTATTACGGGAAAGGTACCCGCACACCCGTGCGAAAAGGCGGTTTTATCGTTTTTTAGCTCCATAGAATTGAATAACCAACTTCAGCGTTTTTGGGAGCTTGAGGATATCCCGAGGAGGAAAACGTCCTCCCCGGAGGACGCATACTGCGAAAATTTGTACACATCCACTACGTACCGAAATAAAGAAGGTCGATACGTCGTTTCACTCCCTTTTAAGAAATATTACCCCGAAAAATTAAATATTGGGCCCTCTCGAAAAATTGCTTTCTCCCAGTTTCTACGAAACGAGGCGAGATTAAGCAAAAACCCCCAACTTAAAAATGAATACGACCAGGTCATCAAAGAGTACTCTACTCTAGGTCAAATGACCAAAGTAACTCCCATAAATGGTGACAGCGGCACTTACTATTTGCCCCACCATGCTGTTTTAAAATCCGACAGCACCACAACAAAATTGCGCGTGGTATTAAATGCCTCCAGCCCCTCATGGACAGATTCCACCATCGTGCTGGCATGGTTAAGAAAACCGGCTCACAAGTGGAGGACGTTCGGCGAAAATCGAGTTTCGTCTATAATCGAAAAAGTAGGAAAGGATTCGTGGTCTCATGTTGAATCCAAAAGTAACCCCGCTGACTTAGCGTCACGTGGCGTTACCATACGTGACTTGTCATCTAGTGAGTTGTGGTGGCGTGGGCCTGCGTGGCTAAGACGTCCCCCTTCAGACTGGCCATCACGAGAAAAGGAGTTTGATACGGAAGAAGACAGTAGACTAGTTCATGCACATACAACTTTCATAAAGCCAGACGATATTCGTGAGAACTTTTCAGACCTACCTCGAGCGTTAAGAGTTATAAATTATATATTCCGCTTTTACCACCGCACGAGAGCTAAATTGACAGTGGAAGAGATAAGTCGACAAGAGCTGTCGGCCAAGGAAATAAATTCCGCTAAAAATCGTCTAATAGTCGTCTGTCAAAAATCGCACTTTAGCGAAGAATACTCACAATTATCTGAAAAGAAACCTCTGTCCCGAAAAAGCTCGCTTCTAACTTTTAACCCCTTTCTCGATTCCAACGGAATTATGCGAATAAATGGTCGTTTAGCGGACTCCCCTACCCTGCGTTATGACGAACGTTACCCCATTTTATTGCCTTACCATGCGCGCTTCACCAGATTGTTTCTCACGTATCTACACAAACACACCCTACATGGTCAAAATGCGCTTTTACATCGCTTGACGAGACTACGCTACTACGTCCCCAAACGCAAAATGTTGGTCAAAACTATTTTATCCCAATGCGTAACATGCGTGAGACATAAACGCCAAATTGGTCAACAGATCATGGCTGCTTTACCCCCCGAACGTGCAAGTTTATCACGCCCCTTTTATCACACCGGCGTTGATTTCGCGGGACCCTTTGACATAAAATCTTATGCGGGTCGGGGCTGTAAGGTCACTAAAGGATACGTGCTGGTCTTCGTATGCTTTTCAACAAAAGCGATCCATCTCGAAGCTACCGGCGATATATCCACACAAGCTTTTCTTGCCGCCTTTGCTCGGTTCTTTTCGCGACGAGGCACCCCCCACGAGATGTACTCCGACCATGGCACCGCTTTCGTAGGCGCTGCTAACGTCCTCCATGACGAACACCAACATTTATTGTCTAAGCTACAAAAGGGTCTTCTCTCTCAGGATGGTTTTACTTCAGTCGACTGGCACTCCATCCCCCATAGAAAGGACATCGTTAAGCGTCACCAGTACTGCCGAAACTGCCTCGCCCACTCCCATTGTCTCAAAAACTGCCGCAGCAGTGAACGCTGTCACGACTGCAATGGACAACACCACACTCTCTTTCATCAGCCTGAAATCATCAGAGCAAACGAGCAATTGAGTCGAGCAGGTGACACCTACGCTCCCAAAGGGAGTTCGGAAAGTTCGGAGTTCATCAAGCAACATATTTTTCATCAAGCAACATATTTACATTTTTACTTATATTAAATAATGAAATTATATCTGAATTTATTTTTTGACATGTATGATAATTTTATATTTTTACCTCCCTCACTTTGCTATTGAATTGTACTTATTTTGCATCTCTATGTTAGAATTCAACTGCTTGTCCGTTGTTAAGAAAATTAGACTTGTAAACCTACCCTCGTTGTTATCTTAGGATATAACAAGGGGGGCGGGATGTTTAGGCACGAGAACCCTACATATTTTGCAGGGCATGAAAACCCTACATGGGTTACAATAGCGAGTACATTTACTCGTCGTTTTTTCTTTTTAGCAGCAGCGGGCAGTTGAACTCTTTTGTTCTTAAAAACCTCACAGTCAGTGAAGTGCCTTCAGAGTGAATTAAACTTTTTCCTTCAAGCTTAATAAATAAGCGAAACTATTACTTTTGTTTAAATAAATAATTGTGATAAAATAAAATAAGAATAAAATCTTTTATTAACAAAGTTGGTGGTTTCTTGTTCGACGAATCGTTTGCAATATTTTTATTCGTTTATCTATCTACTTAAAATTGTGATAATTTTTACCCCAGGAAACGAAACGTCCGGCACGTCGTTTATAAAAGCAAACGGCACTACTGGATTATTTTTTTGTGCGTTTTATACAACCCGTGACAGCTGTATACCAGGGCCCACTCAACTTGACACCGCAATTTCATCCAGACCCCCTATCTGGGCTACTACTGGCAACTTTACACCAGCCCCCATTCATCTAGATACCAGCTCCACCGTAAGTACCATCCAATATTCTTTACGTCCATCTTTTACCCCCGTGTACCCATACAATATTCTTGAGTAATCGCTTTTCTTCATTGTTGAGGTGCCCTGTTCTCAACTGATCTACTATTCCCAATTCTTCCACATGATACAGTTCGGGCAAATCTTCTATTTCTTTTAGATGTTTAATTGGATGTTCGCTTTCATCCTGACCCTCAAAGTATAGAGGTAATTCTTGACCGTTAATTATAATAGATTGTGTTTTATAATTAATGATCGCATTATTATTTTTTAATAATCTAGATCCAAATATTCCGTTGAATATTGGATGAAAACTAAGGATTTTAAAAATTTCGTCTTTTTCCAGGCGAACTTGTAAAGAATTCTTAGAAATATTGGCTTCTTCGTTTATTACCAGAAAACCTGAAGCGGTTTTGATTCTCTGGGGTTCTCTTAATGTTTTTATAAAATTAGTTTGACAATGACTTTTTTCTAAAATATTTTCTGTTGACCCAGAATCGATTAGGATTCTTGTGGTTCGTGTCCTTCCCCTGAATAAAATATAGGGGAGTCTAAATTCGGTGGATCCTCCGCTTGAGAGGCCGTATATTGAAAATTTTGCAAACGTAAATTCTGTTCGTTATTTATATAATGGTTTTGTCTGTGAGTCTGTCCGCTAACCTCCATTGGTTCTATCTCATCTAACCTCATCCTACTTGGAAAATTTGTGTTATTATTAGGATTTTGGTATCTGTGATTTTGGAATGTATTACTATAGTGTGGATATCTATTTGGGTTAACGTTAGGATTTTGGTATCTGGGGTTTTGGGATGTATTATTATAATTTGAATACCTATTTGTGGTTGGAACCCTATGGTTAGATGGGTTTGTATTTGGGTTTACGTTAGGATTTTGGTATCTGGGGTTTTGGGATGTATTATTATAATTTGAATACCTATTTGTGGTTGGAACCCTATGGTTAGAGGGGTTTGAATCTGGGTTTCTGTTGGGATTTTGGGATTTTGGTTTTTCATTTATAATTAAGTTACATTGTCCTAACTCATGAAGTGCCTTTTCCAGAGAATCTGGTTTTAGTGCACAAAGAATAGTTTTTAAATTAATGGGGAGTTTATTAATAAAAGTTTTTAAAGCAACGTTATTATTATGACCGATTTCAGCTACGTTGCCATCCAATCTCTGCCTTTGATTTAAAAATGACAGTTTGGTTTGTATGAAGTTATAGAATTGGAGGACATCCCCTCTATATTGGGCGCCCCTTAATTCTTCATAAAGTTGTTCGGCAGAGGCCAAACCACCAAAATTTAGCTCCAAAAGAGATTTAACCTCATTCCATGTATTAAGATGAGGATGAGTCTCCAGAACCAGTCTGGCCCTTCCGACAACCTTGTTTTTAATTATTGTTAAAAACATCCTTTGTGCTGTTGGATTATAATCCGACATGCACGAAACTACATTATCTATCCCTTCTAAAAAGGGATATAATTCTTTTTCCATCAAAGTTAGGCATTAAACTTAAAAATTAAAGGGGATCTATATCTCTAGCATAATTCATTTCTACTTGCTGTTGTTGTTGATATTGTTGTTGTTGTTGTAATACTTCTTCCTGTTGCATTCTCCTGTTTTCGTCAAACAGGTTCCTTCTATGCCTTTTCCCAAGGTCCAGAGTTAAGGCTGCCCAGGCAAAAATTCGTTGCCCGGTGACTTAGTGGTGAGAACAATTGTTTTCTTCTGTACCGCTGCCCAAGCAAAATTCGTTGCCTGGTGACACAATTTATTATTATTTTTGGTCACTTTTTGTTCAATATTAGTAAGTATTTCTTAAAAATTCAAGTTGTATTTTAACATTTATTCATTTTTATTGAAGAATAATAACTAATTATTTTGTTATATAGCCGTCCAGGGACCCGCTTGTTAGGCTGGTGTATGTCAGGCTTTGTTCATTAACAATTTAAGGATTAAAGACTGAATTTTATTAAGAAGAATATTTATTATTTAATTTTTTCTTCCTTTAGGTTACTTTTATTCAATGTTGTTAATTATTTAAAATTTAAGTTATATTTTAACATTTATTCATTTTCATTGAAGAATAATAACTAATCTTTTATTATATAGCCGTCCAGGGACCCGCTTGTTAGGCTGGTGTATGTCAGGCTTTGTTGAATTAAAATTTAAGAATTAAAAACTTAATTTTATTAAGCAGGAATATTATTATTTTATTTTTTCTTCCTTAAGCACAGGATTAAAAACCCGAGAAAAAAAATTTTCCTTTTTCACAGGATTAAAAAACTTAAATCCTTTTTCGCAGGATTAAAAAACTTAAATCCTTTTTCGCAGGATTATTTCACCGACTGCGCCAATTTTATTTAAAGTGAATTAATGTTCACTATTGAGTTTTATTATTAAGACTGACTTTATTTTTCCATAATCATATTCTTATATCTAATTTTACAATTTTTCTTAAATGTAAACAATTAATAATTTTTTCACAATAACTTTAAACAAAGAATAAATCCAATTTTATTGTAACCAAAACACAAGACAATTTTTCTGAATCAAATGGTTACATTTGATTCGCATAAATTCTATTGAAATTTAAATCTTTCTTTAAATGTAAACACAACTTAACTGAAATCTTATAATTGCTTCAAATGTAAACAATTACAATCCAAGCGCTTAGATTACAACTCGGTTCTTGCTGCTTTTTGTTAAAGCAGCAATTGGTTGTTTATCTTTGGGTAAAACTGTAGAACATAATACGGGAATCAAGACAGTATTGGAGTCATTTTGGCAAAAACCGAAACATGCAAAATTGTTTCCCATATCCTCGAATGAATATTTAATATATTGGATTGAAAATATAAATAAACAAAATAAAGAAGAAATGGTAAATGAATTATTTTTTAATATAATGTTTAAATTTAATACACAATTTGATATACTTATATTTTGAGTTAAAACAGTCACAGCAATAATTGGCAAAAAGGGCTTAGTAAAAGTGTTATCTTTAATTATATAAGATGAAATATTGTTTGAGTATAACATGGATGGAGTTCATAACAAGAAACGATTCAAATACGCTATGCTTACGTTAACATTTATAAAAAATATTATTTTAATTAATATTTACAGTGACACATATACATGTCATCAATGGTCGCTGCCAATTCGACAAAATCGTATGACAAGCATATCCGGATTGCTATAAAAAATATCTAAAAAATCGTAATTTCAAGAACATTTCGGTTAAAAATAAATATTAAAACTTGATATTCAAAAAATATAAGGTATTTATATATTATGTATCTATATATTATATATATTTATATATTGCAGTATTTGCGTTAGCAAATAAAAATTAAAAAAAATTTCTATATCATAGAAATAAATCGTTTAAATTTAGCATGTATCAGGGGTTTGCTCTTAATTTAAAATTTAATCTCAATTACATGTGCTTTATATTTGTGTATCAGATGCTTTACCAAAATCTATCCACTTGTTTTAATATTACAATTTCGTTAACAAATAAGTCACTGAAATGTATTTTGCTTCTTATAAAATTTCATACTGGTAATAGATTTTTAACAAGCATTATTTTTAGCATTTTTCCAAATAATTTTTAGCATTTTTTGACCATGTTTGATGCCAGATTTAGGGGTGAAAATTTGTTAGATCTGGTCACATTGCAGCTGTGTCACAGGCTGCACTCAATTTGATAATCAATTTCATTTTAAAAATGCCCCCGACGAAGAAACAACTCAAAATAGTAGCATGACTCAAAGTATTTTGTAAAAAAGCACAAGAATTTTTTAAAACACAATTTTTTTTTTTAATTAACCCCATTTTTTTTAATAAATATATATTTTAAAAAGAAAGTTGGTCAGTTGTTAAATTCAACGTAAAATTAAGTGAGTGCGTTTGTAAAAAAGTGAGAGAGTATGGCAAATTAAAATTAAAGACAAAACTTGATCGATCGTGTAAGTAAAGCAAAACATTTAAACAACATTTTATTTTCAGAAGATTATTTTAACAGATCTGTTTAATTTTTTGTACCTATAAAATTATATGATATCAATACATGTTTTATTTTCTTTATCGTTGTAAAGGTTTTATCAATTAGTATGAATTGTTACGTTTGTTTGTTTATAAAATATTAAAATACTTGTAATTAATAATGTTTATTTTCTTAAGTACAAATTTTTTTAAAATTATCGAAAACAAAAATATCTTAATTTATAAAATTTCTGGATTTTGAATTATTCGATTAATCGATTAATTTTAAAATTGTATTTGTTTAATCGAAAAAGTCAAAAATACCAAATATCGATTAAGCGATTAATCGAACAAAAAAAAGCCGATTAATTGAACACCCTAGTAAATGCATATACCCAGTCCTGATTATACACAAAAATCACCACCATCACATCATCAACGAATCGTATTGAATTGATTTCAATGTAAATTCTAATTGTGCGTATTGAGTTGATGAGTTTTGCAAAATTTCTAATTCTAAATAATTTGCAGGAAGTAATGCATATTAACAATTGAATTAAAATTGAATTGGCTGGCAATCGCTGTGTAAACAAATATGCCCATACTAATGTACATATACATACATATATATATACAAAAACACAAACTTTTGCATGTAGATCTCCATGTAATAATATACACATGTGAGTATTAGATAAAGTGTAGATAAAGTGTAGATAAAGTGTGCATTTCAATGACTTAATTTTATTTTCATGATGATGCATAATAATAGATAATAATGTTTATACTTGTACTAAAATGTTTTCGAATTTATAAAATTATTTAAGCCGATAATATTTTGTTGTTGTTTAAATGAATTTGGACATATGTTTTGTGTAACTAATAATGATCATTATTTTCTTCGATAAAGATTAGTTAGTTGGTGGTTGGTATTCTGTTTAAATGTTATTAAATATAATTTTATACCCTCCACTACAAGTGGTCAATGAGGACATCGATATAAAGTTTGTTGTTCTGTGTAAAACTTTAATATTCATCCAGGACCTCGTAAAGTATATATGTATATTCTGTGTCCTTGGGTTGTTCTAAGTCAATTAAGCCATGTCTTTCTCTCCGTTTGCCCATCTGTTGAAAATGCGCACAAATATTGAATAAAAATAAATTATAGTGACGGAGATTGCTGCAAGGAACGTTTAATGCAATTTTAGTCAGGAGACCGGGGAGATCAATAATTCTATTTAATAAATAAAGAAAAAGTGACAATGAAAAAACTTTTCTCCGCATAGGGCGGCAAAGGATAAGAAAATTAAATTTTCCTTAAAGCAAATGGAACAAATTTTCTTTTTATTTTTTAAACATGATCTATCATAGGGGCTCCAAATCACCTCACCATAGTCTGGCTTTGATCTAATTGGTCATAGTGCAATGATCACAAAAATCATTGCATAATGTTGCTATCATTACAAATTTTACACAATATTGTTTTATTTAAACAGAAATCATATTACTTGTCATATTACTTGTCATGGTCCCCTATAAAATCTTCTTTCCAAAAATAGTAGGTCTAAAACCATAACGAATAATGCTATTGTAGTTAACCCTTTCGACCCGGTCGGTACAATATATCCCAAAAAAGTTTAAAAACACCTCTTGGTAATATTTAATGAAGAATGTGAATGAAAATGTATTTTTTCCGTTATTTATGGCATTCAACACATCTTGTCGATGCTTGATTGACATTTTGAAGCTGCAGTTGCTTGTAATTAGTGAAAAAGTGAACACGTGTTTGAAAAATTTGCAAAAAAGCATACGAATTACTAAGAAAACCGCAGTAAGTGTTATATATTTTTTTCTTTCCCGTGTATTTATCATGTGTTTGTGGAATGTGTTTTCAGTTCAAGTTTAAAAATTTACTAATTCTTGATATAACTAAGGTTTTGTGTTCATGGGATTATATGTCCCAGTAGTATTTTGACTTGGGACTATATATCCCAGGAGTACATAAACTGCATATAAGATCCATAAAGGTTAATTTAAATTTCTATACCAAATAGGCATAATGACCAGCAAGAGAGCTAGATTTACTGACGATGATATCGAAAATGTGCTCTATGATTCCTCAGGTGAGTCGGAGCCATTTGAAAATAGCGGCTCTGAATATGTAGCGTCGGAGGACAACGATTCATCTACAACTGAAGAAGAGTGTTTAGGTGATATGGAGTCCAGTTGTGATGACGATATCGGTCCCGACGACGTGGAAGAAGATTGTGGAATTGCAGTAACACCTGCTACGGAGAATATATGGACGGTTGACGGCAGTTGCCCACCACGAAAAGACTTGCCTCCAGTATACAATCCGTCTGTGCTTTGCGATATAAATCGAGGCTCCAGTGAATTGGAAACTTTTTTAAAATTGTTTCCTCGGAGCCTGCTTATATGGATAAGCCAGTGCACAAACGAAAGACTCAACATCGTGAAGAAAACTCAAGGTGCATACAGAAAAAGCAGTCGATCTATTCATCCAACAGACCAGCACGAAGTTTTAGCAATGATGGGAATAATGCTTGTGACTTCCTACAATAGACTACCGAAAATGCCTATGTACTGGTCTAAGCGAAAGTCTGTTGGCAATGCCTTGATAAGAGATAGCATGTCTAGCGATCGATACCTCTTGCTGCACTCAAAACTTTATTTCAACTCTCCTGAAAAGCCAAACGGCTGTTCAAAAAGCTACTATATTGATGAAGTGGTCAGTTGCCTAAAACAATCTTTCGCTGCGTGCCGGGAAGACAGCACATTTCAAGCCTTGGATGAGTCAATGGTTAAGTTCAAAGGAAGATCGGCATTGAAGCAATACCTTCCAATGAAACCCATCAAACGTGGAATTAAAATATGGGAAAGATCTGACTCATCCTCTGGCTATGTATATGACTTCAATATATATTGTGGAAAAGATTCGGAGAAAGGAATCGACAACTCGACCTTGGGCGAGAGAGTAGTTATATCGTTGACGAAAACTATCAAGCGGACCAATGTGGCACTTTTCTTTGATAGATTTTTTTCCTCAGTGTACTTATTCAACACCCTACCATTCCCTGCTGTCGGTACTGTTATTTCCAATCGCAAGCAGCTTCCTTCATGTACACAGAAATTGAAAAGAGGAGAGAGTGTTTGCTACCAAAATCAATTTGGAACCTCATGCGCGTTTTGGCAAGATACAAAACTTGTAACGGTAATGAGTAATTGTCATAGCGGAGAGATGGGATTGATCGAACGCAAACAGAAAACCGGTGAAAAAATCTGTTTCAACTGCCCGAAGTCCATTGTCGACTACAACCAACATATGGGTGGGGTCGATTTGTCCGACCAAATGTCGCAGCTTTACGATATCAATCGAAAGTCCACAAAGTGGTGGAAAAAGGTATTTTACAAACTTTTCCAAACTACCTGTGTCAACGCCTGGATAATATATAAAGAGACGCATCACTTGTCCAATCTTCCATATATTGATTTTATTATTGCTTTGGCGGAGGATATGATAAAGTCTGGGCAAGAGAAAAGTAAGGTGCCTAAGAAGAAAAAATCTGGACGTCATTTGAAGATTCGAGGCGTCAATTATGGTGTAATTGGCGATCATATGCCTATTGAAGGAAAAACGCGACGCCGATGCGTAAAGTGTTCAAAGGATAAAAAAGGTGGAAAAAACGACAAACGTACTTTCTTTACATGCAAGACATGCGAAGTTCCACTATGTTTTAAGTGTTTTACACCCTACCATATGTAAATTTTTTTAATAAATCAATAAAATTGATAAACTTTTTCTAGTGAGGTTTTTTAATTATATGCACTGCTGGGACTTTATATCCCAAATATTAATTTAAAAACACCGACTGGGATAATATATCCCAGCGCCTCCAGCGCCTCTGGTGACGAAATCTGAAATTCTGGAGTGGTAATATTCTTAACTTTTTTCTATTCTTTAAGGTTCACCTGGTACCAATATTGCAGTTCCAGGTGTTTTTTGTCGGTTCGAAAGGGTTAAGTTTGGTTTGTTACAGCCTTATAAGACTAGAAATAGCACTGCCAAATTTGGCAAGGATCGCCCCAGAACTTACCATAAGCCCCATGTACAGTCTTATCTGCGAATACGGCTCAAAATCACCAAGGTGCAGAATTGGTTTTGCTAGCAATTTAATGTATTAAATATTGACTTTATTGGAAAAGAAAAGTTATAAACTATTACAACTAGCCTGTTTTATGTGTACATTAAACAATATAATTAATTAAGCAAGTAAATTTTAAATTAAATCAATTTACATGCAGAGAAAGTCATTTCGGGAACGCGTCAGTTTTGTCATTCCGGGAACGATTAATCATTTTTGGGAACATTAATATTTTTCAATAAAATCCGCATAAATTGAGCTTTTTTAGAAAAGACATAGCTTGTTATATTACAGAACTTTCATTCTGTTCACGTAACGTAAATTCCATTATAAGAGTTTTGAATATTTTGAAATTTCTTAAATCTTATGCACGATAATAGCAACTTCTTTAATTTTTTGGTGTATATTGGTTGTAGAACGTTTTTATGTATTGTTTTTACTTATGTTTATATAAAATAGATTCATAATTAGCCCATGTTATTAAAGGATGCTTAAGTTATGTATTTTGTATTGTTTTTGTTAATTTTATCAAACATAGAAAAACGTTCCCGAATTGATGGTTTTCTGAAAGATATTCACTAAAAAGCAATATTATGAAAAAGTGTAGAATTGTGCGCCCTGCCCTGTCAAAGTTTATTAATATACACATTTTGCAATAGTATAAACGAAGAGCCATCAGTATAGCTTAAATTTTTTTCTGGCATTATATCAATCTTGAAATTTACAACATTAGGGATTTTGAGCCATAAGCCTATTTATTTATTTATTTACTTAATTCACCAATGAAACTAATATTTCTTACTGGCTAATATGCTTAAACTAAATAGATCTAGATACTTTAGTACAAAACATAATGGTAAAAATCTTAAGACATTTGAGAGTGAAATCAGTGAAATCAATATACCTAAAGGAATTGTTAAATTCGGACTTCATTCTGCGGATAGGATAAAATTTTTTATAATTAGACCGAAAGTATTGAAGTTAAAGGGGTATATAATTTATGGAAGGACGAAAAGGAATTGAAAACTCAACATTACGAAGTAGGAGTTCTGAGACAATTTCACCGTTTAACAAATTCAGCATGAAGGTGATGTTCATATATATCCTCAAATTTTTCAATGTTGGAGAAAACTTATTAAGTTTTTAAAGGTTTTCTTACGGAGGTAAATTGATATTTGGATTCCAATGCAGTTTTCGAAGACAGAATAAAATAAATTGATTCTGTACGGATTCCAGTTTTTTTAGTATGTACCTCATACTAGGAGTTTCAGACGAATGAGGCATATTCCAGAATAGGTCTCACTAATGAAATAAATAACTTTTTTTGCCATAGGGATCCTCAAACTCCTTCCCCCAACGTTTGATAAATCCGAGGACATATTTGGCCTTGTAGATAGTCTGCGTTATGTGCGCATTAAACCACAATTTATGATCAAGTAAAACACCCAGATCAAGGAATGTCTCTACTCTTTCAAGTTGATGATTATTTAGTATATAACTACTAGAGTATTCATTCGGTTAACCGTTAATTGTTTAACCGATTAATTACTACCCGATTAACTGATCGGATAATATAAAATAGGCTACTTTCGATTTACGATTAGACCGGTTAATCTCAGTCGATTAGCCGATGCAACAAAATTTTGAATTTTTTGTAGTGTTATAACATATTTGTTGTGTTTTTAATTACTTTTTTCGTGTCATATACCAAAGGTATGTGTTTAGAAAATATTTATTCATACAAACAAAGAATGTGTTATTGATCTCCGTTTTAAATAAGTGTTTGCTGTCAACAGTTTTTTGTTTCGTGTACTTTTTATATGTATTTGTTTAGTTATTGGTTTCTTCTCATATTTTCTCATATTAATTTTTAAAAGAAACAATCGAAACAATTAGAAGTGTTAAAAATTTAACAAATTTAACTCTAATGGCATAATTAAAATTTTTTATGTTTAGAAAAATCCAGGAAGAGGACTGAGAAATAAGATATTGCTTGCTTTCGATTTCTCTCTAAATGAAAGAATTTTTTTCAAGTCAAATTTTATCAAAACTCATGAAAAGAATCCCTTAAATCCTAAATAAAAGATTAGTTTATAAGATCTCCTTAAGCTATTGAAATAACAAAAAAAAAAAAATTTATTACACAGCTTATTTTTTAATTAATACATAATTTGGTGCTGCGGTATTTAGTTATGGGGCATCGAAAAAATTCAAAGGCGCGAAAATAAACTTCTTCGAATAATCACTGCCGCTCCCTGGTACGTCAAAAACTCAAATATCCACAAGGATCTCAATGTGCTATTAGTAAAAATTATGATAACGAAATATGCAGTAAAATATTTAAAAAGGCTGGAACTGCACCCAAATCCATTAGCTCGAAATATTTTAAATTATGGCGGCCACACTTGCTTAAGAAAAAGAGACACTGCAGCACTCACCCAATCAGATGAGCGATAAACACCTACACATGTGAACAGAAACCGTGATGACTAAATCTTTTTTGTCTGGCACTGGCAGGACTTAAAGCAAATATTAGGATAAGATTTGATTAATTATTGTTAGTTCATATTTAATATATGAAGATGCAATAAATAAATACTGAAAAAAATACATAATATTTATTAATTAAAGAAATATGTATTACATATTTATGAATTATTTTTTTTGTTTGCTCGATTTAGTTCAAGAATTGTTATGTTTGTTATGTTGAGGTAAAATGTGGTCCAATGTAGAGTAATATGATCAGAAATAACATCATGCTTGTAATTTACCATAGGTCACGTTGAAGGCACTTACAAACGCATAATATTTAAAGAAAAATTGTATTTTTGTATTGAAATTTGATCCAATTTTGATTTTTTTAATACTAGAAATCACTCTACCGAATTTTGTGATGATCGATTCATCATTTACGATTAATCCAATATAAATTCCCCTCCTTAAAATTCCTTTAATATGTCTTTCTTGTGCATTCTCGAATCTGTGTTAAGTTTTCGACGGCCCATATAGGACAATTCTTTCACTCCCTATATCGGTGGTAGTGCTCGACATGACCAACGAACCAGCCAGATACCTTTTTTCAGCCGCTTGAAGCAAGACAGACTCTGTTTGTAGCCAACTATATAAAGACGCTACAGACTTGATAATTTTGGTAAGCCCGCATATTTTATTTCTGCAGTACACGCCATACCTGGTGGGCGTCCTCCTATAAACCACCTGGGGAGTCGCTCAATAGGAGAAATCATAAAAAACTCCAAACTCCGCACAAATTAAAATGCCCTAAGCTCAAATAAATTATATATTGTTTAATGAAAAAGACCTCAAAATACCTAAATCTGCAATCAATTATAAAACTTAAGGCCAGTTTCTCTAAAGGCTGGTTGATAATTTATATATTGCATATAAAGGCCACTCCGAAAATATTCGAACTTATTGTAGAGGGTATCAAAGATTCGGCAATGCTGAATAAAGCACTGTTACTTGTTTCTTTCTTATTTCTCACAAAAGAAAATAAAGATATTTAGGTGTAGTTTAAAGAACATTTAAAATATAAAATCTGAGTGTATGAGAATCTGTTTACAATCCTTCTTAAGGCCTACTCTAGAAGTACAATTTATTACATAGTCACAAAAATGAGATCTATTTTACCTTAAGGAATTACGCGGGAATTTACAAAACTCCAGAATATAAAGACCCAAAATAATTTATCGGTCAAAAAGGTTCATAGGTCCATATTTTATTTTATTTTTTGGCGAAAACAACGAAGAAGTCAATGTGAGTTACATATAAAACCGGGCAAGGATTGAACATTTTTCCAAATTCCAGAGGATAAACCAAAACAAAATCTGGCTTCAACTTGATACAGGTCGTACATTTTTGGCCTTCAGACGAGAATTTTGGGCGAATGATTTACATTGCGTTTTTGCCACCTTTTTAACCCCATTTAAGGGCTTTTTTCGTTAGCACTTCCTTATGGGTAATGAGTACATGTCCGTCAGCCAGGAACTATCCAACAGCTTTAGGTAAATATTCTAAGAAAAGTTATAGTAAATAGAGTGTCATGTCAAAGCAAGCAATGGACAACATTAGAAACACATTATACAAATTGTTGTCAATGTCGACGTCGGCTTTAAGTTGATGTCGCATCAAGTCGATGACTTCTATACTGCAACTTTAACTTCGTTTTTCTAATAGGCTTTTTACACTTGCTCACATCTTTCATCTTATCTCAAAGCTGTTAACATCTTCCCATAAGAATTGTACAGGGCTAAAAATCGATATCTTTTTCATCTTTAAAAGATATTCCTGTCTAATGTTGTTTCATCAATCATCTATCGATTATTTTTTTTTTCATCACTAGAAAACCCAAATAATTTGTAAAAAAAAGTTTATACCATCACTAGGAAAAACAAATAAGAGTGCTATATTCGGCTATGCCAAATCTTATATACCATTCCCCATGGTGCGATAAGAACAAAAGGATATTTATATAAATAAACATATATAATATATCTGTGGCATAAAATGGCTTATGTCGAAATTTCTTGTTTTGAGATATTAAATAAATTGCATTCTTTATATAAAATTATTAGCTACCGAAAAAAATACGCATTTATTTAGAACAAAACTCTAAATTTTATAAAAAAGAGTGTTTTGTAAAGGATAGTAAAGAAAAAATAGCAAAAACTGATATATTTTTTATTTAATTAAAAATAATTTTAATTAATAATTTAATTAAAAACTAGGAAGAAATTTACATTATAAAACTTGAATTCGGGAAGATCTATTGTTCCCGAAAACTGGTATGTTTAAAAAAAAATTTTATTTTGGGCATTATTCTTCCATTCTGGGAAAAAAATTCAAGGTTTTCGGGAACTATATTCTGCTAAAAATTTCTGATATTTAATAATAAAACGTGTACATATGTCATACTAGAGCCCTAAAATTTAAAATTTGGAGTATTTTTAATAATGTCTTTGTACGGGAGGTACCACGCCCACTTTTCCAATTCCACCCATATTTTGTGGGATGCTGAGTATTGATAACCGATATTTTTGTACCTTATTTGGAAACTTTAGCTCGTTTCGTTTTCCAGATATAAGTTAACAAATAATAAGTTAAAAATACTAAAAATAAAGTTCCCACATTCCATCAGTCATAAATGCTGACAATGCGTCTGGAGTTTGAATGTGGGAACCAAACAATTGTGAAATTAAAAACAAAGTAAACAAAAGTGTCAACTTACAGCACATGTGGACGACGAGTGCACAACGGCAGCAGCGACAACATTTTTAGAATATAATCTAAGCTTTTACTTTATTTTTTGGCTTTTCAATTAATTAAATAAAGAGATAACAACGCGGAAGCAACACGCTTTTTTAAAAATTAGTTTAAACTCATCTTGTTTTAATTGGCGCCCGAGCAGGGACCCCTAAAAAAGGTCCTTGATCTAAAGCCTTGGCGTGACTCCCGAGTACTAGTCGAAAGGGGGCGACTCGACGTCGCGGTCCACCAAGCCATAGTGAAGTAAGGAATAGGATTAGTGAAACAAAATGATTGTGAAAAATATAAAAAATATATAGAAAAAAGTATAAAGAATACAAAAATTAAATTTTAAATTGAAAATAAAATAAAATTAGAAAGAAATTCTTGAGAAATATTAAAATATAAAATTTATTGTGGAAAGTAAAATTTAAAATAAAAAAATAATAAGGAAAAAATCCTTGTGAAATATTAAAATATTAAATTTATTGTGGAAAGTAAAAATTAAAATTTAAAATTAAATAAAAGTAAGGAAAAAATGCTTGTGAAATATAAAAATATAAAGTAAAAATTAAAATATAAAATTAAATAAAAGTAAAGAAAAAATCCTTGTGAAATATTAAAATATAAAGTAAAAATTAAAATTTAAATAAAAGTAAGGAAAAAAAATTAAATAAATTAAGAAATATTAAAATAAAAAAATTAAATTGTGAATTTGAAATTAAATGAAAAAGCTTGCAAATATAAACTATATTAAAAATATTGTGATATGTTTGAATATGAAGAATAATAAAGAATACAAAGAAAATTTTAATAAAAAATAAAGGTGTTAAAATTAATATTTGCAAAAAATAAAAAATTATTGTAACAAGAAATAAGATTTACATTGAGAGAAATATACGTAAAATTTTAAGAAATTTTGTGACTAGGAAAAGGAATAAAGCAAATTTAACTAAAGAAAATAAAAATAAAAATTTAAATTTTTTTAAGAAAATATTTAATTTAATAACTGTTTGTGAAATTCTGATATTTCAAAGATGACTGGATGGTTTTGGTAAGTGACATTTGTTAATTGTTCAATCAAAAAAGTAGACATATTGAATTAGCTTAATCCGAAAAACGCTTTATAAAAAATATCCTACCTTCCTTAAATTTTCCGTGTAAAGAGTGAGAAAAAAAGAACAAGATGCCAGACGAAACAGTAGAACAACTAACTTCAAGACTTCAACAGTCACTTACAATAAACAGTAGTGCAGGTTCAAGAAATACGACAGGATTTACAGAAGTTCAAAAATCACAGATTAGGGAAGTAATAAACGAAGTGCTCAGCGCTTCTGCTGAGAGTGTAACGGATGAGGGCCACGATGTACCAGTAGGAACGCTAACGACCAGATTGGACGAACTTGACAAGGTACCGGATCTCGCCAAGTCCTTAAGAGAGTTTTCTGGGAAACCCGGAGAGTTTAATTCTTGGCGGAAATCCGTAGATAGGGTGCTGGAGTTATACAGTCCTTTAATAGGTACGGGAAGATACTATGCGATCCTCCATACCATTCGCACTAAAATCATAGGTGAGGCGGATACCGCATTAGAGTCCTACAGGACACCCCTCGACTGGGGAAGAATAAAGAAATGCTTAATGCTCCATTATTCTGACAGGAGGGACATCGGTACTTTAGAGTACCAAATGACGGTTCTATGTCAGAGGGGTAGAAGCATCACCGAATTTTACCATGTTGTTTACCAGCATCTGTCTATCCTGCTGGATAAAGTAGCCTGTTTGGACTTGGATGAGTCTAGTTTGCGAGCATTAACCAACACCTATAGAGAAAAGGCCCTGGACACGTTTGTTAGGGGCCTCAATGGGGATCTCCCACGATTATTAAGCGTGAGAGAGCCAACTTCGCTTCCACAAGCTTTACATATTTGCCTTAAATTGGACAATATGTCATTCCGCTTGAATCATGCTCATGATCGACTCCCTGGTAATAACGAAAGAACGGTATTAAGTTCTCCTAAAAAGTTCTATCCTGAACTTGCACATGTAGGAAGCATGGCACAAGCAAGGCCACCTCCTCCTCCTTCATACAACCCCAATTTTCGTCCAAACTTCCAAATGAACAGAAATACCCAGAATCAGTTTCCGAGCCGACCATTCCCAACTCAAACACAGGAACAAAATTTTAATCCTTCATACAACCCCAATTTTCGTCCAAACTTCCAAATGAACAGAAATACCCAGAATCAGTTTTCGAGCCGACCATTCCCAACTCAAGCACAGGAACAAAATTTTAATAACCCATATGCACAAAACAGTTCACAGGTCCGAGGACCGGTACCAATGGAAGTCGATAGATCCATACAAACTGGACAGGTAAATTATGCGAATAGAGTGCCATTTAACTTGACTTACAAAAGGCCACATGGATCCTTCCAAGGTCCTGCAAACAAGGTTCAGAGGAATTTTCACTTAGAAACCGGAGGCAGGGAAATCCAGGATGAACCAGTATACGAAGCTTCACAATATGAGGATACAGCAAATGGATACTCGGAATTTGCAACTTACGAGGAGGTATCCAGGTATGAAAATGTTGAAGATTTGTCCTCTCGCTTTGATGACAAAGGCGAGGAAATGGAAAATGCATGTGGACAATATTCCGTAGACGATTTAAATGCAGACCTAAATTTTTTTGGCTAAACAGTTCCTCTTTACCTTATTTTAAGGTAAATTTGAGGAACGGGCAAACACTTAAATTCCTTTTAGACACTGGTAGCAACAAAAATTACATAAAATCTGGCTTAATAAAAAATCCTCTTCCAAATACAGAAAATTTCTTCGCAAAATCAATATCCGGAGACGTCGAAATTACCCAACATACACTATTAAATCTGTTTGGTCCTTTAAACAAACCAATCAAATTTTTCCTTCTTCCGGGATTACGCACTTTCGATGCAATCCTAGGAAATGACACTTTAAAAGATCTTTCTGCTGTAATCTATACGTCAAAAGGCTTCTTCACTGTTGAAGGTAATATTCAGATACCAATTTACCAATATTGTTCCAATGACGTTAATAACCTAAATATTAGACTGGGACATCTTTCAGATTTTCAATCAGGCTCATTGACTAATGTGATAAACAGACATAAGACCCTTTTCGCAGACCCCGATGATACATTAACTTACACTACACGTGTTGTAGGAGAGATAAGAACAACTACAGATAAACCTACATACACCAGATCTTACCCTTACCCCTTGTCGTTAAAGGATGTTGTAGACAAAGAGATTAAAAAATTGCTGAACGATGGGATCATAAGACCATCCCGATCTCCTTACAATTCTCCCATTTGGGTGGTACCCAAAAAACAGGACGCATCAGGAGAAAAGAAATACAGAGTAGTGGTGGATTTCAGGAAACTGAATGAAATCACTATCGCTGACAAATATCCAATCCCTGAAATTAGCGAAGTCTTAGGACGTTTGGGAGGAAACAAGTTTTTCACGGTAATCGATCTTAAAAGCGGGTTTCATCAAATCCTGCTCAAGGAGGCAGATATCGAAAAAACGGCATTTTCCATTAACAATGGAAAATATGAGTTTACAAGACTCCCATTCGGGCTGAAAAATGCGCCCGCTATTTTTCAGAGAGCTCTTGATGATATTCTTCACGATTTTATAGGGAAAACTTGTTTCGTCTACATAGACGATATTATTATTTTCAGTAAGGACGAAAAATCTCACCTGCAGAACTTAGATGAAATATTTAGAACATTAAACGCCGCCCACATGAAAGTTCAGTTAAATAAATGCGAATTCTTTAAGACCGAAGTTGAATTCTTGGGGTTTGTGGTGTCTGAAAATGGTTTAAAGCCTAATCCAACTAAAGTCGAAGCCATAACTAAATTTCCATATCCCGACACACTCAAAGATTTGCGTTCCCTGCTTGGTCTTTTTAGCTATTATCGCCGATTTATCAAAGGATTTGCTGACTTAGCAAAACCACTTACACAAATGTTGAGAGGGTCACATGGCAGAGTTTCTAGAACTGAATCAAGTAGAATAAAAATATCAGTGGGAGACTTAGAGAAGGAAGCCTTTAACAAGCTCAAAAATGCTCTTATATCGCAAGAAGTTATACTGTCTTAGCCTAATTTTGAAAAGGAATTTCACCTTACAACCGATGCGTCAAATATTGCTATCGGAGCGGTATTGAGTCAGGAAGATCGCCCAATAACCTTTATTTCAAGGACTTTGTCAAAGGAAGAGGAAAGCTATGCTACAAATGAGAGGGAAATGCTTGCCATAGTTTGGGCCTTGCAGAACCTCAGAAACTACTTATATGGCATTGCAAAAGTGGTGATCTTTACGGATCATCAGCCTCTAACCTATGCACTAAGTAATAAGAACAGTAACGCGAAAATGAAGAGATGGAAGGCCATATTGGAGGAATACAATCATGAAATCCGATATAAGCCTGGAAAAACCAACGTAGTTGCCGACGCACTTTCTCGTCCTTCTACAACAAATGTCAATACTTTAACTGGAACTGTTCACAGTGCTGAAAGTTCAGCAGAAAATTTAATACCTAGTGTTGAAGTTCCGGTAAACGCATTTAGAAATCAATTGTTCCTTTCTCTAGACGATGTCCCTTCTTACCAGTTTCAGATAATATTTCCGGGTTATCATAGACACACAATCATAGAAAGGGATTATGGCCCAGAAAATTTAGTCACCATACTAAAGAGGTACCTTAATCCTTCTGTCATTAACTGTATTAAAGCACCCGAACCCATTATGGGAAAAATGCAGGAAGTGTACCCCGATCATTTTTCAAATTATAAAACGCGCTTCTCACAACTAGTTGTACACGACGTGACCTCTGAATCTGACCAAGAAAACATAATTATTGACACTCATAAACGCGCCCACCGTAATGCACTTGAAAATAAAAGCCACATATTGGAAAAATACTATTTCCCAGGAATGCTTGCCAAGATTAAGAGAGTAGTAAAGTTATGCAGCATTTGCAAAAGGAATAAATATGAGCGACACCCAGCGACACCGCAGTTAAACCAAACACCAATTCCAACTTATACCGGACAGATTATTCATATTGACATTTTTTCTACGGATAAAAAATTAATCATGACTTGTTTGGATAAATTTTCAAAATTCGCTCAGGCAAGAATCCTTAACGGAAAATCAATTGAGGATGTCCGGAAGCCTCTAAGAGAACTAATTTTTTATTTTGGTGTTCCGAAAACTATTGTAATTGATAATGAAAAGTCCCTTAACTCTGCTTCCCTTATGTTCATGATGAAGGACGAATTGGGCATAGAAGTTTTTACGACACCTCCATATAGAAGTGAAGCAAACGGCCAAGTTGAGCGCTTTCACTCAACACTAGCTGAACTCTTGAGGTGCTTAAAGGATGAAGCAATTAGCAGAAATTTCGAGGAACTTCTCGAAAGAGCCGTTAATGAATATAATCATTCAGTGCATTCCACGATTGGAAGAAAACCCGTTGACATGTTTTTTGGGCGAACCATAGACTTTTCACCAGGACATTATGAGCGTACTCGACAGACCAACGTTGAAAGACTGCAAAAGAAACAGGAAAAGGATTTAAGATATCATAATAGGAAAAAAACAAAAGCGAAAGATTATATTCCAGGACAGACAATCTTTGTTAGGATTAATAAACGCATTGGTACTAAATAAACCGAAAAATATAAAGAGGAAGTAGTGAAAGAAAATAGGAATTCTACCGTTGTAACGAAAAGCGGAAGAATTGTTCATAAGAAACATATTAGGAATTAATTCCCTTTTTCGAATTTTACAGGTTTTTACTGTTCACACGACTATGCGTAGCCGACATTCAGATAATGGATTATTCCAATTCTAAAATGGTTGCGATTAACATAGGATCGGCTAAAGACCAGGCTGGAACATTTAAGCTGGTTCACGTGATAGATTTACAAAATTATGAAGACGTCGTAGGCAAATTGGAAAACGCACTCTTACTCGGAAATACCTCAAACCATCCTCTCTTTCCTTACCTAAATCACTCCATTATCCAAATCAAATCCTACATCTCCCGACTAAAGCCAAGCCTAAGGAAGAGACGTTCTTTAGATTTTCTTGGATCGGCGTGGAAATGGCTATCTGGAACGGCATGATTTTGAAATAATCCAAGAGAAAATGAATAACGTTTTGTCCAATAGCAACAACCAAGTGATAATTAATCAACTTTCTATTGACAGATTGAACAATATTGCAAATGTTACAAATAATATTTTAAAGGTCATTAAATCAGAAGATCAAAGGGAGAGAATAACCGAATTTAAATACAAAATTGAAATAACTAAAGAGGAAATATCAAATATAGAATTTGCTATTTATTGGGCAAAAGCTAACATTGTTAATTCGTTTATTTTCTCCAACATAGAAATAGAAACCTTACAAGATGTTTTCGAAAAAAATAATATTCCTTTTTCTAGCATTGATGAGCTGCTCACTTTTGCGAGTATAAAAGTGGCAGTTGATAACAACAACCTAATCTATATCATTAGTATTCCAACAACTTTAAAACAAAATTGTAAAAAATTATTGATAAAGCCTGTTAAATTTAAGAATTTAATTCAAAAATTTGATTTCGAAAAAATAATAAAATGTGGCAATGATATTTTTGGCCTAAATAAGGATTGTCAAACTTATAATAGCTTAAGTATTTGTAGATTAAGTGAAATAAGAAATATTACTGTCGCTGCATGCATTCCAAAACTTTTAATGAGTCAGCCATCAACATGTGCAACTACAAACAACTACCATATTCCAACCCTTGAAGAATTCAAAGATGACATCTTATTTCTGAACCAATTCACGGGAGAAGTTGAAGTTGACGGATCATCAATGCATCTGAACGGTACATTTATCATTCACCACCTCAACTCTTCAATTAAAATAGATGGGAAAATTTATAGAACAGAACAATTCACAGGATCAAAACCCCTTCCAGCACTAGTTCAACCAAATTTGGCAGAAGCAGAAGTGGAAACACTTTCACTCGAGATGATGAAGGCTGTAAGCTTTAACAATTCAAAAATAATTCAGGAGCTAAAAACCAACAGCAACCTAAATTTTTATTTCAACATCATTCTAACGGTAACAACTATATCAATGGTTGTTGTTATCCTAACCAAAATTTGTATAAGAAACTGTCGGGAAAAGAACGAAAATCCTGCCACGTCAAACGAGGAACGAAATCGGACAGAAGATCCTAGTGGGGAAGAAAGCTCAAGTAATCCTAAAGTCACTCCCGCTAAGGCTAAAAGTATTCATAGCTTACCCTTTTTTTAACAATCCTTCATACGAGGACGTATGAATTTAAAGGGGGAGGAGTTAACAAATAATAAGTTAAAAATACTAAAAATAAAGTTCCCACATTCCATCAGTCATAAATGCTGACAATGCGTCTGGAGTTTGAATGTGGGAACCAAACAATTGTGAAATTAAAAACAAAGTAAACAAAAGTGTCAACTTACAGCACATGTGGACGACGAGTGCACAACGGCAGCAGCGACAACATTTTTAGAATATAATCTAAGCTTTTACTTTATTTTTTGGCTTTTCAATTAATTAAATAAAGAGATAACAACGTGTTGCGGAAGCAACACGCTTTTTTAAAAATTAGTTTAAACTCATCTTGTTTTAATTTATACAGAAATGTATAACGTCTTTGTATGAAAGTGTCGCACCCACTTCTCCAATCCCGCCCATTTTTTTTTAGAGAGTTGGTGTTTGTACTAAATTTCAAAGCACTAGGTCTTGCCGGTTTCCAAATATACAGAAAAAAAGAATTTTAAAAACCACAACAACATGTGATTTATGGGAAAAATTATAGGTAGTTGTGGTTTTTTATCTCAGCCATTTATGGACCGATCTTCCTAAATTATAGCAAACAATTCCGGACTATATGCGACCCAAATGTATAACAACCTAGCCTCCATCGTATCTGGGGTCTTCCGAGACCCCATTTCAATGGACGGACAGACGGACAACCAGATTTGAACTTCCATTCTCATAAGAAGCCAGAATGTACATATTTTATATGGTCTTAGATCAATATTGTAGAAATTACAAACGGAATGACAAGTTATATATACCCTTTTACTTTCGGTGAATGGTATACCAGTACAAAAGAGCAGGATAGCAATTTAATTTTTTTTTTTTTGTTTTTATTCGCTCATACACGTGAAAACAAATATTTTTATGAGGAAAGATGTTGCAAATGTAAACAATTTTTTTTTTTCATTTTCCACATCTTCCACGCATTCCTCTATTTATCGAAAATCTAATAACACAAAAATTTCATCAGTAATTATTATTTTCTTCTGGCATTTAGTGTTGTTTTTTTAAAATATAATATTCAACACTTTTATAAATGTTATTATTTTATAATTAGCACTTTATTTTATTTAAAATAAATTTTAATTTTTTTTTTCTTTTTTTGATTATATTTGGAGAGCTAGTTCAGATAAACTAATCGCTAGTTTGTTATTAAAATTGGAGATTATAGTACATAAATTTTACCTGATTCGCAGCATGTTTCAAAATGAAACAATATGGTTCGAACTCAAAATGTTGTATTGCAAAACATGTTGTTTCAATCATTATTGAGACATGAAGCAAGAATGGGATATCGAAACATGAATATTGCTGTACGTGTAAACATAGTATAACTTTAACTCTGCATTGATGACGGTTTCACTTAAGAGATTTTTGTTCCAGGTTGAATTAAGATGGTTTTTGTTACAGTTGTGATTGTTTTTGTTGTTTCACTTTTCCATACTTGTTATCAGACTTCTTTTTTAATATTTTTGGCTTTCAATGCATTTGTCCAGTTTTTAATATAAATTTCTTTCACAAGTTCCGCTTGGTAATATTTTTAACTTTATGATTCAAATTCATTTTTCTGAATTGCATAGAAGAGGATTAAACTTTCAAAGGTTGTGCAGACTTTTAAGGGGGTTTTCAGGATTTTAATATAAATTTTGTTCAAAAGTTCCGCTTAGAAATAATTTTCACTTTATTATTTTATTTCACGTTCCTGACTTTTAAATCGAATTAATAATAGTCCATTTTATAACTACATTTAAAAAAAATTTTGTGTTCCCCAAAATAATCTTTGTTTTATTAAGATGTTGGGTAGGACTTCCGGTATCCTACCGACAGCGCCACATTTAGATGTGGAAGTGATGTTTAATTAAAACAGAACCACTAATTGGTTGAGAGGTTTAATCTTATACATTTACTACCACAAGAGGTCTCAGGCAATGCGACAAATTATCCTGCAATTTTTTCAGCCTCTTAATGACAAAAAAAAAATTAGAATAAAAGGACAACGCTAAAGACAAAAGTCATATGCTCGTCGCTTATCCAGATGATATTGGCATCATTGAAAGACACATTCGAGATGTAACTGTTGTAGATGAGAAGATTGAGAAAGATTCAGCTAAAAAGTGTCTGGGTATAATCGAGGATAAAAGAATGATATTGATTGCAACTGCAGACAAATCCACGCAAATAAAATATGGCTAAGAAGTTCAAACAGGCAGCTATAATTTCGACATAATTGAAGAATTAATCTATCAAGAGCCACTGTTAACAGAGAAAATAACATCATCCTTGAAATAAACCGAAGGATAGTGCTTGCAAATAGCTGTTATTATGGACTAAGCAAACGTTTCAAAAGCACATCCATCTCCAGGAAAACGAAAACCACTTGTAATACCCGTTCCGAAACATGGGTGCTTGCAAAAACCGATAAATATATGTTACGCATTTTTGAGAGAAAAATAATTCTTAAAATATATGAGCCCATATGCGTTGACAAAGACTTTACGCAAAGAAAAAAATTGGTTATGGTAAACATATTCTAAAAGCAGCATATTATGATTATTATTGAATCATATTATGATCAAATATATTCGATTTATTACATCATAATAACCTATTATAATGTAATGTAATCATATTATTATCATGTTAACCATAATAAGTTAAAAATAATCATATTATAATCATGTTAATCGTAATAAGTTAAGAAGGAATCATATTATTATCATGTTAATAATAATAAGTTAAGAATTAATCATATTATTAACATTTTAATCAGAATAATATGCAGATTAAATCTAAGACCGAAAAATATTTTTAATATATATTAATGCTTATTTACTTACTGGCAACCTTAACGTAAAACTGTTACAGATATTTCACATCATAACAAGATGAAACTTAAAACATAATATTTTTAATCTATTTTTGGCGTATGTCGAAATTATTTATAAAATATTTAACAGAATTTTCATTCTTTTTCTCTAGAATAACACAAAACAATGGTCAATATTTTTGCACCATTTTCAAACAATATAAAATTTTTTTTAGCATTGATATTTTATTTTGTGACACTTTACAATTTTTTTTAATGTACTTACAATTTCTTTATTTCTTAATTTCGTTAAACTTGGGTTTTTAATGGGTATTTTTTAAATTGTTACCCACTGAATAACAAATAATTCGATAAGCATATGTAACAGAAGCGACACAACTGATGCAAAATTATTTTACACATGGCGATAACAAAATATTGTTAGAGTAAAGATTTTTTATTTGCATCTTAAACATATAATGAATACACGTATATAAAGTTATCATGTTTGTGAGGAAATTAATATGTTTTCAAAGTTATCAATATTTAGTTGTTATAAAAATTATTATTTTTCAGTGAATTATACTTAAATTTATAATTACGATAAACATTAACATGCTTACAGTTACTATAATATTGTTGATATTAAATAAAAATAACAATATTTCGTGTACAACAACAATATATTGTTACAATAAACATAGTGTAGTTGCCGTAAACATGCCCAACGATATTTTTTCTCTTCATGTGTAGACGGCGAATGGGTCATTAGCTGTATGAGATTAACACCACTGTGAACATAGTTAGACTTATAAACATACAACGATTGCGCTGGGTAAGACACATCGGAAAGCTGAACGCAGAATGAGAGACATTCGAGAATCAATATGAAAGAGAGCGTAAACGGGAAAGACCTAAAAATCCCTGGTGAATCAAACTGGAGACAACGTAGAAATGATTGAAGCGCATGAAGTATATTTATTTTGCAGGCCGTGACCAATAGCATACTGTAGTGCAATGTCAGGAAATAAAAAAGTATCTTTTGCCAAGTCTATTAAAATTTTACGCATTTTTAACTAGGTATTTCGGTTAAAAACTCTTGTTTTCTACGTATTTTTCATATATACACCCAGGTACCTTGCGACGCAATATAAAGCTGTTTTCTTTGCCGCGCACATAGGGTTAAGAAAAAAATTCAAGATTTTCTGCCGGAAAATGAAAATTTTGTATTTTTTACACTCCCAGAAAACAGATTAATTGCACAAGACTGCGATGAAAAATTGTTTTTACATAATGTCTTATAAAATATGTAGATGGTTGGTCTGTATGTTACAAATATAAACTTCGTCATATATATCACAAACATACATGGAACATAAGTGTTTTTCGATTTATACTTCTCTTTCAGCCGCCATCCAGAGTCAAATGCAGGTTCAACTAAAGATGGAGGAGATTCATTACGACTTATTATTAAGGAGATTTAATTACGCGTCGAAAAGTAGCTAATTGTATAAAAAAATACCTTAGTTATAGTCGATCAAAGCTAAAATTTTATGAAAATATTAAATAAAAATACTCAAGCTCGAGGTCTGTTGTATGTAAAATGTTCTTTATTTACTTCCAATATTTCGATATTCTTTGAATATCATCATCAGGCAATGGTTAATGAAACTACACTGTGTAGTTTTTGATGCTGAAACGGGAAGAGCTATTACTCCTTTTTTTGTAGTTTATGTAAATTTTCATTTACCATTCCCTGATGATGATATTCAAAGAATATCGAAATATTGGAAGCAAATAAAGAACATTTTACATACAACAGACCTCGAGCTTGAGTATTTTCATTTAATATTGAATTTTAAAGGTCGAATAAAAATAAAAATAAACTTAATTAATAATTAGTATTGTGGTTATTTTGTTGAACTATTCATGGTTTTTAATCCAAATTTTTACTATTTAATTAGACTTAAGTTCATTAAATTTAATTTTCATTAAATTATTTTTATGAAGAAAGGAATTTTTACAACATGGAAGATTAATTAAAATTGTTATTGATAATTTTTCATTCTTGACTGACCTGGGATTCGAAGCCAGGCTGGCTGGCGTGTGATTCGAACCCAGGCGGCTGGTTACCCTGACATGTTTCGACCTCAACCACTAGGTCTTCTCAAAGGGATTTGCCGTCTTACACTCGCAGCCATCGATGACTGCTGACGTCAGTAGTCAAACATCAATCCTTAAACCAAATTGTATTTTAACCTTTGGTAGATCGAAATTTGCTTATTGAATGATTATCCATTTTTAATTGATCTCACATGTTTTTCCTTTACTTCTGTTTTTTCCGTACTTTTGTCAAGAATTCTTCTTGAAGTCCAAAGTACATTTTTTGTTTATCATGTTTTTTTTTGTCTTCAAGAAGAATTCTTGACAAAAGTACGGAAAAAACAGAAGTAAAGGAAAAACATGTGAGATCAATTAAAAATGGATAATCATTCAATAAGCAAATTTCGATCTACCAAAGGTTAAAATACAATTTGGTTTAAGGATTGATGTTTGACTACTGACGTCAGCAGTCATCGATGGCTGCGAGTGTAAGACGGCAAATCCCTCTGAGGAGACCTAGTGGTTGAGGTCGAAACATGTCAGGGTAACCAGCCGCCTGGGTTCGAATCACACGCCAGCCAGCCTGGCTTCGAATCCCAGGTCAGTCAAGAATGAAAATTATCAATAACAATTTTAATTAATCTTCCATGTTGTAAAAATTCCTTTCTTCATAAAAATAATTTAATGAAAATTAAATTTAATGAACTTAAGCCTAATTAAATAGTAAAAATTTGGATTAAAAATTTTAAATTTTAACTGAAATCGGATAAAAGCTAAAAATATAGTTAATTAAAAAACCAAAACATTACTAACCATATCATATTTTCGCATTTATATAGAAATGTAAGCACCGAATGAAACCAAATTTACAACAGATCTATAACGAATTATTTTAGAATCGCTTATTAATTTTAAGTGCATTCATATCATAAATGCAGCTAAAATATAGTTTCTTAAAAAAGGATATATGAGAGGTAGGCATATCCTTGCCCGGCAGCAATAAATTGCAACAACGCTAGAAATTTTACAAATAGATATAAGATGTTGCTACATTCTTATATAAATTGATGCTAAGAATCAAAGTTTTTAATTCTGGATGAATGGGAGGTAGGAATATCCTTTCAGCGATTTTTCTCAAACTTAAGATTTTTCTTAACTTATACATTAAGTAACAGCTTACTTAATTTTGTCGTTCTGCGATAAGAACTCTAGTGTTGCCGATTCACTCTATGGGGCAGAGCGCTGTGCGCCATCGACTTTTATTGTCGTCAATTTTCATAATAGGGGTGAATATCAACAACACATAATGTAAACGTAGTTCCAAATCATACTCTAAATTTTTTAAAATTCTAACCCCAAATGAGTTCACAAAGTAACATTCTATTGCAGAAATCCATTTAAAGGGTGTTTTTTCCGACTGCATCAAATTTAAAAGTAATCATATAAGAAAGAAATATTGTTGAAATAAATTTTATTTTATAACCTGGTAGATCATTTCTTGGCTATTAATTTTTTAAATATGATTTTCGGCATATGTCCGCCGCGGATACGGTTACATGATTCATTAGATCATTCCAATTTTTTACTACTTTTTCCAATATATCTGGCCGCATGGTTTTAGTGGTGGCTTAAATATTTCCAATGCTGCAAGAGTTGCTGGTTTTTATGCATAAGCAAATGACTTGACTTAGGCCCATAAAAAATAATCCAGAGGCGTTAATTTATCAAACGAGGCGGTCAGTAAGCAGGACCATTTCTGGTAATAAAGTAGTCGCCAAATTAATTTTTCAATAAATCGCTTGTTAAGCTGTATGGCAAGTTAGGCCGTCTTGTTGGAACAAAATGTCGTTGATGTTTTGCTGATTAATTTTTGGAAACAAAATTCAGTCAGCATGGCTTGATAGCACTAGCTATTGATCGAATCTGCAGCTCCCTAATCATTTTAAAACAGCGCCTAAGCCGCAACAAATAGTCAATTTGAATGGATGTTATGCTGATTTGGCAACGGCTTGAGGAATTTCATCGCCACAAATAAGGCAATTTAGCTTATTGCTATGTATAGCCATTTAGCTAGAATTTAGGTTCTTAAAATAGACTAAGTGCTCTATGAATTTCGCGAACAGATTTTTGTTTTTTAAGTAAAGTTTTCACTTTTTGGAAGCGCTGTTTTAGCGTTGAACGATTCACGATAATTTTCTAAATCTTACTGAAAATAAATGTCAAACCAATTTGACATTCTTAGCTGTCAGATCATTGTTATCGATATCGAAATTTCTCATGATATTAAAAAAAAAAACACCCAATGCTGTTTAAAAAAGAACTTTTCTGTTATTATACTTTATATTATTAATTAATAAAGGGAACAAAATTACCAACGTAGATATCATAGTTGGGAGAAGTGCACTTCTTGATCTTGATTAAAATCACTAAATAAAACTGCAAAAAAATTAGTTTGCACTCTTTTTTAACCAGCTTTTGTGATGATTGCTATTTTTTCACTATCACTTAACGAAGAATAAATGCAAAAATCTGCACTCAATTCAAATAGTGCAAAATTTTAAGTTGCATTCACATGAGGGAAGACCAAAAAAGTTGCAATAAACTTATGATTGCTTTTTCTTAAATCACACAATTTTTTTTTTTTTTTTCTTTGTTTTGAGTGCAAAATATTTTAGCATCACTTTCACTCATGTTTAGTGAGGCTGCTAATTTTCAATTAATCACTCAACATCAACAAAATGATTGCAATAATTTTGCACTATCACTAACTGTGAGTTGAAACTGCAAAATGAGTGCACTATCCCCATCTATGGTAGATATTATTTCATTTGCATAAATGAAGAAATGCGAAATGACGGATGTAATTCGCGACGACTATTAAGAGGAGTGCAATAACAAGAAATAAATAACTGGAGATTTAGAAAATTTTTATTCCATCTTCTGTGAAGAAAAATGTTCAGAAAATTATATATACTTATCTACCGTTGTAAAAAGCAAAAAAAAAACGTTCTTTTTTTAATGACAAAACATTTAATTACATTTGTGAAACTTTATGTTGCACCTTAAAAAGAAAATACCAAAATTCTCTTAGGAACAAATGAGAATAATGTGGTCACAATCTCAAACAATCTCTAAAATAAATTTGGGTTTTTATAACATTAAAAAAGTGCACAAACAGGAAATTAAAAACGGGGTGTTTCCAACCGCACAACACATGTCGTAGTATGCATTTCCGTGTAGTGTATTGTTAAGAGTTGTTAAAAATTTCCGTTGCTTTTTTCCATTTTTTTCATGCATTTTCGGTGTGTACATAAGAAGTCTTACTATACAAATAATGAAAATAAGTAGAACAGAATTTAATGAAAGAAACAAATTATATGCAGAAACCATATTGCATTAAGTTTCACTTTGCCGTCATTAGTTGTATCCTTTTTTTTACATTTTTTGCTGGTGTGAGTGCTCTTTTTATTTGGTTTATGTTTTCCACTAGAGAACTCATTTTATTCAGTCACTTCATATTCATTAAGAAACCAAAAATACGAGAGTTGTCATCAATTTTATACATTTTATTCTGTTAATATTTTACAACGAATCAAATCTCGTAACTAATATCAACAAACACCTCAACGGGATAATTAATCAAAAATAAATAAAAGTGCTGAATTTGGCTGTATTGAATCATATCAATCAATACCACGAGTAGCAATATTTCAGGAGTGGGCCTTATATATTTAATTATGGTAATCAAAACGATTTTTGATTTTATTTCTTATCATAAAAAATTTAATGTATAATATAATATAAGTAAACTATTATGATTCATTTCGGTTTGTGACATATTAAAGTGATTTTCAAGCGGAAATTTTATATTGGACATATGCCAGACTATGAACCGATTTGTATGAAATTTTGCTCCTTGATTTCAAGTCTTATTAAACTATTACAGATAAAATTTTAATAAAATAGAATCATTCGTTATAGTTTTAAAGGGGGCCTACTGTAAATTTTAGGCCGATCTTCATGAAATTTTGTTTTAAAAATTCTAGACTTGTAAAACGAATTTGGGCAAAATTTAATGAGAATCAATTTATAGTTGTTTTTTTTTTTAACAGAAGTATGAGTTGTTAAGTGTGGTTGTTCATCATTTGCGCATATATAATGAAATCGATTATTCGACTTTTTTCAAAAAAACGGATTTCGAATGTACCGAATAGTTGCTTTTTCAAAAAAACCCGGGTTTTGGTTGAGCATTTTAAATTTCAATTCGAATACATAAAAACACAAAAATCAAATAGTTTTTTGTTATAGGGCATTTACATTACATCGAAATCTAGTAGATTTCATTTGAAATCTTCCTCCAAATTAGTTCGTTTACATTATACTTGTTTGACATTAGCGAGATTTGGTTTTCACAACAAAAACGGCCGACTGAAAGTTTTTTGTGTAACACATACTTACATATAAAGAAATAGGCATTTAAAAATTTGCATTACATTTTATTTATAATCAACTTCATTTATTTTATCAATATTATTTGTAATTTGCATTTTTTTTAACTATTTTACAAAATGTTTTAATTTTTTTTAACAATATTAACAAGCAGCTATTATTGTTTTTGTTTTGTTTTTTGTTAAAATGTCATTTTTTTCTTGTGCAGGGAAGTAGTTTGTAGTGCTATATGGGGAAAAACATAGTTGCATCAATAAGTACTACTAGATTTCGAATAGACTTCGTCAAAATCTAGTTACGGAGTAGATTTTGTTTTGTACGGAAAATCTAGCCAAAAACGACTAGTTTTGGCTCGAAATCTCGAAAGTACTAGATTTCGTTGTAGTGTAAATTTGCTAGTATAAAACGTTAATTTGATTACAAAAAAAAAAAAAAAAACAATGCACAAAGGTATGGAACCTAACAAATATTTGACGATAAAATCCAAGAAAAGTGTGACCAATAAATTGATCAAACTTTTTTTTTAAACAAATTTTATTTATTTACTAAACTTTATTTTAACATTTTTTTACAATTTTTATTTATTTACTAAACTTTATTTGTAAGAATATTATTGTATAATATAATTAAGAAACTGTGAAATGATGTTTGATCTAGACAAACGTTTTGTTAAAGCAAATACAAAATTATAGGAATTTAATAAATTTATTATTTGAGATATTCTCCCAAATTTATTTTAAATGAGTTTTGGTTTGTTGGTGGTTGACCCATCTCTATATGAATCAGTAGACTTCAACCACATTTTTTAAAAGTTGCAAACAAAACTTCTAGCCAGGGTTATATATTTCAAATTATTTTGTTTCAGCATTATAGAAACGATAAGTAATATGAACATGCTTTTTGTGAAATATTTGTCAATTCGTCGACCACAATATAAAACCTTCCATGGCATTCCATTGATTTCTTCAATTTTGTTTTTTAGGTCTTGGTGTTTTAATAAAAATGAAACTGACGTACTTTTTCCATATCGTTGATTCAGCCGGAATGTTGTAGTTGTAAGCATGAAGAAGTGATAGAACTACTTAAGAGTTTTAGTGCCTTAACGGTGCCTCGGCAACACAACGAGTTAGTATTTCACACAATGATTAATTTTTGGCAGCGTATTTTAGTAAACAATTATTTGTCTTCTCTTAAGAACTACTTCGAACGCAAGGTTTTATTTGGAGCACATTAACGTCAAGCAAGTGGACTAATTAATTAGTAAGTTGTGACGTGGAAGAACCTTTGTAACTTATAATTTTAGGGCACTTTAGGCACCTAACCTTGGCTTTTTAATCCCGTTCAAAATATCACTGAAGATAACATCTGTTTAAAAATATATTTCATATTTAAAATACTCGCGCACAAATTACTATTTTTTAACTGAACACTTTTTGGTAGTATTTTGTATTGTTTTTGGGCTTTTATACAGGAGCACACGCTTTTATAAGCAATTTGTATTAACATTGTTCATAATGCTTTTTTGGCTTTTGTTACATTTTGTTTTGACATTCTTCATAAAAAGTTTAAGTTTGCCCAATTTTTAATTAGAAAAAAACTTAAATTACGGGTAAATTTACTACATGAGTAAGGAAAACGTATATAAGTTATACATTATTAAAAACCCCGGTTTATTATACAAAAATAACCGTTTATTCGACATTAAAAAAATGGAATTTTTAAAATAACCGGATTGATCAAAACTACAATAACCGGTTAAAAGTGGTCGAAAAATAATCGTTCGATCTCCCTAGGCATATAACTACGGTGACCATCCGTTCTGTATTTTACGGAACTGTTCTGTATATTAAACCTTCGATTATCGACAGAAGTCGAATTATCTGATCGAACTAACTTTCACTTAGCGCACATTCGAAAAAAGATGTGATTTAATTTATTCACAGTAATATATTTTCTATCAGCTGTCATTTTAAATAAAAATTTTGTTTACAAATTTAAAAACTAAAATGAAAGTTAAACATAACCAAAACGAAATTATAATTATTTCCAAACAATTGAGCTTCTGTGGGGTTTCATCCAACTTTTTAACATGCTGAACTTTTATGCAAATCCTTTTTACCAAAAAAGAATTTTGTTCCATAAGTAAAACGAGCTTATCGAATAGCTGTTTATGACCTTAGACTTGCAAAAAATTAACAAAACTGATTAAGAATATGATATTTGGTATAAGAAAACAAAATGTTGATAAATATTTTATTTTAACAAGTTTTTTAAATTTATTTGGTATGTTAATTTTTTTTTTTCGTTGGAAAATAAAATGGACAATAAGTTTTTGACAGTTCTGCCAACACGTAACACAAAATGTTCATTCGATAGCCAGCGAAAATCGTTTTTCAAATGTAAGTCATAATAGGGGACATTTATTCCCAATTAATCTGACTTGTCTCATTAACGGAAACTTATAAAATTTGTAATTTCTTTTCTTAAATTGTAAAAATAAAAGCTTTGAAATGTGTTATAGATCTTTTTGCTTGCCTAACTGACAACTACGCAATAAAAAGAATTTCTGCTCTTGAAACAATTTCGAATGTCGACGTTCGTACAGAAATTCCACACCAAGAACACCCAGTTTTAGAAAATATGTTCCATATAAAATTCTACACGAACTTTTTCGTTTGAGATTGCTAAACATTCGAAATATTTAGAAAGAAGTACTAAGATTTTCGCTTCACAAGAAAGTTATAAACATAATTTCAAAATGTTGGGTTTTAGTTTTTAAAAATCTTGTTTAAAAATAATAAATTGTTTACTTGCTTGAGTCCGGATTAAAGTTACAAACAAACATCATGTAGACCACCCATTTTATACTTTTATTTAAAGTCCATACTATCTATCGAAGTTACAAGTTACCATCCCAAGTACTTTGAGAGGAGTTCACTAAAAAGTTTAGAAGACTGCTAAGGAAAACCAGACACAATTTGAAATCAAAATTGTTATTCTCTGTTGAGTCTTTCGCAAGTGAGCGTGTTTTCAGCAGATGGACAGAATGAGGGACATTGCGAAAACAGGCCTGAATATATAAAAAATAAAGTGTATATAAGAAAAATAAACTTCATTCATTCTTTGTCTTAAATTGAATGAAATCGATATAGGTCATGAATTAGTACCCCACCCCTCCCTAATTTTTAATTTTTAGATCCCATATTTAGCTACCTTCTTAAATTCACTGTTAACGATAAAACTTATTTCCCTGTTGTATTTAAATTTATGCCTTTTTAAGGTTTTTAATACTAGGTTTTAATAATAATTCGTCAGAATTTTGAAATGATAGGTCCATATTTTACCATAAATTCCCCTCCTAAAAATCATTTTAGTTCTGCGAAAGCTGTTACGAATCAGGATATTTTACTCAAGCTAGTTCAAATTTCTAAAAAGAAAAGCATATAATTTTCCGCCGGGCTGACGTCCGTTTTTATAAAGATTAAATTAAAGTATATATATATTATATAGAACCCACTCCTGAAATATTCGACTTGTCGTAGGATGGTATCAAAGATACGGCATAGCCGAATATAGTACTCTAACTTGTTTTTAATAAAATTTTAATTAATGCTGTATGACTTACAGCTACAAGCACTGCATTTTGACAATATAATCAAAATTTAACCACGCCAAGGTCAAAGGTAAATTTTTTGGAAACTTTTAATGTTTTTTTTTTTTTTGTTACCGGTTCAGATAAACTCGCAATGATTTGTTATTAATATTAAAGATGATAGCAGATTTTCTGTAGTTCCGAGAGAGATTAAGAATGAACCAAGACAGTTCGGTCTCGAAATTTCGTATGGCGAAACAAGTTGGTTTACTCGCTCTTAAATTTTTGGACGGCGATATAAGTTGTTCAAGGCGAATTCATGTATACTGTGGTGTCGATACTACAACAAGTAACAACACCAAAAGCACAACAATGTATTTTTTTTTTTGTTGCTTTCGTTGATCGATATCTCAAAAAGCACTTGTGAAAAATGTTGAGCAACATTGATTATTTCACACAAAAATTTTGACATGTATCAATATTCTCTATCTCGTAATTTTTCAAAACTAAACCTTTTTATTAGTTGCAGGTATACAGCATTGTTTTGCGAAGGTAAACTAATATCATGTTGTTTTTTTAATTGTCAATAAAAAAAGTAAAACAATATTATTTATAATTTTATTTATAATTTGAGCACTTTTCTACATATTTCTTTGTGAAACGCTTGTTATTGAAAGCACTTTACACAAACAAAATAAAAAATTATAAGCTGCTGCTTAAAATTCCGTGCGAAATAATATGAGCTGCACTTGTTTCGCACGGAAAATAAAAATGTTGATAGAAACATATTGAATGTTTTTCGTAATATAAATAGAGTACAACTCTATCAACATTTTTTCGTTTGTATTTCACAGAATTTTTTTTTATATTGAGTTTAACAACATTTCGCACGAAATATTGAACAGAGTACCAGGCTTTAAAAACAATTTAATTAAAATAAGTAGAAAAGTTTATATAAAAAAACCCTATATAAAATAACCCTATATTCGCAGACCTTATTCAGACAGTGATGTCAGATGGAATTTTTAAAATTCCCTACGTTTTGATAAAAAAAAAATCCCTACATTTCCCTACAACAGCAAATTTTTCCCCCTACAATTTTCCCTACCTTATAGAAGTTATAGGTAAACTCAAAAATTATAAATAATTCTATATAGTATATTTTATTTACACTAAACACAAAACAAAAACATAAATTTTAAATAAATTTCAGGTAGCTTAACGTAAAGAACAAAAAAAAAATAATATAACTTAACATAAAAATCTTCGTAAGTTTGTATACGTAACATTTAAAAAGTTTGTTTGTTGTAAAGCATTTTTCTTAAAAAGACAACGGAAGCTTGTACAGATTAACATATTTGATTGTAAGTGAGACTGAAGAACCCATATGGAATCTAAAACCTCGTGACTCAGTTTATCTTTTTTTCGCGCGGATGTCAGTAACAATTGAAAATATCCTCCCAGCATCTGCATTAGCATGTGGTAAACTCAGTAGAATTTTGGATAATTTTGAGTGACAAGGGAATACTAAATTGTCATTGAATTTCTTAGTCTTTGACCAAAATGGTTCCAAATCCATCTTTGAAATATAATTTATTTCTTGTTCTGAAAAATTATATTCTACGGTTAGCCATTACTGAGTAAGTAGTAATCTGTGGTATATTTTACCGTGTGCAAGTTAGCCCCCCTTCAAGACTAGGCAAGTTACTTGCGCAAGTCTCATGCTCGACTCTTGATTTGTTGATGTCATGGGTAAGGTCGGGGTAAGGGGGAAGATTGAGTACAGACTTTGTTGTACTCGGCAAATTACCTGCGCCACTAACTTGCCGAGTCTGAAAGGGGGCAATAAAATTGCAATAATTGCCGCTTTAAGAGTTATAAAAGTATTGAGTACCTGGATACTTGATACTCCAAAACAATTATTTAATAACAAAGTAGCCATATTGTAATTATTGAAGCGATATGCTTTTATACCACAGATGTTTTTTCAGAAGTCAGTTAGATTATATTTGAATTTACATACAAAGGAAAAATTCCCTACATTTTTACGAAAATAAAAAATCTGTCTTTTTTTCTCTACAGTCTGATTTTTGGAGAAAAATCCCTACAAGTAGGGAATTTTCCCTACATCTGACATCACTGTATTCAGAATCTATAACAAGTGATACCGCATGAAATATACCCCGATTCTGATAGTCTTAGAAGTATGATTCTGTGGTTTTCATGGGCAATCGCGTATGTCTTAAAATCAAGGTGGCCTTAGTATCTGAAAATCGAAAAAAGGACATACGCGGTTGCGCATGAAAACCACAGGATTTACGTTGCAATAAAAAGGATATAGCATTTCTGTGACCCAATATAAACTTATGTAGCAAATTTGATCAAATTATCTTCCAATAAAGTCTACTAGTGCACACAGACATCCATCCAGATGAACGGAAATGAGTAGAAATGATTTCGATTTTATGGGCGAGCGAGAACGTGGGTCTTAAATATTTCTATATGTTACAAATTAAAGTGCAAATATTGTGTACATCTATCTATTGTGGTGAATCGCACGAAAACGTTTCTAATTTTTTTCTGACTTCCATAACCACCCTCTTACTACAAAAAATACCGTGCTTATATGTATATACATCAAGAAGAATACAAGAAACTTTTGCACCGTCATTTTATTCGGTAAAAGTTGGGAGAAAAAGAAACAAAGAACCTAAGAATGAGTACTTGGAAAACTAATTTAAAATTCAGAAAAATCTAAAAGAAAGTAGTGGGAAAAAGAAGCCATGCTAAATGAAAGACTAAAAAAGAAATTTTTTTTCTTTTTTTTTATTTTACAAAAAAGTTCATACAACTTTCGTTAGACTTTTTACCTGACATTTGCTATTCATTGTGGGGGTGGAGGCTGGAGAAGTTGTGACTGTAAATGGTTAGTCTGGGGAATGTTTTGTATTTTGGTCATTTCAATATTTTGCTTAAAGTTTTTTTTTATATAACTTTTGTACTTTTTGCAGAACATTGTTATGGGGGGAAGAAAAACTTACAACTAGGAAGTAAAGTTAACTTCAAGAATATGGGAAAACTTGAGCATAATTAATTTAAACAAGCATTTTTAGTTTCCAAACAAAGAGTTGGTACTTTATGTATAGAGACATTTACACAAACTAAAATACAAGTTAACACACAATTTTACATAAAATGACACCTTATAAATGTTGCCAATTAACACTATAGTAACCGCCCAAAAAAACTGTCCTCACCAATAAAAATTAATAAAAAAATTATTTTAACACAAATTAAGTTTCAAGTGTAATACTCATTATTGGTACAGATGTGGAAAAGATTTACATGAGCACCTGCCATACGGCTTTATCTAATGGATGATCTTTACCACGGTGTTATAAATAAATTTTTAATTATCAGCCACCAGCAAATTGGCCCGATATGGTTTTCGTCATTAACTTTGAAAATATGATGTATTTAACTCATCAATTTTAACAAATAGAATTTGGGAATTTTTGTTTTTTTTTGTGAATTATATTATGTTTTAATTAAGATAAACAAAAGAGATACATTTTATGACGGCAAAATAATTTTTAGCTTAGACGGAAAACATAAAACTCCTTTAATGAGATTGATTTAATAAAATGTATTTTAGACCTCTTATTTTCACGTTGAAAAATAACTCTTAACTGTGGAGTTGAGATCGTTTTTTAAGATCACCATAGATTCTGAAAGAGCTCGTCAATAAGAATCTATCGGTATATAAATGTATAGGGCTCCGTTGACTCTAACATGAATAGTTTTTAAGTTCAATTTGTCTAGATAACTTATATTAACGGTAATGTTGGCTTCCAAAGCGTCAATCGTAGCTGGATAATACCGGAAGACCTCATACTCCATATATCCCCAAAGAAAATAGTGTGATATCAAACGATCTAGGTGCCCAATTTACCAAAGCAAAGCGTGAAATTAGGTCCTCACCAAAATGATTTCTCAATAAGGTCATTGTTTCACGCGCTGTATGGCTCGTAGCTCGTCATGGTCTCGGTGAGCTCTGGCTCGAATTTCGGGAAGCACATAGTCCGTTAACATGGTGCGTTAACGGTTGCCATTGATGCTAACATTCTGATTTTCCTCATCTTTGAAGAAATATGGGCCAATAATTCCACCAGACCATAAAGAACACCATTCCGTTGTTTTTATAGTATGTAATGGAAGCTCTTCGTACTCTTTGGGTTGCTCATCAGCCCAAATACGGCAATTTTGTTTATGAACGTATCCAATGAGTCAGAAATTTGCTTCACCGCTGAACAAAAATTTCACGATAAAACTCCTGATTTTTAGAAAGTTTTTTTGAGTTTCTTTTTTTTTTTGTAGTTGTGGTTTGAGTCATTCTATAATGACTTGCTAAACGTTACTAAACAAAAATGACAAAGCAGTCTGATATGAGCCACGCGTGACTGTAAAAAAACATATTGAAAATCAAACCTCACGGTGAGTCATTCTTTTTAAAATATAATAAACAAAAAGTGCTGCATTTTGGGCGTGGGAAAAAATAATTTCCCCTTAGAAGTTTTATTGTCGTATCGTCATTCTAAGGGCTGACTGGCACAATGTTTTAATGGATGCCGAACCGCTTAAATGTATAAACATGCAAACAAAAAAGTTTTTATTTATTTTGTTGATTAAATTTGCCGTTTTTTTTTTGAAGCAGTGGGTGTGTTTTTATAGATACATTTTCCGTTTAAAAGCGCCAAGAGACCTGCATATAATAAAATGCAGGTAAACGATAAAATTTTTTTATTTGTTTTTTTCTGCTTCGCAATAATACCCAAAATATTTCTAATAATCTGTAAAGTGAAAATTTGTGCAACATTTGAATTCATTTTGCCCAAAAATTTTTGATAAATCGTACTTACGCGAATTTGCGTTAAATTTCCTAAAGAAAGCATTTTATTGAGCAAAAATTTTTTTTATAAATTGCAAATTTGTGCAAAATTTCTTGTAGACATGTTATGACCAAAAAGCACAAATTTGATCAAATTTTCCTATAAATAAATTATCAGCCACTATAAGTAAGTTTTAATTGCTGCCAGGAAGATGGACAATTTTTGGAACATTTATGATACTAATTGCCGTTTTCACAAAGTATCGACAAACTGCCTGTTACTAAGTCACGAAATAAATTTATTAGACTGAGAAAGTATCCAGTAACGATTTTGTCTTTCTCAACACAGAAAAAACGATCAGTAGTTTTTTTTTCAATTAAAAAAAATTGTTTAAAAAGTATTACAATTTAATTAATGTGATAATTGAATCAATTATTTTTTTAGTTGAAAAAAATTAAAAATATACTTTTGATTTAATTAACATTTTAGTTGTTTTGAAATAAGTTTTTAATTAAAATATTAATTAAAAAACAAAAAAACTTATTTGTTCTTCGTTTAAAATAAAATAATTTAAACTTGTAGAATTGTTGTTGGGAATTGTCAAATAATGAGATATATTCAAGTAAATCAATTAAAACATTGTTTGAAACGGCAATGTTTTTTAATCATTTTTTTAATTAAAATTAAAAATATCATTTATTGCAAAAAAAAAATATATTAAAAATTTTTAAAATTTTTAGTAATCTATCATCTAGTCACAATCTAATCATTTTGTTTGTAGGGGCAAAATCATCAGATTGCTGGCTTGATACGTGAATTTGGTGATTAGAGACAATTTTTAATTTTTCTGGTGAATATACCAACGATAACATTATTTTGCGTTGGCAACACCACTCAAAACATATGAAAAGTTGTTAGTCAGCTAATCGCATTTATCAGAACTACAAATAAACGGTAAAAAATAATTGACAAATGAGGGCTGGTTAGTTTTGCGATAGAAAAATACATTGAGAAAACCAAATTTCTGTAATCTGCAGCTTTTTGTTGGGAAAAAAAGATTATCGCCTAATGAGAAAATTGCCATAATAGTGTTAACATTTTTCTCCCATTTAGAATATTAAAGTCAATTTTACCAATGTTGAAGTTCTTTTCGAAAAATTCTCTCTAATTTTTTTATACTTTGTTCTCCTATTAAGTTAAAATTTTTAGATTAAAATGAACAGCAAATGTAATTTTCAAAGTTAACTGTGCAGAACATATTTCATTATATTTAAAAAAAAAGACAAGGAAAATTACCAAAATAAAAAAGTTTTTTCTTTTTTGTTTTTAAATAAAATTAAAAAAAAAAGTATAAATTCAATAAAGACGACAAACTAGAATAAAGTGGTATAAGGAAGAAAAGTTTAAATTGGTAGAAATTTAATTACAATTACATTTTAGAAACATTTCTGAGTAAAGTTAGAAAGATTTTTGAGAACAATGGAAAATCAACGGAATAAATTAAAAATTTTAGTTTTGGATAATTTGGTTTTAATTATACTGTGCACGAATTTGACAAAACTGATGTGAGTGCACTGAATTTAATAGTGCTAGTCATTTTAAGAAGCTAGCGCTCGTATTTATGATATTCGCGATTGAACATATTAATACTAATGTAACATAAAATGCTGTCTTTTATTCTCTTAAGATCATTGTTAAATTTAAATGTCAAATTTGCAAAAAAAGGAGATCTCACCAAATTCCAAGAATGTATGAAAATAACATTATTAAAAATGCTGTAAAAGATCATTAATATCGCGAAACTTTCCACATCACCCTGCAGTGTGCTACGACAAGAGCAAGCAGCATTCCAAGTTTGTAGATCCTGTCTCGAGAAATAGCCTTAGGATAAACAATAACCTCAGGAAACCATAGAATAGTTCCCCTGTATCTACATATATCATGTTCAAGGACTTTGAGAAAGCCTTTGACACCCTTTCACATGAAGCGGAATTGTCATCGTTAATATCGACGTCGTTCTTGACACTTTCACACTAAATGCCACAAGCGACAACAAGTGCATAAGATAGAGATTACAGGGGCATCTGGAAGACCTTGACTACGCGGACGATATTTGCATATTGCGATTCTGATATGCATCACATGATAAAAATGGTAGCGGATATGTCGGCAAGCATGTAAAAAACAACACAGAAAAAACAACACAGCAAAAATTTTTAGTAGTTTTTTAACAATTAAAAAAATTGATTGAAAAGTATTTCAATTTAATTAATGTGATATTGAATAAATTTTTTTTTTATGTTGAAAAAATAAATTAAAAATAGTATTTTGATTAAGTTAACACTTTAGTTGTTTTGAAATAAGTTTTTAATTAAAATATTAATTAAATAACAAAAATTTTAACTGATTTTTTCGCTTAAAAAACAATAACTTAAATTTGTAGAATTGTTGTTGGGAATTCTCAAAGCCTGAGCTATATTTCAATTAATCATTTTTTTGATAATTTTTTTAATTAAAATTAAAAATATCATTTATTGGAAAAAGTTCACAATTTTCAATTTTTACAACTTTTAAAAATCAATATATTCATTTTGGTAATATGAACAAAATCAACAAGCTTTTTGCTTGATTCTATGAATTTGATGATTAGAGACAACTTTTAATTTTTTCTGTGAAGAATGAAGTGCACCCTAGATAGGGCAATACAGACTTTTGGCATGCTACTAAACTCTGTGGCGCGGTCCTCCTATCTGCCGACTAACATTAACCCTTTAGCTACGTCTTTTTATTTAAGAATTTAAAAAATACAATTTGTACAAATATTAAACAGTTCTAATCAATAAAACCAAAATAAATAAAAATATTTAAAAAAACTCAGAAATTTGGGTTTCAGACTGTTGCCACATGGCAACAATTTTTTTGTAAAAAAATTTATTTTTTCATGTTGTTTTAAAATTTTTTTGGACTAGTTTAAACAATTTTGTTTGTGTTTTAGTCATAATTTACAAATAAACTTTAAAAAAATTAACTTAATTTTGTTTTTTTTCATAACAGAAAAAGTAAAACTAATTATTTTTGAAAGTCAATCAATATTTTTTACAGAAATCAGAACAAAACTTTAAAAAAAGTAAAATTCATTCAAAAGTAATTACATAACTTTACAAAATTATATTATTTGATAAAACAATGATTTAAAACAATTTCGGTCCTTGTTTGGTATACACAAATGCACATTGCATCTTGCTTTTATTTTTTATATATTCTAGCCAATGTTGATTTCCATCATATCGAACAGAAGCTGATGGTGCTGTTTCATATGTCTTTTTTGACGTCGATGGGCTGTCTAAGTCAACTGCACCTGCAGACGTTTTAGGTCTTCCTCTTTTGCGGGAGTAAACATGTACATTTGATAGTGCCAAAAGTCCCTCCGTAATATCATTTCGAAAACGTTAGAGATCCTTGTAATCTTTTGTTTTTTATTTTTTACTTAGTCTAAGTCAATAAAATGGTCAAATAATTTGAGGGTCCATTTTCGGGATCTTATAGATTCTATATAACGAAAGTAAAAAATCTAGTTTATCAACTCAGCCCATACTTTTGTTATACGCTGAAATAATATATGGTTGAAGTATTGCAATTTGTTCTTTTTTTTCAGCGCAGAATCTTTTCACGGTATTTAATGGTTCATCACCATATAGTGAAGACACGACTTGAACTATGCCTCCGTCTAACCATCTGATCATTACTGCCTCTTCCTTCTTTTTAAGCTCTCTTTCAAAAAATATTTCACAGGAACTTTTTCGCGACGGTTAGAGTGCTCACAGCTAAATGGCGCTTCGGGTGTGGTCCAGGGACATTTTCTCCATCGGAAGTCATTAAATATTTTAGCAGCATATTTAGATTTTGGATTTTCAACAGGTATTTCTTCGATTTCATTATGGCTAACATTAGCTTCGTAGTTCTCCCCTACGATCATTTCGATCAAAAGTTTCTATTAAATCTTGTAAAACATTTGTTTCCTCTAAATCTTCTATATCTGATAACTCTGAGTCTTCAAAATTAATCAAGATTTTTTCGATTTCACTATCGTTTATACGTTTTGTAATGTTGGCAGATAAAATATAAATAAAACCACACCGTGAATATACAATTTGGTAAATTGTATATACACAAAAATGTTTTGTTGCCATTTGAAAATTTTTTTAAATTCTTATGCGTTATTAAAAAGCAAAGTTTTATGCTTATATGCATAATCCAATGTGTTTTTGGTCTATTACTCTTAATTTTTTTTTAATATTGCAAAATATTATTAAACGACATATTTAAAAAAGCGTTTTTTCGGAAAAAATGGAGAGGTCTATCAAAGGTAGTTTAATATTAATTATTTTTCTTTGAGCTGTCTAACATACATATATTTTGATATATTCTTGTTTTTGATGTATACAAATATTAAAAATAGCTTTTAGATTATGAATTTATTAAACCATGATAAAGCTACAGGTCAAAAAACTTAATGTTGCCATATGGCAACCAAATAGCGAAAGGGTTAAGTTTAAAATCTTTAACTTCAACGTGAAATCTGTGCTGCTTTTTGGTAGCGAATTTTATGGCGACTTCTTTTCTGAGAAATGCATAAGTGTTACATGCTGTACATTTTTGTGTTCGATTGTACAAAAAATACAACTGTGGGAACAATTTTCATGTTCTTTTGTGAATATGTTGATGAAAAACATGCAAAACATGATGCATATTTTGCCCTCACTTTTACTTAAGCTGTGCATGCTGCCCTGTTTTACAACATTCGTATTTACTTCTTTATTTGTACAACCAATGTTTCATTTTGCTTGTCTTAATTAATACCGCTCATAATTTTGTGAAAAGATTGTTTAAAAACAAAATAGAAAAATTCTTACATATTAAAATGAAAAAAATCAATGTGTATTATTTTCGTTTTGATTTTTTCCAAGCCAATAGAGATGCCAATATTTGTTTCCATGCCGTAATAGCGTGCATAAACCGCCCAAATAGCTTTAAAAACACTCGTGAAGTACATTAATGATAAAAGTGTAATAGTTTTAAGTTAAAGTATTTAATTTTTTTCTATTGAAGTTGCACAACATGTAACACTTCGAGTGTTACATGTATAAACTGTAATATATTTTTCTCAGGAAAGAGATCGCTATTAGTCTTTGTCAACAGTTGCCGTCGTAAAATTCTACGTATGTTTTCACCCGAAAGAATTCGATTAGGCATACACTCAGGAAAACGTCAGACGACATTACCAGTTTGGCCACCAATTGATTTGGTAATTGATTTGATAATGAGAAGCTTAGAACACAGTTGTAGCGAAATAAGGCGTATTGTCAATGAATGAGACGTACCGAACAACTTTGTTGTGGCACTATGTTCCTTAAATAAGTCTCAGGAAACAATGTATAATATTAAAATAAAATCATACCATATATTTTTAAACTCCTTTGGTACTTTCTTTGTACCCAAAATAGATTGATTTCACAAATTAAAAACCCTATTTTTGCTTTCCAATGTAACTCCTTACATCCTTAAATTAAACTGCTATAAATTTCCCAACTCTGACACTTAATCTCCATCTACTAAGTAAGCGTTAATGTTATTTCTTTTTTAATTTAAACATTTATTCTTCACTCGCCACTTAAATTTCCACACGAAACATGTAAATTTCGCTTTAATTCCTATATGGCTTAAGCTTAAGCAAACTTATGTTGATTTATATAAAAGTTTTGCATTTTAACTCAACACTCCAGGTTTTATGTAATACACTGCCGCATATTAAGTGTACATTATTTTTATAAAACGCTAGTTTACATCTTCTGCAGCCATTCACCCCGAAAACTAAAAAGAATACAGGAAAATGTTTAAACATGAGAAAAAAGTCCATACAAACTCTTTTCCGCTATAAGAAGAAGGTATAGAGAGTGAGTGAGAGACAGAGAGAAGGAGGGGACGAAAAAACGTGTTTGTTGAATTACACTTGAACATTTTTACATACTCAACCGACATAACAAACAATATACAAATGACTGCAGCACAGTGGCATGGAAGAGTTTAAGGGGTCCTTTGCACTTCTTCTTTCAAGTAAAACCAAATCGGTTAAAGAGTTTTTACTTATTTCAACTACTCAGAAAAAATTAAAAAGTTTCTCTAATCACCAAATTTATACCAAATTCATAATATCAAGCAACCAAGTTGTTGATTTTGCACCTATTACCAAAAGGATTATATTGATAACTAAAAATTGTAAAATTGTGAATAGTTTTTTTTTTTCAATAAATGATATTTTTAATCTTAATTAAAAAAATGATCAAAAAGCATCGCCATTTAAAATAATTTATTTAACTAAATATTGACAATTCCCAACCACAATCCTACAAGTTAAAAAAATTTTATTTTAAACGAAAAAGTCAGTTAATATATTTTGGTATTTAATTAATATTTTAATTAAAAATTTATTTCAAAACAACTTAAATATTAATTAAATCAAAATTATATTTTTATTTTACTTTCCACTAAAAAAATAATTGATTCAATTATTAGATTAATTAAATTGAAACATCTTTTAAGCAATTTCTTTAATTGATAAAAAACTACTAATAATTTTTTCTGTGTAGAAATATTTCTTTAATAAAATGTAGTTTGTTAGGTGCAAACTTAAAATGCGGGATTAGCACCAAATGGCGTGCTCTTGCACATGGTTTGTGTCCTAAGTAACTCACTTACAAAATCTGTTGAACAAAATAGTGTAAAAACAAACCAACAAAACATTTTTTGCCAAAAGTTGATTCTAAATTTTTCAATTTAAAAATACAAATCTGCATTGCACCCGAAGCTTATAATGTGCCCATGTTCTGTATCTTCCGCGTCGAGAAACTTTTCCTTTGAAATGTTAGAAATGAAACAATAAATCCCATAAATTGAAACAAACGACAGTTCATCTCACTTAACTGCGTCTGTAACATTTTTGGCGTAAGGAAATTACTCGCCAATTTACAGAAAAACGGGATGAGAACAAATTTGAACACTTAAAAGCGTATTAAAACTGCAAGATGCAATGAATAATAACACGAAAGTGGCTTGTTTGGTTTTTTTTTGTTTTATAATTTGCTTTACACATTTTTAAAAAAATTTCAGAATTTTTTCAATGCTATTTTGTAAACAACAACCACTACATATTATTTTCGCCGCCGCCGTTAAAATTTTTTTAATTCAAATAATTTTGGTCGCCGTCAACGATATCGGAAATTTCAATTCAAGTGGAATATTCACCCTTATTCCATTTAGCGACGACGACGCTCGTCATCAATTGATTATCAACATAAATTTTTATCGACGTCATCATCAATTCGATACAAAACTTGTATTCTATAGGTATAACAGCAATGTCGATTGTTTATCATTTTTTAAAGCACATCTCTAATAATTTAGACAGTTGGTTTGATTTGTTTTCAGTTTTTAATAAAAAAATGCAATTTGATATTCGTTTCTTAAAAATGTTGTGCTCTTAAAAAGGTTAGCTTGATTTATTTTAAAAAATTCACCCTTACTAATGGCATAAGGCATTGTGCACTTCACGCCCCGTATAAATCGACAGTGTTAATAGTTCCCTGTCCGTATCTTTATAACGGAGACGATTGACGAAAATAGCTACAAAGCTACGCGAAAATTATAAAAATTTTCAAAAATAGCGAAAATTTGCGAACATTTTTAATATTTCAAACAAGTGAGAGTGCTATATTCGGCTGTGCCGAATCTTTGATACCCTCCACCGACAGGAGTGGGCTCTATATGATAAAAACATATATAATATTGACTAAGCTTCACAAAAACGAACGTCCGCTTTAAAATTAGTTGCGGTTTAGACCTGAATTAAATTATTGACCGACAATAAGAAAATTTTATGCGTTTCTTGCTAGAACTTTGAACTGGCTTGAGTAAAATATCATGATTCGTAACAGTTTTAGCCGAACTAAAATGATTTTTAGGAGGGTAATTTGTATTGGACCTATGGTAAATTATGGACAAATCATCCCAAAATTCTGAAGACAGATTTCTGGTATTACAAAATATAAATTAGAATAAATTTCAATACTGCAGTGTAATTAGTTTTAGCGCCAGCAGTAAATTTCACAAATTTGGATGATATTTTTTCTGGCCATATGAATTTAAGTAAGAAATTTTACCGCAATATCTATATCTGTTATGCTTTTAGGCGAATTTAATTATTTTCCCAAAGTGCGCTTTATTTGGTTTTAGGCGCAATAAACTGTTTTCCGAGAGTAGGGTTTATATGGGGCCTAGGGTAAATTGTGGACCGATCTTTAAAACAGTTTACAGTGTGATTTCTGGTCCTATAAAACTGTGACGTACCAAATTTTAATATGATAGCGTTATTCATTGCGGTCTTAGGCGTACTAAACTGTTTTCCGCGAGAAGGGTTTATATGGGGCCTATGATCAGTTATGGACCGATCTTCGCAGTATGATTGGCAGTCATATAAAGCGAATTCGTGCAAAATTTTATATCATTCCGTGCATTATTTCAGCTTTTATGTTAGTTTTTGTGTCTAAATGATCAATTTTTTTAGGGTGGTGGTTCCACATTTTGAATCACAGTTCTGATCCTACTGAACCGATGTAGCTGGATTTCAATCCCAAATTGCTTAGGATAACTACATGCAACTTAAGACCAAGTTTGTTCTTTTCTTTTGCGTTTTTCGAAAGTGAGCGTGTTTTCAACAGACCTACAGATGGACATGGCTGAATCGGCTTAGAATTAAATACTCAAGGATCCAGAACTTATAGGCTGTGGGAAAAATCGCCCAAAGAAAAATGGCCCAAAAAAAGAAATGAAAAATCGCCCAAAAAAATTCCATGTAAAATTGGGCCTAAATTCATATGAAAAGTGACCTAAAATTTTTGGGCTATTTTTCGTTATTGTTGGGTGATTTCGTTTTTTAAATTTCATAATGAAAAATCACCCAATAATGTATGAAAAATGGCCCATTTTATTGATTTTCTCCTCTATGGTATAACAAACACCGGCTTCGCTTACTAAAGCTTCTCTGCACAGCCGGCCTTCGGCCGGGCGCAAGGATTTTCTCCTCTATGGTATAACAAATAGCGGCTTCGCTAACTAAAGCTTCTCTGCACAGCCGGCCTTTGGCCGGGCGCAAGGATTTTCTCCTCTATGGTATAACAAACACCGGCTTCGCTAAGTAAAGCTTCTAAAATCTGCCTTGTTTCCAAATGAAAGCCGACTATGCAGAGAAGCTTTAGTTAGCGAAGCCGGTGTTTGTTATACCATAGAGGAGAAAATCCTTGCGCCCGGCCGAAGGCCGGCTGTGCAGAGAAGCTTTAGTTAGCGCAGTGTCCATGGACACTATGACACATTTTGGAGTGTCATAACGTCCATGGACACTATGACACTGGACGTTATAACATGCCACCGGGAAAAAATTCGTTTTTGCTTTTTAAGTCATTTTTCATTTTTTTTTTTGGGCCCTTTTTCGTTTCTTTTGGGCAAAATTTCATATATAACTTTTTGGGTCATTTTTCATGTTCTGTTGGGCGATTCTTCATTTGGGCGATTGTTCATTTTTTTTTTTGGGCCATTTTTCTTTGGTCGATTTTTTTTTTTTAGATATAAATGTTACGTGTCGATTTTTTCTGAAAAGTAAAAACAAAATTAAATAAAGTACAAATATTGACTTAATACTCTCTTGCTGATCAAGTGCGTATTGTATATTAAAATATTAACTTATAAAGCTTAATGTAATGCTATCAATGACGGACGTAAATGATTCTTATCTCGGTTTCTGTTCACATAAGTACTTAGCGCCCTTCTGATCGGATAAGTGCTGCAGTATATCTTCTTCTTAAAGTTAATAGTTGTAGCAAAATTTATAACCAGTTTAAAAAAAAATTAAAAATTTTATTATAATAAAATGTTTCACTGAAATTCTTCATTTAAAATATGTTAAATATTTGTATCAATAATAATTTATGTCTATCTTTAACACTGTTTCTTTCCAACCCTGGGCATTTCCACAGAAAAGTCTACTTTTTGTCGCGTTACACCACAAATGTTTTCAAATTGTTTCTCAAAGAAAAATTAGTGTATTATTTAGTCTTTGTATTTTAGTATATAGCGCAACTAGCTTTATATTAAATGGAAGAGAGAAAAAAATTTGCACAACATGGGCTAAAATACAAGATTAATTGTGGAAGTTCCCATATATAATTTTGTCAGTACATACTGTTGTTTCTTTGTGTTATAACCATTATTTATTTATTAATTTATTAAAATTTATGGACCTTTCACGTTGTAGTGAAAGGGACCAGACTCTGGCGGGTATCGTACCCTCGAACTGATAGGCTGGTTCACTACCAACTTGCCAATCATGGCGGCCGTTTAAACCATATTTTGGTTGATAATATGAATATATATGAGAGATCCAAACCTACATGAACTTGTTACCGAAGTTAATCGGATTTTTGTAAACTCTTTTAAAGACACTCTTAGCTAAAAAGTTACTAATATCAATATTTTTTTAGTTTTAAACAGAGCTGAATAATATCGCAAGCAAATATAATATGGTCTTCTTCTACCCACCGCATTCTAATAGGCTTATAAATCCATTTTGTTTCCTTTTCCCCGATCACTGTTCTGTTTGTGTGTTTACTTATGTGTATGGGTGTGCTGTGTCTTAATATCATGCTGATGATGACGATGTTGAAAGTGAGCACTATGTTTGCTGTATATTAAACTATAAACATATAAAATGTATAAAACATTATTTAAACTTGTTGGTGTTGCTGTTGCAACGTGGCTTACAGGTGCAACAGCTGCAGGCATTGCTAAACTAACAAAAAAATATATATGTGATATTAAAAAAAACTCTGTATAGTTATATACACTTCTATTTCCTTTCAAGCTTTAAAGTACACTCATACTCTACACATTTGTATAATAGAACTCTCAAACATATATATTTGAACAGTTTGGGTAAAGGAAATAGCAAAAGTCTCGAGTTTAAGTCCGATAATCCGAAATATTGAATAAGCAGAGGTGTTGCTGGCTAAATTATCTTTAAAGGTCACAATGACAGATTATACCCAAATAACCATTTTATTTATAATAATGACCTGGAGTAATATACAAAAAATAGGGCCTCAAAAATATCAGATATGAAAAATAAAATTTTAAAGCGAACACCCAAAATTTTACATCTATTAAAATAATTAAGTGGGCGTTTAAAAAACGCTTTTTTATCTTCTTGTAAAGTACTTGTTTCTCCACTCAAGTTTTCACTAAGAAAAGCTTTCAAAAATCTGAAATCTTATTAAGAAAAGTATACAGCTTTAAATAATTTCTAAGTATTCTTTAAACTTTTTTCCTATACACTAAAAGAAAAAGCGTCATAACGCTGATGTATTTTGACATCAGCACTATGACAAGTGCATTCGTTTTTGACCCCATGACAATTTACATCATTATGATGTCAGCCTTACCACCACTTGCCCAAATTGACATCAGGGTCAAACACTAACTGCCTGTTTTTCAAACTTCAATACAAATTTTTGTATAGAAATTAATATTGAAAATAAAAACAAATTTGAGTTGGTGAAAAAACAATTTCAATATATTTTCCCAAGCGAACAAATTCATTTAATTTTTGGATAATGTCATCAATGTGCTGATACATCGGCATCACAGAAATGACGAATCGGAGTCAGTTTAATAAAACATGTCGTCAGTTCGCTGATTCAGTAATATCGTAGAAAGGACTCATTAGGCTTAATTTAATAACAGCTTGTTATTGGGATTGTCTTAAGTCAAAGTGAAAGAGTAATGTTATTTACTTACTATTATAAATTATTCGACCATACATTGTATTATTTTTAATTTCTATTTATTTAAGCATATGGTCTAGTTTTTATTTTATAAAAAATAAAGCAAAATAAAGATTAACTTTTTTATAAAATAAAAACTAGATCAAAAGCTTAAATAAATATAAATTAAAAAAAAAAAAAAAAAATAGTTATTTACTTACCCGCTACATGTTTGTTTCACTTTTGTTGTATTCCGCCCTTTGTTTACAGAAGAACTCTCAATTATAAGACAGCGGCAGCATGCCCGATATTGTTTTCGTAATCATTCTACTTTGAAATTTTGATGTATCTAAATACACCACTAAACTAAATATCTAAATAATTTAAAAAAATTGAATATGGGAATTTTTGCTTTTAATTTTACTTTTTGATAAAGAAAAAATTGCTAATAATATACAAAAAGTGCCATCGTCATTGGATTGATGTCACTTTTTGCCTCACTAATGCCATTTACAATAACATTGATGTAACAATTGTGATGTTAGGGCATCATCAATTTGAAGATGAATTTTTTTATTAGTGTACAAATCATGAGCTTGTATTAATATGATATTTAATAAAGACTTTTTATAGAGCTAACGCTTGTATTAGGCTTTGCATTTGAAACATCTTTACAGAAAAACTTCTTCACATCCTTTTTTTAAGAAAATTTTTTATAAAACCTTTGTTTTATAAAATAATACCCACACCACAACAGTGGAGAGGGTATTATGCATTTTTAATGTTGTGCCTTTAAGTACACCGATCGACTCAGAATCACTTTCTGTCCGTACGGCTGGCTGACTGTGCATGTAAACCTTATGCGCAAAGTACAGCTCACAGTTTTGGAGTAAATAGGTTATACCGACTTACTGGACCGCTAATTTCACATAGCCCCCATGCAATCTTCTTTCCGGAATAGGGTCTTTGTGCCCATAAACCATTTAATTTTGTGGGTATTAAGATTTAATTATGTCCAAACTTATTTTTTTGCAATCAAAATCATCTTACCAAATTTCATTGGAATCGGTCCATATTTGACCATACTCCCATACAAATACGACTTCTGAAAATAGCTTTTAATGCCATAACTTCCTTTTAAGTTTCGGTATTAACATACTAATTGGCGATAATAACTTTTACGATATCTTCTATATCATGCCTCATGTCATCTCATTTGTCGTGGTAGATCCAAAACTAACCAAATGTGCCATATAAACGCCTTCCGAAAATCGCTTAAAGACAAACAAATTTTATATAGATATCGAAATAATATTCGGTACAAAGAACTTTTATATGAATCTTTTTTTATTAGTGTTTCTTTTTTTAAAAGGCTGTTATAAAACTTCCCAAAAAAGATTCATGAGATCTCTTCTAGTCTTTATAACCCAAAAATGGTTTATACTTTTAAAAGCTCTCATAATTACATTTTAGGCATGTGGAAAATAGATCGATTCAGAATACCTTTATGAAGTTATACCGGTCTATTGTTAAATCTTCTAATTATACGCATTGTCCGTAAATATGTAAATAGATATATATGTATCTCGATATGTGATAAAACCTCAGCCAGATAAAACCGCCCATCTTACGGCAAGGCACCGCCGTCATCCAGAAACCTGAAATGGACTTTTATGCTCAGTTACTCGATGAAGAAACCTCCACCTACCCTGCTGCTCTTAGAACCACTACTGCTCCTCTTAGAACCATTTGCATAGACCCTTAGGGCCAGTTCCAGAGGTCGCGTATCCTCTAGCAGATTATCACTATTTCCATGATGGGCAGTGAAGAAATCTCTCAAAAAGTATTCCACAGTGCAATAGTCCAGTCCCGCAAGGTCATATGGTGCGTGTAGGGTGACTTAAAAGCCCACAGCCCCAGCATTGTCGCGGAACTTAGAGCCAGCTGTTCAACCATTAGGTCAACTGATAACCAGTTGAACATAGTGAACAACGTTCTCTTCGTTGTGGACCAAAGTGATTCTTTGTTTCTCAACTTAACTAAATACTTTCTCAAGAACCATTCCCTAGCCATGGCAGGTCGCCACCACACTATGACCTTATAGAAGAAAGCCGGTCTTACAACAGCCTTGAAGACTCGTTCAACGTCATTGGGGCCTAAGCCCCAGTGTGGCTCTATAGGACCTCGAACTAACGTGGAGTTCCTGAGAAAGTTTGCTATCGAGAATAACGCCCAGGTATTTGGCCAAGCTAAGCTCTCGTATAAATCTAATTACCAAAAACAAAAAAAATATATATATCACTACAATTTTGAAAATCAGGTTCATAATGTCCCTAATTGAAATATAATTGACTTGTGGTGTAGGCTAACATATGCTTGCAATGATTATATTTCGCCGCTTCTTTCAGCTTTATAAGACTACTTTTATTGCCATCACTATAAAAGGATTTAAATTTATAAAAAGGAAAAAAAATAAATGTATGTATAGCGTAATGTTTCTATACATAACACAATACACACTTCTACACTCAAATAAACTTTACATAGTAAACTATTGAAGAAAACAGCACGAGCACTTGTCTACCTGAAAGGCAACAATGTTTTGCATTGTATGTGTGTGTCTGTGTGCTTAAATATATTTGAATGAGTTTGTTCATATATTAAAGTAAACATAAGTAATATTTATTTTAAATTTTCTTTATGAATAATGGCAACATTTAGAAAAATTGTTTGTCTTCTTCATGTACAGATTCATCTAAACTCATTTACACTTACGCTCGCTCTACTAATACATTCATATAAAATTGTTATAAGTTCTTAACGGAAATGTAGAGTGAAAATGTTACCAAATAATAAAAATAAAAGTTAAAGTCAATATTTGTAGAACATTATTTAAAATTTATTAATAATATTTCCTCACAACAATTTATTTTACTTCATAATCGAGATTAAATTTCATAATTTGGTTTTTTTTTTTGCAATTTAAATTTAATATTGCGTTTCCATACGTTGTTTTTTCGCTAGAGAAAATTATAATTCCCATGGCCTCTGTACAAAAAATAAGAGGAAAAATGAACTTAATTTAAATAACTTAATTTGCGCTTTATTACATTAAATTTTTGTCATCGTACGAAAGTAAGAGTTTGGCTTTGGCTTCTCTTATGCCTCTGTCTTTGTGACGGTGCGATGTTAACGAAAATTATGAGGTCTCTATTATGCCACGAACATTAGCATGTGCTACTATATATTAATTTGCACACATCGTCGTGTGTGTATTTAAATAAAAAAACTTCGCTATCAGCAGTGTGTCTGCTTGTAGGCATTTCATGAAGACGAAATATATAAAACCTCATAATATTAGCGCAACATTATAAGATAACAACCCCATAATGTAGAGTAAAGGTTACATTAGGCACTGGCATTTAAGTATTAAAATTAGGTAGCGGATTATGAGGTATTTTCTGGAGAGTTAATTATACAGAAGGCCTTCAATGTTATAATAAATTTAAATTTCTCACTGTTAGATTTTCCACTTGGCTTCTCTTCTTTATGAGCTGACACAATATCTGCAATTGAAAACTCTGCTTTAATAACACAATTAAAGGGTTGTGAACAACCTTGTCGACTGAGAGATCCAGACCGCCTTCAATGTTATATAAAATGACTTAGTTACAGGGTGGCCCAAAGGAGACAAGAAAATATTTGAAAAATTAAAAATGAAAAGGAAGAATTACACTATTGAGCAACAAACAATGATAATGAAACTATAAACATAATGATTCTATACCTCTTCTTATAATAATAAGTAGCAGAGCTAATTGTCAATTGAATGGCTTCGTTAATAAGCAAAATTACAAAATGTGGTCAACGAAAAACCCTAGAGCTTGTTACTAGCAGTAATTGCACTCAATTATGTGCACAGTTTATTCCACAGAATGATGAAACATTTCTTGAGACCAACTATGGAGAATCATTAGCAAATGTGGTATCAATTAGATAAAGTTACAAGGCCTACACCAAGATAGATATTGTCGCTGTTTCTCAACATTTTCGTTTAACGCATTATTTCAACCGGCAGTAATTTAAATTGGTTGCAGCGTTGACCAGACTTAAGCACTCCAACTTTTTGAGGTATTTGAATGAATATATTATTCGTGAACAAGACATAGAGTATACACAGAAAAAAATAAAAATTGATTTCAATTAAAAAATTTGTGATATTAATTAAATTATTAAATAAATTGGCACTAATAAACAAATTAATAGGTTCAATTAATCGTTTGATTCACTTGCTTAGACGTTTATTTCACCTGATTAAACGTTAAATTCACTTTATTAAACGTTTAATTCACTTGATTAAACCTTTAATTCAATTGATTAAATTTTTCATAAAAACTGATTTTAATTTTGATTAATGATTTAATTGGAGAAAAATTAGCGAGAATATTTTCTGTGTACCCAACTAAGAGGTAGAGGTAGCTTAAAAAAACATGAAAGCTCCTCGAAGAGGTTGTAAAAGCAGCTTAGGTATGCGTAGCGACCTGCTGCAGCCACAAATGATGGCTCTTAAGGAAGAAACTGCCGACAAGCTTCTATAGTACTTGACCAGACATGAAGGTGTTTACATTCTAATGACCAAAATTTACAATCAAAAACTATTTAGAAAACAGTGGTTGGGAAGTTTGGCCGAACGTACGCAGCCCGACTATAAGCTTCTCTTCAAAACTGTCCAATAAGCTTCTCTTTAAAACTGACTATCTGAAGTTGACTTAATTCTGTGGCAATAAGAAAAAAGTGCTGAAGTCTATTTCTTAATTTTGTAGGAGAGACATTTTAAAGTTGATTTTTTTAAATTTACTCATATTCTAATAATATCATCACTTCTCTGCGGCTTAAGTCTTTTTTCGGTAACGGCAACTACGCTTTGTTTATTGAAACAATATATTGTTGTCGTACACAAAATATTGTTATTTTTGTTTAATATCAACAATATTATATTACTGTAAACATGTCAATGTTAATCGCAATTATAAATTTAAGGTTCACTGAAAAATAATTATTTTTATAACAACTAAATAATGACAACTTTGAAAACATATTACATTTCTCACAACCATTTAATGATATTTAATAGCCATAACATGATAATTTTCTACACATGTACCCATAATAAGTTTAAGATGCAAGCAAAATATCTTTACTCTTATAATATTTTATTATCGCCATTTGAAAAATAATTTTGCATCCGTTGTGGCGTTGTTGTTTTACAATGCCTATCGAATTATTTGTTATTCAGTGGTTAAACTTTTTTTAAAAAATACCCATTAAAAAAAATACCCATTAAAAGCCCCAAGTTTAAAGAAATTGTAGGTACATTAAAAAAAATTGTAAAGTGTCACAAAATAAAATATCAATGCTAAAAAAATTTTATATTGTTTGAAAATGGTGCAAAAATATTGACCATTGTTTTGTGTTATTCTAGAGAAAAAGAATGAAAATTCTGTTAAATATTTTATAAATAATTTCGACATACGCCAAAAATAGATTAAAAATATTATGTTTAAAGTTGCATCATATACGGATGTGAAATATCTGTAACAGTTTTACGTTAAGGTTGCCAGTAAGTAAATAAGCATAAATATATATTAAAAATATTTTTCGGTCATAGATTTAATCTGCATATTATTATGATTAACATGTTAATAATATGATTAATTTTTAACTTATTATTATTAACAGGATAATAATATGATTACTTCTTAAATTATTACGATTAACATGATAATAATATGATTACTTCTTAACTTATTATTATTGACATGATAATAATATGATTACTACTTAACGTATTATGATCAACATGTAATAATATTGTTACGAAATTAGATTTGTCTAATAATTATTTATGGTTTTAGTTATAGGTTATCTTGTAAATTATAGTTTTATGTCATATTAGTTACTATTTTTATGAACGCCACTGTACTAAATTTTCTAGCAATTGTAATTGTAGACTTTAGATTTAGATGTATAAGTTATTTTAAAATAATTCGAACACATCATTCTGGAAAATACTAGATGGTTCATGAATCAACTAGGAATACACAGTACAACACATGATTTGCCAACTCAATTCTGTGAACTGTATGTGAAATTAGACCCAAAAAGAAGAATTTCTGCATCATTCGTTTTGTCTTCTTACCTGCGATTTGAAGTTAGTATCGATTTGAAGTTAGTACTATCATATAGGGGAATTTATCACGTTTTAGGCCCTGTTGTTTGACATAGCTTGACAACCCCTAGCCCAATTTAGTCTCTCATTCTGTAGACGTTCTCTCACACATTATATAAGATATTATATCTATCTGGTGAAAAGCCCATGTCAGAATGAGGAACAATTTTTAAAATCGAAGAAAATTTATTGTCTCATACATGGATGACAATAAAGCAAATATTTTTTTTTTCATATCACTGCATGAATGAAAACATGCAACAAAATTTTTAAACGCTGATAATCACTCATGTATGAACGACAAGGAAACGTTTCGGTACTCTGGTTTATTTTGCAATCTAGTGTATCTTTTAGATTATAGTCTAGTTTATAGTCAAGACTTTTTTTAAGTATATTTTTTTTAGAGAGAGAGAGCGGGGAGATTTCTCCCAACGGAGACGGTACCGCAACCAAGCCAGGTCTATTGTACCCATATTTAAGAATATGATTTAAAATCTATTAATTTCTTTAGAATGGATATATGATAGTTTATAGCTTACACCTTAGTCTATATTTGAGGCTTTAGTCTGGTCTAGTCTAACAGCCTGTTTTTGTAAAACAAAAGTGTTCTCACTTGAAGTTTTCGTATTAAAACGAAAACGTTTTAAAATTGGTTTTTAAAAAACATTTAAAAGCTTTCGTCTATTGATGTTTGACATAAATAGAGCTTTTTTCTATCGTTAAATAACGTTATTGCCAATGCGTTTATTTTCGTACCTTTTTATGCTTTTTACATATAAGGATTTTGTGTTCAAGGTTAACCCTGGCTTTTGTTTACAAAAATAAATTATAAATTTTAAAAACAAAAACTTCTATAAAAAAATGTTAGTAAATGTTAAAACTAAAAATGTTGAATTAAAATGTTTACAAAAATTGCAATAAATAAACGCAATATATGAAGACGATTTTTTGCTACACATCAACATATAGAAATGGTGAAGGTATTTGCGTGATAGCACTAATTTTTTAAACATATGGAAGAACTTACATACACACATACATACATACTTGTTTCTAGAGTTTTTTGAACCTGTAAATACCTATTTATGTAATTAGAAGCATTTAACCCTCTACTTCATTAACGTCTCATTTTCTTTCGTAAGCATATTTTTATGCCAAAGTTTATTTTTCTAGGTTTTAATTTGTTTAAATGCTAGTCTTTAATTCGCTACTTTGTCCGGCCCTTTTTTATGATCATATTTGTGTGCCTAAGGTTATAGTTCTGCTACTAACATTTTTTATCTTATGGGATGATAATCACTCAGGACCTTGCAGCTTTCTTTTGAGTCTCTTCAAAGTACCAAAAAAGAAATTACCAATTTAGCCCCTTAAACGTTTGAATTTCGAAAAAGTGTAAAATATATCTTTGCATTTTTTAGATAAGTTTTGAATGTGATATACCTTTTATTTCTATGTTTGTTGGCTTAAAAGATAGGGGAATGACAAAAAAGTACCAAAATACTCCCTGAAAGAGCAAAATTTCAAAAAAGTACTAGACACTCGTCCACTTATTTTTTTAAAGACAACGATAGGTATTACATTTCATTGTATCTCTCTAAGTTTTGGAAATATAAGGTTACCGAATTTACCCTTGTTACCCCCTAAACAGTCGACCTTACAAAAATCCCGTTTTAGTGGATCTATTTGGGAAGAGTCCAGCCACCGGTACAAATTTCAAGTTTTTAGCTTCAGTCGTTTAGGCTGCGCGATCATAAATCAATCAATCAATAATGGTACAATTCTATATATGTAAATATACATATATATAGATACACACACCTTTAATAATATTGTAAATAATTAAGGGTTCTTTCAGTAAAATATCCTTTTTATTTTCTATTTATTTTATTTATTTTTTTAAACGAATGCCTTTTACTTATCGTCTTATTTTGGCATTTGTGTTCATTTATTACGAATATGTTCATTTTATAAGAACCAAACGTGTGTGGAAAAAATTAAAGCTTTTTCAGTCACTCACCTAAAATGTGTTTTAATTTTTTGAAAACCTAAATAAGTTTTCGTTCGTTTTATTTACGAACGAACAAATATTTTCATTTTCTAAAAACAGGCTGTAAGCTATCGGTAATGTCTGGTCTGAAACATGTTCTATGGCTTATCTAGACTTGTAATTTTATTTTATTTATATTCTTAATTATAATTGAGATAATCGGGGGTATGCTGGAAATCGTACTGCACTTTTAATCAATTTTTTTTATAATTTTAGTTACAAAATTCTATTTAATAGAGAAATATTCGTATAATAGTTGTCATAAAATTTTTCTATTCCATAAATCTTATTAAAAGAACGACTTTTATAGTTCTTGCGTTTTACGTTTCCAGCATACCCCTGAATGCTCAATTACTTTTACTTCCTGAATCCTTCCCTGTTTAAGTCATTACAACTTTTTTCGATGAAAATGAGCATAAATTGGGTTAATCAGGAAAAATGTTGCCACAAAATTATATACAAATACATTTACACTTTAACTAGAGGATTTTTTTTTTAGCTTCGCTCATTACAAGGATACTTATTGCTACTGCAGTGTTGTAAAACGTTAAAATAAGCAACAAAAATTTATTTTCCCATATATTGGGTTGTTGCTATTTCTGTCTGTGTTATACGAGAATGTATTTATGTAGACAAAGAACGTTAAGTGCTAAATAAAATTCAATGCAAAATAAACACAATTTTTTCTTTTTTTTTCAACAAAACTCTTGGAGCAGATGCCGTGAACAGCTGGTGTGGGGGAAATATAAAAAATGTTTTAAATAAATTTGAATACGTCCTCAGGGACTGACTATTTTCGTTGCTAAAAAAAGTATTGCCTCTAGTGTGAGCCCGAATAAAAAAAATATGCCCAAATTCAATATTTAAACCAACACGTGAATTCGTTTTTTTTTTCTTTTCAAACCAGTCTATGAAAAATTTAAATACTAAATTTTAATTTTGTTTACAGGAAAATTTGAGTTCCTTTTTAAGCCAGAGCATGAAAAATTCAAATAAGATTTTAAATTTATTTTAAAGTATTTTGAAGGCAGTAAGAAGTTATCGAAGACTTAATTAAACTAATTTTTTTTAGAAAATGTTTTCATGTGTCTTCTATAAAGAATTAAAAAATATTAAAGTAATATCATGTAAATAGTGTTATTAAGCTCTCCTTCTTTAAACTTGTTTGCTAACAGAAAATATTAATGGTAACGTAACAAATTGTCAAACCGCCCTTCATATTCTTTTCTTTCCAATATATAAATTTCCTTTTTAAATTTCAACACACTTGCTCGTGCTGCATTCCAAATTCAATTTCGTCAAAGATCATAAAATTCCTGGATTATCCATCTGCTTTTCATTATTCCGTTTTCTTTTTACTTGAAAAAAAAGAAGCCAATTGATATTTAATCCAAGAATAAGTGTATTTAACAGTAGATACTTTCTAGAATTTACCATCCATGAATTATATCGTTTATCCAACACGAAACGTGATATTAAAACAGTTTTACATTTGGAGTATTGTCGAAGGAGGAAAAAGTTGCAGCTAAATTTAAAAACAGGGGAAATAACTGACCAGTTAATTAAACATGTAGTTTATAACTTGACCTCATTTAGGAGATGATAAAAAAGCAAAGCAGTAAAAAACCATCAAGTAAGCTATGTAACAAAAATAAAATCTCTAGATTCTTTTCTAATAATAAGCGCAAACAACTGACAATATTCCTATTAGAAAGACTGTGACACAGTATCTAAAGCGATGGCATTATGCCAAGAATATGTTGGGATATACGTTGAATTGGAAGCAAATAAAAGTGCTATGTTCGGCTGTAGCGAATCTTTGATACCCTGTACTATGAATTAAAATCGTTCGAGAGTGATACCCTGATCATCACAGTTTCTATTTATATAAAATTATGGGTGCCATATTCCATTAGATTATTATAGGGTGGCGAAGGAAGAGCTATGTTTGCATATAGTTTGAATTCTTTAAACCTTTTTCAACATTTTATAAAGAATTTAATATGAATTACTACGTAATTGAACAACGTATAAAAATATTTAAGTTTGATTTTTCAAACAAACAATTCAATATTTAACATTATTCACATTTTGGCCAGAAAAGAGCAAATCAGCCTATTTTCTAATATATGGAGACGTCACGAAGCAAACCTGCAAGATTTCGGCTCCGGAGAATTCAAGAACAGCCTATCAGCGATAGATACACCCACTTAAGTGTACTTTTTGGTGCAATGTATCATGTGAAAGGATAATTGGTATATTTTTTATATTTATATATATATTTAATATATTTTTTAAAAATAATATAAGTGTTTCAGTCAACGGTGCCAACGGTGTGTGTTGGAAAATCTGTTTAGGATAGCTGTGGTAAAATTTCCTATAAATTGTATATATTGGCAAAATTATAGCAAATTTTAAGTTTTATAGAAAATTTTGTAATGATTAGCTGTGTATAGGAAATTTTGGCAACACTTCCTATAAATAGCAAATTTTGGTAAAATTTCCTATACACAGCTAATCATTACAAAATTTCCTATAAAACAGCCAATTAAGGTAAAATTTCTTATGAACATAAAATTTTGGCAAAATATTCTATAAATTGTAAATTTTGCAAGATTTCCTATTAACAGCAAATGTTATCAAAATGTCATATAAACAGTAAATTTGGGCAAAATTTCCTATAAACAGTAAGGCCCTAATCATGTAAAACGCAATGCAACGCCTAAAAATTACATTGAAAGCACAAACAGTTTCATAAATATTTTGTAATTTTGTTGTTGCTTCCTACAGAAATTCACATTGCGTTCTAAAATATCAAACGCTCCACTGCTTGTGGCGTTGAAAATTTTAAAGCGGTACATGAATTTCTGTAGAAAGCAACAAAAAAATTACAAAATAATTATGACATTGTTTGTGCTTTCAATGTTATTCTTTGGCGTTGCGTTGCGTTTTACATGATTAGGGCCTAAATTTGGGTAACATTTCTTATAAACAGCAAATTTGGGCAAAATGTCCTATAAACACCAATGTTTGGTGGGCAAACTATCCTATAAACAGCTAATTTTAGCAAAATTTTCTATAAACAGCAAATTTTGGCACAATTTCCTATAAACAGCTAATTGTAGCAACATTTTCTATAAACAGCAGATTTTGGCACAATTTCCTATAAACAGCAAATTTGGGTAAAATTTGCTATAAACAGCAAATTTTGGGCACAATTTCCTATAAACAGCAAATTTTGGCACAATTTCCTGTAAACAGAAAATTTGGGCAAACTTTTCTATAAACAGCTAATTTTGGCACAATTTCCTATAAACAGCTAATTTTGGCGCAATTTCCTATAAACAGCTAATTTCGGCAAAATTTTCTATAAACAGCTAATTTTGGCAAAGTTTGCTATAAACAGAAAATTTGGGCAAAATTTTCTATGAACAGCTAATTTTGGCACAATTTCCTATAAACAGCTAATTTTGGCGCAATTTCCTATAAACAGCTAATTTCGGCAAAATTTTCTATAAACAGCTTATTTTGCCAAAGTTTGCTATAAACAGAAAATTTGGGCAAAATTTTCTATGAACAGCTAATTTTGGCACAATATCCTATAAACAGCTAATCCTATAACTATCCTATAAACAGCAAATTTGTGCAAAATTTCCTATAAACAGCAAATTTTGGCACAATTTCCTATAAACAGAATATTTGGGCAACATTTTTTATAAACAGCAAATTTTGGGACCATTTCCTATAAACAGCTAATTTTGGCAAAGTTTCCTATAAATAGCTAATTTGGGTAAAATTTCCTATAAACAGCAAACATGGGCAAACTATCCTATAAACAGCAAATTTGGGCAAAATTTCCTATAAACAGCAAATTTTGGCACAATTTCCTATAAACAGAAAATTTGGGCAAAATTTCCTATAAACAGCAAATTTTGGCACAATTTCCTATAAACAGAAAATTTGGGCAAAATTTTCTATGAGTAGCATGTTTTTCCCGAATTTCCTTAAAAGACCTAATTTTAGCAAAAATTCGCAATTTTTTCGAAATTTTCCATAATTTCTCTTAAATTTCTAATTTTAGCAAAACAATTCCTTAAAAGAACAATTTTAATTTTAAATTTTCTATAAAAAATTTTCACCTAACAGTGTTTGTCAAGTCCTCCAAAAAAAATTTTTTTTAAAACTCTTTTTTTTTAATTTATTTTCGCTTTAGTATAAGTTTTGAGTATTAGTGTTACACGAAAACAAAAACATAATCATCAAGAAAGTCTAAAGAGAAGACGAGAGTGCAAAAAATACAAAAAAAATGTCATGTTGTGGTTTAATGAGGTCATATACGTGTTTCCCACTCAACACGTTTAGTGCTTTATTGTAACTTTAATGCATTTTTTTACGCTTTCATACAACTACATACAAAATTCACAAACACCTACACACAATCATTCGTAACCATCCAAACACATCAACTATACAGTAAAACATCATTCAAACTAACACACTCTTATTATAACAAACATTCAAAAAATCGTAAGAGAGAAAGAAAAGAAAAAACTATTTACACCAGCAGTATTTTTAGTTTTGTACCATGAAACGTCAACAGGATAAAAACTACAACAATGACGTAAAAATCATATAACTACGGAAATTTGTCCACTAGAGTAAAATTATTTCCACTTTTGACAGCAATTTATGTGGTTTATATGCTTGTGTGTGTATGCTGCTTTTATTAGAACCCAAGTGTTAGTGTACTTATGTATTTGTGTAAAATTTTTTAACACGCTATAAAATGGATGAAAGAAAAACTTTATTACTACATACATAATATTTCTTATTTTTTTTGGAGCAGGTAAGTAAAATATTCTGGTGTCGAAAATTACAATTTACGTAAATTTTGGCAGATTTGGCCGAAGTTTTTCAAAAGTTTTTAAAAACAAAAACTTTAAAACAATAACTTGTTTTCAGATTTAAATCTACTACATCGGACAATTCGCACTAGATTTTAACTAAAAAAACAGCTTCGAAATGTATTTTTGCGGATAGTACAGCGGTCAACTTCGGTCCATAATGAGATGCAAGAAAGAGCTAAACTTGTTTTGTGATTGCGAAGGTTTGGAGACATTTAAGGGGCCCGTGTCACCAGGAATTGAGTGGGAGCGAAGAGAATGCCAGTTTATGCAAAATGTGGACATACTTAAACACCGTTAACCTAGAGAACACTATACATTTAAAAAAAAATTCAAATGTGAACATATGGGTAGCAAATCTTTGCTTGTATCTGGTTATTCATCGTGAGGTTTGATTTATAATGTAAAATTAAGCACATAAATTAAAAGTGAACTTAAATTTTTTTTTATCGGTTAAAGGAACAATTTATGGCATTTACTGATTGAAAATGATATAATGTAAATGTTGGCCATGACTATGTCTGAGGTGGTCCATTTGGAAGGTCCAATTTTCGGGGACTCGTTGGAGCATGGCGACTAGTATCTCGCTAATAACATGAGTAATGGTGGCTTCCAAAGCTTTAACCTTAGCTGGCTTGTTGCTGAAGATTTATACCCCAGAGAAAATAGTCCAAAGTGTAATATCACACGATCTAGGTGGCCAATTTACCGTAGCAAAACGTGAAATTAAGTGTTCACCAAAATGATTTCTCAACAAGGTCATTGTTTTACGCGCTATTTGGCTCTATTCTTTCACAAGTTGAATTTTGTATGCTCTAAGGCCGGGATACCTACATTAAGTACGCTAAGCTGTCCGATACGGAAAGTCAAGCTGCTCAGAACGATGGCGAACCTATTCGTCATGGCCTTCGCGTACACATTCACCTACAGCTGCTATATTCACTTTACTACGTGCCGGATGTTGTCTTACCGGTCAAGTGTCATCCTCTAATGTAAACTGCGAATCAAATTTGCGAACGGTGTTGACAATTGTGGTTTCAGTAGGTCGATTATGCATACCGTAAGTTCCTTGAATCGCACGAGATACATATCTCATAGAACGCTCGTAATTTTCGTAATACAGACGCTGTTGTTGTGTGAGTCTTTCCATGATGAGTTGCCAAACGATACAGAACAAAAATGACAAAGCAGTTTGTTACGAGCCACGCTTTATCTTTAAAAAAGCATATTGAAAATCAAACCTCACGATAAATCACCCTTTACTTCTCAAATTTTCGCTCTACCCTGCTACATGGCTGTAAATTCTGGAACACCTGCATGTATTCATTAACCGTTGCTTGCGAAAAATAAAGCGAATTTTGTGCTCGAACATATTTTCCAATAGAGGGCTTATGGCAAAAATGTTAGTGGCGAAACGCTAATCCGTGTAAAAATTACAAATAGGAAAATAAACTGGGTTGGCCTCATTTTTAGAATAGATCATGGCGATATATCGAAGATGGTAATTGACTGGAACCTTCAAGGCAGCAGAATAAAAGGTAGCGGGTCAACCCCTCCGAAACTCTGTTATAAGCAAAACAGAAAAAACCTGGTCTGAAATAGAACTAATGTCACAAGACAGATCCGGATGGAAGGATTTTTAAATTTACGTGGACAAAATTAATCACTGAAAAAATAAGTTACTCAGAAAGCAGGCATTCCTACTTTGCATTACCAAACTATGAAAATACTCAAAATTTTAAATAATTTTCTTAAAATTTTATTTAATTTTAAAAAGAAATAAAAAATAACCAATTTAACTTGATTTTTCAAAGAAAAGAATCGAAAAGTGAAGCAAGAAAAATTATAAATCATAAGAAATTTGCACTACTATTATTTTAATCACTTTAGTTTTCAGACTCTTGGTATATTATAACTCTAGTCTGTAAAAACCATAAATTAATACGTGGACTATTCAGAGCGCTTAAATTAATTCTGTTTTCAGTTTTGTTGTATCTATTACAGATTTTTTTGATGGGCATGACAAAAGTTGTGCCCGAAATAAGGCGGTAATGCTCAATAGATTTCTTCATAACTTGAGAATAATTTGTACGATTAGGATAGAGCTACCAGCAAATGACTTGAAATGGTATTCTCTTTAAGTCATCTCAACAATAGTTTTTTAATTCTTCAACAGTTTTGGATTTAGAACTTTGTGGCGGTAAATTCTTTTTTATAAAGAATGAATGATATTTTTTATTTTTAAAAATTCATAAAAAAATAATATAAAGGAAATAATTTCGAAATTTTATAATGAATTAGAAAGCCAGGTATATTGCGAAAAAAATAAGCCTTATCCATTATAATCGGTGGACAGATGTTAATTTCTCTCTTTTAGTAAAATTTTAAGATCAGATAATAATGTCCATCCTTTTGTAAACTGCCGATATTGAATGTGAACCACACCTAAACGTCAAGTTTGTTTCTGTATTTCATTTGACATTTCTCAATTTCAGACTAACACAATTTGAACCATGAAAAGATACCCAATCGAGCAACGCGTTAAAGTTATTCAGGCTTATTATGAAAATGGGCGTTCAAATCAAGATGCATATCGTGCACTTCGTGATTTTTTCGGTCAATTTAATCTTCCAAATGTGCGTACAATCGGAAAAATCGACCAAAATTTGATTAAGCCGGGTCTGTAGGAGATGTTAAAAACACTAGTGCATGCTCGTACAGCTCGTACTGCAGAAAATATTGCTGCTGTTCGCGATAGTGTGTCTAAGAGCCGTCCACCTAAACTCGTCTTCATGCCTAACAATTGCACCTCTCACGCTCGCCGTTGATGAACATTATGCATAAAGATTTGCATTTACACGCTTACAAGGTGCAATTGACTCAAGAACTAAAGCCTCTTGACCATTCCAAACTTCGTCAATGTGGTGGCAAGAAATGGCAACAGTGGATGATCAATTTTCGAAGAAAATCATCTTCAGTAATAAGACACATTTTCACCTCAGTGGATTCATCAATTAGCAGAATTGCCGCATTTGAACGAATGATAATCCAAGAGTGATTGTCGAAAAACGAATGCACCCACAAAGAGTGACTGTTTGGTGCGGGTTATGGGCTGTCGGCATCAGCGGTCCATATTTTTTCCAAAATGAGGCCGGTCATGGAGTTACTGTGAATGGTGTTCGCTATAGTGAGATGATAACGAATTTTTTATGGTCCCAATTGGAAGATATGGATGTGGACGATATATTATTTCAACAGGACGGTGCCCCTTGCCACACAGCTAACGAAACAATGGGTCTTTTGCGCGACAAATTCAATGGCCGTGTTGTCTCACGTCGTGGCGATGTTAATTGGCCGCCAGGATCATGTGATTTGACACCGTTGGACTTTTTTCTTAGGGGTTATTTGAAAGAAAAGGTGTACGTCGATAAGCCAGCAACGATTCAAGAGCTAAAGAATGAGTTAATTCGGCACAACAACGGCATAGAATCTCAGTTATGCCTCAGCGTCATCGATAATTTGAACCATCGGTTGGGGGTGTGCCGCCGTAATCGCGGCGGCCATTTGGAGTAGAAGTAGTTTTTGCATGACACGAGGACCCACAATGGACTTTATCTGGAATTACAAATATGTTAAATTTCATTATTACTCCAGCCGAATAATTATTTTTAGAAAAAAAATCATCGCCGAATACTCATAATCCACTCATTCCAATTTTAGATGTTTATTATATTGTCTCATAAAATTAATGTTGCTTAGTGTATTATTTATTAATAATAAAAGTTTCCCAGCAAGCATTTTTAGAAATATTTAATCATATTCGAGTCCTTTTTAAAAGCTTTTATTTAACTTACAATGTATGTATGTTTGTTCGGGTGAATACTTGCAACTCAATTTTGAAGCAGTTACCTTCAACCGATTGAAGGGTTAGTTAGGCGAACGTTGCTGTACCGTATCTGTAGTGTATCAATCAGCTGTTCGCTTTATGGTATATGAAAAGCAATGATCAAGCCAACCGAAATGTAATGTACCGTTTCATTCTGTAACGTTTCATTCTGTATAAAATGAAATTTCATACCGTTAGTACGTGACATTTGCAAATCAGTGATGGGTTGCTTCTATGTTAAATTGAATGCGGGTATTTTCGCTCTTATTTTTTGTACTTTTTTTTAGTATGTCTATGGACTTTCGACAAAACTACTTACAATACAACATATTTCCATATATAAAAATATACATATGCTTAGATGTACAAAATAAACAAATGCATATGCACATACAATAGAAATGAGAACTATATATAAAAGGCTTTAAATGGTTACCAAACATTGTTTTGTCCATGCACATTTACAAAATAATACATGTAAATGTGTATGTATATGCTAAAATGCATATTTGTTTATTGAAAACCTATAATATAAATATTAGATATTAAATTATTAATGTTTTTTTATATACACTTAATACTATTTCAATCATTTGGTACTTTTTCTCCACAGCGGTCACCATTTAAACCTTTTAATTTCCCATCACTGTGTGAGTTCTTTTATGTATACTATTGCTTTTTTGTTTATGGATGTGAAAAAGATATGGAACGTTTTTAGATGTTCTATAAGTGCACCAACGTGCTAGCAGTCCGTTACAGTAAGTTACGGGTACAGCAACGTTAGCCTAACTGAGCCTTGAGCTAAAATTTTGAATACACGTTCTGTTTGCGGGCACACACAACATGACGGACTAATTATTTTTAATGCAATTCTACAATATGGGTATCAAATGAAAGGGCTTATTCAGAATAACTGGAAAAATAAAATAATGTCACTCTAAATCAAATATGGCGGACTTTTAAAGCTTGCAACTAAATTTTGAAGCAGATGTGTATGTTCAACCAATTCACCTTAAGTTTCGTACCCACGTTCAGTTTGGGTGACAACACATGGTTAGCTGTGTGACGTCATGCTAAATCGAACATGGTGGAACACCCAAGATGGCGGACTAATTATTTTTAATGCATTCCCACAATATTAGTACCAAATTAAAGGGCTTGATAAGAGTAACACGAAAAGTAAAGTAACATCACTCTTAATCAAATATGGCAGACTTTTAAAGCTAATAAATAAAAAGTAAAAAACAAGCTTTTATTTAAATACGCTAAAAAGAAAAAAATTAATTAAAAGTTAAAAACCTTTTTAATAAACAATCTTTTATTTAAATGCGATAAAAAGAAAAAAAAATCATTTTTAGCTTTAAAACTTTTACTATCAACTTATTACGTCATTACACAATTTATATGATATAAAAGCTTGTCGCGAGATTTACTTGCGCAGAAAAACAAGTTACTTAATAACTTGATTTTAACTATTTAAATTTTCAAACTAATTAAATACAACTACCTAAATCTCGCGACAAGCTTTTATATAATATAAAATGTGTAATGTCGTTATAAGTTGATAGTAAAAGTTTTAAAGCAAAAATTCATTTATTTTCTTTTAAGCGCATTCAAATAAAAGTTTGTTTTTGAAACACGTTTTTTACTTTTAATTTATTTTTTTGATTCTGCAGTGCGATTAAAAAAACCAGAATATGCCCCTATTTTCTGATTATAAACAATACTTTTAATGGGGATAAAAGGTCCCCTGCCAGCTTGATGATTCATTTATGATTCTTTTTCTTTTCTTTTGCTATTTCAGTAGTAATTTTTGACCCTTTAATAATTTTTAAATCAAACTATTCAAAATTATAAACGTGTATCAGTTTTGAGTATTTTTTTTAGGCGTGTAGCTGATTAATAATTTTTTGATCATCAAAAATACCTGAACAAGTCCCCGAAAAATACTCATTAATCTGGTTCCTGAAATTACAATTGTTAAAATGCTAGCTGGAGAAAAACCATACACAAAATATACACCTGTAGTAAGTCCCACACCTACAAAATAACTTAGGTGTATGTATAAATACTTATACCACAAACACCTATACACAAACAGTCAAACTTTTACGGTTAAGCTATTGTGATGGAAAAAAGCAAATGCATTATGTTGTAAACAATTTAATGAGCAGATTTTTATTACCTTTTTACATTTACTCACATGCATACAAATACCCACAAACACATAAAAATATAAAATTTTAATACGTACAAGAACAAATAAGACAAATAACTCGTGGTAAAAGAAAAATTAGAGTGGATATAATTTATATTTTGTTATTCTTTTAAGGGGCAGATGTATGTATGTATGTCATAAGAAATATAATCATGTATTTGTAACTTATTTCAAGGTGCTCAAAAAATATAAACCTGAATGATGCATATTTTGGGGGCGTTGTAAGACTGTTAAGTAATGAACTAGATTAAAGATAAGCCAATTTTGTAAGAAATAGTAACTACAAGGATCAGTTTTATAAAACAAATTTAAAATGAATTAATTACTGAATAAGTTGCAGAACGGTTATATCCAAAAGTTGTGTTGTCAACTCTTTCAAAAAAAAAAAAAAAAATAAATAAAACTATACTTTAGAAAAAAATAGCTATTTAATATTTTATAAAAAAAAACGCAAAATATATATATCAAAAAATTGGTAATTCTAGTCCTTAATAATTTAATTGTAGATTTTTTTTTTTTTTTTTTTTTTATTATTGAATCTTATACTAATTATTACTTTTATTCAATAATTTATGTTATAGCCTCAGCGTCATAAAGAAATTTTTGAGGCGAGTTGACATAAAATTTTTAACAATAAATCAATAAAATGTAAAGAAATAAGGATAAAAAAAATAAAAAATAATAAGAATAAAAATAACAATTATTATTAAATAATTACACGCAAGTAATGCAAAAGTAATTTGAACGTACTTAACTTAAGATAAGAGATCAATTTTTAGCAACTCAAATTTTATGAAATGTCCAAATTTAGGCACTTATACGCTAAATTGGCGGTGAAAAAATCTTAGCAAATATAAAAAATATAACATTCCAAGAGCCACGACATTCCCTTACTAAGAATCAGGATAACCCTAGCTCTGGTATGAATCTACGAATCCTGGCACTATTTACATTTGTAAATACGTTTAATTTCATATATTTCGTTGGTTATTTCGCAAATTTGGTTTTGTTTTTTATAGTCAAACATATACATTAGTTTATATAAAAGGTAGAGATGAGCATTTTGTATACACACGCACGATCGTGAGTAAGATCACCCTATTGATCACAAGCACGGGCATAAACAGCCATATAAAAAATGTCGGCTAAAGTGAGGAAAGTGAGCCAAGAAATAAGCTAATAATTTTTTTCATGATAGTGATTGAAAAGTTACTCACAATGCCGCCTCTAACTAAGAGACAGAGTAGGTATACTATTTGTTTGAAATACCGTTACATTTGTTTTTCCTCTGTACAATGTTAAGCTCTGTTGTCAGTACATTGTTCTTCGTGAAAACGGAAAATAACAAAAAGGGGCTTAAAATGTTGAGTGCATCTTCTGTAGCCCGATACATATACTCATTATCAGTTAACATAGCCTGACTTCTATGTTTCAAACATCTTCATTATGATAAGCAAATAAGGTATTTCGAAAACCTCGTTGAAAATATGGACTCCGATGAAATAATAGCCTCTGCTTCTACAAGTGTTTCAAACGATAAAGGTGATACGTCCTCATTGTTTCACGAAATGGATGGTGATGCCTCTGATGATGAAGTTTCGGCATATCCAGTAGAGTTGGAACATGGAGGTGACTCAGAAAATGAATTGGAGGAAGAAAATGAAGTCGAAGTAGAAGCTCCCCTCAGTGAGGAAGAAAACAATTTTGTTGCCAAGAATAGAACAAAATGGTGTAAAGGTCTGCCTATATTGCAACGGATACGGTAGCAGAGCATATTTCGCGAAAACCGTTTTGTTGGTCCTAGCCCAAATACCAAAAGCTTGAGCATTATTGACACATTTTTGTTTCTAATGCACCCTACAATACAATCAATTATTTGTAGGAATACTAACAGGAAAGGCAAGGCGGCGAGTCAAAATACAAGGTAGGTAAATATTTTATTTATGCTGGTATTTCGTATAAAAAATGTGTATTTAAAAAATCTACAGAAAATATATTTGGGAGGATATAAATGAAGTAGAGCGCGCATACTTTGGCAAATTAATAGCAATGGGAAGTCATAATTCCAGCAATACAAGAGTTGAAGCTCTTTGGCAAAATAATGCTCTTCCTCTGTACCGAGCAACTATGTCAGCAAAGCGATTTTTAAATATTACAAGATTTATACGGTTTGATCAGAGCAAAGATCTCTAACGCACAAAGCTGCGCCAATATCAGAAATAATTGATATGCTAAATGCAGAAGGTTTGGTTAGTCTTCTTTTTCGCCGTTTGTTTCTGCAGCAATTAGGAGAGCAATATATGTAAACCAATGATTTTGAAGAGAGCACAAATTCCACGGGTAGTTTCATATTTTCCAACGAAAAATGCAATCGAATGCATAATCGGGGGTCCTATTGAAGCAGTGAGTAGATCTACAACCGAGAATTTTGTGCCAGATGAAGATGACCGCGGGCATTCAAACATAAAAGGGACTTGCTACTTATGTTACCACGAAGAAAGCAAAAGAAAGCGCTCAACTAGGAAAACATGCGGCCAATGTAAAAAACCAGTTTGCATTAAACATAGCAAAGTGCAAACTAAAAGTTTAAAAGGTAGATTTTTTTTATTTTATTAAATTGGTTTTGTACTTTTGTAAAAATTAAATAAAATAAAATGACTTTGCATAAAATCAACAGAGAAAATTTACAAATGTAAATAGTGCCATATAAAGAAGAATAAATGAAAAAATCCAAAAAAAAATATCGGTAAACGAAATTTTTTCTTATATACTTTAATGTTTCCACGTAGAGCATACAAAATTAGTCACTGAGTCCAAACCATATCCATATCGGACAAGAAATGCATATATTGCAGCCTTTAAAAAATTACATATTTACATATATGTCAAAAGTGCCAGAACTAGGGTTAAATAAAAAAAATAAAAAACAAAAATTTGTGTGTAAAGATGATTGTTACATTCACTGATTATTGTTTGCGCTGAATGAAGCGATTATGTTTCAAAAATGTATTGCTCCAAAGTGGGAACTCTCCATATATAATTCATGTCTTTCGTAAGCGAGATGGTAAGGGCTATACATTTACGTTTCTCCCTTCCAAACCTGCTTCGTTGGAAGCACCATTTTTTATTATTTTAATTAAACATAGAGCAATTCCATATGAAAGCGATCACCTTTTGGACGACCCCTCTCCGATTTTAAAATAAATAGTCTCAATCAATTACCCAGCAAAAAATAATGTACCTACATATTTTTTTTTTTTTTATAGTGACTGGTTTAGTGGTGGTGTACACCACTGTCATGTGAAAAATTGAAGAATTCTTCATAAGGGACCTCATTGTAAGTTGTTTTAAAAAAAAACTACTAAAGCGATCGCAACGAGTGATAGCTCGTTGGAAAGGTATTGAATCAGGCTTTAATTGAAAAATAAAATTTTCCTAATTTTTCTTAGAAATTTACCTTTAAATTTTCCCAAGAAAATTAAATTTTCCGATTTTCCACAGAAGCTCCTAAATTTTCCGGCTAATTTTTTTTTTGGATTCCTCATAATTTTTGCTTTAAAAATCAGCAATAAAAAATGGGCCCCGACTCCTTGTTTGGACAGGAGAAGAGCATTTAAGAGACCACCTTGTTAAAAATACATTTTAAAAATTATTTTACAGTTAAAAATACATTTATGAAGAAAAAATAAATTTTTTTTTTAAGAGCCCCAAGTTGAGTGTGTAGTGAATATGGTCTGCCTGCCTTCACAAGATCGGCCATAAATCCATGGATAATAGCAGCAGTGGCATGTAATGGCACACCAAACCCGACTGAGGCTACAGGTCATAAAATGTTTTGTAAATTTTTTAAATTACCAGGTAATGAATATTTCGCCTAAAATGACACGTGCAGAAACAAGTCATAAAACACGGATTTTCCATAAATATGGCGAAATATTTATTACCTGGTAATTTAAAAAATTTGCAAAACATTTTATGACCTGTGGTCGGCTTATTGGCAGTAACCAATTACGTCCCTTTTAAAAAACATTTTATGACCAGTAGTTCACGCAAATTTTCCTATTAAAGAAAAGCAAATATCGCTTATTTTTTTTACCTATTTTTTACCAAAAAATAAATATAAATACTTCACACACTCTAAGTCAAATTTCTGTTGAATACTAAACGTGAAAGTGTTAAAGTGTTTTTTTTTTTGTAAAGTAAAGAGTGAAGCTGTAAAGACAATTTAAAGTAAAATGAATAAATTTTGCTGCAATCCGTTTAACAAGAGTGGACATCGTTCGAAAAAGATAAAAGTATTAAAATTAACTGGTGTTTCGAAGCGATACATGAATGAATTAAGCAGAATTCATTTGCCCCAAGTGTAAAATCGATTTGTCTCAACAAGCAAATGCATTGAAACAAATGCAGCCACAATCCGAGAGTGAAATGACAAGTGAACAAAATGTTTCATCTGATAGTGAGGCAGACATTCCGATGGTCAATATGTCTTTGAGTCCTTTGAATGAGGCTATTACCACTTTAGGTGAAACGCCTATTAGAAAAAGAAAGTTGCGAAGTGAAACATACAGGAAAGTGAAAAAAGGCAAGGTTATGAGTGCAATCGCGACAATATTTGATGAAGGCTCTGATAACGAATGCAGTCAAGCAGATGACGTTGATGACGGCAAACAAATGATTGAGCAGTTGAAAGGAAAATTCAATTTAGCGACCACTTTTCCGGAGAAATATCTCATTTTATCTGTGCTGCCTCAATCATGGTCTATACGCAAGATTTCTGAACAGTTTCAAACATCTTTTTACATCGCGAGAAGAAGCAAAGAATTAGTTCGACAGAAGGGCATATTGGCGACTCCCACCAAGAAATTTGGCTCAAGGACCCTCAGCGAAGCAACGGTGAAATTGATTCAAGATTTTTACTGCAATGATGACAACAGCCGCGCCTGCCCAGGTACACGTGACTATGTTATCACACGTGAAGATGGAGAAAAAGTACACAAGCAGCGCAGATTATTATTATGTAATCTATCCGAAGCATACCATCAGTTCAATGAGAAATACCCAGCAGAAAAAGTGGGATTTTCTAAGTTTGCCATCCTACGACCAAAAGAATGCGTGCTGGCATTAGACAGGCACGGAACGCATTCAGTCTGCGTTTGCATGTTTCATCAAAACATCAAATTAATTTTCTTTCCATGCAAGAAATTGAAAGTATTTCACGGTGAAATTGAAACATATAGGGACCTCCTGTCGAAGTCGTTGTGCGCATACCCCACGGAAAATTGTCATCTGTCCAAATGCGACAATTGTCCGAAGATTGACGAGCTAGAGCAATATTTGGCGGAAAAGTTTGAACAGCTGTTAATTCAGGAGGTGCATTTCAAACAGTGGATAATTAGCAGCGGCAGATGTTTCCTTGAGACCGTGGTAAAGCAGATTCCGGAATTCATCGAGGAATTCGGATTCAAGTTGAATGAACTGAAGGCGCACCATTTCATATCCGAGATGCAATCGAAATTTCTAAAGGAAAGTAAGGAGAAATTAGCCCAAAATGAATTCATTGTGATAAGCGACTTTGCCGAGAATTACACTTTTCTCGTTCAGGATGAAATTTAGGCTTATCACTGGGCAAACGACCAGTGCACGGTGCATCCTTTTTGCATTTATTTCAAAAACGAAGATAACGAACTACAGACCGTAAGCCTTGTTGTTGTCGCGGAGAGTTTAGCTCATAATTATGTGTCCGTTTATTTATTTCAAATGAAACTGTTTGAATTCTTAAGATCAAAATTCGATGCAATCGACAAAGTAACGTTTTTCTCAGACGGCGCGGCTTCTCAGTACACGCCCGACGTCCCACGGTAAGGGCCCATGCGATGCGTTAGGGGGAACCCTAAAACGCATGGCGATTAAGGCAAGTTTGCAAAGGCCATATACTGACCAGATCTTAAATGTACAACATTTGTTTTCGTGGATTCAAAGCAAGGAAATTGCCATTAACACAGTTTTATGCACTCAAAAAGAACACGATGCCATGGAGCGACGAATTCAAAACAGATATAATAATGTCAAAACTATAACTGGAACGCAAAAGTTTCATTGCTTCATACCAAATATTTCTGATATGTCAATTAATGTAAAGCGGTACTCTTCGTCTGCCGACGTGCTAAATTTAAAGTTACTTTAATTTTATAATGATGCCAAGACAATTGAAATTTTTAATAAATATTGTAATTAAGTATAAGCAGCAAAATAAGAAAGATTTTTTTCTTCATAAATGTATTTTTAACTGTAAAATAATTTTTAACAAGGTGGTCTCTTAAATGCTCTTCTCCTGTCCAAACAAGGAGTCGGGGCCCATTTTTTTATTGCTGATTCTTAAAGCAAAAATTATGAGGAATCCAAAAAAAAAAATTAGCCGGAAAATTTAGGAGCTTCTGTGGAAAATCGGAAAATTTAATTTTCTTGGGAAAATTTAAAGGTAAATTTCTAAGAAAAATTAGGAAAATTTTATTTTTCAATTAAAGCCTGATTCAATACCTTTCCAACGAGCTATCACTCGTTGCGATCGCTTTAGTAGTTTTTTAAACAACTTTCAATGAGGTCCCTTATGAAGAATTCTTCAATTTTTCACATGACAGTGGTGTACACCACCACTAAACCAGTCACTATAAAAAAAAAAAAAAAAATATGTAGGTACATTATTTTTTGCTGGGCAATCGATTGAGACTATTTATTTTAAAATCGGAGAGGGGTCGTCCAAAAATTTGCCAATTTTGATCGTTTTCATATGGAATTGCTCCATAAATAAAAATGTATTTGCATATGAATTTTAAACATATTCGCATTCGAAAAAATTTTATTTGATTATTCCCATTTGCGTTCGCTTTCGCTTAGCCTATGTTCGCCGCACGCCTATCATTATACCCTTCAATATAGTGGAATGGGCTTCAAAAATATCGCAACAGACCTGTGTCATGGTAAAGCAAAGGGTTAATGTGTTGTAGTATAAGCTTATCATAACAGTTTGCCTACAACATGACAACAAACATGATTGTAAATGAATTATTCTCGCTATAGTTTTGTAAGTGTTTTTGATGTCCCGTTGTTTGACACGTGCCTAAACTTTGTATTGTTAGTTAAAGTTTTCAGTCTTTGTGTTTTGTTCGAAGAGTGAAGTGTGTTAAAGTATTCTAAGCAGTGCACAAATTAAAAAGTTAATTAAATATGCCATATTAATGTAAGCAAAGTGTTAGTAAAGTATTCTTCTGTAATTTCGAATAGTATTTTTCTGTAAGCTTATTCTACAATTAGAAATCTTAGCTTACATTATTTTTTAGACAAGTTATATTATAGCAAGGGTTCAGTTTTCATTATTAAAGAATTTTTAATAAGCCTTTTATAATAGTAATAGCTTAAGGCTAATGTTACTAAGCTTGCTACAAGTTCTTTCTAAATCGTTTTGTTTTGTTGGGATCTAATTTGGTTAACCTCACGTAGGAGTAGGGTGTTAAATCGGCTTGTTTTTGTTCGATTAAACGAGTAATCGATATTTGGCATTTGTAACTTCCCTGCGGGAAATTTGTGTCAATTGTTCTTAACCACTTATACCCTGACCAGTGACACAATATTATAACAAAAATGAACGAATTGGGATATATCACTTAACTGTTGATAATATATTAAAGTGTAGTTAGTCCAGAGGAAAGGTTATTGGAAAACAACTATTAATGTGACTGGATTTTATGCGGGTAGTGGCTGATTCTTTCTTGAAGGGGATCAATCATTCGAACATGGTGTTAGCCTAGGAGCTGGTAGACTGATATATTTTTATCTCTTTGTGATGGTTTTAAGTTAAGGCAAACGAACTTGCCCTGTCTTGCATAGTGGTTACCAACAACTAAAATAATTTTTACATAATTCATTGAAAAATTATGAAATTATTGTCATATTTTCTATGACATGTATAATTATATTAACCGAAATTGAATGTGTCTATTCACCAATTTTCGCCGCACCATGTAAACTGACAATATAATTATGAAATAAGATTTTAAGTAACTGACATAAAAAAAAACAGTGCTAATGATTATAAACCGGTCGGCGAAAAATGGATTAAGGTTATTTCTGTGACCTGTTACAATACAATGTGTCAAAAAAGTGCCAATTAACCCCCTCCTGGGACATCACCATGGTAAAGTAACAAGTTCCTTTCATATAAAGTGTTAGCACTAGAACCGGTCCCTACCACTTTAGAACTTTCACGTGACAAGTATGGTGTTAGCTCCCTTTCCCCAAGGGTTATACGATTAAGCGAATAAAATTTAAAATTCCAGAAATTTTATAAATTTAGAGATTTTTGTTTCGATAATTTAAGAAAAAAATGGTACTTGAGTAAATAAACATTATTAATTACAAGTATTTTAATATTTTATACACAAAAAAGAAGACATACGTAATAATAAGGGTATTCATTGGGTTAACCGGTTAATTACTACCCGATTAACTGATCGGTTAATTTAATTCGATTAACGATTAAACCGGTTAATTTCAGTCGCTTAACCCATTAACCGACTTAACAAAATTTTTAATTTTTGGTAGTATTATAACATATTTTTTTGAGCTTTTAATTATTTGTTTCGTCGCATTTACAAAAGGTTGTGTTTAGAAAATATTTTTTCATACAAACAAAGAAGGTGTTTAGGGATCTTCATTTTAAATAAATGTTTGCTGTCAACAGCTTTTTGTTTCACGTACTTTTTATATGTAGGCGCTTAGTTATTTGGTTCTTCAACATCTACGATAAATGAAAGAATTTGTTGAAAGTCAAGTTTTATCAAAGCTAAAGGAAATGATTGCTTTAATCCTAAACATTTAATCTAAATTATTTACATTTATATGATCTTCTTAAACTATTGAAATAATTAATAAAATGATCGTACAGCTTATTTTTTAATTAATACATACATAACATGTTTTAATTTAAACATATGTATTACATATTTTTGAATTATTCTTTTGTTTGCTCGTTTTGGTTCAAGAATTGCTTGTTAGGTTATTGTTTTTTTTTTAAATTAACGGATTACTGCATTACTGCCCATGTATGTGAATTACTCTCTAAACATGACTGTTTTTTTTTTTAATTCCAACGGACACATACATTTGGTTTGTTTATTTGACTTAAAACTTTAAAAAATTATACATTTGACAGAACAACCATATATTTATTGTTATTCGATTAATCGGCATAAATTCTTCGATTAATCCTTTATTCGAAATCAGCAATTTTAAATTAATCGTCTAAAATTGTTCAATTAATCGAACAAGAATTAATTGGCTGAACACCTTACGTATGAGTAATATCTAAGGCCCTAATCATGCTTGGGTGAGAAGTTGAGAAAAGATAATACATCAGTTGATCAAATATAGATGGAACATTTTGGCTATTTCAATGAGAATTTTGTAGCATTTTGTTTCTGTCTGTTCCGGCCTTTAGTGCGGCAACAAAAAGATTACTTTCAATTGCAAATGATTTTTGGATTTCGGAAAAGTTCCACTTAAAAGTGGTTACTTAAGCTTCCAGTTTTAATAACAAGGTGCAATTTTCAAACGGACTGTGTAGAATTTAAATTATTTGTATCTAAAAACCGTGATATTTAAAAACTACATTCTGCAGAAAAATATCAATTATTTTTAATTATAAAATTTTTCGTTTTAAAGACTTTTACATGATTTTTTTATGAGTTTTTCATAGACAATAAAATAACTTTATCGTTAACTAAAATGCAAAAGGGCGTTACAGTAAAAAAAAAATTCGATATTGAGTTTTTGATTGATTTCTGCTCGCTCTATTTAACCACATGTTCACTTTAGTAAAGAAATGCAAACGGAAAGTACACCGTGATGTCATTGATTTCGTAAAGTTTTTTGCTTCTCCTGTAACGAAATAAAGGGTGCTGTTACGCCCTGTTGCTTTTGAGGTGACGATATGTATTACTAGTAGTTCTACTTGCTAATATCATAGTGTTATAATTATCTTATTACCTTAATATATTTTAAATTTTTACTACATATCGAAATGTCCCTTTTTTTCGTTGATAATATGAACACCGTAATTATACCCCTTCAATATAGTGGTATGGCTAACGTATGCGTAATATTTAAATATTTCAACGTTACTTATTCGTGGCGTCTGCGCCTATTAAGCACTCAGAGCAGTATTACCACTGAAAAAAATTCAAAACTACACTTGAGATGACGCAAAATTACACAATTTAAATGAAATTACACCTGATACGAAATTGATGTTTAATTATAAAAAGAACTGACAAAAAAGAACAAATTATAAGGTATTTACAGAAAATTGTTTAATGGTGTTCCCTTGTTAGGTCCCATATGCAACTATGGACCTATTAAAACAAAATTATGTTATGAGGTTAAGACTGATAATATAAGAACTCTAAACGCCGAATATTATCTAATTAAGTTTTTAAGTAAGTAATTACATATATTTGAGATTTTTTTCGTCTTAAAGGGATTTATATGACCTACGTTTCTAAACTTTACAGCACAAAATATTCCCATGACATAGAAGCAATTTTTTTCATCAATACATACCATGGCCCAATTAGTAGGTCTGCGCACAACTACAACAATGCAGCAATAAAAAAAACAACACGCGTTTTGTTTGTGTATACAAATGGTAAAACTGTCAAAAACTTGTCACCTGTTAAGAAAAATGGTTTTTGTGTTAATCATGTATTTATTTTGTTTAATAAAAATTTTCAACTGGAATTTTGGCTTACAATGCTTGCTTCCGAAAAATGATCTGCGCAAATTTCATGTGATGGGGCCAAATTTATGTCACAAATTTTACCCAATTTTGCACTTTCCACTGGGTCTTTTGGCACTGAAAATAACGTACCGCATACATTTTTAAAATATTTTTTACACACTGCACAATAACGCATTTTAATGTTATTACACTTTTTTTTATTCTTATGTTTACTTAAAATTTTTATTCACAATTTTTTTTCGCAATTATTATATTTTATTTTTGTTTTAACAATAAGAAAAACGATTTCTTGAAATTAAAAGGAATATTAAAAAATATATAATAAAAAATGTAAACAACTTTTGACTTTTTGCCCATTTATGCCTATGTATTATGATTAAAAACACAACTCTACAAAAAATCAGCAGGCGTTTCGAGCAGACCTACTAATTGGGCCATGATACATACCAATATTTATAAGTCAGCAATTTTTTTCAATCAATAGTCAAATATATATGGGAGCCATGATTGAATATGGACTGATTCCAAAATTAATTATATAAGATAATTTAGGTTGAAATAAAATATATTTGGGCCAAAGTTTCTCCAAATACCAACATAATAAAATGGTTTATGGGTTTATGGGAAGCTTATGGGCATATAAGGAAAAAGTTCATTCTGAAATTATGGACAGATTCTCAAAATTTTAAAAAAAAAACTTTGAACCAAATTTCATTAAATTATCTTAACAATTGATACCTGTACTTTGCGCAGAAGGTCTACATGGACAGACAACCGGCCAGAAGGACGAACGACTCAGATACTGATTCTAAGTTGATCGGTATACTGCAACAAATATTTTTATGCGTTTCACACGTCAGCATAAACTCATAATACCCTTATCACTCAAATAAAGTCAATAGTAGTTATACTATTTAGATTCATACAGTGGTTCAAAATAATTTAACAAAAATAACATTAAAATCCTCAAATAAATTAATAAAAATTAAATAAAGACTTAAAATAATAAGTTATACTTCCATTTACTATTTAGGGAAGGGGCAAAATGTTCAGGCTCATTCTTGGTATACTTTATTAATTAAATAAAATTCCTGTAAAGGTTTCAGATGACAGACTGTTTCTGAAATCAGTTTAACAAATGAGATGGGCGGTAAATATTTCACAACTAAAGCCTTTTAAATGTTAAAGCAAGTACAAAAATTATTACTTTTTGTTATATTGGAAACATATCTCTCCCCAGGGGGTTTTAAGTACCAGTACACTTCGGTTTTGAATCACTTTGAAGCTCATATTTTTCGAAATCTAATTGTCCATCAGGTGCAATTCAATCTTTTGATTGATAAACTGCGGATATCTTTTTTTTTTTAAATAAACCAACAATATCTCAAATGATATAAATTTTATCACTAAAAACAATTCCTTCTACTATTTGTTTTAAAACTAAAGAATTTCAAATAACACCTCATCTGCACCTCAAAGAAATTTCTGTGTTTTAATCATCGGAAGCTCCCCACCGTACAAAATATTGTAAGCACTGACCCGATAAACATTAAACATGTAGTATACGCTTCCGATCCATCATATCACAATATATATTTTACTTGTAGTGGAGCCATTAAGATATTTAGCTAATTTTTAAATAAAGTGAAGGTCTCTGCTATCCGAAAAAAAAACTATGTCAGAAGCAAAAAACATGTACGTTTGTGACCGAATATTATAAACATTCTCTAAAACAACAATTTTGGCAGACATGCACAATTTTACATGTGACTTGAAAAGTTGACATGTCAGATGTAAGAACATGTCGTGTATATGGACCTTTAGGTAGCTTAATGTGATGGCGCGCACAAAAGTTTTGTAAGGCACAAAGAGGACAAAACTCAGTTCAACTTCTAATGAAAATAAATATTAAGTCAAATTTGAGTTTAATTTTATCATGGTCTCTTGTGTGAAAAATCCGTTTGTTACTTTATGTGCTGTATGATGCGATATGCCTTCTTTAAAACAATAAGGCCTAATAAATCAGAGCAAGTTAAACTCTCTTCTTGGTTTAAAATATATTTAAACTAACAAACCTATAAATCAGTAAACATATAAACAATTTTTAAAAGCATACAATTGGGCGTTTAAACTACCAATGCACACCATAGGAATTTTGCAACATTTAATACATGGGGCACTGATTTACAACTGTTGGGTTTAAACTACATATAAATTTTAGTTTAGTTCAACTAAACCAGCGTTTAAACACTCACTGATTTATTAGCAATGAGAAATTCCTTTTTTAAGAAATATTTTATTATCTCAGTTAGTTACGTTTTACTGGGGATTAATTATAATAAAGTTGTTCTGTTTCACTGGAGCCAAGCTACTCCTTAGTCTTAAGCATATGTTTTCTGAATATTATCTTTCTATGCCCTTTCTATCGTTGTATCCGCATGATATATATGAGCCGCCAATACGTTAAGCTTATCTAGGACTTACACTTCCCAGATCTTTAAAATATTTTGGTTTGCAGAGAGCCCGCGGATATCACATGAACCAATAGCAACTTTTAAGACTTTATAAGTTCTAGATATGTTTTTGATTTTAGCTTTCATGACAGTCCAAGCATTACATAGAAGTAGCTAAGTAGTGGCTGACATATAATCTGATACATAAGCACTTGTTTATGAGTTGATTAACGAAATTTATAATTAATTCATAGTAAAATACATTTTAGGTTTTCTTTATTCAAGTCTAAGACAAATTGATATTTAAATATTTGTTCTTACAGTTTGTTTTTTATTTTATTTCTTATAAATGAATATGAAATTAAATATGAAAAATTTAAATACTTAATTGATTTTCACATGTATTTTAAAATTAAAATTTTGAATGAAAACTACAATACTAAATCAACCAAACGATATTATAGCGATATGGTCTAGGTGATATAAATTATAATATAAGATATATATCTTATGTCATAAACGATAGTATTTAAATGTTACCTGTGCTTATACGATAATATCGTTTTCCCATGAAAATATCATATCGTTTTTGCAAGCCTATCGTTCTCTGGCTTATTGGGTATGAATATGTCCTTGATGCAGGGTAGTAAAATTTTGCATTAGAAAGCAAATTAAATTAAAGACGCAATTTGGTTGATAAGTTTAGTTTTGTTGATTTGTAAGCGAATGTGGTAATGACTTATTTAACTCCCTAATTGTAAGCGAATGTGGTAATGACTTATTAAACTCCCTATTTGTAAGCGAATGTGGTAATGACTTATTTAACTCCATATTTGTAAGCGAGGGGGTTTAGTACTTGCCTCCAATGACATCAACGTATTAAAATAATGAGTTAAAATGCCAATGTATAAGTAGTGAAGAGTAGTTATATTAGCTTCTTAACTCATTACTGTGCAATGTAAGTTTTTGCTGGGGTTAAATGGTACTTTTGGTTTATGACCGAGTCGCGTATAGGAATATTTTTAAAATATTGTATTTTGTTTATTAGAATTGATTTTTCCTGTTGGCGAGTCTTTCAGGAAAGCTTTTGCCATTCATAAAGAATATTTTTACAGCAAATTCAGCAAACTATTCGAGGTTTGTGGCTGTACACGCAGGCACTGGTGTCTTCCTTGTTTTACCGGGAATCAAGATAACCCGAATGTCTGGAGCACACTTACACATATGTGCCAGCGAGTGGAGGTTTCAGTATTTTGGAGGTATACAGAATAAATACGTCATATATATGACAATTTTTATGTGTCCTGAAAATAATGACAAAATTAACATGGGTAGAAAGAAGCCTATGATTCAGGAAATTACAATTAACATAAAAAATTCTGGAAATTATTAAGCAAATTATTTTTTACAATTTTATGTTTAAATATATTAAAATATCTCCGCAAAATCCAGCTGTAAAATTGTTCTTATTTGTTTCTATTTATTTAATTTCCTTAAACCATTTATATACTATAGCATATATGGAGGGCTGAACCGAACTAGGTAATGAAATATCATACATATAAATTTTAAAGCTGGTGCGGAACTCTCCGCAAAGTTCAACCCTGTGCAGCTCTATAACGGTCTAAACCAAAAAGTGTTTTATTCCTTAGGTAACGGCAATAAACCCAAGCCAATGGCTCCAGAAATTAATGGAAGTTCATTTACTCAAACTTAAAATATTTTTGAACTTTCTTTTTTTAATTGGTTTGCTTCAGATCTTAGCCCTCCATATGTACTTAAATCCCAGAGAATAAACAAAAAATAATCTTGATTCCTTCATAATCTTTCTGACACAAAACACGAATGCATTTTATTACAATGTTAAATATTTAAATTTTTCTTTATATTTTTCATATCTATTTTTATGTTCTTTCTCTCAAACTTTTATTGACTTTAAAAACAGTCGTTAAATATTAAAATTTCATAATTTGTATCCTCTCCTCGGTTATGTGAGTCAGTGAGATGAAAGTGAGTCACTCACCATTATAAATACACGTGCTCTAGAAGTTTTCTTGTTGTTGTTGTTTTTGGCAACATGGTGCATATGTTGCAAGTGTGTTTATTTTTATGTTTGCCTACCATTTGCGGTCTGGTTTTTGTGTATATGTGTCTATACTGATACACACATTTATGGCCAGATATAATAAAAGTATGAAGTATGTATGGATATGTTAATGGATTGGAGAGTGCAGTTTTAATAAAAATAAAAAAAATGTTTTACTTTCTGGCCTTTGCTTAAAAGCAAAAAAAATAAAAAATTTTGTGATAGCAAATATAATAAAAGCAGCAATAACAAAAGTATTTATTTAAACATACAAATATATGAATATGTAACAAGTGCAAGTGCTATTTTCGGCTGTGCCGAATCTTTGATACCCTCCACCGACAGAAGTGAGCTCTAAATGATAATTATATATATATTATTAACTAAGCTTCACAAAAACGAACGTCAGCATTAAAATTGGTTGCGGCTAGGACCTATTTTTGACCGACAATTAGAAAGTTTTATGCGTTTCTTGTTAGAACTTTGTACTGGCTTGAGTAAAATATCATGATTTGTAACAGTTTTAGTCGAACTAAAATGATTTTTAGGAGGGGAATTTGTATTGGACCTATGGTAAATTATGGAACAATCATCCAAAAATTCTGAATACTAATTTCTGTTAATACAAAAAATAAATTAGAATAAATTTTAATACAGCAGTGTAATTAGTTTTAGCGGTAGCAGTGAATTTCACACAAATTCATGATATTTTTTCGGGAAGAAATTTTACCGCAATATCTATATCTGTTATGGTTTAAAGCGAATTTAATTTTTTTCCCAAAGTGGGCTTTATTTGGTTTTAGGCGCAATAAACTGTTTTCCGCGAGTTGGGTTTATATGGTTCCTAGAGTAAATTATGGACCGATCTTCACGAAATTTGGCAGTGTGATTTCTTGTCCTATAAAAATGTGGCTTACCGAATTTCATTATGATAGCATTATTTATTACGGTTTTAAGCGTACTAAACGGATTTTAGGGAGTAGGGATTATATGGGGCCTAGTGTAAATTATGGACCGATCTTCAAAAAATTTTACAGTGCGATTAAGGGTCCTATAAAAATGTGACGTACCAAATTTTAGTATGATAGCGTTTTTTATTACGGTTTTAGGCGTACGATAATGCTTTCCGGGAGTAGGGTTTATATGGAGCCTATGGTAAATTATGGACCGATCTACACGAAATTTAACAGTATGATTTTCAGTCGTACAAAGCGAGTTCGTGCAAAATGTTATATCATTCCGTGCATTATTCCATCATATATGTTAGTTTTTGTATCAATATTATCAATTTTTTTAGGGTGGTAGTTCCACATTTTGAATTATAGTTCTGATCCTACAGAACCGATGTTGCTGGATTTCAATCCCAAACTGCTTAGGATAACTACAAGCAATTTGAGACCAAGTTTGTTCTTTTCTTTTGCTTTTATAAGATATTCTTTTCTTTTGCTAATATAAGATATAAGATTTTTATATAAGCAAACGCCAAATTCAATCGCAGAGAGTATTATCTTACGTGTGGACTCTCAAATAGAGTTAGTATTAATATTATAATAAATGTTATGAGACAGTTGTTATGAGAAATCTTATAACAACTATCTTATAAGATGAGCTGTCAAAAATCCACATACATACACATAAATTAATAATAAGACGCTATATTTAAAATCTTTAATTTTTTAAGTGAAAATAGTTGAATTCTTGTGAAAAGTGCTTAAAAAATAATATTAAACACTAAAAACAGAGAATAAACTAAAAAAATAATCAAAAACGACACAAGTTTACTGTACGAAAATCAGTAAATTATGAAATCTTATAAGATACGTGTTCCCCTTGTTTAAGATTAAGATTAACATGAAGAAATGTGCTCTCTCATTCTGCCGAAGTTCTCTCACATATTATATCAGATATTATCTCAGGTGGAGACCCTGTGTAAAGGACCGAGACAATTTTTAGCGCTATCAGTTCTCAGTGAATGTAAAAAGTTTTAAAAAACATTACACAAATTTGTTCAAAAATATACAAGTACATATATTTTACAGAGAAGGTAAAAAACAAAGTAAAATATATTTTATTGGAGTGATAGTTTGATTGCAACATGAGCGTATTGCACTTTTATGTAGTGAGGAGCTTTATAACTCCACAGGTAATCTACCTGTTTTTGCATTTTGTTGAACAATATACATACATACATACACATGAGTTTGTGCCTCTAAAATAAATTTTGTAAACTTAAATAAGCGAATTATGAGATGAATTACTTACATAAATGTTTTGTTCCCCAGCAAAAATAAAGTGAGAAATTTAAAGGGAAAAGTCAACAAATTACGAGGGAAAAAATGTTTCACGATAAGGGAAATTTTTCCCCGCGAACATTTTTTCACTTTATTATTCTCCTATGAAATAATTTTTTTCATGTCAGTTTTTCATGATCGCAAATACGTGTAAAGGGGGAAAATTACGAGGAAAAAATTATTCACGATAGGGGGATTAAAAGATATTATGCAAAATACTAAAAAGAGCCCGCAATTGCGAAGCTGAAAAATTTGCACCGTTTTTCTCCTATCATTCTTCAGATGTAAAGCAATGTTTTTTGAGCCACGCCTACTCCTCTAATTCCGCCTACTGTTATCCAGATATAATGCATTGCCATCGAAGCTTTTTGTACAAAATTTGGAAGCTTTTACTTCTACGATTCTCCTACCAATCCTTCTTATCTAATCCTGTCCATTTTCTAGAGAGGTTTTGTATTACTAACCCAGCTATATGAACCCATTCGGAGAATTTTTCTCTTAGCGTTCTTTAAAGGAAAATTAATCTTTTACGTGCCACGCTCACTTCTCCACTCCCACCCATTTTTTTAGAGAAACCCTGCGGAAAATTTGTGTCAATTGCTCTTAAAGCACTTATCTTACGACCAGTGAACAAAATTTTATAATTTAAAGGAACGAACTGTGATAGGTGAAAACAGGACCTATCACTTAACAGGTGATAATGTGTTTAGAGTGTAGTTGGTCCAGAGGAAAAGTAATTGGCACAAAACTATTCATGTCACAGGATTTTGTGCGGGTAGTCGCTGATTCTCTCTAGTTCTATACTTTGTATGAAGGGGATCTATCACATTGACATCCCTCATTTGGGACAATATCTGCGACAGGCATTATTTTAACCGCTATTGGAAGGTTATTTCAGTGACCTGTTATAAAGATTTAAAAATGTGCCAATTAACCCCCTCGTAGGACATCGCCATGTTAAAGTGACTTGTCACTTGACAAGTTCAGTGTATTTTTCCCAATAACTAACTAGTGTGAAAAACGGACTTTTTGAAAATCGTACAAAAACCTTAAATTTAAGGGTAGACTCACTCATTATATAACATAACATGCTTAGAGACAACCATAATATGGTTGTAGCTTCATGATGGAGGACTAATTGAAACATAATATGATTATCGGTGACATGATAAGATTAAATTAACTATAATATGTTTAAAACTATAATATGTTTAAATATGTTTTGTTGGAGGTGACCATATTGAAAAATGTTTTTCCTCTGCGTTCTTGTATGGGCATCAGTTGAAATAATAAACCAATTTGCCAGATATTAAGCCCTGCTTATGCATATAAGAAGTATCTGAGCTAAATTTGTGTGACAAAAATAAAGTTTAATGGGTAAAAATAAGAGATTTGTGGCTAAGTGTTATATTTCGTTACCTAAAATGCAAAAGGGCGTAACAACAAAAAAAAATCGAAACAGAGATTTTGATTTATTAAACTACATGAAAATTTAGATCCCTGCGATCAAAAATGGCAACTTTATTAAATAAATTCTGCTGTTAAAAAATAAAAAGTGTTTACGCCCTGTTGCATTTTATGCGACGATTTACTCGTAGTTTTTTGCTTCTTTTAAGAGTGGCCAGGTTAGTGATTTCCCCCCAGTTTTAGGGCGTGTTATTTCATTTAGGGGCAAATTTAAGGCGTACAATAATATATTAAGGGGGTTTTTATAAGGTTTAACTATTTGCTTGTCTGTTCATAACAATAACTAAGTAATACTACAATATATTTCACAGCTTGTCTTCAGTTGAGCAATAATCGCTAGACTTTATAAAAATCGTTTTAGCTATGAAGTATTCACTAAAAATATGTGTTACAACTTAAATGCAACACGTGAAATGCTCAAACTTCTTACAACACTCGATATTTTTGAAGATACTTGATTCGAATATTTGAGAAGCAGATTTCTACTAAATCAATTTTTAGTAGATGCATATTTTCATATATATGTGCAAAAATATGTTACAGTCTTTTTTAAACGCTTTTAAATTGTGTTTAAAAAAATTTTATTAAATAAAAATATTCAAGAAACTTAAAAAACATAATTTGGGGGAAATTTCAGTAAAATGTAAAAAATTTTTTGCTTTATTTGGGTGATGATATTAGTACGAAAATTATAGCTGGTCCAAGTTAAATAAATATAAATGAAATTATTTTCTAAACTTTTACATTAAGAGGAATTTTTTCAAAATACGTTAAATTTAAGGGGCTTTTAATTTTTTTTGGCGGGGAGAAAAAAATAACCTGGCAACACTGCTTCTATCTTAGCCATTTAAGGACCAGCAAGTTTAATTTGAATAGCAAAATACTTCACACTATATTTGATATGAATATATAACATGCTAGACCCCACCGTATCTGGGGTCTTCCAAAAACGATTTTCAACATACACACGGACAGACAAGCCCACGGACGGACAGACCCACGAACATCGCTTAAGCAACTTCCCTTCTTATAAGAATCCATAATATATGTAAAAGGTTTAATATTAATATTTAAAAAAAACTAACAAACTTTATAAAAACGAACTTTCAACCTGTGGTTAAGAGTATAAAAAGAAAGCTTTTATAGAATCCGATTTTGCGTAAACAGTCTGTCTCCGTGAATAAAACTCACTTTTAAGCTTCGTTTACAACGACAGCAAAATTTTTTGTGGTGTTCAAAATAAAGCAACAATTTTTTCCCAACCGCACATATGTTTTCGTTAAGAAACCGTTTGCAAATGTTGCCCAGATCAATTTTAAGTATTAATTATTATTTTTTACAATATTTTGTTAAAATTTTCAACAAAACTAAAGAAAATTAGTATAAACATCATATACATTTTCATACAAATTAGTTGTGTTCATTTACATAAAGTAATTGATTTTTTTCAATCATTGTTACTAGTAAGTGTTCACGTACCCGAAAAACTAGCAACGAGAGAGTGAAAAATAGCATACAAATTTAAGAGACAAAAAATTTTTTGAAAATTTCTGATAGAAACATTTTTACTAACAAGAATTATTCAACCACCTGTTTCATGTTTTTGTTTACAAAACCAAGAAAATTTTCTTAATTTTTAAGTTAAAAGTTTTTCAATTATTTTAATTATCAAAGTTTTTTTTGGGAATACAATTATTTATTAAAATATTTTGTTTGTTGTGCTTAATTGCCTTTTTTTATTAATTGATAAAAAAAAATACTGAAATTTATTATTGGAGGATAAGCTGTTCCTATGAGCATTTCACTGGTTGCTTAGGCCAGATCATCAGGAAAACGTTATCCTAAATAAATTAAGAAAAGCCAAAGCTTTCAGCAAACAAAACTACAGAGGGAATGAGATTACACTCAAAAAGTCTTTTGTGCAACGATATCAAAGCTTAAACAAAATACCAATAATAAAACAGTGGCTTTATCTTTTCTTACATTCCCCACTACAATTAGTTGGAATTTTCCCAACATTCATTGTAGTTGTAAGTGGGTAAAGAAAGTTTTTCAATGACATAAAATATTTATTTTTCTGAAACTAAAGAACAATATCCTTGCGCAAATAGTTCAAAACAATTGAATTTATTAAGAAATAATCTCGTATCTCACAGCTGAATAGTGTCGATATGCCTAACCTGCTGGTTTTTGCTGGGAAAGGTTCCCGTAGACGACATGTTTTTTACATCTGACTTGTCAAATTTCCCACTGTAAAATACATACATGTCATGTGTTAAAACATTGTATCTGTAAAAGTCAGACGCAAAGTCATCTGACAAAATTTCAATTAGAGCGTGCTCTATTTTCTTCTGACAAACCATCTGACATCAGCTGTGTCAGAAATCTATGCCGGGAAGAAACCAGCAGCGGCGGCGCACTATTGACGGAATCATTAGCCGGCTGAAGTTAATATATCACAATTCCGATGTGGTATGATAATTTCACCATTGAATAGAAAGTATGCTCATATATATATGAAAAACGTTTCATTATAATATCCCAAATTTGTTTCTTCAAATTTAAAGAAAAAATGTTAAGATGGCTGAACTCTTTTACGGTGCAAATAAAAATTTTTGGGGCGGCAGCACGCTATTTTGAAACCGAGAACTACTTTGGTTTCTGCAAAAACTATGCGAAAAAACAGGGACAATGTCAGAAGCGAAGTGAAGTGAAAGTGCTATCCGCAAATACACTCTATCAAAAGCAAAAAACATGTACGTCTGTGACCGAATATTATAAATATTCTGTAAAACAGCAATTTTAACAGACATACACAATTACATGTAACTTGAAAAGTTGACAACTCAGATGTAACAAACATGCCGTGTAAATGCACCTTAAAGTGTTTATTTCCTTTTTTATTTTTTGGAGTAATTGGGAGAAAAATTTTGTCAATTATAAATTTACTCTCTTCTTGCAAGTTTCTGCTAGTAAAGTTAATGAGCACACCTAAATTGTTGCTAAAGTGAAATTTCAAAAAAAGTGTGGTTACATTTTTGTTCGAAAATTAAAAGGAAAATATATGAAATACTTTTGGAAGAAATAAGATGGAAGAAAAGACAAAATTGTTGTGTACGAGGCATTTAGCAAAAAAAAAAAATTTTTATTGGTAAAAAGTTGATCGTTATTTATTGGTTTCCGGCAATATATTATCAGAATATGACCCAAGTTTTCTGAATCCCTAATTGTTTTAATTTTAACTGCGTTATAAATTTTACTAACGACTTAACTTTCTGCTGCTAAACTGTCAGTATAATTTTTAACAATATTTTTTTTTTACAAAAATAAAATAATTTTAAATTATTATTGTTGTAAAACAACCATAAAAGTTGTCTGGTGAGTCAGTATTTTATTTATTTATGTACCTTCCTTTTTCTAGTTTAATGACATAATCCCAAATCCTTGCTTTTGTTTAAAAAAAAGAATTTCACGAGTTACAAAAACGAAAAACAAATAAATTATTTTTAATGGCGTGCAAAACAGTTAACGACATTTGTTACACTTTTCAGAACAAAAACAAAAAAAAAAAAGAAATACAAAATTATGACAATTGTCATGAATGACACTTTTAAAACGTTTAAATAATATTTGGTGGCAAGTGGAATAAAAACATTTGTAAAGTAATTATTACATTCACTTTTTTTATATTTTTTTTTTTTAATAGAATATTATTTTATTTTACATGTTCGGTGAAAACGTGTTATAAACAGATTGCGACAGTGGACTAAAAGAAACGTTATGTTAAGAGTGTTAAGCAAAAAGAATTTTAAAAAGTTCTTACTTTTCAATATCTGTGCAAAATTTTAATAACGATTGGCTGCAAAAAAACTTTACATTGCCCATTTAATGACGTATGTGCCATTTTTCTAAGGTTATTTAACCTAAAAGCTTTTTTTAATCCAGAATATTTTGTAATTTAGCATTATCAAATATTACATATTTTATTAGAAATAAATTTCAACCTTCATTCGATAAAAGACCATAAACAAAAATATTCTTTATTGTTGCTTTGCAAATGAATTTGTGAATCTGTCAATAGCCAAAATATATTTATATTACTTTTAAATAGTTTATTGCCGCTTTGAAAATGTGAACAAGCGCCAGCGAAAAAAGTCCAATTTATAAAATGTCAAACAAATTCAGCCCCGCAGGTTTTTCAATAAATAAAAACGAAAAGGAAAATAAAAAGTTTAAACAAATAAATTTAAATTGCCTAAGTGCCAATAAATTCTACTGTAGGACATTTGGAAAAGGCATATAAAAAAAAAACAATAAACAACAAACAGCAAATCAATAAAACAAAAAAAAAAAATAAAATAAACAATATAAATATAAAGAATATCAAGTGAAATAAAACTTACCTCTGACAGAAATACAAACAAACAAACCGAAGCAGAAGTTTATTTCTTGGCTTTAAATACAAATACATACAATCAAATGAAACTCCAAATGTTAAAGATACAACTACTAAAAAGTTCTTTGGATGAATGACAAGTTAAAAATAAAAACGCTATAATTTTTAAGAAGGTATTTAACACTTTTAAGGTATTTTGGCAACCGAAAAATATGCACAAATTTGCTATGTTAGACAAACTACGCACAAAAACTTATGCACAAAATTTTCTATTTTATAGAAAAGTTTTTATAAAATTTCATGTTTTACAGCATATTTGTCCACAAAATTTGCTATTTTATAGAATACTTTTAATTTTTTTTTTATAAATTTCATTATTTTAATCACACAGAAAAAATTATTAAATTTCTCCAATTACCAAATTTATTCCAAATTCATAATATCAAGCAAATAAGTTGTTGATTTTGCACATATTACCAAAATGATGATATTGATTACTAAAAATTTTAAAATTTTGAAAAAATATTTTCAATAAATGATATTATTAATATTAATTAAAAAAGTGATCAAAAAACTTTGCCATTTTAAACAATGTGTTAATTTATTTAAATAAATATTGACAATTCCCAACAATAATTCTACATGTTTAAATAATTTTATTTTAAACGAAAAAAAGTCAATGAAGATTTTTTGTTATTTAATTAAAATTTTAATTGAAAATTTATTTTAAAACAAATAAAATGTTGATTAAATTAAAATTAAATTTTTAATTTTCTTTCAACTAAAAAATAATTCATTCAATACTTTTTAAATCATTTTTTTAATTGATAAAACACTTTTTTCTGTGCAGGCTTAAGTTCATTGAATTTGATTTTCATTAAATTATTTTTATGAACAAAGGAATTTTAAAACATGAAATTAATTAAAATTTATTGATAATTTTTCATTCTTGACTGAGCTGGGAATTGAACTCAGGTTTTCACGGACAGGTTGCCCTGACTAGTTTCGATTTCGGTAACCACACCTCTTCAGAGGGGTTTGCCAAATAATACTCACCGGCATTAAATACGGATGATAGTAAAACATCAATCTTTGAACCAAATAATATTTTACACTGGTAGATCGAAATTTGCTTTGAATGAATAATTATCCATTTTTAATTGATTTACATGTTCTTCTTAACTTCTTATTTTTCGTACTTTTTGTCAAGAATTTTCCTTGAAGTTCAAAGTATATTTTTTTGTTTATTATTTTCTTTTCTTTTTTTGCCTTTCTTTTTCAGCACAATTTGAAGGACAAATGTAAACATAGCGCCTGGGCCTTAGCTGTTTGCCAAAAATTAGAATTGTGGTTATTTTATTGAATTGTTTATGGGTTTTTATACAAATTTTTTATTTTTTAATCATTATTTTATTTCATTAAAATTTAATTTTCAATAAATTATTTTAATGAAGGTTTGCTGAAGAAGGCCAACGAGAAAAAGAAAGATAAAAAAAAAAAAAAAAATAAAAAAGACAAAATATAAATTTTTTGGAAATTTAAAAATTTTGTATAAAAAATTGTTTAACGCAAGGTAAAGGGATTTGCAAAATAACCCGCTGGTATTTTTTTATTAAAATTTAATTAAAAATTTAAAGAGAATTTTGCAAAAATTTGTTCTTCTTTCCAGCTGATCACATCAAGGATATTTTCAACTCCCAGTAAAAAATGTGCACCAAAAGGAGCAGGTTTTACGTATGAATTCATACCTCAAATCCCTTCAAACCTTGGGTGTAATTCTGGCAGTCGTGATCGAGTAATTTTTCGATTCGAAGGCAGTTTTATTTCTTATTCTTTCAGTGGATCGAAATTATTTTTTCAGTTTTGTGGAAACTCAAGTAAGGGCTTAATTCGATTCGATTCTTTCAGTATCGACTGAAAGAATTAGAAAAAAAATTGCTTTAGAATCGAAAAAGCATTCGTTCACGACTGCCAGAATTAACCCCCTGCTGATGGGATGCCTGATTTTGTATGGGGTGTTCCCGGTTTGGAGGACAATTTTCTGCTGACAATAAGCGCTTTTTTTAACATAATAAAACATGCAAATACAGCACTTCTTAAGTTCTTTTTTAAGGGCTAACTATATTAAATGCTTTTTTTCAAACATTGGCGTAAACGATAATATATTTTCATTTTTTTCACTTTAAGCCCTTCTTCGCTGTCAGCACTAAAATAGCAGATTTTTGTATTTTATATTCGTTATAATTTACTGCTGTATAAGCGCTCTCTTATTGCTTCAATATTGCTCGATTACGCGCTTTTTATCTTCAGTGCTTCAAAAAAAACAAAACTTTGTTACTGGGCTGTTAATAAAGACGGACATTTTTTCTAATACTCTTATTTGTTTATAGCTCGAACCAGCTGTGCCAGATAATTTTTAAAAAAATTCCTATGCAGTATAAAAAAGAAATATCAATTTTTTTCTAACACTCAAGAATGTTTGACCCTGCATAAATGATTTCTAATTTTGTGAACAAGATATAATTTAAAGTGTAAAAAATATATCAAGAAAGTGTTTAATTCTTATAACTAAAATTTAACTTATCGTCCTTTAAAAAATTGTACTATTACAAAGAAATAGTCGAAAAAAACAGATGTAGTTTGCCTGACAAATAATATTAAAAATAATATTAAAAAAAAAAGAAACTTAATTCTACGGGCAGCATTGGCTACAGCCTTAGCCGCTGCTTTAACCCTAGTCCTTATACTCACATTTTACTACGATAACGAAAGTATATCCAAGTACAGTTGTGGCCAGTAGATATTCTTCGCATTTTTCTTAATATTTTCAGAGAAATTTTTGTTATTGTTAATGTAGTTTTGTGGATAAATATATTAGCGAATATTTTGAGTGGTCATAAGTTTATGTTTTTTGCCTCCTTTTAATTGTTGTGCTCATTCAAACTTATTGCAAACATTCAAGTTTTTTCTATTGTTGTTATAATTTTCTAGCATAATTTTGGGTATACATACTTGGGAGCTCTCGACTTTGGAAGTTGAAAGCTCCTCAATGCCTGGATATGGGACAGTTCTTGTGGTGTCACTGGACGCAGATTAACGCCTTCTTCCTAGATCCAAAGTTTCAGCGAAAGGTCTAAGGCGAAAAGACTGGCCACACATGTACTCGGGTGTAAGATCTAGGGTTAAATAAACGATATGGTTAAATAAACGATATGATATGATGGTTTGGAGTTCCTTGATCCTTACGCAACACCCTAAAAACTTTTAATGCCGATAATTTCTATAATAACGAAAAAAATGTTTAAAATCTTAAGCACTTATAATTTTCTAATAATCTATAGTTAGATCAAGTTATACAGAAATATCCCTTCCCTGCCCTAAAATTTCCACAACATTTTTCTTCAACTGAAAAATTTATAAACATTTTCCCAATTTAACAAAGTGTATGGCATTTATCTTTCTGGTTGACCCCATAATAATTTTTTTCTGCTAAATATTGCCTTATATTATTTTATCACAATATTTTTTTATATTTTACTTTGTCTCTTTTGCCGTTTTTGTACCGAATGTTTTTGTGAGTTTATTCAAGTTTTTTGTTATAATTTAAACAATATTGGTTATAGTTGTTGTATTTGGCATTTTAGACTTTTGACTGTTGTCAAAAGTCATTGATACGTATACAAGAAGTATTTATGGCTGCGGGCAACAAATGCCATAAACTCTATAAAATTCCAAAATCCTCCACAAAACCCACACTAATGCCAATGAGAAAATACACTTACATATACATGTAACTACACAATCTTATTTAAACACACACACTGCTACAATTACTTATACAAAAACACGTTGTAATAAATAGTCTTTTATCAGGAATCAGGATACCTAAAGTATTTGTGTTTTTGGTCGAAATATTGGGCGTATAACTTAAAACTGCGTGTTTTTTTTTTTTTAGCAAATTCTAACGTGTTCAATGGAAGACTAGTACAATATAAATATATTTAAACTTAATGACATCGTTTACTTAGAGGTTTTTCGTATTTTTCTGGAAAGATATTGATTCCGCGCAAAAAGAAGTGCTTATGAAGCCAATAATCAAGCTAATTTCGTATACCCTATTTCAAAGTAAAATTATTTTAATAAAAGCTTTTTACATCGATCGAAATAAATGGCAGTTGGACGAGTCAAGGTCTGGAAAAAACTTGCCAAAAAGTTTATAACTGGCATTGCAACATGTGACCGAGCGTTGCCATGATAAAATATTACGAAATCAATTCTGGTTGCAGATTTCGGATGTTTTTTGCCTAATGTTCACTTCAACTGAATCTATAATTTGGTTAAACTCTCCTGCGATCGTCCGTGCCGATGTTAACAGCTCATTATAGATGGGTTCCTTCTGGTCCCAGCAAATATTCTGCATTACCTTAGTGTCATGGTTGTACGATTTTTTCGCCTTGGGTAGTTTTTACTGAGTCGATGCAAAAATTATTTCTTTTTGGTTCACTGAAGCAGCATTTTTGTTATGCAAAATCGCCTTGTAAAGTATTTAGGCTCCAACTCGTGAGGGACCCTTTTTCCTTTGAATGATTCCTGCTGCTTTCAAGCCTATTGGAATTTGTTCTTAAGAAGCTTCCAATGATTTCATAAGTTCTTTGTGGGCTTGATTACCTCGTAATACTCAGAGGGAGTAACGTCTCATGTTGCTTATATTCGAACTTTTTTGGCTGCAATGTTATCTTTGTGTTATCTTTCGCTTTTAAATCTTTGGATATACTTATACAAATCATATTCCAATCTGTTGAATCTATTTAGGAGTTGCTTAGCTGAGCAATCGATGAGCAGCAGCAGCATTTTTTTCAAATCACAAATAAAAAAATTACTTTATTGCTTGCATCATTTCTTTTAAATCTTAAGTGATTTACTTTCGAATGTGCAATATGAGCTTTTTAAGACACATATATCAGGTGTAAGAGATACGCCATATTTATATTATACCCCCAATAGAATATAAAAAATTCAAGAGACAAAGGTATTTTCGTTAGTAATTTTTCTAAAAGTCACTCATTGATGACTGTCTTTGACTCTGCCGCTGACATGTCATTTAAGGCACAAAAAAAAATGTAAAAAAATCCATTCATATAAAATTGGCAAATTGACAAACTTAAAAAATTGGAAATAACCTCGAACCCTTAATCATCACAATATTTTATTTTCTCTGTTTTTGGTTATCCTTTTTTTATTAAAAGTATTTTTTTTTATACAGATATTAATACAGTTCATATAAGTTCGTTTTTATTTGCTTTATTTATAACTCCCTACAGATTCTGCAATTGCTACAAAATTTGAACTCAAATACTCATCATTAAGACATAGTTGGAAATAAGAAATAAAAAAAATACTAAACATTTCAAGAAAATCATACGTATTCAATTGAGAAGAGGAAAACATTTCCTGTCTAAGGAAATCTATAAAATTTAAATTATACCATAAAATAATGTTGTAGTTTTATAAAACACTGACGATGATATCCTTCAGTTTTTTTAACAGTCAATTTTTTTACAAATTGCTTTGGTTGTGAAAAAGGAAATTAAATAAAGTTCTGCGTTGGTGGTTCCTGTTGCAAACAACACTGCGGTTTGATGGTAATTTTTTTTTTTTGTAAACACTTCCTTTAAGGTTTTGGTGCTAATGAAAGCCATTTTAATAGGGGTTATTTAGTTGTAATATTTTTATTGGTTCTTTGGGCGTACGTGTGTCATTGGGGTTTAAAGAAAACTGTTTGATTTGTGTCATAAATTGAATATCAAAAGTATTTTTCTTTATTTTTCCTTTGGCTTAATATAAGAAATAAAATTTACGGAGAAATAACAGCAACTGTTTTCCTAGTTGTTAAGGACTATTGACGATGAAGCGTGCTTGGGCCACATAATTCTGCTAGTACGACGTCACGACAATTATGGCTTATAATTATAGCCCAATCGTAATGAAATTTTAGTGTTTCTAGAATAGTGCTATTCGTTTTATTTTTAGGCTAACAAAAGCAATTTCAATGTTTGTACGTCGGGCCATAGTCCCATAACTGCACAAGAGTGCACCCTAGAGGGGTAAAATATATATATAGCATTTTCTCGAATATACTTGAACTTTAACTCCAACTCTTAGGGCGGCTTCCATACAAATATGGCGGTTTAAATAAATTCTTATTTTAGCCCTTGCAGCGAATAGGATGCCCCATACGGGTCAAATATATGACACAGCCCACTTTATTTATTATCGCGAACATTTGTTTTTAACATACCGCCTCCGATATATATATTCTTTATGTGGGTTCTCATACAAAATTTTCCATACAGGCTAGAAATATTTGGAAAAAAGTCCCATAAGTGCATAGGAGTCCCCCTTAGGGGGGCAAAATGTATGATCGACCTTCATTAGATTTTTGTCCTACACAGTTTCTTAAATATCCTTCCCCCTAAGCACAACCTCTTGATCATAGTCCTTATATATTTTTTTTTTTTTTTTGTGGCCAGTATGTATCTCCTAGTAATGTATCACTTAAGTTGCTTAAGGATTTTTGCTGAAAATCCGGATCTAAAAAGATGGTACAAGTCTGGGAGGGACCATACAAATATATGGGTTAATAAAATTTTTAAATATCTACAAATATTTCCATAACTTTTAAACTAATGGAAATCCCAACATCAAAATATTGACAACATAATTAGGACACCGTAGGCGTATTTTGTTAAAAATAAAAGAAAAAAAGGTATCCAAATGAGAACAATTTTAATTTTAAATAAGTCACTTCCGGTTCCGTAATGCAACAACTATGGATAGTTGTTTACGTATATTTTAAACTAATTCAAAATGTTTACACAGCTAGAAGTATTATATATGTAGGCTAATTTCGGAAAGGTTACTTCCTGCTTAGCAGTGATTTAAACCTGTAAAGATATTTGTATCACTCTTAAAATTATGCATCTTCCATCCTCAAACTTTTTTAGTATAATAAAAAAACCGCAGGCTAATTTTGGTAAAAAAAAATAATTAAAATATGTATCTAAGTTCGAAAAATATTAGGAAATATTAGGGGGAAAGATCAAACGATTTCCTATAAGAATCACTTGTCTAAATGTTTTTGTTTCATGTGTTCCTAGTTCGAAACGATACATAATTTAAAAAAGCAAAATTTCCAAAACGGCAACTCTTTAGCATCCCATAACTCGACAAATAAAAAGAAAAAATAAAAAAATCTACTAGACCTATAGGTATGCCAAATATAAAGAAATTTCGAAACAAATTTTTCTTGGCGTATCCGCTTTACGAATAATGAATGCCTCACATGAAGATTCAACTTTAAGAAAAAAACACTTCAACAACAATACGGAGAGACGCTAAATTAACTTTTGCATTCAAAAGAATATATATAAAGTATATGGGGCTTTAGATCTAAAATATCGATTCAATAAATGGGATAAAACCTGTGGTAAGCAAAAAACCTGACATTTTTAAACAGCATTAATATAAATTAAAGCCTACTGTAAACAAAAAAGAAAAATTATAGACTAATCCCCATATTCATAAACACTATTTTAGGTTTGTACCAGGTTTAGGAAAGGAATTTTCGATGAAAATCTGTTTAATATACCGTTTATTTATCAAAAATATTTTATAAAACAAGAATTTAGTATTTTTGTAAATGGAACTAATTCATGTTATGATGATTAAAAAATATATGTTTTCTGCCCCCCTTTTTTAGTTTATTCTTCATGCAAAGAAAAATGTTTGAATAAATTTTAACACCGTATCAGTTTACACTTTACAGCTAAACGCAACCCAGCCCAGGTGGTCGTTTTTTTTTAAATATGCAATTACGTTAAATTCTTAAGTCATTTTTATTTTCCCAAAATTTTTATTTTGTTTGGCAAAACAAGTTTTGGGCATTCATAATTTATCCCCTATTAGATTGGCGTTAAGTTGTAGCTTTTAACGGTTGTCAAATTGTAAGCACGTGCCATCTGGTTCTGTGGCGCATTTAAAAATTATTGCCGACTTTGCAAAGTCTCTCATATAAAAAAAAAAACATGTATCTGCTGCAAAACAAGAATACAATTTATAAACCCTCGTAAAAATAACAACAATTTCAACAAACTTGTAATTTAGTTTAATTGTAATTTTAATGTGTATTTTATGAGATATTAACTTATTTATGTTTATTTCGATGTAATACATAAAGCTGACTTTAATTACAGTGAAGTTGGAGTGGCAATAAACTGAACAGTAATAAGATGGTCGCAATAACCTAAAAATACAATAATTATGGTGTTTATTATTATTTTAACAGAAAGTTGAAAAAGCAAATTTCTTACGAAAAAAAAACTTTAAGTCAAAGGAAAGAAAACAAGATCTATGCAATTTTATTTAATAAAATTTTTTATAAAAATTTTAACATATGCTATTCTACCGATCGGCAAAAATAGAATCAAGTGATTAAATTCCTGTAAGTAAGACAACTAAGGGGGCTATTTTAGGGATGTAACGAATTCCGATACCGATACCGATATATCGGCGATACCGAGGTCTTCCGATATATCGGTATTGGCGATATTTTGCTGTCGATGTTCACACATCAATCTTGAACCAATTGTATTGTTAGATCGAAATTTGGCTGTAACTAATTATCAATTTTTCAATTTTTATTTACATGTTTTTTCCTTTCTACTTGTTTTTTTCGTACTTTTTGTCAAGACTTTGTCTTGAAAACTTAAGTACAATGATAATCAATAACAGCAAAGTTCGATCTACCAATACAATTGGTAAAAGAGTGACTGGGTGGCGTCGCAGTGGCACAAACGGTAGAACGCAAAGAATTCTGATGATGAGAATGTGGTTATTCTCGAAACATGTAAATTCAACTCGAGTTCAATCCCGTGTTCAGTCAAGAATTATCAAAAAATTTTAAAAATCATTTCATGTTGTAAATTCGTTCCTTCAATAAAAATAATTTAATGAAAATTTAATTTGATGAACTTAAGCCTAATTTAAATATCAAAAAACTTCAATTAAAATACCAACAGTTCAATTAAAAATCACAATTGTGATATGACGATACTTATTATATTTTTTTTGCAGTATTTTTGAATAAATAGTTTAATTTTCTATGCATATTTTTGCTTATCAACAAAGGAAAATAACACATTAAAAAGCAGAGCATAAAATCAAAACAGTATAATGAAATTATTTCATATAATAAATGAATTAACGGAGATAGAGAATAGTCTCAAAATTAAACGGCTGACTTAACATAAGCTCTAAATAAAATATTTGAGGCTTTTGAAAATATTTAAACCTATTGTCTATCTACATTTCTTGACCCTCGATATAATGCTAGAATATTTTAAAAACAATCGACTTCAATTATATTAAAAAAAAAAGTCTTATTGTGCTACATTATATATCTCTGATTTCCGAAAGTGTTGAAAATACGGTCACCCCTACGGTTGATAAAAGTTCTGATAAGTCTACAAGAACTGGTCTTTGAAGCGTTTGTGAAAATATTATAACAGAATCCGTGAGAAATGAATTTCTTTCCATCCTATGCTGTTATTCTGATAAAAAAAAAACAAGTCGAAAGATACCTTAGATCTTCTATTATTTCTAGAGAAGCAGATCCGCTTGTATACAGCCGCAACGACATAATCTACCCAAATTTGAAGAAAATAGCACAAAAATAAAACAGTTTTAAAATGAGTTCTGTCGCATTTAAGAGTTTATTTTCCACGACATGTCCGGTTTAGACAGACTTGCGAAAACGTCTTTCACCGCAAATGTTGAAAATACTTTGTTTTTTAAAAAATCTGGTTAATGTCAATTTTATATATTATAAATTAATTTCTTACGCTGTTATTTTTATATATTTTTTTTTGTTTTTTGCTAATTTTATCATGAATTAAAATTGAGTTCTTTGTTTTTTAAATTTTATTAAATTTTAAATATCAAATTACTTTACTAAAATTTGGTTTTTTAGCTTAAATTCAAATTCAATATTGAGTATCGGTACCGGTATCGTATCGACCAGAAGGCGCATCGTTTAATCACTAGCTATTTTTCAAATAAATTCACCTTGACTACTGGGATATTTTTATGGGGATAAAGTAAAAAAATGGACTGATTTCATTCATAATACCCACACCACAATAATGATGATGTGTGTTACACAAAAAATTTTATTCCTAGACCCACCTTATTGTATACCCTCCCTTCTGCTGGCTGGCTCGCTGTCCATGTAGCGTTAGTCCTTACGTCTCAATTATCAAAGGACAAATAGAAATGGTGAGAATTGGTCCATAATTTCACATGGCCTCTATTCAAACTTTTTTCCTGGAACAGTCTTTGTGCCTATTAACTATCTTATTATGATGGTATTTGGATTAAATTTGACTCAAAAATATTGTATTGCAACATAAATCGTCTTACAATTTTTTTTTAATCCAAAATACCACTCGAAAATAGTGTTGAATGCCAAAAATTCCTTATTTATGTTAGTATTGATATACAATTTGGCGACGATAACTTTTATAATAGATTTTATGTCATAGACAATATTCTACTGGTAGGTCAAGAATTGACTTTCAGAAGAACAAGTCTCATATAGATATTTAGATAATATTCAGCACAAAGAACTCTTATATGAATTTCAACCCCATAAGATAATTTTTTTTTGCCGACTCCATGATTGGCCATGGGTGGCAGATATTGTATACCCTCGAAAACTGATAAAGATGGTTTAGGGTATAAAATGGTCGGGCTTGACCGACTACACTTTCTTACTTGTTTTTGTTATTTTAAAGACTTTTCATTAATTTAGTATTTAAAACTGAAATGACAAAATCATTATATCCCATTTTTTTCATGAAAAGTGTTATTGTGTTTAATATTGCTGGATGTAGGGTGAACTCCCAAAAAATTATAAAAATTAATTTCCAAATCTGTTGTGTGATCTCCATTAACAAAATTACACAGTACAACACATGATTTGCCAACTCAATTCTGTGAACTGTATGTGAAATTAGACCCAAAAAGACTGATTTTTGAAATTCATACATTTACTCAATTGCGAATAAAAGCGAAACGCGTGCATCGATTTTTATGATCTTTGTCTCATTTTGCTCATAGGTTATGTGACTTTGCGAAAAAATAACTAGACTTGAAACTTTTTTCCATTTTGGATTTTTTATGTATTTTTAAAAAAAAAAATTTAAATTTTTAGGCAAAAAATAATTTTTTCCCTTCATACATTCATTTTTAACTTCGAAAGTGTTACTTGTATAGGAAAACAATATATGAACAGATTAAGGGAATTGTAATTCTTAATTTTTTAAAATTTATTTCAACTAAATTGGGCTAGGGGTTGTCGAGCTATGTCAAACAACAGGGCCTAAAACGTGATAAATTCCCCTATACGATAGTACTAACTTCAAATCGATACTAACTTCAAATCGCAGGTAAGAAGACAAAACGAATGATGCAGAAATTCTTCTTTTTGGGTCTAATTTCACATACAGTTCACAGAATTGAGTTGGCAATCAATTAACTGAAAAATGTTGTACTGTGTTATTTTATCAGAAGATTGTTAACTATAGCATACCGCAGAACTGTCTTCTAATGTACACAGAAAAAATCTCGCCAATTTTTCTTTTTGTTTTGTTCAATAAAACTATTAATCAATAATAAAATCAGTTAAAATTAAAAATTTAATTAAGTGAATTAAACTTTTATTGGTATGTCTGCAGTAATGCTGACAATGTTGTTAACATCAAAAAATATTTAATTGATACTATTAAATTGTTTACTGGTGCAAAATTTATAAATTTGTTAATTACTATTACAAATTTTTTTATTGAAAGGAATTTTTATTTTTTTCTGTGTAATAATTTTTCTTAAAAAAATTTATCTGTAAAGTGACCCCATCGTTGGCTTAAAACCTTTTATTTTTCCATACTCCATTTTTATTTAGTTAACGCCACTGTGCCACTCTGCCAATCTAAATTTTAGAAAACTTGTAAAAACTTTGATTCCGTCTTGAATTTTTTAGTACGAAAAACTTGGCACATGTTCTTATTTGATTTCTGACCTAAGTTTTTCTATTCTGTATAGAAAAGAAATTTTTTTTAGTCGTTGTCTTTTATCAATTTTCCAGCTTTTTGCTTTTTGTGATTTGGTTTTTGATATTTAATTAAATTCTTCGAATAGCATGAACTTACAAGTAGAGATGGTTCTATTTTTTGTCAGGTATTTTCTTCTCTCTAAAAATTATTTATGTTTGTAATTTTTTTTTATATACAAAATCCTTTTTTGAGTAAAATATCTGGATAAGAATTTGTAATACCTGCAATGCGACACGTTTTACCAGTTGACAAGAATTTGTGTGACACATGTCATCACTGTGGCTGTTGTGTATATTATCTATTCTTTTTAATAATATTAGCAGAAATTAGCTTGTACGTTAAATTTTTTTGTTAGTTTTGTAACATAAGAGAAATTAATAAGAAATTATTTAAGTCGAATTCACAAAGGCCTAAGAAGAATTTAATTTTAGTATGATAAAAGTTTTTTAAACAAAGTTTATTTTCGTCTTTGAGTAACAGCCCAGCAAAAACTTTGCTTACCAAATAAGCAGACAAATAAGGAGAACTTAAGGCAAAGAGTACTTATTTTTCTACTAGAAAAAGTACATATTTTTTTGTCCCAAAAATAATCCTTTATAATTTGGACAATTACAACCTAAAAAATAAAACCTTTATTTTAAACTTAAAAGTTGTTAAAAATATGTAGTTATCAAAAAATACAAGAAATTAAGCTACTCCTGTAGCTTATATTGGCGCTACGAACTAAGTCCCTAATGAACTAAGCCCCGAAAACAAAACTCAACGTAGCTCATTTTGAAATAAAACCACACGTAGAGAAAAAATATGTTTAAATATGGTCACCTCCAACAAAACTATTTTTACATAAAATTTTAAACATATTATGTTTAAATTTAACCATATTATTATCACCGCCAACCATATTATGGTTAAATGTGTCCTCCATCATGAAGCCACAACCATATAATGGTTGCCTCTAAACATGTAATGGTTAAATATGACAATAATTTGTTTTTAAATTAACAATAGTATTTTTCTCTTCTCCAAGAGCAACATGCTATGGTTAAAAACCAACCATGCTATTATAAGTGTTAAACATATTTTAGTTATTATTAACCAAAACATGTTCGGAGACAACCATAATTTGGTTGTGCCCTCTTGATGGAGGACACATTTAACCATAATATGGTTGTCGGTAATAATAATATGGTTAAATTTAACCATAATATGTTTACAATTTTCTTTAAAAATAGTTTTGTTGGAGGTGACCATATTTAAACATTGTTTTTCTCTGGGTGCACAAATTTGAAATTGAAACGAATCACCAAGAATATGATATAGCCCCCAAACAAGAAGTGAACTAAAACCCCATAATTGGAAGCATATTTCACAATGATTTAAGACCCCAATCCCAATATTAAATCCAGAATTTAGAAGATTTAGTAAGCGAAGCCGGTGTTTGCAATACCATAAAGAAGATAATTCTTGCACCCTGCCGATGGCCGGCTATAAAGAAAAGCTTTAGTTAAATACAAATTGAAAGATATATGAAGTAAGTCCCTAAAAATATTAATTGAGCTTCGTTTCATTTACAAAATTTGGATACTTATTTCTTGCGTAACATCACAAAACTAAAAACTATTAAAAAAAATGAACAAACAAACTCCTTAAAATTCGTTGTTGTTATTCTCTGTATAAAAATTTGGGTATAAATTAATATTTGCTCTCGGGATATTGTTCGCAGCTCCGCTTATAATATTTTCGACTTCAATAAAAGAGAGTCTTAATTAGGGTGCAGTGTTGTTAACATATTAAGCTTTTTTTAAATTAAATTTTCTAAAACCCTGTTTTGTATCAAAGTTAAAACGATTGATCAAAAATTATTTTCGGGAATGAAATATTTATTATGAATTAGTTCATTTATTAATGATGTGCTAATAATCCCAATTTTTGAATGAAAACAATGAAATTTATTGTTGTGGGAAAACTAGTTTCTATGCGCATTTCGCTGGTTGCTTAGGCCAGCTCGTCAGGAAACTTTTTCCAAATACTTTAGAAAAGCTAAAAATATTAAGAATTTTAAAACACTCAGGTCTTAAATGTAACAATATCAAAGCTTCAACAAAGTCACAACAATAAACCGTCAATCTTTTCTTTCTTACATTCCCCAACAATTGGCTGGTTTTTTTCCAACACGAATTGTAGTTATAAGAGGATAGAAAGAAAAAAACAAAATTAATAAAACAGGTTGCTTTACTTAAGCAGCTTGCGATTTCAGTTTTTTATTTGCCGGGCACATGCAAATTTATTATCAAAAATTATTTTCAGGAATGCAATATTTATTATTAATTAATGATGTGCTAATAATCCCATTCGTTTTATGGTCTTACTTGTATAATATTTTTAGAAAAGCTTTCCCACAACAATAAATTTCAGTGTTTTCATTCAAAAATTGGGAATATTAGCACATCATTAATGCCTGAATTAATTGAAAACGATTGAGTTGAAAAAGTTGATTTGAAAATTAATTGGAAAAATTAATATGAAATCATTAAGAAAAAGATTACTTTTTTTGCTGATATTTCGAACATTTTTAAAAAATGTATAATAACTCAAAATGTTGCTGGGTTGGCTTTAAAGATCTTTCAGCGTGTTGTGCTTTTAACAACTTGGCACTTTTTCATTTAGAAGAGTTTTATTGATATGGAATGTCTTTCTCATTTAACATCCTGGTTATTTTACTAAAAGTCTTCGTTAATTAAATCGTTAAATTTACAATATCTCAAAGAGTCACCACATTCAACGATTTCTATATAATTTGTTATTATTTGCCATTGATAAAAATTTGTTTGTGCGACTTTCTTAACGTAAGAGATGGTTTTGTTATTTTTCAGGGTTTACCCATGTAAACGGTCTTTTTAACGCCTTTTTTTATCCACCACTGTTACTTTGCATTTTGTCAACCATAAACATCTAATTCAAAATATTATCAATCGGTTGGACAAGAGCAAGTATTTCTTAATCACAAGCACCAATACACTTTTGTCAATACAGAAAAGAAAAAGTCTTTTAACCTTGTATTTATTTACCTAAAAAAATCCTGTTTCATTTAGTTTTTTGCACATATACACACGCACTCGCACATTTTTAAGTTCTACACAATCACACACATAAACTGATTTCCGTTTGGGCTTGAATGAAACTACAAAAAACTGTTTTCGTTTTCACACATACAAGTTAAAGTTTGTATGTGTGAGAGTGTTACATTTTAATAATGTTATGTGTACACACACACATAAATGTGCAATGAGCTGTGAGTTTGGGAGAGTAAATCTTTTTTTATATTAGCAATATTCGGAAGCTTTAATTATGATTTTTTAAGTTCTACATGAGACCAATCATCATTTCCACATCAGGTTGTCGATAACACTTTGATTTTATAACACCTTTTTAAAGGTTGATATAAGTTATTGGCAGGGGTTGGTTGCCTTTTAATGTTTGGTTAAAGGATGGAAGAAAAGTCAGGAGATTATATCTTGAAAAAAATATATGAATCACATTTTTTATCAACAAACTTCACAAAATTGTAAACTCTATTTTATCCACTTAAATAGATTGGTTCCTTTTACTCGTGCAAGGAGCATTTTTTCCACTTATATGCCGTATATTTTTATTCAAATTCATTAAACATTTTAATAATATATAAAAGTTAAAAATAAATTATTTTCTAATGTGTAACTGTAGTAAATTAAAACTTTTCGCATTCAAGATATAATTTTTTCTCAATCTACTTTGATATTTGCTCAAAATATAATTAAAAGAATTGAGAAAGAATTTTTTTTCCTAAAGGTTTTAAACAACTATACTTAATAATATACTTAATAGTATTACTTATATATTTATATGTGCTGAAATTATAGCACTTACAAGCATATATGCATACTTTTTTTTAATCCATTAGAAATTGTAGGATTTGTTTGATTCAGTACATTGTTTCTTTCTTATAAAAATTGATGTAACAGAAAGAAATTTTAAAAATAATTTCGTTTAAAATTAAATCAAAACTTCAAAAATTATTAGAATTATAAAAACTATTATAAGAATTATAAAAAATTTAAATTATAAATAAACATTTTTAATATAAAATAAATAATTTTTGAAAAATAAATAATTCCCAAGTTATAGAAAATTATTAAAAACCTATAAAAATTTGGAAATCAAAACATTTTATAAATTATGAAAATTATTAATGTTGCAAAAATTTTAACAATTGAAGCACAGCCGCGAATGACGTTGTAAAAGCCACTCTTTACAAAAACAGTATTTTTTTTTGCAAATAACCGTAAACAATACTCCCTTACACTGCTTAAATTGGGGATATAACCTTACGCCTTTAAAACCTGTCTTTAACCTGTCGCCGATATCGATACCGATATCGATACCGATAAGCATATTGAATTTGAATTAAAGTTAATATTAACAAAACTCATGTTGAGTGATTTTTTTATTATACAAAATTACTGTGTAAGAGACTAATAATATATAAAATTTAATAAGATTTAAAAAACAAAGAATTAAATTTGAATTCATGATGAGATTAATTAAAAATAAAAATTTTTTTTACAAAAATAACAGCGTTAAAAATTTATTATTTAAAATTCAAATTTATAAGATTTCTCTATGACGCACACTGGGGCCAAAAGCGCTTTTTTCGAGTATTAATGCATAGCTCCTTATCTACAATAGTGAGGCACACTAAATTTGATGCAAGTAACTCTTAGATCAAACTTCATGTTCTAAAAAAAATCTTTTAGGTATAAGAGGGGGGATACGGGTACGCCCCTTACAAAAAATTAGTTTTTTTCTTATATCTGAAGCACGACAATAGTGAAGAATACTAAATTTGATGTGCGTAACTTTTAGAATAAACTTAATCTTTTAACAAAATCTTGTGGTTATAAGAAGGGGGATACTTGTACCCATATATAAAAAAAATAGTTTTTTTTCTAATATCTGAAGAATTACAATAGTGAAGAATACTAAATTTGATGTGCGTAACTCTTAAAACAAATCTCTTGTTCCAACAAAACTAATAAGAGGGAGGAGACGGGTACCTACCATGAAAAAAAATTATTAATAAATAAATAAATAAACGTTAAATTGTAAATTTTAATTTATTATAAATATTTTGAAATACTTTTGTTTAAATTTTGCCAACAAGCCTCTATAATGCCAATCTGGCGCTGAGGTGAAATTGTAATATTGTTATATTTTAAAATAAAATTTGAAAAAAAAAAAAAAAAAAAAAAACATGATTTTTTTTTCACGCACACTCCTGCTAAATTGCTGATGGTGGCAAATTTATAATACTATGCAATGCTTTCGATTTTTTTACGCAACCAGTTCTTAATTTGATTTGTGCAGCATGTACTAAAACTTGTAACTCTGTAGTGTCCTTTAAAACTATTGTTTTTTTTTTCAATTTAAATGAGTCGCTAGAATCACTAAAAGAAATTTATTTTCGACCACGCTTTGGGGTCTTAGCACACGGAAATGCAATTGATGATTGCAGCCAATTCTTATTCGTTTCACTGAAAAATCGGTCTTCGTTTCTGTGAGTTTTATTCCATTTAGTCTTATACTCAAAAACGAAACTGTTGAACGTATTATTGAAAACTTGAGAGTTGCCCTCCGAATAACCAGTGCGTTTCTTTAGTTCTTCTTTTAAATAGGTAATTTTTTCATCTATTGTTTAACAATTAAAATTTTTCAAAATATCACACAAAAAATATAAAAACTAAAAAAAAATAGAAATTATAATAATTTGTAAAATTATAAAATATCTCATAAGAATTATAAATAGAAAATTATTGAAATCTAAAATTTAAGCTTTTTTTTTTTCAAAAGTAATTAGTATTGTGGTTATTTTACTGAACTGTTAATGGTTTTAAATCCAAATTTAGATATTTTTAATTAGGCTTAATTTCATTGAATTTAATTTTCCTTAAATTATTTTTATGAAGACAGGAATTTTACAACATGAAATTAAATAAAATTTTTTTTATTGATAATTTTTCATTCTTGACTGCGATGAGATTTGAACCCAGGCGTTCACGGACAGGTTGCCCAGACTAGTTTCGATTGTAACCACACAATCTCGTCGGTGGGGTTTGCCGTTTTACTCACTCGGCTATTGAGGCCGGGCGACGTCAATAGTCAAACATCAATCCTTAAACCAAATGGTATTTCACTTTGGAAGATTGAAATTTGCTTTTTGAATGAATGATTATCTATTTTAATTGATTTACATGTTCTTCCTAACTTCTGTTTTTTCGTACTTTTTGTCAAGAATTCTTCTTGAAGTCCAAAGTACATTTTTTAATTTTGATTTTTGTCTTTCTTTTTTCTTGTTGACCTTTTTCAGCACAACTTGAAGGACAAATGTAAACATAGCTCGTGCCTAAGCTGTTAACAATAATTAGTATTGTGGTTATTTTATTGAACTGTTAATGGTTTTTAATCCAAATTTAGATATTTTTAATTAGGCTTAAGTTCATTGAATTTAATTTTCATTAAATTATTTTTATGAAGACAGGAATTTTACAACATGAAATTAATTGAAATTTTTTTTACTGATAATTTTTCATTCTGGACTGCGCTGAGATTTGAACCCAGGCGTTTTTCAAAATTATAAAAAATTTTAAAAATAAAATAAAAATAAAAATTTATATTACAAAAAACTTTTTATATTATAAAAATTATAAAAACCATATAGAAAATAATGGTCTATAAATTATATAAAATGTCAAAATTACATTGGAAATAATTACTCAATTCCAATTTAAAATCAGTATAATTAATTTTGTATCTTATGACAATTAATTATTAATAATACGCCACCATCCTCGAAATATTATGGTGTTTTCTTGTCTACAAAAAATGTGATATTTTATTTAAAAGAAATGCAATTTGGTGTTCGTTTCTTAAAAATGCTTCGCTCTCTAAAAGGGTGGCTTGTTTTATTCTAAAAAATGCACCCTTACTAATGGCATAAGGCATTGCACTTTACGCCCCGTATAAATCGCCAGTGTTGATCATGCCCTGTAAAAAGATGGCTTCTGTTTATATATAGGGTTACCAGACGAAGTTAGGAAAAAATCGCCTCTAATCAAGAATGTAAAAATTTTAAATATTAATAGTTATTTTTTTCTATTATTTAATAGTAAAAACATAAGAAAGCATTACATTGTTAATGATTGGTTATCAGTGACATAAAATTTTAGTGGATTCGGTGTTATAAAATTGTTTTTGAAAAAAGAACGTCAAATCAAGAAATCTGAAAAACTTGGTGTTAATAAATCAGCAATCTGGCAAAGGTATTTTCTTGTTTGCATATTTTATAAAAAACAAACTAAAGTAATTGGAATTTCATCATTCATTTTGTTCATTTATTAATTTAATATCAATCTATTAACAAATGCTAATTTATGTATATTTTGAAGAATAAACGTTTTAATTTATGTACATATTTTTTGAAGAATAAACTTTTTGTCAGCTGTAAAAAACAGGGCGGTCCAATTTTGTGTTTTGTTCTCTTCAAATAAAAAAATGCATTATTACAGGGTCGGCAATACATTTTATACATGTATCTTTTAACAAGGTGATATTTTTTTTTTGTAGAAAAGAAAACACCATTAGAAATTGCACGTACAGTTTCACAGAAATTTATATAATCCCTTGTATGCAGTTAAATTTTTGAATATTTACGTTTTTAATGTTTTAGTCTTTTGAATGTGCCACAATACGAACTAGAGTTTGCGAAGTTAGTTCTAAGCCACCTTTAACTTTGGTGCACTTCAGAACTCACCACAAAGCCTCTTTCCCAAAAATCACTTTTAAAAATCATAATTATTACACTTTTGAACAATTATTGGTTAGTACTCATAAGAAGTGTAGGGTATCATTCATGGTTGTACCTAACTAAATTTTCTTCCTTGTTTATTTTCTGGTACTTTTACTAACATAAAACTGCATTATTTTGGCTGCAATTCCAAGTCATTTATTATGTTTGCATCTCCTTCATTTCCCTTTATTTGTTAAAGTTCCATTTTATTTTTGTTTGAATCATTGTAAGCCAAAATGCACAATCAATGGACAAGACATTGCATTATTTCATTGTTTTTTTTTTTCTTTTTTCTAACAGTCTTTTTTGTTTATTTCATCAAGGAGAACATAAAAATAGAAACAAGCTCTAAAAAATAAAAACCACAATCTATTGTAAGATTTCGTTGTTGCGTTTTTTTTTATGATTTTATTCGTTGGCTTTTTTGTGTTCTTTAGATTTGTAAGACAAGACAATGGTTTTGCTCTGAGCTAAATATCTCAAAAACATGTTTTCACTGTGTAGTGAAATGTTCTTTTAAAGGAAAAAAAAATGTTTATAAAGAGGAAAATGAAAAAAATTTCTCTCCATTATACTAGATGTATAATGGGGAAAATATACGATAATCGTATGTTGAATTATATTTATAGAAAACACAAAAAAAAGGAACTACATTTTCTTTAATATCCTTTAGCTTTTTCTTTTTAACAGCCATTACTAACACAATGCCTTTGAATTTTATAAGATGCTTTTACGTTTTATAGTGTTTAGAGAAATAATTATAAACATAATAATGACAGTTGGAAAGCGAAAAGAGACCTAATTTAAAAAATATTGTTAACTTAGAGGCTTTTGGGCTTATGAGCTTGCACAGCAAATTGGGAATTAAAAACTTCAAAATCCTTACAATCGCCAACGTTTGACAGTTGGTCCATTTTTAATAATAAAGAAAATGTTGTCCATTGTATTTTTTAACGCTTATTATATGCAGTAGAGTGTCTCTCATTTTCTGAATTATATATTATCAGCCATGTTCTGGAATTCGAATGAAATTAAAATCGAAGAAACGTTGAAAACGATCATACTATTAAGCCATCATCAGAACTACTCTTCAAATCAGGAAAAACAATGGCCATTTTTCACAAAATCAAACTGGAAGCTTCCATCGATTTCAATTTCACCCCATTTCAATTTCCAGATCATGGCTGAATATCCTGCAGATGCGTACATGGCCAATAATATCAATTATTTTGCTAAAATATTTTATGGTATTTTATAATAATCCGATCTATAACTCTGCTATTTTACGTTAAATATTAAATATATGCGTCAATCTTGGCGTTCAAAAACAAAGAATTTTTGCTGGACTTACGTTTCAAATAACTTCATTGTCTTGAACTGTTCTTTATCCTTTGACGATAACTGCCTTACCAGATAATTTTGCAAAAAAGAAAATCTCCCAATGAGGCCAGAAGACAAAAGGTAATAGCAGACAGCTGGCTTGGATTTTCTGATCCCGCTAATACGGCAATTGTGTTTAAAATCAAAAATTATTGATGAAACAAATTTATGAATAATCGTGTTACTTAAGTTCGTTGCGCTTCAATTCTGACAGCAACTGAATTCAGCATGTAGTGGTTGCCAAAAGTCGCAACACTTGTAATCTTAATTTCTTCCTTAATGGTTATTCCTGTAGCGGCGATACTTGCAGCTGAACGATCGAAACAAATATACGTATACTGAAGTACGTTTTAGTCTTGTACCGAGATAGTCGCCTAAAATTGTTCTACTAAGTTTCGAATTCTAGCCAAGTTTGAACAATTTGCCTAGTAGATTTATGGCGATTGTTCAAAAACGATTCAAATAAACAAAAAAAAAAAAAAAAAATAAAATACTCTGTACAAAAAAATAAAATTATATATATACAGTCAGTCAATAAAGTTTAGGCACAACATGTCTCAAAAGATATCTGCCGATAACTTAACATCCGTTTACCTTAAAAATTTTTTTTTTTTCGACCTTTTCTTTATAGAATCTCAAAGAAATAAATACTCAAGATCGAGGTCATGACTGACCATTTGTATCAGACAACGCTTTGAAAACTAAAGGACATAAAAATCCACACACAAAAATTGTTAGGACACACTGTGCTTAAACTTTTTTATGTAAATTTTGCCTTTATAACGGTAATTTTTCAGTTTGTTATGTGTTAATTTGTAAGTAATTCTAAGTTGATTTAGCCATGTCCGTCTGTTAAACGCTCACTCTCACAACACGCAAAAGAAAAGAACAAACTTGGTCTCAAATTGCTTCTAGTTGTCCTAAGCAGTTTGGGATTGAAATCCAGCAACATCGGTTCAGTAGGAATCAAAATGTGGAATCACCACCGTAAAAAAATTTATTATATTGATACAAAAATTTACATAAATGGTGGAGTAATGCACGGACAGATATACAATTTTGCAATTATTCGCTGACTAAAAATCATACTGTTTAATTTCGTAAAGATCGGTCCATAATTGACCATAGGTCCCATATAAACCCTACTCGCGGAAAACAGTTTTGTACGCCTAAAACCGCAATAAAGAACGCTATCATAATGAAATTCGGTACGTCGCCGTTTTGTAGAACTGGAAATCACACTGTATAATTTTTGGAAGATCAATCGATAATAAAGCTCACTTTGGGAAAATAATTAAATTCGCCTAAAACCAAAACAGATATAGATATTGCGGTAAAATTTCTTCCAACACAGATTCATATGGCCAGAAAAAATATATTGCAATATTATAAAATTTACTGTTACCGCTAAAATTAATTACACTGCTGTATTGAAATTTATTTTTTGTAATACTAGAAATTAGTCTTCAGAATTTTGGGATGATTGGTCCATAATTTACCAAGGGTCCAATACAAATTACCCTCCTAAAAATCATTTTAGATCGGTTAAAACCGTTACGAATCATGATATTTTACTCAAACCAGTTCAAAGTTCTAGCAAGAAACGCATTAAACTTTTTTATTGTCGGTCTATAATTTAATTTAGGTCTAAACCAAAACCAATTTTAATACTGACGTTCCTTTTTGTGAAGCTTAGTTAATAATATTTATGTACTAGCCCCCCTGCACACTTCGTAGTGCAAAAAACAAAATAAAAAAATCAATTAAAATTCATTTAAATCAGTGATAAATTGCTTTTATTGTAATGCTCTGTGGTAAACCACATTTGTTGTTTTTCCATTTTCGTTGTAAATATACAAAACCGATGGTTTGCCAACGCGCGAACAGGCTACATACAACTGTTCATGTGAGAAAACTGGATACTCTAAATTCACTCCACAAATTCCTTAGGATTGGCCTTGCGCCTTATTAATGGTAACCGCAAACGCAAGGCGAACAGGGAACTGAAGTCGTTTAAATTCAAATGGCATATCAGACGGAATCATTGGGATGCGTGGAATGAATACATCTTCGCTTTACATATAAGAAAGCTCATTGCTGTGCGTAATGTATTTAAATATTTAAGTTTTTAGTGATGTGTTTATATGTAATTTATTTCATAGATCCCCGAAGTTGTGATTTACAATAGCTAAGTATATAAATTAAATTAATGGTTTGACTAAAATTGAATTGTAATGAATTTAAAAACGAATTGTATTTCAGTTTTTCAAAATATTAACCCAAATATTTTCAAATATTTCGAAATGAATGCAGTGTTCACAGGCTATAACTCATGAACGAATAAACATACAGAGACCGTCTATACATAAAAACCTTGGTATTGACGTCACCTTTCATATAAAAATAAGAAACAAAATCGGTTCACGCATACCAGAGAACATCAATTACTAACACAATGCAACTTATTTTTATATATATAGATTTATCATATTAAGCCCACTCCTGTCGGTGGAGGGTATCATAGATTCGATACAGCCGAATGTAACACTCTAACTTGTTTTTCTCTGCTAGTTAATTGCACAGTAGCCTTGTTTAAAATGCAAAAAATTATTCTCGATATTGTATTTTTGGCAAAAACAGCAAAATGAGTAATCAGTCAGAAATTTTCATAGACGTCCACATAATTATCATAAATCTTCACGCTCAAGGATAATCATATCGCGAAATTAGTGTTATTGTACAGATGCCATATGATAGTGTCAGAAACGTTATAAAATATGTAAGCAGATGTAAAGGTAATGGATGGATCTCTTTTGAAAGTCATACTGTGCTTAAACTTTATTGATTAACTGTATATATATTTATATATTTCTATGCATAGCTAAGAATTCAGCTTGAACCTGTAAGGGGAAGGGGGGTTTTATAAGCTCCGTAGTAATGTGGTATATTTTTTTGGTTTGCGAGGTGGGGGTGAAATGAATATATAATTTTCCTTCTTCTGTATCCACAACTGCATCACTATATATGTGACTTACATGGCCTCATATAAAAATGTGAATGAATTTTATTATTATACGCAGTACATAAATAGCTGTTTAGAAAAAAGAACCAAAAAGATTTATATATTCGAATTTTCGAAAAGCACCAAAATGTGCTGGAGATCTTATTAAGAAGAGAATAAGACCATTAAGATTGGCTGCCAAAAAAGGCCAAAATTATATTTTTGCCTTTTTAGTCCCCAAAATATACAAATTTAAAAAATTAATTTTTAATTTAGCAATGATATTTTTGGAATTGTACTCCTGCCTCCGTTAGATCACGAGGTAAAAAGTTACCGACCTTAACCGTTTAACCCCCTAGAAATTTAATTTCCGAAAATCCCTACTTATTTTAACTACACATTGGGAGGGGAGTCTACGTACAAAACTTCTTGTCTAGCCTGAAGTTGTTTGGGCTGGCCGATGATCACCCAGTCAGTCATGCGTATCTTATATTAATAGATATTGTCACAAAAAAGGCTGTTCGGATTACTATGGTAGCATGTTAAGTGACAGCTGAAATTTATAATATTTACTTTTGATACTTAACAGTAGTAGATGTAATTAGCACTAAGCCTCCGCCAACCCCAACTTTTTATAATGGTCTTTTTAAATTTGGGTTTGTTTAGCTTTTATTTATTTTAAAAGCAAATCACAATCACTTCAATTATCAAAAAAAAAAAAAAATAGCGCACACAAAATCACAATGATTTATTACTAACACGGCTTAAAAATAACGTGCTATTTTACATAGAAAACTTTGAAGGGATAATCATATCTTACTTTTATTTCAAAGTACAAAAATCAATTCTTAAATTACAAGAAAAAATTTTTATTTCCCACCAGTATGAACAGTATCGTACACCCAGAGAAAAATTATGTTTTAAAATGGTCACCTCGAACAAAACTATTTTAAAAGGACAATTTTAAACATATTATGTTTAATATAATCATACTTTTGTCACCGACAAACATATTAATGTTAAATTTGTCCTCCATTGAGAAGCCACCATCATATTATGGTTGCCTCCAAACATATTTTGGTTAATAGTGACTAAAATATGTTTAACACTTATAATAGCATGGTTGGTTTTCAACCATAGCATGTTGCTCTTGAAAAAGAGGAAAATAATATTGTTATTTTACAACAAATTATTGTTATATTTACCCAAAACATGTTTAAAGACAACCACAATATGGTTGTGGCTTCTCAATGGAGGACCAATTTAACAATAATATGGTTAAATTAAACATGATATGTTTAAAAATGTTCTTTAAAAATAGTTTTGTTGGAGGTGACCATTTTTAAACATATTTTTTCTCTACGTGTATTTATCCAAGAACCAAATTAAGAATGAGTTGTATGTTGTGAACTGTTGTGAACAAAGGAGATCCAAAGTCGCAGTACCAATATTTATATGTAAGGTAGCTGTGCCATTTAAAGCTATTTTCGGGAGCGGTATGTATGGCCGAAAATAGGCCGATTTTTTTAAAATTTCTTTAGATGTTTTGGCTGCATTAGAATATTTTTGAACCAAATTCAATTTAAATACCAACAAAATAAGATAGTTCATGTAAAGAAAGGCTCTTTCTTCGAAAAGAAGTTTGTATTGGGACTATGTGAAATTGTAGACAAATTTTCATAATTTTCAAAAGGATTTGGTCTTATGAAAATTAAAATGTCTGCATATACATACTTGGGCTTAGAATATAAACCTGCTAAATCAATTTTTTTTTGTGTTATATGCCATTTTGATACAATTCGAAAGATAGAGAGAGACGACAGATCTATTAAGAAAAACATTCACTTTAATTTAGGACCTCAACACAGGCGAATTTAAAAAAATTCTCTAATCACCAAATTTATACCAAATTCATAATATCAGACAAATAATTTGTTGATTTTGCACCTATTACCAAAATGATTATATTGATTACTAAAAATTGTAAAATTGTGAATATTTTTTTTTCAATAAATGATATTTTTAATTTTAATTAAAAAAATGATCAAAAAACTTTGCCATTTCAAACAATGTGTTAATTTATTTAAACAGATATTGACAATTCCCAACAACAATTCTTCATGTTTAAATTATTTTATTTTAAACGAAAAAAGTCAATTAAGATTTTTTGTTATTTAATTTATATTTTAATTAAAAATTTATTTCAAAACAACTAAAATGTTAATTAAATCAAAATTAAATTTTTAATTTTCTTTCAATTAAAAAAAATAATTGATTCAACCATTTTTTTAATTGATACAAACTTTTTTCTGTGTATAGAATACTTTGCCTTTCAAACAATGTAATAATTTATTTAATTAAATTTTGACAATTCCCAACAAAAATTCTACAAGCTTAAATAATTTTATTTTAAACGAAAAAAAGTCTATTAAAATTTGTTGTTATTTAATTAATATTTTAATTAAAAATTTATTTCAAAACAACTTAAATGTTAATTAAATCAATATTAAATTTTTAATTTTCTTTCAATTAAAAAAATAATTCATTCAACCATTGGTTTAATTGAAAAACTTTGTGTATAGAATATTAAAATAAACCAAATATATATGGGTTTGATTCTTAAGCTAAAAATACAAATCCTTAAATGTTTTTTGTCTGCCCTTTAAAATTTGCTAAAAGTTAGTAAAAGTAAGCAGGTTAACAATCTTAGTGCACGATATTCCAAAATTTATTAAATTATCTTCAAAATTGCGAACTATATTTTGCGATAATATTTCTGTGGTCATAAGCAATAACCGCCTAAGTCGAAATAGTTTTACAGAGAAGGCACTTTATACTTATGCCTGCGTTTCTAAAAAAATTAGTTGCAGTAGAAAAAAAGTAATTCAGAATCAATGATTCTTATACCCACAATGCTAAGATAAAAAAAAATTATAACGAAAGTTGTATTTATTTCAGAAATATTTAATTAAAATAAATTTAAACACAATTGTTTCTTAAGTCGACTTAGGCGCTTATCGCTTGTGACTACAGATTTATATGAACAAACAGTAAGTCAGCCGGACAGACGGACAGCATTAGATCGACTTAGAAAGTATTTCTGAGTCAATCAGCATACTAAAGCCAATATTTTATTATGTAACACACATCAGCAGAAGCGCGTAATATCCCCTCCAGTATTGTGATATGGATATAATTAAAGCTTAAAAAATATGCAAACTTGATACAAAAAATAAGAGAATATTTTTTAATATTTACAAAACAGCCCAATCCACCTTTAAAAATGTTTCCTTGATATACACTGCCTGCCACTTGATTAAGGAATCACAATTTGCTAACTTTAATTAAGTATTTCTCCTAAACTAAAGTTCAGAAAAAAATAATTTTTTGCCCAACCAAATTTCAAAGTCTTGGCTCTAGTTTCCTAACGAATTAAAAAATATACATATTTTTATTATACTAAAATTATGTATTTATTTAAAGACATCTATTATCAGACATTTTCCATTGGATTCAGGTCTGGTGAATATGGGGGCCAATCCAAAAGTTGAACACCTTGTTGTTTAATCCATTGTTTTACTGCTCTGGCGGTATAAATAGGAGCGTTGTCGTGTTGCTACGTCCAAGGTATATGTCCAAAGAAATCATAAAATTTTGGAAATGATTCCTTCAGAACGTTTTTGCAACTCGTTACAGTCATTTTTTGGAATACAAAAACCAATTATATATTGCCATAATACGAAATGGCACCCATACCATTATTTCGCCCTCTCGGCTGTGTCTGCGGCTCAAAAATAATTCCTCCTTATTAAGGTCATGAAAGTAATAGTTATACCCGTCGGGACCATCAATCTTAAACTTTTTTTCAACGGAAAATACAACTTTCAACCATTTGTCGGCCCATGTCATTGTATTTTTGGCAAACTGTAGACGTTGTGATATGCGTTTTTCATTAAGTGGTGGCTTTTTTGCAGTTTTCGTCGGACTATGTATGGGCATGACTTTAAAATACGGTGCACTGTTCGTAGACTGGCACTGACTCCACTTTTTTCACATATTTTTGATACTGACATGGCAGAATTTGATGCAATTCTAAGAATGGTTCGCCTTTCTTTTTGAGTTGTTTCGCCCTTTCATGTTTTTTCCATATTTTTCCACTTTATTTAAATAATTCTACACAACTATCTTTCCTCTATTAATGGTTTTGGCTATTTGGTCAGGATTCTGACCCTGAGATATCCAAATCAGAATTTCTTCTTTTTCAAAGTTATTAAGAGCCTTACCACGTCTCATTTTGAATAAAATCTATCAAATTAAAAATTCTCTAGGCGTTTATACTGAAAAAAATTCAAATCATAGCCTTCGTGATTTATATTAAAAGAATTCCTTATTCAAGTGACACACGAAATAAAACCACAGAAATACATGTCTTTAAATAAATGCATTATTTTAGTAATAAAAATATGTATATATTTAATTTCTTCAGGAAACTAAAGCCAACACTTTGACATTTGGTTGTGCAGAGAGTTATTTTTTTTTTTGAACTTAAGTTTAGGAGATATACTAAATTAAAGTTAAAAAAATGTGATTCCTTATGCAAGTGGCAGGCAGTGTATGAATAATAATAAATCCATTATAAAAAGTACATGGTCATAAAAGCGTTTTTTAAATAAAATGTCTTAGTGTCTAAAAAGTTAAAAAAAAATTTTTTGTTACTCTTGAATTATTGCAACACTTAAAAATATTACCTTCAACGTTTCTTTATACTTCTGTAAAAGTTCACTTAAAAAAGAAGAGCATTTATTTCTTTTAAAAATTTTCCAGTTGTAAAGAAAAAAAAAAACAGAAAGAAAAACAGCTTGAAAAAAATCGTTAAAATTAATGCTACACTGCATCATGTTAAATAAATCTTAAAAAATAATAAGTTTTAAAACATACGAGTACAAAAAATGTAGAAAATATAAATTATAATAAGTGGAAATAAGAAAGAAAAACATTAACCCGTCTGCATTGCTTAGGTCAATATGACTCTATTCTACTTTTGAATTTACTTTTTTACTATGCTGATGATACAGTATCGACCTAAAATGTTAACCCAAAGCAGGTTTGGAAACAACTTTTTAGTAGCAAAATAAAGAAAAAACAATTCTATTGTTTTTTTATGACATAAAAAAAAATAGTTTTATATACATTTTATATTTTTATTTTATTCATTAAAAGATAGAAAATAAACCATATATTCATAAAAAATATTTTGGGGGTATAGCAGGCTTATAAAACGAATTTTCTCTCAAAAATTTGTTTAACAAACCTTTTATTAACAATTGTGATTTCTAATTTAACTGTTGGTTGTTAATTGAAGACAAGCTGGTCACCTGGCGTTTCAACATAATTCGGGTACGCTGAATCCAGTGGTCCTAACCGTTTTATTTAGGTTAGCTCTGGTTTTCGAGATATACCGTTATTTTGAAAATGGAGGAGGTTGCACATGTATTCGCGTAACTCAAAAACGGCTTATACAGTGTATATATTATACTTTTTTAAGCTGTTATCTATTCACTGCATGAGCTCTTCATTTATAACTAGATTGCGATATTTCAAAGATAAATCTATATATAAAAATAGAGTGCCGTCTGCTTCCTTTAGGTTAGAAATAGTGCACCTGGTTACTGAATAGTAATGATATGATCATGCGTTCAGACCCAGTAGTTCACTTCTTGCTTTAATTAACAGACTGGAAATATGGGCTGATAAATTGTTTGAGAGCAGAAGAATAACACTATAACTTAATTGCCAGTAAAGGTTATTATGTAGCGAATTTGTTGCTTTTCAAGAAGCTGTATAATTGTTTTCCAGCCGTTGCAAAGCGGTCGTTTAGAATTGTTTGGAAAATATTGCAGTAATTATAATGGAAGCTTGCAGGAGAAAAGTTGGTGAGTTGAGTTGTCTGGTTCTTTTGGCATCAAAGCTTACCTTGTTTGGAGCGTTTTCTTCTAAATATTTTATTTGGTTAAGTTATAGTTCGTTATAATTCCAGCTTTATTCACTTTTGGCTTACAATGATAAGGGGTTACTGAATTCAAAGTTTATAGATGAGGTAGGTATTTACGCTTAAGGATATAAAGTAAAATTTATGGTTTTATGACAACCGCCGCATATAATTATTCTTGTCGAAATGACTTAAACTTATTCAACTGTTACACCAAGAAGGTTTTTTTACTTTTTACGATATTGCTATTACTTAACGAAATCCATTGTATCTTTGTAGCGAAAAGGAATTCAGTGCTGCAATACTGCAAAAGACAGTCTTACAGTTTATATTTATTCTTATTTAATAATTAGTATAAAAATTATAACAGTTTGGTTAATTATAACTTAAGTGGCCAAATAACTTTGGACAGGCCAATTTTGAGGCAGAGAGTTTATTTTCCATATTTCTGAAACGGCAAGTTATATGTCCACGCCAAGACTCTTATAACGATCTTAATGTTACCATTACCAAAATTTTATTTTAAATATTTAGAAATTCTCACTCTTCGCTGAAATACCATAAATTTGGATTTATTCAAGTGTCAAACAAAAGAACACTTTTTGTCACGTTACGTCTCCAAGAAATTAAATGATTCGTTGAAGACGTACGTGACAAAAAGTGTACGTTTCTTTGAAAGTGCCCACATTGTGCTCGAACAAAAAATGCAACAAATAAACAAAAGAATCTTTATGAATGTGGTTACGTTTTTGAAACACCTTAAGTCAAACAAATCAGATTTAATAAATAATTTTTGCTCAAAATTACAATATTAAAATTTTATTTTGAGATTATTTTTTTACAGGTTACGAAAGAAAAAAAATCATATTTTAAAAAAGAAAAAAACACACCTTCTTCCAAGTTTCAGGATTTAAAGAAGAGTTTGAGGTATTATATAAAAAAAAATCAGCCAAAAAAAAATTAGGTTTTTGACTTAGTCCATTTTTAAAAATGTAATACTCGTATTTTGCAGATATTACATTTCTTAAAAACGAATTTTTTTTTAATATATTGTTTGTAGCCCCTAGCATTCTATTTAAAATTACATACAAATCATCTTCGTATGTGAAGTAGTTTTTGAGATATTGAAAAAATATGAAAATATGATATGTGTTGAGTTACATTCGGCTAATTCGACGAAATTATGACATTTTTAATATGACATAACTTTTGAAAAAAAAAAATGTTAACAATTTTTTTCGTTGATATATGTTCCTTTTTGGTATAAAAGGAGCCTTCTCACCAAATTTCATTCGAATCGAAAGGGGTCGGGTCCCACTCTTGGTGGACTTGACATGGAATTACCCATACATTATTTTTCTATTGTAAAATTCAAAATATTATTAACAATAAAAATAAAAAACAAAGTGCAACTTTTCAAATGGAATTTTATTGTTAAAAGTAACAAAAATGGTGTTGTATTTTTTGCTTGTTATTTTTTTTCTTTGTAAATGCATCTTTTAGGGTTTAAAAGCTGTCAATTTTTCCAATCTTTAAGAAAGTTCCTTATACTCATCTGTTACATTTTACAATAAATTATTCTACGAATCATTTTGACAATGGAATCTCGAACCTTTTTACCGATGGAAAAAACTGTTTTTATAACTCTACAAGAAACAATATTAATAATAATTATAATATAAAAAGGCCATGGTGGAATTGTTAACTTTACTTCATATTGCACAGGGCTTTTGGTTTAATTAATACTTGCACTTGTTGTTGTAACGTACTTTTAATTTTCGCTTATAAAAAGTGCCATTTTCATCATCTGAAAGTACATGTACTACCCTGCATTGATGACATCAATTAAGTATTTAAATTTTTCATACACAGAAAAAAGTTTTTATCACTTAAAAAAGAGTTCAAAAAGTATTTAAATTTAATTAATATGATAATTGAATAAATTATTTTTTTAATAATATAATTTTGATTTAATTAATATTTAAGTTATTTTAAAATAAAATTTAAATTAAAATATTAATTCAACATCAAAAAATATTAATTGACTTTTTCGTTTAAAATAAAATAATTAAAACTTGTAGAATTGTTGTTGGGAATTGTCAATATTTAATTAAATATATTAACATATTGTTTGAAATGGCAGTCTTTTGTTCATTTTTTTAATTAAAATTAATAATATCATTTATTGAAAAAAAATATTCACAATTTTCCATTTTTACAATTTTTAGTAATCGATATAATCATTTGGGTAATAGGTGCAAAATTAACAAGTTGTTTGCTTGATCCCATTAATTTGGAATGAATTCAAATCTATCACAAAAAGTTTTTCATTTACAAGAAATCAAAATAAACTGTAAGAACAAATATGTATTTAAAATCAATTTGTATTAGATTTGAATAAATAAAATCTCAAATGCATTTTATTATGAATTAATTATAAATTTCGTTAATCAGCTAATAATTAAGTGCTTATATATCAGATTATATGTCAGTCATTACTAAACTACTTCTATGTAATGCAGATGGTATGAAGTTGTCATTGAAAAGTAAGTTGTTCAGTAATTGCAAGTGATTACCAAGTTTTTGCTGGGATATTATATTCCTCACAACCATTTAATGATATTTAAAAGCCATAACATGATAACTTTCTGTACGTGTACCCATAATATGTTTAAGATGCAAGCAAAATATCTTTACTCTAATAATATTTTGTTATCGCCATTTGTAAAATAATTTTTACACAAAAAACTTTCAGTCGGCGGTTTTTGTTGTGAAAACCAAATCTCGCTAATGTCAAACAAGTATAATGTAAACGAACTAGATTTGGAGGAAGATTTCAAATGAAATCTACTAGATTTCGATGAAATTTGGGTTTGGTTTGGATGTGATTTGGTTTTCACAACAAAAACCGCCGACTGAAAGTTTTTTGTGTAACACATACTTACATATAAAGAAATAGGCATTTAAAAATTTGCATTACATTTTATTTATAATCAACTTCATTTATTTTATCAATCTTATTTGTCATTTGCATTTTTTTTTTTTACTATTTTACAAAATTTTTAAATTTTTTTTAACAATTTTAACAAGCAGCTATTATTGATTTTGTTTTGTTTTTTGTTAAAATGTCATTTTTTTCTTGTGCAGGGAAGTAGTTTTTAATGTTATATGGGGAAAAACATAGTTTCATCGATAAGTACTACTAGATTTCGAATAGATTTCGTCAAAATTTAATTACGGAGTAGATTTAGTTTTGTACGGGAAATCTAGCCAAAAACAACTAGATTTGGCTCGAAATCTCGAAAGTACTAGATTTCGTTGTAGTGTAAATTGGCTATAATATGATTCAATAATAAGCGTAGTATGTTGACTACAATCATGAATCTTATCATAATATGTTCACCTCAACCATGTTTTTTCTTTGCTTGCAGTTGAATTTTTGTCCTGTAATTTTTTATTTCTAATTTTGCTATTATATTCATATGGTAACCTCAAATAAGCTGATATTCATGTGGAAATTTAAATTTTATTAAATTTTACATATAGCTAGAGATGTCAATCTCCTTCTGTAATGCAAATGAAATTTGATCTCATTGTATTTAATTTTAACGTTTTGTTGTCAAAGTTAGAGTAGTAGTTTCGGAAGTTTCTTACAAATTTGTGTGTTTTTTAAGTGCCTAGAGAAGAAGATTAAGTAAAGTGGTATGAACCTAAATAGTCATAGATTCAAATGCAATAGTTGGGACAGATTGACCCACAAAAATCATAGATGGATAAAGTAAGCAGTAATGCAGAAGGGTTAAAAGAAATTAAAAGCAAACGAGGGTAGTGGTGAAAGTTGTTGTAAATTAAAACTAAGAGTATAATGCAGAAAATTCGTTTTTAATAAAATAAAAATCTGAAATTTAAGAGTCATAAATAAGCTTAATTTATATACCATTTTTTTTTTATTTCAGCTAAATGCCACACATGTCCAATATTAGAGGTTAAATGAAGTTTATAAAAATCATTATCTAAAGCAAATACAAATTAGACTTGACAAATCGTGTCTTCAGAAAGAAATAAAAGATTATACACGTGGAATATTTATGTAAATATTAGGAAATCTTTTGGATCGCCCGGGCTGCCTTTTGTACACATCTATTAATATAATTTCATTAATAACGGGTGATATATTGGAAGGTACTAACAGAAATAAAATAAACGAAATTTGTTTTCCTTAAGCATAATAGAAAGTTATCAATCAGCTGATTTTTTTCCTTCTTTAGTAGTGTAAAGAATACAAAGTTTGCTCGTATTAAAGGTATTGATAAAAATATTGGCCAAACAAAATTAACTGCAATAAAACAAAATTTAGCCAAAGAATAAATAAAGATTTTTTTGCAATTTTTGATAAGTAGAAATACTATATATAATTATACAGGTTAGGCCAAATTCAACTGAATGATAGCCTTTTTGTTGTCGTTGTAATGCACCTCGAGGCTATAATTGTTGAGACAATTACATTTTATATGAAAATACTTCTAGATCAACTTTAAGAATGCGGCGCAGCTGTATTTTGGAGATAAGTAGGACGCCTACGAGTAGACTTTGATATATCCATTAAAACACTATCTCGTACAGCATCCAAAGCTTTTCGGTACTAACCGGTTGAGCATCAGTTTTTCATGATTCATTAACGAATGAACTCTAGTTCTCAAAACGGGTAATTAGGATTTTTATAACGTTTTCGGTATTTGATTATTCCTTTTGCAAACACCGCTACGTTAAAAAACAAAATTCTTAGAAAATCGATTAAAACAGTTTTTTTTTTTTAAATTGTAAGGCCAAGCCATAAAGAAAGTTTTGCAGGAGTATTGAATACTTAACCAGAAATTGCGCGTAACTTACTGAATTTTTACCGAGATTGATAATGGCGCAGGCAGGCTTAAAAAAAACCAATAAAATTACGGCTTTTACAGGATTTTTGTTTTATTTTAAATTAGCAGTGTTCGCAAGTGGACTACTCATTTTCTCTGTGTTGTCATCCGAAAACATAATAAAATTGAATAAGTTTTAAACGTTCTTGCATTAAGTATGATGACATTATACAACCTTTATAAATTTTTTATTAGCTGCAAAAAAAATTTTTCTTCTTCACTTCAAACTGCTCTGTCATTGTTATTCAGTGTTTGTCAAATCATCATGGAAATGCTCACAACGCAACAGCGACTCCAAGTTGTTCAGCTGTATAACGAAACACAGCATTCTGTGAGAAATGATTTTCGTGCTTTTTGAGGAACGTACGGTGCTTATTTCTGGCTCATTCGTTAATAAGCAAAATTGCCGTATTTCGGCTGATGAGCAACCCGAACTAGGAAAATCATAATGTTACCGTAAATGGTAGCCGTTAGCGCACCATCTGAACGGACTATGTGCTTCCTAAAATTCAACCGCATGGTCTCGGTGAGCTCTGGTTTCAACAAGACGACGTTACGAGCGAAACAGCGCGTGAAAAAATGTCCTTGTTGAGAAATGATTGTGGTGATCACTTAACTTCAAGTTTTTCTACATTAAGTTGGCCACCTACATCATGCGGTATCACACCTTTGGACTATTTTCTATGGGGATATATAAAGTCTGAGGTCTTCAGGGATAAGGCAGCCACTATTGTCGCCTTGGAAGCCAGAGTTACCAGTTGCTATGCTCGAACGAGTCACCTAAAAGTTAACCTTGCGAATGGACTACCTCAGACGTAGTCATGGCCAACATTTACATAATATCATTTTCAAACAGTAAATGTCATAAATTGTTCTAATTGTTTTAACCGATAAAAACAATTTTAAGTTCACTTTCAAATTTATGTGTTTTATTTTACATTATAAATCACACTTCACGATTAATCATCCGATATTAAACCTTTTTTTAATGTGCTTCTATGAGTCAAATCGTATCCTTCAATATGACACATACTTCTTTTGCTTAAGCCAACCTTTTGTTAATTTCGAAGCTATAAATATATGCATATACATACTAAGGAATGAAAGAATAGGACTATTGTAAGAAATCTTTATAAGTTGAAATTTGACTCATAGAAGCACATTCGAAAAAATGCTTAAACTAACAAAATTAAGGACTGTATAAATATAAATAAATTTAAAGCATTTCAAATCAATCAGTCGAATGTGAGTAAAATTTAAATTAAATAAAATTCTTCATGCATTTTTACCCTCAAATTATTTGATTAATCGAAGTATTTGCATGTATTTTCCTGGAAGGGCATGGTTGATTGAAAATATACTTTGGACATAATTTATATTGATTTTAAACATCAAAATAATAACTGAAGATAATCAGTATGTTTAAATTTTGATAAGCCTCTCTATTTATCTATATGATGATAAGGTTTGGTACTTTCTACTGATCAAATAAAAATAACATTAAATGGCTCATTATTTCACACTTTCCCCGGAATAAGACTGACCCAAACTTTTGCGATATCCACTGTTTGTTTACCAAAGAAATTGGCTCAAACGCCAGGTTTTCCGAACGAAGCGTTTTCGCACAAGGCATACGCAATATATATCGTCACCTTATTCAAACGGATGTAAATACACAGAAAAGAGTGTTTTGTCAATTAAAAAAATGGCTTAAAAAGTATTTAAATTTAATTAATGTGATAATTGAATCAATTATTTTTTTAGTTGAAAGAAAATTAAAAATTTAATTTTGATTTAATTAACATTTTAGTTGTTTTGAAATAAATTTTCAATTAAAATTTATTTCAAAACAACTAAAATGTTAATTAAATCAAAATTAAATTTTTAATTTTCTTTCAACTAAAAAAATAATTGATTCAATTATCACATTAATTAAATTTAAATACTTTTTAAGCCATTTTTTTAATTGACAAAACACTCTTTTCTGTGTATTTACATCCGTTTGAATAAGGTGACGATATATATTGCGTATGCCTTGTGCGAAAACGCTTCGTTCGGAAAACCTGGCGTTTGAGCCAATTTCTTTGGTAAACAAACAATTCCCAACAACAATTCTACAAGTTTTAATTATTTTATTTTAAACGAAAAAGTCAATTAATATTTTTTGATGTTGAATTAATATTTTAATTTAAATTTTATTTTAAAATAACTTAAATATTAATTAAATCAAAATTATATTATTAAAAAAATAATTTATTCAATTATCATATTAATTAAATTTAAATACTTTTTGAACTCTTTTTTAAGTGATAAAAACTTCGTGCTTTTTGAGGAACGTACGGTGCTTATTTCTGGCTCATTCGTTAATAAGCAAAATTGCCGTATTTCGGCTGATGAGCAACCCGAACTAGGAAAATCATAATGTTACCGTAAATGGTAGCCGTTAGCGCACCATCTGAACGGACTATGTGCTTCCTAAAATTCAACCGCATGGTCTCGGTGAGCTCTGGTTTCAACAAGACGACGTTACGAGCGAAACAGCGCGTGAAAAAATGTCCTTGTTGAGAAATGATTGTGGTGATCACTTAACTTCAAGTTTTTCTACATTAAGTTGGCCACCTACATCATGCGGTATCACACCTTTGGACTATTTTCTATGGGGATATATAAAGTCTGAGGTCTTCAGGGATAAGGCAGCCACTATTGTCGCCTTGGAAGCCAGAGTTACCAGTTGCTATGCTCGAACGAGTCACCTAAAAGTTAACCTTGCGAATGGACTACCTCAGACGTAGTCATGGCCAACATTTACATAATATCATTTTCAAACAGTAAATGTCATAAATTGTTCTAATTGTTTTAACCGATAAAAACAATTTTAAGTTCACTTTCAAATTTATGTGTTTTATTTTACATTATAAATCACACTTCACGATTAATCATCCGATATTAAACCTTTTTTTAATGTGCTTCTATGAGTCAAATCGTATCCTTCAATATGACACATACTTCTTTTGCTTAAGCCAACCTTTTGTTAATTTCGAAGCTATAAATATATGCATATACATACTAAGGAATGAAAGAATAGGACTATTGTAAGAAATCTTTATAAGTTGAAATTTGACTCATAGAAGCACATTCGAAAAAATGCTTAAACTAACAAAATTAAGGACTGTATAAATATAAATAAATTTAAAGCATTTCAAATCAATCAGTCGAATGTGAGTAAAATTTAAATTAAATAAAATTCTTCATGCATTTTTACCCTCAAATTATTTGATTAATCGAAGTATTTGCATGTATTTTCCTGGAAGGGCATGGTTGATTGAAAATATACTTTGGACATAATTTATATTGATTTTAAACATCAAAATAATAACTGAAGATAATCAGTATGTTTAAATTTTGATAAGCCTCTCTATTTATCTATATGATGATAAGGTTTGGTACTTTCTACTGATCAAATAAAAATAACATTAAATGGCTCATTATTTCACACTTTCCCCGGAATAAGACTGACCCAAACTTTTGCGATATCCACTGTTTGTTTACCAAAGAAATTGGCTCAAACGCCAGGTTTTCCGAACGAAGCGTTTTCGCACAAGGCATACGCAATATATATCGTCACCTTATTCAAACGGATGTAAATACACAGAAAAGAGTGTTTTGTCAATTAAAAAAATGGCTTAAAAAGTATTTAAATTTAATTAATGTGATAATTGAATCAATTATTTTTTTAGTTGAAAGAAAATTAAAAATCTTATATTGATTTAATTAACATTTTAGTTGTTTTGAAATAAATTTTCAATTAAAATTTTAATTAAATAACAAAAAATCTTAATTGATTTTTTTCGTTTAAACTAAAATAATTTAAACCTGTAGAATTGTTGTTGGGAATTTTCAATATCTGTTTAAATAAATTAACACATTGTTTGAAATGGCAAAGTTTTTTGATCACTTTTTTAATTAAAATTAAAAATATAATTTATTAAAAATATTTTTTCAAAATTTTAAAATTTTTAGTAATTAATATAATCATTTTGGTAATATGTGCAAAATCACCAACTTTTTTGCTTGATATTATGAATTTGGAATAAATTTGGTGATTGGAGAAATTTAATAATTTTTTTCTGTGTGCATAACAATTCGAAATCAAGTTTTTATTCCTTATGATTCATTATATCAAACTACATGTTTACGCAAATACCCCCTGCGATTAAAAATAGCGACTTAATTAAGGAACTAAAACGCCAAGGATACTTTATTATTATTGATTTTGAAACGTTATTTACTTCTCTTATAAAAAATAAAGTAAAAGCGTAACTACGCGTAGTGCCGTCCGTTTATATGTGGCAACGATATATAATATCTGCTAAGTACATAGAAGTAACTGTTATAAGATAAAACACGAATAAAATCATATTAAACCAAGATGGAGAATTAAGATAAAGGTTTTAAGCAACAATTAGCATTAAACAAAATTTATTGTAGTCATCGATATCGACTTCTGTTATTTTTGGTCAAATTGAGAGTGCTGACTACGAATGAATCATTTGCTTTTTTCTAGCAGCTCTAGTTTGAAAGATACAGTGATAATTAATATTTGCATAATTTACTTCGTTTTTTGTATTATTCTCTTAATATTTTACGAACAATCCTCCGAACCTTAAAATACTTTCTGGATTATTAATCTATACAAAATCTCTTTCATTAAAGTGGTAAGTATATCAGTATGTTTTTTTAGGTTAGTCGTTATAACTTTGGCAAGTCCATTTGTTCCCCCATTTTTCAATGCATGCAAAAAACTAGACATTCCAACGAACTATTTTTAGAAAAAAAATTTAATCCAGGGTCTCGAAATATTTTGAAAACAACTTCACATTTTACGTATTTTTCTACATCTTCAAAATAGTACCAAAAATGTTTCTCTTCACATAAAAATAATTTATTAAATTTATTTTACAGAGTCAGTGTAAATACGCACAAGCTGTTCATAGATATTATCACCAAAAACAATAAAAAAGAACTCTTCGGATTATTTATACAACGTCTTTCCTGAGCCATTGTGTTACTAATGATTATGTTATTAATGATTATGTTATTAATGATTATGTTATTAATGATTATGTTATTAATGATTATGTTATTAATGATTATGTTATTAATGATAAATTTTACATAAACCCCAAATTATTGTGGATGGAGTTGAAAAAAGAAAATTTTATGGTTTTTTTTTAAAATTAATGCTCAATATCTCTAAAGCAAGAGGAGGTGCAGAAAAAACTAATGTTATTTTCCTAATCAGTGGACAAAAATATATGTACATTCAAAATTTACGTAAAAAAAGTTTTAAGGACTAAACGAAAAGCACAGTGTTTTTATATCCTTGTAAAACCTGATATATTTAAAAATGTGGCTCTACTCAACTCAAAGAGATTTTTGCGTAGATTAATGATCCATACAAGTTTTTTAGGTCTAGAGGAAAGTTTTTCAAATACTAAGCGAATAATACAAAAACGTGTGTAAATTCTGAAAATAGGATATGTATGTCATTATACATTTAAAACAAAATCTGGTTTGGAAAAAATGCCCTTGTCATCAGCTATTTTTATTTCTGAAAATTTAAAAAAGCTTCATTATGTTTTTTTGGTCATCAGGGAGGAGTTTGATTATAAATGATTTTTAAAGAGGTCTTAAATCTTTATATTTTTTTTTGTGTAAAAGCTAGAATTAGGATGTTTAAATTGATTAAAATCATAATTACAAATTTAATTAATTGCACCCTTTACTTATTTGTGGGAAAATATTTTTTAATATAAAAAAAAACAATAAGTTGCTAGGTTTGGAAGATAAAACGAGTCTTAAAACTGTTTGAATCAATAATTTAATGCATTCAATAAAAAATAAATAAATAAAAGGAGATCATAAACCCACATTTTTTCGCAATAAACGCGATCCAAAAGCAAAATTAAAGTTTTTCATTTATTAAAAAATTACAGCAAAGAATATCGGGTGACAACTATTTCACCACTTTGGATAGTTTGTTTCCCTCTTTATCTTATAATAAAAAGGTGAATCTCAATACGATATACGCTTTCACGTTGCAAGAACTACGATCTTTTTTTTTTGCTTATAAAAACATTAAAATCAGATATGTGTATGTATATTTTCTTTTGGCACATACACACAGACACATAAAACAACCTTTAATCCTTCGTAAAAACGACGACGCGCGATTTAATTTTTGAATAAAAACCTGTTTTGTTTTTTTTATATTCGTCTTATTATTCGTATAACTAATTAAAAAAAAATAAACCAATTATAAATATTTATAAAAAAAATACTAAATCACCATGGTGTGATACTAATAGAAAGTTATATAAATGTCGTTCTTTATGCCGCGCCTAGTTCCCAGTCCCGCTCACATTATTTTGTTGGCTGCTGTTAATTGATAACCAATACGCTCGAACCTTATTTGGAAAATGGACCTTTCCGTTCTCCAGATATACAGAAATCTTTAATGTCTTTGTATGGGAAATGCCACGCCCACTAACAACAATACTCAATACAATACACTAATTAACAATAACAAAGATGCTTGTTCATAATTTGAAATTTTTGTCTCTTGCCGGTCTCCATATATACAGAAATCTTTAATCTCTTTGTATGGGAAGTGCCACGCCCACTTGTCCAAACCCGGCCACATTTTGTCGGATGTTGTGAATTTATAATTAAGATGCAGGTGCCTTATTTGGAAACTTTGCCTCTTGCCGTTCTCCATAATGTCTTTATATGGGAAGTTCCACGCCCACTTGTCTAATCCCGCCAACATTTTGTCGGAAATTGTGTTTTCTTGTACATAATTTGAGAATTTTGGCTGCTGCCATTCTCCAGATATAAATAAAAAAGAATAAAAAGCAACAACAACAAGCACAGAAAAAATTATTAAATTTCTCCAATCACCAAACTTATTCCAAATTCATAATAGCAAGCAAACAAGTTGTTGACTTTGCACATATTACCAAAATGATTATATTAATTACTAAACATTTTAAAATTTTTAAAAAATATTTTCAATAAATGATATTTTTAATTTTAATTAAAAAAAGTGATCAAAAAACTTTGCCATTTCAAACAATGCGTTAATTAATTTAAATAAATATTGACAATACCCAACAAAAATTCTACATGTTTAAATTATTTTATTTTAAACGTAAAAAGTCAATTAAGATTTTTTGTTATTTAATTAAAATTTTAATTGAAAATTTATTTCAAAACAACTAAAATGTTAATTAAATCAAAATTAAATTTTTAATTTTCTTTCAACTAAAAAAATAATTGATTTAGTTATCACATTAATTAAATTTAAATACTTTTTAAACCATTTTTTTAATTGATAAAACACTTTTTTCTGTGAGAGATTTTTTAGGGCAAGCATTGGTTTCTTGCTCATATCTCAGCCATTTGTAGCAAGCAATTCCGAACTATATGTGATATAAATATATATTTTTCAAGTCCCCATCATATCTGGGGTCTTCGGAAAACATATTTCAACGGACAGACGGACATTGTTAAATCAACCGCGCTCCTCATTACGATCCAAAACATATATCCTTTATAGAGTCGAAGATCAATATTGTAGTAATTACAAACTGAATGACAATTTTTTATTTACCCTATTACCTTTGGTAAAGGGTATAAAAAGGGTATACATTTTTTCTCACGACGTATTTTATAGTCACTTGAAAGAGATCGTAATCATAATGACAAAGGATGACGTGAAGGAAAAATCAGATTTAATATAAAAACGGGTTAAATTAAACAAATTAGCTATTGATTAGCTAATCAAGTAAATACAGCTTACAAAATGCTTAACTACAACATTTTACAACATACCAGTCAATTATCAATTAACGGCAATTCAAAAGCCAGACTACTGTATATTCACCCAGTTGATGGAAATTTGATTATCTACTGTTATAAGGCTTTTAAAAGCTTGAACCAGCTGATTTTTGTAATTTTAATTCAAATTTAAATTAAATATTGTTTTTAAAAATATAGCTTTTTAATAGGGTACTCTCATATATATCACCCTTTATATTAAAGTATAAAAACAAAAACCGAAACCTAACAGCATTAAAACAGCTGATACACAAAACATGCCACAATATTATTTATAAATGTTACACACATATACATACATATACAAACACGTCTTTATGCTGCCACAGTACAACAAGAACAAAGGATATAACACTGAGAAATATACACTGAAATGAATTGCAAATAAACAAAAATATGCAGTTGTTTTGATACAGTCTTTTAGCAAAAAAAAAAAAAAACAACAAACAAACGACCACGTTGTAAAGATTATTTAAAAAACAGCAACAACAACAACAACCAGCATCAATTCCGATAAAAACCAAATCAAAATAAATCACCAACACAAACAAACTTTTGCACTTTAATAAGGAATTTCCCGTTATTTGGAGAGAGTAAACATAAAGCAAAATATAGTGAGTTTAGCTTGAAATGCAAGAGAGCGTTTTTTTTTTGTCCAAAATGAGAGAGAGAAAGCTTTTTTTCATTTAACAGCATCCATTAGGAAAAGGATGCTTTTTATATGTTAAAATATTTTTGAAATCAGTTGCAGATAAACTTGTAAACATAACGGTACTAAAGAACGGAAAATGTTTAACTAATAACGGTACTTTTTTATTCTCAAACCTACAAATTAAACTACAACAAATTAGAAAAGGATTAAATGTGTGTTTAAAGGTGTAAACGGAATGAAAAGAAACAAATTAAAAACTTTAACAAAACAGAAATTTCAAGGAAGATTTTAAAGTGGGTGCAAGAAAAGTGTTAAACAGAAAAATGCTTTTGATGTAAAAATTTTGCTAAAAGAATATTTATTTAAACTTTAAATTCTTGAGAAAGAAAAGAAACAACAAAATATAAGAAAATATCTCAAAGATTGAAGTCAAGGTTATTTTAAGTGTGTGTTAGTTTTTGTTTTTATATGTTTAAAAAAAAAAAGAGTCAAGAAAGCCAAATAAAAAAAAAAGATGATGTCATATTACAAAGCGGTTTAAAATTATATTAAACATTTTTCTGGATTGGTTTCAAATTTTTCTAACATACAAAAAACTTTGAGAAAAAAAACTGTGTTATTTTTAATACCAACTACAAAATTGGGTTTAAAGTTTATTTTAAATTTGGAATCACTTTGGATTACACGCTTCTTTGATAAGATTTCATGTCAAGGGTATAAAACAGAAAATCTCTTTTTTTAGTTCCTTTTTTTAAGCTGCAAGACATTTTTTCCAATACAATACAAATTTAAGAAAATAAAACTAAAACGATAATAACAAACGAAACGACAGCATCAGATAATTGTGGATTACTCAGGGGCAACACCCCAACTGTGATTTGTTTTCGTTCTTCCCTTCTAAGAACTCATTCACGTTAGAAATAGAAAAAAAACTGAAAATAAAAACGGCTGACTGCTTAAGATTCGTATTTCTACATCTGTCTCTGTGCTTGTGTGTGTGATTAAAGTAAAAGTAAGTAAAAAATTCTTTTGATATTTTTGTTTGCCAGTAAATATACACTGAATGTTATTAGAATAGGGGAGCGCTATAGTCGAAATAAAATAAATTTGGCATAATACGATTCAAATATTACTGAAAAAGTTTTAGAAATTAAAATCTTTTATTATTATGGCAGAAAAAATAAAGTTAGACAGAAGCTTAAAAAACAAACAAGTGAAAAAGTTTAGAGAGTTAAGCCCTACCATATGATGCCAAACACCAAAGTTCTCAGAGAAAATATTTCAAAACCCATGGATTTTCATGGACTTGCCAGAACATAATAATGTTATTAGCTTAAGATTCATAGAAGAGTTCTTTGGGTTGAATATATATATAAATACATCTACATATACATAAGACTTGGTCGGTTTTAAGAGATTTTTGCGAGCGGATTTATATGGGACCTATACCCAATTCTTCACCTAATAGCATGTCATAGTAGCTATTGTAAAAATTATTGTCGTCATCTTTAATATCAATACATTTTTAAAAAAGTTATGGAATTAAAATCTATTCCGGGAGGGGTATGTGTATGGGACCTATGGATAAATATGGACCGATTCCAGTAATATTCTCCAGGATGTTTTAGATGGCACAAAATATGTTTGAACCAAATAAAGGGTGTTTTTAAGTTGCCTTAGAATTTAAAATAGTAATATAAGACAGAAATATTGACAGCGGTTACGAGTGACATGGTCCATTGGATCAGTCTAATTTTCGACTAATTTGTCCAATTAATCTGGCCGAATGTCGTCAATGGTGACTTGCATATTGGCTTCAAAGGCTTCAAGAGTTGCTGGTCGGCGCAATAGCCCGATAAAAAGTAATCCAGAGTCGTTTTATTTCGAGTGGACCTGTGAACAGTACCACTTTTGGTAATAAAATTGTCACCAAATTGATTTTGCTATAAATCGAGTGTTAAGCGCGCGTGGAACTAAATGTCGTTAATGATTTTGAAAACAAAAATGCAGTCAGTAATGTTCGATAGCGCTCGCCATTCACCGCAACAGTAGCCCCCTGCTCATTTTAAAAGAGCGTCTTAACCGTACCAAATGGTAAATTTTGTAGGATGTTATGTTAATTCGTTAGCGGCTTGAGGATTGTGTTCAGTCTAAATGCGGCAATTTCGCTTCGTAAAACGGACGAAGAGTTCTATGAACTTCGCGAACAGATTTATTTTTTTCAAAGTAAATTTCTGCAATCTGGAATATTTGTCCTAGTTTTCAACAATCCATGATGACTTGCTAAGCCTTACTGAACAGAAATGTCAACACCGTTTGATATTCTCAGCGAGCAATAGAAATGTAGAAGAAGTTCTCATGCAGCTAAAAAACACCCTATATAATCTTCATACTCGCACAATACGATGGCGATTCTCATCATATTCAATAGGCTTGGTCCATATGTCTATTGGAATGCACATACGCAGTTTCATTAAATAATCAGCAAAATTGCTACCTGTACTTTAAGAACAAAGTTCACAGGGACAGCCAGCGAGACGGACGAACGTTGTTACATGGATTCAAAAGTTTATTCTGAGGCGATCGGTATATGTAAATGTGGATCTTGGACCAACACTTTAAGGTGTTACATACATCGGCACAAACGTATACTACCGTCGCGATTATTGGGTTGTGGAAATAATAACTTTAAGCTGATTATTCAGTAAGAATGTATAGGTTTTTTTTCAATAAATGATATTTTTAATTTTAATTAAAAAAATTCCCAACAACAATTCAACAACTTTTAATTATTATATTGTAAGCGAAAAAATCATTTAAGATTTTTTTTAATTAATATTTTACTTAAAAATTTATTTCAAAACAACTAAAATGTTAATTAAATCAAAATTATATTTTTTATTTTTTTTTTACTAAAAAAATAATTGCTTTAATTATCACATTAATTATTGATAATTAAATATTGAAATATGTTTAAAAAAATTTTTTCATTGATAAAAAACTACTGATAATTTTTTCTTTGAATATAACAAAATTTAAATTTCAATGTAATTACTGTCCTAGTCCTCTTGGCAATATATAAATTTAGAAAATTAGGTTTAATCTCTTGACTGGAGTGTGTTTAAGTCAGATAATTCCAAATTGACCAATCGAAAAAATTAAAATCAATTCTACAAAGATTTTAACTTCAACGGGTCATGCCTCAAAACAGATATATCCTGGAAGAGACAAAATTGTTTATGTTAAAAATTTTTCTTAATGGGAGCATATTTTGGACAATATTTTTTATTTTAAAAACATAATAAAAAAAAACACTTTTCATGATATGATATGTACATTAATTATCTCAAACTACTGTTGTCTTAGAGAAACCGAGAAGGTTTCTCTCGGTTTCTCTATATATTTTTTATATTAAGTTTTATTTACGTCAAAACACTTCTTTTGATATAAATTTTTCATTTTGCATCAAAAAAAAAAAAATTCATTTTTAGTCCTATGGAGGACAATGTTATTATGTACACATATTTCGTGTAATTAAATGTAATGTTGTTACTACCCTAGAGGTTACCTTTTGGTTCTTCATATACCAGTTAATTGAGTGGTTCTGCTGACGCTGGTCATGAATTCTTTCTTTTTGTTCTTGTTCTATTTAAACAAATCCCAGGACCAGTTTGTTGGGACAACCCTAGAGGGAAGCGAACTGACACCAAAGTAGTCCCGTTCTAGTAGGTTCTAGTTCACTTTATATGAATGGGACCTATCATTTTAACATGGGGTTGTCATTGGAGGGGGTCAATTGACACCTAACAGCAACCATTTTACAAACACACATATATTCTCAATGAATGTGTTTAGTATAAGTTACTGCAATGGAGTATAATTTCAATACAATGTAGAATTATTTCACTAAAACCATTCCTAGAACTAAATTTAAGAACCAAATTTTAGAATTGTGTCACACCAACGGTGAATACTGTACTCTAATTCATTACTTTTTCTACCTTTTGGTTCTTTATATACCAGTTAACTGATTGGTACTCCTTGCACTGGTCATGAGTTCTTTCTTTCTTTACTTGTTCTATTTTCGCAAGTCCCAGGACCAGTCTGTTGGAACAATTAACACAAACTTCCCGCAGGGAAGTAACACAAATTTCCAGTAGGGTAAATTCTAGGTTTACCAACTTTATCTTTGGTGTCTATAGCGAGAAAATTTTTTGTAGTGACATTTAGTTATAGGAAGACATTTTAATTTTAGTAAAAAAATTATTTTTTTACTTAATGATGCCCAGTTATAAATTTTGTTTAATAAAACCAAAATACTGATGTTCATAAGAAGAAAATTTGGGTGAGGATTCGCTAAGAAGGTGGTTTATATGATTGCAGGGTAGGTGCACCTACTCTGCACTAAATCCTTTTAAATGAGTTTTAACAGAAAAATGACATAGATGTATGCAACTACATATGAAGCCGTTATATGTCAAGACAAGTTTAAAACTATGTTAAAAATATCAGTTTGAAATCTTGTCTTACCCTAGAGGGAAGCGAACTGACACCAATGTAGTCCCGTGAAAGGGTTTGGTGGTTGAGACTGGTTCTAGTTCACTTTATATGAATGGGACCTATCACTTTAACATGGGGTTTTAATTGGAGCGTTTGAATTGACACCTAACAGCCACCTCGTGTTTAGTGATAATTACTACAATGGAGTATTATTTCAGTAAAACAAGTCCTAGAACTAAATTTAAGAACCAAATTTTAGAAAGTCCCAAAAAATTTTAGAAAGTCCCAAAGTCTCAAGAAAATGGCCAGTTAAATATTTGGTTCTCCTTTCGCTGGCCATTAGTTCTTTTTTAAGTTGTTCAGTTTTCAGAAATCCCAGGACCAGGCTGTTGGAACAATTGACACTAATTTCCAGCAGGGTATGGACAAGTCTGAGTACAATTTATAATGATCAATGTAAAACGTTCTCACTTGAATACGATTGATCTTAAAGTAGGGGACTAGAAATTGGCTTGATTCGTTCTTAATAGGGATGTTCAATTAATCGGTTAATCAAAAATAATAAAAATTAGGCAAAATTTAACTATTGTGGGGAATAAGATACAGAAAAACCATTTCCAGTGTAATCTTATGTAAGATTCTGCAATACTGCCCACTATGTGAGGCTTGAAAACTATGTAAAGAATATAAAGAAATTTCTAAAACAGACAAAATTTTTCAATTTTTTAAAAATTAAATTATGTATTCGAATTTCTGATTTATCATTAATCATTAGTTGATTAATAAAAATAACAATTAATCGATTAATTAGGATTTTTATTAAGCAAATTTCTTATTAATCGATTAATCATAATTGACATCTTTGCTTAATCGATTAATCTCACAAACCCAGTTCTTAATTTTAAAAAAGTTTACAGTTCTTTTAATACGAAGACAGTTTTGTTTAGGGCGGAGAGCATACATATATTGCCAAAACGAATGAAGAACGTCATACTAAATACTTTAAATAAAGATATGTATACTCGTATTGTGCAAATATAATTTAGTTATTTTTAGCATACACAGAAAAAAAGTTTTTTATCAATTAAAAAATGGCTTATAAAGTATTTTAATTTAATTAATGTGATATTTCAATTATTTCAATTAAATCAATTTTTTTTTTAGTTGAAAGAAAATTTAAAACGTAATTTTGATTTAATTAATAATTTAGTTGTTTTGAAATACGTTTTTAATTAAAATATTAATTAAAACCCGAAAGCTTTTAACTAACTTTTTTTGTTTAAACTAAAATAATTTAAACTTGAAAAATTGTTCTTCGGAATAGTCAATATTTAATAAAATAAATTAACACATTGTTTGAAATGGCAAAGTTTTTTGATAATATTTTTAATTAAAATTAAAAATATCATTTATTGAAAAAAATATTCACAATTTTACAATTTTTAGTAATCAATATAATCATTTTGGTAATGGGTGCAAAATCAACAACTTGTTTGCTTGATATTATGAATTTGGTATAAATTTTGTGTTTAGAGACAATTTTTAATTTTTTCTGTGTATTTAGCCATTAAGGGTGGGTTTTTAACATGGAGATCAGAGATTTAGTCATCTTTAATCTGTACTTGTAGTTTTTAAGATGAGGATTAATAACTTTTATTTGCCAGTTTAAGCGGCCAATGTTGGTGGTTTAAACTTAATCAACAAATGTCAACACATACACATGTAGAAAAGCAGCTGCTTATATATAAACATAGAAAAAAATATACATAGGTACATAAAAGAAAAGATTTGTTAGAAAACAGAAAAATGGTTCATTCTAGTGAATATTAAGTGATTCCGAAACATATGAAAACTTAAATAAAACAATTATATGAAGAAATTTTCTTTCTATAAGTACTAAAATGGTGGATTGTCTTCTTCTTTTGTATAAAATGCAAAGGGAACTGGTAAAAAGTTGACATTTTATAATATGTTTGTGGCCATTTTTGTTATTTAGTATGGCAATTCTGCGAGGTTTAAGCTTCAACTTAAATACGGCAAACTTAATAATTACACAATTAAATTTATTCTCAGATTAATTAATTATAGTTTTCTGCGAAGATTAAACTCGATGTTAAAAACCCACTCTAATAAAACCAATGTTTTTTCATAATTTTAATAACTTAATAACGAAAATTTTTGCAGATCAAAAATAATTTTTCCTACCACAGATAACTTAAAAAATATTTCAACTTATCCTAAAAATTAAGCGCTTTAAAATGTCCCAATTTTTTTTTATTAATCAGAATCAGATTTCCAATTAAAACTTAAAACCTTATTTATATAACGCACAGTATTGCAAAGAACTTTTGAATAGACATTTCTTAACAAGTGTGGAAAATTTCAAAGCTATGAAACTAGAAATATTTTAAGAACAACCTTTAAACATCGCCAAAAGAAATAAAATTAAACCCAACCCACGCCATATGAAAACAGCCTTGAATATTAACACTTACAACATCAAAAACCAAAACATCTCGTGCCAGCTAAAATAGTCTTACCTGCCCCCAGCCCTAACTAACATTTATTTAACTACTTTCATACCTAAACACATCTTTTCACTCACACAGTTAAAATGAGAAACCGCTACTGTAACAAAAACCTTTGAATTTGTGGCCTGTGTGACTGCCATGACTGTCTTCGTGGTTTTTTTATGCGAATATTTTTCCCTTCCTCCCTGCTCTCTTTCCTTTCAAAACTTTTGCCACTATGAAATTACGGCAAATATAAAAGTGTCTCTTTGTAATTGTATAAAGTGTGTCAGTAAGTGTTTGTTAGTTGTAAAATAAAATGGATATGTAAATAAAAGTTCATGCGGCGCACTTTAATAGTTACAATTTTCCTTTTGTATTTGCCTGTATATGTATGCCAGCATGTGTGTGTTTGTGTGTGCGTTTATATTTTAGCCTGTGTTTTTGAATGTGTTTTGGCCATATGTTTGCTTTTGTTTGACAAATGTTTTGTTATACAGCTGGTTATAAAAATACGTGTCTTTTTAAAATCTGGGTTTTATATTGCCGCTAAGACTATTAAAAGGTACAGCACAATAAAAATTTAACAAAAGAAAAAAAGAACAATTTAATGCACTCTGACATTAAATATTTTTGTGAATAATTTAAAAAAAAAAAAAAACATACAAATATTAAACAACACTTAAAATTGGTATAAAGCTGTCAAATATAATTTTGAACAACGTTGTTATTTGTCCAAAATTTGCCTAAAAATGTTCTATTTTGTAGAAAATTTAATAACAAAATTAAATTTTTAGTTGGAAACTTTGCACAATACTTGTCATTTAATATAACATTTTGCACAAAATTCTATATTTTATAGGAAACTTGTTACAAAATATGCTGTACAATGACAAAATATTTAACAAAAAAGTTTTCTTTAACCCTAGAATAGAAAGCTTCTTTTAGTTTAACGTAAATCATAATCATTCGTAAATTTACAACTTTTCTTGATTTAGGCCAAAACTAAGATTTTTTTAATAATTGATTCTTTTGTTTTTTTTACATCTTAATTGGTTCTTAAACTATATGGAAATAATGCTGTTAATATTAAAATTAAAAGTGTTTGTCATTATCGAACCACACAAAGCATCGTTTTGGCGTTTCAAAGAAAAATCTTATATTCTCATTTTTCTATTTTGTTTTGACGGAAATATAAACAAAATAATTAATTTTGGTTAATAAGGATACCCTTCTTGCTCGCAACCCATAATGTAAAGTGTAAGGCTCTTAGTTTGTGCAAGTGAACGTTGCAAGTTGGGAATTTGAAATCGCTGTTTAAGCCAACAACATTGTTAAAAATTCGTTGCGGCGATTAAGTTAAACATTTTTCTTCTTTTATTATCGTTTTAAATATTATAAGCGACATTCAAAACGTTGAAAACAAATTGCCATCAGCCATCTATGAAATTTGCTATCGCAGTTTAAGGCACTTTAGGGCTAAACAGTCGTAAATATTGCGACTCTATTTCAATTTCACCTGTTACTATGCAAAGCAACAATTTTTCCACACAAAGCACAAGTTGTTATTATAAAATATAATCCATACCGACTTTCAATACCATTTACTTATTTTTACGCTCGCAGCTCCATATTAAAATTTTTTAATCGTAAAATTATGATTCTAGGGTTAAAGAGTTTTTTTTAATTATCTTTTTTATACAAAATCGATCCCTTAGAAAATGGTTCCATCTACGTTCTATTACAATTTTCGCGAACAAGCAGTTTCATATAAAGGGTGGTTATATTTTAAGGTCCGATGTTGATTTTGAATAAAACACAAATTATTTAGGAAATTATTGTCATTTCTTTTTATTATGATAATATTGGTATGGTTCAATTATGTGTGGAACACAATATCGGCCAAATGGCACACCTCCATCCGATTGTCCAAATTTTCGATGACGCTGAGGCACAATTGAAGTGCTATGCCGGTAATGTGCCGAATTATCTTATCCTTTAGATCTTGAATTGTTGCTGGCTTATCGACGTACACCCTTTCTTTCAAATAACCCCAAAGAAAGAAGTCCAACGGTGTCAAGTCACATGATCTTGGCGGCCAACTAACATCGCCACGACGTGAGACAACACGACCGTCCTCTTGAAACCACATATCGTCCACATCCATATCTTCTAATTCGGGCCATAAAAAGTTCGTTATCATCTCACGATAGCGAACACCATTCACAGTAATTGCCTGGCCGGCCTCATTTTGAAAAAACACGGCCCGCTGATGCCGCCAGCCCATAAACCGCACCAAACAATCACTCTTTGTGGGTGCATTGGTTTTTCGACAATCACTCTTGGATTATCATTCGCCCAAATGCGACAATTCTGCTTATTGAAGAATTCACCGAGGTGAAAATGTGCCTCATCACTGAAGATGATTTTCTTCGAAAATTTATCACCCACTGCTGCCATTTCTTGCAAACATTCTGACCATTAACTTCGTTTGGAATAGTCAAGAGTCTTTAGTTTTAAGTCAATTGCACCTTGTTAGCGTGTAAATGCAAGTCCTTATGCATAATGTTCATCAGCGACGAGAGTGAGAGGTGCAATTGTTGGGCACGACGACGAGTTTAGGTGGACGGCTCTTCAGCCACACTATCGCGAACAGCAACAATATCTGCAGCAGTACGAAATGTACGAGCATGCAGTGGTGTTTTCCCATCTCCTACAGACCCGGTTTGCTCAAATATTTGCACGAATTTTCCGATTGTACGCACATTTGGACTATTAAATTGACCGAAAAAAATCACGAAGTGCACAATATGCATTTTGATTTGAACGCCCATTTTCAGCATAAACCTTAATAACTTTAACGCGTTGCTTGATTGTGTACCTTTCCATAGTTCAAATTGTGTTAGTCTTAAATTGTGAAATGTCAAATGAAATGCAGAAAAATCTTGACCTTTAGGTGTGGTTCACACTCAAAATCGGCCCTTAAAAGTTAATCACCCGTTATTATTTTAAAATGAAAATCCAAGCTAAAATTGGAGATTTGGTTAATCTATTGATTTAAAAAGGTTCCATTAGGTAGTAAGAATTTTGTTTTACTACTGTAAAAGTTCAACTAACCGAGAATAATTTAACTCTGCTCTGATTTGAAGATAAGTTAATGAATTTTACATTGACAAAAAATGTAACGAAGCAACAGTAGACCCTGTTAGAATTATTATGTAAAGATTTATTTTCAATACACTATTCAAGTTATCATTTATTATAAGAAAATCTGAATGGTGTGATCCAATCCCTGGGAAGAATATCTGTGGTAAAAAAAGTGCTTAAGTAGAATTAGGCTAAATTAGACTAAATTGCAACTTTGAGGTTTTAATGTTCAAGAGTACCCACCAGCAAAGTTAAAATTATTTTGGTCAACTTTTCAGGAAGTTATAGCAAAATTACTTTTTGTTTATCTTTTTTTCAATTAGCAAAAAAATTTGGAATAAGAACTTAATTTAACTTCCGATCTTTGATATTCGCAATATTAAGTTATTAAAACTTAAAAAAAACTATAAAAAGAGAAGTGAAGATTTTATTAGAATATGAGTAAATTTTCAAACATCAAATTCAAAAATAATTAGAATTGTGGTTATTTTATTGAACTGTAGCCCGTTTCTGTATTTCTGGCATCGTATAATTTCCTGCATGAAACAAGTGAATACTGACAAAAACAGTGCAATATGAAACAAAAAATGGTTTTTCTCACAAAGGTGTTTCTGTATCTTTACTTTGGAAGAATTAACTGTCATTTAAATAATTTTTCAGCAATTATTGGAAGGATGTGAGAAAAAAATGCTAAAAGTTTCTCACAAGAACTATCAAAATAAGTCACATTTGAAATTGATGAGAGAAAAACAGAATTTCAAAAAATGTAGCACAAATTATGTATGTATGTACACAAGAATGTGTATTAGTTTTTTTTTTATTTGAAGAGAAAGAATTTAAATGATGAAAATAAATAAAACACAATTGTTATATTTTGTTATTTTAATAGCCAATTTACACTACAACGAAATCAAGTACTTTCGAGATTTCGAGCCAAATCTAGTTGTTTTTGGCTAGATTTCCCGTACAAAACAAAATCTACTCCGTAACTAGATTTTGACGAAATCTAGTAGTACTTATCGATGCAACTATGTTTTTCCCCATATAGCACTAAAAACTACTTCCCTGCACAAGAAAAAATTGACATTTTAACAAAAAACAAAAACAATAATAGCTGCTTGTAAAATTGTTAAAAAAAATTCAAAAATTTTGTAAAATAGTAAAAAAAAATTCAAATGACAAATAATATTGATAAAATAAATGAAGTTGATTATATGTTAGTATGTGTTACACAAAAAACTTTCAGTCGGCGGTTTTTGTTGTGAAAACCAAATCTCGCTAATGTCAAACAAGTATAATGTAAACGAACTAGATTTGGAGGAAGATTTCAAATGAAATCTACTAGATTTCGATGTAATGTAAATGCCCTATAAGCCCTTCGTTGTTTTCGTTTTATGCAGGGCTGCCAGATAAATTTGTGAAAAAATCTTTAATTTCCAAAGAAAAAATAAAAAAAAATCGTCTATTGTGTTTTAAAAAATCGAACAACTAAAAATTATTTTTGACAAATTTTGTTCGATTTGTATGTTTTACATAAGAAAAAAAAAAAAAAAAAATAGTTAAAGTTCATGGGTAAAATACATATTTGAGGTATATTTAAAAAAAAAATTATTTATTAATCCAAATTTAGATATTTTAATTAGGCTTAAGTTCATTGAATTTAATTTTCATTAAATTATTTTTATGAAGACAGGAATTTTACAACATGAAATCAATTAAAATTTTAATGATAATTTTTCATTCTTGACTGCGCTGAGATTTGAACCCAGGCGTTCACGGACAGGTTGCCCAGACTAGTTTCGATTGTAACCACACAATCTCTTCAGTGGGGTTTGCCGTCTTCCTCACTCGGCTATTGCAGCCGGATGACGTCAATAGTCAAACATCAATCTTTAAACCAAATGGTATTTCACCTTGGTAGATCGAAATTTGCTTTTGAATGAATGATTGTCTATTTTAATTGATTTACATGTTCCTCCTAACTTCTGTTTTTTCGTACTTTTTGTCAAGAATTCTTCTTGAAGTCCAAAGTACATTTTGGTTTTTGATGTTTTTGTCTTTCTTTTTTCTTGTTGACCTTTTTCAGGACAAATGTAAACATAGCTCATGCCTTAGCTGTTAACAATAATTAGTATTGTGGTTATTTTATTGAACTTTATAATTTAATGAAAATTAAGTTCAATGAACTTAAGCCTAATTAAAATATCTAAATTTGGATTAAAAACCATTAACAGTTCAATAAAATAACCACAATACTAATTAAAAATTATTTGTTTTATTTTTTCTTTAATCCGATAACAATTTAAAATTTCAGTTTATTTTTTTTTCCTAAAAAAAATCACACAAAGGCGTGACAAAATATCATATTGAACTAAAACTAACACTTTTGGCCAAAAAAAAAAATAAAAAATTTCCTTGGGGTAATAGTTTAATGTTTGGATCACATAAACAAATGTATAAAATATTCTAAGAAAATAAAAATTAAACAGTTTTCCTTTGAAATTTTGATTTTGCGGATAAGTTTTTTAAGCTTCCTTGATTTTAAAGATATCGTTTTTCTTTGGTGCCTAATATACAAACATATTCAACTATTTAAAATTATATTTTTTCGAAGACTGAATAATATCGCAATTAGAAAAAATCAGCAAATCGGCGCTTTGCCAATTTTGGAACAAAAAGTCGTCAAAATGACGATAAATCGTCAAATCTGGCAGCCCTATTTTTATTATATCTATTTCTTTCGGTGACGTTTCGCTTGCATTTGACACTTAATTATTGGAAGTATTCCAGTTAAAACAGAATTTGTGTTGTCTGTTCTCGCATTCAAATACAGAAACACTTTCTTCTCACAAATCGAGAAACGATGGAATTCTTTGTTTCACACTTAATGTGAGAAATTTTGCGATGCGAGAAATAAAGAAACGAGCTACTGTTTATGGTTTTTAATCCGAATTTTTATTTTTTAATCAGAGTGCTTATTCTGGCAGTCGTGATCGAATACTTTTTCGATTCAACAGCAATTTTAGTTGTAATTCTTTCAGTCGATACGGAACGAGTCGAAATTATTTTTTCAGTGTTCTAGAGCATTTAATTGGGTTTTCACTGCACTGAAAAAATAGTTTCGATTCGTTCGGTATCGACTGAAATAATTAGAAATAAAATTGCTTTTGAATCGAAAAAGAATTCGATTACGACTACCAGAATGATCCCCCAGAATTCTATTGTGCAATAACTTCTAGTTTTTGTAGGCCTCTTTCATATTCACTGCATGAGCTTATTGTACGGATGTATACTGTTGCAATCTGGAACCTTAAAGTTGGGCCTTATATTTCGAAAGTTCGGCCGAAATCATTAAGTTCGGAATAGATGCGGTTCTTCTGTTAATCTAGACGAACTGCTTAGCAAGCCTCACTTAATTTTACAGATGGTGATTGGAAAATATCGGATGACACGACAATCCGAAGGAGGAACTGTCGCTAGTAGTCTTTTATTGTGAGGTTGTTCCTTATTGCTGTTATTGTTGTTGATACGGGCCTGCCTTTTTAAGCCTGGGTTTCTTATTTACAAATATCGCTGTCAGTTTGACATTAAACCAACTTTTATAAAAAAAAAAATTGCTTATGGCATCAAAACTGAATGTACTGAATAGAAAAATTCTAATTAACTATTTGGGCTTATCGTGTCGATATGTATCAATTTCACATACTTATACATTGTTCATATTTAGATACCGACCAGTGTAATCAAAGGTTAATATTTGTTATTGTCGGTCTTTACTAGACTAGACTTTCTTAGTTTTTCGTTTTGAATATTTTGATACGAAATACATTGTTGTTGTTTGTTTAAGTCAAAAATTTTGAACGTTTTCTTAAGCTTAAATAAGCAGAGCGTTAAAAATGGTGGTACATATTAAATATGCTTTTAAAATTTCAATTCATAAAAATACAAAATTAAAGATGTCATTTATATGAAAAAAATGGATTTTTTTGGAAAGCAACAAAACAAACTGAAATAGTAGAAAGTTTAAAATGCTATAAAATACACAAAAATGATGCAAAAATTTTTAAGGCTTTTAACATACACACACACACACATTTATTTAGTCAGTTACATACACATTTATGAAAACAAACACATAAACATATATATGTTGTATAAACATAATTTTTTTTTGCAAGTTTATGTTTATTTTACTTTACATTTGAGGAGTTCCATAACAAAACTCTAAATCACTATTGAGCTAATTTGTGGACTGGAGAGGAAGTGGGTGGAAATTGGAATTAATAAATTTTGTGAGCTAATAAAATAAAATAAACTTGATTTATAATGTTTTTATCAGAATTAAACTCAATAGGAAATGAAGAGAAAAGAGGAAATAACAACACAAGAATTAAGAACAATTTAGCGACAGCAAAAAGGACAAGCAAGAATTTTTAAATTATACAGAACGGAAATAATATTTTAACAAATTGCATTGTGTGCAAAAGCGACAGGCGATTATATTCATGTATAATAATATTCAGCTTTTATATACAGCGATAGCGACTCTTTTCTCAACATGGTTTTAATGACAGAGGGCAAATAAGACTTTTTGGCATTAGCAATTATTATATTTAACTTTTTTTTCTTATTTTTTAACGATATGATTTTCTAGGAACTACTCATTTCAGGGGCCTTATAACCGCATTCGATATCGATCGAAATTTAAAATTTAAAATTTCATTGCTATTTCGATCGATATCGAATGCCCAAACTTTTTATATTAACGCATGCGGAATGAAATATGGACTGCTATTGAACCATATTGAACAAGATTCCAATTTATATCCAATGTTCTTCAGAATAATCAAGTTTTAGCCTAAATATACATGAGAGCATAAAAGCGAAACAGCAGATTTAACAAGAAAACCCAAAAATGAGGGTTGTAAGTTTCGATAAGTACTTCGAGAATTCCATACGAGAGGGAGCTGCAATTTTATGTGCTGCACTGTGTAATTAAACCTAACAAAAACATGAGATTTATTTTACATTACAGCTTACTGCAAACTGTTTAACCTACATGTGTGTATATCTGTCATGCTGGAGGTACACAGCACGCGTTCAATGCGTTGATGAAGTTATGAATTTTTAAACAAGTAGAATTAGTGTCAAGTTGTATTGAGAAGTTACAGAGCGCACGTGTAGAAGGAATACTTTTGCTTTTGCATGCGTCTTGAAAAAAAGGCCAAGAAAGTATAAAACGCACAGAATGCGTGGTGTGTGGACCTCCAGCTTAACTGCTTAATTCATAATTTTTGAGGGGTCAATACAAAACGGTAATATTTTTGGCAATGGAATATAATCGTAATTGTTGTAGGGTGTCTTATTTATTTCGAATAAATTTTGTATAATATATTTATGCTGTTTATTTCTTACGAATGGACATGGTTCATTTTGGTCTGTGCAATTACTTTTGCTTAAGATTACAATGATTTCATTGATCTTTAATATGTTAAACCTGTAGAATCTGTATATAAATCGGCAAAGGCAAAACAGTTAAAACACTTTCCTTCTCTGTTTGTTAACTGATTTGAACAAAAAATACGCCATTTGAAAAGTATTTACTTACGGAAGTGCACAATATATATTTTACTACGTTCTGTTCAATAATATCCGAGTAATAAGCGTTGAAATTTGCTACTAACACATATGCAAAACACAAAAATAAAAAATTTGATTTCTTCAATTACACCAACCCAGCTAGCATAGGCTGTTTGTTAGACAATTATGTTTAATTTACAACTCCTAAAAGAATATTTTGATGATTGTCTGACGAGTAACAAAAACATCAAAATTTTTTTTATTTATTACTTTTTATAAATTTTTTACACACTCGTCTTTTAACCTTGTAATGAACCTTTTGTGACTCTCTGTGTTACCGAGCTACCTCAACAAGAGCGTTTTTGAAATATGGAAATTGTAGTGCCAATACAATTTCGATAAAACAAACCAACGTATGGATCTGTAAGATAAGATTTTCCGACAGGTTTGTTTGATATAAATTGTATAAAAATAAAAGTTTTGACACGGAAAATACGCTTGATTCCCTTATTTAGGTAGCTCAGTTATACGGCTGAGCATTTTACGAGTTGTAAAATAATCCCTTCATGAGTCTAATACGACTGTTGGCATGCTTTTTGAAAGACTCGTTAGATAATCTCTACATACATCATAAACGACTCTCTTTATGATTAATATAAGCGTCTTTCGCTGTGTTGTGGAAGAATATTTCATACGAATCAGCTCGTGTAATAGTTTCTCCCGTGCCGGGAATCGTTTACAATTTTAAAAATGAGCTCGTCAACGATCAAAAACACTCTTCATGAGATTCTCAGTAAGACTCCTAGACGATTTAAAATGCTAGGTGGGATATGATAACCAATACCACAGTATTTGCAGACATATGACTATATAACAGACCATAGCCTGCCAAAACAAACTTAAGTTCTAATATTTAGATACTTATAAGAGTTATTTATGCCAAATAGACTCGAACTTTCTACACCTTTATAAGATTTTTTTATTTTTTAAGTATTTTTAGGGCGAAGATCAATTCCAGATCTATCACCACAATATCTTGTCAAATACCAACTTTTATGTAGTTGATTTTGCATCACTATTTTCTTTTATTTAATTTTGATGAAATTTGCTTACAAATAGCAAACATAGACTTTGCTTGAGATATCCCATCAAGATCAGCAACATCATCTTGAATCTACAATATGTACACTTTATTCACAAGTATTAAATAGGGGAAAATACGAAGGGGAAATATGAATTTTCTATAATATTGAATTTAGAAACATAATATTATAAGTGTAGGGGCCTGTTTGAATGAAAAACAAAAAGATGCAAGCTGCTACTACATTGTTGTTCTTCATCTGGAACTTTTTGAATTTTTGACTTTTAAAGACAAAATTAAACATGTCCTGAGTGGATGAGAATCTAGAAGTGAGTACTTTTTATACCCTCCACAACCATGAAGGCGAAAGAAGACATACGAAGTTTGTCATTCCGTGTAAAACTTTTTTATTATACATCTAAGACCCCATAAAGTTTATATATTCTGGCTCCTTGAGTAAGTCGATTTAGCCATGTCTGCCTGTCTGTCCGTCTGTCTGTCGGTTGAAAACACGCTCACTTTCCAAAAACGCAAACGAAAAGAACAAAGCTGGTCTCAAATTGCTGGTAGTTATTCTAAGCAGTTTGGGATTGAAATCCGGAAACATCGGTTCAGTAGGATCAGAACTATATATCAAAATGTGGGACCACCACCCTAAAAAAAATTGATAATTTTGATACAAAAATTAACATAAATACCTTAATTCATTTATACTTTGATGTTCTATGTTATCTTTATATTTACATAAAAATTTTTGTTCAAATTTCGACCATCGGCCAAACACTAGTTAAATTTATTTAAAAAAAAATATTTCGAATTATTTCATTTTGTTATGTAACTCTCCATTAAGTATTTTTTATATATATTTATAATTTTCTTATGTTGTATGAAGTTAAGATTTATTTTTTGTTCGTTCTAAAGCTTGTTCTTATTGTCCTGTAAATTTTATTTTCCATATCGTTTTTTATTGTTTTTTTTTTTTATTTTCTTTATGTTTGCCTTTAATTTGCATAAGGACAATTGTTTGTTACTGTTGTTTTATTTTTCCTTTTATTTTATAAACATTTTTATTTATTTTGTTTTTAATGTTCTTTTTCTTCTGTATTTTTTTTATATTAATGAATTTCTTAAGTTTACTTTTGCTTTTGCAAACATAAAAAACAAAATTTATTATAAATATATATTCAACGGTATAAATTTTAAATGTAGACACATACAACAAATAAAGTAGATGCTTTATATGGTATGTATATGTATGGGCATGTGTCATTTTAAATTCTAAGCAGAATCTTGGGGCTTATAAGCCCTTTGAATATCGCAAAATGCAGATCGCAATGATAATAATAATTAAAACAAATTAAATCCATAAGAATTAAGACTTTGAGAATGCTAAGAATCGGTCCACAATTTATGATGACCCTCAAAAGATTTTTTTCCGGAACTCCGCGCAGTATTTGTCTTTCAATTTTAAAACAAGGCCACAAAAACAGTTTTTAATAACAAAGACGAAAATATCTCATATATATATATATTTATATATATATTGATATTTTGATCAAATGCGGGATTTTTCTCCTTAAGAATTTTAAAAGCTTCTTTTTAATCATTAAATAAAATAGTTTAAAATTTTCCACTTTAAATATTTTTGCTTTTTGTAAATTTATGTTATTCGCAAAAATTGCCGCATATATGGTGAGTAGAATCGTTAAGTGATATGTCGAAGTATATCCACAACGTGTCACCAATTAGAACACACTAGTTTCAAAGTAAGGCTGTCTGAGCAGTCACTGTTACTGCTAATCGATTTTGCGACACGATAACATATTTTTTCTGCCGAAATTTAATAATTTTGATATCATTAATATGTGGCTTTAACAAAGCAATGCCACACACCACCGTAAAGTAAATTAATAACTGCATGAAACATTTAAACGATGTCCGTTCTCTTGTTTCGGCCATTATAACTGGCCCCATAGAGCGTTTGTAATAAAGCCATTTGATTTTTCTATTAGGTTAAAAAAAGTCAAAGGTCTATCTCAACAAGTCTTTAAACACCCGTAAAGTAGAAGATGAAATTAAAAATTGCACCATCGAAATTAAGCCACACTAACAACCAAATAGTCATGACAAATTTCGACAAAATATTACGTTTGTATCAGTATACCCAGTAAAAAATGTGCTCCAAAAGGAGCAGGTTTTATATATGAATTCATACCTCAAATCGCTTCAAACCTGCTGATGGGATGCCTGATTTTTGTATGGAGTGTTCCCGGTTTGGAGGACCATTTTCTGCTGACAATAAGCGCTCCTTTTAACATAATAAAACACGCAAACAAAGCACTCCTAAAGCGCTTTTTTAAGGGCTAACTATATTTAAATATTCATTTTTGTTTTGCTTTTACTTGTTTAAATGCCTTTTTTAAGCATTTTCGTAAACCATAACATATTTTTATTTTGTTATCGCTTTAAAACCTTCTTCGTTGCAGCACTAAAATAGCAGCTATTTTTGTATATTTTATTCATTATCATTTACTGCTGTATAAGAACTCTCTTATTGAAGCGCTCAATTATGCGCTTTTTTTCTTAAGTGCTTCAAAAAATACAAATTTTTTTTACTGGGTAGCCACAAGGGTCATTTGTTTAATGTTGTATTCTTCTTATAACCTTAATGTATGAACTAAATGTCTCAATAATAAGAAAAATCGCATTATTAAGACTATCGGGCATGTTTTGTAAATCGAAATCAAGTGGATTTAGAATCGAACAAATTTTGAAAAGGAGCCTGTAAAGAATGTTGATAAAAATATTTATTTTTGTATTCTTTATAAATTGAGTACCAAATTTCTTTACTAGAACAACTCTTACAAACCGGAAAACTGCAGTCATCTTGTAAATAATTAAAATCAAAATCTCGTTCATCATTTTGATTCCAATTTGTATACATTAGGGTAGGACGATTTGTAAGAAAAAAATTGTCGATATTGTGCCAGCGATTTTTCAATAGCTTTTGGCATGAGGAAAAGTTCAACAACTACATATCAATTAAATCCTTTTCGAGGCAGAGTTATATTTTTTGACTTTTTCTTAATTCTTATTTTTAAGGTTTTTTTTTAGTAGGTAATAATAAAAAACGGCCGATTAATTTTTTTTTTAAATTTAACCTTTCCAAGGTGATATTGTACGCTTAAAGCGATGGCGATATCAGTTTTTCGAAAAACTTGTTTTTTTTTGGTTTTTAGAGGAGTTTTTAAAGAAAAAACTTTTTTTTTCTATTTTTTGCTCTTCTTTGTTATTTTTAAAGCTCAAACCAATTTCTATATATTTTATACCATATCAAATAGCTTTTTTCTAAAGAAATTCGCACGCTAAAACTGATGGTGATATTAGTTTTTCGAAAAAAAAAAATAATTTTGACAAGTTTTGATCGAAAAATTGATTTCTTCGATGAAAAAAATTATCATACAATTTCACCATGGGAAGGTAACATTAAAAAAAAATAAATCAGGCGATTTTTTTATATTAAAAAAACCTTAAAAAAACAGTTGGAAAAAAAGTAAAGAATTGAAATAAAGTATAATAAATTTGTGCAATTAAAACCATTTGTTCAAAAACGACGATTTTAGAATCTATCGACGAAACATCGAGTGCAAGACGTCCCAAAACTTTTGGGAAGAAAATCCATCCCTTTACAATTCCAGAGGAGCTATCCAAAGCAAGATATCGGTTGAAAAGCCCATCGTTAAAAAATTATTAGAATGGTAAAGCCGGCAATTGAATTAGATAGAAGAGGCTGCGGTACATCAGTCGACTTGCAAGTCTTGGTATCATTGCGATGTTGTGGTCGAAGAGAAGTGTGATTGCTTACTTAAATTTTTATATATATTATAACGAAAATTTTAAAACTAAGCTTTAGCAATTCCCAAAACAGCGCAAACGTATTAAATTAAAGTGAATAAAGTCTATTGTAGACTCAAGATGATGTTACCGATCTTGATGGTCTATCTCAAGCTAAGTGTATGTTTGCTGTTTGTAAGCAAATTACAGCAAAATTAAATAAACGAAAATAGTGATGCAAAATCAACTACATAAAAATTGGTATTTGACAAAATATTGTGGTGATAGAACTGGAATTGATCCTCTCCATAAAACTACTTAATAAATAAAAAAATCTTATAAAGGTGTAGATAGTTCGAGTCTATTTGGCATAAATAACTCTAATAAGTATCTAAATATTAGAACTTAAGTTTGTTTTGGCAGGCTATGGTCTGTTATATGTTCATATGTCTGCTAATACTGTGTCGTCGGTTATCATATCCCACCTAGCATTTTAAATCGTCTAGGAGTCCTACTGGGAATCTCATGAAGAGTGTTTTTGATCGTCGAAGAGCTCATTTTTAAAATTGTAATCGATTCCCGGCACGGGAGAAACTATTACACGTGCTGATTTGTATGAAATATTCTTCCATAACACTGCGAAAGACGCTTCTATTAATCATAAAGAGAGTCGTTTATGATGTATGTAGAGATTATCTAACGAGTCTTTCGAAAAGCATGCCAAGAGTCATATTAGATTCATGAAGGGATTATTTTACAACTTGTGAAATGCTCAGCCGTATAACTGAGCTACCTAAATAAGGGAATCAAGCGTATTTTCTGTGTCAAAACTTCTATTTGCATACAATTAATATCAAATAAACGTTAAGGTCGTGAAATCAACACCATCCTGCCGGAAAATCTTATTTTGCAGAACGTTATGTCGGTTTGTTTTATGGAAACTGTATTGGCAATGCAATTTTCATATTTCAAAAGCACCCTTATTTAGGTAGCTCAATAATTGTAATATGACTCCTACAGAGAGTCGCAAAAGGTTCATTACAATATTAAAAGACGAGTGTGTCAAAAATGTATATAAAAGTAATAAAAAACAATATTTAGATGTTTTTGTTTTTGTTACTCATCAGATAATCATCAGAAGATTCTTTTAGGAGTTGTAAATTAACCCTAGATCGCTATAAGTTCGTCGAATCGACGAACACCTTTTTATATTTGGGTTTTCTTTTGTCTCTTTACGCGTAACACATGGCTCAAGTCCAAAAAAGCTTTTATCCCGGAAAATACTTATTTTTCATATTGCTTCTTCGCACATAGAAAACAAAGAAAAAGAATTTATAAATGTTTACGCAAAAAAAACTTTGATTGTGTCTCTCTTGTAAAATTTTAAAACATGGACTTAGAGCCTTTGCATGTTAATGTACTTTCTTACTTGTTTTTATTTTTAAGTACAACTCTCTGTATAACGTTAAATTCAATTAATATATAATCATTGCAATGAATTTTTTTTATGCAAACCGTATATAATATAGCAAAAGTAGGTGTCCGTCCATTACGTATGAATTTTTTTATATCAATGTAGTTAAATATTAATCATACGCACCATGTAGTGCACTAAAATTCTAATCCATTACGAGTAAATGATTTTTAATTTTTCTATGTAATTATTAACACACATCATGTGATTAAAACGACAGTGTAGCTCTTAAAAGTAGACAGTCATACAAAAATAATGCAAAACTTCAAATCGACTAGTCCGATCGTAACCAAACTAGAAACATAATAAAGCAAGGTAAGGCCCTTATAAAATTTTATTTACAGTGGTGCCTTAAATATACCACAAAAGCTCTACATAAAGCCAAAAACTTAAAATTTTTTTGGAAAATAATGAGTATTAATAATTCCTCATTATTATTAACATTATTTAAGAATAATGGCTGTAAATATTTTAAAGAAAACTAAATTTTTAAACAAATTTCAAGTTTGTAGAAAATTACAACCCCTTGTACTTTGTTTTTTTAAATTTAAATTTTTAACATCCAATCCCTTTAACCACAGCTTATGTCTCCACAATGGCACACAAAATATTTTTGCTTTAAATATACATAATTTAAAAATAATTAATTATAATTAAAATTAATTTAAAAACCGCAAATTAATTCAAAAATATCCTCTTTAATAATTCGTATTTAATTATAATCTGTTTTGTGTGTGTGTGTTTTTAACTTTTTGGTTTTTAGGGTTTTTTTTGTGACAAAACCAAAATATAATGTTTTTAAAATATTTTAAAACTAATTAAAACAAACTTTTTCAAAGCCCTAGAAGAGTTTTTTGTTTTGAATAGACTATTAATGAAGTTAGTAAAAGGTAGTACGAGAGAGAGAAAGAAGAGGAGACGAAATATAAAAACAACATTAATTAAATCCTATAGCTTAAGCCTTTTTACTCTATATGAAGTAAATAATTAATTATTTGGTTTTATACCTTAAGGCCCTTATCTCGCAGCAAGAATAGCAAAAATACTAATAAGTAGCAGCAGCTAAAAACAAATACAAACAAAAACAAAAGTGGGACTTAACTAATAGACTCTGGCAAGAATTATAATTAAAATAGAAAAAGTTGTTAATGAATTGGGGCAACGCATAGCACAGGTCTACCCAGCAAACACATAAATATATTTAAAAATCAGTCTTGTCCTCATATTTATTAAACTTCGGAGACATTTTCCTCAAAAAAAAAAGAAAAATTGTTAAAGCTGAAAATTGTATTTCTTCACAACTTAATCTCAATTGATTTTTCTTAGCCTTTCGTAAGTATAAAAAATTCGTACAAACCATGACTTTAATATGCTTAAATCTCAAATTTTGGGTTTGGAATTGTTACGTTTGGTTAGCTCCACAATACGCTGTGGAGTTATAGACGTTAAAAATAGTCGACATGAACTGCACAATATTTAGTTATCCTTTGCAACCTCTTTAGGATATTGTGGATCTCCCAGGCGTAGAGTAACTTCGGGTATTGTGGAACCCCTCTTTTTGTTACGCAATCTAAATAAGTTGCCTAAATAAGTTTATAACAAAAAAGCTTTTGAAAAATATCCTCGACAGAACGAATAACTCATTCAGAAGTGCTTCGTAAACAAGGTCAGGATCGGGAACTATTATTATATGCTAAACAGAGAAAAAGATCGTATTTAGGCCACAATATGCGAAACGAAAAATTCCTTATACTTAAACTTATACTGAAAAGAAAAATCAGACCAAGGCGGGGATAGACACAAACAAGCATCATGGCTTCTTAATATACATACGTTAATGGAAGGACATAAATTATGTAGTGATAAGAAATTTCTAAAATTATTAAAAATTTACAAAAGGTGATATGGATGTGCAAAAAATATATTTACATTATATCGGATTGCAAATAACCCAAAAAATTTCAGGGTCACCATGTGAACAAGACCTGCATGATGTAGAATTTACTGATTTGCTTCAACGATGTGATCGTCTTTAAACTCCCCAATTATAAAATCGTAGCTTTACACCAGTATCTGACAAGATTTACCATAGAAAATATTGTTTTTACAAAACAACAATTCGACAAAATTAAATTTAAAGCTTAAGCACCATATTGGCATTGAAGAGACTAATTCGTGACTAGATTTTGGACAAATCTCCTCAGTGCTAAAAGATGCAACTGTGAATTTCCTGACAACCTTTTTTTCGGTGAACGTAAAATTTGACACCTTGAAAGTCAGGACTATGAAAATTATTTTTAACGAGTAACGAAAGCAAATATAAACAAAAAAAAAATTAATTACAATGCTGAAAAATAATATATTTACAGAAAGGCACGTCGAAGAAGAAAAATCTGTGGAGTTCTGGGGCTTATTCTGGCAGTCGTGCCTCGAAAGCAATTTGATTTATAATTTTTCCAGTCGATACTAAACGAATCGAAATTGATTTTTTAGTGCTGTGAAAACTTAAATTAGTAAATTCGATTCGATCAGTCGAATAAAAGAATAAGAAATCAAATTGCTTTGGAATCAAAAAAGTATTCGATCATGACTGCTTAGCCGCCTGAAAAAGGTTCTCTTAATACCCTTTTTTGATTACTTTTAATTTTATTTTAATAGATTTTGAAGAAGGTTTCATATTTAAACTTTACCATTTCGGTGCAATGTAAATAAAACCGGAACGAAAAAAAGAAAATTTAAACAGCTTATCCTCCAACAATAAATTTCAAATTTAAACACAATAAATAAAATATTTTTAATAAAAAATTTTTGTATTCCCAAAAACCACTTTTTTGATAATAAATTTTTGCAAGTGCACGTGCATAAAAAATTAATTGGCAAATGGTTTTTATTTTGGTTTCTTGCGAAAACAATAAAAGCAATTTGTTTTTGTTTTTTTTTTTTTTGTTTTTTCTTACAACTACAATTAATGTTGGGAGAATTCCAAATAATTGTAGCGGGAAATGTAAGAAAAGATAAACTCATCACTGATTTATTGTTTGGTTATTTGTTTAAGCTTTGATATCGTTGCAAAAAAGACTTTTTGAGTGTTTGTAGGAAATTCTCATTCCCTCTGTAGTGTTGTTTGCTGATAGCCCTGGCTTTTCTAAAATTATTAAGGGGAACGTTTCCTGATGCTCTGGCCTAAGCAACCAGTGAAATGCGCATAGGAACAGCTTATCCTCCAACAATAAATTTCAGTATTTTTATCAATTATAAAAAAAAGGAATTAAGCACAAGAAATATAATCTTTTAAAAGAAAATTAACCGAATCAATTCGTAATGGCGGGGAAAAATTGCTGCACATCAATAAATATTCAGGGAAAACAATTTTTGTAAATCGTATAGTATCATCCGATCGCATATCGCGTTCTAAATATACAAATTTGTCCGAAATTCAGCAGATATAGGAAGAGTCCCTAAAGATGTAAATAATATTGCATCAAGTGCAAGACGACCTTATGGAACTGTGTAAAAAAAAAATGTCAAAGTATCTAGCACATCTCCTCATGACCTCCTTTTAAGCGGTGCGATAGGTATTTTTATAAGAATTACCGTAGTCACTGATTTGGACTGTTGATTTGTTCAGCTGAATTTCAGAGCAACTTGGTGTATTGTGGAATATGCGGAAACCCCCCTAAACTAAATGTTATTTAGAAACGCTCCCTGTATGTCAACAGTGATAAAGGAAAAATATTAACATTGCGGCTTTGGCGATGCAAATGGTCGAACTGTTAGATTTCAGTAGGTCTGTAAGTGAAAACAGGTGTTTTCGACTTTTTTGTGCGCATATTCAAACCCTTTTTATGCCCCAAATATTAGTATATTATTTTTTTATAATTTGTAAAAGGTTTATAAATTGTTAACTCAAAAATACTTTTAACTGGTAACTGTTACAATTAAAAAAGTTTTATAATATTTATAAGATTTGTTTTGAGAAATTTCGGCTAATGTCGAATACTTGAAGGCCGGATATTGTGGAACCCTATTCCACCAATAGCCATGAATGCTGAGGAATAATCTTTAATGGATTTTTATTTTTAAACAACAAGTTATGCTAAGAAGGAAATCATACGTTTTTAATTAATTAAAATAAAAAAATTATATTCTAAATTGAATTTGTTTTTATAGTACTAGACTAACTTCGGGTATTGTGGAACCCCTATTTTGGTTTTGGAAATCTTCAAAAAGTATCAGCGAACTCTTCATCGGACTAGTTGGAATGTGTTTCTAAATAGATTGTATAACTAAGTTTATCACAAAAATTATATTTTCTTAATAAATACTTATTTTGTTTCTGACAAAATGTAATAGTATTTTATATTACCAACCACGGGGGTTCCATATCAGCCTCAAATATTTCAAATCAATATTTTTGAGGTATCGATTTTTTATTTATAACTTTTTTTTGTATTAAGAAAATAAAATTGTTGGTTTAAACTTATTAAGGCAACCGATTAAGAAACACATTCCAACTAGTCCGATAAAGAGATTGCTTATACATTTTTAAAGATCGGCAAAACAAGAAGAGGGGTTCCACAATACCCGAAGTTACTTTACACCTGGGAGATCCATAATATCCTAAAGAGGTTGTAGAGGATAACTAAAAATTGTGCAGTTCTTGGCCCGTCTTTTTCAAGACGAACCCACCACCTGAAGCTGCATTCCAAGTTCCATCCACTCCTTTCCCAACCTAATGCGAAATTTCTGATCAAATTTGTAGATTTCGAAGGAGAGAAGATATTCTACGATTTGAAACATTTTTTTTTTCTTTGAATTTGTAGTGACGTGTAGCAACTTTTTTCACTTCTACGCTTCAATTCGGGAACTTTTCTGTTTTTCGCTCCGGTATTATATACATGCGCAATAAGCCTAAGGCATCTAAAATCGTGTACTGATATCTTCTGTACTGAGAAGGGTTCTATTGATGGTAAAATGGAAAAGTCGAAAATGATATTATATTGAAATTAGAAGAAAAGTCAAGTATGTATATTGAACAAAACTTGTTTGTTAATGCCGTGTTCAAAAGACCCCATCCGCAGGGAAGTCTTGAACACGGTTCATCACTATTATATGGAATGCTTCACATGATGTTTCTAAAACTTATATGTGTTTTCCCCATAATTTGGTTTCTATTAATCAAAAGCCTTTTCATATCGAAAAACAATATTTCGCTGCAACGACGTCGTAACTCAAAAAATTTAATTTTGGATTTAGTGATGCAGAATTGTTCGCTATATTTTTGTTTATATTGTGTATGAAATTCATCTTTTAAACTTTTCCCGTTTGAAGACAATGTTATTGTTTTTTTTCTAAGTGGTGCGAGCAAATACAAAACTTTAAGCATGTTAAATGTGAACCACACTTAAACGTCAAGTTTTTTTCTGCACTTCATTTGACATTTCTCAATTTCAGACTAACTCAATTTGAACCATGGAAAGATACACAATCGAGCAACGCGTTAAAGTTATTCAGGCTTCATATTGTGAAAATCATCTTCAGTGATGAGGCACATTTTCACCTCAGTGGATTCGTCAATGTGCAGAATTTCCGCATTTGGGTGAATGATAATCCAAGAGTGATTGTCGAAAAACCAATGCACCCACAAATAGTGACTGTTTGGTGCGGTTTATGGGCTGGCCGCATCATCGGGCCGTATTTTTTTTCAAAATGAGGCCGGTCAGGCAGTTATTGTGAATGGTGTTCGCTATCGTGAGATGATAACGAACTTTTTATGGCCCGAATTGAAAGATATGGATGTGGACGATATGTGGCTTTAACAGGACGGTGCCACTTGCCACACAGCTAACGAAACAATTGCTCTTTTGCGCGACAAATTCAACAGCCATGTTATCTCACGTGGTGGCGATGTCAATTGGCCGCCAAGATCATGTGATTTGACACCGTTGGGCTTCTTTCTTTGGGGTTATTTGAAAGAAAAGGTGTACGTGGATAGGCCAGCAACAATTCTAGAGTTAAGGATGAGATAATTTGGCACATTAACGGCATAGAACCTTAATTATGCCTAAGCATAATCGAAAATTTTGACCATCGGATGGAGGTGTACCACCGAGGTCGCGGCGCCATTTGGCCGATATTTTGTTCCATACATAATTGAACCATACCAATATTATCATAATAAAAAGAAATGACAATAATTTCCTAAATCATTTGTGTTGTATTCAAAATCAACATCGGCCCTTAAAATTTGACCACCCTTTATTTTTTTTATTTATTTCGACGGTGCAGCAAATGAAAGTATTTAAAACTTCTTTCTATATCAAGATTTAATATTAAATGTAAAAACGAATCATTGCAATGTAAATATATGTACAGAATTGATGTCAGATCTGAGTAAATGCAAAATTTGTTCAAATGAATATTTAATTGATTTTCTCAAACGTTTACAATTTGTTTAATTATTTTTAAATAAAAATAGATCCAGCGACAGAATCTCAATAACATTTTAAGAGATGTTTTAAATAATAATTTATATTGAAGGCAATTTATTCCAACGTTTGGCTTTGCGTATGTTGGGTTAGCACAGAATCATACACACTAACAGGCTTATATACAGGATTTTATATACACATCCATTTTATATATCTCCCTTTCTCTCTCTCTCTCTCTCTCTCTTAATTCTCTATTTTATCCTCATTTTCCTGTTAAAATTTAAGAAAATATTTAATTGTTAAGTTATTTAAATTCCTGCACTAAGTCCTTAATTATTCCACATATGTGCATATAAGAACTTGTATGTTAATAATGTTTTCATAGTGAGTAAGTCAATATTTAATGAGTTAATAACGCAGGTCTGTGAAATGATTTTTTTGCAAGTGTTTTTCCTCAAGTTTATATTATTTGTTGTTTTTGTTGTGAAAAAACGGAAAACTATATTGATATGATTCATAGTACGTTACATTTTCCAGGTAAAGTTACGTTTGTATTTTTCGATGTAAATATTCTTCGTTTTGCAGCCGCCATTCAGAGCCACAGCTGGTTCGGTTAAAGTAAAATATATATTGTTTGAAAGGCTACTAAATTACTCATCCATCACTGCCTAATTACCGTTTTTTTATTATAGCATTTTTAGTTCATATTCCATTTCGCTCAATTATGGCAAAACATTTTTGTAATCAAATAAACATATCAATATACATGGGTAGTGTACAAATTTTTTAGTTTCAACTCACAATTAGTGATAGTGCAAAATTATTAAATATATTGTTGATTTTGAGTGATGAATTGCAAATAAGCTGTCTCACTAGACATCACTCATAGTGACGTTAACAAATTTTTCCCTCCAAAAAAAAATAGTTTCATTTAAAAAAAGCAGTCATCAGTTCATTGCAAATTTTTTGTTCTTACCAAGTAAAAAATGTGCTCCCAAAGGAGCAGGTTTTATGTAAGAATTCATACCTCTAATCGCTTCAAACCTGCTGATGGGATGCCTGATTTTTGTATGGAGTGTTCCCAGTTTGGAGGCCTTTTTCTGCTGACAATAAGCGCTTCTTTTAACATAATAAAAAAATGCAAATAAAGCACTCCTTTAAGGGCTAACAACGTTTTACTGGCTTAAATGGATTTTTTAAGCATTTCCGTAAACCATAATAAATTTTTATTTTTTTTCGCTTTGAACCCTACTTCGTTGTCAGCAGGTTTTTTGTATAATTTATTCGTTATCATTTACTGCTGTGCTCTCTTATTGAAGCGCTCAATTATGCGCTTTTTCTCTTAAGTGTTTCAAAAAACACACATTTTCTTTACTGGGTAACATATGTCTTTGAAGTAGTCCCACCAAAAAAAAAAAAAAATAAATTAACTGCCTCAAATCGCATGATCTTGTTTGCCAAGACGTTAAACTTTCAAACTATAATCGGCATTGTTGTATGACTCATGGCATAGTCTTGTCAAAACCACATACCGTTCAGTTTATAACCTTCAATTGCAGGCCAAAAAAAATCTGTTATCATAAGGCCACACTTTCACTAATACAAGCGATATTTTGGGCTGTGCTCACATTGCAATGACGCAAAGGACTGACCACATTTGTATCGCTCTCAGTCTATTAAAAGATCTTGCCAGTTACTCGCACAATACGTCGACTATGACGACCATAATCACCCCGTAATGCTCGAAAAGATGCCACTTTTGAACCACGACTTTTGTTGTAAGTTTGAAGTATTTTTTTTTTTTTTTTTTTTGTTCTTCTGTTTCTAAACGACCCATATTTGTAAATAGCAAACTTTTTAAACTTGTGTTATTAAATGCTGAAATATATACAAAAAACAAACACTCATCTTCATTAAGGATTGAGGGGCTATTTGAAGGAAATTAATTCAAAATTATTTCCAAATACTTTAAACCGCTAAATTCAATAAAAAATATTTTATATATTGAAAGTGTATCTTAAAAGTGCAAGATTTATATCGGGAGATTCATCGTGAGGTTTGATATATAATGGAAAATAAAACATATAAATTTGAAAGTGAACTTAAAATTTTTATTATCGGTTAAAAGAACAATTTACTGTTTGAAAATTATATCTTATAAATGTTGGCCATGACTATGTCTGAGGTGGGCAATTCGGATAGTCTAATTTTGGGCGACTCGTTCAAGCATTGGGACGGTTATCTCGCGAATAACACGAGTAATGTTGGCTTCCAAAGCGTCAATCGTACCTGCCTTATTCATGAAGAAATTACATATCCCAAGAGAAAATAGTCCAAGGGAGTGATATCGCACGACCTAGTTGGCAAATTTACCGAAACAAAACGTGAAATTAAGTGCTCACTAAAATTATTTCTTAACAAGGTCATTGTTTCCCACGCTGTATGACGCTACGTATTGGTGAAACCAGACCACACCGAGACCACGCGCTTCAATTTTAGAGGGCACATAGTCCGTTAACATGGTGCGATAGCGGTTACCATTGACGGTAACACTCTTCGCATACACTCTCACTTCACTTCGTGCTGGATGTTGTCTAACCAGTCGAGTTTCATCCACTAATGTAAACTTGGACTCAAATTTGGGAATGGTGTTGTCAAAAATAGTTTTAGTAGTTCGATTATGCACGAATCGCACGAAAAACATTTCCCATAGAAAGCCGCTTTTCGTTATACAGCTGAACAATTTGGAGATGCTGTTGTGGTGTGAGTCTTTCTATTATGACTTGCCAAACGATACTGAATAAAAATGGCAATGCAGTTTGATATGAGTCATGCGTCATCTGTAGAAAAATCGTATAAAAAATCAAACCTCACGATGAATCACCCTTTAAAAAAAGCATACATTTTAAACATGATGTGGGTACACTTTTAGAATTTTTTTTCACTAAAACCCAATTTTTACGGGGACTCTTACCCGTCGTTTTTTCTCATTCCGTTTTGAAGGAACTTCCAAAAGTCCTTTGCGTTTATACGATGATTTTTGATTGCATGTCATTTTTTATTTACTGTTGGTCCTTGATCATCCGTAATTCGACTAACCGGCAGCATCAATTAATCGGTAAATCAAAAAAAATTTGTTGGCATTGATTTACATTTATTTTCCAACCATTACCTCTATTATCCGGCACTACCTCTGTTATCCGAAATTATACACAAATTATCCTTTTTGCCAGTACTTTTAAACAATCAAAAAACAAAACAAAAATAATGTTAATAAAAGAAGAATGAAAATTATCTAACGTACTGGAAGCACGTTTTTTCCCCATATTGTTCAAATATTTACATTTTTTATTTACATAAAACAAAATAAAATTTATAATCCAGAATGTTGCCGGTCACGTCTGCTATGGATAATCGAGGTCTCACTGTATCTTCAACCTGATACTTGAAGGTTACAAAAAAAATCAAACGTAACAAAAAGAAGTTATAGAAAAATATAAAAAACGGCATGAAAAACACAAACCGAGTCTTTTTATTTACCCCTCTTTCTTCTCTTCACCGTTTGTGGGCAAACAAAAAGCGATGTGGTAAAAGCCGCCGTGAAAATTGGGTGTAAGTCATTTAAGGGAAGACAGGAAAGTTTTTTTTTTCTTCAAAAATTTTAAACTTTGTGGTAATAAAACATAATTTGCGAGAAATTACGTGTTATTTCATCAATTTAAAAACAAGTATGGAATTAAGGACGGTCAAGCCCGACCTTTAGATACTCTATACCACAGTATTTACAGATAACTTTTTTATAAAGTACCCAATGACAATCAGGGTTCTAGCGGGCCGATGAAAAATTATATTATGAGGTTAATATCAATGCTTAAGTTCTTTGTGCCGAATATTATTTATATACGTGTAGCTGTATCTATATGAGATTTTTTTGTCTTTAAGCGATTAAAGGGAGGAGATGTTCATGGGACCTATTGTGAATCTAGATCTAACAACACAAATGTGTTTTAAGTTAAAGATTCATATTAAAAATGTGTAAGAATAACATAATCGCGATACGAGTATCTTTATCTATAAAAGACTTATTTGCATTTAAGTAACTTTAGGGAGGCGGTTTATATGGTACCAATGGTTAAATCTGTACATACCAGCTTTAAATGTACATTTTGATTAATACCAATATTTCTAAGAAAGTCTTGGCATAAAGACCAATTTTTCGAAGTGGTCTTTCTATGGGAGATATGGTTAAATGGACCCATTACAATTCAATTTGGTAGGATGATTTGGATTGCAATAAATTTTATATCAAATTTAATGTAAATACCAACATATTAAGAAGGCTTATAAGCATAAAACTTTATTTCGGAAATTCAGAACCAATTCTCACTTTTTTCAAAACGCACTTTTGATTTAGCACACCCGTGGTGGAGAGGGTAATATGGGATAGTACTGATATATATAAAAAAAATATTGGTTGTAGACCCACATTGTAGTATACCAAATAACTCGAAATCACTTTCTTAATAACGGGTGGTTAAATTTTTTAGGGCTGATGTTGAATGTAGACCACACCTAAACGTCAAGGTTTTTTCTGGCTTTCATTTGGCATTTCTCAATTTCAGACTAACTTAATTTTAACCATGGGAAGATACACAATCGACCAACACGATAAAGTTATTCAGGTTTATTGTGAAAATGGGCGTTCACTTCGTGATGTGCACTTCGTGATTTTTTCGGTCAATTTAATCGTCCAAATGTGCGTACAATCGGAAAATTCGTGCAAAAATTTGAGCAAACCGGGTCTGTATGAGATGTCAAAACATCAGTGCATGCTCGTACAGCTCGTACTGCAGAAAATATTGCTGCTGTTCGCGATAGTGTGGCTGAAGGGCCGTCCACCTCAACTCGTCGTCGTGCCCAACAATTGCACCTCTCACTCTCGTCGCTGATGAACATTATGCATAAAGACTTACATTTACACTCTCACAAGGTGCAATTGACTCAAGAACTAAAGCCTCTTGACTATTCCAAACGTCGTTAATGGTAAGAATGGTTGTAAGAAATGGCAACAGTGGATAATCAATTTTTGAAGAAAATCATCTTCAGTGATGAGGCACATTTTCACCTCAGTGAATTCGTCAATAAGCTGAATTGTCGCATTTGGGCGAATGATAATCCAAGAGTGATTGCCGAAAAACCAATCCACCCACAAAGACGGTTGGTGCGGTTTTTCAAAATGAGGCCGGTCAGGCAGTAACTGTGAATTGTGTTTTTATGGCCCGAATTGGAAGATATAGATGTGGACGATATGTGATCCCAACAGGACGGTGCCACTTGCCACTGAGCTAACGAATCAATGGCTCTTTTGCGCGACAAATTCAATGGTCGTGTTATCTTACGTGGTGGCGATGTCAATTGGCCGCCAAGATCATGTGATTTGACACCGTTGGACTTCTTTCTTTGGGGTTATTTGAAAGAAAATGTGTACGTCGATAAACCAGCAACAATTCAAGAGCTAAAGGATAAGATAATTCGGCACATTAATGGCATAGAACCTAAATTATTCCTCAATTATTCCTCAGCGTGAACCATCGGATGGAGGTGTGCCGCCGAATTCGCGGCGGCCATTTGGCCGTTTTTTGTTCCATACATAATTGAACCATACCAATATTATCATAATAAAAAGAAATGACAATAATTTCCTTAATAAATTGTGTTTTATTAAAAGTCAACTTCGGCCCTTCAAATTTAAAGACCCTTTATATCGAAAGATGTCCGTCCATTTTAGTGCCTAGCCTAAACTTAACAAATCCTTTATGTCTAGTTGGCTATCGATTGGTTCTATATAAATAAAAATTAAGCCAGCTTCCATGGTGATCAGTCTTTAACTGGTATAAATATTGTGGTTTGGTCCGATTTAGTTTTATAAGACTAGAAATCGCATTGCCAAATTTTGTTCTGATCGATCCATAATTTCCATAGGTCCGTTATAAAGCCCAAACGGGGAATACACTTCAACAGTTCTTAGACGACAACGATTTAAATTGTAGTTATTTATGACTTTATATTACATACATAAAATACAAGAAATGCAGATGTCAGATATTTTAAAGATTTGTTTTATAACACATTCCATGTTAATTCGGCACAGCTGAATTTAGCTTTCTTACTTGCTAAATAAAAAGATAGTTTACTCTTACAAATCATTTTTGAAAAAGTTTAAATTTACATACTTATTTACATACATACATATTTATATGCATTTACATTTTTCCGCAGATTTTATAGAAAAACTTTATTAAAATTTATAACTTAAACCTCTACGGAAACTATTTTTAAGCTTATTAAAAAATAATTACGTATTATTATCAGTCAAGTAATTGTTTTTATGTAAATTCCAATGCCTAATTGATCCTTTAATCAATAAGCAATAAATTAATCAAAATTAATAAATTGAATTTACACTCTATTGCAATTAATATCATGTGTGTGTGTTTCAATTCTCAATTGCCCTAAAGACATAACTCAAAAAAATACATATTGAAAAAAACATGTTCAAAGTATTTAATTTAAGTTAGTTTAAGTAAAAATTTCATTTTTGAGTTACGACGATGTTGCAGCGAATGAGCAATATTTACATGTACTTATGAAGGATTTTATACACTACCAGAATATCTTATATCTTCTTGTTATATGCGTTACTTTAACTTTATTTTGGTTAGGTAAGGAAGTGTTATGCGCCTAAGGGCACACCTCCACTCGGAGACCAATGCGGTCCATTGTGAATAAATATACTTAATACACTATACTTTGGTTAGAAATGAAGTAAATTTTGTATGTACAGAAAACTTTACAATTTTCAGACACCCGCTAAACGTAATGCATTTTCTGGCCCGCTATGATCTTCGTCAGCATTCTATGTGGCACACTGGATAGTATTACTTTATAAATTTCACGCACTTAACTCAACAATGTTAGCAACTAGAATGTGGGAATTATTTCTTTTTCATAATTTATTTTTGATTATATTAAAACTGTTTCAAATGTGCTCGTATGAGTCAAATTTCAATTTAGTTCCAAGATATATTTTTAAATTGTAGTTTGACTCATTGAAGCACATTCGAAGAAATTATTAAAATTTTTTATATATTTATTTATTAATTAATTGTTAATGGATTTTTTCTACCAGACATTTTATAAATTTAAATTTACACTAAAATAAAATAGAATATAATATATAATTTGATTACAATATATTAATTTTGCTACATATCAATTATTTAAAAAACCAAATCGTCGATAAATTCGATGCCGTTGTTGTTCTTATCCTAGAAATCTCCTGTGCCTATTAGTTTTAAATATCTTGAAAGTTAATCATAATCATGACAAACTTTACCCAACCTTTCAAGTCCAAATCTCCAAAAAAAAAAATATATTTTATTGTTTTGGTAAAAATATTTACAAATAGAATCTGGGAATTATTTCTTCTTCATAAGCTACTTTATTATATTCAACATTTCTTTTTTTTCGAATTTATTCTATGAGCAAAATTTCAGTTATATACTTTACTATCATTTAACCCGCTACTTCGTTAGCGTCTCCTTTTCTTTCGTGGACATATTTTTGCGCTAAAGCTTATGTGCCTAGGTTTGAATCCGCTTCTTTGTTATAGGTACGATTTTCACCTCTTAAAAGTTCGAATTTCGAAAATGTACCAAATTTTTATTTGTATTTTTTAGATACGTTACAAATGTGATATTTCTATTTTTTATTGAACATGAGCTTATTTTTTTGATGAACATGAGGTTAGGTAATTTACCCGTTTTAAGCTTTTTTAACCTCTAACCATAAAAATTTTCAAAACTCCCATCCTAGGGAATCGATTTAGCGAGAGGCCAACTTCCCTGCCAAATTTCAACATTTTAACTTCAGGCGTTTAGGGCGTGCGATGACGAATCAGTCAGTAACTTTACATTTTTATATTATATATGTAGGTAGATGAAGAAAAATGTTTTGAAAAAAAATAACAGAATTAGGTACGATTTTCACCCCTTAAACGTTCGAATTTCGAAGCGCATCAAATTTGTATTTGTATTTTTTTAGATAAGTTATGAATGTGATATATTTTTTAGTTTAAAAGATAGATGGATTAGCAAAAAAATTTTAAAATACAGGTTTTACCCATTTACGTCCCAAATAGGCCGAATTTCAAAAAACTATTACGCACCTGTCCGCTTATTTTTTTTATTGAACAACAATAAGTACTAAATTTTTGAATAAAAAAAAATGTTTTGTAAAAAAGTACCAAAAATAGTTACGGTTTTTACCCCTTCAATATCCGAATTTCGAAGAAGTTCGTAATTCGTATTTGGATTTTTTAGATAAGTTTCAAATGTGATATAACCCTTATTTCTGTGTTTATGGGTTTAAAAGATACATGGAGTGACAAAAAAAGTACCAAAACACAGATTTTACCCGTTTACTCCCTATTTCCCCTTTTTGGTACTTTTTTCTCCCCATTGAAGCATAACAAATTTCAATATTGTATTGGGAGCCCATAACTTAAGATGTATATGTCAATAAATAAAAAAAAGTTTTATAAAATAAGTACAAAAAATAGTAACGCTTTTTACCCCTTAAACGTCCGAATTTCGAAAAAATACCAAATTCGTATTTGGACTTTTTAGATAAGTTTCAAATGTGATATAACCCTTATTTCTATGGTTATGGGTTTAAAAAGTAGATGGGCTGACAAAAAAGTACCAAAATACAGGTTTTACCCGTTTACTCCGTTAAAGAGCTGAATTTCCAAAAAGTACCAGACACCTGTCCGCTTATTTTTCTAAAGAACAACGATAAGTATTAAATTTTTTTTGTATCTGTTTTAGTTTTGGAGATATAAGGCTACCGAATTTACCCGTTTGTACCCTTTTTACCCCCTAAACATTCGAATTTCCAAAAATCCCGTCTTAGTGGATCGATTTGGGGAGAGGGCAACCCCTGGTCCAAATTTCAAGTCTTTAGCTTCAGGTGTTTAGGCTGTGCGATGATAGTCAGTGAGCCAGAAAGGTTACAATGTTATATAAATAGATAAAGCTTTTGGTATTAGTTTTAGTCCTTAAACCTTTAGGAATGACTTTACACACTACCAGACAATTATCTTCTGTCTTCCTGTTATATTTAACCTTAGCTATCCTTTGCATAGCAATGAAGTACATTGTATGTACAGAAAAATGTTCTATTATTAGACACCAGCAGAATGAAATGCATTTTCTGGCCCGCTACGGCCTTCGTTAGCATTCTTTGTGTCACACTGGATAGTGATACTTTATAAATTTAATGTATTTAACTCAACTTTTTTAACAAATAGAATCTGTGAATTATTTCAGTTATGTATTTTATATTTTTATTTCTTTATTTATTTTATATCCAGTATGACACAAACAATGCTGGCGAAGGCAGTAGCGGGCCAGAAAATGCATTAAATTCTGCTGTTAGACATACAATATACTTCATTGCAATGCAAAGGATAACTAAGGTAAAATATAGCAGGATGATACAAGATAATAGTCAGGTAGTGTATAAAGTTATTCCTAAAAATTTAAGGAATAGAACTATTACAAAAAGCTTTATAAAATATATAACTGAAATTTAGCTCATAGAATAAATTCGAAAAATAAAAAAAATTTTGAATAAATATATTCACCTAATTGATAAAATCGAATTAACGGTTATCGATATATACCCTCTCTACTTCAGCATTAGACCATGGAAGTGAGAGCAAATTTAAAGATAATTCTGAAATTGCTAAACATTTTTTGTTGCCATCTGCACACAATACACTGTTGCAGAGATGTTGCTTTGTTGCTTTTTATTGGTGAAAACTGATCGATTCATAGCGATTTTCAACATTTGTAAAAGTTGTGAAATACGTTTTAATAAATAAAAATGTTTATTTAACTTTTAGCAATTTAATAAATTATAATTTGTATTGTGGTTATTTTATTGAACTGTTAATGGTATTAAATCCAAATTTTGATATTTTAATCAGGCTTAAGTTCATTGAATTTAATTTTCATTAAATTATTTTTATGAAGAAAGGAATTTTTACAACATGAAATGAATTAAAATTTTATTGATAACTTTTCATTCTTGACTGAGCTGGGAATTGAACCCAGGTTTTCACGGACAGGTTGCCCAGATTGGTTTCGATTGTAGCCACACAATCTCTCAGTGAGGTTTGCCGTTTTAGCACTCATCGCCATTGATGACGGATGACGTCATTAGTCAAACGTCAATCTTTAAACCAAATGGTATTTCACTTTGGTAGATCGAAATTTGCTTTTGAATGAATGATTTCCTATTTTAAATAATTTAATGAAAATTAAATTCAATGAACTTAATCCTGATTGAAATATCAAAATTTAGATTAAACATTTTTATAGCAAAATAAAAATTATTATTCTCAAAGAAAAAACAGAAAAAAATTTTTATGACTAAACAAGTTGGATAAATTTATAACTTTAAAAAATTTCAAACCAAAAATCTTCAGATCTTTTCATACAGAACAGACAGGAGTATAAAAGATTTACATGAGCGCCTGCCGTGTGTTCCAAATCTCATTGTGATTTCAACCACTGAGTGCCAAACAATGCAGTTACCAATTGCTCCTGTATGTGACAGCAACTAGCACACAGAGGTAGCAATTTTAGTATATAACATGATTTTTATAAGAGCTGGTGCTGTCTAGCCTCCGCTGAGGTTTTGAGACAAGCAGAATCTGTTAAATAGCAAGAGCAGACAGCGAGATCCGCCAGCTAACTGAACCATTCTACAAGTGTTAGAAAATCAGTCCTTAAGATCTCCCTTGCCGTGACTTTCCTTTAAATCTACAACCACAACTTAAATCCCGAAGGGGAGTCACCAAAACTCAGTCCACACACGTGTTTCCTCGAATGTATCCTTACATACCTCCATAGAGACTAGAACAGATTACAATATAATGATGAGAAAACTTAAACGAAAATAATTGGTCCAAGTACTTTTTAAATACGAATATTATTTAACTTTTCTATATAAGATAAATTTTTGGTATTAAAAATGGCTTCAAATTTCCAAAAATTAGGAATATTGTCAGTTTTTGTATGCAATGTAATGTTTATGTGGAAAAAAAAGTCAGTTTGCGTTTAAAATGTACCTATTAAGAATAAAATCAGAATTGTGTAAAATGTTAATTTTTGAAGAAGAGACCAGATTTTATAGAAACGTTTTGAATATTGAATTTCATCAGTGTTCGAAAATAAACAGAAATGTGATCTATTTTTTTAGTGGCTGTATATACGAACACAACCCTTAATACCGTTCGAAACTATTTTCAAGAAACATTATATAATGTTCTGTTCTTCGTCATAAAGCAGAAAAGTTGTAGTGGTTCTGTAGATATGTAATTTATTTTAATGTTCTATAGTGTTTCATTTTTACATTTATAATGTATTGAGCAAACAAAAAATATTGCAACGACTACAGCACAAATAGCTTGTGTGTTTATAGGTGCAGGTTTTGTTTGTGTAAAATTTTTTTGCGTGCTTTTTGTTTTTATTCGTATATGTATTTTGTTTTTGTAAAATTTTTTGGTTTTACCCTACCAGCCAAAAGGGAGCTAAGCAGAACTGAAACGAACGAACATTAATGTGCTGTACCGAACACAACGAAGATTGTGGCTAAAAAAAACGCAATTAATTGATCTCATCGTTTTGTTGATTTGGATAATTATAGTTTTATTTTTGTGTTCGAAGATCAGAAACACAGAAATGTTATTTTATTAAATTATTTACTACATAAAGACTATTGGCGTTTGTTTTCCACAAACACTGCATCTAATAAAAAAGATTAACATAGCACGTAGCAATTTACACAAAAAAAAATTTTTTTTTACGAGAAATACACTTTTGACACAAATGGTCAATAAGACTTTTAGTACGATAATTCGCTCCTCATATAAAAAGTGTTGGACACCAAAACTGTACCAATTTGGCCGATAACTTCACCAGGATTTAATGCAAAGATCGTCCTGTATTTAGAGATTTGATAAAATAATGAACACAAGGAACGAAGTAGGCCAAATAAATTTAGCGCAAATATGATTTGTGAGCAAAATTTATTGGATCTTTAAAATGATTAAAAGCAATTTATAATTATGTACAACTGTTCTTTGTAAAATTCATCAGAGCTTGCAGAGTTGACTTTTGTAAATCAGGCAAAATATATTTGAATTTGCTTTCTATTTATCTTTGCTTACTTATAATTTATATGCTTTTATTTATTTAGACTTTATATCCCCAACAAAACATACACTTAAAAGCTCTCCGTTAATAATTAATGGCTGTCTTAAACAAAATCGCTACAAATAACTTCTAAACTACATACAGATATTAAACATTAACAAAAGTAATTAATTGCTTCCAAACCACATTTCTACACACCACCACTTACATACACTTATTTTCTTACTTCAGGTCCTCTCACCCACTTACGAAGTATCCATCAAAAGAAAATATTTTTTCTGCAATTTAATTTATTACAAAAATAAATACAAATACACCCATATTCAGCCATTAAAGCAGGCATTAGAATTAAAGTTATAATAGAAATCGTAAAGGAAATAGAGTAATACTCATAATACTCACACACATGACTACACATATTACACTACATTGATTATTTAAGTGTTTGTTCTCATTTCTCTGTTTCTATATCTTTCTTTAGTTTATGGTTTTTATACCCATTTACCCTGCCTGCGCTCACAAGTATGCAACAGTTTTTAATGTTATATTAATGAAGCAGCATTTTCATACAAAAGATTACATTTTTTTTTTTTATCTTCTATAATAGATTTTCTGTTTTGTTTAGTCTTGATTTTCTTTCAGTATTTTCATAAAATTTTCGGTTTTAATGTTTTTGCATCATTACTCTTAAAAATATTTTAAACTAAAAGAAAAATTAAAAGAAACACTTTAAGCAAAATTGTTTTTCAACGTTTTTTTCTATATATTTATATGTTTATAATTGTTGTCTTAGTAATGATTTTGTTAAATAAATAATAACTTTTTGTGAGATAGAAATTATAGATTTTTAAGTAATAGAAGAGCTTTATTGTAGCAACGTTTTGATAATTGTAAAACGCATCGTTTACTATAGAATAGGCATATGTTATAAGAGATTAGGCCGGAACTTAAATAAAGTCTACCCAGAAAATGAGTATTTGCTATTTTAATAGCAACAAGTCAGAAGCCGAAGTCTGTTAGGCAACACCACTATGCACAGTGAGAAATTACGGCTAAAACTCTATAACCTCGTTATTTCTTTTCATAAGGCAATAAAACTTAGCACGTGTGTAAAAATAAGGCCGTAAAAGCCATTATGCTAACGGCTTAAAAATTCCGCACGTAAATAACGCCCCTACTGCTGTAGTGCCTATTGCACCACCATCTGTTGTCCAATGTTAATGATATATATTGCAGTTTTAATGAACTTCAGACAGCTAAATTTCTTAGATTAGTGTTTTGATTTTCATTTATGAGTTTTCCCATAATTAAATTTTATTTATCTTTGTATCTACCGTTCAATTCCAAAATATGCTAAGTCGAAAAAGTGAGTTTTGCAGGAGAAGCTTTTAAAGCTTACGGGCGATTCAACATTTAGTTGTTTGCTTAGTACTTTTTTTTTTGCACAACAGTAGATTGGATTAGTAGGTCAACACCACATTTTACAGAACAGAATTTAAAAACATGCTAAGTCGACTCAGTATGTTTTGGAATTGAGCTGTTGATATATAAAGAATATAAAATTGCGATGTTACTGGCTGATTGATTCATCTTCGCACAGCCTAAACTCCTGCGGCTAAAAAATTTGAAATTTTGGCCCGGATGATGGCATTTCGCCCAATCGATTGACTACGTCAAGGCTTTCGCTAATTAAAAACATGTAAATGCACTACCGCATATGGAGGGCCCAGTGTTAAAGCGAAACAAGCAAAAAAAGGATATTCGAAAATATTTTGAGTTGGAGTAAGTGAACTCCCAATAACCCTCGGTAAGTGGAAATATTACAATTGTATAACTTTCTATCCTAAATCACTAGATTCCTGAAAGTCTGTGACATCTTCACACTTATAATACCCAGTTGTTATGTTACGAATCTTCATATTCGTATTCGAAATGGCAAATATTCGCCTATTTTACGATATTCGTATTCGCCAAGTGCAAGCGAATATTTTGTTAATACATTCCAAAAAAAAATACAAAAGTGTAAAAACACATAAAATTCAACCCAAAAAAATGAATTATTAATCATTTTTATTAAAAAAAAACCTCTTGTATTTAACGCAAAATAAAATCTTCTTTTAGCAAAGTTAAAAACAAACAAACATTGTGCCGCCACAAAAAGAAATTATGAAAATTACCCAAGTTGATTTTAATGATTCCTAGATAAACTATCATTTGCAGCAATTGTCTAATAATCGTATGAGAATTATCGACAACTGGAATAGGTCAAGGAAATTTCAAGATTATTCCGATCCCATTACACAAGTAAGAAATGCGTGGATTGATATTTATCATTTAAAGAAGCGCGGAGAGATCTGTTCCTTCTGCTGATTACACAATAATTATGAGTGGGAAGTTAAACAGTTTGATATCCATTACTAAAGACTGTTAAGCAGTTGCACTCAGAAATAAATATCGTATAAAAATGGATTAGTTTTAACTTAAGAAACCTTTAATCTTTTTTGTAAAAAAAAATAACATTCAGGGAATCTTAGAAATGCCCCAATCATGTTGATTATAAAAATGTTGAAAAATTTAATTAAGCGATCCCAAGATAAAAATTCCCTAGTGTAAATATTTGCGCGTATCATGGTAATTCAACGAAATATCTCAAACAAATTTGTGCTGTAGTAAACTGCTGAAAAAATTATCATTTTGAAATTTTAGCTTTTCTTAAACTTTAAGAAAAAATCTATTTTTATAGAATCTTTAAAATCAAAGCATAGACATAAAATCGCTTTTATTTTACTTGCATCAGGGGAATTGCAGGCCGCCTGAATTTGTTAAAATATTTCCAATATTTTAAATTTCGTTAAAAATGAGTTCCTAAAATATATGTATGTAGCTTTTAATCGAATTTAATACTGCAAATAAGTTATTATCAAAAATCTTGAAAGAATTTTAGCATTTAAAAAATCCTTTTTTAGCATTTTCTGGCCTTCATGTGGTACTTTTTTAGTTTTCTAAAATATTGATTTTAGAAACGTTAAATTTTAGGTACAGGTTACTGGGTGAATGAGCACCTATAAGATGAAAAATTTTGGTACTTTTTTGGTAAAACCTACAAACATAAATTGCGGCATATAAATATATCAACTAAAGAAAAGGAGACGCTAACGAAGTAGATGATTAAATGCTAGTACATAGATAAACTCAATGCAAACATTTAAAACATTAATATAGTCCGGGGGTCGTATATATATATATGGGTAAAAAATTGTTCTAACTTCCCTTTAAATTTAGTACTTTATTTACGACCAAAATGAAATATTTTTGAACTAAATTTGTTTAAAAGACTAACACAGTTAGAAGGTTAGAAGGAAACGCTGTCATTTAGAGGGCGTTTGTGAGGGATCCACGTCATTTTTTAAGAGGGCTTGTCCTTTTAATTAATATGAATTCTTAAATAAAGGGTGGTCCAACAATAACGCATGATGTTAATTCGAGTCACACCTTAACATCAAGATTTTTGCCCAATTTAATTTTATATTTCTTTGTTTCATTGTTTGACAAATTGGAATATGAAGAGGTACGCAACTATGTACCACGTTGAGATTGTTGAAGCCTTTTACGAAAATTGGCGATCAAATCAAAATGAATTTCGTGCATTTTGTGATTTTTTTGGTCAGTATAATCGACCTAAGTGGACTCGTTAACAAGCAGCATTTAGGCAAATGAGAATCCACAAGTGATTGTTGAAAAGCCGATGCCTCAACAAAGAGTGACAACTTGGTGTGGTTTATGGGCTGGCGCCGTACGCGTGCCGTACTTCTTTAAAATGAGGTCGGCAAAGCAGTAATCGTGAATGGTGTTGGCTGTCGCAAGATGAAAACGGACTTCTTGTGGCCAGAAATTGGGAATATAGACCTGGACGATATGTGGTTCCAACAGGATGGTGCCACTTGACACACAGCCAACGAAACAAAGGCGCTTTTGCACGAGAAATTCAAAGGCCGTGTTATCTTACGTCGTGGTGATGTTAACTGGCGTGAGCGTCAATAAGCCAAGAGCAATTCCAGAGCTAAAGGACGAGATAATTTGGCACATTAACGACATTGAACCTCAATTATGTCTCAGAGTCATTGAAAAAATTGACCATCGGATAGAGGTTTGCCACCGAAGTCGTAGCGAGTACTTGGACGATATATTGTTTTACACATAATTGTCATAGACCCTTCTATCATAGTAAAAAATATAATCATAATTATCTGAAAATATTTTGTTTTGTTTACAAATAACGTCAGAAAATTTTTCAATTTGATTAAAGTTGCCTTTTTTTAATGATAATTATGTTTGTTTATGTTAAAACAGTGATGTATTCCTTAACATTAGTTTAACCCACTGCTTATATGCGGCTCTGGTTTTATACCATCAACTGTTCTATTGTCCAATAAATTGCATATTTGCAAAATATTAATTCTTTAAGCTGATAAGTTGCTTGTTAGTTCATTAAAGTTTTCCCTAGTTCTCATGTAAGATTTAATAATATTTCAAGTTGTTTTATGGTTGTGTTAATGGCAAATCATTCCACTCTCTTTATTGATCTGTCTGCAATACACAAAACAAGTACGTGTCGTTTACACTTCAATACATCTTAAATTGATTTTATAGTGTCATGTTTCTCTCCTCCTTTCTTTCTTTGCAACATTCTCTGACTATTTGTTCACCACTACTGCTGCTTATTACAGAAAGAAATAAGAAAAGAAGGCCTCAACTCAAGTTAAATAAAATAATTTTAATTAAGTTTTTTTTAAATTGCATAATGTACAAATTTCTGTGTAACTCATTCACCAGTGTAATTGTTTTATCAGCGGATGAAGATTTCCAACTAGAATCTTCCTTCTTATTTAAGCTTCTTGGTAGCTCATTTAAGTTTTCAAATCGAACCTTCCTTTCAAGTCATATTCTATACCTTTTGCCTTGTTTTAACTACTCCAAAACATAAAACTCATTTCAAACTTGGCCCTCCCATATTATTAAAAAAACCCACACACACACACACACATATCGTGATATGGAGAATAAAAATTCACGTTGACATCTTTAAATAATCTTCTACTTTGTACTTTATTCCCAACAAAACATTCAACAATTCCCCTCTGTTCAATAGAGTTTTATTTACTGTTTTTTTTCTTTAATGCTTTTTCAAGTTAAATTATTTTCTAAATCAATAAAAATTGTTGTTGTTTTCTGTAAGCGTTGCTGTTTTTTGTTGTTTGTTGAAGACTTTGGCCAAGTCTTTTCATATTGAAAGTGACATTAAAATACTTATTAAATGAGCTTAACTAGTCTATGAATTCTTAGTTTGGATAAAACTTTATTATGGTACGGCTTTTGTTGTACAAAATTGAATAAAAGCTAATTATTTGTTTAGAATATGACGGAAGTTGCGGAGTCTGGAGTAATTGCAAATGGATTCGAGTCCCATGGTAATTGAAGTTACTGGATTTCGTAAAAATTAATAATAAATTCCATTTACTTATAAACGTATTTCTATAACTCAGCTTTAAAGCAATCCTGGCACTTGGGAATCTTGTTCAGAGCACAATAAATGTCAGAACACATTTAACATCGACTAGATAGCGCAGTAAGGCAAAAATATATATTGTCATTTGTGTCTATTAGTTTGCAGTTTGTTTTTTCCATATCGTTGACTTAGTCAGAAAATATGCTTAGTTCATATTTTTTTTTTTTTTTTTTTTTTAAATTAAAGGGGGACTAAAAACTTTTTTTTGATAAATTTATTTTAATTTTTTTTATTTCATCTTGTTTAAATAGATACAAATAACACTAAGCCACAAAAAATTAACCTCGAAAATTTGATCATTTCTATGCTAAAATGGCACTCATTTATTTTTCTCAAAAGCGTTTTCGAGATATTTGCGAAAATCGTGTTTTTCTGCAATTGTTTTAGCAATTTTGAAAACTCTCGAGAACTGTTCATCTGTTTTTTTTTCTTTCATGTTTCTTTTTTTCAGTCCATATCTACACTGTGCCGATCGGATAAAAATATACTCTGCTACAGCACTTGAAAAAATTTGATTCTTTTACGTTTTTGTTTTAATTCCCCATTATAAGCCCGCCCTGTAGGTCAATAAAACAAATTTTTAAAATATTTATATATCTTAAATAATATTTTATTTCAAACGTGCTACCCTTAAAATTTTTATCATCGGACAAAAACTTAAAAAATATTTAGTAAAAACATCCGAATTTGAATTTTCATAAAAACTTTTTTTAATCAACGCTTTTTTATTTTCCATAATAATCGTAGAATTCCAAAATAAAACTTTTGCAGGCTTCTAGCCCCTTTTTGACTTAGCACATTTGCTTTTTATGATTTCCTATTTTAAACACAAAAAAATAATTAATATTCTCCAATCACCAAATTTATACCAAATTCATAATATCAAGCAAACTATTTTGAAAAAATATTTTCAATATATGATAGTTTTAATTTCAATTAAAAAAGTGATCAAAAAACTTTGAAATTTCAAACAATGTGTTAATTTATTTAAATAAATATTGACAATTCCCAACAACAATTCTACATGTTTCAATTATTTTATTTTAAACGGTAAAAGTCAATTAAGATTTTTTGTTATTTAATTAAAACTTTAATTGAAAATTGATTTCAAAATTAAATCAATATTAAATTTCAAATTTTCTTGTAACTAAAAAAATATTTGATTCAATTATCTCATTAATTAAATTTAAATGCTTTTTATATCAGTTTTTTAATTGATAAAACACTTTTTTCTGTGAAGTTGGACTTTCTTTCCATTTTATTGATTTTTTTTTAATTTATTTATTGAGTGTTTTTTTTATTAAAAAATACACCAAACTTATTCTTGTGCTGTTGAAAAAAATGAATAATTTTAACTTATTGCACTCTTATTGCATTGCTATTTAAATCGAAATTTAAAAAATATATCACAATTAGGAGTGTATATAATAGCCCGAATATCTGCTACTTTGGAATCACCTTAACCGCGTCCAAGTCTTATACTTTGGACACACGCAAAGAAAAATCATGGTTGTGGTAAACATATTATAAAAGGAAAATATTATGATAAGATTCGTAATCGTAGTCAACATAGAACGATTATTATTGAATCATATTATGACTAAATATATTCGTAATATTCAATCATAATATAATTTTTCCCTTAATCCTAATTTGTTTTTATAACATCCTATTATAATTTAATGTAATCATATTATTATCATGTTAATAATAATAAGTTAAGCAGTAATCATATTTTTATCATGTGAACCATAATAAGTTAAGAATTAATCATATTTTTTTACAATTTTTCAATGTAACTACAATTTCTTCATTTTTAGTTTCTTTAAACTTTGTTTTTTAATGGGCACTTTTTTAAATTGTTTAACCACTGAATATCAAATAATTCGATAGGCATATGTAAAACAAACTACAAAGCTGATTCAAAATTATTTTACAAATGGCGATAACAAAATATTATTAGAGTAAAGTTATTTTGTTTTCATCTTAAACATATTATGAGTGGAGGTATAAAAAGTTATGATGTTATAGCTATTAATTATCATTAAATGGTTGTGAGGAATATAATATGTTTTTTAAGTTATCATTAATTAGTTGTTATAAAAATGATTATTTTTCAGTGAACCATAAATATATTTATAATTGCTATAAACATTGACATGTTTACCGTAACTATAATATTGTTGATATTAAAAAAAATTTCCAATATATTGTGTACGAGAAAAATATATTGTTACAATAAACATAGTGTAGTTGCCGTAGCCATGCCCAACCATATTTTTTCTCTGCGAGCAGTATTAAAATTTTAAAAAAATTAAAAATCCATGTGCCTAATTGACATCATAGAGTAATATTTATTATCAAGGAAAACACACCAACACATTTAATTTTTACTCTTAATAATTTTCTTTATTTTTGAATTTAGAGACATCTCTTTTTAAAGTCTTTTTTCAAAATCAACTTAAATTTATCAATACAGGTTCTTTTTATATTATATCGTTTTGCATAAGTTTTTGGAATGAAAGTTAATAAAAAATGCTTGATAGTTAAAATAAAAGAAAATATTTCATAAGATTTAAATTAAAGAAATTATGTGATAAATTCTACAAACCCTAAAATAAGATAATTAATATTAAAAGAAAAAATGTATAAAATAATGTTGAATACAATTATTAAGGAGATTCACATTTATTCATGCAACTATAGGATTCAGGCCCTTTTTGAGCTGTTTTGCATTCAGCAGGGACACCAACATATCTGCTTTTCATAACTCGCTCAATGGTGGGGTGTACACTGTACACTAGAACAGTTCGGCCCCCATAAAAAAAAGTTTAGCCAGATACCCCAAAGGATAAAGATTAGCTGAAAAGGATTTCTGAAAATTCTTTTTTTTAATTTTTTCACGCCTCTTGATAACGGGCTTTTAGTTTTTTATATACTGCGCCGCCATTTAAAATCCCAACATAACATATTGCATATCGTTATTCATGGCTTGTCTGTGGCTTAATTTTTGCCTTGGGGCGCCACTGATGCCACCACGGATCGTACGCCCATAACGTCCAATTTTTCACACGTGTCAAAATAGCCCTACTAAAATTATGTACTTCTAGCTTTTATTATACTCACTTTTAAGCCACGTCCCGCAATTAGTCCCATTTTTTTTATTACATTTCACTTTTTGTTTTTTATATATAGTGCAGCCGTTTCAAGTCCGATTTCATCGTTTCGGATATCATTATTTATGACCATACATATGTGTAAAAGAAAAATGGAGGTGTGGCAAAAAGTGAACATATTTAAATCTAGCAATACTAAGTATAAGAAGGGCTTCCTTGGAACGTGGAAAAAATTGGACATTAGGGGGGAAGATGGCGCCCAGAATTCTATGTCGGATTAAAAAGTCACGGTAGACAAAAATGAAGCCATGAATAACAATATGCAATATGTTATGATCGGACCTTGCATGGCGGTGCAGTATACAAGAAACTAAAAGGGCGGTATCCAGAGGATTGGCATAAAATACAATTTTTTTCTGGAATCCTTTTTAACTAATCCTAGGGGGTGACTGGCTCAACTTTTATTTTTTTATTGTATGTAGACAATAGTGGACACTTCTGTTTCCATTAACGTTTGGCCTATTTGATGAATTTTGTGTTTAAAAGTAATATTATGTTGAAATGCTGAATTGGCCAAGGCATTACTTAACACACCGTTTCGATTTTGATAAGTGCAACCATAACAATAAAGCATAATTTTTCTGGATTCTCGTTTGCAAAAAGAACCTTTTTCAATAAAATAAGTTCAAATGCTTGCAAACTCTTCAGCACCTAATCCACCAACCACTTTATTCCATAAAAAGCAGTCAGCATTCAGGTCTTTAAGGTTAAAGGTGAACCTCTTACCTTGTGCGTTTGTACCGGTTGAATCATCGTGAGATTTGGTTTATTATGCAATATAAAACACATAAATTTGAAAGTGAGATTGAAATTTTTATTATCAGTTAAAAGAAAATTTTTTGGCATTAACTATTTGAAAATAATTCCAAGTAAATGTTGGCCATGACTACTTCTGAGGTGGTACATTCGGAACGTCCAATTTTGGGCGACTCGTTCGATCATAGCGACTGCTATTTCGCGAATAATACGAATTATGTTAGCTTCTTAAGCGTCAATCGTAGCTGGCTTATTCCTGAAGGCATTAGAAAAATGTGAAATTAACTGCTTACCAAAATGGCTTCTCAACAATGCCATTGTTTCACGCGCTGTATGGCTCGTAGCGCCGTCTTGTTGAATCCAGAGCTCACCGAAAATATGCGCTTGAATTTCAGGAGGCACATGGTCCGTTAACATGGTACGATAACTGTTACCATTGACGGCAACATTCTTCGTCTCGGTCTTCACGTACCTTTCGGCTACAGTTTCTATATTCACTTCACTTCTTGCTGTATGTTGTCTAATCGGACGAGTATCGTCCACTTATTTAAACTGGGACTCAAATTAGTCAAATAGTGTTGGCAATAGTGGTTTCTGTAGGTCGATTATGCGCACCGTATACTCCTCGAATCGCACGAAAAACATTTCTCACAGAACGCTGATTTTCGTTATACAGCTGAACAGTCTGGAGACACTGTTGTAGTGTAAGTCTTTCCATGATGACTTGCCAAACGATACTGACAAAAATGACAAAGGAGTTTTATATAAATCACCAAGTAACGTCAGCCACCCATTCCAATAACTCAATACATTCCCTACCCATTAATTGGCAACAATAACAGTATGCATTTTGAAAGTTTAACAAACTTAATTTTGGCTAAATCTGCAATAATAATAATTTATTTATTAAAGTTCATTACTAGTTCAATAATCTTAATTTCCGCTAATTTACAATAACAATAATTTTTTAAACCAACAAGTTCAATAAACTGCATCTTCATTTAACAATATTTCACAATCTTAATATTTGATAATTTACCTTTTTTGTTTCAGCAGACGTCAGCTGAATTTTTAAATAATATTTAGTGTATAAACATTGTTATTAGTTTTAAGCATAGATTACATAGATATGAAACTCCCTTAAAATTGAAAAGAAAGTATACTTACCTCTTCACATATATATGAACTCTGTGAATCCAACACACTTGTAAAAGTTCACCTAAATTTTTTGACAAATATTTTGTAAACAATTAAAGACATATTTTTTACAAAATTTTTTTGATGTGTTTCTTTACAATTTTCTAAATTAAATTTTAATTTTTTGCATTTAAAAAAATGCCTTAAGATTTATTCCGTACTATCATTGGCCTTGGTTCTTTATAAATATAAAACGCAGAAAAACAAGTCACATTCTCGTTCTTAATTGTTTTCGTGGGTTGTTCGTATGCGTGTTGAGGAACTTGTTCTTTAGGCGTGGCTCTCTGGGTAAAACAGCAGTCTATATCTCAAGCTTTTACAGCATAAAATTAACACCTTTAATAGACAGCGGTTGACCAAAGTCTTATCTGGAATTATGGTAACCAGTAAGTACTCACTCCACCATACGTGGAGTGAGTACTATGGGATTGTGCTTATATGTGTAAAACATACAAATATTGGTTTTCGGCCCTTATTTTGGTGTACTGATCGGCTTTGAATTACCTTCTGAATCGACTTAACGATGTTCGTTCATCCGGCTGGCTGCATTACCTTTGTACGCAAATTAAAGTTTACAATTTTGATAAAATTTGGTACAAATGATTAAGTTTTCATAAGGACGAATAGCAGGAATCGGCCCATACTTTCATAAAGCCCCCATATAAACATCTTTCCAGAATAGAGTCTTCTTTCATATAAACCATCTTTTGCTGGTATTTCGATTGAATTTGGCCAAGAACTATTTTATTCCAACCTTAATTAATTAACGAAATTTGTAGTTTAATTGGACTAAATTTGACCATAGGTCCCATACAACCGCTTTACAAAAAATCTATTTCAGATGTAGATATCTAGATAATCATAGAACTCGTATAAGTACATAAATCTTAAACAAATAACATAATTTTGTCTTGGCTCGTCCATGACTGCACATTAGTCTCAAATAGGGTACACTCTCGAAAATTTTTGTTTGGTGTAGGGTATTATGTAGTCGGGCTTTCTCACTTGTTTTTCATAATAAGCAAACAGAAAAGCTTGATGTGAAATTAATTTTTGATATATATACACAGAAAAAATGATTGCTAAAATATTTTGTTTAAAATTTTTTTTAATTTCAACAAATATTGTTTACTGTTTCTATAAATAGTTTTGTTTGATTTTTATTTTAGCAACAAAAATGTTGACAACTACACAAAAATATGATATACGCGCTATTGGTTTCAAGCAGGGACCGTAACAGTTATTCCGTTTTTCTTAAAAGTTAGATGTTAACAGTTATTTTTTGATTTTTATTTTTTTGAACAAAAATAACAGTTATTTTTTGATTTTTATTTTTTTGAACAAAAATAACAGTTATTTTTTGATTTTTATTTTTTTGAACAAAAATAACAGTTATTTTTTGATTTTTATTTTTTTGAACAAAAATAACAGTTATTTTTTGATTTTTATTTTTTTGAACAAAAATAACAGTTATTTTTTTATTTTTTCGATCAAAAATAAGTTATTGTATGATTTTTATTTTTTCGATCAAATATAAAAGTTATTCTTTAAAGAAATGTACGTGTTATAATTATTTGGTTGACTTTAAATATGTCTGAGATATCCAAATGATGATCACATATTTTAATAAATATTTAAAGACAATTCAATAATTATAACACGTTCAGTTCTGTAAAGAATAACTTTTATTTTTGGTCGAAAAAATAAAAATGCAAAATTAATCGTTATTTTTGTTCAAAAAAAAAAATAAAAAAAATAACTGTTATTTTTGTTCAAAAAATTAAAAATAAAAAAATAACTGTAATTTTTGATCGGAAAAATAAAAATAAAAACTTTAAAAATCACAATATTTTATCATAGAAAAGTTCATAAGGATCAACATGGTATACTTGAATCAGTTTGCCAGTATTTACTCCTATATGCTTTTTTTGTTTTAAAAAATCAAAATAACTGCTATTTTCGGTCCCTGGTTTCAAGTTTTCATAATTTTGTATGAGATATTTACCGCTCTTTAAAGTGGTCGTTTTTTTTAATTTATTTTTTTGATCGTAAGCAACACTAATTTAAGTGAAAAAATAAGCAACAACAAAAAAAAACATACATATATCTATTTTTTGACGCATTAAAAAAGTACAACAATAAAAGACATGATAAAATAGCCTGGCGAAGTTTGTTATTAAAGCAATAACAAAATTAGGTAAAAACGATTCAATGCTTGTGTTGTCACAAAAACAAAACTAAAAAAAACAGAATGTTTTGGTTGGTTTCAAAGTTGATAAAAAATAATGAAAAAAAATCCCGTATTCTATTTTATTTAATTTTTAAGTTAAATACATCATATTTTGATTGCGAAATGATGATGAAAACTATATCAGGCCGTAATGCTGCTGGTTTTTATTGAGATTTATTCTGTAGCCAAGGCAAGGATATATCGACAGTGAGGGGGAAAGAAATATTGTGTACAACAAGGTGTTCGGAATGGTGTTCGGAAATCGATACAATCTTTATAAACACATTCTCATCACTTCAGTTTTTTTTGACAACAGACTTAGGTTTTTGACAAGCGAGTTTCATATCTATGTAATCTATGGTTTTAAGTCAATTCAGTTCAATTCTATAAAAAATCACATCACAATAAAAAATCACATTGAAAATCAAACCTAATGATGATTCAGCGTTTATATTAAATTGCTATATTTTTTGGTTTCAGTAAACTTTTAAACAGGATGGAAGTAAATGGGACATTAAAAACCAAATTTCTTTAGTGTGCAGTTTTTCGTTGGGGAAAAACGTAATCGTCTAATGAGAAATCAGCCGTGACTGTTTTTAAAAAACATAATTCTTTTGAAAACAGTGGCTGTTTGCACGAAAAGACCAATTTTGTCCGAAAATTCTGTTTTCGTGTAAAATGTGACTTTCGCAGGAAAGAAAGTATTTTTTTGTCTAAAATATAATTCTAACGCTGCAATCACACTCTCCATTTTTGCTTTCGCGCAGTTTTCTTTTCTAATATATTGGAAGTATCCCTCAACCTTTTCGTTGCATTTAATCAGTTCCAATAAGCGTAAATTTTCATCAGACGAATCACTAAACCATAACTTCGTCGTGGTCTTGATAAGTTTTAATTTCATTTTTTAAATTTGTAAGCAAATTTTTTTTTATATAAACTGCCAGCTGATAGGAATGTATTACTGTGAATTAACCAAATCAGTAAAAAAAATATAAAACAATTTTACTTATTTTTATCATTAACGAGTAAGTCGTTTTTTGTAAAAGATTAAAATAACACACAACCTGTGCTCTTTAATCTATAGGAAAAAAAACGACCTAGGCGTTAACGACAACGCCTTACACAATAAGGACGACTATGTTCACAAAATGTCGCTGCTTTTACAAAATCCCAACGAAGTAAGTTTTTAAGTCACGATTAATACAATTTTGCATAGTACGTAATTTATCCAAATTTTTAATATCTGTATAAACCCGTTTAAGGCTTAGAAATTATTTTTTTTACTTCGCTTTTTGCTGTAAATTTTTACTCCATATTCATAAAAAATATTTTGGATTAATAAAAGTCTTATTAAACAAATTTTCATAGAAAATTCTTTTCATAAACCTGCAATAAACCTGAAATATTTTTTATGAATATGGGGGTATGAATATGAGTGTGTGTGTGTGTGTGTGTATTTATCTAAACTTCTCTAACAACATTCAATCACTGGATTATTTTCTATATTTTTTTTTTTTTTCATTATTTATTTATTGAATCTTCATATATTAAATATGAACTAACAATAATTAATCAAATCTTATACTAATACTTTATTTTTGTCCTGCCAATGCTAGACGAAAATTTTTCTCCTCACTGTTTCTGTTCACATATGTAGATGTTTAGCGGTCTTCCCTTCGGATGAGTCCTGCGGTATCTCTTCTCCTTAATCTAGAGTGTCCACTGTCATTTAAAATATTTCGAGCAAGTGGATTTGGGTGCGACTCAAGCCTTTTTAAATATTTTGCTGCGTACTTCGTTATAATAGTTTTTACTAATGGCACATTGAGATCCTTGTGAATATTAGAGTTTTTAACATACCAGGGAGCGGCTGTGATTATTCGAAGAAGTTTATTTTGGCGCCTTTGAATTTTTTCGATATTTGAGGCCGAGGCAGTGCCCCATAGCTGAATACCGTAGCACCAGATTGGCTTCAATATAGAGTTATAAAGTAGAAGTTTGCAGTCGAGGCTAAGAACAGAATTTCTTCCAATAAGCCAATATATTTGAATTGCTTTTAGTTTCATTTGTGTTAGTTTTGCTTCTATATGGCATTTCCATGTCAAACGCCGATCTAGATGAATACCGAGATATTTTACATGCGATTGCTGGGGCACTAATTGATTATTGATTTTAATAGGGGGACATGACTCCCGACGCAAGGTAAATGTTATATGCACGCATTTTTGCTCATTGACCTTTATCCTCCATTGTTTTAACCACTTTTCCAGTTCAAATATATGATCCTGCAAGTAACGGGATGCTTCATGACAGTTTTCGTGTACGCTTAGAAAAGCTGTATCATCAGCAAATGTTGAAGTAAGGGTGTGGTTGTTTGTTGGCATGTCTGAGGTATATATAAGGTATAAGAGTGGGCCCATGATGCTTCCCTGAGGGACTCCAGCGTCAATTGGCTGAGGAGAACTTATAAAATCACATTCTTTAATAATAAACTTTCGGCCGACTAAGTAGCTTTCTAACAGCTTGTGTGTGTTTACTGGTAAGTTTAGCTTCAATTTATGTAATAACCCTTCATGCCAGACTTTATCAAAAGCTTGGGAAACATCGATGAAGAGGGCGGAACAATATTTTTTTTCTTCAAAGGCTTTTCTTATGGCGTTTACTATACGATGGGTTTGTTCGATTGTGCTATGTTCTCTTCTAAAGCCGAATTGATGGTTAGGAATACATCTATTTACATTTAAAATTGGGGCTAATTTTGACACTAACAGCTTCTCAAACAGCTTTGATATATTAGACAATAAGCTTATAGGTCTATATGACTCAACTTTTGTAGGATCCTTTCCTGGCTTAGGTATCATTGTAACTAAGGATACTTTCCATTCTTGTGGGTAGTATTCAAGGCGAATAATAGCATTAAAAATTTAAAGAATAATTTTCTTTGCTATGCTGGGTAGCTCTAAAAGCATTTTGTTGCTGATCTTATCAAAACCAGGGGCTTTCTTGGGGTTTAAATTATGAATAGCCTTTTCGATTTCTTTTATCTCAAATCTAAGTGGAACAGCAGCTCTAACAGCAACTGGTGGCAACTCGACTACAATATCGGGAGATGTATGCGGGGTAAATACGTTTTTCAAATGATTAACAAAAAGATTTCCTTTTTCTTCATCATTTCGTGCCCAACTTCCATTTAAGTTTCTTAATGGTGGTTTAGTGATAACTGGTCTTTTAAGATTTCTAGCTGCACGCCATAATGAGTAGTCTGATTGAGTAGTTGCATCAAGTTCCTTAAGATATTTTTCCAGGGAAGCCGTTTTCTGAGACTGCAGTAACTTTCTTAGCCTTTTTGTGCACTCTTTTAGTAAATTCTTAAGTTGAGGGGATCTATGCAATTGCCATTCTCTTCGAGCTCTCCTTTTTTCAGTCAAGAGACGCTCAACATCTGCAGAATATATTTTACTATTTTTGGTTTTTTTGAGGGTTATACTAGAATGTTGAACAGCTAGTTTCAGATAACTGTCAAAATTTACAATAGAAATATCCACATTCTCCGGTGTACTAAGCGAAATATTTTCAGTGCAGTGGGTACTGAGATATTTTTTATATTTTAACCAATTTATTTGAGTGGCTGACGTCACTAAGTTATCAGACGGAGATACAATTCGATTAGGATTTGTTATTGTAAGAATTGTAGGTGTGTGATCAGAAGATAGTTCTAAGGAAGCTTCAACATAAATCGTTTCTACGGGGATGTTTTTAACCACTCCAAAATCGATAACATCTGGAACTTTTTGCTGATCAGAAGGCCAATATGTTGGTTGTCCGCTCGCGACCACATTTAGATCCATTTTACAAATTGTGTTAAACAAAACACGACCCTTAGGTGTAATAAGTCGTGAACCCCAGAAAGTGTGTTTAGCGTTATAATCGCCAGCAGCCAGGAAGCAAGGTCCTAATGATTTGAAATATTTATTATATTGGCTTTCTGATATAGAAAATCTAGGTGGGGAGTATAATGATGAAATTACTATGTTTCGATTTAATTCCTCAACGCAAATGTTCGTTGCTTGGAGATAGTCTTCACGATGATCACTCATTAAGTAGTGTTTTACTCGGTTCTTTATCAAAATGGCAGAACCGCCACAAGCTCTGTCTCGAGGGTCCTTGGTATCATATAATATATAACCATTGATTTTAAACGTATTTCTTGAGGTCAGATGAGTTTCAGAAACCATCATAACATCAATTTGTTTATTTTTAAGGAAGTATTCTAGTTCATTTTTGTGTTGGCGGATGCCGTTTGCGTTCCAAAAGCAAATTTTTAAACAGTTCATGGCTTGTTTAGTACAGCTTGCAATAACATCGATTGCATTCTTAACATTTCTTGCATCATGTTACCCATTGTGTTAGTAAAATTGTTAACTGTTTGCACTAATGTTTCCATAGTTTTTTCTAGCCGAGTTAAATTAGAAATGGGAATTTCGTCGTTATTTGGTACATCACCTTGCAGTTGCATAGGATTAGATTTTAATACATTAGCGTACGAGGTTCTGTTATTATTTGGCTGAGGCATCTGGACGCCGTACGTGTTTCCTTGATTAGTTGCCTGCGTTTGAGGGGGATTAAGTTTCTGTCCAACAGAACGCTTGACAATCGAATATACCGGGCATCCTCTATAGTTGGCAGTGTGGTTACCACCACAGTTGTTACATTTTTTTACATTAGGGTCATTTTTGGACTTATCGCACCGGACGGTACCATGTAATTCTCCACATACGACGCAAACAGGGGGTAAATGGCAGTATGCCCTAGTATGACCAAATTCTTGGCAGTTTAAACACTGAACGGGCCCATTTCTTTTGTGCGGCTCCTCTATCGTGATTTTTCTGTACAGAATGTATTTTAAACTGTAAATGGGATGCGTTTCATTTTTTTTAGCTTAACATCGCCGGGCTCTAACTCCACTCGAAATAGAGGTTGGGGATTTTTTTCTTTATTTTTAATATTTGTAACATTTTTTATTTTGAAGCCTTTTTCTTCTAAAAATGTTTTTATTTCGTCGGGGTTTTCTATATGAGTTTGAATTTTATTTTTATAACGATAAAATCGATTTGTATGGATAATAGAAATTATACTTCACATGCACAAGAACACACGTACACACACATATAAAAACAACACACATGAATAAATGGAATATTCTTATACCAATACAACTCTAACACTTTGAATCCATAAGACTCCTTCCTATAAATACCACTTTGTATTTATATTTTCTTTAGAATGTGATTTATTATTTTGTCTTGTTATTTTTTTCTGCTTCGCTTTTGTATCCTTTATCCTGGGATTACTAAACTTCTTGTTGCCGTCGTTTTGTTTAATTTTCTTCTTAAGTTCAACACAAAACAAAAATAATTTATAGTGTAAATTTTTAATGTACATATGCTGTTTTTTAATTAAATTTATCTTTGTATTTTGGTTTATCATAGTAATTTATAGGTGTAGGAATAACAAGAATTAAGCGAATTTTGAAAATTATAGCAAATACCTAAATCAAGTTCTAGCTCGAATTTTTAAAGTAAGTTTCTAGTTTAGGATGGTAATTTTAAGAAACATTGTAATATGTATAAAAAAGCGCGTAAAACTAGATGTTTTCTGATTTTAGTTTTAACAGGATAGTGCCAATTAAGGCAGAACTGGACGATGTGCATAACCTTTGCATAAACATTAACCCTTATCTTACCAACATGTGTCTGTGCGACACATTTTTATCTTTAGCTCAATGTAGATATTGAAACAAAACACCTTGACTTTTATTTTATATATGTTTAGTATAGATTAACAAAAAAAAAATAAAAAAGATTTACAATTCATAAAAATTCTACTTTTTATAAGTCAAAACAAAAAAATGCAACATAAACTACCGACATGTCTCTCATAGATACTGAAGCATTTATTGATCCCCAAATACGCTAAAGGTCACAAAATAAATTACAACGACCTATAGTTCTGTGCATTCAGGACGATCTTCAGGAAGGAGCTTCACCATCTCATCATATATTTTAATAGGCAAGTGGATTTCTTTGGATCCCTTTTAAGCCTAACCTATATATTGTATTTTAACAAATATTACTGATATATCATTCGAAAGATATTTTTTGGGAGATTCTGTTAATGTAAATTTTGTTAAAAACACGTTAGAAAGTGGTACTAATACATTGAAACAATTCACATACGTGGGAGTAAAAATAATGTAAACACATAACAGAAGCCGTATGCTGTGTTTTGAGTTTATATAGTAAAAAGAACAACGACATGCATAGTTCTCTGCTATGCAGGGTTGCCAAATGTGCAGATTTATCTGCATTTTGCAGTTTTTCCAAACATTGAACAGTTTTAAAGTTTTTTATTAAAAAAATAAGTTTTTTCGTAAATGGAGCAAATTTGAAGTTTTTGCATTTTAATATTTTTATTTTCCATTCTGTTATATTATTTTGTATTTCTTAAGCCATAATCTTACCTAATTTGCTTAACACATACTCATATAAAAGAGGCAAGATTTAAGAGCCAAACAAAATCACAAACGGCTTGGGAAATACGCACTTTCTGTTAACAAATAAACCACACACACACCTTATTAATAATTTTGCAATAAATTCTAATCAAAAACTTTTATTTGTTATGCTTCGTCGTTTCCTTCTTTACTCTGCAAATTTTTCACTTAAATGAATAAATTTAGCACTAGGTAGCGCAAAAAGTTTGGAAAATATGCAACATTTCGATTTTTCTACAAAAATGTATTAATCGTTTGGCAAATAGCCCAATAAACAACGCAAAAGGATTTACAAACGTACAATTTTGACATGCTTGCTAAGCCGTTTGAGTAGCTTATTTGGCTTTTACTTTTGAAAGTTTAATTATGTCCCTGCTTATATTTTGTGATTTTTGTTGTTTCTTTTTTAAAGTTGCATTTTGTTCAATTTCTATTGCAGCAATTTTTCATGTATGTTCACTTGACAAATAGCATTTTTTTTTTCTTAAGATGCAGTTATTTTCAAAAAAAAAATTATGGCAACGCTGCTGCTTTGCATTAAATTGGAGAACAGTAGAGAATAAGAAATAAAAAAGAGAAAGACAATTTGAAATATTTTGTTTTCTTTTTGGAAGAGTTGTTGTTTTTTAATGTTACCGTTGATTTCTTTTTGAGCTTATTAATATAGTTACATTGGAACTTATGTTATATATAAATATTTAGAAAAATCGTCACTAAATTTTATATGCCTAAAAGAAATATGCCACATAAAATTAAAAATTGTTCTGCTCCACTGAGAATTATTAAATTTTAAGTTAATACCCTCCTTATGATCCTGTGCGATATGTTTTTTAACATTTAATAAATGGGGGATTTCTTGTCAAGTGACCCAAATTTTGAAATCGATGTCTTCCGATTTGGATGAAATTTGCACCAAGGTTAGTCCAATCGGATAGTAGTTTAGACACAAATTTTCAACAAGATCGGTCAAAAAGTTTCTAAGTTAGACTCATTATCTATTGGTTTTAGCAAAATTTGTCCCAAACAAATTAGATAGCTATTTCTTCAAGCTTTCGGAAAATTTTTTTTTTGTTTTTTTTTTAAATTTTTTTTTTTTAGATTTAAAACTTATTTTTTATTTTTTTTGAAAAGGGTATTTTTTTTTTCTCAAAAGAAAGCTTAGGTCTTTTCCTTTAAGTTAGTTTTGGTCGCTATTTGGGCCGCGAGTGGGTTAAGTAAATAGGACTAAACTTGGTGCAAATTTCATCCAAATCGGAAGACATCGATTTCAAAAGTTGGCTCACTTGACATGAAATCCCCCAAATACATATCTACATACAAATGTATATATTAAATAAAGTTTTAACCCAGACGTTTAAGTGGTCAATATTTGAAATAACGGTACAAATAAGCTATTTCTAGATTGCAGTCGATTGTGTACTTCACATATATCCACAGCAAAAGTCTAGCGGCGTTAAAGTGAACGATCTTGGAAGCCAATTCACGGGTTCGAAATGTGAAACTATGCGTTTACCAAACGTTTCCTTCAATAACTCAATTGTGGCACGAGCTGTGTGAGATGTTGTGCCGCCTGGTTGAACCCATAGCTTCTGCAGATCATGGTTGTTCAATTGATGAAAGAAAAAGTCTGTAATCATGACTATATAGCGATCAGCATTGACTGTAACGTTCTGACATCGTTTTTAACCCTCCGATGAGTGACAGTTTTGAACTTCACGGCGGTGTGAAAAGGTCCCTACGGACCTTTTTTGTAAATCATGTTTTTTTCATATAAAAAATTTTTGCTTGATCTTTTTTTTTTTGTTTTTATTGTTTATAACTAAATTCTACATACAAAAATAATTTTTTCAATTTTTTTTCTAATTTTATACTACTAGCAATAAACCAGTTATTATAATTTTTTGTGCTTAGTATTTTGTTCTTAGTATTTTTTGTTCTTAGTATTTTTGTTCTTAGAATTTTTTGTTTTTATCATCATCCCTAATGTCTTTGAGTTTAGGTCTTTGTGTTCAGAACAAGTAAATTATGTGTTGAAACAATAAAAAAAATTATAATGATGCCCAAAAACATGCATTTATTAGTGAAATTCAGTACAAGGTCCATACGGACCTATTCACACGTCCGCGTACTATTCTCACTAAAACCTCAATAACTCCTAAAATAATGATCCGATCGGCTTGATTTTTTTCCAAAAGATGCGCAACAAACTCTTGGAATACTTTGGGGGGAGGGGGTTGTTGTAGTGGCCGAAGTAGGAGTAATTTCAGTTTGAAAAGGCAAAAAGGTCCCTAGGGACCTTCTCACTCATCGGAGGGTTAAAGAAGTAAGGGCCAATGATTCAACCAGCCCATAAAGCTAACCAAACAGTTAGTTTTTCTATATGTAACGGTGTCTCAACATACACTTGAGAAATTTCTTCACTCCAAATACAGTAGTTTTGCTATTTGACATATCCATTCAAATCATCGTTAAACAAAATTCGTATTTCGCACAATTTGTAAGCGTTCTTCAAGCGTCAGTCTTTTCATGTTGAAATACCAAACCAAGCTAAACATAAACAACTTCACAACTGGCAAAAGAGCCCCCAGCCAGGGCTGCCAGATAAAATTGTGAAAAAATCGTCAATTTCCTGAGAAAAAATAAAAAAATCGTCTTTTTCTGTTTAAAAAATCGTCAAAAAAATCGAACAATTAAAATTAAGATTTTAAGCGTCGTTTGTTCGATTTTTATTTAACATTTGTTTTGTAAAGCTTTTATTGCTATATTATAATAATATAAGGTTTTTTTTCAAAGTCTTAAGAATAAAAGATACTTTCAATCGAGCCATTTTTTAAAAAATTTCAAATTTATATACCGTTCACCACAGAGGGTATATATACAAGTTGGTTTTTTATAAGTTTGTCATTCCTTTTGTAATTGCTACAATATTAATATTAGGCCCTATAATGTATATCCCCCATATTCATAAAAAATATTTGAGGCTTATAGCAGAATTTTGTATGAAAATTTGTTTAATAAACCTTTTATTAATCAAAAATATTTTTTATGAAGATGGGGGTTTATGTTTATTCTGAGTCTTTATGAATAGCAAAGTTGGTTTAACGATGTCAATCTAATCACGTGTTTGTTAAAATTTTCGGGATTTTCGAAGACTCGTATATAAAAATTGCTATACATTTATATTAGATATAGTACGGAATAGTGTGCTATTATATTTCAGCCTGATCGGTCAACAAATGCCTAAGATATGAACAAAAAACCACGACTGCCTGTAATTTCTACCCATCTCTAAATCCAAAGCTCTAAATTTGACCTGTAAACTGCTTTAAATCTTCTTATAATTTGTTATTATTTTTTTTTTTTTTACCTGAAATAACATTTCTTCACGAAATTATAGTTTTGGCACCATGGCAAAGGAGGATAAAATTTGGCTTAAAAATTTTTCATATATATCGAGTGTTAAATTTTAAAAATGAGCCAAATCAGTCCATCACTTCACCTGCTCCCCACACGAGTGAACTCTCAAGGTTTTGGTACGAATTTTTACTTAAATTGACTTGACTCAATACTTGGAAGAGAGCAAAAATTTCTAGTATAATTTTATTTACAACAGGAATGAATATAAAAATGTGCTGCCTAATAACAAACATCAAAAGATTTAAAATTGTCTCATTTTGAAGACTGAATAAAATCGTCACTTTTTAGAAAAAAATCAGCAAATCGCCACTTTGCTAATTTCGGAACCAAAAATCGTCAAAATGACGATAAATCGTCAATTCTGGCAGCCCAGCCCCCAGCTAAAAATTGTTGACAACTTAAAGTTGTATACTTTTATAAAAACCACCCTCTATTGTGTAGCGGCATGTTTAGGGTTAAATTGATCATAAAATCTGTCAGTGTAAAATTATTGCATTATCACTAACTTTTGGCTCTATTAAGGCTCTATTTTTTTGCACTACATCATTTTGTCATTTTAATTAAATCTTAAATAAAACTTGAAAATTATTTTAATTTTAACATTTACCATAAAAATCAATATATGATCGTTGTTTTGTCCTATATTTCTTTTTTGTTAATCCTGATATTTATATCCTCTCACATCCTCTTTTTTTTTTTTTTGAATCAAATTCATTTAAAGATGTAAGAAATACTTTATTTTATGGCTTAGAAATTTCAGAAATAAATTTGAGTAATTTTATGAAACACAATTAATAACCCTGCGCTAGAAATTTAAATTTTTTTGGGACAAGCTGGGTACCTGGCTTTATAACATTATCCGGGTACGCTAAGTCCAGTGGCATAACCGTTTTTTTTTTTAGGTTAGCTCTGGCTTTCGAGATATACCGTTATTTCGAAAATGGAGGAGGTTGTACAATATATGTTCGCGTAACTCAAAAACGGTTTAGTTTATGGAACAAACTCAAAACCCCGAAATTCCACAAGAGAAAATATTAAGGACAAAAAATAAGTGACGTCGGTCATACATTATATCACACTAGGGGATATAATGTAAATGATATAAAGTAAATGATGAATAAATGATGGAGATGAAAAATAAAGTGGGGTTGATCATACATTTGACCCATCTAGTGGGATATAATGTATGTATGTAAATGTATTTAACACAGAAAACAACAACATGTTTTGATTTTTATGAGATATGTCGCCTTTAAAATAATGTGGTTCAAAAATTAGGGCATTAAAAGCGATAAATTAAGATGTAATGCAATAAACTTGCATTTCCATTGACTTGGTATAATTTAAAAAAAAAATTGTAATACATTAGCATAATCTCCACAGAAAATATTCTTACAAATTCTTCACTAAATAAAACATTAATCAAAAATAAAATCCGTTTTAATTAAAAATTTGATTAAGTGAATTAAACGTTTAATCAATTAAATTAAACGTTTAATTGATGCCATTAATTTATTTACTGGTGCAAATTTAATTAATTTTTTAATTAACATCACAAATTTTTTAATTGAAATATATTTTAATTTTTTTCTGTGTTTCTGCAAAGAGGCCGAGTAGTTTGTTGTTTAAAAATTCACTTTTTGTGTCAAATTTAATTATTCTGCAAAACAGAAGTTTTGGGTAAAAAAATGTTTTGTGCAAAAGTGATGTTTTTGTGCTAAAGTCTTTATCGATTAAAACGCAAGTTTTTGTTGTGAAAAGTAACTTTATGTTTAAAAAAAAATAATCTTTTGAGTTAAAGGACACCTTTAAAGTAATAATTTCTTTGTAAAAAGTTATACGTAGATTTATGTTTATCCGTAAAACAATTTACATATCGTCACCTAAAATGCAAAAGGGCGTTACAACAAAAAAAAAAATTCAAATCGAGCTTTAATTGATTTTTGTTCGTTTTATTAAGCTGCTATTAAAAATGTCCACTTTATTAAAGAAATTCAAACGCCAACTAACACTTCTGGTTATTGATTTTGTAAAGTTTTTTGCTTCTTTTGTAAAAAAATAAAAATTGTTGTTACGCCGTTTTGCATTTTAGGTGAAAATATACTCATATGGCCTTATTAAACTCTGCAATTTGTCTCATAGTAAAGAACCCATAATTATAATATTAGTTACCAAACATTGTTTTCATTATTCAACAGAAAAATAAAAATGTTTTTCTAATACTAATTGCAGCCATTAGCTCAGATTTCTATTTAATTTTTTTTTTACCAGCGGCTCTAGAACACACATATTTTGACTCAATTACTAACAATTTACAAATTTTTTGTATTGTAAAAATATGCAAAAAAGAAAACAAATTCTAAAAATAATTAAAATAAAACCATAAAACAAACCACAAGCAAAACATTTAATTAAAACCATTAACAACAGAAAGTAAAATAACAAAAACAACGAAATAAAACTAAATATTTAATTGTTGTTCTCTGAATTTTAGTAAAAATTTACTTTCATTCTTTATTTTTTTTTTTACTTGCAGAAAAATAACAATTTTAAAAACCAACTGGTAAATAACTGGAAATAGTAAAAAAACGAGAAAAGTAAAAAAACACAGAGGCCGGAGAGCTGTTCCAGATTAATGGACCTTAAAGTTTTTTGGTTTTTGTTTAAAAAGCTTTGATTAACAAAGATTTTCAATATTAATTTACTTAACAAACATTATTTTTGGAAAAAAAAAATTTAATATTCAAAATGAATATTCAAATGAAATCGCTAAAAATTATGCTGCGATTATGGAGTATAATGCTAGCTGTCAGTTTAATAAGTCTGCAATTAACAGCAGCCTTGGAAATAAAAATCTATACACCAGCAGCAGTATCGGTACCAGCAAAATCAACACCAACACCTGCCTCAGAGTCATCTTCAATAGAGTCTGAGTTGAAAGTTCTACGAATAAAAGCAACATCATCCACGATACAGTTGAGATTACATAATGATGATGATAATGATGCTGATACTGATGACTTTGGAAGTAAAGAAAAAATGTTAGCAACAACTACGAAACAGTTTCCTCAGAGAGGGGATGAAACATTAGAGATGACAAAAACTTTTTCTACCACTAGCTTCCCTACAAGCTCCCACACTTCAACTACTTTGGGCTCTTCTAATGCTCCGGCTACAATAACTAACCAGGCCAAGTTAGAACTAAATGATGAAGAACAACAGGGGAAACGCACAGAAGAAGAAACAACAACAAAACAATATAAAAGCAATGATAAATTAGAAAGAGAGATAAAAAAAGCTGATTCAAAACAGGTCAAAGAAAGTGTTTTGGAACAGCAACAACAGAAGCATAATCAACTGCAGCAACAGTACCAGCACCAGCCAGAACATATAACAACGGAAGTTAACTGGCAAAAGGAAACGGATATGCACAAGCAATCACAGGGAAATGCCAGAAATGCAGAGAAAGATATACAAATTATAACAGCAATAACAACACAAACACATACCCCTTCTTCTGCCACCACTACTAGCAGCATAGCCAGGAATATAGAGCCGCATGATACCACCTTTAGCTCTTTTATTGCTTTTACACACAATGCAAATAATGAGGAAAATGCTGCCGTTGCTTCTACATCCCCTACAGAACAATACACAACGGATCATGTTGAACATCAGGAAATTGTAGGTGTCGATGCTAAACCGGTGGCAGATGATACGACAACCATAACCCTGACCTTAGTCAAGGATAGACAAGCTGAAGACGATTTCAAGCCCGTTATTAAAGATGTCAATGACAAGCTTCTCAAAGAACGTACAATATTCTCCAGTAAAGCTGACATCAGCAATGAAGAATGGAAACAAAATCTGATGCCAAATGAATTGGAATATAATAATCCTTTAATGACCAAATCCTTTAAGCACAATATTAACTGGAGTCCTTATTTACATCCAGCTACACCTGTTTCCGATTTCACGGGGAAACTACTTCAGGAACAGGATGGCGTAATTACTGAAATTGAACAAAAGTTTCGTTTAAATGAATTTGAAAATGTAGATGAGGCCAAAACGACAAAGAATCCGAAATTATCTACACAGAAAACTTCTTTCGAGTTAACACAAACTACAACATTCTCCAAGGACATCCAACCTACCACATCTCACTCGGTTAATCATGAGATTTTTAATATCAATAGAAATCCCACATTTAATCGGCCTCCAGTGGAGTTCATCGAAAGACGAGTTAAGAAAAGTTTTGATTTCCCCATGCATCGGGTGGCTAGTGATGCCCAGCACTTGCAGCAACATTTTGATTTTGCTAATACCAAATTTAGTAGCAACAGCAATGAGCCTCATAACACACAAGCCTCAAACTCGAATACTGGAGACAAAACAAAAGAAAATGCAGCTCCATCCAGACCCCAACCTGAATTTTCTACTACGAAATTTTACAACAGCAAAGAGTTGTACAATGAAATGTTGCTGCATAAAACAAAAATGCAGCAACCGTCTTTACATGCCCCAAATGTACATGAAAAAGATATAGAGGAACTAAACAACAGAGCACCTTCTTTGGCTCTTAACAGTTTTGCGGTATTGCATTCGCCCAAAATAGCCAAACTAGAGGAAATACATGAAATCAAGGAACCACAGCAAAAAAGTTTGGCCATTAAAAAGGTAACAGTAAAAGCTACCAAGCACAAGTATCAAACAGATTTAAAAGAAGAAAACTCAAATACCACCACCACCACAACAACAACAAGTACTAAAAAACCCAATACAACAACAAATCCTACAAAAGGCTTTAGTTCTCCTGCAGCAGTAGAAACAGAAATGCCCTTAACTGCTTTGGTGAAAACGAAAAAATTTCAAAAGGAACTAAAACGAGCCAAACTGTTAATCAAATCAATGATGCCCTTACAAAATGATGCAACAACAGAAACAACATCTATTAGTATCAAGTACAACAATGATAAGCCAACCATCTCAACTCCACCCCTCAAAACACCAACTCCTGTACAAACTAAAGCCACCAGCCACACAGCAGCCAACTTATTACTAACAAGTCCCCTTACACAGGCTACTTCAACCTCTACAACAAGTAGGCCAGCATCTTCGTCACAAACCCCTTCACTATCATCCTCTTCGCCAACTTCTTCTTCGTTACAATTGTTGTCTGGCACATCAACAAATTCACCCAAAACATCTTTACATCCCATTTTGCGGCCACGCATTTTAAGTCGTCTACAAGAGAAAATCAATTCGTTGGAATGTGAATTGCAAAATCTGCCACAAGATTCACATTTATGGCGTGGCAACGAAACGCATGAACTACTATTGCCCATAATGGTGAGTATCATTGTAATTGTATCATATAGATTTTCCATTTATTTTGCAGTTTAATGATAAACCAGTAGCTTCAATTTTTTGTTTTTGTTTTTTACTTCATTCATTTTGTATTTGTTGCATCTTTAAATCTTTTGTTTCTTTTTTTTCATTTCTGTGTTTTACAAGGATTCTTATCAGTTTAATGATCCAGTTTCAGTGAGTGTTAGCTACAGTATAAAGGGTGGTATTATTATATTAAAAATGTTTTAAGCACTTTATGGTAAAGGCCGCATAATTTTAAAAAAGCTGCTCCCAAATGTAAATTTTTACTAAATTTTACTTGATGAACTACTACATAATTTTAGGGAAAGTTTAAGCGTTGATAGCGTTAATAACTGAATTTAAATGCTCCACACAGAAAAAATTAAAAATTTTCTCTAATCCCCAAATTTATACCAAATTCATAATATCAAGCAAACAAGTGTTTGATTTTGCACCTATTACCAAAATGATTATATTGATTACTAAAAATTGTAAAATTGTGAATATCGTTTTTCAATAAAAGAACTTTTAAATTTTATTTAAAAAAATTATCAAAAAACTTTGCCATTTCAAACAATGAGTTAATTTATTTTATTAAATATTGACAATTCCCATTAACAATTCTACAAGCTAAAATTATTTTACCTTAAACGAAAAATCAATTTATATTTTTTGATATTTAATTCATATATTAATTCAAAATTTATTTCAAAACAAATTAATATTAATTAAATCAAAATTATATTTTTTTTAATTTTCTTTCAACTAAAAAAATAATTCATTCAATTATCACATTAATTAAATTTAAATATTTTTTGCATTTCCAACGAGAAACAGCTGAATTGCGCCCCACTTAAAATGTTCAGCATGACAAGTTTTTAGACAATGAAAGCGCAAGATAACAATAGTTTTCATTCAAATACGAAAACCACTTAAGCGTACAAGAAATGTGAAAAGCCATATACGCGTGTATTTCTGACGACATTTTGACGTCATTATAAAACCACAAAGTCCATTGTGCAATAACGTCGAAATTACGTCAGAACCACATGCGCCTGAGGTTTTCACATTCCGTAGACTCTAGGCTAAACAAATATTATGCGACCATAAATGTCATAATCAGTCACTTGTGTTGGGGTTGTCGACAAAGGCATTTTGTTAGAATATTTAACAAAAGTATTTCTTTACACACCAACACTAAATATTTTTTTATAATTACACAGAAAAAAGTGTTTTATCAATTAAAAAAATGGTTTAAAAATTATTTAAATTTAATTAATGCGATAATTGAATCAATTATTTTTTTAGCTGAAAGAAAATTAGAAATTTAATTTTGATTTAATTAACCTTTTAGTTGTTTTGAAATAAATTTTCAATTAAAATTTTAATTAAATAACAAAAAATCTTAATTGACTCTTTTCGTTTAAAATAAAATAATTTAAACATGTAGAATTGTTGTTGGGAATTATCATTATTTATTTAAATAAATTAACACATTGTTTGAAATGGCAACGTGTTGTGATCACTTTTTTAATTAAAATTAAAAATATCATTTATTTAAAATATTTTTAAAATTTTAAAATTTTTAGTAATCAGTGCAAAATCAACAACTTGTTTGCTTGATATTATGAATTTGTAATACATTTGTTGATTGGAGAAATTAAATAATTTTTCTGTGTATATTTTTTTTTAAAACAACAATTAATAAAATTTTATAGTTTTTTAAAATATTTTTTACAAGATTCTATTAAATATTTTTTGTTAACTGCTTTGCTTGTTTTTGATTACTGCTTTTGCAGAACAAATTAATATTTTTAGGGCTTAATTTTTATTTTCAAACCAGCATTTCATTTATTGAATTGTTGAAGTGACAATTGAAAATAAAAAAAGATAACGTTAGAACGTAAAGAGCGACTGACGTGACTTTATAATAATATTTTCAATATATTATAATAAAATTTCACCGGCATATATTTACCAGGTTCTGTTTTCTCAAACCTTTTTTTATTTCAGATTAATATTATAGTTTGTTATTTGCTGTAAATTATTTTGATAAAAAAACGGTCATTTACGGACACGTAAATGTTTTGCTTATCATATCGCTTACGGAAGACGTGAATTTAATATGGCGAGTTCCCACTTTGAAGCAATACATTTTTGGCACAGAAAGCGCTTTATTCAGCGCATATAAATATTGGCGAATGTAACGATCAGCTATGCACACTGAATTTTTTGTTACCGTTATTCCTTAATATGCTCCCTTACAAACCTGCTTCGTGGTAAGGGAATGTCGTGGCTCTTCAAATTTTATATACTTCTTTTAAATTTATTAAAAATTCGTTCACTTACCTTGCTACATCTCTGTATGTCTTATTGCGTAGCGCATAAATGTGTGCTGACTTTTTAAGATGTTATATTAGTGCTGCGCAAAATAAGACAATTTTTATTGGGATCATGATTCGTTATAGTTTAAGCCGAGAGGGGATTTTATATTGGATCTACGTTAAATAAATAACCAATCATCAAAAACTCTGTAGAAGGATCTTAAGTATGAAAACCCCTAAATATAACGGATTTCGATATAGAAGTGTAATTTGTTTTAGCGTTTTATAGTGGTTTTTAGAAAGCTGCTAACGTAAATTCTGGACCGATTATCACAAAATTACATTTGAAGCTAACTGGGAACGGCCTTCTCGAAATTTAACAGTGTAAATTTAAGTCCGGTAAAACTGTGACCTTCCGAATTTTTTAACAGCAGCATTATTTGTTACCGTTTAATTAATACAAAACTGTTTTCCGAAAGTAGGCTTTATATGGGGGCTACGGTACATTATGGGCCGATTTTCACGAAATTTATCACTATGATTTCTATTCACATAGAAATTTGTGCCAAAACTTATAATAATCCGTGTCTGGTGGCAAATTTATATTTTTAAATACGATTATTTCAAAAAGTAATAAACGGTGCGGAGGGAAGGTGGCGCCGTTGGAATTATTGATTGTGCGGATTTGCCAGTCAAGATGTCGCAGTGGTCTAGTGAGCATCGCGCGTTCGGTGTGGAGAAATTTTTTAAGAGTAATGATTCTTACGTCATTGTTCGTCGACAATTTTGTTCAAAGTTCGGTATTCGGCGAATACGTGATGGACCGAGTGTAATTTAAATTCGTTTGTGTGTGCAGAGATTCCGCGCAACTGCTTCGGCCCAGTCGATCTTAAAGGACTCCCGGAAACATTGAACTGGTTGAAAGCAGTTTACGTGAAAATCCGCGACTTTCACTACGGAAAGGAGCAGCCTCACTAGGACTTCCATGAGCGATTATTCATGAAATTTTAAAAAAGGATCTTTTCCATCCTTTTATAATTCATATCGTTCAAGAACTGAAATAAAGTGACTTTGATTTACTCAAAAATTTTTGCCAAACCTGCGAGCTCATCCATCGTACTCTTCACACACGTGGTTTCAACAGGATGGGGCGACTGCACACACACCCAGAGCTTCGATGTATTTGCTTCGGAACTATTTTCCCCAAAAACTGATCAGTCGCTTTGGGGACATCCCATAGCCACCAAGGTCGCACGATCTAGCTCCTATGATTTTTTGTTAGGGCTACCTCAAAGAGAGGGTTTTTAATGCCAATCCCCAAACTCTTGTGGCTTTAAAGGAAAATATTCGTCAAAAAATAAGTTCAATTGAACCCAGTTTACTGTAGCGTGTGGCGAAGAACACAAGGCTCCGTTTTGAACAGTGTGTTCAACTCGACGGAAGACATCTGGATGACGTACTCCTTAAAAAATAAAATATATCGTTCAATGCTCTTAATAAGACTCTGTGTCAATTATTACGTTTTTTATTTAAGTTTGAAAATACAAATCTGCTACCAGACACCCTGTACCACTATTTATGTTTTTTTTTTTTTTTTTTTTTTTTTTTTTTTTTTTTTTTGTAACAACATTATAAATTTTTTTTTCAATTTTAATTCCTAATTCTCATCCTACTGAACCGATTTTTCTGGATTTCAATCCCAAACTACAAGCAGTTTGACAAAAACATTTTTCGTTTCTTTTGAGTTTTTCGAAAGTGGGGGAGATTTCAACAGACGGACAGACAGCAGAACATGGCTATATCGACTCATGGCCAATTTTCAGGATTGACATTGAAACACATTTATGTTTAAAATCATTTTAAATACCAAATTCTCTGCATCACTAAACACTTAAATGAAACTTAATTCACCGATGTGGTACATTTAAATTCAACTTAAGTTTCTATTGGATTATGTTAGCAAGGTCGCCTCAATATCACAACAATACAACAACAACAGGCAAAACAATAACAGCCAACTGTTTTTTGAAACCACCTTGTTGATAACTACACTTTTTTTTAATATTCTTTTTTGTATTTAGTAGTGCTCCAATACTTTTATCTTAATTAAATAAGACTTTTCAAATAAAACTCAAAAAATCAATCGGTATGTAAAGACGATTTAAGTTTATATGAATATTAACATAATATAGATTTAAATACTATCCTGAAAATTGGACATTAGAATACCTTAAAGAGCCACAATATATATACTTTATGTGGTCAGAAGTGAAAAGCAAAAAGTTTCACGTGGAATGATAAACTAAGTATACGCTCGTTCACCACTAGTGGTGATGGAAGATACAAAAACAAACACACAAAAAACGCATTTTAATTTTTATAGTTATAAAAACAAATTTTAAAGATATTTTAAATCCCTTTAACCCTGGATGCTAACTGTTCGTCGAATCGACGAAGCTAATTTACACTTTATCATATAACTTTTCTATGTGTTTTCAAATAACACTGTTTTTTTCAACAACGTTAGCTGATGACGAAAGCTTTAAAAAAATAATAAATTTTAAAACACAAAAATTAGTTAACATTTTTGTAAAATTTTGAGAGAGAGGAAAAACTTTTATTTTTTATGCTTTATTTTATTTTATTTTTTAATGCTTAACTCGTAATTTCTGTTAATTTTTACTTTAAAAATCGTTCCGCTATAATTTTTTTTTTTTTCAATTTGTTTATTTATTTATAATAATTATCAACCTAAACTACAATAACAATAGTATATACTATACAAATGTATCTTCTAATACAAAGTCCCTTAATCGAGCTCTCAAGTATTTTCTTAAATTTATTTGGTTTTAGCATTCATTTAATAATGGCTTTTACTTTTCAACAGATAATTGTTTAGCTAATTTTCTTTTTTATGTAATGAAAAATGTTTTTTTTAAAAAAACATTACCTTGTTATAATTAAATAAAGTCAATGTCAGGTAATAAAAACGGTCGTTCCGCTATAATTTATTTTCTAAAAGTTCGTCGATTCGACGAAGAGTAACCTTAATGTACTTAAATTAAGATTTCCTTTCAGGGCTAAAAAACCTTTTGACTATTTAAATCAATAACATTCTTATGTTAATTATTTTAAAATCAAGAACAGGTGCTTATTTTTCTATATAGTTTTACATTCTATTTCCTAAATCAACAAAACTCATTCTCAATTTTCTGATCAAAAATTTTAGAATAATCATTAATATGCATGTCACATTAATCCTTTCGATTTTATGATCAACACAAAAGCTGTCCCATTTGCTAATATAAAACAAGATAAAGTGAAGAATTTTTTTATTTAAATGGAAAAAAAATTCTATTAAAATTTTGTTTATTTAAATTGGCAAAAAAAAAAATTCCTTTTACCAAACCCCGTAATAAATGTAATAATTTTGTAAACATTTTATTCAATTTATCTACCAAAAAATAGACAAGCAAAAAAAAACTTAAAATTCGATTATGTTGAAATAACAAACACATTCAGTCCCCAAATAATTTCTTGTTATAGAAAATGACAGGAAAAAAATTAAAAAAGGTTTTATGTAAATTTTCTTTTGAATGTAAAGGAAACAAACAGGATGTACACATCCACAAAAAAGGGTATTTCTTAAAAAGTTTTTAAATCTTTTGCAATATTTTCTGAAAAAAAAAACAAATAACCTGGACATAATATCCTGTCTTAGCACTTACACCATGTAAATTCCTTTGTTAGTCAAATAATAATAAAAAACAACAGCTCGATTATTTAAAATTAAAGTTGTTTTTGTCAAAAGGAACAAACAGTGAAATTAAATTTAAATTTCTTATTTTAATAGACAGCAATCCGACCGGAAACCTCTATGGTTATTGCGATACCCTTTTCCGTGTTTTTCTTTTTAATGTGTGCTTAAGTTTTACCTATTTTTCATTCACAATCTTAATAGAGTTTTTCAATAGCCAAAAGTCTAGATTATTCTCTTTTGAAGAAATTTAAATAAAAAACATTTTGCAAAAATAAGGTAAAAGTTTAGTTAAATTTTTATAAGGCTATATGAAAATTTTCTATAATCAGCAAAACATTCTGAAAATAGCAAAAATTATTTATATTACAGATATTTAACGAATAATTATAAAATATTAGAATAATCATTAATATGCATGCCACATTTTTTTCCTATCATTTTCTATAACAAGAAATTATTTGGGGACTGAATGTGTTTGTTATTTCAACAAAATCGAATTTTTAGTTTTTTTTTTGCTTGTGTATTTTTGGTAGATAAATTGAATAAAATGTTTACAAAATTATTACATTTATTACGGGGTTTGGTAAAAGAGAATTTTTTTTTTTTTGCCAATTTAAATAAACAAAATTTTAATAGAACTTTTTTTTCCATTTAAATAAAAAAATTCCTCACTTAATCTTGTTTTATATTAGCAAATGGGACAACTTTTGTTATGATCATAAAATCGAAAAGGATTAATGTGACATGCATATTAATGATTATTCTAAAATTTTATAATTATTCGTTGAATATCTCTAATATAAATAATTTTTGCTATTTTCAGGATGTGACATTTCGAAAAATTTTATATTAAAAGCGTTTTTAACAAAATGTCCTGTAAGCTGCAAAGTTTGACAAAATTTTTGATAGAAAACAAATTTCGATACAATTGTCTATTGTTAATAGCATATTTCGAAGAAATATCCTTCAACTTTCCAAAAAAAATTTAGCATATAAAATTTCCAAAGAACCTAAAAACACAAAATTTGGGCGGACTCTTAAAAAAAAAAAAAAATTATAATTTCCTATAAAAACCTCATTTTGACCAAATTATTTTATTAATTATGTTTTTATTACTTCGACCTTTTTCTATTAAATATTATTATTATATTCTTATATATTTGTTAAGCTTTAGGTCTTTTTTTTTAATAAATTAATTAAAATATTTATATATATATGTCCTTTATTTAATTAAATATAATATAAATACAAATTGAAGCATAAAATACTTAAATAAAATGTTCACGAAGAACATAGGGCGTCAACAAATTCTCTCCATCTATTTCGATCTCTGGCAAGTAGCTTAATTTCGTTCCATGTTTTTTGAGCTGATTCGTGTTCATTTCGTATGCACCGGATCCATGCATTACGTGGTCGGCCTCTATGTCGTTGACCTTGAGGGTTCCACTCTAGTGCAGCTCTGGCAATATCATTTGCTGGTCGCCTGAGAATATAGCCGATCCATGTCCATTTACGTTTCTTAATATAAAATTCAATAGGACAACAATCTGCCAGATTCCAAAGGGCTTCATTTGATACCCAATTTGGCCAGTATATACGTAAAATCTGTCTCAGACACCGATTCACGAAAGTTTTTATTTTCTTCATGGCCAGTTTTGTAAGGCTCCATGTAGTGCAACCATACAGCAGCACAGATTTTACGCTACAGTTGAATATACGTAACTTAGTTTTTTGGGATATGTTGTTAGCGCGCCAAATTTTGTGCAGTTTGAGGAACGCAACACGGGCCTTGTTGATTCGGTCACCAATGTCGGCTACAGAGCCACCGTCTTTTGCGATTTTCCAACCGAGATAGTTGAAAGATTCTACATCTTCCATAACGGTACCATCAACAATAAGGGGCGATGAAATATTGGTACCGATACGCATCAGCTTTGATTTTTTTAAGTTAATTCTCAATCCTACTTGTTTGTTATTTATCAATATTTCAATTTCCATTTGAAATCTTCTTCAGAAATTTGTTTTTGTAATTTATATAGGTATATAATATATATAATATAAAAATTGTTTTTGACAATTAAGGGAAAAATAAATTTAAAATATCAATTAACAAACTTAAAATAAAAAAAGGAAACCAATCAATGCCCTGCTGATAACTTTTTTTCTTTAGCTTTATAATTGTTGGATGTCAAAATTTTGTTTATTATCTTTGTCTCTGTTTTGATTTGTTTCGGTTTTTGACATTGTCCAATGATTTTACAAAAACAAATTGTTTGTGGTTTTTGTACGAATTGTACTTATTATACTACCGAGAATACCTGGAATGAATTCGCCTTGAAACCAATCAAATTTTTAAAAAATATTCAAAACCCAAGGCGAATTTATTACAGGTGATCCTAAAAGCCCTGCTGGTAACTTTTTTTCTTTAGCTTTATAATTGTTGGATGTCAAAATTTTGTTTATTATCTTTGTTTCTGTTTTGATTTGTTTCGGTTTTTGACATTGTACAATGATTTTACAAAAACAAATTGCTTGTGGTTTTTGTACGAGTTGTACTTGTTGTACTACCGAGATTACCTGGAATGAATTCGCCTTGTCAAAACCTAAAACCTATTTTAATTTCACTTTCCGTCAATCTATTTATTTTTATTTAATATATGTATATTTTCAATTTGAGCTATGCCATTTTAACTAAATGTTAAAAATAATCACAGACAACTGCTGAGCTAAGCCCTCAGTATCTTTTTTTAAAATTAATCATTTTCTCAAATGGAACATTTTTAATCTCTAGCATTTCTAACATATATCTACGTTTCTTAAAATTTTCTGGGTTCAAAATAGATGTGTTATTAAAATCAGGATAATGATTAAAATTCCTAGAACGTGTTTGTAATGCCGTTCCATGGGCCGAATTATAATTCACATATTTTTGGTCATGTTTATTTCCTTCTAATCTAGTTTTCAGTTTTGTCCCAGTTGTTCCTACATATATTTTACTACATTGCTCATTATCAATACCACTACAATGAATTTTATAAACTATATTAGACATTTCCGACTTTTGTAATCTATCATTAGTTTTTGTTAATAATCTCCCAACATTGTTATGCACTTTATGTGCCATTCTGAATTTCATTTTACCATATACATATATTCGAGTTTTCTATTCTTTCCGACAACCCAGGTACATAAGTTAATGTTTTATAAATAAAATTTTGTTTCCAAAATTTCATCAATATGACGAGATCTTCTTTGTTTCGTCTTACCAATTTGCAAATAAGTTCACAGAAAAAAGTGTTTTATAAATTAAAAAAATGGTAAAAAAAAGTATTTAGATTTAATTAATGTGATAATTGAATCAATTATTTTTTTAGTTGATAGAAAATTAAAAAATAAATTTGTATTAATTAACATTTTAGTTGTATTGAAATAAATTTTCAATTAAAATTTTAATTAAATAACAAAAAATTATAATTGACTTTTTTTGTTTAAAATAAAATGATTTTAACAAGTAGAACTGTTGTTGGGAATTGTCAATATTTATTTAAATAAATTAACACATTGTTTGAAATGGCAAAGTTTTTTGATCACGTTTTTAATTAAAATTAAAAATATCATTTATTGAAAATATTTTTTCAAAATTTTAAAATTTTTGTAATAAATATAATCATTTTGGTAATAGGTGCAAAATCAACAACATGTTTGCTTGATATTATTAATTTGGAATAAATTTGGTGATTGGAGAAATTTAATAATTTTTTCTGTGTTTGTTAGGAAAACTATTATTATTCAAAATATTTCCAATAATTTTCTTATTTTTCATATGGAATCTATTATAACTAATTGTTAACATCCTATCTATTAGAATCCTAGCTGTGTTAATGGTGATTCTCTTTGGTTGTTTTGAATAATAATTTTAAATTCTATGCTATGAAGTTGGTTTTTGATACCAATTTATCAATAACACTGCGGAACAAAATTGAACTTTTTTTGTGCGGCCGGGAACTTTGTGTAATTTTTTTTTTAATAATTTGAGGTCGCTGATTCCAAATCTAACCTTCATTTTTCTCTATCAGCTCCAGTTTTAGAGATATACCGTTATGTCCAAAATTAAGGTACTTTCAGCACATTGAAATAACATGAAAATGGTGCATCATATTCCCTTAAGAAAAAAAAACCGAAATTCGCTAACAATATTATCTTTAAGACGTACTAACATTGTTTTAAATTTGGCCAGTAATTTCAGAGATATTGTTGAAGTTTTTAAAAAACAAATAAAAATTTAAGAAAAATAAATTTTTTTGTTCTTTAAAAATTCATAAAAAATAAATGTGCAACAAAAGTCACAGTTTGGGTCTAAAAGCATTTAGTTCAACATATTTCGAATGAAATGAGCTTTATTTCATTGCAATCGGTGCACAACTTTTGATTGTGTTTTTTTTTTCTTAAATTTTTATTACTGGCCAAATGTAAAACAATGTTAGTACGTCTTAAACATAATATTGTTAGCGAATTTCGGTTTTTTTTCTTAAGGGAATATGATGCACCATTTTAATGTTATTTCAATATATGTGCTGAAAGTACCTTAATTTTGGACATAACGGTATATCTCTAAAACTGGAGCTGATAGAGAAAAATTAAGGTTAGATTTGGAATCAGCGACCTCAAATTAGTAAAAAAATTACACAAAGTTCCAGGCCGCAAAATGGCTGTTCCGCAGTGTAATCTATTTCCTTTCCTTATCACCAATGTATATAAATTGAATAATTTAATTCCCTTTCAATAGTGAACTTAATATTCAGATCAAATGAATTAAACGTTGATAATAGGATATATATTTCATTCTCATTAACTATAACCAAAAAGTCATCTACATATTTTATTATTATTTTCGGTTTAATTGTCAATTTTTCTAAACATGTATCTAATAATTTCTCTATCACAATATCAGCAACTATTTGAGATGCTGGAGAACCCATAATTAGCCCCTTTTTATGTGCATATATTTTCCTATCCAATTAAAAATATCTATTACACTGGAGAACAGTACTTTCGCGGCCTGCAACTCTATAGCACTAATTTGAGGTCGCTGATTTCAAATCTAGTCTCCATTTTTCTCTTTCAGCTTGACTTTTAGAGACGTACCGTTATGTCCAAAATGAAGGCACGTTCACTACATATATTGGAATAACTTGAAAACGGTTCACAATATTTAGTTAAAAAAAAATTCCGAAATTCGGCAACAATATTATCTTTAAGCCGTGCTTAAATTGTTTTTAAATTTGCCAAGGAGTCTTAGAGATATCATTTAAGTTTTGAAAAAAATAACAGTTTAAAAAAAATTTAATTTTTTGCTTTTTAAAAATTCATAAAAAATTAATATGCGAGAAAACTCACTTTGTCTTAAAACCTTTAGTTGAACAGATTTCGAATGACATGAGCTTTATTTTACTGCAATCGGTGCACAACTTTTGATTTTGTTCGCAATATAAAGTTCCAGTCAGCACAAAAAAAAAATTCAATTTTGTCCCAACACTCACATTAAAAAGAGTTTTTTTTTATGGAAATCGCGATTTTTATGAATTCAGTTTTATCAGTAAATTCTGAACTAATCAGTAAATTGTAAATAAATTGTGCACCGATTACAATGAAATAAAGCTCATTTCATTCGAAATCTGTTTAAATCTGCCCACAGGCACGCCTACTTCTCATAACCCAATTATTAAATAAAATCAAAATTTTAAAAAAATTTTCCTCCGATTGTACTTCAGTTTGAAAAACATAAAAATATATCTAATTCAACTTGATTTTTTTTTAAGAAAAGAATAGAAAAAAGAAAGAGAACAAAAAAAGGTCATGAGGAAGACTCACTTCTAGTGTTCAAATCACTTTCATTTTAACTTTCAGACTCTTGTTATTATAACACTAGTTTGCAAAAAACGGAAAATTTTCGAGCCCTTAAATAATACGGAAAAAATTAAAAATTGTCTCTAATCACCAAATTTATAGAATCAATCAAAAAATTTATTAATTTTGCACCTTTTACGAAAATAATTATATTGATTATTAAAAATTGTAAAAATTTAAGAATGTGATTTTTTTCAATAAATAATATTTATAATTTTAATTAAAAGACTGATCAAAATACTTTGACATTTCAAACAATGTGCTAATTAATTTAATTCATTAAAGCTCTCTTTGACAATTCTTAACACAAATTCTACAAGTTTTAATTATTTGGTTTTAAGCGAAAAAATCAGTTAAGATTTTTTTGTTATATGATTAATATTTTAATTAAAAATTGATTTCAAAACAACTTAAATGTTAATTAAGGCTCTTAATTGTGTAAAACGCAACGCAACACCAAAAATTATATGGAAAGCAAAAACAAAGTCAAAAATATTTTATAATTTTGTTGTTGCTTTCTTCAGAAATTCATATTGAATTTTTAAATTTTGTTGCTGCTTTCTACAGAATTTCATACTGCGTTAAAAAATTTTCAACGCCACAAGATATGCAGCTTTTGAAATTTTAAAATTCAATATGAATTTCTGTAGAAAGCAACAACAAAATTATGAAATATTTTTGATCACAATTATATTTTTAATAATTATTTTTTTTGAAGTAAAAAAAATTATTTATTTAAAACTACAGAAAATTTTTTCTGTAAAAAGATGTGGACTAAGAGTGCTGAGTGCTTAAACCAAGTCCGTTTTGAAAATTTTTTTTATCGGCACAGTTTTTATTTTATGGGCATGATAATTAAGTGCCTGATTCAAGGTAATTAAGGTTCACAATAACTTTATTAAAGATTTGTCCGATCTGGATAGTGTTACCAGCAAATGATTTGGAATAAAATGCTCTTTAAGTCACCTCAACAAGAGTTTTTTAATTTTTTCAACAGTTCCGGAGATATTCAGAAATTTGTGGCGGTAAATTTTTTTTTAATAAAATGTAAGCAAAGATAAATTCACTGTTTATTGTTGTGAATTTGTTGAAGCTTTGATATTGTTACATGTAAGACCTGAGTGTTTAAAATTCTCATTCGCTTTATAGTCTTATTTGTATAATATTTTTAGCTTTTCTAAAGGCTTTGGAAACAGTTTCCCGAAGAGCTGGCCTAAGCAACCAGCGAAATGCGCATAGAAACTAGCTTTCCTACAACAATAAATTTAATTGTTTTTATCAAAAATAAAAATTTGGGACGTGCTTAGTCATTAATAAATGAATTATAATTAATACATTTTTTATTCCCGAAAATAATTTTTGATAAAAATTATTGTTGTTTTTTAAATTAAGAAATACGATTTAAAGGAAGAAATTTCAAAATTTTATAATGAAGCATAAAGCTAAGTATATTACGAATAAATAAGCCATGCTCTATAAAAATCGTTGTACAAATCTTGACTTTATTCGGATTTAAATGCAGGTATATAGCAAATATATGTGCAATTTATTACAAAACATTGCGTTTTATTTTAAGCACTTAACTACAATAATAAAAAGAATAATCATTTGCCCAGCGATTGCATTTTCATTCGCAATATACCTGGCTTTCTGATTAATTTTAAAAGTGTCCTTATAATTTTTTTATAAATTTTTGAAAACAGAAAATAACATTAATCTTGCATTTAAAAAAAATTTAACGCCACTAATTTCTGTCTATATCCGAAACTGTTTAAGCGACAACTAGAAACAATTTAGCACCAAAATGTTCGGTAGTTTTTATTTCAATACCAATATTTATATGAAAGATTTGACTGTCACTAAAAGCTATTTTCTGGAGCAGTATTTGATTTGAAGCGATGGTAAAATATGCCATTTTCTTTTTCAATAAAATAAGTTTCTACCAAATTTAATCTATATACTACCATAATAAAATGGGCACATAGACTCTATTCCTTAGGGCCATTATTACAACTTACAAATAGTTATTTTTAGGATGCTATCTGACAGATAAATAGTTTTTGGTTATTACAAGTTAACAGTAACCTAAAAAGTGACTGATAAGCTAACATCAGGTTTGTCCTCATGGTAACTTTACAAGTGAACTTTAAGAACTTGAAGATGCCATATTTTCTGCTGAAGATATGGTAACTTCAATGACAGTTTTATGTCATATTAAATTATTTAAGTCGTTGCCACTACGTATTTTAAACAACCAAAAGTAGTCGGTATATACTGCAATGTTGCCACATTATATAAATTACATTCTTTATTTTATCGGACAGTTGTAATAATGGAAAAAACTTATTGGTCACTTTATCGTTCAAGATAGCTATTGTTCACGTTAACTATCAGCAACTTTATCATTAGGTTGTAATAATGGCCCTTAAAGAAGCTTATCTGGGCGCTATGTGAAATTATGAACCGCATCTAACCATTTTCAATTTTAACAAACGCATAATACCTCCTTCACTATTGTGGTGTGGTTATAAACAGTTTCACATGGAATAACATACTTGGTATACGCTCAAACACCACTATTGGTGAAATGTATAAAAAGCAAACTTCGACAAAATTTTCTTATAGGAAATGATATTTTAACGATATTTTCTAGAAATAGCCAATTTTAGCAACATTTCTTAAAAACCCAAATTTCTTGTCACTAGCAATTTTTGCCAAAATTGCATTAAAAAATAAATTTCATATTAACTGCAAATTTCGACTGTATTTCAAAAATAAAAAAGCAAATTTGGAGGTAATTTGGAAGGAATTACTGGAATGAGGAAATTTTCATATAAAGCGTTATCCATTTCGAGGTTCCCTACTTTTTTTTAAAGAAAAAACCACAAAAAATTAAAATTTAATGGGGAATGTTTATTATCATTTGAAAGAACATTCTTTGGCATTTATTTTTTGAAGACTATGTATGTCAAATGTTGGCCGTTGCTACGTCGCATATGGTCCATCCCATGAGTCCAATTTTCGATGACTCGTTCGAGCATTTTACTGGTAACTGGCGAATGACACGCGTGATGCTTTTCTCCAAGGCCTGCATCGAAGCGGGTTTGTCCGCATAAACTTTAGACTTTACATATCCCCACAGGAAAAAGTCTAACGGTGTGACATCACACGATCTTGGTGGCCAATCGACCGGCCCAAAGCGTGAAATTATGTGCTCACCGAAGTGTTCTCTCAATAAATCCATTGATTGATGCGATGTATGGATAGTGTCGCCGAGATCACGAGCTTCCATTTCTAGCATCAAATAGTCGGTTATCATTGCACGTTAACGTCGCCATTGACGGTTACGTTCGCACCGGCATAATTTTTAAAGACATATGGACCGATGATTCCACTGTCCCACAAACCACACCAAACGGTGGTTTTTTCTGGATGAAGTGGCAGTTCTTGAATCTCTTCAGGTTGCTCTTCGTTCCAAATGCGGCAATTTTGTTTGTTTACATATCCATTGAGCTAGAAAAGGGACTCATCGCTGAACGAAATTTGCCTCCAAAACGTCGGATCTTCTTGGAACTTTTAAAGAGCCCATAGAGCGAAGCGATGTCGCTTGGGAAGGTCGAGCGGCTTCAGTTGAAGCACAAGCTTTTTTTTGTACGCTTTCAATTTAAGATCTCGACGTAAAATGCGCCAAGTCGTTCCATACGTCAGTCCGAGTTGCTGCGAACGGCGCCGAATCGACTCTTCACGGTCCTCGTGTACACTCTCAGCTACGCCCGCTATATTTTCTTCACAGCGTGCTGGACGTGGCCTATTCGGTCAAATATTATCGAATAATGAATGCTGGGTCTCAAAATAGGTGATGGTGTTGCGAATAGTACGCTCAGTTGAACGATTTGTGAACGTTGTTCAGGCGTAAGTCCTTCCATTATGAAATGCCAAACAATACTAAACAAAAATAACATGACAGCATGACACGACTCACACGTGATCTGTAAAAAAAAGGCTCTTGAAAAAAAATCTTTACTTGAATCACCCATATATTTAATTTTTCTTTAAAAAACAACGCTAGGTGGGATTTAAAAAAACAACATATCGCACTTGTTCCTCTTAAAGGGGCTAACTCAAAATTTTTAAATTTTCAGTAGAGACAAAAAACGGTTTTTTTTATATGTACTCTTATATCAGAAAGGGGTATACAATTTTTTTATTTTTTTTTTTTTTTTTTTTTTGACAAAATACTCGTACTAGAGAAAATCATGTAAGATTTTTACATTGGGTAGATATGGCCACTGTACATCGATTTCTTGCATAAAGTCAAAATTGAAAATTTTGAGTTGACTCTCTTTAGAGAAACCAGTGCGATATGTTCATATCAATTGCAGGCTTCGAACAAATTTAAAAAAAAAATGTAAGTTCGACAATTTTCACATAATTTAAAAATTTTCACGAAATTTGCCATATATTAAAAAGAAGAAATTTCCTATAAATATCAAATTCAACTTCATATTCTACAAATTGCAAATTTCAATTAAATTTCTTAAAGATAGAATGTTTCGACAAAATTTCCTTTAGAATAGGAAATTTTTACAAAATTCCCTGTACATTTTTTCGAAAAGCAAATTTTTGCAAAATATGAAAATACAAATTTAGAAAAACCTCCTATTAAATAGCAAGATTTTCGTAGGTTTATTTAAAACTTCTTTTAATGTTAGATTCCTCGCAAAATATTTTCTACAAAATACATTTTTTGACAATATTTCTTATTTTTTTATTTTAATTTTATCATCCTGCCATTTCCTCTTCATGTACACTATGTATACACAGATAAAAAAAACTATATAAAAAGAGTTTTCTCTTTTCTGTTACAACTATTATTTGGTTATACATTTTTCAAGCAACACTTTTGTCTTAAGTTTTGTTACTTTTACCATGTTTAGTCCTTTCCTGAATTTTTACACTTCCATTAACAGTGTTAACAGAGGAAAACAAAGCAACAAGAACAAGAACAGGAAATGCTTTAACATGTTATCATCAGTATCCGGTTCCTTTTAGCCAGGGGGTTTAAAAACAAGAACAATACTCTTGTAAAATTTATCTCTCAAACTCTTTGCTTGTGTTCAAATGTGTGCAAATGTATCTTGGGTACCTTTTTGTTTCGTTTTGTTTGTATGTTGTTCTTAAGTTTGACTTGGTGTCCTGAAAATGTTAGTTTATTTTCCTTTTGTTAAGGTCTGAACATCCTTTACTTTCTATTTAAATATGGGTCTTCTCAACATGGTGTCTAATAAAATTATAGAAAAACAAACAACAACTAAAAAGAGTTAAAGTTAAATGTTGTTACTTTATAGTTAAAGCTATTAAGAGAATTTAAATATTTGCTATTTTAATAATATTAAAAAATTTTATGGAATCATAAATTTTTTTTTAATTCTAAACAAGTTTTTATAAAATTAAAACAGATTACATGAGATTTTAAGCTAAATTTTCATTTTTAATTTAATTTAGTTGGAAAAATATTAAAAATATACAATTTTTTTATGAAATTTGCATTTATGATTTTAATTCAATTATTGTCATATACATAAATATAATTTTTTACACTTCACCAATTTTCGAAATAGTTTTAAAAAATTATTTAAAATTGCAATCATTTTAAAATCTCTTTATTAAATTTTCTTGCCTTAACACCACAACATATATGGATTTTATTTTCAAAAAATAAGAATAAATTGTCAATTAAGCAAATTGGTTGTGTAGTTGTTTTGAAATCAAATATTTAAGCCGCAAATAGAAGCAGCAATAGCAAATGACAACAAATTTAGTTGGCTCAATAACAATTCTTTTAACTTCAAAGCTGACAAACATAAATATAATTTTGCCAACACCGCTTTATAACGTAGTAATTGAATTGCGCTCTGTAATTGTGGCCAAATTTTGTTTGACAGTTTTTTAAATACAGCAAAGTTTCATGAAATTATAGCTGTTAGGAAAAAATAACTTAATTTTCCATAGGTAGAAAATTTTCTGCTAAATTTCCTATTGATTGTAAATTTTCCTAAATTAGGAAATTTTCACAATTTTTTTTTTCTAAATTACAAATGCTTGAGCAACATTTTCATAAATTCTTCGTAAAAAAATATGTAAAATTTGCAGAAAATTTCTTTTGTAATCAGTAAATTTGTTCAAAAATTTCCTATATATATTGTAAATACAAATACACAAAACCATACATAAGAATTTTAAATATCGATGCCTTACTTTCTCAACCTTGTATCTTGAAAAAATACGGTTTTGACTTTTTCATATAAAACGACTAGCGGGCCCGTTGCCTGCTTCGCACGGCAAAACAAAATAAGAAAAGAAACACACTTGTTTTTAATAAAGTTGGTTTTGTTCCCTATTATTCAACTTTTAATTCTAGTTTCTTACAATCTTAGACTATGTATCACTTAAACTATCTTAGAGCTCTTTCGTAGACAACATTTTTGGTTTTGCCATGAGTTGTTGTGTAGATACAGAGAACTGAAGGCTTGCCAACACGTGAGCATGAAACATATAACTGGCCGTGTGAAAAGCAAGGATATTCTAAATCAATTCCGCACAATTCCAACGATTGCCCTTGCGCTTTATTTATTGTAATAGCAAATGCAAGACGTATTGGAAACTGAAGTCTTTTGAATTCAAAAGGTAAATCTGATGGAATTTGTGGAATCAAAACATCTTCACCTTTAAACTTCCCCTTTAAAATTGTTGCTTCGATCAAATTGTTCATGACCTTCTAAGCCAGCAATAGTCAATGATTGGCCTTGTGCTTTGTTGATGGTAATAGCAAAGGCAAGACGCAAAGGGAATTGGAGCCGCTTGAATTCAAATGGTAAATCGTTGGAATCGGTCATGCCGTTCTCCAGTTATGCGCTTAATAGAAAAAGTGGGCGTAAAAGTAGGCGTGGTAAATTTTTCTTTCGATGAAAACTTAAAGTTGATTAATACGAACATTTAAAAGAAAAATTAGTCAACTCGATGGAGCCGTTTTCTGATTTTAGGTAAATCGAAAAAAGTGGGCGTAAAAGTGGGGGTTTTCCGTAAAAACCTAAGTTGGACCATGGCGATCATTTTAAAGAAAAAATCGTTCAAATCGGTCAAGCCGTTCTCAAGTTATGGATTTTGCCACGCCCCTCCGCCCCCAGACCGAAAATTTCAACCAAACTTCATATAAAACATATATGGGCCACTGCCTGCGTAGTGTATAAGTTTGGTTGAAATCGCACGACGCGTTTATGATTAGTTCGGCGTCGTACATATACGGACTTATTTTTATATATATAGATATATAGATTGATGTTTTTGTGTTCTATTAATGAAACAACTTATTATTTCAATAATTTATTAGTATTTACAGAATTGAGACAAAGTTATTGCAGTAATAGAACACAAAAATATCAATCGTTTTATATGAAAAAGTCAAAACCGTATTTTTTTAAGATACGAGGTTGAGAAAGTAAGGCATCGGTATATAAAATTTGCGCAAAATTTCCTATGAAAATACCAAATTTGGTCAACAATTACCTATAAAAATAGTAAATTCGCCCATATTAAAAAAAAACAAATTAACTTGCACAAAATATATTAAAACAGCAAATTTGCAAATATCCCAGCAAAAACTTACATTGAAAAGTAATGAGTTAAAAAGCTAATATAACTACTCTTCACCACTTCTAAATTGGCATTTTAACTCATTATTTTAACACGGTGGAGTCATTGGAGGCAAGTACTTACCACCCTCGCTTACAAAAATCGAGTAAAATAAGTCATTACCATATTCGCTTACAAATAAAGAGTTAAATAAGACATTAACACGATTGCTTACAAATAGAAACTTCATATTGTTATCAACAAAACTGAGTTTGTCAAACAAATTATGTCTTTAATTTAATTTGCTTTCTAGTGCAAAATTTTACTATCCTGCATTAAGGACACATTCATACCCAATAAACCAGAGAACGATATGATTGCAAAAACGATATGATATTTTCATGGAAAAACGATATTATAAGGAAATGTACAATTTAAATACTATCGTTTATGATACAAGATGGATATCATATCCCTGCGGGAAATTTGTGTCAATTGCTCTTGAAGCACTTATCCAGTGACCAGTGAACAACATTTTATAATTAAAAGGAACGAATTATGATAGGTGAAAACAAGACATATCACTTAACTGGTGATAATGTGTTTGAAGTATAGTTAGTCCAGAGAAAAGGTAATTGGCACGAAATTATTCATGTGACTGGATTTTGTGCGGGCACTGGCTGATTCTCTCTAGTTATATTACCTTATTGAAGAGGATCTATCATACTGACATGGCTCATTTGGGACAATAGCTGCGAAAGGCATTATTTAAACCGAAATTGGAAGGCTATCTCAGTGACCTGTTACAATGTGTCAAAAAGGTGCCAATTAACCCCCTCGTAGGACATCGCCATGTTAAAGTGACCTGTCACGTGACAAGTTTAGTGTTAGTTCCCTTTCCCGTAGGGATATTATAATTTATATCACCTAGACGATATCGTTATAATATCGTTTGGTTGATTGATTAGTGTAGTTTTTATTTTTAAATTTTAATTTTAAAATACATATCAAAATCAACTAAGTATTTAAATTTTTCATATTTGAATTCTTATTCATTTATAAAAAATAAAAATAAACTATTTGTAAGGACAAATTTGTATTTAAAATCAATTTGTATTAGATTTGAATAAATAAAACCTTAAATTAATTTTATTATGAATTAATTATAAATTTCGCAAATCAACTCATTAACAAGTGCTTATGTGTCAGATTATATGACAACCATTACTTAACTACTTCTATGTAATGCAGATGGTATGAAGTAGTCATTGAAAAGTAAGTTGTTCAGTAATTTCAAGTCATTACCTAGTTTTTGCTGGGATTACCTTAAAAAGTAAAATGGCTCAAAAGTTTCTTATAAAAACAGAAAAAATAAATCTGAAACTGGCGCAAAATTTCTTATTAAGGTAATCACTTGCCATATGTCGAATATGTGAAATATGTCTTATTAAAATTTAAATTTGAACAAGATGGTGTAAAAAATTGCAAATTTGCGCACCATTTCTTACAAAAACAGCAACTTTTCTTAAAAATTAATTGTAAAAATAGTAAACTTGTTAAAATTTTTTATGAAAAATAAAATTTGTGCAAAAATTTATATACAATTTGCGCGAAATTTCCTAGAATGATAATAAATTTGTGCAAACTTTGCTAAAAAAAAAAAAATAATATTACCAAATTTGCCCGAATATTTTTTAAAAATATATATGTATAAAATTTGGGCAAATTTTCCATAAAAATAGCTAAATTTAAAAATGTTAGTATTGTGGTTATTTTATTGAACTATTAATAGTTTTTAATCCAAATTTCGTTATTTTGATCAGGCTTAAGTTCATTGAATTTAATTTTCATTAAATTATATTTATGAAGAAAGGAATTTTACAACACTACATGAATTAACATTTATTGATAATTTTTCATTCTTGACTTAGCTGGCAATCGAACTCAGGTTTTCACGAACAGGGTGCGCTGACTAGTTTTGATTCGATTGTTACCACACAGTCTCTTCAGAGGGGTTTGCCGTTTAGCATTCACCGCCATTAACGACGGATGACGTCAATAGTCAAAAGGTCAACAAGAAAAAGAAAGACAAAAACATTAAAAACAAAAAAATGTACTATGGACTCCAAGAAGAATTCTTGACAACAAGTATGAAAAAACAGAAGTAGGAAGAACATGTAAATCAATTAAAATAGATAATCATTCATTCAAAAAGCAAATTTCGATCTACCAAAGTGAAATACCATTTGGTTTAAGGATTGAGGTTTGACTATTGACGTCGCCCGGCCTCAATAGCCGAGTTAGTAAAACGGCAAACCCCACTGACGAGATTGTGTGGTTACAATTGAAACTAGTCTGGGCAACCTGTCCGTGAACGCCTGGGTTCAAATCTTAGCGCAGTCAAGAATGAAAAATTATCAATAAAAAAAAAATTTTAATTAATTTCATGTTGTAAAATTCCTGTCTTCATAAAAATAATTTAATGAAAATTAAATTCAATGAACTTAAGCCTAATTAAAAATATCTAAATTTGGATTAAAAACCATTAACAGTTCAATAAAATAACCACAATATTAATTATTGTTAACAGCTAAGGCACGAGCTATGTTTAAATTTGTCCTTCAAGTTGTGCTGAAAAAGGTCAACAAGAAAAAAGAAAGACAAAAACATCAAAAAACAAAAATGTACTTTGGACTTCAAGAAGAATTCTTGACAAAAAGTACGAAAAAACAGAAGTTAGGAAGAACATGTAAATCAATTCAAATAGATAATCATTCATTCAAAAAGCAAATTTCGATCTACCAAAGTGAAATACCATTTGGTTTAAGGAGTGATGTTTGACTATTGACGTCGCCCGGCCTCAATAGCCGAGTGAGTAAAACGGCAAACCCCACTGACGAGATTGTGTGGTTACAATCGAAACTAGTCTGGGCAACCTGTTCATTTAATTTTGTAAAATTATTTTCTTCATAAAATAATTTAATGAAAATTAAATTCAATGGGTTTAAGTGTGATCAAAATACCGAAATTAAAATTAAAAAATTGTAAAATTTTTGCAACCTTTCCCATAAAAAAAGCGTATATTTTTATTATCTAAAAATAGGAAAAAGGCTAACAATTTCTTATCAAAATAGCAAATTTCCATCAATATTTTATAAAATTTACATGTACAAATTGCCCATTTCAGAGAAATTTTTATCGGAAAAATATATAAAAGCAATATATTGTATAAAATTGCAAATTTACGCAAAGTTTTCTGTAAAAAAAAACAAATTTGCTTAAAGTTTTCCACAAACTTGCACAAAATTTTCTACAAAAATAGCGAATTTGCCCGTAAAAGATTTCTTAAAATAATATACTTAATTTGCGCAAAAATTCGTATAAAAATGGTAAATTTGTGCAATATTTTCTATTTACATAAAATTATCAAGTTTGTCTAAACATTTCCTACAAAATATATAAAATTTGCGCAAAGTTTTCTATAAAAATATAATAATAACACAAAATTGTTTATAAGAATTTTAAATTTGCCCAACATTTCCTATAAAATTAGCAAAGTTGCTGAAAAAATACCTATAAAAATAGCAAGCTTGCTCAAAAGTTCTTAAAAAAAAAATAGGAAATTTTCACAAGCATATTTTCTATATTTTTGGAAATTAACACAACAGAACAAAATCTTATCAATGAAAAATTATGTGCTCCCAAAAATATCTTTGCTAGAAAAATTTTCTTTCAAATAAAAATTATTTTTACGAAAAAAAAAAAAACAAAAAGTAAATCTGCTCTTGCCATTTATCAAAGGCTTAGAATATTACCGTTATTTTTTAATCTACAATTTTGCGATTTTCTAATTCATTTTTCTACACTATAGATTTGCAAACCCTACTGGACACCCATAACTTGGTTTGCCAATAACCGCTGGGTACTACGTAATTCCCGAAATTGTACAACAGCCAGTGATGTAAGTGAATTGTGTTTTTACTGTTTTTGTTACATGGCCGAAAGCTTAATTGAGCAAAATATATATAGAGAGCTTAAAAGCTGTAGCTATAGCCCTGCAAATATTAAAAGCAATCATATATTTCTTTAATTGCTAGTTTACTAAAATAGTATTAATATTAAATTTGCTTTCTCATTTTGCACTTAAATGAATTTAAAGTGGTAAAAAATATTTACGAAATTCATACTTAAATTGTGGTTTCATAAGCACAATTCCAGTTAATTTATTTATTTATCTGACCCATTTGTGCTTCGTTAAGATCTCATTGAAAGTTTGTGTGTTGTTTCTCGATGTTTTTAGATTAAAAGGAATTAAAAAAAACAATCTTGTTAAAAAAAGTTTTATAAACAATTATACAAACTAAAAAATATAAAAAAGCAAAACTTAATAACATGATGAACCAAAAATGATTTCTTTTGATTGCTGAAGCGTTGAATGATGTTTTTTTATTAATATTATTTAATTTTGTTTTACATTAACAAATACTTTAGATACTACAAGCATCCCATTTATAGAAATGTATAACAGCAACTTTAGAACTATGGCAGAAGTTCTCAATGTTTTTAAACCCTCCACTAGTGGTGAGGGTATACAAAGTCATTCCGTGTGAACTTTTTGATTATTCATCTTAGCCCCCATAAAGTGTATATATTCTTAGTCCTTGAGTAATTCTAAGTCGATTGGGCCATGTCCGTCTGTCTGTCCGTCTGGTGAAAATACGCACACTTTGGAACAACTCAAAAGAAATGATCAATATTGGTGTCGAATTGCTTCTAGTAATGCTAAGCAGTTTGAAATTGTCATCCAGTAAAATCGGCTCAGTAGGATAAGAGTTATGAATCCGAATGTGGAAACACCTCCCCAAAAAAATTTAAAATTCCTTTTTTACAAAAGCTAATACAAATGGTGGCATAATGCACGGATTGATATAAGATTTTTTATAAATTCTATATGACTAGAAGTCACACTGTCAAATTTCGTATAGATCGGTCCATAATTTACCATATGCTCCATATAAAGTCGATTCTCAGAAAACAGTTCGATGCGCGTAATACCGTAACTAATAACGCTATTGTAATTAAAATTGGTATGTCACTGTTTTATAAGACTTATCACATTGTCAAATTTCGTTAAGTTCGGTTAAAAGTTTACCATAAATCCCATATAAAGGTCGCACCTGAAAAATTATAATTGTCAGTGGAGGGTATCAAAAATTCGGCAAAGCCGCATATAGCACTCTAATTTTTTTTATAAAAATTTAAAAAAAAAGTTTATATTTCGAGGTTTCTGGAGTGGAATTTCTTAACTATGTTTCAAGGAACAAATCTTTGGCGTATCACTATTAGAAATTCATTTTCTGAAAATAGTCGTATTAGTAAACTTTTGTTAAAAAAAAAATTTATAAAAAAATTTTAATAGATAATTTTTTTTATATATGGGCTATTTTTAATTTCAGTGCTTATTTTATGGCGTAATTAGAGAAAAAACATTGATTATTTATTTGCGCGCTAAATAAAAAATGTACCAATTGAACCCACTTTCAATATTATAAATAACTTATTTTATTTAAATTCAAAGACAGACTTATAAAACTTAAAATGGACGGACATAACTAGATCATCATAGAATTTTACAAGGCTGTCCAGACTTGAGAACGTTGGGGCTCCATTACCATGACCTAGGTATAAGTTGCAGCGACAAGGGGGAGGAGGAGTCAACGAAACTTCTGCTCTGTCATTGATCGGCATTAGGAGACTTAAGACTCGAACTCTTTGGTCGAAGAACCTGTCGCTCTGACATTGATTTGAACAGGATACATTTCGTCATTGAATAAACCGGATGGCTGGGTGAGAATGTCAACAACCAGGTAACATAAGACCCTTGGCAGACGGTGTAACATGCTTACACAACGTGAACTACTTACTAGACCCACGTGAGCTGTGCTTAATTGCGACTGCCAATGAGACCTAACCTAACCTAGAGTACATACTTATAATATTCTATTTATATCCTTGACTCCTAGGGCGCTTCAGCCATTCTCTTATTCCAGACTGTATTGCGTGGTGTTCGGCTGACGTTCTTCCAAGAGTAGTTTGCTGCTTAAAATTCCGAGTTTATAGGTGTTCTCCACGTTATATTATGTGCACTACCACACCGTCTATTTCTAGCAGGTTCCACCGAAGCGCTTGTCGAACAATGTTGTCCTTTGGCCTGCGAAATGCCTGGCCTATTCACTGCCATTTCCGCTTACATACTTCCACAGAAGCAGAGATTTGGTTCGCCGCGTTCAGCAGATCTTAGTTTCGTATGCGATTCGACCATAACATGTTTAGAATTTGCGGTAAGCATTTGTTGGCAAAGGTCTGTAGGCGTGAGTCGATTGCTTGTGGCATTTTCCAAGTTTCGCAACCGAATAGAGGTAACAGGATAGACTTGACGCTCGAATTGTATATGCGTTGTTTAGTTGTTTTTGATATCTGCCGAGATTTTCAAATCGACCGGAGTATGACGAATGCAGATTTTGCCTTATTTATACGCGATTTAATGTCTTCATTAGAATGAAGATATTTGAAGGGTGTCTATTGGATACCGCGTCTTCCATTCAATGCCGAGCGTACTATGTCTCCGATGACAAGGATGAAAAGCTTCGACGGCAAAAAAAATCCTCGCCTCATACCAGTGGTAACCTCATATGAATCTGACTAATTACAGTTGTGTAGGATTCGTCATTTGGAATCCGCCAACATGGCCTGAATTAAACTAAGAATTTTCGGTGGCAGTCTACGCCTCTCCAATATCCTATAAGGTACCATTGAAGTCGACAAGTACCAAGTAAATAGAGGTGCGGAACTTATAAAATTGCTAAAACTATTCTTGATAAAATGAACACAGGAGGGATTCTCCCTAAAGCCAAGCTAATTCTTGCGAATGATCACAATTATAGCGTCAGATATTCGGGTTAGTATTGTACGACTTGGTATCCTGCTTGGTATTGGAAGTAGTGTTTTTTTTTGGTTTTACCATTGTACCCTCATTACAACAAGCTGCAGAGCTTATTCTACGTAAGAATGGGTGCCACAATGTCATCGATCCTTTCACATCGCATAGAAGCGTCTCTGCAGAAATACTATTGTTGCCAGGGACCCTGTTATGTTTAAGAGTTTAAATGACTTTCCTTACCTCGTGTATTGTTAGTGGGTTGTCCGTCATTAAAGCGAATGTGATGTCGCTATTTCGCCGATGTAAGTCTGAACTTACATCGGTGGTGATAGTCCGAAGGGCTTATTGAGTGTTGACTTGAAGTGTTCCATTCAGCGTAAAGTTGATGGTTCCACTGCTGATCAGGATGGTATTATTGGTGAAAAAAGGTTTGTCACATACCGTTCTTAATATGTACCATAAGGATTTCCTATCACTTTTCCTCGAAGCTTCTTCAGCTTAACTCACTTGGCCGCCAATCCATATTCTCTTGTTCCTCCTTGAAGACTTTTTGATTCTCTTAATCAGGTCACGATAAACTTAAGGTAGCAGTGCAGCATTTCCAAGCTGTAAATTTATACGTTGTTCGACCAGTTCCCATGTCTTTTGTGTGGGCCAAACTTTCCTCTTATGACCATTAAGCCCCAATATTTTCTGTATGCTAGTGTGATATAGCAGGAAATTTCGTTTATACTAGCGTCTTTGTTATTTTTTACTCCTGGAGGTCGACTATTAATGGAGGCCACAAATGTTTTTTGGTGCCCTTCCACTTCTAGCTTTACAATATTAAATTTTCGATCGAAGCCCAAGGCCGCAATTTTTAATCGAACACTGCACATAAATAAATAGTGGTCCCTGTTTATATCCGCTCCTTTTACCTGTTATGGCTAATTAATGTCAATAAACGTCTTCCCTTTCAGAAATAAAATCGAACAAAATCTGCAAGACTAAAGTATTTCAAGAACCCAAAGGATTCCCGTATTTGGGAATTGTTGCTCTATACGAAATGTGGCAGTGCAGAGATTATTATTTAACTACAGAGTTATATTAAAAGATATGTTTGTTACTAGTTTTAAGATATCAATGTATACAAGCAATTCTTATTTTTGTGAGCTTTTCATTCCTTGTTTTTGTTTTAAATGTAAGTTAAGCGAACGAAAATTTCATTTGGAAATAGATGAACAGGCAGTAGGTACACAGAAAAAATGTTCAGTAGTGTTTTTATCAATTAAGAATATTTTTTGAAAAGTATTTAAATTTAATAAATGTGGTAATGTTTTTTGCAACTAAAATATAATTTTCATTTAATTAACATTATAGTTGTTTTTTTTTTAAATAAATTTTTAAATTAAAATATTAATAAAATATTTTTAATTCCTATTTAGTCAAGCTTATGGTCTATTTTTTATTTTTTAAAAAAGTAAATCTTTATTTTTATTTCGAATTTTCGTAATTCATTTGTGTTACGTCTTCAGGATTGAAAATTTTTTAAAAACAATTACATAAAAAAACAAATTAATGAAATTTCTTAAAATAAAAAAATTAACAGCATTTGAAAAAAATGTTTAAAACACCCTAAACGGATGATCATAAATACAGCTAAAAATCTAATAGAAAGAGTATTAACAATAAGTGATGTAGAATTCCATAGGGAGAATATGGAAAAGAGTATAAATAAATTAACAGACAATAGTTTTCCGATGAAACATATTACTAATTTAATAGGACTATACATTAACAAATCGACGATTTATAAATCATTGACTTATATACCAAAAATGTCGGAGTGGTTGGAAAACTCTAACATCTATAATACTAATATTTATAACGTGGCACACAGGTCATATAATACATTAGGCAGATTATTTACAGGAACTAAGGATAACATACAAAAGTTAGATAGGTCAAATGTAGTTTATATAATACCTTTTAGGGGAATTAATAATGGACAATGTGATAAGTTATATGTGGGAACAACAAAAAGTAAACTAAAAACGAGAATTGCTGGACATAAATAAGATCAGAAATATAATCACACTATTACATTACAAAAAACAGCATTAGCAATCCACTGTGAAAATTTGAGTCATTATCCAGATTTTGAGAATGTAAAAATTTTAAACACAGAGAGTAGTTACAAGAGACGTTATATGTTAGAAATGCTTCAAATAATAAAGATACAGATAGTATCGCCCATAGATAAAGACATTTAGTTAATAAAAATAGAAACGGAAACTAAATAAATTTTTTAAACTGTAATAGATTATGTTTAAATATTTTGTAAGCATAAAAATTTTTTTCAAATTTAGTCAATTTTTGTATTTTAAGAATTTTGTTGATCTGTTTTTTTATGTAATTGTTTTTAAAAAAAATTTCAATCCTGAAGACGTAACACAAAGGAGTTTTCAAAAATTCGAAATAAAAATAAAGATTTACTTTTTATAAAATAAAAAATAGACCACCACAAGCTTGAATAAATAGAAATTATAAAAAATAATAAAATGGATGGTCGAATAATTTATAATAATATATTAATTAAATAGCAAAAATCGTAGTTGATTTTTTTGCTTAAAATAAAATAATTGAAACTTGTAGAATTGTTGTCGGTCATTGTCAAAACCCGACTTATATTTAATTAAATCAATTAATACGTTGTTTGAAATGGCAAAGTTTTTTGATCAATTTTTTTTATTAAAATTAAAAATATCATTTATATAAAAAAAATCACAATTTTAAATTTTTACAAATTTTAGTAATCAATATGATCATTTTGGTAATAGATGCAAAATCAACAAATTTTTGCTTGATTATATGAATTTGTTGATTAAAGACAATTTTAAATTTTTTTCTGTACATTGACAATCAATAGTTGTTTATGCGATAAGAAATGAGGCATTTCAAAAAGAAACTGTATCATTTGTAGACATTAAATTTAAAGAGAAATAGTTAAGCTTAGCTTGGGATTCAAAACGTACCATCTTCATTTCAGAAAACAAATCGTGACAAGAATGAGTAATTTTTACTTCAAGGAAAATTCTTGCTCCTTTGGGTGATAGAAAGGAGATCAGTGATGGTCTAAGAACCATGAATTCATAAGAAATATAAGAGCTATAATATACTGTATGCCAAAAGTGCAGAGCTGATGACACAACAGCTGCGGCTCTAGAGAAAAGGGATAAGACCATTTGAATATTGTCAGGCAACAGGTAGATCCGTGGCATCGGGGTTAGGACAGGCTCTGCAAGAACCCCAGCTGTGATCTGTGCCAATGCAATTGCACGCCACATAATGTGGGGGCATTTTCGGCACAAACACAAGAAGTAGTCGAAATAGTTGTAGAGTACTGCTTACTGCATCAGGAAATGAGACCATTGTTGGATCGAAGTGAACCATCCTTTTTTTGACGGTTATCCAATAAACCGGTATCAGTTAGCATTTGCTTAAAATCAGAGGATTTAAAATTTCTGTTTTATTAAGCATTTAATAAAAATGCTGTCGGACAATAAGTCGAACATCGCTTTTTCCTACAAATTTCGTTGATGTAGTGTTTATTATACATGAAGGACCAAAGAATTTTAAAACTTCAGCCTTTGCAAACACATACAAAGTCAAGCTGCTTAAGTTTTAATTTGCTTCTGTCAAAGAGTTTTAACTTTAACTTGTTTTGTTATTGATAAATTTCAATTCAGTACTATTTAAAGTCTCAAATGCTCTCATGTAAATCGTTTCAAAAATATATTTCCACGGAGTTCTCAGGCATTATTATTATTTTTGTTTTTTGCTAAATGTATACTCATCTAAGCCAGCGGACCGATTCTATAGTAGACAGTTAATAAAAAAAATAAATTTTTCGCGCTGAAAGCAAAACGAATGCTGACAAAATTAATAGCTGATAGCTTAAAACGACAACGAAATTTAACTAAGTAACAATCAAACATCCATAAAAGAAGGTTCTCTCTAAAATATAAACCAAAAAAAAAAAATGTAGAACTGAGAGGCCAAAAAATCTCTTTCGAAAAATCTTATGAGAGCCAAAACTTTCAAAAATTCATCAGGTGGCCAGTTGTAACTATTTCATCGGTGCAAATCCAATATTTAAATACAATATATTTAAATATATATTAAAATTAGAGAAGTTAAGTGTTTAGTGCAAATATTCTTGATTAGTCATTTAATAAAATGTCGTAATAAAAATTAAAAAACTCCGTCTAAAGGTCGTTATGTCCACTAGAGGGTTAATATCTATTTAGCTTTAACTACACTTTATTTAAACTTTAATCATTACTTTTTTTAAAGTCTTTATTTCTCTTATCGCTGCACCCTTTTTAACATTGAAATTCATTTTATTCATATCTAACTAAATCTTATCTCTTAAATTGTTATTCTGCACACAATTTGCTAAATAATTAAGTTCGCTTCAGAAAAAATTTATGTATTTTTTTAAGTTTTATTTTGGTTCTTTCAATGTTGCTGGCAGAGACATTGTACATAAAAAGTAAAATGTAAAAACGAAAGAATCTTCATAAATAAATATTCTCGAAAATGTTGTTGTTCAAATGTCTGCAATCAAGAAAGTTAAAATGAACAAAAAGTCCAAATAAACTTGATTTAAACACAAATTTTTTTAAATTGTATAAATTTAATTAAATATAGAAATTGTTTTGCTTTAATGATTGGTAAAGAATTCATTAATAGCCCAAATTATTTTGGTTTTATGAAAGATTTTATCGTTAATTTTTATTTTAAGAATTCAAGAAGAACATTTTCGACCTTTAAAATAAAAAGAGTATTTAGATCTTGGGATCCCAGAAATTCCCGAGTTTTAGAATTTATTTACAAAAATTTTTTAAAGAGTAAATTCTGTCAATTAGACAAATTTTTCGAAAAAAATATTATTTGCACAATGAAATTTCAGTTAGAAACTTTTACATGGCATCATTTGAAATGCTTTAAAGTAATTTAATTATTAGGGAGGCATTCAATTTTATGCATTTATTATTTAAAAATTCACTTAAAATAAAACACATAAAACGCATAAAGCATTCTTTAAAAAAAAAATTTAAAAATATGTTAATAAAATTATATTTAAAGAAGAACTGACAGTGTTCTTTCGTATTTGTTTTTTTAATTTTAAAAATTTAAGTTTATTTTACTTACAAACATCAAACACTGGCACTGATGCCGGTGTTTATATTGCTGACGCTGACGTTGAACAGTCATTAAGAATCCCTGATGAGTGCAGTGTCTTCCAGTCTGAGATTCTGGCGATCTGGAGGGCGACGGGGATGATACTGGGTCACATCTTAGGGAGTCTTTGGTGAAAATTTACGTCGATAGTCAAGCTGCGCTAAGGGCATTGTCAAATTATACGGTGCGATCGAGCCTGGTCGCATGGTGCAGGAACGCTCCGAGGGAGCTCATGTTAGCATTCACAATAAGGCTGTATTGGGTACCCAGACACTGCAAGGTGGATGGCAATGAGGTAGCGGACGAGCTCGCAAGAGGGGGTTCGAATCTAGACTTAGCGGTATGGACTAGGGGTCACTCTATGACGGGGCATGTTCTGCTAGGGCTTTTAGAAGTTAATGGAACAATGTCATAACGGACTTCTGCAGACTGTGCAGGGATGCCGAGGAGCTAGCGACGATTGAGCATGTACTGCGTCACTGTGCTAGGATGCAGGGTCTCAGGCAGAATTGGCTATGGGCTAGATTTCACGACGAACTGGCGTGTATTGCTGGATGTAATCCAGCCGATCTAATAGGGTCTGTCAAGGAAATAGGACGGTTGTTTCTGATGGGGGACTGTAGATGGGGGTCTTGTGCTACGTAGTATCTTTCTATATTTCTTTATCTTTCTTTCTGTTTACGAATTGTCTTGAACCTGTCAACTATTTTCTTCTTTACTTCTCCCTTTATTCTTATTCTATACTTTAGGGATTCACAATGAATCTCATTGGTCTTCGCTTGGGGAATATCATCCATGCATTTTCCATATCTGAAACCAATTAAAGATTGTGTATTTGACTGATCATAAATTGAATAGTTTTGAAAAATACATCTTGCAAAATCATTAAAATTAACAATTAAAAAATGCAAAATAGCATATAGACATCGAACGGTGATTTTAAACATCGGAAATGCGACTTGAAGCTTTAAAATAACTGTAAATTTATATATATATTTATAAATTCCATTAGTGTCCCCCATTTTTTAAATAGTTTATTACATTTTTGATGCAATTGCTTAAGTTTTACATCACCAAAAATCATTTGAATGAAAATAAAAAATATGCTTTTTTCTGAAAAAACTAATATTATATGAGAATTTATATGCATTTTAAACATTCTATTTCAAAAAAATGTATTAACTATAGAATATGAAAAATTTGCACAAACAACTCGCTACCACTTTTCAGCAAAAATTGAGATTTGGATGAATAACCTACTCACTTAATATTTAAACTTTCGAAGCATGCTTTTGCATGAAATTGAACGCCCTTTTTATTTATATAGGTACAAGCTGGACCCGGTCCACGTTGCTGGCCCTTAGTAAAGATTTTAAATTTTAAAAAAGTTTAATTGCAACTATGGTGGCTTTTTTTTGTATTTCAACGCCTTACATACTTGATTCGTGCTACCAATATTCTTATGTGCTAGACGCATAAATGTTATTCGATGACTGTTATGAATAGCTCTCCTTGCTTGCCTGGTTCTTAGACGTTGTTCTTAATTTCGTATCTCGTGTTGTTGCTCTGTGTAATTTTCTCGTCAAGGTGATACTTGATATCTAGTTTCTCCAATTTCTGCTGCGCGTTCTTCTTGACTTTCTGTGAACGTAATGTACGTGTATTGCGACCAATATTTGCACGTGGTCGTGGAATTTTGGTCAAATATGTAGTAATTTTATTGGAAATACTAAATTTGCATGAATACTGACATGTACGTGTATATTTTTAAACTAATTAATTTCGTTAGTTGGTTTAACTTTGACAAGCTATTTTTAAGCTTAAAAATATTGATTGAACGTATCTAATTGCTTTTCAAAACAGATGTATGCAACAACACCTAATAACTTAATGAAAAATTATTTTTTAAAAATATCGCGATATATATTGGACAAACGCGAAACTACACAGAAACACGACTCACGGTCCATAGAATATGTGTATACATTTCTTTCAAAATCGGATCAGTAGTTTTTTGGTTAAGCGAATACGTACAAAGACGTCTCTTTTATATATGTGACAGCGCATAGAGAAAGGGACCTAAGGGTAAAAAAAAAATCAATTTTCACTTTTTTTTTTTTTTTATGTGGACAACATCTGAGCGCGTTTTCAAGGTTGACCAACACGTTTTTGACGTCATGACATGTGTCGCTTTCAAATGAGACCAATACCAACACGCTCAGTGATGGTGCACCAAAGATACACGTATTTAAATCTTTAAAATGGTTTTTACCTTAGGTCCCTTTCTATTTTGCGCGTCAGATATATCTGTGGTTTTCACGAATAATCGCGTAAGTTATAAAACCAAACTTTTCAGGAGAGAAAAAACAATTATTTTTTTCAATTCGGCTTCTGTAGATGCTTTTTTAAACTTTTTTCTTTACTATCCTCTTAACAGTGACTTTCTACGTATTATACATAGTTTTCATGAAAAAATCCTCACAGGATCACAATCTGTAAAAGGATTAAAAATGCATATGTTTAATTGACTCATTAAGTGTGTGCAATATAACATCATATCTCCACATAAGTTCTTTTTTGTGAAAATAAATGTTATCATTTTAATCACACATGACGACTTACGTTGTTATTTTTACGACTTTAGTTGTTATTAATAGAAAAATTTTCAAAAAACACTTTCATATTTTTTGTACGAATAACAACATAACATCACATATGCTTTTTATTTGGAAACATATTCAGCAATTTTACAATTTTTGGCGATGCATGTCGACATAAATCGTTATAATAGCAAAATATTTTATTAAACAGTTAACTTAAGTTGTTTTTAGCAGAAAAAAGTTAATAATACTACATTATTTTCTAAAAAGCTTAATACTTATAAAAACCTAATGCAAAATGTAGCACTTTGACATCATTATCTCAATTTCGGTAAAAACCGACTTACGCGATTATTCGTGAAAACCACAGATATAGAGATTTGGTATTCACCGGTACGTATGATGAATATAGTTTTCACTCATTCCATTAGCACCATAAGAATCATACGTACAGGTAGCTTTAGGGCTAACGAAATTAATTAGAGCCACACTGCAATAGTGGAGATTGTGCTGATGTGTGTGAATAAAAACATGACACTTGCCCCACCTTTTGTTAGTCCCATTAACTTGGAACCACTATCTTAATCAATCTGACGATGTCCTTCCGTCCATCCGGGTGGCGTTCATGTAAGCATTGTGCACAAAGTACAGGTCGCAATATAAGAGATAATTTGCTAAAATTCTATACATTTTGCACACTTAATCATAAACAGGCACAACTCAAAATATATCAAATTTTTTCCATGCACCAAATTTATTGCGACCACAAAAATTTCGTTTGCATTTGTGAAACTGAATTTGATTGTAAAAGACACTTTTTGCAAAATGGTTTTTTGGCAGATTACTTTTAACATTATTATAATGCATTGCTTAAACACCAAATTATCCAAAGTTATGCACCTTAACACCTTCAAAATGAAATTCAAAGAATCAGCTGGTAAAAGAATGCTGTAAGTGACTTACAATATGATACAAAATAACTGATTTTGCAACGTGGAATAAAGTTTTAAAAGCCGTTAGCCGATAGTGGAAAAATTCCGATAGTGGAAAAATGTTTTTACTGACATCGCGATGGTGGATATGAAACGTTTTTCTACTAAAAAAAAATGATAAACTGTAAATTTGCATGTATTTTAAAATTTTAATTTCATGAAATTTTACATAAGGCTCAAAGTCACCAAGGTGTTACAGTTTTGTCATTCCGGGAACGATTGATCATTTTGGGAACATTAATATTTTTCAATAAAATATGCATAAATTGAGCTTTTTTTTAGAAAAGACATAGTTTGTTTTATTACAGAACTTTCATTTTGTTCATGTAACGTTAATTCCATTATAAGAGTTTTGAATATTTTGAAATTTCTTAAATCTTATGCACGATAATAGCCACTTCTTTAATTTTTTGGCGTATTTTGCTTGCAAAAGATTTTGTATGTTTTGTTTTTACTTATGATTATAAAATAAAGGTCTGCATGAATAACTTCATTCATGAACATACTGAAATGTTTATTCAATAAAGCTCGTATTCAAATAAAATTCAGACCACTAAACAAACTGTTGTTTTATTCATGCTACTAGCAAACACATTTCGTTTCATATGGCAAACACAAAGACTTTGTTCAATGAAACGACTTTTGTTTTCAGTTTTCACTCTCTCTCATTTTTTTTATATAAATACTCAATAGCAATGTTGCAACTTAGTAAATTTATGTAATTTTTTTTTTTTTTTTTTTGGTTAACTTTACAATAATATATATGTAATTTGCAAAGCATTTTTTAAATTAAATTTAAATTTTTTTCCTAACAACTTTTTTATGTACTTCCAAGCAAAACATATTGCTGAAAAATGTTTTTAAAAATAAAATGAAATTTTTTTGATGTTTAAAAATTTACATTAAAAACAATTAATTTACATTGAAAATATGGTCAGATTTGTACTATTTTTATTGTTTTAATATTAATGTACTTTCTTATCTTGTTGCTTTTACTCTTCATGGTTATTTTTTTATCTTTCCTAATGTTTTTCATTTCTTTCAACTGGCAATACTGACTTATATAAATACTGGTATAATATAAATAAATGTGTTTTCCATGAACTTACTCGACATTTATTCAGTGGATGTTTTGTTTCAGAGTTGTTAGTATTCATATTCTCTTGTTTAAGTAAACAAAAAACTGCATCTTACTCGTCTCTTAAATTTCGTGTGTTTGTTGCTATCATTTCGTAGTTATTCATTTTACTGAATACTAACGATGCAAATACAAAATTATAATGAAAGTTTCATGAACATCATTATTTAGTTTCATGCAGATGTTTATTATATAAAATAGATTCATAATAAGCCCATGTTAATAAACGATGCTTAAGTTATGTACTTTGTTTTGTTTTTGTTAATTTTATCAAACTCGGAAAAACGTTCCCGAATTGATGGTTTTCTAAAAGATATTCACTAAAAAGCAATATTATGAAAAAATGCTGTAGAATTGTGTGAGCTGTCCTGTCAAAGTTTATTAATATACATGTTTTGCAATAGTATAAACTAAGAGCCATCATTATAGCTTAAAATTTTATCTGGCATAAAATCAATCTTGAAATTTACAACATAGTGATTTTGAGCAACAAATGTTTTTATTATCATTATTTTTGATAATCTAAAAAATAAATAATTGTAACTTACAACGTTATTCGCGGCTGTGCTGCAAATGTCAACCAAGATTTTGAAGCCAGTTGTCAACCTCCGCCAAACATTTTGGAGTTGTGCCTTTTTATGCTTTAGTGTGCGATAGGTTCTACTTATTTCAAGATCGCAACTTATTGAAAATGGTGAGAATCGGATCATAAATTCACACAGTCCCCATATTCACTTTTTCCTAATGTTCTTTTTGTGTTCATTAACCATTTAATTATGTTGGTATTCAGTTCAAATGTGGCCATTTAATGCATTATTGCCAGCTCATACGTCTCTCATACAAATATCATTCTCGAAAACACCTTTTAACTCCATAACGAACTCTTCTATAACACAAGGTAACAAGGTTTTTGTGGATTAAGAACTGATTGTTGTTTATATGATTATTTGGGATGCTAAATCTAAGTCTGCACTTTGTTTTTGTCTATCGGCTCGAATTTTTGCGATATACCGTTATGTCCAAAATTAAGGCACGTCCGCTACAAATTGGAATAACAAAAAAACGGTTCACCCTATTCAGTTAAAAAACAAATCCAAAATACGTCAGTAATATTATCTTAAAGTGTGCTTACAGTGCTTTTATATTTGCCCAGTAGTTTCTGAGTTTAAAAAACAAAAACAAAAGTTTTAAAAAACAAGAACAATTAAAAAACCAAAAAATTAAATTTTTCACAAAAAAATAAAAATAAGACAAAAGTCACAGTTTTGATATAAAAGCATTTAGCCTGATATATTTCGAATGAAATGAACTTTATTTCATTGCAATCAGTACAAAAATAAAATTTTTTTAAATGTGTGTGTTTTGCTGCTGTTCTTGGACGTGTTTTTCCTTCACTTAAAAATTAGATACCTTCACTTAATTGTAAATAAAGCCGAAACGAGCTCATTGATTTTTATGCTCTTTCCCAGCGATATTGTAACGATATCGAAACGATAGCATATTAGTGAAAGAAAGTATCACACGTAATAATCGTTTTCGAATTGAAAACGATAACTCTTATGGACTAATATCTTTCCTTATAATATAGTTTTTTTTATTAAAATATGGTATCCTTATCGATATCATAATTTCCAACAAAAACCATAGTGTCTTTGCATTTTTAAATTTTTCGAAAAACTACTGTTTTATTATTGTACTGATAATAATATTATATTTAGCTTATAAATTTGTGCAAATTTTTTCTTTAAAATAAAAACAGTTTTTATTTTTATATGTGAAATATATCTATTACTTATAAAACGGCAATAAAAAATTAATAATTGTAAATTAGAGATAGAATAACAAAAATCACATTTCTAAGTATTCTAAAGATGTCATTTGACGCAACATTGGTAATATTATACCTCACGGACCATTCTGCTATTTGTTAGCGTATGGTTAAGCTCTCACTATCAGTTTCATAGCTACTGCTGCTTTTTGAATCTAAATAGCTATGAATTACATCACTGTCAACCTCTTCTTCCATCGGAGTATTATCATTTTTACATAGTTGTAGTGATTAAACAGGGGAATTTTAAAGGATTCTGTATAATATTTCAACAGTACATTGTTTTCTTTTTTAAGAAATGCCTCGAGGCATTTTCCTAATTAAACATTGAAAAAGAATGCAAACAATCTGTGTTTAAAAAAGTTGTTATAATTTTATTACTTTTAAATTTTGTAAATACCCTCCCCATTCGTGGTCACTTAAACTGAATTTCGGAAGGACAAACATATGAACCTTTTATTTATTTTTAGACACACTTCAGCTTTTAGCGATTTATCGTTTCACAATAAATATTTTATTGTTCCAAGAGATATTGAAATTTTTCTGCAACAAAAATTTTAACAATTAAATAATTTAAATTCATCTTTAAATAAAATAGCTGTTACTTATAGTTTTTTGTAATATTTCTAAGATAATTGGATCACAATGTATTTTAATTAAAACTTTTATTTTTATTTTTAAATGTACTATGTATGTATATATAACTTTTAAAACATTTTTTAAAATATCAAAATTGGCATAGCGCAGTCCAATAGAGCATATAAAACTATAAGGGAACGTATATTTATTTTCTCGCCAAGGCCAAAAAGTTCACAAACCAACCGCGAAGAAGTTTTGAAAATTTTTAATTTAATTTATAATATGTTTATTTTAAACAAAAAAATAGCTCAAGTATTAAATTTCATTAATATTTCAGTAAATCTCCTCGAACTTTAAATCTTACATTTTTATCTTTCAATAACTAACTCATAATTTTTCTTGTTTTTGTTATACATATATATCGTTAGCTAAAATGCAAAAAGGCGCAACTAACAAAAAATTCAAAATCGAGTTTTTATTTGATTATTATGAATGCCATTAAACTACATGTCTTGACAAAATTTTACACTTTTGCGATCGAAAATTACGCTTTTATTAACAAAAAACAAAGGGACGTAACTACAAGTGTGGTTATTTGAAAAATGCGAAACGACGTAGTAACACATTTTTTTTCTAACAAAATATAATGAAATGGTTTTCTTTGAATATTGTTTGAAGAATTCCATGGGCGACTTATCAATGCATGTTTTGCTGACATGAGAAAAAAATTCGTTAAAAATGTTTATAGTTTATTGCTTCTCCTGTAAAATTATATTTTTGTTAGTTACGCCTTTTTGCATTTTAGCTAACGATATGTAACTTTGAGTAATATAAAAAATCATACATTTTTAAATAATTTTTAATACACCTGTTTAGGAAAAAACCAATTGGTGCATGAACTTTTTTGAGAAATACTACAAAAGATTATGATATTCGTGGTTACTAAGACATGGTTGACCTCATGGTACTTTGCCAAAAAATTAATTATACTCCTAAAAAAATATTCTGAAAAGTAATGTCGTAACGGCGTTTATAAATAATATTATAAACGCCGTAAAATATAATACCGTTTTCGCTATCATATCGTTCCATGGTTTATTGGGATGTCTCATTTTGTGACTTAACGTGAAAGTAATAAGTCTCAAACATTTACCCGTTTTGCATTTTTCATGATTTTTAGAAATACAAAATTTGTATTTTTTTTACGGTAACAACCATTATTCAACCATTTTTTGGTGGCTTTCACATATTTGGCTGTTTTTCAAACTATTACATCTTTAAAAAAAAAGTTATGATTTTTTGAATATTAAATTTTTGGAAAAAGTAAAAAAAAAATCTTAGCACCTGTAACTTAAGAATGCACGCTGATGGAAAAAAACGGAGATTCGATTTGAAAACTGTGATCTTAAGTTAGTAAAAAATTGTACCAAATTCCAATCAACACAAAAGAAGTAAAATTTCGTTCCCTTGTCCCTAAAGATGTAGGGATTTTAGTAGGGAACATTTTTGAGCGCGTAGGGAAAAATTTGGGATTTTTTCGGGCAACGTAGGTACTTTTCAAAAAAGTCTATAACATCACTGCATGCAACAAAAATTAAAGTTCGTACAAAGAATATGTTTTATAAGAATTTTTACGCGCAAAATATTCAACCATGTGCATACATTGGAATGCAAGTTTTAAAGAAGTTTTTATTTTCTTATGGTATAGCATAAACTTCTATAAGAATATAATTTCTTATAAGAGTAAAAACTTTTATTAGAAATTACCTGAGCCCGGCAAACGTTTTCTTAACCTAAATGTTTTATTACATCCACACCACAATAGGGTATTATGCTTTTAGTTTACCGATAGACCCCGAATCACTTGCTAAATCGATCTTTTTGTTACCTGTCAGTTCGATTGGCTGGTTGTCCGTTCAATTTCGTTCACAAGGGAACAAAATAGCTGTAATGTGATGTAAAAATGTTTGTACTGATAGATCTAGAATTGACCACAGGTCGCATGTAAACGCCCCCACTTAAATCGACTAAAGGCGATGAAATCTCATATAGATGTAGATATTTGGCTCTTCCGTGATTGCCTACAGGTCCCAAATAGAGTACACTTTCAAAACTATGACCCTACCTCTGCAGCGTTTGCAATTTTAAAATGCAATGTGAATTTGTGTAGAAAGCAACAACAAAATTACAAAATATTTATGACATTGTTTTCAATATGTAATTCTTTGGCGTTGCTTTGCGTTTTACATCTTTAGGGCATATGTCTTTAATAATGTAGTGTAGTGTTCCACATAGTCCGGCCTGACCGTCTTCACTTTCATACATGTTATAGTTTACAATACAACCGAAACTTATTTCTGTTCCTGATATTTAAGAAAACCACTTTAATTTTTAATTAGCAAACATTTTTCTAGAATCCAAGACCCTTTTTCTAAGAAAAAGCGCAACTTCGTTAGAAAAAATATCTTATTCCTTAAACATTTTAATTAAAAAATGGTTTTTATTTGTTATTTTTATTAACGTTTGATTGGTTTTGTTCTTTTTTTTCTAATAGTCAAACAAAAGAAAAATTTCACTTTTTCCATGAAATTCTAAGAAGACATTAAACCTAACAGACATTTAGCCTAAAGTTAACAAAAATAATGTTTTTTCTAATAAAAGTTTATAACCACATTAATGTGAAATGAAATGCAAACTTTTTATTATTTAAAAAAAAAAATAAACTGGTATGTGCCCAAGCAAAAATAACAAAATCCCCCTTCCACCTCTCAACTTAGCTCAATGAATAGTAAATAAACAATCAGAATCTGCTACACAAACTAAATGAAAAACAAAAGATGTTAAAAAATAAAATAAACAACAATTGCCAGCAATTTGAATTGTAAACTGTAAATGTTTAAAAAAAAAAAAGAAGAAACAACACTTTATACAAGTTGAATTGCTATACTTTACAGCAACGAACCCATGTGTCTATACAGGGATATGGCTATGAACACGGCCAGGATATGGCAAACGAAGAGTGGTGAGACTCAAAAAGGATTGTAAATATTACGTTGATGGCCATTTAGTGCGTAACAAAAGTGTTGTTGTTTTTGTTTTTAGTCTCAATATTGTTGTAGTTATATTACCTCTTCACAATTACCAGAAAATGCTCCTTTTTCTGATTTTGATTTTTTTTTTTCTCTCTGCTCAAAATACTTTACACTTTGGTAAAACTTTGGAAAATTGATTTTTAACGTTTTATTACACTTTTGGGAATAAACGTAAAAAAATCTCTTTTTATTTTTTATATAAAAATGAAAATGTTTACACATTTATCTACCTTTATAAATAACAGCAATTGTTAAGAGGGCTGAACTTAATAGAGAAATCAGTGACAATATATAAAAAACAATCCTTTCATTAGAGTGAGAGAGAGAGAAGGGTGGAGGTGAAAGTTTTTATTTGCTCACAGGTAACTGAGCGTTATTTTATTGCTCTAAATGACATTAAAAAAAGCAATAAAGACGACACTGTGATGAAACGTCTACTTATATATTCTTACTTTCTTGTCACATAATTTTTACAAAAAGTTTTTTGATATTTTGAAGGAATAATATGAAAAAGAAAATTATCAAATGTTTTTGGAAATACATAATTATTTATTAAAAAATGTTGTTTGTTGTGCTTAATTGCCTTTTTTTTATTTTTGATAAAACACTGAAAAATTTTTATTGTTGGAGGATAAGCTGTTTCTATGCGCAATTTGTTTTTGTTTTTAATTTGTTTTTTCTTAACCCTCTTAAAACTACAATTAATGTTGGGAGAATTCCAACTAATTGTAGTGGGGAATGTAAAAAAAAAATAAATATTGTTAAAATTTTGTTTAAGCTTTGATATCGTTGCAAATAAGACTTTTTGAGTGTTTGTAATTCTCATTCCCTCTGTTGTCTTTATTACTAATATTTTTGGCTTTTCAAAATTTTTTTTGGAAAACGTGCATAGAAACAGCTTATCCAATAAAAAAAAATTTTCAGTGTTTTATCAAGAATATAAATATGGAATTAAGCACAACAAACAAAATCTTTAAATAGAACAAGAAAATCGTTGTTTAACTAGGAAGAAAGGCAATGCACATGTAAGAGTAGCTTCGACTGCATTTTCTGTGGATCCAAAAGGATCAAAGATTTAAAATAATGCCCCAAAAGGTCCAAGGAGAATGTCGACAGTTTAGTCTTTAATTGATTCGGTATGATTTAACGGATATATGCAATTTATGCAAAGAATGAAAAATAATAAACAAAGATGTGCAGATACCAAATTTGAATTCACTGTGATAAATGGGAGCCCAATGTACAAATAAAAAATTCTCGTAAATTTTTTTCAATTAAACCATTTATTAAAAATAAAAACAGCTTTAATTAAAAATGTAATCAAATGAATTAGACGTCTCCTTATATCAACTGCAGAAAATGTTGTAAATATAAAAAAAAACAAAAATACTAATTGATACTAAAGCGTGATCTATTTCGAGGTTCCCTACTTTTTTAAAGAAAAAAACACTCTATGTGCTCACCGAAGTGTTCTCTCAATAAATCCATTGATTGATGCGATGCGTGGGTAGTTGACGGTAACGTTCGCACCGGCATCATTTTTAAAGAAATATTGACCGATGATTCCACCGGCCCACAAACCACACCCAACCGTTGTTTTTTCTGGATGAAGTGGCAGTTCTTGAATCTCTTCAGGTTGCTCTTCGTCCCAAATGCGGCAATTTTGTATGTTTACATACCCATTGAGCCAGAAATGGGCCACATTGCTAAACAAAATTTGCATCGAAAACGTCGGATCTTCTTGGAACTTTTCAAGAGCCCATATAGCAAAGCGATGTCGCTTGGGTAGGTCGAGCGGCTTGAGTTGTTGCACAAGCTGTATTTTGTATACTTTCAATTTAAGATCTCGACGTAAATTGCGCCAAGTCGTTCCATTCGTCAGTCCGAGTTGCTGCGAAAGGCGCCGAATCGACTCTCCACGGTCTTCGTGTACACTCCCAGCTACGGCCGCTATATTTTCTTCACAGCGTGCTGGACGTGGTCTATTCGATTAATTATTATCCAATAAAGAATGCTGGGTCTCAAAATAGGTGATGGTGTTGCGAATAGTATGCTCAGTAAGCCGAATATGTTGACCATAAGTTGAGCGAAGTGCACGAAACACATTCCTCACAGAACGTGAATTTTCGTAATAGAGTTTAACGATTTGTAAACGTTGTTCAGGCGTAAGTCTTTCCATTATGAAATGTCAAACAATACTAAACAAAAATAGCATGACAGCAGAACACGACTCACACGTGATCTGTCAAAAAAAGGCTATTGAAAAAAGTATATCTACTTGAATCACCCAATATTAATTTGTTTACTGGTGAAAATTTGATAATTTTTCTTGATTAATATCACAAATCTTTTAATTGAAATCAATTTTTATTCTTTTCTGTGTAGGGACCAAATACAAGACAAGTAAAAGTGATATAATCGGCTATGCCGGATCTTTTATACCCTTTGCATCAGAATTAAAAAAATTTATTTTCAATATTTAATACTTCTAATATATCTTGTATATGATAGAGGCGCTATTGTTCTGAAACCATTATTTTGGGAAGAAAAAAGTAGTAGTTTTATATTTTATTTACGACCAATATTTTACTATGCATGATCAAGGAAAAAGTGAAAAGAAACACCTTATAGATTATAAATATACTTTTAAAAGCAAAAGGTTATGGATGCAAATAAGAGGCAGTTGTGCTTTTTTACTCATAGCTCAGCCATTTGTGGACCGATATGGTTGAATTTCAATTGCAACCTACTCCGGACTATGTGTGATAAAAGTATATCGTGGGCTTAATATGCAAACCTGCCAACTCCCTTTCAGTGCATTTTACAGGAGAAATAAAAAACTCTTAATATTTCATATTTGCAGCTTGAAAGGAAAACCAAAAATATAGTTGGTTCCACACGCTTCAAGACTCAAATTGAAGAAAAACTATATGCTGGTTGAAGAGTTGTATCTATCTCTACCACACGGCATCAAAAACTAAATTTACTTAAAAAGTGGATTTAGCAGGATTGCATATTAAGCCAACGATATATTATTATATTTCCCATTATATCTGGGGTCTTCGAAACTGACATACGGACAGACAAGCTGACGGACTGACAGACGGACATTGTTAAATCAACTCCGCTTCTCATAATTATTCAAAATATAATCTTTTGTTGGGTCTACGATCAATATTCTAGATATTCAACTGGACTAATAAAGTTGTATAAAAAACATTTCGCCTGTGTTTGAAGGTTATAAAAAGCGATAGATGTGATTGATTATTTCGCCCCCTATTACCAAAATTCATTAAAATATTTTTCAGTTTCTTATTTTTTATTGTTGATCGATAAAATATTATTTAAAGTTTTAAAGCCTAATTTAAATTTTACAGTCGCCATACGACGACACCTATTTTCTCGGAATCTCGACAAAAATGTACTTTGGACTTCAAGAATAATTATTGAGTAAAATTATGAAAAAATAGAAGTAAAAGAAAAAAACAAAAAACAATCCTTCACAACAACAAATTTTGATCCACCAAGTAAAATACAATTTGCTTTAAGGATTGATGTTTGACTATTGACTGCCAGACGTCGGCAATGGCGGTGAGTGTTAAAAGGCAAAGATTTCTGAAAAGAAAATACGGCTACTAACGAAACATGTAAAATCAACCTGTCCGTGGGGATCAATCCCAGATTCAGTCAGGAATGAAAAATTATCAATAAATTTCATGTAGTAAATTTCTTTCTTCATTAAAAATAATTTAACCCTCTAATGCCAAACTTAAGGGAAAAAAATGGGAAAATTTTATACTAATAATTTTTTTATGGTATTTTTGGGCCTCTGAACTCAAACAAATATTTGTAAGCCCGGCCAATGAGTTATTTTCCTTACAGGTGCCTTGAGGCACTCTTGGGCATTTAGTAAAAAAAAACACATAACATTTTTGGAGAACTCAATTCATTGGTTTTATTGAAAATAAAAACTCACGAAATAAACCAAAAGTATTTACTTTTGTTTATAACAATCAAAGACACAATTTTTATAAATTGAGCACAATAAACGAAGCTTCCATTTTGAGCAAAAGCATTGTGTTCGAGATTGTTTACAATGCTTTCAAAGCTTTAAACAGCTTTTGAAGCCTCTACAAATATTTTGCTATATCTTCTATCAACTGTAAAAAATATTTATATAACTAAATTATATATTGGACATTAGTACAAGTTTTGTGAAGAGTACCTTGAGGCACTCTTAGGCATTAAAAAGTTAATGTATATTAAATTTGATGAACTTAAGCCTGATTAAAATATAAAAATAAGTATATTATGATTATTATAAGAATGATTTTCCTCTTAAAAAAACATAAAACTTATAAGCAGTGGTCAGTATTTTTGCACCAATATTTTCGCACTTTCATAATAATAGGAAAATATAAAAAAAAAAGTTTTGCAATCTTTTTAATTTCTTTAAACTTATAATTTTGTTTTTTTTTTTAATGGGTATTGTTTTTTTTTAATTGCTTAACCACTTTGTTTAGACTAATAAAAAAAATTCGATGTAATTATTTCAAGAAGTTTCTTAAAAAAGTAAAAAAAAATTATTGAAAATGTTCCATAAAATATTTACATTTTGTAAAATTTCTAGATCTCCACACGGAGACCAATGAGGTCCATTCTGAAAAAAACAAATTCTATTAAAATGCAACAGTTTGCTAAACTTATTAATTTAAGTAGCAGCATTTGAAAAATTCACTATTTAATAAGCAAAACATTTTCCTAAACTTTTCTAGGAAATTTTATATAATATTGCATCATTTTGCAAAACTTTAAATAATATGCAACTTTTTCCAAATTACCTATTAAAAAACAAACTTTTTCCAATTAATTAATTAATTTTCTATACTTTAAAATTTTCTAACATTTGACTGTACAAGCGCCTTTTTTAAGCCTGTGGTGGCCAACACACATACTGTGATATTAAAGCAGCAGACATGCAGCAAAAGTTTTGCTTAATTTTTTTCAAGCTGCTGTCTTTGTAATTTTTCTGTGAAGCGAAGAGAAAACGACTTTAACCCGTAGCATCCTAGTCTTCCCTCTTCGGAGCCGTTACTTTTGTTTCGTATTCGTATTTTAATTTTTTTTTTTTTTTTGTGAATGCAGTTGTACTTATTTTTATGCTGTGTTAACCCTGAGGTAGTAGGACAATATACTTCCCTCCAAGCAATTGGTGGTGTTTTTCGATTGACTACGAAATTCAACTACTTCGTAACATTTGGTAGTTAAACCATAGATTTTGCCTAAAATAACAACAACAGGATACATTAGAACCGAATTATGAGTTCTAAAATTATATATTTTCGTCACTTTAAAGATCAATAAAGATGTTCAGATAATTACAACACTTATACAATTACAACATTAGCATCATTGAGCATTGACGCTATAAAATAGACTTCTTCGCAACGATTTGCTGTTAAATAGTGAATACCTAGTACAAAAGCAATTTGTGTAAAGTATAACAGTTTGTATTTAAATTTCAATGTGATCAGTGGTGCGTGCGTGTAAAATAATATATAGATTTATAAAATAAAGTGAAATTTTAAATAATTGACAATTTAAATAATCAAAAACTGGACCCCGCTGGATCCAAATGTTACCGAAAAGAGTTTTAGTAATCGAAAGTTGTATAAATGAGAGCACAAAACAGCGAAAACATACAGAGGTGTTCTGGAAATCGAAAACGCAAAACGCAAGAATTTAAAAGTCGTTTTTTTAATTAGATTTTTCTAGTAAAAAAATACAAATACAACACAATAAAAATATTTCTCTATTAAACAGAATTCTATAAGAAAATTTTAAGGTGTATTAAAAAGAACTTCACAATTCTTGCAATTTTCGTTTTCGATTTCCAGAATTCCCCTGCTATTGTTCGTGAAGATTGGGTAAATTTTTATAATAATATCCCAATTTTTTTTTTTAGAAATGATTGATAAATTGCCTTTTTTTAAAGAATTCACTAGTTAAGAAAATGACATTTAATGTACATTTTATGAGAGATAGATTTCCTTATGTATTTTCTACCGCTGAATTCAAAAATCAAGGTTAATTTTTTTTTATGGAACAGTTTTTGAGATATTGTCATTTTTTAATTTATTCGACCTTTTTTCACTTGACAAATCATATCTCGAGTTAGTTCTTAAAGTAAGTATAAAAAGCTTAATTTATCCCGAGTATTTTTCTTTCTGTGTACGTTTTATAGAAGTTGTCAAAACAAAATGTATACCGGTGATTCAAGCCACCGGTCGTCAGCAGGTTAGCCGCCGCCACCGAAAGGTTTTTTTTCTAGCCGACAGCGACGGATCTCAAAAACAACCGAAGTCAAAGCAAGATCCACAACTATTTCTAACACACAAAAATGTGAAGAATGTATTGCAAGCGCTTAAACCCAATAAATTGTCGAAAAAAAGTAAAATATTCACTCAATTGCTTATAACTTTGTAATTTTTAGGTCGATTTTCTTCTGGTTGGGGTTTGTTATTACGTACAAGTATCACGTTTTTTCAACGATTTGTACTTTTCCGACGGCACAGAATCACTGTAAAATATGATTTTTTTAAAAATTTGCCCTATTTTCATCGATATATTTTGAACCGCTTTACCAATCAATGATCCGATTATACATATTTGTTCGTCATCAATACCTTACATTTGGGTACCAAGAACGATCCAATCGGATTTCTAGCTCGAGATATGATTTGTCAAGTGAAAAAAGGTTCCATAAAAAAAAATTAGCCTTGATTTTCGAATTCAGCGGGAGAAAATACATAAGGAAAATCACCTCTCATCAAATGTACATTTACGATGTAAACTAGTGATTTTTTTACACTTTCTTTATTTAATGACTTTTAAAATTTTCGTGTAAAAGAATGCTTTTATTCTAATGAAAATCATCATTATCAGTGAAACGATTTTGTAAAATAAGTTTTGTGAAGCATTGAAAAAAAATTTATAATTATGATTTGATGACTTTTATAAAATTAGTGCTTGAACAAATTTGTCACTTTCTTTAAATTCTTTTAAAAAATTTGTCTTTTAACTTTAAAACATTAACATATTTTTATTAAATATTTTTATTAAATGTAATGTACATTTTTGTAATATAAGTAAAACTCTTTTATTTTTTATTTAACTCAGTCTGCTCTAACAAAATCAAACAAAAAAAAACAGTAAAATGGCCCACTTTTTATTATAAAGAGCACTAAGAAAAAATTTAACTACAAAAGAATTCCTTTTGGAGCCAAAAGCGATACTACTAAATTAAATTGATATTAAATTACTAAAGCGCTCTTATTCGTCATAAAATATAGACACTAAGTAGATTCGTAATGTAAATATTACCATAGTGGTACACTTCTTCCCGAACGATGTAACTACATCAATAAGAATTGAATAAGCAAAAGCGATAGATTTTATTCTAAATGGGGAAACTATATAGATAATTTTTCGATCGATATTGTTCTTAGGGTTATGTTGAGTAAAACTTTACTAGGTAACATAGTGTGATTGTTCTTGTTTCGCTCAACTTTTTTATTGTTATTTATAATATTAATTAATATTTTGTATTGTGAAGGAGGGTATTAACATACCGTCTTACAATTTTTATTAAAATCTGAGGACAAGAAGATCGCTTGGGATAATATGGGTTAAAGAAGTGCATAAAACAGTCGTTAATGCGCGAGGGCGTGAAGACTTTTATCAATAAATGTTAAACTAGAGTTTTTTCACAAAAAGTAAGTTTAGTTTGAACTTTTTAGAGCGCTGTGTATTTTTGACAAGTAATCAGCTGAAAATTTAAAGACTAATTAAAAAATTGTAAGTCGTGGAGAAAACATAATTAAAGAAGTTAAAAACATATAGTATCCTATAAAAAACGACGCCAGGGCCTTAGTCCACAAAACAACTTATCAACAGAAATGCAAAGATGGATTAAATGCTTTGTGGAACACTTTGCTCACTCACTCACTTTGAATGAAAGTGCAAAGACTTTGCAAAGAGAGCAAGGTTCTTGCAAAGAGGACAAAGTCTTTTCAAAGGCAGCAAAGTCTTTGCAAAACTTTGCTTACTGCAAAGTGAGCTTTACAAAGAATATTGTAGAACATAAACACTTATCGCTTTGCCAAAAAATGAAATTTGATAAGTGCAAAGTGAAAACTTTATAAGTTGTTTCGTGGAATGGTGCCCAGGACTACAAAAAAAAGAGCCAAAGCTTGAAGTTCTATAAGAAAAGTGTTAAAACAGTTGGCAGAAAAGACTTTTATTACGCGTGTTGTGTTTCTTGCCATTTTTTTGTACGAATACGTTTTAAAACGCACGATGCTTGCCGACAAATTAACGGTTGTTATATTTTTCTGCCTGAACAGTGTACGTGTGTCAACGTCACGCAAGAGCAATGATATCAGGAGCGTGCCGATTACTTCTTTAAACCTATTTTCCATTTTTGGTTTCCTACTTCCAATTTAAAATTAAATAAAATTAAAAAGGTTTTCAAGCTCGAGGCCAATTATTTGTAAAAAATATATATGGGTAATTCCATGTCAAATCGACAAGATAGGAAGAAGGTTGCTTTTATTCTCTAAGTAACATAAATCAAAGAAAAAAAATTTTTTTTTTTTTTGCTAAAGTAATATCATCCAATTTCTTGGAGAAGTTACATGTACTTTTCTTTGAAAGTGTCAACATTAAGCTTTGACAAAAATGCAACAAATAAGCAGAAAAAACTTTATGTCATTACATTTTTGAAACACGTTAAATCAAACATATTAAACACATCTTTCAAAGTTTCAGAATTTTTAAAGAACAGTTTGTGGTATTATATAAAGAAAAATCAGCCAAATAAAAAATTAGGTTTTTGACTTAGTCCATTTTTAAAATTTAATATTTTGCAGATATTAAATTTTTCAAATTATATTTTTTAATATGTTGTTTGCAGCCCCAAGTATTCTTTTTAAAATTATATACAAATCATTTTCGTATGTGAAGTAGTTTTTGAGATAATGAAAAAATAAGCTAAACACATTCGGCTATTTCGGCGAAATTATGACACTTTTAATATGACATAACTTTTGAAATAAAAATTTTTGTAATTTTTTTCGTTAATATATATTCCTTTTATAGGACGAAAGAAACCTTCTCACCAAATTTCATTCAAATCGAAAGGGGTCGGGTGGCTCTCTTGGTAGATTTGACATGGAATTTCCATATACATAAATAAATATTATTTCTGTGGCATTTTGACAAAACATTTTAAGTCAAATTAAAAAGTTGAAAAAAATGTTGTTAATCATACTTATTTTCATTAAAAAAAACAATTTTGCTTACGTTTTTAAAATTTTGTATTTTAAACGATATTTTTCTTTAATTTTTAGTTAATCTTATTATTTGATAAAAATGATTTTTTCTCGACTTAAGATGTTTGTCAAAATGTCACAGATTTATTCATTAATTTGCTCCAGTATTTCAATATTCATCGAATATCATTATCAAGGAATGAGTCAACATTCAATAGTCACATGTCTCTAACAATTATATTTGCAACTCAATCCTTGATAACGACATCCGATGGATAAATAATATATATTTTTTACAAAAGCTCGAGGTCAAGAGCTCGAAAAAAAAGCTGAAGGAATAAAATTTAATTTAATTAAATAAAATATTTATTATAATTCTTTATACTTTAGTTAAGAAAATTATACTTTAATAACTAATTCTCGGATGTTTATTATGACATTAAAGGTCGACTTAATAAATATTTAAATTTTGTAGAGATAGAACAGCATAAAATATCCATCTACAAGTGAAATTTCTTTATTTGAAAGCAAAGAACTATAAGGATACACAGCCAAAAACAAAGGCAAATAAAAGCCAACATACGCTCTTATACTTTAAAAAAAAAAAAACATCAATGGGAGGGTGCATGTAAATATAAGAGTGTAGAAATACATAAGGAAATGAAGATTGACACAGAAAGGAAGGCACATTTTTTTTATTTCTGCAAAAAAAAAACGGAATGTTTTTCAAAACATATTTAAAAAAATACACTAAAAAATAAACAACAGCTATTTTGTTGCTTATTTTCCTCAAGCATTTTACGTTTCTTTATGAAATACATATTTAAGGAATTTAAATTTATTTTATTTTTTAATGGTATTTTGTCTAAACAGAGTAGATTTTTGCAAATGTGCTACAAGAAAACCGCAACGAAAAAACAACAAATAAACTCATTCACTCAGCTGTACCTAAACACACTTGTTATCTGAATACTTGGAAAAGGATAATAAGGATACAAAACTCAAATTCATAGAAACTATCAAAAAAATTCACAGATTTAAAAAGAAAACAACAAATTCTGCATACCTTCTAAATATGAGGAAGGAAAAAATAATAAAAAAAGGTTATAAAGGACATAAGGGATTTAGATAATCTTTATTTTTTGTTTAAGTTTGTATAGTCTGCCTTTTTATGTTAAAGCCAATAATAGACTAAATAAAATAAACTTTTTATGTTGCTGAAACCTTAAAAAAATGTTATGAAAAATTATTTATTCAAATTAAAATGTTTACGGTAGCTTGGTTTTTAATTCATTTTTATTAAACTTTACTGATTTCTAAGGATTTTTTTTTTGTCTTAAGAATTTGTACTTATGCTGGGGTGTGTTATTTTTATTTTTAGACACCAGAGAATTGTAAGACCGATAAGGATTGCACAGCCATGATGGTTTCGTGGGAGGGCGAGGCGGAAATTCAATCTGGCGATATATTAATTGTTGAAATAAATGATGCTCTTTTGACCCCCAAGGACATTAATTTAACAACCAGGTAAGATGAAAAACATACTAAGACATTTATAATGATAAATACAAAAGTGAATATAAGAAAATAACCATTTACTTTGTTTGTTTTGTTTGATGTTCGGGCAAAGCTTCATTTAACAATGTTGTTTTGCTTATTAAAAGTTGCGCCATATTTCAAATGAAACCATTTGTCCACTTATTGAATAATATAGCGTCAAACGGAAATAATCTGACAAAACCATATATTTACAATAGTATTGTATAATACATGGGGTGCTTTAAACTTAAAAATGAACTTAACGGTTGCTCATAAGGTTATTTCGGCAACACTGTATTTGATTTTAGGTGACCTTCCATAACGCTATAACCATTACCATAGAAATCCATAAAACTTTCTTTCTTTTTGTTTGATAACCAGGGAAACCAGAAATATTCTCTAAGAAAAACGTTTTATGCGCATTACATATGCAGTAAAAGCTCGAAAATGTGCCCTAAAAATTTTTAAAAATATGCCCCAAAAATATCAAAAATTGCTCATTTGAAAACAAACTATTTAACAATTTAAAAACATTTGCATTTAAAAAAAATCATAAAATCGGTAAAGCCCAAACGCAAGACGAATTTTTGTTGGCTCACAAAAACAAAGTTATGTTATGAGGTTAAAATCTATACGAAAGTTATTTGTGGCAAATATTATATCAATATCAATATGAGATTTTTTGTCTCTTAGGGGTTTTTAGGGACGGTCGCTAAATTGTTTATTAATGTTAACATTTAAGGGGAAGTAAAAACTATTTCTAGATGGGAGCTTTGGGCAAATGTGAAACGATTCGCAACCAATTAAATTTGCAGTAAAATATTCTTACGGCGAATTTAATCTAAATATCAACATAATTAGATGGTTTACGGACACAACAAGCCTAATTAAGAAAAAATGTGTTATGGCTAAAATGTGAAATTATAGACCGCTTCTTACCATTTGCATACCCTTCTTAGTACAATTAAAATGTATTTACCAAATTTAGTAAAATTATCTACAAAATTGCAACTTGGAATTTGCGCCCAAAGTTAAGTTTTCATGAACAGGCAACCAGCCAGACGAATGGATGAAAATAGTTAGATTACTTAAAAAAGTCTTTCTGAGTAGGTCGCTTTACTAAAAGATTGTTGCAGATTTCTATGTATAACAGTGCCAAAAAACGTATTTTATTGCTTTTTCCTTAATTTTTCCTTATAAATATATAAAATCTGAACGTTTAAAAGAAAATTTATCTTTCAGGACAGCCTGCTTTGGCTTAAAATTTTAGAATAAAAATAAAATGTGCACGCAAAGAAAAATCATGGTTGTGGTAAACATATTCTAAGAGCAACACATTATGGCAAGATTCATGATTGTAGTCAACATTTTACGATTATTATTGAAACATATATGTTCGTAATATAACATCATAATATTTGTCCCTTAATCCTATTTTGTTCTTATTACATCATATTATAATTTAATGTAATCATATTATAATCATGTTAATCATAATAGGAGTAAGTTAAGAAGTAAACATATTATTATCATGTTAATCATAATAATATGTAGATTAAATCTAAAACCGAAAAATTTTTTTAATATATATTTATGCTTAAGGTTACTGTTACAGATATTTCACATTATAATATGATGCAACTTTTAACATAATATTTTTAACCATATTTGTCGTAGGTCAAAATTATTTATAAATTATTTTATAGAATTTTCCTTCTTTTTCTCTTAAACAACACAATACAATGGTCAATATTTTTCAACCACTTTCAAACAATATTAATATTTTTTAGATTGGATATTTTATTTTGTGACATTTTACAATTTTTCTTTTAATGTACCTACAATTTCTTTAAACTTGGTTTTTATTGGGCATTTTTTTAAATTGATTAACCACTGAAAAACAAATAATTCTTTAGACATATGTAAAACATACGACACAACTGAAGCAAAATTATTTTACAAATGGCGATAACAAAATATTATTAGAGTAAAGATATTTTGTTTGCATCTTAAACAAATTATGAGTACACGTATAGAAAGTTATCCTGTTATCCTGTTATTCTGAAAATTTTGACTATTAAATATCATTAAATGGTTGTGAGGAATATGATATGTTTTCAAAGTTATCATTATTTAGTTGCTATACAAATTATTATTTTTCAGTGAACCAAACTTAGATTTATAATTGCGATAAGCATTGACATGTTAACAGTGATTATAATATTGTTGATATTAAATAAAAAAAAAATAACCATGCCGTTACCTTGCCCAGCCCAATTTTTTCTTTGCGTGTAGACGGCAAAATTGAAGCAACAAGTTGGGTATATAGATAGATATTTAAAACAGAAAAACCAGAATTTTGAAAAAAAAAATTTTATATGTTGCGAAAGCTCTTGTGAGCATATAAAAAAACTTAACATGTATCAAAATATGCCCCAAAAAGACAAAATATGCGCTTTAATTTTAAACAATGATGCAAAAATTGCTCGTTTAACTTAATTATTAAAAAAAAATGCTGTAAAGATTAAAATATGCACTAACAAATCGATGTCAAAATTCATAAAAAAAGCTCTAAAACGCATAAATATATTGTTTCTGCCTTCAGTGGTCGCACAAGGAAAACATATTTATTTGCATATTTATGGCTTCCCTGTTGATAAACATTAACAGCTGTTACGGTCATGACATTATGGTATGTCACATCTAATTTGAGCATAAAAGCCTTTGTGCCTTAAATGTTTCACATAAATTAATTAAGTTTCTAAAATATGTTCCAGTTATTTATTTTCTCTCTGTTAATTTAATGAGCTTTTTAACATCACCCATCCGCTTTGGAGTCTGCTTCCATTAACAAAATTAGGAAAATTTGTTAAATATTGAATTTTACAACTTATTTTCTTGGCCTTAAATAAAATAAAAAAAAAAAACGAAGAGAAACTCGAAATAAGTAAAATCCCTCGAAGTACTTGGCAGAGTGTTTTTAAATTGTCTACTTAGTTTTAGCTACTGCGACACATTTGGTAGTTATACAGAAGATTTTACGGAATGTGAAAACAACAAAACTCGCTAGAATTGAAATATGGATTGCTCAGATAAAGATTACAGTTATGCAATAACTCACCAGCCCACTGCGACATAAAAAAAGGAAAGCATTCCCATGCCCAAAACGAAGAGAAATACTACGGGCATATTTAAGGCAACACGGAGCTGACATATTACCCGGATACAAGCATGTTTCGAAAGCGAAAATATATTCACGAACACTGCATATGGAGTTTTCTGAAGTCTCTGTGAAATATGCAGGATTTTATGGGCCATACAGCAAAACGGCTATTGGGGGTCTTCCTGAAAATGTGGTTGAAATTCTTCCTGAGAAATACAAGTTATACAATAACAACATAAGTGCAATTAAACATTTCGAATAAAAAATTTACTTCTTACCACAATTCTTTTTCAACATTTTTCATTTTTCGAATTTATTCTATGAGTTAAATTTCAGTTATGTATTTTATAAAGCTTTTTGTAATAGCTCAATTCCTTAAAATTTTTTAGAAATTACTTTAATATAATAAAGTTGCTTATGAAAAAGAAAAAATTCCCAATACATAATTCTTTTTTTAATAGTATGTAAAAATAAAGGCCTGCACAATTACAATTACCAGTGTTGCCAAAAGTAGGGAAAACCCCTACATGTAGAGTTTTTTGATACTAAAATTGAGCGTAGGGAAAATCAGACTGATTTTATATATTCGGCATACGAAATAAATAATTAAAAATATAATTTTCATAATGATTTAATATTTAAAGAAGTAGAATTCTTAAGTCCTGAAAAGGTTTTTGGACAAAAAAAAAAAAAAAAGTTTAGTACAAATTTGAACTATTGTCTTTAGAATTATACTTAAAAGTATGAGTGGAGAACAGTCGCATGCAACAAATTTTTCTGGAATTAATATGTGAAATTGTTCAAATAATATATTTTGAAATATGAACTTGGAACAGTTTTGGATAAAATTAGTAAAAATGAAAAACTATAATGGCAAGATTGTATCTCCAAATTTATCGAAACTGGTACGAATTTTGTTTGCTTTACGCTATGCAAATGGCGATGCAGAGAGATCACCGTAAAGCGAAACAAATTGAACCACACAACTTTAAGTTTGATTTATATTATAAGATCATTTCCGAAATACAGTGGAAGTCTTGTAGTCTTGTTTGCTGATAGCTTTGGCTTTTCTAAAATTATTTAGGAGAACGTTTCCTGATGATTTGTCCTAAGCAACCAGTAAAATGCGCATAGGAACAGCTTATCCTCCGACAATAAATTTTAGTAGTTTTATCAATTAAAAAAAGGGAACTAAGCACAACAAATAAAATCTTTTAATGAAAAAAATTATGTATTCCCAAAAACAACTTTTTTGATAATAAATTTAAAAAAAAAAAACTCTTGTTTTTTGCATTGATTATTTATTATTGTTTTTAAAGCATATGGGCATTTCCTCCGAATGGTCAGCCAGAATGGAAAAATAACATGTTGATAATCATCGTGTTTTTTTGTTAATAATTAAAAAAAGTCTATGTTTTTATAATAGAATGCTAAATATGATATTCTATGATATGCAAAAAAATTTGTTATGTTTGCACCCTTACTTTTCTCTCTATTACAATCAATTAAGAAAAGAAAAGTGTAAGAAGAAGATAAAAAGTTCGATTAACGGTTAATTAACGGTTAAAACATATGGAAAAATCCTACGTTCGCGACCCGTACGTTCGCGACCGGTGCTTAAGCCAATTAAACAAAAACCAATAGAGATATTTTACTGTGTAAATACTGGACAGAGACCTGCATTAATACACTTTTCAAATAAATTAATCGCGTTTGAATATTCCGTTCCATTTCGCAGATTTTAACATTTCACTACTGTCAGCCACAGTTGACTTCTATTTAGCGTACGTTCGTGACCACATGTTTATTACTATCTTTATGAAAACTTAAACTCGATGAAATCCACCTTTTGCACTAAACATAGAGCTACCAAAATGCTATCAAATTGCAAAAAAATGCTAGGAAAAAGTTTTGTTTACTATATTATTTGTACATTAAAAGCGTACGTTCGTGACCCCAGGAAAAGCCCATATGCGAAAAAATTAGTTTTTTAGAATTATTGTCAAGTTACTTGGTTACGTATGAGTATTATTAAATTCCAATTTATTAACATTCTTACGCCATGTGGTACAACTAATAAATTAAACTTCTAAAAAAGCAATAAGCGAACAAATAAGACTATTTGTAAAAGTGTGTAGGTACTTTTCAAAAAATCTTCTGGCAACACTGATTTGAATACACATTTAAATTATTGAAAATGGTTCAAACTCTATACTGCAGTGTCACAAGCAAATATTGTGTTAACGTGTAACAGCAAAAGTTAAATATGGAAATGAAAAATACACGCAGCAATGAGAGCAGAAACCAAAAATACGTACATTCTTTTTTTATACGTTTTTTATATGAAATATATACGAAATATTTTGTATGTTAATTTCTTTCATAATATTGCAACCACAATTCTTTGCAAAAACAATTCCTTTTTTTAATTATGCTAATCCCGCAAAGCTCTGCGCTCGTCTGTAGGAGACCAGAGTCTCTGGCGGGAATCTAACTTGCCACCCCCGCACTGTTAGACTAGCTTACTATCCAGCCGACATAAACAACATCAAACACACGACTTGTGTTACACAAGTTATACAGGTAGACATCACAAATTTTCACAGATTGTATTGAAAGGTTTTGAAAGAAAAAAGTACTGTCTGAAGTGTATTTTGTTAAAAAGGAAAAAAACTTTTTCAAGCAAGATAGAATTTGTAGACTTTTAGACTTTTTAAAAAATCTAACCTGCCCACTGATTTTTTTTTAATGGCTGCAGTATACTAACTGCATGCTTAGAAGTAAGATTTTGTAAGTAGTTTTTATTTCAAGTAAATTTTTATTTACAAATTAAAATTTCAAATATATTTTTATTTTTTGCACTCAGTGTCACCAAAACAAATATGCAGTAAAATGGGCGACTATTTTGTGTAAACAACAATGAAACCAATTTCAAACGCTACTATTTAGCGCCAAAATCAATATTACTGAAATTAATTAATAATAAACTACCAAAACTCTTGAATTTATCATTAAATGAAGAAACTCATTAGATTCTTGAAGCTAATATTACCTTATGCCGACCATACACTACACAATCCTAGTGCTTTAGTCTGAGGGTGCGTAAATGTAACTTGTGATTCACACTGTCCAAGGAAAAATTGTTTAATTTTTTTTTATAAGTGAAGAAGACAATATGTGCAAATATAAATAAAAAGAAAACAGATTTTCTTTTCTAATTTTGCATTAATTTTTCGTAGTATTTGATTTCCAGAGTCATTTGCTGCTTTTAAAACGCCATAATTCAGGCGATTATTTGGATAATTCTAGGAAGCCTGTCCAGAATAATTTTTTTACGTTAATTTTTCGTTCTCAACTCTTAAACAGCGACTGAACATTTTTAACATACACTACATAAGTTCACAAACCTTAAGCAAAAATTAAAGTTGTTTTGAATTATACGAAGTTCACTGCTATTAAAGCAAAAACACCGCCACACACTACACAAACGCACTGTACAGTGCGAGACTTGACTACTGAACTTATATGTAGTGTGGGGCGGGCATTAGTTACACAATCCTTCCCGAACACGTCACAAGTGATAACCGCCTAAGTCGACTTAAGAAGCAAATGAGTTTATATTTGTTTTCATTAAATATTTCTGAAATATATATAACTTTATAACTTTCGTTATAATTTTTTAGTCTTAGCATTGTGGGGACAAGAATCCTTGATGGTGAATTAATTTTTTTTTTTAATGCAATTAATTTTTTTTAGAAATGCAAGCATAACTATAAAGTGCAGTTTCTCAAAAACTATTTCGACTTAGGCGGTTATTACATATACATATATATGTTCCTGTAAACTTCTATAAGGAGCATAGGACCGTTAATTTTTATTGCTGTTATGGTTTCGGTAATCACTTTAAGACTAATGACTAATTAGGCCAGAGTATCCCATTCTGGTATTGGGGATAACAACATCGGATCTAGGCATGCAGTTGCACAGGGATTTAGTGCATGCGGCTCAAAGGATTATACCGCCTATGGTCGGTTATGTTATTGGATATTTTGATGGCGCCCTTTGCTCGCAAAGATGTTACAAGGTTCACAGGAAATCTTGGGATTTAGTGGGAGCTCGAAAGACCCTCCGAAACTCTCCCCTTGTAACCGCTGACTAACGCAACTGCCAACCACTATACGCAACCTGTGACGTGTCCGGTAGCACTCAGCTGTGCTTCCCATAAAGAGATAATATATAATACATCGTCATATGTGTTGTTTTCACAACACAAATGACAGAACGTGTAGTCAAATTTATATGAAAAATACTCAAAAAACTGAGTGCTTTTCATATAAATTTTACTACACGTTTAATCACTTGTGTTATGAAAACAGCACAATAATAATGACAATCTATAATTTATTATAAGATAAGAATTCGATAAGAAAAACAATAAATTTTTGCTTAATTTTTTAAACAACTCTTCGGTCGAAAGTTTTCACTGTGGATCTTTTGGAAAAGCTGTATGTGTCGTAGTAGAAGTAGTGCTAGTCTATACACAGTAAGTAATCCATGACACATCCCTGCAGACAAAGTAACTAGTAATTAGATAGAAATATACTGGTTGGTATTTACTTTAAACTAGTTGCACTTTAGATTTTTTCATATATCAAACTGTGGTATTTATTGTTTCTTTGTCAAAGAAGCCAAACTAGTTCATTTGTATGCATTTTAATTATAGTTTTAAACTAGTTGCTGTATATACAGCATAAATGATGAAACAGAACTGGGGCTGAACGCTGTTTTCCATACAGTTTGACATAAAATTATGCCAGAGAATGCGGTCGAGAAATAAAATCAATTTTAATGATGAAACAGAACTGGAGCTGAACGCTGTTTTCCATACAGTTTGACATAAAATTATGCCAGAGAATGCGGTCGAGAAATAAAATCAATTTTATTTTGAAGACGTTTTTTCTCATGCTCTCACATAGAGACAATTATTCTCCCAACAATGCTACCATACTTTCGTTCAATTTCATACATTTTGTAAACAAAGCAAAAAAAGAACAAAAGAAAACGAAAGAAATGAGAGAAAATTGCAGTTAGGTCGACGTTTTAATAATGTGCTTAAAAATTTTTGCCTGAAGTTGAAGACTCAATTCTGTTTCATCATAAAGGTCGAATAAAAAGAAAAGTGATTTTGACAATTCCCCTCAATATATTTTTCATACTTAATTATCGTTTTATAGAGTGTGTACTAGGGTTAGGACTTTTTAATTTTTTTTTTTTTTTTGCATATATTAAATTGTACATGCCATTGCCAAATTATCCATAAAAAATATTAACAAACGTCATCTCCGCACCAAAAGAGTGGAAATTTGTTCTATAGTAAAAAAAATAAGCACATCATATTTTACCATATTATTATAACAGATTCATAATAATCTTCTAAACTTTAATGTTATGTTTTACCTAATTATTTTGTTATAAATTTTATTATTATGTTAACTCTTTATTTGTGGTTCAATTTATTTCTAATAATACATGTGCGTTTATTTATATTTAACAGACTGTAATCTTTATATTATATTAACTATTTCACTCATTTCTTTCCAATACAAAATCATAGCTGACTCAATTATTATTGCCTAATTTTTATTTATAATGAACATCATTGAATTACTTCTCATTGATACTTGTTTATTTCTACTTATGTTGTTTTTTTCTTTACAATGCATTTCATTGCAATATGACTCAATTTATTTTTATTTAAAAGAATTAACGGTATTATTTTATAAATTTGTTTTAAAGCCTAGAGTTAAATAATTTTAAAAAATAAAATTCCTTCGCTTATGAACCGAAGACTGATAAAGTCGAATATAAAAATTAGCGGACTTTTCTTTAGAATAACAACCCAAATATAAAAGAGGTCAGGTTAAGACTTATATAGTCCGATCAGACCCTTTTAATAAATAAACACTAATTCTTATTCAACTAGGACGTTAATCATCTGGTGTGAATTTGTTTCTAAAATAAATAAATAATATAATAATACAAAAACCCCTCCTAGAAAGGAAGATTTATTCCTCCTTCCTACATATTAAATTTAACGCTGCAACAATTTTAAATGGCTAAAGTATATCGTACCTCTTTTAGGAAATCTAACGTCAACTTTTCGTTTTGTTGTTATTATAATTAACAGAAAAGCTACGATTTTTTAAATTTGCTCTTTCAGATCTCCACTTATTTATTAATAAAAAATATGTCTGAATTTTTAGAATTTGCACTTGGTGCGGAAGGTTTTTCTGCCAAAATGAACAGCAAACACGACTTTAATCACTTATTTAGTGATGACGTGATGATAGTCAAAGTTTTTGTAAAATGAGTCATAACCCTAGTATGCACCTATTTTAGAATAATTCTAAGCACTTACCCCGGGAAACAGATAGAGAGAATATTGTAATTATTTATTTTCCTGTTACCCCATGTTTCAATTTTGTTTACAAAATTAAAAAAAAAATAATCGAATGCCTCGATTTGGTTTTTATAATCATTCTACATTAAAGAATTTGATGAACGTATTTAACCAAATAATTTTAACAAAAAGAATACAGGAATTTTATATCTCTTTATTTTTTTTTTTTGAACATGAACATAATTTTTTCCTTTTCAAAACCAACCAAAAACTTACGTTTTCATCTTAAAGTGTTGTTTCTATTACAGTATACTTTTAAAGGGTTGTTGTTGTACCTACAATGAGCAAGTATTAAAATTTTTTTACCAACTTTTATTGTGTTGTTGTTGTATATAAAACAACCGTATAAAGCTGCGCTGCTAAAATTTCATCATATTATTCGATTTTCGAAGCCTAACAACTAGTTATAAACTAGTCCAAAACATTACACGTAACGATTTTTTCCGCATGGATCTTACGAAAACCACTTTCGTAAATTATATTTTTATATTATCTACAAAACTAGCAAATTCGTTCGCAGACCAGTTTTTCTCACGTAAATGTTGCGGGCACCTAAAAGCAGCTGTCGACTTAAATCGTTAGTAGTTTCTAAGATTGCGTAAACATATCATGTGGATTTGAAATGCGTTAAAATAATAACAGAAAATTTGTAAAAAATTTTAACGATGATTACAAAAAAAGACTTTTCCTAAATTTGAGGTCATGCTATTTGTGCGTTTTGCACAAAATTTAAATCAAAACGTTGTGTACGTCGATAAACTGTTCGGTCTATCAATAAAAATAAGCAAATACAAAGTTTTTTTAGTTTTATTTCATCGGGTTCATCCGAAACGCAACGTTGCGTTTACGAAAGAGTATCTTTTTATTCCTAAGGTGTGTAAGGAAAACTGAGTAGCTAATCCGTATATGTTTACGTAAGAGTAACGAGGGCCTTATTTTAAGACCATGTTTGTACATTGTATGTAAAAAAAAATTTGTAGCGTTGCACCCTTTTTAATATACAGTAATACACAGTTTTTATATTAAGCATTTTGTTCCCTGTACATTTAAACATTTAAATATATTTATACACCCAAAGGATTTTTTTTCCTTTCGTATATGTGTGTGTTAAAACGAAATGTTTGTTTAAATATTTAACTTGATGTATTTAACTTTGAAATTTAGTTAGTTTGGATTACTGAACTGCAAGAGAAAATATTTAAGTTGATTTCATTACATTTGCCCAAATGTATTTATTTATTTACTTTTACTGCATTTAAACAAATTGTTTATTTAGTAAAAGATAAATATACAAAATAGTTGTCTTTGAGGAGTTTTAAAGGTCAAATGTTGTGGGAAATTTAATTGAATTTGTTGCTAAGAAAAACAAACTAAAATGGATAGAAAATAGATTTTGTCGAAAGGATATTGCGATTTTGATTCTGTAAATTAAGGGAAATTTACATTTGAAAAAATAAATAAGACTCGTTTTCTTCTGGATGGCAACGAAAAAATTAATTTAATCATTAGCTATTTTAAATTAACCAAAATTCTCGAAAAGTTTCCTAAAATTTAGAACCCAAATTGCATTGTAATGTAAAATTTTTTAAAATTTGTTTTTCCAAATAACTAAACACGATACGGATAATTAAAAAACTTTCCACACAATTCGTTATTCGATATTTTAAATTTAAATCATCTTGCTGTTTTCAAATTGATACAAAAAATGTAATCAGTAGATGAAAAATCATTCTCTTGTTTGATTTCACCAAATAAATGTTCTCCATTTTTTAATTAATATCGAAGCGTTTTTGTGATAAAATTTTATTAAGCCTTCTTTTTCAGTGTTGCCGTTTTGACGATTTTCGGGTATTTAATGACGATTTTTTGGTCTCGTTACGCTTTTATATTTTTCCGAATACACTTTTTTGTGGCGCTTTTAGTGCGTTTTGTTACGGCCATGTGATTTTTGTTTTTTTGTAATTTAAGTGCTTATTTTCGCAACAAAATATGTAAACATCCTTTAAATTTTAAATTTCTGGAAAAAAAATGTCGTTATATTTTGTAGATAATACTAAAAAACAATACGATGCATATTTTATTGATTGCAAACAAAGTTTCATTGAAGATTCTTCTCTAATAAATAAAATAGAAATATCCCTAAGAGTCCAACATTGGAAAAATAAGGAAAGAACTGATGAATTTTGGATTGAAGGCTACGATTTTAAAAATTTTTTGAAAAAATTCTTTTCAAGAACTATAGCTACTTTTATAATTCGTATACTTTCGTTTGCTTATTCAAATGACGAAGTCTAAAGATAAGAAATCGACTTTTTAAAGCTGAGCTTATTCAGTATTGCATATTAAATACAGTCTAAAAAGTTTATTGTTGCAACTACGAACTGCCTTCAAGTGTTTACTTAAAAGTTAATTTCAATTTAGCTTTTAAAAGTACTGAGTATGTATTTAATTACAACCATTTTGTGGCCCGATAATGACGATTATGAAACAGATAAACGTACATATCGCACTTGATCATAAAAGGGATATTAACTGAAAATTTTTATTTTTTCGTTTTTTTTTTAAGCTCGACACGTAATATTCATATCTAGCCGCTGTAAAAATATCGTGTTATTTTGTCTGATTTTTGGTAATGAAACGGTTGGTCTTAAAATTCCTTTTCATATGCCTTTAATATAAAATTAAAAATGTTTAAATTTAGAGTTAATACCATCTATACGATCAAGTGCGACATGTATTTGGTTTTTTATGTAGTTGAAAACAACATTGGTTTTCTATCAAACATTATTTATATTTTGTTCTTTAATAAATTCTTATTTTAAGATTTTGTTCAATCCTATATTAAAGGAACGGATAATAAAAAAGCTCGATCATATGATGCTAAGCTACTGTGGCTTTATGAATAGGGATCTATTTACGTTTTATATTTCGCTTTCACTTTTCAAAACTTAGAAAGTGATTCTGAGTCGATCGGTATAATTTAAGGTAGGTAGCGGGCCAAAATTGTAAGGTGTTGCACACATCAGCACAAATGCATTATACCCTCTCCACTATTGCGGTGTGGGTATACTTAATCATTTATTCCAAATTTTGATTTTTTATTTTAAATCAGGCTTAAGTTCATCAAACTTAACTTTCATTAAATTATTTCAATAAAGGAAGGAATTTTACAACATGAAATTTATTATAATTTTTGGATATGTTTTAATTGACTGGATAATCCCATGTCCAGTTGAACTTACATTTTTCGAGAACAACCACATTCTCATCATCAGAGGTCTTATAAAAAAAAAATCAAAATTTGGATAAAAAACCATAAGCAGTTCGATTAAACTACAATGAAACTAATTTATCATTTATTTTAAAATTTGAATGCGGTTTTTTATCCTTAAAATTCGTTTTTAATGTGTAATTTGTAAAGCGAAATAACTTATTTTAAAAGATTTTATTGAAATGATCGTTTTGTACCCTTTTTTTTGTAATTTTTTACCCTTTTCATTCGTTTTTACAATAAACAAAACGCTTTTATTAAATTCTAATATGGCAGCACTGTTCTTTATAGCAATTTTTTGTAAGCCTTCCAGCACTTGTGGAAATTTCGTGAAGATCGGTCCGTAAGTTACCTACGCCCGATATTAGCCCCACTCTCGAAAAACACTTTCGTAACTTAAGGACCGTAAGAAATAATATTATGGTAGAAAATTTTATCTGTTATAGTTAAATAAGACAAGAAATCATATCACACAATTTCGTAGAGGTCGTTCCAAAATTTTTCATAGGCCCCATATAAAGCCCAACCTGGGAAATCATTCAAATACGCCTTAAGCCGTGTGCTCTGTCCAAATTATATTAAAGTGTACAACGCTAAATTGTTCTGTATTTAAATTAATGTTGTCTATTTGTACTGTATTTAATTAATAAATTGAAACTAATTACAATTCCCTTAGTTCTGACTTTCGTTTTACTGGAAGTTTGTACAATTTTTTCCCCTGAAAATTTTCCAAAATAATCACTTAAAAAGTGTTAAAGATATAACTTTTCCTTATTTATTCACTCGATCACACTATTTTTGAAAATAACGAAATAAAAGTTTAAAATTTGCAAAGCAATACTAAGATTTTTCATTTCTAAAAAATATTTTGGAAACTTATTGCTGGGTGTTAATTTTATAGTTTGTCAAATTTCGAAATTGTTAATATTCTGTTTCGATTTTCGATACTCCTTCGCTTCAAGTTTATATCCTTGATAATTTGCTTGAGATTCAAGCAGTTAATTTCGCATTAACGAAAGTTTTCAACAATTGCCTGCGTTATAAAACGATATAATTTAGAATAATAATCTGATAATTGCATTAATACGCTACAGTAAATGTTGTTTATTTGAAACACAACTAATTAAAAGCTCTCATTTAAAGTTCATATCGCTTCTTTATTGCAACACAGTCATATCTCAAAAAAAAAATCAAACTTTGCAAAATGCGATTAAAATTTTAAAAGTGTAGCTTTACATACAGATTTTATAAAATACATTTTGCTCTAACTTCTTTTCGGTTTGAAGGTACAAGTGAGCTTTTGCCTCACTTACTTTGATTTTTTGAGATATGACTATGTTGCAATAAAGGAGCGATAAAATCTCATTAATGCTATTCGACTTTATCCTGCCCCAAAGTCTAAATCAAATAATTTTAAAAGAATTCACAAAAATAGCTAAAGTTAATTCCAAAATAGCAAAAAATAATTGTTTTTGAAAATTATTGGGTTGTTAAAATATGCGTATCGACTTTAATGCAACAGATTTACTCTTAAACCATAAAAGTGATATTCGGAATTTATATGTGTGGCCTGTATTGTTGGGTCACTCAATGGTTGATTTGCCACCATATTTTTGTATGCCTTCAAGATATAGTGAAACTAATATTGAATATAAATATTGTTTCCTTAGGTTCAAGGCTAAACTATTCCATATTGTAGTTTAATAAATATTGTCAATGTACATATGAGTCAGTTTTATTTGTATTTCTTTGCATTTCCGAGTCACTTTTATGGCATTTTTATACCCACACCACATTATTGTGCGTAATATGCGTTTGTCCTGATGTGTGTAAGACATAAAAATATTGGTTCTGACCCACCACTTAGTATATCGCCTGACTCAGAATCACTTTCTGAATCGATCGAACGATGTCCGTCCGTCCTTTGTCTGTCCATTTTGTTGTATGCAAAGTACGTGTCAAAAATTTGAAGTTACTTTGATTAAATTTGGTCTCTACGTACGTTTTAATCGTCATAAGGATGAAGGGCGTTGAAATTGGTGTGAACCGTTCCATTATTTGATATAGTGCCCATAAAAACTTCTTTCCTAAAGCGATTTAATTAGGGAGATAATTTCTAAGAGGGCTTGTTAAAATCTTGAGTATTATTTCTTCCAATAAGGTTTCGTCCTTGGTTGGAAAAACTTTATTCGCCATTGAAAATTTAAGGTTTCTTTGACTAAATTTAGTACGTAAGTTTCAACAGAAATAAGGATGAAGCCCATTGAGAGTGGTGAGAACCGTTTCGTTACTGGCATAGCCCCCATACAACAAACTTCTTTCCGGAATAGTCTTTGTGTCCATAAACACAAAAATATATAAGTAATTGCAACAAAATGCATCTTAACAAATTTATTTATAATAGCTACTAAGTCATGGTAAAACTTTGTACTAGTATATTGAAAATTGACTAAGGGCTAGGTCCTATATGAACCCCCACCATAAAATCGCCTTAAGACAAATCAATCTTATACACATGTTGTAGATAATAATATAGATAATATTCATAACTCTTATATGAATCTTAACTCTAATACGAATCTTAGCCGTATAAAATAATTGTGTTTTGTCAGGTCTATGACTCGCCACGGGTCCCAAATAGGGTACAATATCGAAAATGTGTCCTTATATACTGTGCTGCTGGGTATCAAATAATCTTGCATGAAAGTCTTTTCTTACTTGCTAGAAGCTTCTAATACTACACAAAAGAGATATTTAAACTTTAGTGAAGAGTTTATTGCTGAAATTAAAATTGAGTTTATTAATGAAATTAAAGAATTAAATAATACTCTTCCAAATGATAGCTAGTCTGAATAAAATCTTAAGTAAGGAAATCTTTTAAGGAATTTAATTTCTTTAGAAAACCAAAACATTTTAAATGTCATAGAAATAATTTACAGAAAATTAGAATCATTTACTGGATTCATATATTCTATTTAATTTAGCTTTATTAATATAAAATAAAACCATTAGTAGAAATGAAATTTAGGAGGTGACGAGTGATTTAAAAAAGAGTATGTTTTAATATTTTTTACCAAATTTTTTTATTCAGCGAATAAGTTCTAATGATAAATCATTCCTTCTATGGCTTTTTGAGAATTACTTAGCTTCCTGTTATATATAGAAAATTTTCAGTATTGGTAATTTAGCTGCTTTATTTATTGCAATCTACTTTGTTGATTGTTGCTAATTATGTATTTAATGTACAATTCAAAATAAACTTTAGAAAATGACTTGTCATATTGTATACCCAACAAACGCCTCTCGTACTCTTCTAAAACCTAGACAAATTTGCTTTTTATTACTTTGCGTTTTGCTAAGTCATAAATTTGTTTTCAATCTTCCACACCTCCCCAACTCACTCCATCTCACTCTTCCTCACACACAGTTTTTATTGATAAAAGCACATATTTGCAAATATTTACTCATACTCAAGCATTTTACCAAATGTTTGTTTGAAATAAATGATATTTCAACATTTTCACAGCAGGTCTCATGTATCAGAGCGTATGATTAGCATTAATTACACGTTAAATAAATATCAATCATACGCTGTAGTATAAATATACACATTTGAAGGGAAATGGAATTGTGTGCTTGTGTGCTTTTAAATAAATGTCTTTTACTAAATAAAGTCCTGCTCAAAGGTTAAAAACATGTTAAACTTCTGGCAATTATTTTGTACGAGTGTTTTATGTTTAAATTTGTGTTATAATTTTATTGTGTTGATCTCTAATTCAAAAGGTTTTCGTAATGAATTTCACTAATTATACAAACATATGTAAGTTTGCCTTAGAATAAATTAGTTGTACGGCAAATTAATATTGTTTTACTAAATGTTATCAGGAAAAGCAATTAAGACAGACATAAACATGGTTAACCAGAGCAGGTGTTTGCCATTCGAGTGAAGAATAATTTGTTTACAAAAATTATGAAAGATTACGCAAATATGCACCTCGAACAAAAACATGTTTAAATATTGTCAAGTCAAACAAAACTATTTTTAAAGAAAACGGTAAACATATTATGGTTAATTTAACCATATTATTATAACCGACAAATGGTTTAATGTGTTATCCACCAAGAAGGCACAACCAATATTATGGTTGCCTCCGAACATGTTATTTTTATTTTTTTATTTTATTTTTTTCTTTCTATACTAGTCCCGCGAAGCTCTACGCTTGTTTGCAGGAAAGAAACCAGAGTCTCAGGCGGGAATCGAACCCGCAACCCCGGCGCTGAGGCTAGCTCACTACCAACTAGCCTACCGGGCCACCCAATAATTACTAAAATATGATAACTAAAATGTGTTTAACACTTATAATAGGATTGTTTGTTTTTCTACCATGGCATGTTGCTCCTGGAGAAGAGGAAAACAGAACTATTAATTATTGTCATATTTAACCATAACATGCTTGGAGGCAACCATAATATGGTTGTGTCTTCTTGAGGGAGATCTAACTTAACAATAATATGGTTGTCGGTGACATTAATATGGTTAAAATAAACATATTTTTGTAAAAAAATTTCTTTTAACATGTTTTTTCTCTGCGTCTATATATAAAAAAACAAGTGGATTCAATCTTTTTCTCCTCCTTAAACTAAAAATTTAAAAAAAAAAATCTTACCCAATGAAATGAAAACCCGTCAGAACACTGGCCATCCATTGAATTTCAGTGATGACACAAATACATTTTGCTAATGGCATTGAATGCAGCTTAATCCTGTAAATCCCTAAAAACAAAACCGAAAATGTGCAATAGCAACAACAAAACACAAAAAGGATTTTTCTTTTTTAATCCTGCAGTTTCATGAAAACAAATATAAACTCACATGAACGGTGACTGGTATACAGAACTAGAAGCATAAACATGATAGTAACGAAGCCCCAAGAAGGATTCTATTGTTTTAACATATAAAGAAGTTTTATTAACGCTTCCGTTTCCGGTAAAACCTTTTTCTGTTTAAATCCTCACATGTGGTTGTGTGTCGGTATATGTTCCAGAATTCTTTATAAGTTTTATACACCTGTTTCTAGGAATTGTTTGAAATTAATAAGGAGTTGTATATAGAAAGAATATTTCCTGTTCTTGTTTATAGGAAGGCAACTCTTAAAGTTTTTAAATATATTTTTTTTTCTTTGATTAGTTTCAAAGGAAACACACAAAGCCTGAATCAAATGGAGAATCATGTTTTCAAAATCTCTCGTAACTACGTCAGTTACTTAAGTCAGTCGTTTTCAAAGAATGTAAAGAATGTAAAATTTATTATTAAAGTTGTCATCTTTCTAAGATGTAAGAAACTTACAAAATCACCACAAATATAATAAGAATTGCTTGGTGGCATATCTGGTGGGTCTACGTAGAATATGGCTGATCTTGTGGAACTCTCTTTAACCTTAAGCAATTAAAGCTATTCGACATTAATAGCATCATTAAATAAATGAATCAAATAAGAAAGAAAATCTCACTTATTAGATAATCAATGAAAACTACGGAATAGCTCTTAGTTTTTTTAAACTTTTTATATACGCTTGCACATGTCAGTTATGCGCACTACATGTCCTAAAGTCATGTCATTCTATTTTCTGTTTTCCGTTAAGGTGTCTTTATTTTTAAGGCGGCATTTATACTATGACTTTTAAGAGATGTCTTTAAGACAAGTTTTTTTATTTGTAAACGACTTCGGTAGAGAAGAAAGAGGGTTTTGACCTTGAGACAACAATAAGGGTATGATCCCTACTAATGCAATGTATTGTGTTGGTATTTGGAAAATAGGTTATGAGGAGAAGGAGAGTGGACATTCAATTGGATTTTTTTCAAATTGTAGCCGTCTGGGAGTATATTCCACACACGGCTAGTTTGGCCAAAAAACGAATTTTCTCTGTAATGCGCTATGCGACGCATTGGACAGTAGACAACGAACGGATTTGATCTGCTAGAAATGCGAGTACTATGCACTCGCGTATTAGGGATGAGTTCGCCCATCTCAGCTGAACGTGTTAATATCGATAAAACAATGACGAACAACCCACATTCCGACGATGCTCCAATGAGGCAATAGAGCTACTTATCCTACTGTCATTGTTGAGCTTCAACGCACTCCCTTGCACCTGATCGAGAAGCTTCAAGAGAGACTTTGAATCACCTGTCCAGACATGGGAGTTGTATTCCATTTTCGGTCGGATATAGGCGGTACAAGTAGTAAGGGCATCAGACGGACTGAAGTAGCTCTTGCACCGTTTTAAGGAACCAAGACACTTGAATGCTTTTTTCGATACTTGAGAAGCATGCTGGTTCAATACGTCTGTGGGTCTACATACAACATTGGTCGCCCCAGTAGGCTAGTTTGTAGTGAGCTAGTCGAGCAGCCCCGAGAATGCAGGTTCGATTCCCGCCAGAGACTCTGGTTTTTGCTTGCAGACAATCGTAGAGCTTTGCGGGATTAGTAAAGGAAGAAAAAGGGTCTGACGAGCATTAACATCGCAAGACCCCACTTGAACATTATGTTTTTGTATTTGTAGACGAATTCGCACAGAAATAGTCTCCTAAATGTTTCACCAATTAAAACATTAATCAAAAATAAAATTAGCTTTAATAAAAAATTTAATCAAGTGGATTAAACGTTTAAGCAAGTGAATTAAACGTTTAATCAACTGAATTGAACTTTTAATCAAGTGAATAAAACTTTTAATCGATACTATTAATTTGTTTACTGGTGCAAATTTAATAAATTTTTTAATTAATATCACAAATTTTTTGTTTGATATCAATTTTTTTTCTGGACGGTAGAGAAGAAAAAACACATCAATTCTATTCTTCGTGTTCTTTTTTCTAATAATCTTTGACTGTCATTTCAAATTTTGCTTTTATGATTTAATTTTGCTTGTTTTTTCGATTTTTTAAAACAAAATCTAAAAAAAATTTTAAGATTTTGGTAGCGGCTTTTAAAGAAAATTATAAAAGAAATGTATTAAAAATTGTCGTTTAAATACCGCCTTATGTGCTGCTCTCACAACACTAGTGATTGAACGCGTAGTAAAATTTATATAAAAAGCACTCAGTTTTTTGAGTGTTTTTTATATAAATTTTACTACTATTATGTTTTCAAAACACAAGTGTTTAAACGTGTAGTAAAATTTATATGAAAAACACTCAAAAAACTGAGTTCTTTTGTGTTGTAAAAATAGCATATAAGTGTAATTTTGTTTTTGTGAGTTATTCGACTCGGTCTTGTCTCAAGTTTTAAGAAATTTTTTCTTTGAGTTTAATTTAAGAATCTTCTAATTCAAATATTACAATTACACTCGATTGCAAATATCAAAAATGTAAACTGATTACAAAAAGTAATTAATACTCCCTAAGTCTATTGGTGATTTAGATTGGTTTAAATTTTTTTATTAATATTTAGTTATTTATTTAATTCATAGAAGTATTCCAACTACCTTTTAAAATAACTCTCGCTTGATTACCGTTTACTTCCTGTTAATTTTTTTTCACCTCCCCAGCTTTTGTTTGTTTTTTGCCCTTTGTCTCGATTATGTGTCATTTTAATTTGTACAACCACAACAAAAGACAACAGCACTGTTTTTAACATGTATATTTAAATACATCTGTTGTTAAACGCGTTGTTCTACTGTAAAAATTTGTACATTTTTTCATTATTGTCCAACAGTGTGGAAAAGAGGAGCGAAGAAAAAAGGATTTAAAAGCAATAAGGAAAAAGGAGTAAGGATTAGTTTTTATGACCATACAATTTGTGGTCAAATTACTCAAACATCTTAGAACTCTTATTCTATATAAGAGCATATCAAACGATTTCTTGCAATGTGAGTTTACAAATGCTTTTAACATAAAAAATTTTCAAATTATTGCCAAAAAGAATAAAGTCTTAATACATTTTATTCTTAAATAGGTGTTTTATAACTGACTGACTGTGTTGAATGTAGAAAAGAAAATAACTTTTACCTTTAAATACTCTGTTATAACCATCTGACTGTCTTCAGTGTAGAATGCAAAGGCTTAACCCTTTTTCTGTATTCAGTATTGTAAATTGCCCAAACACTTTATATTGCTTAATAATTTCAAGACTAGTAAATTAATTTGCTTGAAATTAATGTACTATTATTTTTGTATTGAACAGTATGGATAAGTAGAGCAGTAGAGAGAGGCTTTTTTGTTATGTCTGTACCAAAAAAGTTAAGCACTATGTAAACATGGGTCAAAATTGTCCATCACTCTTAATTCAAGACAAATGTACAGCGTGTAATAAATCTATGTAAAAATCATTCCAAAACTAGCATTAAATGAATTGAATAAAAATAAATAAACAGAACGAACAAATGTACAAACTTTCTATAGTGGGCAAAATATATTGCCAAGAATACCATTTTTTTTTTTATGTACAGAATAAGGGTTAAGGATTAACGATAATAAATACTTTATATTGTGTCTCAATAAAAAAGGAAAGCAGAAACAGTATTAATACATTAAAATAATGAATAATGAAAATTAAAATAATAAACTCAAGCAATATGCTTAGATCTTTTTGCGGATTTAAGTTCAAAGCTTTACAAGATAGAGCCTGCAAGGGGCTACCAGTTTCTTTTAAGACATCCTAAACTTGAAACAAACTTGATATCGCAAATGTGTCTAATCAGCACATTATTGCAACTGACTCCCATACAAATACCCCACAATAGCGGCTACAAGCAAGAAAGTAAGACAAAATTTTCATATACAAAAATGGATTGGCATCTAAATTAGGCCAGATCGATCAGTTATTATAGCTAATCTTACTCTTCCGAAGGTTTAGGGATGCCCAAAAGGATATTTCAACGTTTGGTGTTACATCCTGCGGTACATAAGGTGCAGCCAATAAATGGGACTCGGCAAAATTTCAGATTTCAGGTAGATCTAATGAGATCTCCATGACCTCTTGCAATCTCTTGTGTTATCCTATTTGGTCTTAAATGAGGAACTAGCTCCCAATGCACAGTGTTCGATCTTAGGATGAAAAAACAGAAAAAAGGTTTATTGAAAAGTAAAATTGGCCATCCTATCTGAACAATTACTGTCAAATTAACTGTAATTTCTTTGATATATGTTTAGTTTTAACTGTATATGTTTGTAACCGTACCATGAACGACATATTTAAAGTAAATAAAAAAAAAACAAAAAATTTTGCTGGAAACTCAATCGAATTAAGGCGAATTCATTCCATGTTTTCTCCTCCAGGTAATTACCTCGTACAAAAACATCAAGCAATTTGTTTTTGTAAAATCATTGTACAATGTGAGAAACCGAAACCAATGAAAACAGAATCAAAGATAATAAACAAAATTTTGACATCTAATAATTATAAAGCTAAGGAAAAAAAGTTATCAGCAGGGCTTTTAGGATCACCTGTAATAAATTCGCCTTAAATCGAATTGAATTGCCTGTAAAAAGTATGCTTATTTAAATATTTTAAAAATTACTTTTTTATAAAAATTGTTTGCTTCAAACCTAAACATAAAGAGATACGCGCGGTTTTGAAATAATTCATGAAATGATGAGTACTAATATCATTATATTAAAATATATCACATTTTTAACAAAATTACTAAAGCATAGTATATAGTATAAAAAAAAATATTTCATAAGCCCGAGGTATATGGAAGTTATCACGCTCATAAAGCAATTTCATTCAAACTCAGCCCATTAAGAGATGTTTTTTTTGAAACTATTATACACTGAATTTTACGTTTATAGCTCAATCTTTTCACAAGTTATCATGTATGCAAACGGAGGGTCAGACAGAAATGAATATGACACAAAGTGGTCGCAGTGGATGGAATTGCCAAATTTTGTTCCCAACTTTTCTCCTATAAATAAGAAGTATTTAAACATAAAATCAGCATTCTATCTCTGTTATTTACAATAATTTTTGTCGGTATAATTTTTATAATCGACCACTGTGCGGTAGCATGGCACCGGACTGACTATTGGCTGAAGCCTCCGTTAGTATGGTTCTTGCTGAAAATACTTCCTGCTTTTTTATTGAAAAGATACCTTTGGGGAACACATGATGGTTGTAGTTTAACTACTACTTTGGTATTAATTTAATTGGGCTTTTGTTTAATCTGTTAATCGCTCGAATAATTAACCCAGGTTTTGGTTAATTCTGTTAATTTTATTATTGATGGGTTAACCGATTTTTTAAAGTTTTTTTTTATTAATTTCAATAAATAAAAATGCATAAATTATTTATTATTTGGAACAAAACAATAACATAACAAACATTGCAATTCTTAAACTAGAACGAGCAAACAAAAAAATAATTCATAAATATGTAATACATATTTTTTAATTAATACATAATTTGTAAAATCATTTTATAAGTTATTTCAATAGATTATCAAAGTTGTTTGTGGGAATACTATTATTTATTAAAAGATTTTGTTTGTTGTGCTTAATTCCCTTTTTTAAATAATTGATAAAAAATACTGAAATTTATTGTTGGAGGATAAGCTGTTCCTATGCGCATTTCACTGGTTGCTTAGGCCAGATCATCAGGAAACGTTCTCCTAAATAATTTTAGAAAAGCCAAAGCTATCAGCAAACAAAACTACAGAGGGAATGAGAATTACCTACAAACACTCAAAAAGTCTTGTTTGCAACGATATCAAAGCTTAAACAAAATACCAAACAATAAATCAGTGTTGAGTTTTTATCTTTTTTACATTTCCCGCTACAATTAGTTAGAATTCTCCCAACATTAATTGTAGTTGTAAATGGGCAAAGAAAAAACATATTAAAAACAAAAACAAAGTGCTTTTATTGTTTTCGCAAGAAATCAAAATAAAAACAATTTGCCAGTTCAGTTTTTTTATGCACGTGCACTTGCTAAAATTTATTATCAAAGTTGTTTGTGGGAATACTATTATTTATTAAAAGATTTTGTTTGTTGTGCTTAATTCCCTTTTTTAAATAATTGATAAAAAATACTGAAATTTATTGTTGGAGGATAAGCTGTTCCTATGCGCATTTCACTGGTTGCTTAGGCCAGATCATCAGGAAACGTTCTCCTAAATAATTTTAGAAAAGCCAGGGAAATGTAAAAAAGATAAAAACTCAACACTGATTTATTGTTTGGTATTTTGTTTAAGCTTTGATATCGTTGCAAACAAGACTTTTTGAGTGTTTGTAGGTAATTCTCATTCCCTCTGTAGTTTTGTTTGCTGATAGCTTTGGCTTTTCTCAAATTATTTAGGAGAACGTTTCCTGATGATCTGGCCTAAGCAACCAGTGAAATGCGCATAGGAACAGCTTATCCTCCAACAATAAATTTCAGTATTTTTTATCAATTATTTAAAAAAGGGAATTAAGCACAACAAACAAAATCTTTTAATAAATAATAGTATTCCCACAAACAACTTTGATAATAAATTTTAGCAAGTGCACGTGCATAAAAAAACTGAACTGGCAAATTGTTTTTATTTTGATTTCTTGCGAAAACAATAAAAGCACTTTGTTTTTGTTTTTAATATGTTTTTTCTTTGCCCATTTACAACTACAATTAATGTTGGGAGAATTCTAACTAATTGTAGCGGGAAATGTAAAAAAGATAAAAACTCAACACTGATTTATTGTTTGGTATTTTGTTTAAGCTTTGATATCGTTGCAAACAAGACTTTTTGAGTGTTTGTAGGTAATTCTCATTCCCTCTGTAGTTTTGTTTGCCTGCTTAATCGCTCAAGTGATAAATTAGTTTTTAATCTCAAAATTAGTCTCGAAAGGCTCATTTAGGTTATTTAATAAAACAATATCACCCAAATGCTACCTGGGTTATTTAAAATTAGGACCATTGAACACCTTCTTGGTTTGTAAGAAAAATATTTTATAAACACATACCTTTTGTATATGAGAAGAAACAAATAATAAAAAACACAAAAAATATGTTATAATACTACAAAAAATTAAATATATTATTACATCAGTTAATCGGTTAATCGACTGAAATTAACCGGTTTAATCGTTAATCGAAAATAGCCAATTTTAAAAAAGTTAATCGGGTAGTAATTGATCGGTTAACCTATTACCGGTTAACTGAATGAATAACCTAACTACACAAAGTCGCGGGGAGGGATATCCTAAAAATTCCCCTAAAGAGCTGAATGTTCACCTCTGTGGGTGAGTTCGGCCTGAGAGAACTTCCCTTAGGTACTGCTGATACTCAACAGATACTGTTTGTGTATTTCTAAAAGCAGCGGAGGTTGGATAGCTCCAGCTCCTAGACAAAGGCGAGTGTATAGTCTTTACGAATGATCCACTCAAATTCAAATTGCCACCCGTGTGTGTTGGTTGTGCTCACACTCGGGCGCCGTTGGTAAATGCTTTGTTTTTCACCCAGTGTTTAAGATCCACCATGGAGAAGGCCCTTGGGATTTGGTATTAAAAATAATATGATAATTAAACGAATATGGCGAATCAGTCCATTATTTCATCTATCGATGTATCAAAATATCGATATTTAAAAAAATCATAATCGATATATATCGCCGATATTCAAAATTTCGATATGTCGATACATCGATATTTATCTACGACTATCGAATTCGATATTTTTAAGATATCTTTCTAATAAAATTCAACATTTTAACCGTTGCTCAACTGCTTACAATACTGTTTGTTTTTAGGAATTGCATCATATGTTTTTTAACTAATATTAAGAAAATAACGGCGCTTTTCCATTATACATTTTCATAGATTACACAGTTCAGTTTTTTCTCGGTTTTTTAAGAGATGACAACAAAAATTAAGCGCAGAAAAAATGTTCTGGAAAGGATACCTAGAATTATGCAAAGAATCGCCTAAATTTGGCGTATTAGCAGCAATAGACTCATGAAAGTTGGAGCCTTAATAATAAAAAAAAAATATTTTGTATTTTTTTTTATTTGACCATGTTCTTATATATTAAAAATAAAAAAATGCACAGTTTACTTGTATAGTATGTGTCACAAGTTTCGTTTACCGGCAGTATATAATCCGAATTAATTTTTTTAGATTTTATATGGCGAATAAATAAAAATTTTTTTGTATTCTTTAGTTTTTGCCCTCGATTTCAAACGAAAACTTCGTTCGCATAACTAAAATTAAAAACTTTATTTTAAAATTGGTAAAGTTAAGCGAATTAAAGTTTCGTTCGAAATCGAGGGACAGGCAGTAAATTAAAAGAAACCATAAAAAGTTAAAATCGAATTACATGTAATATGTTTGTACATATGTAAATATGTATTGACATAGGTATATTAAGTTCTAAAATTTGATAATAATTTCAGCTTAATACGTTCGATACATCGATATATCGATATTTTTAATTGATAAATATCGATACTCTTTAAAAATATCGATATGATAAATATCGATATATTTTTTCAATTTGCCCATCCCTAATCTACATACCACATAAAGTAGAATATAAACTATATTTAATTGGCTGACCAATTTCAGAAAATAATGAATAAATAGAAAATATGTACAGTAGAATCTCTTATGACCGAATACCAAAGGGACGCTTTAAATGCGTCCTTACAAGAGGAATGTTCTGTAGAAGTAGCTTAATACTGGAACAGTGTCCGACAAAAAGAGGTATTCGCTTAAGGAAGGTATTCGTCAAGGGAGATTATACTGTACACACTTCATATAAAAATTCCTTAAAATTAAAATAAACAAAGTAAAGTTTGTAAGGATGTTTTAAAATTATTTTACGCTTTAATAAAAAACAATCCTTTTACGAATGATGTTTTTTAGAATCACTCTTATTCTAAAATTTTCTCTAACACACTGGTTTGTTTTCTGCCTTTTATTTTTGTCTCTTTTACTAATGAACAATTTTTTATTTCCGTTTTTTTTTCTCTTTTTCTTTGCATTCTCTGTCTCTATTTTCTGCAAACTAAAATGGATGTTGTTGTTGCTGCTGGTGTTGCTGTTTATGTTTCTCATCTACTTTTAGTGCACACAACACACAGGTGTATCAAGTAACACGTTCCGGACATGAACATTGTGATGTTACCGAAGGTATTCTCCTAGATATCACACCACTTATAGTCGATGGTAGAAAGTTGGTAACACTATACGATAAGGACCTAACCGAAGGAGTTAACTTGCTAATTGGTGAGTAAATTAAACAACAAATTTAAAAAAAAAAAACAAACAAAAAAAAATCCTAATGAAAACGGTAGCAAAATAACCAAGAATTTTGTAAAACGTAATAAAATAAAATAGAAATGGAAATGGAAAAAAATAAAACACATAAAAAACTATAAAAGCTTAAAAAAGTAGTTAGCATAAAGTTTAAGGTAAATACTGGTGGAAAAACGGATGCGGAGTTCTTTATGTTTTAGAAATTTCCTTGTTTTTATTGAAGTGAATGTTATTTAGTTAAGTTAACTAGAGTAGCTACTAATTCCGGTATTAGGGTTAATCAGAGTTTTTTTTCCCAGAATTTTCCTATTTCTAGAAAAACGGGATTTCCAGGAACTGTTTTAAATAAAATTCAGAAAATTAGGAAAGTTGCTAACAAAAAAGTTTTTACGTGAATGAAAAAAAAATTATTTACTCCCTAATATATTAAGGCAAAAGGTATTTTCTCGTTACTGAACAATTATTTGCAATTCATTAATAGCAATCTAAGGAAATTTAAGAACTTTCATTACACCTAGACAGTTTAGTATATTTTTCTAAGCTCAGCTCATTGGTCCAGACTTTTTCATAACATAAATTTATTAAATATTATATCATGTTCTGTAACTCCCGTCTCGAGAAACTTTTCGATTGAAATGTGAGAAATGAAACAAAAATACCATAAATTGTAACAAACAGCTGTTTTTCTCACTTAACTGCGTCTGTAACATTTTTGGCGAGTAGCAGCTGTCACGTAAGGAAGTTACTCGCCAATATACTGAAAAAGTATGTCTGTAAAATTTTTGTGAGAAAGTTCACGCTTGGAACTGTCAAATAAACTCACCCATAAAAACGGGGTGAGAATAAATTTAAACACTAAAAAATATATTAAATATCCAAAATGCAATATATAATAACATGGAAGAGATAAATATTTTGTTTTTGGCAAATTTTTTAAATGTTTAGTTATTTCGCTTTTAACGTTTTTGAAAATATACAAATATTTTTTTTAATCAAAATTTAGATATTTTAATTAGGCTTAAGTTCATTGAATTTAATTTTCATTACATTATTTTTATGAAGACAGGAATTATTACAACATGAAATTAAATAAAATTTATTGATAATTTTTCATTCACGGACAAGTTGCCCAGACTAGTTTCGATTGTAACCACACAATCTCGTCGGTGGAGATCGCCGTTTTACTCACTCGGCTATTGAAGCCGGATGACGTCAATAGTCAAACATCAATCCTTAAACCAAATGGTATTTCACTTTGGTAGATCGAAATTAGCTTTTGAATTAATGATTATCTATTTTCATTATTTTACATGTTCTTCCTTACTTCTGGTTTTTCGTACTTTTTGTCAAGAATTCTTCTTGAAATCCAAGGTACATTTTTTTGTTTTTCATGTTTTTGTCTTTCTTTTTTTCCTGTTGACCTTTTTCAGCACAACTTGAAGGACAAATTGTAAACATATCTCGTGCCTTAGCTGTTAACAATATTAGTATTGTGGTTATTTTATTGAACTGGTAATGGGTTTTAATCCAAATTAAGATATTTTTAATTAGGCTTAAGTTCATAAAATTTAATTTTCATTGAATTATTTTTATGAAGACAGGAATTTTTACAACATGAAATTAATTAAAATTTATTGATAATTTTTCATTCTTGACTGCGCTGAGATTAGAACCCAGGCTTTCACGAACAAGTCAGCGCAGTCAAGAATCAAAAATTATCAATAAATTTTAATTAATTTCATGTTGTAAAAATTCCTGTCTTCATAAAAATAATTTAATGAAAATTAAATTTAATGAACTTAAGCCTAATTAAAAATATCTAAATTTGGATTAAAAACCATAACCAGTTCAATAAAATAACCACAATACTAATATTATATACGAATATTTTCAAAGCAATTTTGTAAACAACAAACATTAAAGTCGCACTTTACATTTTTTGGCTGTATTTTCGCCGTCGCACAGTGGCGCCATTTGAGTTTTTTCGTTGCAAAAATCATATCTTTTGAACCGAATAAGATAATTGAACAGTTTAAACAGCATATGATAGATAACTGTTCAGCCTATGAAATGAGCGTTTGGAAAGGGTGCTACGCTTTGTAGGGGCCTACTTATGGGTTATCAAAGTTAAAATTAGTAGAAAAATCAATTTTATGGTAACTAAAAAAAATTATTTTTACATTTTTAGATTGTTTTTATTTTTTTTTCTTTAGGGTTTTATGTTTTAAATTATTACCCAACAAATTAAAAAAAAAATAATTTTTTTTTTTAAATTTATTTTTTCAATTTTCTGTAAAATATTCATCACAATTCGTAAGAGAAGGTATATCTAAAAGACTAACCATTTCTAAACTATAATTATTTTGTAACTCTATTCGTGACTTCACATGCCGCAGGGAAGAAATAAGTGGATCGGAAGATGCTGCCAACATGTTGAAGAGGTCCTAATTTTGCCTTACCCTTGATGCTTTGAATGTGTTCTGCAATCTATATTTTTTATAAAATTTGTTAAGAGACTCCTGTGCTTCTTCAGAAAGCTCTCCAATTGGCAAAGACTGGTACTCAATTATATCTTTGCCATGCGCCAATATTTTATGGACGGTCGGGGTCAACTTCTTCTGTGGATACATTTCTGCTACAAGAGATGCAGTTTTCGACGCATATTCTCCATATTTTGTAGAATTGACATTTTCTTTGCAGTTTAAAACATCCAAGATCGTTCCCAATCTTTTCACGATTTGATTGTCAATTCCAATGATTCTAGTTACTGCCTCATCATTTTCAAAAAATCTCCTAGAAGTGTTTCCATCGTTTGAGTTACCGTATCCGTGCTTGGGACAGTCTACTTTTAGTCCAACTTGTTTAAAAAAAGCATCCTGTATTTGCTTCTTTCTGATCTTTTCCTTATCCTTTATTGATGTATTTTCATCGAAGTTTTCCTCCTCTTGTGGTAGGGTATATACCAGTTTTAGCAAGAATTCCATACACCTTATCCTTGCGTGCAATGGTGACATTCCATATTCGTAATTCTCCTCATTTGTAGAATCGTTTAAATTACCAAAGATCTTCTGACAAATAATAATATAAAATCGATAAAAAAAATATAAAAATAAAACGAAAAAAGGGGTTTAAATAGGTTTTTGCTAAATTTGTACCTCCAATATAATTCTGTCTATATATATGTATATGATAACTAATTGAAATATATTATAATTAAGCAGAAAAAGATACTAATCTTAAACTCTTTACAACTAATTATATAAAATTGAGATGTAACATATTATATATGAAATAAATTGAATTGAATTGAAAAAAGTTCTTCTGGCTCTTTTTGCAAATCGGGCATGACATTGTTGAGGTTGTTCCTGTCAGTTCGTTTACGACTTTTCCGTCAACCATGGTCAGGTGGAACTCGTAATTGCATTCAATATATTTTCCTTCTCCAATTTGCAGCTTTGTAGGCTTAATCTTGCTTATTTGTTCTTCAATGTCCTTCACCGTAGTCCTTATGAGTTCTGCCGATTCCCTTGCAAACTGAAACATTATTGGTCGGCAATAATGCACTGATGACGGACGTGGATTTTTCCAGTGTAGGGAATCATACGATTTTAGCCGCAAAGGAACAACAGATGCCATAAACATATTTCCGTCCGATATTGTAGCGTCATCGGAAGATACCCTTTGCTTATAAACGCTTTGTCCGGATGATCCATCGCAGCCCCATTTGCTGATCAATGTCAACTTCTCAGGAAGAATTATCACTTCCGTGAAAAACTTTGGTGTGGTTGACTTTCTAAACAGTTCAAATAATTTTAAATTGTTCAACGCCATGTTTTCAGTACTTAAATTGTTTAATGGTTTCAGTAATTGTTGCGCCAACTTTCAGGCGTAGACTAATCCAGGCATTATGCTTATTTTGCAATATATAGGCTTATGCTACCATGCCTAAAAATTTACCTGTTCCCTGCATACATATGGATTTAGGCTGAATAATGCAATTTTGATATTATGCACGTGTCCAAATAAGATTTGTGCCTACCTGTAGGGACCATAAGTCAATATTGTTCCTGACCATTTGTACGCCAAAGTATTGTTTATGTGAGGTACGTACCTGCTAATTTCAATGAGTAGTTTTTTTCAAACTATTAGATCAAACTACTGTCAGTCAAAACATATAAGGGATGGACGCCATACAATATCTGCAACCATGTCTTTTTAAACTTTTTTACCTCTAGAAGCCAAACGGGCACGTACGGGCAGATAAAACCTTTTGAATTATGTAAAGAAATAATCAAAGAACAGGTTTTGCAAATATGGCAAATATAGAAAAATATAGTTTTTTTTTATTTTCCGTCAAAGTTGAAAAATAGTGAAAAAGCGGATAGTTTTTAAATAGTGATTTACCAGGAGAAACACAAAGCAAACAGTTAATTTTTTTTTATCATTATACATTTAATAAATACATCAATCAACACAAACAAAAAATAAGGCGATTCGTTACCTATTTTTCGTGATATTACACCTGAAATCGCAACAAATTGACTAAAAATTGTGTGTTTTTTTGAAAACCGAAAGTCGGTCAACTTTGAACGGTTATATCTTCTAAACTAAAAATGTGATATTATTAAGAGTGGCATATTTGAAATCGTTGAAAAGTTTCCTATAACATGGGTTTATTCAAAACTTCGTCGGCACTCATGAAAATTTTGATTTTTGCAACCTCGCTTGCTCTACGGGCGCCACTGTGCGTCGTTGAAAATTTTTCAATTTTAGTAAATTTTGGCTTCGAGTAGAATATTATTACGTTTATAACGTAATGACGTAATCTCTTTTGATAGTTTTCGACATGAGTTACAGACACACTTTTTTCTCACTTTTCGAGCAACGATGGAATATTTTGTTTCACGTGTTTTCGTAGCGAGAAATTCTCACCAAAGTTACACAACATGGGTACTGAGAACAAAAATTTAATTTCGAAATTTTAAAGTGTTCGTTGAATATTAAATTTATTTCTTCGTCTGCGTTAAGTAAACCAATAGGACGACTACCAAGGATCAGTGTTCAGCTAATATTATTGAAGTGCTCAGAAACAAGTGTAAAATTGGTACTTAAATATTAATATACACAATAAAAATGTTTTTAAGGAGAGCACAAAGAGGTAAGTTAAGTTACTGTCGTCTAGGAAAACCGCATCCCTGAAAACATATCTAAAGAACTTGATATAGTTACACAATCAAATTACTCATTATGACGTGCAGCACGAAATGTTAAAAGACCAGTTGTTTTAAAACCCAATTTTCGAACCTTGAATAGCATAGGCAACAAAAGATAATGAAAAGGGAAATCTGTTTGTTAAACATGTGAAAAACTTATTTACCCCAAATAAGTCTCACGATGAAGCAGTCCAGCTATCATCTGCCGTTTATAGAGCTGCTATTCCCCCCAAGATTTGATATCAGTACGTTAATGTTCAGTGATCAATGATTTCAGCGAACTTTTGGCTGGTAAAAATAAGTACATGTGTGTTTTTAATGAAAAAAAAAAACAAAAAACAAACAGCCAGCAAAATATTTTTTACAAATACAAAAAACACTAAAATGAAATATGGTTTTTGATGGATTTTTGTTCTTTTTATTAAACTACATGTTCACAATTTTAGATTCCTGCGATCAAAAATGGCGACTTTATTCAAGAAATTCAAAAGTATTCAGTAAATGTTTACTGATTACTGAAAAAAACAGTATAAATTTTTTAAGATAATTTTAATTTTAAGTCTTATTTTTTAGACTTCTTTCAGGTAAAATGATTTTTTTTCATTTGTTTTAGTAGTAGGGTAAAACTATTTTATTACTGCATTATTTCAGTAACTTGTAAAAATTTACTGAATACATAAAATTATTCAGTAAATTTAAAATGCAGTATGTCCAATTGGTTTAAGTCAGAAGCAATTTTAATACTGGCGTCTGTTTTTATAAAAATTAATTAATAATTTATAGCTCTCATATGTTCTAACTGTTGGTGGTGGGTACCAAAGATTCGGCACACCCGAATATAGTAATGCAGTGCCTCTTAAATTGTTAAATATAGCAAGAAACTGATTCTGTGAAAATTTTAAATCGATATTTGAAATATTGCATCGCCAATTTTGAAGAATTTTTATTTTGGAAAATATTAGAAATTTTTTTTCAATTTTTAATGTCGAAAAATTTAAAGTCGGATTAGCGAGTTTTTGTGGGCACTACGACTCCGACTCCACAGCCTTCATTTGAAATTAACATTGCACCATATTGACTTTACTTTGGAATTTTTTCCTGTTTGTGCGAAATCATTAAAAGTGCGATTAATCGATAAAAGTGAATAACAGGACAAATTTAATTCGTAATCGCGATTATGCAGAAATCGTTTTTAAAGGTTTTCTTATGACCCAATGAAAAAAGAGCTTGTAAATATTTCTCCCTCGAAAGTTTAACAATAACTTAAAAATGACATTTTGCGGTAAGTGGTGCAGAATTGTTCGCTATGTTTTTCTTTATATTGTGTATTAAATTCATCTTTATATCTTTTATAATTTCCCTTTTGAAGAGAATGTTTCGTAATATTTTCTTAGTGGGTAGAGCAACGTGAAAACTTTCAACGCGATTATATCGATATCGATTTTTTTTAAAATTAAGTCACTATTGAAGTAAATGAGCGCTAGCTCGATACTAAATAGCACCACATATTAATAAAAAAATTTTGGAATCTGTAATTTAACAACAAACAACGCAAAGTTTAAATCTTAAAACAAACAATTTTTTAATTACCAAATTTTACAAAATTTTAAATATTTATACTATTATATTGTTATTTTATTTTTAAAGCGCGAATTCGCGGGATCCTGAGAAAGCAAAAAGCTGCAGGAATAAAAAATCCTAACGTTAATGTTAATTTTGTTAAAACAAAAACACACTAACAAACAACAGCATTTAAGCTGGCACAAATCTAAATTCTTATCTTATTTACAAGTCGTTACACTTCTGCCATATACATACATACATGCATACATTTGAACTACTGTTGGCGTTACAGTGTGTTACATTTAATGGCTCTAGATATCCTGTTGGGTTTAATACTTCCTTGCCTGCAAAAGTTGCTTGTGTGTACTGGTAATGTTCCATTATTTTGTTTTTGATTGTAAAGTGTTTGCGGTTTTACACTGCCAGCTGTCAAAGTTTGTTATTTGGAAAATTTACCTTCAAGCCACTGGCTTATTTTGGGTTGACACAAAAATGTTCTTCGATTTTGACATGACAGTCACACTTGAACTTTTAATAAACTTTAAGATTTCGTGAAAAAATAGTTAAATGGCAGTTTGAAAATTTTATATATTTTGTTAGTTTAATGAACGTGGAACAAAAGAAGAGTGAGACTCTAAGGAAAATTTTAATACAGATTGTCTATTTTTTTATTTAATAACAATAGTTATTTTATTTAAATCAATATTTCGTCACGCCTTAGTGTGACTTCCCAGCAAAAACTGATGCTTCGTCGGGAGCAGTAATGTAATGGAGAATTCGGAGTGAACCACTTACATTTCTATGATATATTACATGATTTTTGTATGGAATTCCTCGCGAAGCAGCTCTGCTTTAGATATCCGAAATATGCCTTTTTCACGCTTTAAGAACTGACATGATTTACGTGAATTAAGTAGAGGAAAAAAATCAACCATTAAAAAAAATTGTTATTTCAGCGTTTGAAAAACTTTTTATAAATCTAAAATATTTTTTTGGAATAATAGCCCTCTTATTCCAACTATAGCCCTCTTATTCGGAAGTATATTTTATTGTTGTAAAATGTAGTTAACATTTTATAATTTTTATCTCAAGAATAATGATTTCAGTGTTTCAATGAAGCAGTTAAATATTTAAACTTAAAAAAACGAATAAGCAGCGAATCTCTTCTCGTATTTAGCACCGCATTTGAAAATTGGAGGATTACATGCCTTGTCTTACAGCAGTAGAGTAAGGCAGTCATTTTAAGAAGCAAAAAAGGAAGCGGTTGGAATGCAGTAAACGTATTTATTGCTTGCAAATCTTAAAAAGTTGTTGCTGGGTTCTTTAGGGTAAAAAACGTAAATAGCAATTAAAAATGTGTTTTTATGTTATTATTAAGGATATCTAATGGTTATTATTCGACCGGTTTTAATCGGTTATTTAAGTTCTGCCCAAGCAGAATATACTGTCTTGAGGAACACCAGCAGATATTTTCTTGGTATTTAGCTCTTGATCTTACCATGAATGTTCTGCCTGTGAGACAGCTCTTAAGAAGTTTGTGAGTTATTTTGATGAGAAGCCCATCATGCCAAACTTTGGCGAGTGCTTGGAAAATGTCTGTAAGTAATGCTGAGTAATATTCCTTTTTCTCAAACGCCGATCTATTTTGTCGTGTTCATTTAGATAGGGAGTAATACTTAAAACGACTATTTTTTCGAATAGCTTTGATAAGATTAATAGTAAGCTGATTAGTTTGTACGACGAAATTTGAGTAGCGCCTTATCCTGGCTTGGGAATCATAACAATTGTAGATCTCTTCCAAGAGTAGCAAGATTATTGAAGCAGACATAGATAAGTTTATTATCATTGAGCCTGTGATGTTGTCAGGTCCGGGAGATTTTCTAATATTGACATTTTCTATTGCTGATTTTACTTGAGTTATGGCTTTAGCTGCTTATGGCATTTCAAAATAATTTTAAAAAATTTCTCCCAGCTAATGAAACGCAAGCAATTAAAATATTTTCTTAAAATAAAACATTAACTGCTATAAAAACAATTAAAAACGCATTTAATAGCAATTCCTTTTTAAAACTAATCTCTTACAACATCTGTAACAAAAAAAAACTATTATAAGCCCAAAAGATTTTAAATTCTTGGTCGTTCTTTATAACATAACAACATTCAAATCACGAAGCAGAGTAAAGGACCGACACTTGAACCCCATGTTTTGCCATTTACATAATTAGTTTATATTTGAGTGTTAAATTAACTAATTAAAGGATTTAAACAGAAAACGTGCTCATAATTTTAATGCATAAATTATTATTATTTTTCCTTTTACAATGCAAAATAATTTCACACAACTCTTTACTGTTTTTCATAAATTTATTAAATTTCTTCTTTTTCATCACCAGTTGTCTCTGAATTGTGGGGCTCTCAATGTGTTCGTCTCAAGGTCACCACAAAAACCGAAAATTGTGGTGAGAATGCAGATTGTTCGGGCAAAGGTATCTGTTACTCCAACTATGATATGGAAGAGTATGAGTGTCAATGTTGCAGTGGTTTTGCTGGACCACATTGTGAGGAAATTGATGCCTGCACACCCAGCCCATGTACGAATAATGGCATCTGTGTAGATCTATCACAAGGTCATGAGGGTAATTCATACCAATGTTTATGTCCATATGGTAAGTATGTTATGTATATATTTCAATTGTAGGAAAAATAAATTATAAATGCACTTGAATACTATAAATGTATATTTGCATTTGTGGTTAGAAGCACATATATATATATATATATATACATAAATATAAAGAAGTTCATTTTAAAAGACTTTTAGAAAATATTCTGTATGTGTGCGTGTGTGTCATTTAATATTTTAAATGTTATTTTATGAGTGTCCTTTTTTCTTGGCTTAAATGCAATTATTTAATAGAATTAAAAAACCCAAACTACTAAGTTTTAATTACTTTTTTTAAAAAAATTATTAAAGAATTAAGGACTTACAGCCAATTTCACCAAGTTCAGTTAAAACTAACTATTACTTTGACTTCCAGTTAACAATATGTTTTTGACAGTTATAAATGATAGTTAATTAACTGAACTTGGTAAAATCGACCGTTAATGTTGTATTGTAAAATTTAAAAATTCTTGATTTCAAACGTAAACATCTGTTATTTATCCACACTTGAGGTTTGTTAATCCTTAACAACTATTTGGCAAACAAAATTCAAAAAAAGATGGGACCACTAAAGTGATTAACCTTTAACGGTCTTTAGGCAACAGATGAACAACATAATTTGTACCTTATAAATTTTTTTAACTGAAAATACTTAAAACTTAAAAATATTTATAGGGTAAAAATTATGTTGTTTATCTGTTGCTTACAGACCGTTAAAGGATAATCACTTTAGTGGTCATGTCTTTTTTTGAACTTTGTTTTTGCAATTTATATTGACTTCTTAGCCCGCATCTGTTGTATATATGCAACAATACTTTTTAAAAAAAACATTTGTCATTTCTATCGAAAACTATTTGCAAAACAAAATTTGACAAAAAAAATTTTGCAGTACCTTTTTTCAGATATGCTTTCCACCTGAAGTAAATGGTTTTTTTCATATAACTTTTTCAATAAAATTAGCTGCCCCAACGAAGTTTGGTGCATGAAAGGGTTTAATTTGTTTCAAAAGAAACGTTGTGCAATATAACAAGAAATAGTGAAAAATTCGGCTATGCCGAGTCTTTAATATCCTTTACGTAACGTTCTGCAGCGGCTTAGACCAATCACGCACTAACACACATTATCAAACGAACAACCCAACTATGTGTACCAAATTTGAAGAATTGTTCTCTCCAGATATAAGGAAATGTATTTTGTTCCGCGTTTCCTTTTAGACAAATCTCATGCATTTATATCAATGCTCTTGGCACCAAATTTGGAAAGTTTTACTGCTACGATTCTGTAGATATACAGAAATCTTATTTTAGTACCGAGTTTGTACAATTTTTGTCTTACCGTTCTTTAGATATAAAAAAAGTCTATTACTTGCCATGCCCACTTCCTTAATCCTACCCACATTTTGTCGGATGTCGTGTATATATAGCCAAGATGATTTTATTTAATTTGGCAACTGTGGCTCTGCCGCTCACCAGATACACAGAAAGCTATAATGTCTTTGTATGGGAAGTGCCACGGCCTCTTCTCCAATCCCATCCATTCCTTTTAAAGAGGATGTGAATTGATAACTAAGATGCTTGTACCTAATTTGGCTCTTGCCGTACCCCAGATACAGAGAAAAAACAACAACAAAGGATTTATGGGTAAAATTAGAGGCAGTCATTGTATTTTCTCATATCTCCGCCATTTGCTGACCGTTATGGCTGAATTGCATAGCACATAAGTCCGGACTATATGTCATTTAAACACGCTCAAAATATTATTTAGCTAAATTCAAAAAGAAACTAATTTTAACAACTAAAAATTTATTTAAATAAACAGATCATTTAAATTTTATATAAAATAAATGATTTTTACATTAGTTTTAAAATTTTTATTTATTGAACAGCATAGTCTGTAAAAGTTAATAATTGTTACTTTTAAAAAATATATTTTAACCGACAAAAAATCTAACTACATAACAATATAAGTACGGAAAAACATTATTTTTTGGCAGTTTGTGCTTTGAATAACAAACATAAATGTTAAAAAAAAAGTTATTCGTAAAATAACTATATTTTTTTTCAATTTTAACAGTACGAAAAACGAATTTAATAACCCGCAATCAGATACTGTAATAATTTAATGAGTGTACATAAAAAAAAGGTCCCCATCATTTCTGAGGTATGCGGTAACCCCATTTCAACACACACATGCAAAGACGATTAGACGAACATCATTTAATCCACTTCGCTACTCATAAGGACCTTTAAATAATGGGTGATTCAAGTATAGATACTGTTTTCAATAGTCTTTTTTGATAGATCACGTGTGAGTCGTGTCATTCTGTCATTTTATTTTTGTTTAGTATTGTTTGACATTTTATAATGGAAAGACTTACGCCTGAACAACGTTTACAAATTGTTCAACTTTATTACGTTCATGTTCTGTGAGGAATGTGTTTCGTGCACTTCGCTCAACTTATGGTCAACATAATCGGCCTACTGAGCGTACTATTCGCAACACCATCACCCATTTTGACACCCAGCATTCATTATTGGATAATATTCGACCGACTAGACCACGTCCAGCACGCTGTGAAGAAAATGGTAACTCGATTCGGCGCCGTTCGCAGCAATGCGGACAGTTATCGTGCCATGATAACCCACTATTTGATGCCTGAAATTGAAGCTCGTGATCTCGGGGACATTTGATTTCAGCAAGACGGCGCCACTTACCACACATCGCATCAATCAATGGATTTATTAAGAGAACACTTCGGTGAGCACATAATTTCACGTTTTGGGCCAGTCGATTGGCCACCAAGATCGTGTGATATCACACCGTTAGACTTTTTCCTGTGGGGATATGTAATGTCTAAAGCTTATGCGGACAACCCCGCTTCAATTCAGGCCTTGGAGGAAAACATCACGCGTGTAAGTCGCCAGTTACCAGCAGAAATGCTCGAACGAGTCATCGAAAATTGGACTCAACGGATGGACCATCTGCGACGTATCAACGGCCAACATTTGATAGACACAATGATAATTCCCCATAAAATTTGTATTTTCTGTGTTTTTTTCTTTAAAAAAGTAGGGAACCTCGAAATGCATCACGCTTTAGTACATGATTAATATTGTAGAATATAATCAATTAATTTTGAGCGATGTTTGATCTAGAAAATGTCACTTTAAATCAAACAAATTTTAAATATTTTAATATAATGATTGCGCGTTTGTCATCAAATATTTGTTTGGTGTAACAATACCATAAGTCATTTAATGAAATAGTGCAAACAACATTTCGATTTTCCTCCAAAATGTCGAAGTTAACGCCACAAAGGGAATTTTTGATTGAATTCTTCGATTTTAATATAATATGCTGCTAAAGCCTACACTGATAGAAAAGGCGTCACAAAGCTGATGTATTTTGACATTAGTACTATGACAAGTGTTTCCTTTTTGACCCCATGACACTTTACATCACTGTGATGTCAACCTTAACATCACTTTGCCAAATTGTCATCAGGGTCAAAAATTTAAATTATGTAATCAGTGGGATGACACATTGGCATCACATAAATGACGAATTGGAGTCGGTTTTATAAAGCATGTCATCAGTGCGATAACAAACTATCATCAAATTGTGTCATTGTAATTGATCTTAAGCCAAATTGAGAGAATATCATTATTTACTTACCCGCTACAAATGTTTGTTACACTTTTGTTGTATTCCGCCCTTTTTTTTAGAAGAACTCTCAATTATAAGACACCAGCAGCATGCCCGATGTGGTTTTCGTAATAATTATAGTTGAAAAATGGGATGTGTTTAAATAAATAATTAAAAAAAAAATGGAATATGGGAATTTTTGCTTCAAATTTTTTTTTTTAGGCATGAAAATAATGATAATAATATATTATGACATGATATATTATTTCACGGCAATGATGACAGTTTGTCATTGCACTGATGACATTTTGTCATCGCACTGATGACAGTTTGTTATTGCACTGATGACAGTTTTCCATTGGACTGATGACAGTTTGTCATTGCACTGATGACAGTTTTTTATCACCCTTATGGCATGGTATATATTATGTTATCGCACTGATGACTGCTTGTCATCGCACTGATGTCAAAATACATCAGCGTATCAGTGTACACAAAATGTGGCGTCGAATTAATGTCACTGCAGTCATAACACAGATGACGCATAAAATATGACAAAATTTTAGGATGACGTTCATCATTGGGTTGAAGTAACTTTTTGCCTCATTGATGCCATTTGTAATAACATTGATGTCACAATTCTGATGTTAGAGTATCATCAACATGAAGACGCATTTTTCTATGAGTGTATCGATTGCTCACTGAAATTTAGCCTTAATGATTTGTTTCATCATTTTTAACGTGCGACAGTTGGTTTACAAAGACAAAGTCCGCCTATTTTAACTAAATAGAATCTTTTAACATGATGAATTGTAGGCAGAGAGTAAATATCCAAACTTAAGACAAACTTAAAAAATCATTAGAATAGAACCACTTAATAAGCAATCTCAAAAGTTTTGCAAGCAGCATGCAAGGATTTTGGGTACCACACGGGTTGCGGTCAAGGAATGGGGGAAGGCGCTATAAAATTTCCGACATACAATAAAAAGAAATATTTTTTGCGTCAAATCATAACTGTCGATGGAATTATTACGATAAACCGAACTGTAAGAAATCATATTTGATGATCGGCCAAGCAGATATTTGGATATTTGATGGGACTAGAAGTGCTGCTAAAATAGGGCTGAACAACGACAGAAGGCCTGCACCGAACATTATTGATTGGCCAAAACACCTTTGATATATGCAACAATACATATCACCTTAAAATTCTTTCATAACCACGCTCGGCCATATGTTGCAAGACAAGTTTAAATCTGCAAGAATAAAGTGGTAAAGAGTTTCGTCTTTCCTAACTAATAGTCCAAATATTGCCTTATCCGACTACCACTTGCTATTATCGATGTAGACCGATTTCACGGGTATACGTCTGATGTTATACAGGTTATCTAAAACAAGTTTGATTCGTTCTTGGTCTCTAAAAAATTAGTAGTTTTTTATCGCGGAATCTTTATGTTCCCACAAAGAAAGAAAAAGATCATAGCTAACCATGGGCAATAATTTAGATACATTTATATTGTTTGTAAGTTTTTAAGAATTAAACGCTCAAATTTGAAAAAAACTTTTCATATTTTAATCAGGCTAAAGTTCATTAAATTAAATTTTCATTAAATTATTTTTATGATGAAAGGAATTTAACAACATGGCATTAATTTAAATTTATTGATAATTTTTCATTCTTGATTGACCGGGTAATTGAACCTTGAAATTGATTTAATTGAAAACACATTAAAATCAAAGAAAGAAAACTGAGAAGTTAAATAAGTATTATATAACGTATTCGTCAATACGACCAAGAAAGTTTATCTTGGGTTAAATTTTTTTAAATTTTTTTGGTATACCAATATTATAATGCATCAAGTTACTTTTACAAATTGAAAAAAAAAATTAAAAATAAGGGACAAATTTGGATCTTATATTTGCAAAATTCTCAACCAAGGTCAAAAATGGCAAATTTAAACTGTTTAATTCTCGTATTTTTTGGAGAACTTGACTTTTCCATTCCATTGAAAAAATAACATTTTGAATTTTAGATCGTTTTTATTATGTTTAGTTATAAAATATTCGAGGTGACCTAGTTGGGAAAATTATGGCGCGCTCTTGATAGGCCAGGAAACACCAAATCCAATACATAAACTCGAATAAAAGTTGTTAACTGCCACCTGAAATTTTCTGTCAAGCGGACCAACCGTTTACAATATACAGAATTATTTCTATTCTTTTATCAAAATCTCCCACTGTGTGGTAGAGGTTATAAAATACTTTATTTATATCAATGTTGTCTAGTACATATTGAATCAGTTAAATGTCTCCTAAAGACTAAGTTGGTTTTGGTATTGCAAATGGGCTAAATCTGAGCATTATTTTACCTTTTCCTTAACAAACTTACGATACAATTTGAAGCTGTTTTATACGCAAATCATGTTTGTTATAGAAACTGATCTTGCATTGGCTTAATACATATTTTACCAAGTTTTATATATATATTTTTTTTTGCCCTTCACGGTCTAAAGAAATACGCTACAGAAATTATATTTTATACAAGTAATTTTCTTTATCCGATGTCTAAAGGTGGAACTCCTTGAAATAAATTTCAGTGTTTTTATCAAAAATAAAAATTGGGAATTTATTGATAACCTTAAAATAATATTCGGTAAAAAAATATTAATTTCTAGTCCTTCAATCCCATTAAACAAATTTCAATGACTTCACAAAGTTTCACAAGGACTTATTTAAAAGGCCAAACAGATAATATCCTAAAATCCTTGTAGCGTGTCCCATTAAGTTAAAGCTGTGTTACTTAATCTAAACTCAATTAAGAAAAATTTGTTATTTTATCAACATTTTCCTATTTCTTCTTCTGCCCAACCCCAACACAAAACATTCAAAAAAAAAAATGGAAGAATTGACAAAGAAGAAAATTTGTAAAAATGCTGCAGCAGCAAATTTCAGAACAAAACACCGACTGACTGCATCATAACTGGAGGCAATAAAACAAACAACTAAATAAATAAAACAACAAGCAACATAAAAAATACCGAACAGATTGAAAAAATCCAAGGCAAATTAAAAAACTAAACCAAAAATTAAAAATTGTTTGCAACAAGCCAGATCGTGGTAGAGTGCACAAAACACATAAAGAACAAAAAACTGAAACAGTGTTTGAAATAAAAAACATCCTTTGCAGAGATAAAAAAAAACTACAACAAATTAAAAGAAAAAAAAACACAAAAATCATAAACGCCCGCAACGCTCAAATATCCTGATTTTTTATATCCTTTTGTGGTTAAACAAAAAGAAAAAATATTAAAATAAAAAAATAAAAAAATTAATATTTTATAAAACCGCAAAATTTATAGAAACAACAGAAAAGGACGCACTGAAGGTCCATTGATAAAGACAAAACAATAATAAGAATGACAACAAAAAAATTTTTTTTATGGAGGTGAAAGAATGTAAAGGAATATCAGTGATGAAGCACTCAGAATAAAATGGATAATTTATGGTTTAGATTTTTTAATGGCCCTTTTTTAATGAGAAGGTTCCGGTTAAAATTAAAAAATAAAAAAAGGAAACTCAAATTAAAATACACTGCATGACATTAAGCCAAAAGGGTTACAAATTATGAGTGAACTTAATTTGTTTGTGGAAAGGGTAGAAAAAAGGAAAATTATTATTAATTTAGATTGTAGTTGATTGAAAAAGTGCTCTTTGTAAAAGCTTCGCTGTTTGAGGAAAATTCTGCTAAAATTTACTATTTAAAGGACGTTTTGCTAATATTTGCTATTTATAGGAAATTTTGTTATTTAACGAAAATTCGTTCAATTTTGTGGTATTGAAGAAAATATTTTAACAACAAGTAAGAAGACTTTATTCGGCTCTACCGAATGTTTTATCTCATTCAGTATTTAAAAACCAATAGTAACTTAACTGCGTTGGAATGGGCGTTTCAAATATTTTTATGGGCGCTTGGTGTAATAATAAGTCTATTGGGCAAAATTATAAAACGTAACAAATCTCATACAAATAGAATACTAAAGCGCAATTTGCTCAGCCTAGTTTGTTGCGGATAGACCCTTTTGTACCAACTCCCAGGGGGTTGTAGGGATCATTTAAAGGCTAATTCACCTTTGGTGTTACATCCTCCTCGGCAAATCAGGACTAGGTCAATCCTGGGACCCGAAAGGGGACACTTGACCAAATCTGTCTTTGTTATTTACTTAATCTTGGCGCTTGAATGTACTGACATTCTTCGTAATCTTATACATTTTAAAACAAGTGAATGTTACTTGACAGCGCCCAAAATACCATAAGACAGAATTTCTTGGGGTCCAACGGATTTCATTGAATTCGAAGTCGCACCCGGTACAAACCGGTCCGACTATTGCCGAGGTCTCCTGCTAGCTTTTTGCGGGAAATGCTTCTTGTCTTTTTAGGATGATTATCTCTGCGTAAGCCTTGCTTTTTTGTTGGAAGACTGTTTTTCAGCAAGTTGTTCACCGTCGGGATTATGGGAAGGTTTCAACTAGGAGCAGCCTTTTTGACGAGGAGAGATACTTTCCGGGAGACCTCGTAGTGGCTTGGGTATAAACACAATATCGCGGGAAGGTTTTGTACGGATAATCATAATGATATTTCACTTTTTAGTGTTACATCCTCCGGGCCATATTAAAACCAGGTCGTTCCTGGGTTCCGAAAGATGACAATTTATTCATTAATGTCTAAGCTGGTAACAGTTTGCTTATCATAGATAAGCCATCGAGAGATCTCGGAAGATTTATATTTCCCGTTTTATAGACGTATCTTCATGAAGCACATCGAAACAGAGATATGGTAGCGAATTAGAGGTGTTTGCCAGTTTACTGTTGTATCGATATTATTTCCACGGATATTGAAAATCTATGAACGTGTAAGGTGTGTGCATATCTACGACAAACATCCGAAATAAAAGGGCGCTTTGGTACATAGCTGGGCAATATAATAGTCGCTGCAGTACAACGTTACGAATACCGCTGAAAGCTGTGAAAAGTAAAAATGTCAGTTTCAAAGTAGAGTCAACAGAATACGTAGTTGTAGTAGTCGTTGCAGTTGAAGTTGAAGCGCAAAGTACGAAATGTTGAACTTCGTTGCGCAACAGAGTAGTCACCAGCTTCAGCAACTTCTACATATTCTTTACTCTGTTCCAGGCCTTAGTACCCGGTGAATAGCAGATCGATCTGACTAATGGTTACGGTCTCCGTTAGTGTGCTTTCCAAGAAATACTTCCTGATTCCCGAGTACTCAGGAGATTGTCTTATACTTCTTTGAAGAAATACTTTCGGAGAGCACGTAGTGGCTGTGGTTAAACCCAAATCGCGGGTTATACGGTGTGCCATTATTAATGGAAAGGCCCATGTGCAGTAGGCACCAGCTGCGATGCTTAAATCATCCAAAAGTTCGGATGCTATTAGAATGAAAACTGCCTTTGAATCGGTTTGCAGCGGACATTAAATGGCTCCAGCTCCTAAACAAGTGGGAGAGAATAATTTTGCCGTTTATACGCTCAAATTGCAACCGAATTATGAGAAATAATTCTCCTAAACAAAGGGGCACTGCTCAATTCATATACAGTGAGACCTTGATTATCCCTAATGGTCGGGACCGGAAGCATTCTGGATAATCAATTTTCTCTTTTAATTGAGTAGTTTTTTGAATACGTATTTTTTTATTACATAAAAAAATTTATATTTGTGTATGTGCATATCCGTATATATGTAAAAGAATTCTAACCTACACATGGTTTTTTGAGTGTTCATTAATTATAATTTTTATCTTAATTTAATATTATCTTAACTTTAATCTTAACTTTAATAGTTTAGACTTTTCTTTGTATTTTTATCGCTGATAAGGATGGCATTGCAAAAATTAAACACTAACAATCCGCACTTCTCAATTTGTGCAATTTTTTTTGTCGGTCGTGCTCGATGAGAAAAGACGTGTTTCTTTTAACTCCGCATACGGTTCTTTTTTTTAACATAAATTAGTTAATAATATCAGTTTAACAAGCGAATTTGGACGCTCAATATAAAAGTGAACAATAAAAAAATAAAAAAAAAAAAAAATTAAGAAAAACAAATACAAGTAAAAAATATACCTACATATGTATGTATGTACGCACATACATACTTGCAAATAATCTGTGCAAAAAAATATTTATTCTTTTTTCTTTTATTATCTCGGTGTAACAACATTATACATAATAAAAAGAGCACAGTTAACAAAAATTAAAAATAAAAAAAACGGTGAAAAAAACAAAAACAACTCTATATGAGTAATAACAATGAAACAACAACAAAAATAAATGATACTCATGCTAGTGTAAGCAATGTGGAAATAAATACAACAACAGAAAACAATACAAGCGTTACCATTGACAACCTAAACTCGAACAAAGACGCAATGGAAAACAAACAAGAAAAAAATTTTCAAAAACCACAAGTGCAAGTTGGTATGGACAGGTATGTAACAGTGCTTAAACGTGGTCGCAGCCCTGCCTCTTCAGCTGTAGCCTCGGCCTCGAAAGTTCCATCATTTGATAGAATAAATTCACAAAATCGTTTTGCAATTCTGGAGGATGAATCTTCTGAAGCACCTAACGTCATAAAAACGTCAAAGCCACCCCCGATATATCTTAGAGAGCAAAACTCAAGTGAGCTAATAAAAAGCTTAATCTCGGTGATAGGTGAAAATTCGTTTTACGTAGCTGCAATCAAGCGTGGTAATATAAACGAAACAAAAATACAGGTTAATCACGAGAATGATTTTCGCAAAATAATTAATAAGTTTGAAGCACTTAAAAAAAGCTTCTATACATACCAACTGAAAAGCAGCAAAGGTCTTCAGGTTGTGATAAAGGGCATTGACTCATGCGTGGACCCAGACGAAATAAAAACATTTTTAGAAGAAAAGGGCTTCAAAATAAAAAATGTTACAAATATTAAAAATAGGGAAAAAAAATCCCCAACCACTATTTCGAGTGGAGTTAGAGCCCGGCGATATTAAGCTAAAAAAAAATGAAACGCATCCCATTTACAGTTTAAAATACATTCTGTACAGAAAAATCACGATAGAGGAGCCGCACAAAAGAAATGGGCCCGTTCAGTGTTTAAACTGCCAAGAATTTGGTCATACTAGGGCATACTGCCATTTACCCCCTGTTTGCGTCGTATGTGGAGAATTACATGGTACCGTCCGGTGCGATTAGCCCTAAAATGACCCTAACGTAAAAAAATGTAGCAACTGTGGTGGTAACCACACTGCCAACTATAGAGGATGCCCGGTATATTCGATTGTCAAGCGTTCTGTTGGACAGAAACTTAATCCCCCTCAAACGCAGGCAACTAATCAAGGAAACACGTACGGCGTCCAGATGCCTCAGCCAAATAATAACAAAACCTCGTACGCTAATGTATTAAAATCTAATCCTATGCAACTGCAAGGTGATGTACCAAATAACGACGAAATTCCCATTTCTAATTTAACTCGGCTAGAAAAAACTATGGAAACATTAGTGCAAACAGTTAACAATTTTACTAACACAATGGGTAACATGATGCAAGAAATGTTAAGAATGCAATCGATGTTATTGCAAGCTGTACTAAACAAGCCATGAACTGTTTAAAAATTTGCTTTTGGAACGCAAACGGCATCCGCCAACACAAAAATGAACTAGAATACTTCCTTAAAAATAAACAAATTGATGTTATGATGGTTTCTGAAACTCATCTGACCTCAAGAAATACGTTTAAAATCAATGGTTATATATTATATGATACCAAGGACCCTCGAGACAGAGCTTGTGGCGGTTCTGCCATTTTGATAAAGAACCGAGTAAAACACTACTTAATGAGTGATCATCGTGAAGACTATCTCCAAGCAACGAACATTTGCGCTGAGGAATTAAATCGAAACATAGTAATTTCATCAGTATACTCCCCACCTAGATTTTCTATATCAGAAAGCCAATATAATAAATATTTCAAATCATTAGGACCTTGCTTCCTGGCTGCTGGCGATTATAACGCTAAACACACTTTCTGGGGTTCACGACTTATTACACCTAAGGGTCGTGTTTTGTTTAACACAATTTGTAAAATGGATCTAAATGTGGTCGCGAGCGGACAACCAACATATTGGCCTTCTGATCAGCAAAAAGTTCCAGATGTTATCGATTTTGGAGTGGTTAAAAACATCCCCGCAGAAACGATTTATGTTGAAGCTTCCTTAGAACTATCTTCTGATCACACACCTACAATTCTTACAATAACAAATCCTAATAGAATTGTATCTCCGTCTGATAACTTAGTGACGTCAGCCACTCAAATAAATTGGTTAAAATATAAAAAATATCTCAGTACCCACTGCACTGAAAATATTCCGCTTAGTACACCGGAGAATGTGGATATTTCTATTGTAAATTTTGACAGTTATCTGAAACTAGCTGTTCAACATCCTAGTATAACCCTCAAAAAAACCAAAAATAGTAAAATATATTCTGCAGATGTTGAGCGTCTCTTGACTGAAAAAAGGAGAGCTCGAAGAGAATGGCAATTGCATAGATCCCCTCAACTTAAGAATTTACTAAAAGAGTAAACAAAAAGGCTAAGAAAGTTACTGCAGTCTCAGAAAACGGCTTCCCTGGAAAAATATCTTAAGGAACTTGATGCAACTTCTCAATCAGACTACTCATTATGGCGTGCAGCTAGAAATCTTAATAGACCAGTTATCACTAAACCACCATTAAGAAACTTAAATGGAAGTTGGGCACGAAATGATGAAGAAAAATGAAATCTTTTTGTTAATCATTTGAAAAACGTATTTACCCCGCATACATCTGTAGTCGAGTTGCCACCAGTTGCTGTTAGAGCTGCTGTTCCCCTTAGATTTGAGATAAAAGAAATCGAAAAGGCTATTCATAATTTAAACCCCAAGAAAGCCCCTGGTTTTGATAAGATCAGCAACAAAATGCTTTTAGAGCTCCAGCATAGCAAAGAAAATTATTCTTTTAATTTTTAATGCTATTATACGCCTTGAATACTACCCACAAGAATGGAAAGTATCCTTAGTTACAATGATACCTAAGCCAGGAAAGGATCCTACAAAAGTTGAGTCATATAGACCTATAAGCTTATTGTCTAATATATCAAAGCTGTTTGAGAAGCTGTTAGTGTCAAAATTAGCCCCAATTTTAAATGTAAATAGATGTATTCCTAACCATCAATTCGGCTTTAGAAGAGAACATAGCACAATCGAACAAACCCATCGTATAGTAAACGCCATAAGAAAAGCCTTTGAAGAAAAAAAATATTGTTCCGCCCTCTTCATCGATGTTTCCCAAGCTTTTGATAAAGTCTGGCATGAAGGGTTATTACATAAATTGAAGCTAAACTTACCAGTAAACACACACAAGCTGTTAGAAAGCTACTTAGTCGGCCGAAAGTTTATTATTAAAGAATGTGATTTTATAAGTTCTCCTCAGCCAATTGACGCTGGAGTCCCTCAGGGAAGCATCATGGGCCCACTCTTATACCTTATATATACCTCAGACATGCCAACAAACAACCACACCCTTACTTCAACATTTGCTGATGATACAGCTTTTCTAAGCGTACACGAAAACTGTCATGAAGCATCCCGTTACTTGCAGGATCATATATTTGAACTGGAAAAGTGGTTAAAACAATGGAGGATAAAGGTCAATGAGCAAAAATGCGTACATATAACATTCACCTTGCGTCGGGAGTCATGTCCCCCTATTAAAATCAATAATCAATTAGTGCCCCAGCAATCGCATGTAAAATATCTCGGTATTCATCTAGATCGGCGTTTGACATGGAAATGCCATATAGAAGCAAAACTAACACAAATGAAACTAAAAGCAATTCAAATATATTGGCTTATTGGAAGAAATTCTGTTCTTAGCCTCGACTGCAAACTTCTACTTTATAACTCTATATTGAAGCCAATCTGGTGCTACGGTATTCAGCTATGGGGCACTGCCTCGGCCTCAAATATCGAAAAAATTCAAAGGTACGCAGCAAAATATTTAAAAAGGCTTGAGTCGCACCCAAATCCACTTGCTCGAAATATTTTAAATGACAGTGGACACTATAGATTAAGGAGAAGAGATACCGCAGGACTCATCCGAAGGGAAGACCGCTGAACATCTACATATGTGAACAGAAACCGTGAGGAGAAAAATTTTCGTCTAGCATTGGCAGGGCAAAAATAAAGTATTAGTATAAGATTTGATTAATTATTGTTAGTTCATATTTAATATATGAAGATTCAATAAATAAATAATGAGAAAAAAAAAATATCTACGTATGCTTCTGACTCATTGTATGCATCGTATGGGATTCCTCTTTTTGTTTTATTCACATTGTGTGTGATTGTTGAAAAATAAATGAAAAATAAAAATTATGTTTGTAATCCCGGATAATAGAGGTTATCACGGTTTTCTTTCCTGGGTAATTGGTATAGCCGGTTAATCAAATTACCGATAATCGAGGCCTCACTGTATAAATCACTAAGTGGTTAAAGGCTCGGATGCTCATACAAATGAAAACCACAATTGTACCACAGCACTAAATTTGGGTAGGACACTTGTATCGGAAACACGTAAAATAATCGAGCTTAGCAACCGTCGCACAATATCCCGACTAGTTCAAGCTAGCGGGACAATATTATTTCTTCACTTATTTCAATTGTTTATATATATTCCAGGTGTCTTAAGCTATTTTAAGAAAAAAAGTTAAAAATGTGTACTGTAATCGTTAATCGTGTTTAACCCATTATTAATGATGTTTTTGTGTTTTCCACATCAATGATCCGATGCTACCCAATGGCATAAGTATACATCTTACAAATATAAATTTACGTACCAAATCTTATTACGATCGGACAATTTTTGTAGGTGTTATAGCGTTTTTAAGACAAAGGATATATGGCAGGACCTTGAACCCTTAGTCCGATTTAAATGAAAAGTTTACACACGTTGCTAGTTGTATGTATATCAGTATGATAATTTTTTGTAACTTGTGGGCAGTATTGAAGCTAAAATTACATTTTTCAATTTCAGGACATATGTGAGGTAGGCGTGTCCTTGGATCGATTCCTCCAAAAATTCGTATTTGTTTCTTAATTAAGCTAGGTTATGCTAGTGTTTTAAATTTCAAAAATTTTTGACAACTCCTTTTATTTTAGTCCCTTCGTTATATGGGGTCAAAGCAGTATGCGACTCGTTCTGAAAATAAAAATTTTACATTCGGGCCTTTTCGGAGTCTTTAGTATATATAAATATGTGCTTTTATGTTGTAGGTATTATATATAGAAACATTTTTGTGGATATATGTGGATAAAAAGAGTTGATACTGTCTAAAGTTTACAATTAATGTAAAATTTGCTGGATTTATCTATACATTAGCACTTTGATATTACACATTTTAACATATTTTTACATATACATATTTTTTTTTTTTAATATAAATCATAATAGGGTACATACCTTCAACAGAATATTCCATAACAAAAAACTCGTTTCAGTTTGCTACCAATTTTAAAATATGTTATCACAAGGGTTCATTCAATGCAACAGATTTTCAAATGAAAATTACCTCTCTTGTAAGGGTTACTTTGACCTCCTGATAAGACAGCTTTATGAGGTGATAAGCAAAATAATTCTCGGTACAGATTCTTGGAACAGATTTTCCAATAAAAAGTACCTCTCTTGTAAGGGTTACTTTGACCCCCTGATAAGACACCTTTATGAGGTGATAAGCAAATTAATTCTTGGTACAGATTCTTGGAACAGATTTTCAAATGAAAATTGCCTCTCTAGTAAGGGTTACTTTGACCCCCTGATAAGACACTTTTATGAGGTAATAAACAAATTAATTTTTCAAACAGATTCTTGGAATAGATTTTTAAATGAAAAGTACCTCTCTTGTTAGGGTTGCATTGACCCCCTGATAAGACAGCTTTATGAGGTGATAAGCAAATTAATTCTTGAAATTTGTTACCTGAATAGGTGTAGTTTACAAGTCGATATCACTGGCTTCTGAAATTGTGTCTTGAATATTGACCCGCTAGCATATTCTAGCCGAATCACTGTGAATCGGTGAGCAAGCACTGACTATTGCTTAACCATTTCATTGGTATGCTTCTTGCGGGAAATGCTTCACCACTAGACGTGAAGGGAAGATATTTAAGAACTTACCAAAACTTATTTAAATATAGGATGTACTTATTATTTGCACACGTACCGTATATTATTTAAGTTAAATAATTATCATTAATATTTGAAATATAATGAAGTTAATATGATCATAAGTTGTAAATGTTTGTAGATATGTATGTATGATCTTATTAGTTCACTCTCCTTTAATTTCTCTTATACATCTTGTCTACAAATTACAAACTTACATATATGTATGTTAATAACTTTGTATTAAAAGCTACAAACTACAAATTACATACTTACATATATGTATTAAAAGCTGATGTACAAGAGTAATAAAAGTAAAGTAACGGGTATTTATTTTTTTTATTGGCATTCTGTTTAAGAACAAAATATAATACATCACATTTTGTAACATTCATTCTGATTCGAACTTTAAGTGATAGCAGGCAGACACGCTTTGAAAATTAAATAAACGGAGTTGGCCAGTATTTTAAACTTTGTGTGCCATTAATTTTTATAAGTTTCATTACTTATCTGGGGATATTAAGCTACTTCTTAAACATTGGTGCCGAAACCCGGGAAATCCTGTGATTTCCAATTTATTAATAAAGAGAAATATCGTAAGTTATTCATTATTTTAATAAAATTTGGTAAGTTAATAATACTGACGTCACTGCTGATACTGGTGTTAAAATTTATTAGGTTTTATTAAAATTATATGAAAACTCTTACCGTTTTTCCTTCGTTTTCTTGGAAATTTATTCGCACTTTAGTCTCCGTAAATTTGTGACGTGTTTGTCTATCTAGAGGGCTTTTTATAACGAGTTTACTTTAATTGCAATTTCTTTCGTACATCTGTATACCACTAAAGTAAACCTTTTTGTTCGATCTTGATCATTTTTTTTTTGTACTGGTTTCTTTGTTACAAAATGAGTGACCTACAGAAACTTATTGAGACTCAACGTGATTTATTAAGCATGGTAAAACGACTTAATGAAAGGTTTTTGTTAAAGAACAACTCGGAAAAAACTCGTGGTTATATTGATGCTCTTATTTCAGAGCTTGATGGGTTTTTTCAAACTTTTAAATGTCAACACGATGATATATTGAGAATTGTACGGGAAACTTCCCTAAACTTTTCTGATGTACCATACCTTGCAGATGAGTGTTTCTTTGAACTTTCGGAAATTTACCTTTCGTTTAAGGGAAAATTGTTAGATAGTCTGCCAATCGAAAGTCAACGTTCTCCGTTTAGCAGCACATTTGCTATGCCAACTAATCCTGTGGATATGACCACTAATATGGATGCTCGACTTCCAAAGATTTCCCTTCCAAAATTTTCGGGTGAATACGTTGACTGGATTCCTTTTAGGGACATTTATCTTTCATTGGTGCATACGAATACATCTCTTTCTAAAATTCAGAAATTTTACTATTTAAGGGGCACTCTTACTGGGGAAGCGGCTTCTCTTGTTAAAACAATTTCAGCTACTGAGGCTAACTATATTACTGCCTGGAACATTTTAGAGGCAAGGTATCACAATAAACGTGCTATAGTAAGTACCCTTATTCAAAATCTGTTTAATATTCCAAGATCTGACGGCAGTTTTCAGAGTATAAAATTGTTATTGGATACTTCCCAAGAGTGTATTTCCTCTCTTAAAAATTTGGAAGTTGACACTTCTACTTGGGACCCAATATTGGTATTCTTGATTTGCCAAAAACTTGATCTTCAGACAAGAAGAGAATGGGAACATTCATTGAAGTCGTCAACTGATATTCCCAACCGTTTGGAAATATTTTCATTTTTAGAAAGAACTTTTAGGTCTTTAGAATCATTAAATGAATTAGGTCCTAGTGATAATAGGAAACCACAAAAGGGGAATGCTAAAAATAGGAGACAATCCTACGCTCATAATGGCAATATTTCCAAATCTAAGCCAATATCCTGTTTATTCTGTGGAAAGAATCATTACCTTTCACAGTGTTTCAAATTCCTTTCTTTACCATTAAAATCCAAGGACGAATTTCTCAGCAGTGGAAATATTTGTAGAAATTGCTTTGCTACCGGTCATTCTTACCAAAACTGCAAAAGTTTGAATAGATGTGGTACTTGTAAACAGCCTCATCATACAATATTACATAATGAGGAATCTGTATCGGTACAGAATTCGAATATTTCTTCTTCTATGCCAGTTGTGACTGAACACAACTATCAAACTTTTAATAATATCCTTTTATATACTATTCGTCTTAACGTCAATTCTAACGGTATTAACTTTCCATTAAGAGCCTTATTGGATCCTGGTTCGCAGGGAACCATAATATCTGAAGCTGCTGCTCAGCTTTTACGTCTTCCTAGACAAAGGACACATTTCAAAGTTATCGGTGTAGGAACTGGAAGGGAAAATATATCCAGGCACATGGTAAACCTTCAGTTGATATCACGGGAAAACCGACCAGTATTATCATGCACAGCGTTAGTGCTTTCGGATATTTCTTCTTATAAACCACATTATTCTTCAAAGGGGATGGTTTTACCTAACTTGGAGAACACCGAGTTGGCTGACCCTTTATATTACCAGGCTGATCCTATTGATATTATTTTGGGATCTGACGTTTGTCCCAGAATTAAAATTCCTGGTGAATCATTTGTCTTTAAAGATCTGTTTTTTCAGAAAACGCATTTCGGATGGGTTTTTTCTGGTTCATCGGAATCAGTGTCTGCTAATCGGATAAGTTTACATAATGCAAATTTGGAGAATCTTTTAAGATCCTTTTGGGAACAAGAGGAGGTTGTCTCTGAACGAGAATTTTCGAATGAAGAATTGGCTTGTGAGAATTATTTTAAAACTACGACAAAGCGAAATTCAATGGGTCGCTATATGGTAAACCTACCATTTCGCTCCATATTATTAAGTGGTTCTATTCCGAAAATTCATAACAATATGATCGGTGCTCTGAAACGATTTAAGCAACTTGAAACCAAATTTTCTAAATATGTGTCTTTTTCTGAAAATTATAATCATTTTATGCACGAGTATGAATCTTTGGGACACATGTCCAAAATAGGAACATATCCTGGCAGTGCTACGGAAAATTCATATTTTTTGCCCCATCATGGCGTCTTCAAAGAGGATAGCACTACCACGAAGTTAAGAGTTGTTTTTGATGGCAGCAGCCATATTGAAGGTAAAAAATCTTTAAATGATGAGCTCTCTCCGGGCCCTGCTGTGCAGAATGATCTCCCAACAATTTTGAACAGATGGAGAAGACATAAAATTGCTTTTTCCGCAGATATAGAGAAAATGTTTAGGCAGGTGGAAGTAGCTCCTGAGCATCGCAAATTTCAGCAAATATTGTGGAGATATAGTCCACTCGAGGAAATTTCAATTTATCAGTTAAATACGGTAACGTATGGAACAACATCTGCCCCATATCTCTCCATTCGTGTTTTGCAACAACTTGCTTCTGACTATAAAAATGAATTTTTTGATGAATCGAATATTTTAAATACCGATTCATATGTCGACGATATTATCTCGGGCGCAGATACCTTAGAAAGGGCAATAAATTTGCAGAGAAATTTATGTACACTACTAGGTAAAGGTGGATGTAATCTAAGAAAATGGATTTCAAACTCGGTAAATCTATTGCATAAAATTCCCGAGGAACATAGAGAAAGCTCCTTAACCTTAAAATTCGATCGTGATAACGTAGTTAAAACACTTGGAATTCAGTGGAATACTACTACCGATTCATTTTCTTTTAAAGTAAACATTGATAACATTGGTCCGGTTTCAAAGAGAACTATTTTGTCCGAAACAGCCCGGTTGTTCGATCCATTGGGTTTACTTACTCCTAGTACTGTTATTGCCAAATCTCTATTTAGAAAACTGTGGGAAGAGGGTGTAGACTGGGATGATAAAGTCCCAAAAGAAATCGAACAGAGCTGGCTTCAGTATAAATCCACTCTGTCTGAATTTTCAAATCTTAAAATTCCCAGGTATTTAAACTACGTCATCGGATGTAGTGTAGAACTTCACTGCTTCTGTGATGCGTCGACAGCCGCTTTTGCTGCCGCTATTTACGCCAGGGTAATTAATTCCAATGGTATTTTCGTTAACCTTTTACAAGCAAAGTCCAAGATTTCCCCAGTTAAAACTGTCTCAATACCCAGACTTGAGCTTTGTGCTGCCACACTTTTAGCGAAATTGGCCGCAAAGGTCAAGAAGTCGTTTACGGATATTAATATTGACGAAGTTTTCTTTTGGAGCGATAGCTCCACTGTTTTAAGCTGGATAAGAAAACCGCCTTCTAATTGGACCGTGTACGTGGCCAATAGAGTTGCCGAGATTCAACGTCTTAGTAACCCGTTACAATGGAAATATCCCGTTGATTGTGCTTCCAGGGGACTTTTTCCTCATGAGCTAGTCAAATGTCATACTTGGTGGCATGGCCCTCAATTTTTATTAGAATCACGATCATTATGGCCTCAATCACTTCATATTTTTGACACTGCTCAAGAAAGAAGAACAACGCACAAGCCAAAAATTTCTGTATTAAAGACTTCTATAGTTTCACAGCATATATATCCAAACTTTCTATTTAGGTTTTCTAAACTAATCACTTTAATAAGAGTAATGTCACTTTGCTACAGATTTATGTATAATTCTACTGTATCTCAAGTTGATAAGAATCTAAAGGAGACTGATGCTCTAAATATAGCTACGATAAATAACACCTTAAAGAAGTTACTTAAGACCACTCAGCTTATAGATTTTCCGACAGACGTTAGAAAACAAATTTTAAATGGTGCTTGTGAAAGTTCTCTTATGACATTAGCGCCTTTCATTGATAATGATGATTTAATACGAGTGGGTGGGCGTTTATATAATGCCCAATTACCATATGATATTAAACACCCAATTCTTTTATCAAAAACAAACCCCCTCTCGAGACTTATAATAAGGGAAGCTCATGAGAACACGTTACATGGTGGGTTAACTTTAACCATGTCTTATGTAAAAAGAAAATATTGGATAATATCTGGTAATCAGTTGGCAAAGAATATTATAGGTGGTTGCATGCGTTGTTTCAAATATTCAGCAAAATCCGCCAACCAGATCATGGGAAATCTTCCACCTGTACGTTTAAATGTCACTAGACCATTCAAACATAGCGGCGTTGATTACGCAGGACCAATATCCGTAAAAAATTCTACTATACGATCTGCTACTATATCCAAAGGCTACATATGTCTTTTTGTGTGTATGGTGACTAAAGCCATCCATTTGGAGGCAGTTTCCGACCTTACCACGAATTCGTTCTTGGCAGCTTTTCGCAGATTTGTTTCTCGCAGAGGAAACTGTACAAACATATATTCGGATTGTGGTACAAATTTTGTAGGTGCTTCAAAAGAGCTTCAGGTTCTTTTTAATCGCAATGCAAAATCTATTCCCGAAGAAATACGTAACGCATTAGTATCTATTGGCACGGAATGGCATTTTATTCCACCTGCCTCACCCAACTTCGGTGGACTCTGGGAGGCAGGTGTGAAGTCTACGAAATACCATCTTAAACGAATTATGCAGAATCAAATTCTTAGTTTTGAAGAGTTGTCAACGCTGCTTTGTCAGATTGAAAGTTGTTTGAACTCGCGCCCTCTTTGCCCACTTTCGTCTGATCCATCCGATTTGGATGCTTTAACCCCGGCTCATTTTCTGATAGGGGAACCTACTAATTGCATCCAAGAGGAAAGTCTACTAGAGATAAATGTAAATCGCTTGTCACGATGGAAATTAATTCAACAACTTAAGCAGCATTTCTGGAAGCGCTGGTACTTAGAATATTTAAGTCGCATGCAGGCTCGTCCCAAATGGCTTAAACCTAAACCAAATGCCAAAATTGGTGACCTTGTGTTGATATCTGATGACAGATGTGGCCCTGGACAATGGCTGTTGGGCCGAATAACTGATGTACATCCTGGCCGAGACGGAAGGGTTCGGGTAGTATCAATCCTATCAAGAAATAAAGTTATTAAACGACCAATTTCTAAAATTTGTTTTTTACCAACAGATTCAGCGCCTGAAGTATGTTCACCACAACACAAAAATGTACCGTCTACTGAAAGGATGGAGCCTGTTCCCACCGCTGTGAGTCGGTGCATAGCGAAGTCTGTAGACTAAAACAAAACACTCCCAACGTTAGGCCGTCCTTTCTATATGTTATGGATTAAAAACCACGGTTTTTGCGGGCCAGTATGTTGGAAGATATTTAAGAACTTACCAAAACTTATTTAAATATAGGATGTACTTATTATTTGCACACGTACCGTATATTATTTAAGTTAAATAATTATCATTAATATTTGAAATATAATGAAGTTAATATGATCATAAGTTGTAAATGTTTGTAGATATGTATGTATGATCTTATTAGTTCACTCTCCTTTAATTTCTCTTATACATCTTGTCTACAAATTACAAACTTACATATATGTATGTTAATAACTTTGTATTAAAAGCTACAAACTACAAATTACATACTTACATATATGTATTAAAAGCTGATGTACAAGAGTAATAAAAGTAAAGTAACGGGTATTTATTTTTTTTATTGGCATTCTGTTTAAGAACAAAATATAATACATCACATTTTGTAACATTCATTCTGATTCGAACTTTAAGTGATAGCAGGCAGACACGCTTTGAAAATTAAATAAACGGAGTTGGCCAGTATTTTAAACTTTGTGTGCCATTAATTTTTATAAGTTTCATTACTTATCTGGGGATATTAAGCTACTTCTTAAACAAGGGTATAACAAGGTTTGCACGAAATATCACAAAAAATTTGCTATTGGTAATAAATTTCAACGCAAATTGAATACTCTTATTACTCGTAATATAAAATTTTGTAGAAATTTGGTATCTGTATGAAATTTTATGCAAGTTGGCTTTTTATAGAAAATGTTAAACGAATTTGTATTTATAAGACTTATGCTCGAATTTGCTATTTTTGAGATTTTTGGGATTTATTTGGAATTTTGCGCATATTTGCCATTTACAAGAAAAACAATTGGTTCTTTAAGGAAAATTTTGCACAAAATTTCTCTTTGGATGGTAATTTTCAAAAATTTGCTTTTCATTTGAATTTTTGGCCAAATAAGTTCTTTAAAGAAAATTTTGCGTAACTTTTTTTTTTAATAATATTTTGTATGTATTTGCTTTTTTAGAAATGTTACGGAATTTTGGTTTTTACAAAATATTTTGTTTTTACAGAAAACTTTCCAATTAACAGGAAATTTTGCGGAAATTTTTTTTTACAAATTTGCTTTCATAGACATTTTGCGTTTGAAATTTTTTAAGAATTTTCCGCAAATTTGCTTATAATTAGCAATTCTGAGCTAAGAAGAGAATTATGGGCAATTTTGCAAAGATCTGAATTTTAAAGAATTTTTTTTCAAATTTGCTATTTACAACAATTGTGAAACAAATTTTTAAAAACCCTGAAATAAACAACAGCATACAATATTTTTCATCTTATGCAAATAATATCTATTTTCTTGTGCATATGAAATGACTAGAAAAATAATTTATTTTCTGCTGTCGCTTCAACATTACACACTGAATATTGTCTCTACTAACTATACCTCCTCTTATTTAACCGCTCAAACTAAACTACTCGCATAATACAATTACATTTTTTTTATCTGAATAACCTTTTACGCATAATTAAACTGAAGACTTACATGCAATAGAGGAAAAACCATAAAAACTCTTTATAAAACAATTAAACCAATTTTTAAAATTACATTTAAAACCCACTTAGAGGATACTTCAGTAATATAAATGCACTCTTACAATAAAAATATGAAATGTAATTCTAATTATTTCAACATCCTTTACAGGCTACACGGGGAAAAATTGTCAATATGAATTGGATCCCTGCAATCCAGCAGAATGTATGAATGGTGGCAGTTGTGTGGGAAATTCAACGCATTTTAGGTAAGAAGCTTTAGAAATCCCAAAAGGATAAACATAATTATTTGTTACACTATTGTATAACAATGACTTTAACAAACCACTCAAAAACCCATAAATAATTTCATCCTTTCTTTTCAATTTGTTTTTAGATGTGAATGTACCCCTGGCTATACAGGTCCCCTGTGTCAGCATAGTCTCAATGAATGTGAGTCATCGCCATGTATTCATGGTATATGCGTCGATCAGGAGGATGGTTTTCGTTGTTTCTGTCAACCAGGTAAATTATTTCTGTCAACATGAGCATAAAACATAAACAAAGACTGCCACTGTTACTTAGTTCCTTTGCATTTATCCTTAACATGAGAAGAGTGCACAATTGTCATGTCATGTCATCTATTCCAGCTTCACAAAACATTTTGTGTGGCAAGACAAATATATAATTATTTATTGTTGCAGCAGCTTTGTTGCAATTTACCGTTGGCTTGCAGTAAATTCATCATTTGTAGCCATTTCGAATAAGAATTTGTTGTTTTTGTTGTCTGTGTTCCCCTAATGGTTTGCCTTTTGTAGTAAATCATCTTACAACCATCATCATTTGTCATCCTGCTTCTCATCATGATGAAAAGAAAACAATAACAAATACTGGTTTGTGTTGCTAACAACTTTCAAATTATAGTTGAGTTGGTTCTTCGGCTCAACAGTGGGACATTACGTTAGAATGTGATATTTTAAAGAAATTAAAGGCATGTTCAGACCAGAGAATGACAACAAGTACCCATAAGAATAATATACAGAGGTATTTACCCACGCTTAACGTTATTGTGTATATCCATACTTATAACACAAATAATAACAACAGCTATGGTTGTGCGTCGCAAAAAATATGTGTATTACTTATACTTACGCACGGCAATATTTCACACAACCACATTCAGTAAACTTAAATACATGAATGTATGCAGATATTATTCAATACCCATGAATGTGTTTTGGTTATCTGCCATACATATAAAATATCTATGTATAAGAAAATATACATGGGTACTATCAGTATTTTTGGCGCTACTGCGTAAATATAAAAAAAAATTTTTTATGAAAGGTTTTAGCAAAAATGTGCTTTGATCACTAGACAGGTATGGGACTATGTGCATATTTTTTTTTTGATACATAAAATAAATTTTTTTTTTGTAACATCAGCAGTGAAAATGTATGTCTACATACATAAAAATAAAATTATAAACATGCAATGTCCTGAGCGGATTAGAATCTATAAGATAAGACTTTTTGATACTATTTTGTTTTTCAATTCATATTTTCTGATATTTACATAAAAATTTATGCTCGTTTACATTAGGCAAACGCTAGTATATATAAAGCGTTTAATTTTTATATCCTAAATTGGTATCTTCGAAATTAAAAAAAAAAAAAAAATTTAAGATGGTTTAACTCTTACGGCACAAATAAAAATTTTTGAGGCCGCAGTACGCTATTTTTAAAGCGAGAACTACTTTTGTTTCTGCAAAAACTATGCGAAAATAAACATAAAATGAAACGTTTGAATTATAAATCGTTACAGAATGGCGTGTAAATGTATTGAGTGGCGGTTACACTCTTTCTTATTAGCACAACATACAATTCAATACTTACATACAAAATAACAATATCTTCCGTCTCGTGTCACCTCTCTATGCTATGTGCGTGTGACAGCGACAAGTATAAAAAAATTATGCGGATGCGTAAAGGTTTTATACATGCAAAAAAAAATTTTTTTGCACTTGTGCACTTGTCGCTGTCACACGCACATAGCATAGAGAGGTGACACGAGACGGAATATATTGTTTTTTATGTATGTAAGTATTGATTTGTATGTTGTGCTAATAAGAAAGAGTGTAACCGCCACTCAAAACATTTACAATACACTCAATACATTTCTGTAAAGATTTATAATTCAAACATTTCATTTTAATACGGGTAGTCAAAGTTGTAAAGGAGAGTTTTTGTTAAAAAATTTTATCCAGTGTATGTTTGTATATTAAAAGTTATAAATTTACAGTATGGAAAATAATCAAGAAATTTTGGAGAAAATAAATGATGGAGTGTACAAGCCATTGAAAAAATCTGGAAGAAGTATTATATGGTCTTGGTTGTATGAAATCCAAAAGGATGATGGGAGTATTTTAGAGGGGATCGTATATTGCGGTACATGCAAAAAACTTTTAAAATTTGTTGCTCGCCAAACGTCAAACTTGATAAAACATAAGTGTGTTCATGCACAACCACAAGACATTGCTCCCATACAGGTAAATAGTACAGACAAAAAGCTTTGCTTTGATGTATTTATGGACTTCACAATAGAAGACTGTCGGCCTTTCAGTATTGTTGAAGGTTCGGGCTTTCGAAAAATGATTGAAACGTGCATAAAAATGGGTGCCAAGTACGGAGGAAACATTGATGTAGCCAGTATTATTCCCAGCGGCAGGACATTGTCCAGAAAATCTAAATTAGTGGCTGAAGAAAGAAAAAAAGAACTTAAGCCCTATATACAGAAACTATTTCTCAATGGTGAGGCTGCAGTTACTATTGATATGTGGTCAGATGACTTTATTAAAAGAAGTTTTTTGTGTGCCACATTGCACTTTCCAGTAGATTTTAAACTGGTAGAGATTACTTTAGGAATGAAATCAATGGACTTCAAAAGCAATTCATCAATTAATATAAATACAAAATTAAGCAACCTTTTGGAAGAATTCGGTGTAACTGATTTTTCAAAGACGGTATTCGTTACTGATCGTGGAGGCAATATCGTAAGCGCTCTGAAAGATATTACCAGATTAAACTGTTCTGCCCATCTCTTTTCTAATACCTTAAACGATGCTTTCGAAGCCACTGACGAATTAAAAGGAATAATAAGTGCATGTAAAAAAATTGTTAGATACTTTAAAAAAGCTAATATGCAGCATATGCTTGATACAACTTTAAAAAGCCATTGTCCAACAAGGTGGAATTCGAATTTCGCAATGTTCAAGTCAATTTTAGACAATTATGGAAAAATAAATGAATTAATTGGCAATTCTGAAAGACGTAGTTTGCTAAACTTCAATATGTCTGTCCTGCAAAGCTTAGTTAGTTGAGGTATGTAACGACTTTGAAAAAATTTTCAAAAAGCTTCAATCCAGTCAATCTCCTTCACTTTGTTTTGTTGTTCCTTATATCACAAAAGTTAAATCTATTTGCTCTATTCAAAATAACGAAGAAGCTGATATTGCGGCCCTTAAAACGAATATTTTGACACACTTGGGGAAGTGGAGTTCAAATTTGAGTGTCTTGCATAAAGTTGCATTATTTTTATATCCTCCCGCAATATCTTTACAGCTGAACGAACTAAATGATATAAAAGAGTTTTGCATTACAAAATTAACAGAAGCAAGCAATACAAGTAGTCTTCAAGACATCGAGTCGTCAACAGTGTATAGTTCACCGAGTAGTTCCCTTTCACCACAAGCGCACCAACCACTTGGCTCAATACTGTTACCAAGCAGCTCATCAATAACTATACCTGCACCAGCCACTGCGAATTAAAGTTTTTTTTTCCCCACTTTAACAACCGGGTCAGATCCCACTCTGGAAACAGGAAGAAATGAAGTCGAACGTTATTGTAATGAAACCGTAAAACTTACAGAAGATTTTAATGTAATGCTGTGGTGGGAAAACAATGTCTGCAAATATCCCAAGTTATCCAAATTAGCTATGAAAATCTTGACCATTCCTGCTAGCAGCGCAGCTTCCGAACGCGTTTTTTCCCTAGCTGGTAATGTTATAACCGAGAAAAGAAACCGATTAGAACCCAAGACAGTGGACAGCATTTTATTTTTAAATTCTTTGTATAAAAAGAACATTTGGTAAAATGCGTTTTTACTTAATTTATATACCCTTAGTAATGACAATGAAGTTTTGTTTGTTTTTAAATTATTTTTATGTTTTACTTTGCAACTTAAGTTTTAAGAAGAATATAAGTTTGTGTTTGTTTTTAAAAATTACTTTTATTTTTTATTTTGCAATAAATTTTGTATAGTTTTAAGAATAATAAATGAATATTACTATCTTCATTACGCATTATTGAAAACTATGATGAATTAAAATTTGATTTACAAAAATTAAAACAGCCTTTTTCTTTATAGTGTACCAAAAGTAAGTATTTTTTCCCTGGTTGCCCTCAATTGTACATTATTTGCTTGGATCTATCTATGTTTTGAATTCCATGAAAATCTGTTAGATAGTTTCGCAGAGGCAACAATTGCCCCCTGCCGCCCCTCGTGGTCCTTGTTTAAAAAAATGCATAGCTAATGTGGCCATATAAATAGGGATCTAACTATGTTCTAAATTTCTTTAAAATCTGTTGGATAGTTTCAGAGAAGCAGAAATTGCCACCTACCGCCCGTCGTGGTCCTAACTTTTCAATGTTTTTTTTAACCATCATTGAAAGTATCCCTTTCCAACTCATGTATTGGTTTGTAAATAGGTTGAGTGGTTCTCGAGTTATAAAACAGCTTTGAAAACAAAAAGCTTACCGCCTAAGTTAAATCTTAAAATTCTTAAAAAATTATCTCGCTATTTTCCTAAATAAAAACCCAAAATTGAATTTCTGCCTAATTCCAAAAAATTTGCCATCTCTGCGACGGTATACATACTCTGTGTATACTTACGTTATACATACGTAAATACACATACTTATTTATTCTTATGGGTATTGCAGATAGCCAATACAAGTTTTATTTATATCTGCATGTACTTTCTAAAAGAAGTATGAATATACAAATACACATTGCCAGCGTATACCTATACATATTTAATTCAACTTGTTATGGGTAATGGTATGTATGTGTATGGTTTTGATCTTTACCCATACATGCCCATACATGTTTTCTCACTAATACTAAAAGAGTACTTAAAATGATACTTTTGTCATTCTCTGGTTCAGACCTAGCAAATATTTGGCGAAAAAATCAAAAAAAAAAAAAAAAAAATAAACTGACCCATAAATTGATTTAACTTTAGCTTCTTTTTCAACAATTTCTATTTTTTGGTTTTTTATTATTCCTACACTAAATCCCGCGAAGCTTTTTGCTTGTCTGCAGGAGACCAATGTCTTTGGCGGGAATCGAACCCGCAACCCCGGTACTGATAGACTAGCTCCCTACCAGCTAGCTAACCGGGGCACTCGTTGACCATCTAGGGTTAAGGAAGTTGTATTAAAGGTGCCATGGCCACTACTCCAATTCATGCAGCTTTTTGATAGATGTTTTGTATTGAAAACCAAACTATTTGTTACAAATTTAAGAACCTTTACAACCATCGTTCCTAAGCAATGCATACAGAAATTTTTAGTATCTTTGAACGGGAGGTGCCATGCCCACTTTTCCAATTGGGATTACATTTTGAGCGATGTTATGTATTACTATTCAAGCTATTTGTGCAATATTTATATAATTTTACTGTTGCTATTTTCCAGTTATGTAGAAATCTATATTGCCTTTATATGGGATATGCCACTCCCACTGCTTTAAGCCGCATTTCGTTTTGGCGGATGTTTTTATATATATTAGCAAAGAATTTGTTCCAAATTTGGAAAAAGTTACTGTTACCGTTCCCCAGATAATTTGTAATTCATATTGTCTTTGTATAGAAGGTGCCACGCCTACTAAAAAATTTATAAATATTTAAAGCCTTTACTTAGCGTTGAGTGATCAACAAACTATTTGCTCAAAATTTGGAAACTTTTTCTATATCCGTTCTTTAAAAAGTGTATTTGGTGTTTTACCGCGTTGCCATCTACATGGTGGGTTTGGCATTGCCAATGTTGCTGTGTTGATTTTTTTGTGCTGTTTTTGGCTCTATCAAGTTCTGATGGGCTTTGTACCATTTATAAGTGTGAGTTCTTTTGCTGCCTGTATAGGAGCAGTCATGCCTTCTTGAAAATTTATAAATATTTACTGGTGATCAGGAAATAATTGTGAAAGTTTCAGGAAAATCACCTCAGTAGTTTTGGAGTAAGAACAAACGCTTTTTCATTTCTATATATCGCAGACTAAATCATAAACAGTCACAACTCAAAATGTATCAAAATCTTTTTTTTTTTTTTCATAAAGCAGTTCACAACACAAATCTCTTACGACCATGACAATTTCGTTTGTGTCACTGTCTTCTTCTTACTGGAAAATACCGTTACTGTGGAACTCATTCTTCTTCTTTCTTAGCATGGCAGTCCTCGGTGAACCAGTGCTTCCTCAACTTTAGACTCCCAATACAGTATTCGCATCGCTTTTAAGTCATGTAGAACTGCATGAAACCATCTTTTTATTCGTCTTCTATTTCTTGCGCCTACAGGTGTTCTAGTAAATGCTTGTTTGGTGGCTCTTTCTTCAGTCATCCTCTCTATATGCCCAAGCCATCTTATTCTTTGAGCTTTTATAAGTCTAATTACATGTCCCCTCTATATAAGTATATTGATCTCGTGGTTGTTTCTTATTCTATATATTCCAACGTCTAATTAAAGTGGACCGTAAATGTTTCTGAAAATTATCCGCTGCTGCTTATCACAAAATTGCATGGTCCTGTTATATATTTTTATGTTTTTATTTTTCGATAACATTTTCGACTTAAATAAAGTCATATAAACATGAAACGCTCTATTAGTAGCTTGAATTCCATATATCCTTTATCGCCACCGTTTTATCATCGCTGTTGCTTAGCATTACACTTAAATACTTGAGGTCCTATACGGCATCAAAACTTTTTCCAGCTGACGTTAATGCACTAGATTTATCCCCTGAGCCGGTTCTGTACATATATTTTGTCTTGGGCTTCAATTTATATCTTAATAAGATCTTTCTTAAGTGTATTTTTATCTCTGGAAATTTATACGATATGCTGATTGTGGTCTTCCAACAATCGATTGTGGTCGGCAAAAGCACATATGGGCACTTCCACATGTTACGCCAAGAAGCATTTTAGAGCCATGTTGTACAAATTTTTTCTCTCTTTCAAAAAATACAAAAAAAAATTATATAATAAATCGCTCCTGTAAAATTTTAAAATATGGAGCCTAGAGCATTTGCATGTTAAGCCAACGATATAAATTATTCTTTGAGAACAATTTAAAAAGCTTGGGGGGCGTAACGTGAAAAAAGTAGATTTTCCTGTGGAAATACCCATATCTGTATACTCTGTTTAAATATTGATTTTTATGTATCTGAAAATCTGCTTCTAGAATCAAGTTAGACACCAAAGTCGGAAACCTATTCCGTTATTTTACTCCAGATATTTTTTTAAATGCTTCGGATAGCTCATTTTGAATAACTACCGCGCTAGTTGTATGTAATAGCGTCATTGTTGCCAATATGCATATTTATCGAGGTATTCCATTCAGTAGGAGGGTAAGCTCTAACCCTCTTTAAGCTTTCAAACGCTTGCTTAGAATCTATAAATAGACAGTGAACAATAACTAATAAATATGTAGGTTTAGGAGAGATATTCCCCGGTAATTTTCAGAGTTCAACTTGTCACCGTTCTTATGAATTGGCATTATTATGCTTGAATGCCATTAATCTGACAAATTTTCGTGTATCCATCCATATGTTTTTGATCAGGCTTAAAAGATGATTTTGCAATTCCTCTCCACTGTATTTTACTAGAAGTGAATGAGGGTATACTAGGTTTGTCATTCCGTGTTAAACTTCTACACTAAACATCTAAGACCCCATATAATATATATATAGTCTGTCTTCTTGCGTAATTCTAAGTCGATTTAGCCATCTCCGTCTATCTGTCCGCCTTAAAAACACAAAATATGGAACCAGCACCGTAAAAAAATTTATAATTTTGTTACAAAAACTTACATAAATGATGCAATAATGCACAGAATGGACTAAGATTTCGCACAAATTTGTTTTATATGACTGGAAATCATACAGTTTAGTACGCCGTTAACCGTAATTAACAATGCCATCATAATGAAATTCATTACTTCACAGTTTTATAGGACTAGAAATCATACTAAAAAGTTTCGTGATGCTCGGCCCATAATTTACCATAGGCCTCATCTAAAGCCCACTCTGGGAAATTAATCAAAAAAAGCCTAAAACCGTAGCAGATATAGATATTGCGGTATAAAATTTTCCAATATAGATTCATATGGCCAGAAAAATAACATACAATATTGTGATATACGTTTCATAATTTTCCTTAGATCCCACATTACACGCAGGGGAAAAATATGGTTGGCCATGGTTACGGCAACTAAACTATGTTTATTGTAACAATATATTTTTGTCGTACACAAAATGTTGTTATTGTATTTAATACCAACAATATTATTGTTACTATAATCATAATATGTTTAAGATGCAAACAAAATATTTTTACTCTAATAATATTTTGTTATCGCCATTTGTTAAATAATTTTGCTTCAGTTGTGTAGTCTGTTCTAAATATGCCTATCGAATTATTTGTTAAAAAAATACCCATTAAAAAAAACAAGTTTAACGAAATTAAAAAATAAAGTAATTGTAGGTACATTAAAAAAAAATTGCAAAGTGTCACAAAATAAAATATCAATGCAAAAAAATGTTTAATATTGTATGAAAATGGCGCGAAAATATTGACCATTGTTTTGTGTTATTCTAGAGAAAAAGAATTAAAAAATTCTATAAAATAATTTATAAATAATGGCGACCTACGACAAAAATGGTTAAAAATATTATGTTTAAGTTTGCATCATATTATGATGTGAAATATCTGTAAGGGTTTTACTTAAGGTTGCCAGTAAGTAAATAAGAATAAATATATGGGGGATTTCATGTCAAGTGAACCAACTTTTAGAAACAAATTTTTTTACAAAAATAGTTTTAAGTTTAAAAAAAAAAAATTATTAAAGTATCTTATGTGATTAAGATTAAATTTTTTAGATTATTTATCTTTTTGTTTTTATAATTATTATTTTATTTTAATTTAATTATTATTACAAATAAATAAGAAAAAATCATTTGCCAACATCTCTAAAGAAAATGTGATTTTATTCCTGGGATTAACATATTGTGGGTATTACAGTATCGAGTGTATGAAATGCTTGTTAGGTATGTTATATACCGTCGGAGAGGTTAATTTGTCTAGTCTCTCAGCATAAGTTTTATTTTTAAGATTTTAGAAACACTTACACACAAATAGGAAAAAATTCAAAATAGTGCATATGCTAAAAATTGAAAAATGCTCGTCTTCACTTAGAAATTATTTGTTTTTATACATAATCCACTCGCGGCCCAAATAGCGACCAGAACTAACTTATAGGCTTTCTTTTGAGCAAAAAAAAAAAAAAAATACCCTCTTCAAAAATAAAAAAAAAAAAAGTTTTAAATTTAAAAAAAAAATTTAAAAAAAAACAAAAAAACTTTTTTCCGAAAGCTTGAAGAAATAGCTATCTAATTTTTTGGGATAAATTTTGCTTAGAGCTATAGATAATAAGTTACATGGATGAGAAAGAACACATGTTTGGCCAAAATGTCGAATTTCGACCCCCTCTAACTCAGAAACTTTTTGACCGATCTTGTTGAAAATTTGTGTCTAAACTACCAATAGGACTAACCTTGGTGCAAATTTCATTCAAATCGGAAGACATCGATTTCAAAAGTTGGGTCACTTGACATGAAATCCCCCATATATAAAAAATATTTTTCGATTTAAGATTTAATTTACATATTATTATGATTAACATGATAATAATATGTTTACCGCAGCCATGTTTTTTCTTTGCGTTTAAGCAGCCTTCTGAAATTGACTGTAGACACTAATGTGCTGTTTCCAAGTGACAGGCAAGTGATTGTGTAGTCAATTTTATATGAAAAGCACTCAGTTTTGAGTGCTTTCATATAATGAGTGATTTTCATATAAATTTTACTACACAATCACTTGTCTGTTATTTAGAAACAGCACATAAAACTAATTTCACTGCCGTATTGAAGTGTATTCTAATTTATGTTTTTTAGTACCAGAAATCACTCTACAGAATTTTGGGATGCTTGGTCTATAATTTACCATGAGCCCAATATAAATTCTCCTCCTGTTACTGTTACGAATGATAATAATTTACTCAAGCTAGTTCAAATTTATAAAAGGACAAGCATAAATTTTTCTGATTGTCGGTCAATAATTTAGGCTGACTTCCAAAACGTGAATTGCTTTGTATTAGAACAGAGCAAAATGTTTCATAACGCCGCAGTATAAAAAATATACAATGCAAACCCTTCCAAAACAGCACTTTAGTTAAGTATTAGTAATGCAAAAAATCAGCAATCAGGGCATCGGTTTTAAAATTGATTCTATGTGACATTTAACATTTCATTTGCAAACCCTACATGTTTATTTTTAATATTATCCATTGCATCACTAACATTTCAAAACGTTTAAATCAAGGCGAATTCAATACGGTGGTGTCGATTCTATAACAAGTAACAACACCAAAACACAACAATGTATTTTTTTGTTGCTTTCGTTGATCGATATGTCAAAACCAAAAGCAATTTTTCAGATTTCTATCTCTAAGTAAGAAAAAAAAGAAGCACGGCTGTGCTTTCAACGCCACCTGATAAATGAATTCGCCTTGGTTTAAATAAACAAAACACATAGGTGCATTATTTCGGCACTATGTACATGTAAATGGTTAAAAAACAGTAGTAAAACTGTATACAAACTTTGTATTAGTACGTTTTGGAAGTCAGCCTTAATATAGGTCTAGGCAGCAACCAATTTTAATGCTGGCGTCCGTTTTTATAAAGATAAATTAATAATATATAGATATAAGATAGAGCCAACTCCTAAAATATTCGAACTGTCGGTGAAGGCAATCAAAGAGTCGGCACAGCCGAATAAAGCACTGTTACTTGTTTTAAAATAATTTTGTAAATATTTATATAGAGGTTCCTTTTACGCCTCCATTGAATAAAACGACATATAAAAAGTTTTTATTGTTTTAAACATTCCCTATTTTTGTGTTTATGTTCCAAAAACATGTTATTTTTATTAATTTCCTAATTAAGCAAAACTTTTTATCCTTGGAACAATTTTTGAAGCTGCGTTGCCCCCACTGTGCAGCACATAAACGTTCGACTTCCACTAACTTCCTATTTTGTTCTTCCTTTAGACTAAAATATTTACTTAATATTGTATTCCAGTCACAAATTTATCACCCAGTAATTACGAATTATTATCTTAACTATATGATTAAATAGTTTTTTTATTTTTGTTATATTTGTTGTACTTAAATTTTGTTTTTCTTTTTTATATAATTTGGTTGGTTTTAGTTATTTTATTTCAATTTTTATAAACTTTTCTCTCGACCATTTTAAGGTGGTTTTGGCTTAATTGTTTATGATTGTTTTATTAAGTAAAAGAACAATTTGATTTTTCTTTTTGTTATATTTTATTTTTGTATTTTTCAATTGTGGTTTACGGCTTTTGTAGTTTTCTGTTTGTATTAGCAAATTAAGGCAAACATGTTGCAGTATATCGACAAATAAATTAATTAAAAAGAAAGAAAAAAATACATGGAATAAAAAGCAACAAGCAAACAAAAACTTTTTATAAAATCTTCTTGTAATGGTTGCACGATAATTGGGTTTTTGATTAAATCGAAAGAAAGTTCAACATAAAGCAATTTTGTACAAAAAGAGAACAAATTTTAATTTGCTATCAATGCTTAAATTGTTATATTGATTTGCTGTTATATCGGGAGTTTTTTTAGCTGCTTGAGAACTTTCGATATTGATTACTATCGTTTGACAGCTGAGAATGTCAAACTATGTTGACATTGCTGTTAAGTAAAGTTTGGCAAGTCACTATGAATAGTACAACGGAAATTTAATTTTAAAAAAATAAGTCTGTTCACTAATATCATAGAGCACTTCGTCCATTTTACGAAGCTCATTTCCGGTTAAATGGCTACGTCAATAAGCAAAACTTCCGTATTTAGAGAGAAGTCTATAATCTAGCCGTTAACAAATCACCATTACATCCATTTCAATTGACTGTTTGATGCGGCTAAAACGATCTTTCGAAATGAACAAGGAGGTGTTACATGGCGTAATCGAGCCATGCTGACTGAATTTTGGTTTTGCTTAATCAGCTACACATCAACGACATTTGGTTTCAACCAGACGCGCAACTTGCCGTACAGCGTGCTGAACAATTGATTTCTTGAAAAAAAAATTTGGTGACAGCTTTATTTCCAAAAGTGGTCCTATACACTAGCCCCCTCGTTCCTGCGACTTAACACCTCTGGAATACTTTTTATGGGGATATGTTAAGTTTTTTTTTATTCCTTTGCTAATCCCGCGAAGATCTTCGCTTGTCTGCGGGAGACCAGAGTTGGTGAAGGGAATCGAACCCACAACCCCGGCACTAACAGACTAGCTCACTACCGGCTAGCCTACCGGGGGTTTATTCTTACAAACCAGTAAATTATGAAGCATTGGAAGCAACTATTCATGCCACCTTGACGCCAAACGGGCAGATTTATTGGAAAAAGTTGTCAAACATTTGACTGCTTGGACGGACCATGTAACTCGTAGCCGCGACGGACACATGCCGGAAAACAAATTAAAAAACAAATGCCAAGAAATTATCAAGCAGGTTAAAATAAAAAGATTTCATTTTAATAATATTTCTGCATGGCTTATTATCATTTGAAGTTCTCATGCAGGTTTAAAAAAAAAACACCCTATAGAATCATTTGTGCAAATTTGCTATTTGAAGGTTATTTTGAAATATATTTTCAATGGACAGTTTTGCACAAATCTACTATTTTCAGGAAATTTTGGGCAAATTTGCTTTTTGTGTGAAATTTTGTTCAGATTTTGCCCGAAATGGCTATTTATTTGCCTTAATTTGGCATTTGGGAAAACTTGTAATTTTGAAAAAAAAAATTGCACAAATATTGTATTCATAAAAAATATTGTGCGAATTTTGTATTTATCAGCCTAAATTTGGTATTTATGGCAAATTTTGCTCAAACTTGCTATTTTAAGCAAATTCATTGCCTTAGCGCCGGCTAAGTGGCGCATAGTGAAGAACAAAATTCTCTAAATTTATTGCGATCTCTAGACATTGTCTTAAGCTAAGTCTGCTGAAATCCTCAATCATAGACTTTATTTCATTCCTCAAACTTCTACGCTCTGATCCTCTGTGTCGTCCTCTACACCGAGCTCCTTGTGGGTTCCAGTCTAGGGCTTGTCTGGTGATATTATTTAATGGTACCATCCTTTTTCACTTTTGTAAGCCATCTCATTCTCAATTGGCTTATGTTTGCACCTTCTATGTAGTTGGGGGTTAGAGATCCAGTTGTAGTTCCGCCCGAACATTTTTCTTAATAGCGACTTATATAGGCTAACATTTTATTTGTGCCCCTCGCCGATACGAGGCATATTTTTCTTCCATAAAAAAGTGGAGATTTCACAGTGGAATTTAAAATTCGTATTTTTGCTGCACTTGATTGCTGCTGCCTTTGCATTTGATAACTGACGCTGCTTTTAAGAGTTTGGCATCGATATCATTCTTAGCACTGCCGTCTGGGGCTATTTTGTATTTTTTGTATTTTGTATTTGTATTTATTAATTAGATTTTCTAATACAACAAGACACAATATCTTATAAATTACAGTATTAGAATCAGACAAGTTAAATTAAACAAATTGAGTTGAATATTTAAAAATGATACTGCAAAAACAGTAAATGTAAATTTTAGCTACAGAATTAAAAGATAATAAATAATCAAATAAATAATAACATAAATAAAAAAATTTTGCGTTAGAATTAAACAAACAAGTATTACGAAAAATATTCTAATAGTAATTTTCTAAACCTTATTGCGTTGCTAGTGGTTCGCAAATTATTTGGAAGTTGATTCCAGAGACGTATGGTTAATATAAAGAATTGACATTCAGATGCATGGTCACGGTGACGAAATTGAAGTATACCTTTTCCTCTGCACGATGTAGTAAACTGTAAACGTTTGTAAAGGTAATCTGGCTCCTTTGTCATAATAAGTTTGTAAAGAAAAATAAGGTTTTTAAATTGTAAATAGTTTGAAAAAGATATACTGAAAATACGACAGGAATATTGCGATACATTATCGCACCTTTTTAAAGAGAATATATAGCGGATGATGTCGTTGTACGTAACGGTAAGTTTCTCATGTCCTTTGTGCTACAACCAGTAAAAATTTCAGACGAATATAAAAGTGTAGGTAAGAGATAAGTTTTTGCTAGTAATATTCTTATTTTCAAAGGCGTACAGTGCTGAGTGGCATATAAATTACGCAACATACAGATTATTCCTCCACACGCTTGAGTAATGTAATTTGACCAAGTAGGATGTTTATTAAATGTTACTCCCAAGTTTCTTACTGAATTCAGAATATCAATTTTTAAACCCCCAAGCAATATGTCTATATCAAAATCTATTCGAACTGCTTTTTTGCATACTATTAGACACTTTGATTGGCTTGGATTAAGACTTGATTAAGATTAATATCATGATTTAATTCTTGTATTCTTGTCGTAATTGAATCTCTGTTGCTAATAAGATACAGCTGAACGTCGTCAGCATACATTTGTAGTTTAGAATATCTGATTTGTTTGGGAAGATCATTAGCATATAATGAGTATAGAAGGGGTCCAAGAATAGAGCCTTGAGGGATACCTCTTGTTACCTGTAAAGCTCGTGATAAAGAACCATTGTTTGCAACTGATTGGCTGCCGATGTAAGTTTAATTGTTGAGATCTTCAAAAATGTTGCCTTAGTCTTCACCACTTTAATCCGCAATTGGTAATTTTCATAATTTTTTTTCTAAATCTGCTTGTTTTGCATTGTACATGACTCTTTCTGAAGGAAATCTATACGATGTTTTCAGCATAAGTTAAATAATTTAAATGGTACATGTTTATAAGGTGCCAAACGATACCTATATTTGGCTGCACATCGATACCTAAAAGGTAACTCATCCTTGCCGACATTGTGCCATTTTGAAGAATTATATACTGAACGACAGTGTACTGTACTTTTAACAGGACTGACTTTGTCGGGTACTCTTTAGCTCACGAAGGAATCCCAGCAGTGTTGCCAATCCATGTGTAATTACTCATATTGTGTGTAATTTCTCCTGGCATGTGTAGCCCATGTGTTATTTGTTTCATGTGTAATCTGTATGTAATTTTACTTTGAGTGCTATTTTTTCATTAATTTTTTACAGAATAGTTTTTTCTTCAAACATTTTTTTAAGAATTTAAAAAGTTAGTTTCTGTTTCATTAAAAAATAAATATATGTGCAATTTATTTTAAAAAATCGAGTAGGTAATAAATAAATAAATATTTGTGCAATTTTTTTTAAGGAAATCGAGTAGGCAATACAGAATACCCGCAAGGCAATAAATAATTTTCAATAAATAGAACAATTGAATCGTTTATTTCAGAAACCCGTCAAGTGCGCTTTTTTAAATCATCGGACAACTAAAAAAATCATCCAAATTTTTGAATTAATAAACGTTTTCTGCACTAAACGGAAATTGCAAAATAATTTACAATCCTTTAAAAGACCAAACAGTTGACGCTTTCCTGCATAAGACGATGTGACTAAAGTAGGCCATTCATAATCTATAATAATAAAATTTTTGAAAAAATGTTAGTTGACGGGTTTCTGATATAAACGATTCAATTATTAATTATGTTCGAGATGTTCCGTTTTTGTAAACATGACCATTTGTTGTTTATGCAGGTCGAACTCATTCACTCAAAGCAAATTTTTTAGTTTTGGGTTTGTCATTTGCTTTAAATGTGTAATTTGGGATACAGTCATGTGCAATATCTGAATTCTTCATTGGCAACACTGCTTCCCATATTCGTTGATGATTTAAACGGTCAAAAGCCTTTTCGAAATCAACGAAGACTAAATGTAATTATTGTTTGAATTCGATAATTTGTTCCAAAATTATTCAATGAGACGCTTGACGATTTTGGTCTGAACCCTGCTTGTTGATTGCGAAATGTGGCATTAATTTTATCCGATATGAGGTCCAGGATTTGATATAAAAAAAAAATTGTGCGAACTTATTTGCCTAAATATGGTATATGGAAATTTTGCATATATTTGCCACAAATGCGCTGTTTTTAAACAAATTGCTATTTATACACAGAAAAAATTTCAATTAAAAAATGTGTGATATTAATTAAAAAATTAATTACAAAAATTAACAAATTAATGGTATCAAGTTATAATTTTTTGATATTTACAAAATTTTCTGCAAGTAAACGTTTAATTCACTTGATTAAATTTTCAATAAAATCTGATTTTATTTTTGATTAATGGTTAAACAAAAACACAAAATTGGCGACAATTTTTTCTGTGTAGAAAATGTTGCACAAATTTTGTAATCATAAAATTTTTTTATGTGAATTTATCATTTATTTGCCTTAATTTAGAATTTATTAGAAATTTTGCACAAATTTGCTATTTTGAGGAAATTTTGCTATTTTTAGAAAATTTTCCACAAATTTGCTTAAATTTCTTATTTATAGAAGATTTTACACCAACATGCTAAATAGTGAACATTTTGTGCAAATTTGGTATTTATATTCTTAGAAAATTTTGGACAAATTTGTTATTTATAGAAAATTTAGAAAAAATTTGCTATTTAAAAAGTATTTTGCGGAAATTTGCTGTTTAAAAAAAGTTCTGTTTAAAGTTGCTACTGAAAGGAATTTTTACGCTGATTTGCTTTTATAAGAAAACTGCTCTTGTAATACGAAAATTTTTCACAAATCTGCTATTTATCGAATACTTTATACAAATTTTCTATTAATATGATTTTTTTTGTACAAAACTTAAAGTAACTTTTGCGAAAGTATGACTTTTATAAGAATATTTGCGCAAATTCCTATTTTGTGCTTGTAAATAATTGGCGCAAATTTGGGTTATAGAGAACATTGTACTTAAATTTGTTATTTAAAGAAGATTTTGAGTAAATTCGATAATTAATTTAGTTTTTATTTGATTAAATTTTGTATTTTTTGAAAAGTTTGCACAAGGAAAATTTTACGGAAATTGGTTTTTTATACTAAAATGTTGCACAAATTGGCTTAATTTAAAAGAGATTTAGCTCAAATTTGGTATTCATTGAACATTTTGTGTAAATTTGGTATTAGTATGCTTAAATTTGGTTTATAGAAAATTTTGCACAAATTTTATATATATATAAATATTATTGTCCGAAAGCCTTAAGGCCCAACCATAATATGCATAAGTTAGCTTAAAGTACTGTCAACAATTAACGAAAAGTCTGTCAAATGCATGAGAAAATTAAAAGAGACTTTAAGGTGGCCATAATGTACTTACAGAAACTTAAGATTCATGTTGCATATTTGTGCAAAATTTGGTTTTCTTGCGAGTACTTTAAATAAAGAAGTACCAAAAATTACAGCCCTGTATTTGATTATTTTATGTTTTATTTAATTTGCCAGCAACGTTTTAAAAAGAAAAAAATTGGTGATTGTTGTACATTAGAGCGACTCAAAAAAAAAAAAAAAAGTTATTTTGTTACCCCTCTGAAAATGAAGGTTGATATGTTTTATGATGACTTCCAAATATTTTGGTTCTAACGTTGACCATCCGTGAGCTGGACCATTTTTAAAAAAGGTATCATCGAAAAGAGTTTTTGAAGCAGCATCCAATGGTATATAAAACTTTACCACTTGCGAATTACATATTGAGATATTTAACTAAATACATATTTTCGTTTCGGATTTTCATACAAATTCTACGTATTTTTTTATTAATTTTATATTTTTTTATTGTATTTTTCACATTTTGATAAATTAAAAAATGAAAAAGTTTTACACCCATATTGCCTATATATATGAAAAAAACATAAAATATATCGCGATTTTCGCGGTTTATGTGAATAATTACAAAAATTTATAAATTAACATTATTTAAAAACAGATTCATTTTGAAAAGCATTACTTCCACATATGTAGAATTTGTATGAAAATCCGAAACGAAAATATGTATTTAGTTAAATATCTCAATTAGTAGGCCGCAAGCGGTCAAGTTTTATATACCAATGGATGCTGCTTCAAAAACTCTTTTTGATGATACGAAATTTTATTTATGTCGTCTTGGAGCAAAGTACAAAAAAATTCGAAAAACTGAAAAAAGACCTTTTTTAAAAATGGTCCAGCTCACGGATGGTCAACGCTAGAACCAAAATATTTTGGGAATCATCATAAAACATATCAACCTTTATTTTCAGAGGGGTAACTAAAACACTTTTTTCGGCTCCATACAACTTGAGTCGGTCTATTGTACATACTTTTTAATAAAAAAATGGATACAAAATTAAAATATGTAAAATTTCTCTTTTTCTATATTCCTGTTTTTCTTTATCCATTTCAATTTATTTTATTTTTGTAACAACACACAAATAGCTGATTCCGTACGGAATGTGCGTTCAGTTTGGCACTTTGCTTAAGCAAATGACATTTGACGAAACTTAACGAAAAGTTTCATTCAGTACATTATAGTTCGCCACATATGTTTTATATGTATTCGTACAGTTACTTAAGTTGACTTAAGCGGCCTCGTGCATATTATGGTTGGGCCTTTAGATGCTTGTGTTAAAATTTTATAATTTTTTGTAATTTTTATTATAATAAATATAAAAGAAAATAGAATAAATAGAAAAAATTTTTATGCAAAACATTTTTTATTTTATACCCGATATTTGTAGAAAATATTGCGCTTATTTGCTATTTAAAACATTTTTAGAAAAATTTTTGTTTACAGAATGTTTTCTGCATACTTATTATCTTTAGGAAATCGCATAGCGTTTTACTATTTATGGAAAATTTTGCAAAAATTTGCCATCTTTAAGTAAATTTTGCGCAAATTTCTTTGCGAATATATTAATCTCACGTTATATTATTGTAAATCTGCTTAAATTTTTCAATTTAATGTCTTTTCAAAACGGTGTCGAACTTAAGACAATTTCCTAAAAGCATTTATTATAGCTTTTCGGGAAATTATTACGAAGTTTTCTTTAATCTATTTCTCTTACACCTCCTGCTCGATAACGTGTATTTTATTTCCATAATTTTATACCACTTACTTGTTATTCCGAAAAAAACATTAATCTCTCTGTCAAAGTAAAAAAAAGAAAAACAGCACTTATTCTACATATATATTTCTTTTTTTTTTCATATTATTTTCTTACATTCGATATTGGAAATGTTAATTTCCACTCACTTAAATTTTACTTCATTTGCGTTAAAAAGCTTTTTTTGTGATACAAACAACAATTAAATGGAGGGAAATAAAATTTACATGCAAAATAATTTGTTTTCGTCATATTTATGACGGTAAATGTCATAAAAAAGAGAGAAATGTTTATAAAAATTAACAAAAAAGAAGTGAAAAAGAATTAATATTTACAGTCGAATACATTTTTGTGCTACAAAAATTTCACTTCAAGATGACGCCAATTTTCGTGGCATGGAGTAGCAAAAAAAAAAATTAAACATAAAAACATGTAAAAAAAAATACAAATCGTCAATCAGTAGGGAAAAAACGTTGCAAAAAACCGAATGGGGCAAAATAAAATATGTATATTGGAAGAAATAAAAAAAATAAATTGTAACACAAACTTAAAATAAAGCACAAAAAGGAAAAAATGAAAGGTGCAAATTTACTATTTATTGGTAGTTTTGTGCAAATTTTCATTTTTTTATTTTAAGGATATTTCGTGCAAATTTGCTTTTTATTAATATATTAAAATATATTAGAAATTTTGTGCAAATTTTCATTTTTCCAGACATAAGCTATTTAATCGAAAATTTGCGCAAATTCAGGAAATTTGGTAAAAAAAAAAAAATTACTATTTGTAGGAAAGTTTGTACAAATTTTGGTTTTTGAGAAAACATATTTTGTTCAGTTTGTCAGTTCTTAAGAAATTTTTTGCAAATTATCTATTTTAAGAAACATTTACGCAAATTCAGGAAATTTTGTGCAAATTTGCTTTACAATTTTCAGAAAAAATACTATTTATAGGAAATGTTGCGCACTAGAAATATAAAAAGTAAATTTTAAGCAAATTTTATCATTTGAGGAAAATTTGTGCAAATTCACTATTTTTAAGAAACATTTATAAAATAAGCTATTTAGTAAACAATTTAAGCAAAGTTGCCACTTTCGTAAAATATTGTGCAATTTTCAACAAAATTACTATAAATAGAAAATTTTACAAAAAAAAAAAAAATGTTGCGCAAATTAGCTATTTTTAGGAATATTTGTACAAATTCCCTATTTAAAGGAAATTTGCCATTTATATAAAATGTTTTCAAAAATGTTGGGCAAATTTTGTGCAAATTTGCTACTTATAGGAAATTTTTTTAAATTTCGATTTTAAAGAAAACTTTGCATTTGTACAAATCTAGTGTAAATTTACTTTTTATTGGAAGTTTTGTAGAAATTTCCATTTTTTTATTTTTAGGATATTTCGTGCAAATTTGCTTTTATTAGAAATTTTCTTTTTTTAAGACATAAGGCTATTTTATGAAAATTTGCGCAAACTCAGGAAATTTGCTATTTGTAGAAATTTTGGTAAAATATTTTGCTATTTGTAGGAAATTTTTAAAAAATTTGGTTTTTAAGAAAAAAAAATTTTGCACAATTTTAAATTTTGGTCAAATCGGCTATTTTATAAAACTTACCGCAAATTCAGAAAATTTTGTTCACATTCGCTTTAGTGGGAAATTTTCATCAAAAAACTTTATAAGAAATGTTACATACCATAAATATTTAAGAAAATCTTTTGAGGAACATTTTTGCAAATTCACTTTTTATAAAATTTTCTATTTTTAAGAACTTTTATGAAATAGGCTATTTAGAAAACAATTAACGCAAAGTTGGAAATTTTGTGGGAATTTGTTATTTGTAGGAAATTTTCAGCAAAATTATGATAAATAGACAATAGAATCAGGGAATTTTAGTTCTCCTGGAAATATTGAGGGAATAGGCTTAATGAATTGTAATTTGAATACGCATTCTAATTAATATAAAAATTTATAATAAATAAAAAATTTTACGCAAAAAAAATATATTAAGAAAAATTGGCGCAAATTAGCTATTTTTAGGAATATTTGTACAAATTTGCTATTTATAGGAATTTTTATGCAACTTTAAGTTTTTTAAAATACATAATTTGTGAAATTTTTATATTATTTAAGAATTTTTGTGCAAATTTGCTATTTGTGGGAACTTTTCAGAAAAAATACTATTTATAGGAGATGTTACGAAACAGAAAATTTTAGGAAAATTCGCTTTATATGTGCAAATTCGCTAATTAGAAGATTTTTTTATAAAAATTTGCTATTTATAGCAAATTATGTTTAAATTTCCATTTGTAAGACAATTTCATAGAAATAGCGGTATATAAATAATTTTTACAAAGTTGCTATTTTCAGGAAATTTTGCGCAAATTTGTTATTTGTAGAAGTTTTGAGAAAAATAACAATGAATAGAAAATTTGAAAAACATTAGAATTTGTTAAGCAAAATAAATGTTTAAGAAAATGTTTCGCAAATTTCTTTTATTTAGGAATATTTTTGCAAATTCATTTATAGAAATTTTTGTGAAAATTAAATATTTTAGACTATTTTGTGCAATTTTCCATTGCTTAAGAAGTTTCTTTAAATTTGATATTTTTGGGAAATGTTTATCAAAATTACAAAAAAAAAAAAAATAATTAAACAACATTTGGGCCAATTTGCTATTTGTAGGAAATTTTGATCAAAATTTCAAAACAAATACATATATAAAAAAAAACTTGCTATTTGTGACCTTCTCCTAGAAAAGGGACCTTAGTGTGTGAAAATGAAGTTTTGAGAAAAACGCATTTAAAGGTTCAAATTTCAATGTTTTTCTCATTTTTATCGATCTTTCCAAGTTCGTTTTGCACGTTAAATTTTTATCAGAAATCTAACTCATTTCATCTTATTCTACACCCTTTTAGGTACCAGAATCCACTATAAAGTCCAAACCCGTTTTTTGACACACTAGGTCCCTTTTCCCGGAGAAGGTCACATTTAAAGAATTTTTGTGCAAATATCGTAATTATAGAAAATGTTGTGCAAATTTTTATTCTCTTCAAAATTTTGCGCAATTTTCCATTGTTGAAGGAGTTTCCTCAAATTTGCTATTTTGGGAAATTTTGATCAAAATTACAAAAAAAAAAAATCATTAGAAAACATTTGCGCAAATTTGTTATTTAAAGAAATTTTTCTGTAAATTTCCTTTTTAAAAATGGTTGGGCAAATTTCGTTGTTTAAGAAGTTGTATTCAAACTAGATATTTAAAGAAACATTTCCGCAAATTTCCTATTTTCAGAAAATTTTATGCAATTTTGAGCAAAAACTTAATTCAAAGGAAATTTGACGAATTTTTTCCATTTTAAGGAAAATTTGCGCAAATTTTTTATTTCAAAAAAATTTAATAAAAATTTATTTTTTTTTATGAAACTTCCAAAAAAAAAGGAATGTATGACATTTTCCAAAAATTAGAAATTACTCAAAAAGTTTGCTATTAAAGGGAAAGTAGCAATACAAATACAAAATAAAAAAAAGGAAAAAGATACATGAAGAAATGAAATTTTCTTTTTAAAGAAAACCTTAGAGAAAATCAAATTTAAATAGAAACAGTATTTGATTTGAACAAATAAAATTCGCATGTAAAGTTAAATACTCCCATACAATTTGAGTTTTTACGTTGTATTGTATGTACATAAATCATTTTGGTGGCATGGCAACACATCATTTGCATAAATCTCATTAAAACTCATTTCCATTTGTACAAATACAAATTCAGGTACAAATATTCACATTCTGCAAACAGCTGAGACTGCAACAAATTCAGCCATTATTCTGCGAGTATGCGACATGCAATTGCATGTGGTTTTATGTGGAGGAATTTATTGTGCTCCTCACGGTTCGTTGGTGCAATGATAAAGGTGATCTATCTTGCTTTGTCTACGGCAAGGTAAAAGGATTATTAAGTTGATCTATCGGTTGGAATTTTCCGCAAATAAAGGGCTCAATTCTAAAGTATTCTCTATTTTTCTGGAAAATTTTTTAACGAATTTGCAATTTTTGTTGAAAACTTTGCTTAAGGTTGCTACCTTTAATAAACGTGGCCCAAATTTGTTCTTTTTAAAGGAAATATTTGCAATTTTTAGAATATGTTATATATCTTAAAACATTTTGTAAAAATTAGCTTTTTGTTAGAAATTCTTGACAAATTTTTAAAAGTTCTCCAAGTTCTACCAAAAATATTAACGTGTCGATTTAAGGTGTAGGATATATAAGATTCAGTACTGCCGATTTAGACGTTATTGGTAGTTTTATCTCATTTTGTTGATTTTGTTTTTTTTTTTAATCTTTTGTTTCTTCTCTATTTTGCTGAAACATCAGATTGCTTCAGTCATTCATTCATTCATGCAGTCCCGTGCTGCACATACATAATTTATATTGCGTCGGAGGTGTGATAAGTTTAAGGCTTGAAGAAAAGAACTGCGTCGATAATTTTCATATCGAAACAATTAAAATTCTACTGGCGTATAGTTTTTGATTGAAAACGTGTAGAAATAATCGTCGGAGGCTTCAAGGGATTTTCTGTTTAATATAAGTTCTTTGCATTTTTTCTGATTAAATGCAGTGTTTCTATTTACTCACCTCTCGATACAACCCTCCAATAAAATACGAAGAAAACACACAAATTTAGCAACATTGTTTTTCCCCTGCTTGTACCCACATCCATATGAAATATTTTACTTGTTTCTATTTTTATGATGTATTGTCTGTAAAAAGAATCCATCTTTTAACTCGTTTTCTTTCATTTTGTATTTATTGCAATTGCAGTTTATTTTAATTTTATCTTGAATTTTGAATTTTTTTTTTTAATATCATGAATGTTTTTATATTCATTGTTATTTCTTTTTCTCTGTTGTTTCTTTCAGGTTTCGCCGGTGAACTTTGCAATTTCGAATATAATGAATGCGAATCGAATCCATGTCAAAATGGCGGAGAATGCATCGATCATATTGGCAGTTATGAGTGTCATTGTAGCAAGGGATATACGGGAAATCGGTGCCAAATGAAGGTAATTTAATTCAGAGACTCACACACATACACAAATATATCTGCTGTTCATATGTGAACGAAAAAAAAGTTATACCAAATTTAATTTGCCATAAAAAAATCGATTTCAAGAAGGAGACGTGTTATTAGTTTTTTTTTTTTTTTGTTACATGTAAACATGAAGAAGTGTCATTTTTAAAAAACGTTGTCATAACAATATTGTAATCTGCAGCTCTTAAAAAAAAAATGGAAAGAACTTTAATATTTGACTTTAATTTTTATTCGGCTTATCAGTTTTCTAAGGGAATTAGGAAGGAAAATATGAATTCAATAAAAACATAGAAAATTATATAAAATATGTAGTATATTAGAGATGTAACTTTTTTTACATTTTTTTCAAATATCAAAATGGCCCTGGTATAGTCGAATAGACCACTGAAAATTATTTTAAAAATATGGTATTGTTTTTTTCGCGGTTGTGAAAAAAAAGTGCACCCACAAAACGCGGTAAAATTTGGAAATCAGATTTTTTATTAATTTATCCAAAAAAGGCAAAAAGTTTTTTGTTTTTTTTTAATCCATATGTATATTAATCTGACTCGAATCTGCATTTAAAATTTGCTGTAAGAGGAGAACCCGCTGTTTTACTTAAACAAAAAAAAAGAAATAAAAAAGAAAGTAATGTTATGTCTTTGTTTTAATATTCAAAGAATATTTGTTCTTTTGTACTCCTTAACACGGTAGATATACGATTGAATTTCTGCTTTTAGGCAAGTAAATTCAATACAATTTGGTATTCCCATGCGGTGGTTAGACCCAGCTGAGCATGCTGCCTCCATCTACTGCGTTTGTCAAAATAGTGCCGCACTTAAATTAAAAAGATATAATTAAGCCTTAAACCCCTTTTAAGTTTTTGCTTTTTTCTGGTATTAAAGTTGCAATTCGACTTGAGTGTGTTCGGAAACATTTAGTAGAATTTCATGACAAATATTTTCGCAGAATATTTCAACTACATTTTGAAGGTGACTTATTCTTTTTTCAAAAAAATTGCAAAACCACCCATTTTCAGAAGAGTTAGAGGGTGAATGTATACCAGCAAACTGTTGCTTGTAACGTAATGAAATAATTTTCTGAGGACACTATATACCAAAATCCTAGGTATCACACGATTTTCTACGTTGTTTTACTATACAAGGGTGCAACTTTTAATAGACCATAAAATGAGTTTCAGATGTAAACTATTAAAACGCCGATACACGTATTAATTTTTTTAATCCCCTCTACAAGAATTAGTTGACAAAACATTGTTATGTTGTTGTGTGTTGGACAGTGTAATTAAACCAAATTTTTCATTTAAGTTATTAATACAATTTTTTAAATTTTAAATTTAAAATATGTGTAATGGAGATTTAACAAAATCGTTTTTGAGGGTGAGGTTTTTATTCCAAAATAACCTGAATTTTTTTCGTAAATAGCAAAACATTCGCAATCGTGTGGTAATAGGACCAAAATGTGGTTATTGCCCTAATGTACATATATAATATTCTCAAGTGGCGGCGCACTATGGGATTTCTGCTGCAAAATAGGCAAAAAATCTAATGATGCTATATAATAGAGAAGAGTCTCGCAAACAAAAATCTTTCTTTTAAGATAAATGTATATATATTCTTAGAAAAGATCGGTTGAAATCAGGTTAATGTTGTGAAAGGAAAATATATGGTAATTTTGTTCAAATTCAGATATTTATATATCGAAGATGTTTCGAGCGGAAAAATCTGAGGTCGATTTTATTTAAATCCGAAGTCTTGTTTTTCTTTTAAAGGAATAGAAAATGGTATTGCGTACATAGTTTGGGAGATATGAGTGCATCAAAATTGTCCTTAAAAATGAAGCATTGGCTGTTTTCGTTGGAGAAAAAGTCAGTTAGCTCGGCTTACCTCCGTTCTCTCAGTATAACGAAATGAAAGGTAAAAGGCTCTTCTTTCAAATTAGTCAAAAAATTTTTTAATTTAATTAATTTAATTTAATATTACTAGTATTTTCAATGAGAATTATATTTATACGAAATTTGTTCATTCAGTAGCCCGTTTCTGTATATCTCGCATCGTAAAATTTCCCGCATGAAACAAGTGAATTATAACAAAAACAGTGCAAAATGAAACAAAAAATGGCTTTTCTCACATAAGTGTTTCTGTATATTTACTTTTCTATTCTATTTAAATAAAATTATTTATTTTATTTTTCTCTTTAATCCGATAACAATTTAAAATTTCAGACTGTTTTTTTTCCTGAAAATATCGCTTAAAGGCGTAACAAAATATCATATTTAACTTGCCATATTGAAAGGCCAAAAATTCCTATAGTGCATTGATTAAAAATGGTGTAATAGTTTAATGTATTGATCACATAAACAAATGTATTAAATTATCTAAGGAAATAAAAATTTAACGGTTTTCGAAATTTTGATTTTGCCCATAAATTTTTAAGCTGCCATGTTTTTAAAGATATCGTTTTTCTGTGGTGCTGAATATATAATCATACTAAACTAATTAAAATTATTTTATTTCGAAAATTTTATTATTTCAGCAAATCGGCACTTTGCCAATTTTGGAACAAAAAATCGTCAAAATAACGATAGATCGACAAATCTGGCAGCCCTATTTTTATTATATATATTTCTTTCGTTGACGTTTCGCTTGCATTTGACACTTAATTACTGGAAGTATTCCAGTTAAAATAGAATCTGTGTTGTCTGTTCTCACAATCAAATACAGAAACACTTTTTTCTCACAAATCGAGAAACGATAGAATTTTTTGTTTCACACTTAATGTGAGAAATTTTGCAATGCGAGAAATACAGAAACGAGCTACAGGTTACATACAAGACGACGCATTTCAACCAAAATTTTTAGTTTTTTAATCAAATTCTATTAAGAATTGCGCCCTATACATTGAAAAGAAAAATACGTAGAAAAATGGGGTCCAAGGGAGGTACCCTAGGAGTCGACGGATTTCAACCAAAATTTGCAGTGTTCTTTTTTAAATCAACTTATGGACACCTGCTAAATTTTATTACATTCCGTTGCGAATTGAGGCACATACGTTGAGAAGAAAAATAAGCGAAAAAATGTGGGTCCAAGGGAGGTACCCCTAATAGTAGACGGATTTCAACTAAAATTAGCAGAACTATCTCTTTTATAAATTTATAGATGTCTGCCAAATTTCATAAGATTATATTGAGTATTACGGCCTATACATTCAAAAGAAAAATAAATGAAAAAATTGGTGGTCCAAGGGAGGTACCCCTAGGAGTCGACAGATTCAAACCAAAGTTAGTCGATCTCTTTCTTGGATCAAGCAACAGACGTGTGTTCTATGAAGAATTGCGACCTATACATTGAGGATAAAAATTCGTGGAAAAATGGCAGTCCAAGGGAGATACCCCAAGGAGTCGACGGATTTTAAAATTTTTTTTAATTTTTCTTTTCTACTTAAAATTGATCAATTGTGCAAAATTTCATCATTGTAGGATCACTCCTTCTATTTTTTGCAGTTAGGTGTATGAAGAAATACCACTGTGCGGCGTGGTGTAGTGGTAAAATTGCTTGTCTACAAAACTAAGCACCCCACGTTCGATTCCTGGCAGAGGATAAAAAATGTGCTCATCGTGGTTTTCGAGATTTAAAAAATTTAGGGCCTTCAACCCCCCTCCAAAACAAGCCATCCAAGAAGCCCCCTGACCACCCCTCCCCCTGGAAGAGAGGATAACATCATGGTTCCGATTAACGGAACTGATAACAGGCAAAATAACAATACCGACTGGATCGACACTCCAAGAACAAGGCCAGTGATATCTTACATGGCAAGACACAAAAACAGCTGCAAAAAATCGAGAAAGATAGAGAGGCTTTCTGGAAGCCAAGCTCCCAAAGGGGGTAATGGAGAAAACAAATATAAATATTCGCAAGAAAGCAATATCTTGATATTAATTTGCGCAAATTGGCTATTTAAAGAAAATTTTTCGCAATATGACTATATATTAAAAAATTTTGGGCTTTTTAACAGAAATTTGTTGCAAATTCATTAATTAAAAAAAAAATTTGCGCAAGATTGATATTTCTAGAAAGTTGTGAGAAAATTTTCTATATATAAAAACTTTTATACATATTTGATATATTTAGTAAAATTTTATAAAATTTTGTCTAAATATGCTAATATTAAAGGGTGGTCCAGCGATAATGCATGATGTTAATTGTGAGTCACACATTAACGTCAAGCTTTTTGCCCAACTTAATTTGACATTTCTTTGCTTCAGCGTTTGACAAATTCCACCATGGAGAGGTATACAATTGAGCAGTGCGTTAAGATTGTTAAAGCCTTTTACCACAGATTACACACAGATATGTAAAAAGTGACGTGTGAAAAAGTCCCAAATCAGTTGCGAGGGCAGCTTTTGAAGAAAGAGATAAAAAGCGTTTTTTGGCAGTGAAGTGGCAATGTGTAAAAACAGGCCGGTACAATTTATACAAATTGCGTGATTAAAACTAAAATAACAAAACACTAACCACGTTTAACAAAAGCATTGGTTCAACAAACGTTTTATTTTGTGCAAGAAAATGTATTAAGTAATATTGTTTTGTTATATTACTTACTTAAATATTATTTACTAGTGTTGCGGTAAACTTAAAAGTTAATTTTTGCAAATAATTCTTAACTAAATAAATTTGTGTTCATTGTACTTCGGTATCAAAGATGCTGCAAAGAAAAATTAAAAAAAGGCAGCTTTCTAAGAAAGAGACAATAAAAAACGCAAAATCTTCCGTCTCGCGACATATCTGTGTGTAATCTGTACCTTTTACGAAAATGGGCTATCAAATCAGAATGTATTTCGTACACTTCATGTCTTTTTTGGTCAGCATAATCGACCTCAGTATATTCGTCAACAATCAGAATAGCCGCATATGGGCAAATGAGAATCTATGAGAGATTGTTGAAAAGAAAATGCATCCACAAACAGTGACTTTTTAGTGCGGCTTATGGGCTGGTGGCGTCATTGAGCACTACTTTTTCAAAAATAAGGTCGGCCAAACAGTTGCCGTGAATGGTGTTCGCTATCGCGGGATGATAACAGACTTATTGTGGCCTGAAATTGAGAATATGTACCTGGACGATATGTGGTTCTAGCAGCATGGTGCCACTTGCCACACAGCCAACAAATCAATAGCTCTTTTGCGCGAGTAATTCACTGGCCGTGCTATCTCACTTCGTGGCGATGTTAATTGGCCGCAACAATAATGTGATTCAACATCGTTGGACTTTTGTCTTTAGGGGTATTTAAAAGAAAAAGTGTACGTCAATAAGCCAAGAACAATTCAAGAGCTAAAGGATGGGCTAATTTGCCACTTTAACGATATTACAACTCAATTATGTCTCGGAATCATTGCAAATGTAGACTATCGGATAGAGATATGCCACCGAAGCTGGGGCGAGCATTTGCCCGATATTTTGTTTCACCCATAATTGTCATAGATCCTTCTATCATAATAAAAATATTAAGATAATTTTTGTTGTATTACAATTAATATCAGGCGTTTTGGTCGGGCCACACTCTAGAAATTTTTCTGCAAATTTCCTATTTACAGAAAGGACAGATATCAGGGGTCTAATCACCGCAATCGATATCCGGTAAACTATCGTTTTTTTCTGCATACGATAGACACGTTATCGTATGCGGTGATAAGACCCCAGTGCATTTGCAACAGTATTTCTAGGACTATAAATATTCCGTCCGAAGTCCCTTAAGGTAATCATTTGGATCCAGAATTATTCCTATTATTTATTAAAGGTTAAAAATCTTTTATTTAACATTTCCAAGTATAGATGCGAGCAAAGGAAGTAAAGCTATTCCTAAGCTACAAAAACTCAACTAAGTCTTTCATACTTTAAGTCGATTAAAAGAGTTTCAACTTATAGATGTAAACTTGAGAAAATGCTAACTTATTCTAGAGAAGAAGTTCAATAATCTTCATATATACTTAAGCGACCACCAACTTGTATTAGTTAAGAGTAAACTTTGTTTTAATGCATTTATACGGCAGAGTGTAAACTTGGTGTCCTAGGATTTATCAAACGCTGAGGAAATGAGTTTAATGATCCCTATATTATAAAACAATTGAATCGTTTATTTCAGAAACCCGTCAAGTGCGCTTTTTTAAATCATCGGACAACTAAAAAATCATCCAAATGTTTAAATTAATAAACGCTTTCTGCACAAAACGGAAATTGCAAAACAATATACAATCCTTTAAAAGACCAAACAGTTGACGCTTTCCTGCATAAGACGATGTGACTAAAGAAGTCCATTCATAATCTACAATAGTACAATTTTTGAAAAAAATGTCAGTTGAAGGATTTCTGAAATAAACGATTCAATTATAAAAGTATTAAATTCTTATGACGTTTTTTGGAATACGGTTCGATTTTCTTGGATCCTAAGTATTAGCTTCAGATAATTCCAATTTCAAATAAGAGACTATCGATTCAATCTTTTTTAATACTGTCTTCAATGTTGATTCTTTTTAAAATTAAATCTTTGGCTGCAATTCAAAATTAAATAAATATGTGTGAGAATAACAAAATTACCGATTTTACCGAAATAGCTAAAAGTAATGGACACCGAATCTGATTCCAGCGATTCAGTTGCCGAGAACAGTGAGTTCCATTCAGAAACGAAAACATGCTTAACAAGAAAAGTGAATTTAAGAGTAAAACTCAATTTTGTTAAATTTTGTACCTCTGGAATAGCAAATAATTAATTAAATTTTTTTTTTATTTTCAAATTTTATTATAAAATAAAACAATATTACACAATATCATTGAAAACATGTGCCATATTTAAGAAAATAATGTCAATGATCAAAAACTATTCTTTTTGACAATAAAAAAAACTCTACGAAAATACCTGACTCAATTAGTCTTATAAACAAAAAGCTAAGACAATTCTTATTGTATAAATTGCCAATTGTCGTAGGAAATTAAACTTAGTTTCTTGTTTTTATGTAAAAATACTGGTAAAATTACATAGATTATTTTTTTCTGTGTGAATTGAACAAACTTGTAAACGAATTATTTGTTAAATCCAATTAAAATTTTTATTAATAATTTTTAATGAATAATTGAAATTTAAATTCAAAATAAATTTATTTACTTAATTATAAAATTCTTTTTTAAACAAAAACATATTTTTACGCCATGAATAGTGAATTAGAGTATAAAAAGTGGCTTAATTTGTATAAACACATACAAATATGTTCACACAAATGTACATTTAATTTTTATATATTGTATCGGCTAACAGCCGGCTTCGAGCAGCCGCCGAGTATTTTTGCGTCATCCGCCGCCGCCGATAAAATCCTACGGCGCAGGTCTCTGGTGGGGAGTCGTGCCACAATAATCCTGTCAGAGCGTGCATGTCAGTCTATTAGCCTGTTAAGTAGTATCCCCACACGACTAGTGCGTTGTTGATCAGATGGTTTGCCAGAAAATATCATTGTAAATCCGATGTTGAGAACTCCCCAGAATCCGGCCATCGAGTTTCACAAAGACCTAGAAAGACAGGCTTGTAGTATTTTCTGTGCAAGTTTAGATGAATTGAAAAGCGTCCTGACGTTCCAAGTGTCAAATCGTGTCCGGTGTTTAAAGCTAAAGGTTGTCATCAATGGGGTATTATTTTAATTTCTTTAGGTTTCGGCAATCAGTTGGTTTAAGATGCCTTGCTGATTGGGCTTTTGCATCCGATCCTGGAACTTGGGCTGCTAATATGGCCACCAGGCGGGCTGGCTTAGAGGCCTAACATCACGTTTATATAGCGGGCCACATATTACAAAATCTTATACATGCTTCTAACTTATTATAAGAGGAACAGTCGCTGGTAACTGTTGGTTATTTGAAGGCGCCAATCACTCGCCTTGACGTTCCGAGTATCGCAGGCAGTCATAACTTGCCTGGAATGAACTCATTTAAACAAGACCATTAATCTCATTTTCGTGCGTTGTTCAATCCACCCTCACGATGTTGGGGGTAATTAAAGTTAATAAATAATGGTTCTCTAGGGTAAGTGTTTAGGCTTAGAAATAATCTTCTTTTGGATTATTTCAAGCATTCTGTACCTGATTTAAGGAAATCCTTACTAACCATACTATTGATACTCTTTCGGCTTGATTTAAGTACAGATGGATTGATTTTTCTTTTCAGTGTAGCCAGTAAGAAATATTAGTTTCAACGGTAAAATAAACTTATAATTAATAAATACAACCACAAATAACAAATCATAATTAATTATGTCTACTGCCGAAATATTCTTACAAAACCTAACTCTTGCTGCAGGGTATTAAAAATTCAGAACTGCTGAAAACTACACATTTACTTCTTTGTTTCAGTTAAAAAAAAATCTTTACATACTTTTCATTCAAGGTGGACTTTTGCGCTAATAAACCATGTCCTGACGGACGACGTTGCATTGATCATGGTAATGACTACAGCTGTGAATGCCTCGGGGGACGCAATGGACCAGATTGTAATGAAATGCAAAGAGCGGTAAGTTATTTATACTTCTGAAGCAAAAACTTACGAAGTAAAAGGAAAGAATAAATTGGAAGGAAGAAAGAAAAAAATTAAATTGTTATGAAAAAACATTTTTTCAGCTTTCTGTTTAAGTTGATAAAATAAAAATTCATATTGGGAAAATATTGTTGGCGAAAAGAAATTGAAATTATTGTGTGGAGTAAGTTAAACTTTAAAGTTTATTACACGAGAACAGTAGAGAGGGTATAACGCGTTTGTGCCAATGTGTGTAATACATAAAAATAAAAGCACTTGACTAACATTTTAGTATACTGATATAATCTGAATCAATTTCTCAATCAATCAAGCGTGTAGTCAGTACTCAGTGTAAACCTTGTGCTCAAAGAACAGGCCGCAATTATGAAGATGACATTTGGTATATACTTTCAAAATGTCACAAGGACCAAGCCTATTGAAAATTGTAAGAATCGGTTCATAATTTCACATAGCCGCCACACACTGGTTCTTATTTTGAGAAGGCGGCCAAAACTATTTATTTTTATGTTCTCCGATTTTGAAATTTTTTTATTCATGTGAAAGTAAATACTAGTGAACCTCGGGAACCAAAAAATTTCAACCCTACTTCAACTATTTCATTGAGAACAGGGTGGTCCAAAATGGACTTTGTCAGTATTTGGTTATAGTTTTGAATTTCTGAGTAAACTTTTGAAGTTGAAATGCTCATAACTTTTTTGTTTTTCAAGATTTTTTGACAGAATAAGTTTTGTGTATTAGTTTATCTTATTAGCTATACGTGGTTTAAAGCATTAAACTCTGCGACCTGTAGAACTATTTAATTTTTTTTTTTTTTTTGTCAAAATTTCCCGGAAATTTCCTATTTTATAGAACATAAGTCCTGCCCGTCAGAACTCGTCAAAAAAAATCTATACTCTCTTGCAGTCCAGAATCTAACCTACATTTCTATACCCCATTGTACACACATCTGGATACGATCTTGCGAACTACAGCAATTTCTGTGACCCAAGGTAAGATATTCGGTTCAAAAAATAAGTCCTGCAAGGAAACATTACTGAAATTAAAGAAGGTGAATCTTAAAGAATTTTCGACAAATAAAGCAGTTCAGGCCACATAAATTATCTAGCACGTCAGGTTATCAATTAATTTGGAGAAGGTAAAGGTATTGCCATTGTTATGAACTTATTGTGGGTGAACGGATGCTGCAAAACGAATAGGCGACATAAATAGACTAACACGTTAGATTTCTGAGTAAGTTAAAAGGTTAAACATTAGTAAATAGCCGCAACATAAACTACATAGTTTAATTACCTGAAAATTGCAACTTAATTTAAAAAAATTGAAGAGCAGTTATATTTTACGTGAAAATTTCCTACATGTTACCTGTTAATTTATTGCCAGTATGTTATCCTTTTAAAAAGTGTGAAAACAGGTGTTTTTTATGTTTCAAAGAAATGGTAATAAAAGATTAAATTTGTATTTAAAAAAGTGTTTTTATGTTTCCAAGAAGTGGTAACAAAAGATCATTTAAAAAAACTTCTATCAAGAGTATAAAAATGCATGCATTCATAATTTTACCTTCATTATTGTTTAAACAATGGCTAAGTTCAGTTATAAAGTTCTCGCAGATATATATTTTCAACAGAAAGATGAAAAAGATTTTGTGTTACACATAATGAATAATCCATTCTTTAAATTATGCAACGAAGAAGAAATCAAAATTCATAAGATAAAAATTAAAAATTTTTCATTTACATTAAGAAAACGGTACCTTAAATGTTCTAGAAACAAGAAAACGTTTTACTTACGCAACGAAAAATGGCTAACAAATGATCTGATTTTTAAGAAGCTGTCAATAACCGCTAAAGAAACTGGAAAAGTGGGTCGGCCCGCAAAACAAATTGACAATTGCAGTGAAAGATCACGAAGACGCAAGCTTGCAAATATCAATGAAGAAATTTCTCATAGTATGATAAAGGATTCATTTCTGCATCAAATTCAACCACCGCAAAATAAGAAAACAAAAATTGCAATAATTGAAAAAATTGTGGAAGCGAGCCCTAAACGCACAAAGAGGATTTTAAAAGTATGCCTACACCAACTGAAGAAATGAAATTTACTCCAGAAGAAGCATTTGCACTATTTTTGGATTTAAAACTGACAAAAAATCAGTATACAGAACTGCGAAAGCGAACCAATGAAAAAAATTGTGGAATCTTTCCAGCATATCGAGATTTAGTTTCTGTCAAAAAAGAGTGCTTACCTTCACAAACGGCTATTAGTGTAACTTCAAGTTCAGCAGAAGTAAAATTGCAGGCTCTTCTCGAACACACTGCAGAACGATTATTAAATACACTTGATGCTGACTGTTTAAAAAAACTTAAAAATTGCAGCATCACTTTATTTTCTAAATGGGATGTGATGGAAGCTCTGGTCAGAAACAATACAAGCAATGTAATTCAGAAAACTCATCTGATGCTAACTTATTCATGGTATCTTTCGTACCATTACGTTTAAGAAAAACTTATATTGGCTTAGAGCTGTCAACCAGTAGAGTTACAGCAATGGATGTATGGAAAAATGAAATTCCCTCTTCAACAAAGTATTGCAGACCAATAAAGTTTGTTTACAAAAAGGAAACTAAAGATGTAATAACTGAAGAAGTTCGAAAAATAAAAGATCAAATTAAAGAACTTCAACCATTGATGACCAATGCATTGAAATTAATTTTCAAATGTTCCTTATAATGATCGATGGAAAAGTTGCACAAGCATTAACCGAAACAAAGTCTTCGTCAAGCTGTACCATATGCCAAAAGACATCAAGTCAATTAAGCCAACCCCCATCACAGGACAATAGTTTCAATGAAGCATACGAATTTGGAATGTCCCCTCTTCATACCAGAGTTCGTTTCATGGAGCATATTCTTAAATTGGGTTATGATTTGGAATTTGGCCCGTTAGGTGAAACAGTGAGAAAAAACAAAGAAAATGTGGAAAAAAGGAAGCAAAGAAAAAAACAAATTCAAGAAAAATACCTTTAAATAGGCCTTATAATTGATCAGCCAAAACAAGGAGAAGGAAATTCAAATGATGGAAACACTGCAAGATGATTCTTTTCCGATCCAGAAACTGCAGCATCTATCACAGGAGTACATTTTGAATTAATAAGACAATTCCAGATCATTTTACAAGTTATATCATGTAACAAAAAATATTCTTGGAGACATATGCCAACTACAGTTCATAAAATGTTATACCATGGGGAACAAATAGTTCAACACAATATCCTACCAATTGGAGATCTATCTGAAGAAGCGCAAGAAAAAAGGAACAAAGACTACAGATTCTTCCGCGAGCATAATACAAGAAAAATGTCCAGATGTTGTACTATAAAGATCTTATTACTATTTTTACTATATTGTTTAATTTAAAATTGTTTATAGATTATAATTTGTTTTTTATTTAAGTATATATTTGTATTAATATATAAAAATAAAATACACATACATCTCAAACCAAAAACAAAAGTTGAATTACCTAAAATGTTATCGATAGCCAAGAATGCTATTTGGGCATTTTTTAAAATATTCCTTTTCAGTTTTATCCTTATAACAACTCGTGTCGTCCCAAAAAAGCCAACCTTTGGCCCCTGTGAATATTGGGACTAAAAAATTTACAGGGGCCAAATATTGGCATTTTCTGACAGGATCTAAGTTCGACAATAAAAAATAAGTATCAGTTGTAAAATACAAGAGAAATAATGATAAATTATAAAAAAATTCATATTTGAAATATTCAACTTTTACACCGAAACTCAACAAAAAAATGAAAATGCATTTTGATCTCCCCATAACTTTTGCTCCTTTCAGTCGAATTTTACGTTTTATAGCGCAAATTAAAGCCTAATATCGCACCTATCGAGCAAAAAAAATCGCATAAAAATATACCGATCCAGTCAAAAGTTCTGGAATTTTGGCCGCCTTCTCGTAAAATTTCCCACTGTGCGCCATACAAACAAACTTGTTTCCGGAATAGAGACTTTGAGCCCGTTAGCCGTATTGTTACGTTGTTAAGTTCAAATCTGGTCAAAAAATATCTTATTGCAACCCAAGTAATCGAAATTTTTTTATTAAAATTGGTCCTCATTTTATAATAACTCCAATACAAATACCACTTTAAAAAAAAAAACTTTTTAAATGCCATAACTTCCTTATATTTGTTAGAACTGACATATAATATTGGCAATGATACATTTTTTAATAGCTTCTAGGTCAGGGCTGGTAGGTACAGCATAGATCCCATATAATCCCCCACCCAAAGATTACTTTGAAATGAAGAAAGCTCATATATATGTAGATATCTAGATAAATTCGGCACAAAGAACTAGTTTCTCAATCGTATTCTTATAACATGATTTTATTTTGCCGGGTTCCAAATACAGTAAATACTAGGGCATTCAACCGTTAATCGGTTAACCGTTTAAGTTCTACCCGATTAACTGATCGGTTAATTTTAAATTGGATATTTTCGATTAACGATTAAACCGGTTAATTTTAGTCGATTAACCGGTGTAAGACATATTTTTTTTGCACTGCTGTCGCAAAAATAGCAATTGGTGGATTATGCCAAAGTTTTTCGGAAGATTAATTTTGTTCAGCTGAACAGGATAAAAATCCATTTTTAGTGTTGTCGTAAATTTATTTTTAATTTTCGCCTTTTATGTGAGTAATTACAAAAAAAAAATAAATTAACATTATTTTAAAACAGATTCAATTTGAAAAGCAGAACATTACTTCCACATACGTAGAATTTGTATGAAAACCTGAAACGAAAATATGTATTTAGCTTAATATCTCAATTAGTAGGTAGTAAGTGGTCAAGTTTTATATACCATTGGATGCTGCTTCAAAAACTCTTTTCGATGATACCAAATTTTATTTATGTCGTTTTGAAACTGAAAAAAGACCTTTTTTAAAAATGGTCCAGCTCACGGATGGTCAACGCTAGAACCAAAATATTTTTGGACTCATCATAAAACATATCAACCTTTATTTTCAGAGGGGTAACAAAATATAATTTTTTTTTTTTTTTTTTTTGAGTCGCTCTAATGTATTTATATTTATAAGTGTTTGCTGTCAACTGCTTTTTGTTTCACGAACTTTTTATATGTCTGTATGTGCCTTATTATCTGTTTTATCTCAAATCTTCTCATATCAATCTTTTAACAGAATTAACTGAAACATTTCGAAGTGTTAACAATTTAAAAAAATTAAAATAGGACTCTTATGACATAATGGAAGATTTTATATGATTAGAGAACTTTAGGAAAAGGACTAAGAAATTAAATATTCTGCATTATCGGTTGCTTTCAATTTCTCAAGCATCTATGATAAGTGAAAGAATTTTTTCCAAGTCAAATTTAATCAAAACTAAAGAAAAGTATCACATAAATCCTAAACATTTAAATCAACTTATCTCACGGTTTATTTTTTAATAAATATGTACATAATATGTGTTATATAAAAAACATATTTATGAATTATTTTTTTGTTGGTTCGTTTCAGTTCAAGAATTGTTGTTTTTGTTTTTTTACTAATAAACTCCAAATAATAAATTATTTATGCATTTTTATTTATTGAAATTACCTAATTTAGAAAAAGAAAACTTTATTAATGGGTAAACCGATTAAATGAATACCCTAGTATATACTAAAGTATTCACTCAATTAATCGTTGTTCGATTAATCGATGAAATTTTTCCCATTATTTGTTCGAATAACTAAAATAGCCAATTTAAGACAACGAATAACTCGAACAATTTATGTCAATTAATTGATTTAAAGTTATTTCTAAGAAAATTCTACTTTTTAAAAATTAAAATATTTTTTTTTTTGATTTATAACTAATAAAATACATTAAAACTAGATAACATGTTGTTATATTCTGTATCTATTCTGAACATATTTTAGCCCCTTTTTAGAAGTGGATGTGTGTGAGGCAAATCATGTAATAAACAATAAACTGCTCATTCCAATCGTATGAATTTTCGTACTAAAATAGCGCTTTTCCATATTGAGCTTGACGTTAATTGTAAAAAATTCATCAGCATCTTAAATATGTAAACCAAGCACTGTCAGATTATGGGTTACCTGTTTTTACCCGACCTTAAATTTTTGTATTACCACTTACAATCCAAACGGCTGGATGAATTTTTACATTTAATGTATTATTAGATTCGTCTTAATAACCGAAGTGTTAGTAGAAAGGCAGTTCAAAACAAAATCACGAATTGTTGGTGCAAAACAGTAATATGTTAAAGAAACAAATTACCCAAACCTGCAGAGTAGAGCTTTAAAATTAAGAAAAATACAGTAACCAAACATGTTCGGTAAATACACCGGAGAATGTGGAAACCTCTATTGTAAATTTTGACAGTTATCTTAAACTAGCTGTTAAGCCTTCCAGCAAAACCATCAAAATAATATATTCTACAGATGTCGAGTGGGTCTTGACCGAAAAAAGGAGAGGTCGAAGAGAGTGGCAATTGCACAGATCTCCTCAACTTAAGAAATTATTAAAAGAGTGCACAAAAAGTTTAAGAAAGTTACTGCAGTCTCAAAAAACGGCATCATTGAAAAAATATCTTAAGGAACTGGATGTAACTCCACAATCAGACTATTCATTATGGCGTGCAGCTACTTCAAAAAGGCCAGTTATATCTAAGCCACCTTTAAGAAACCTTAATGGAAGTTGGGCAAGAAATGATTCAGAAAAAGGAAATCTATTTGTTAATCATTTGAAAAACGTATTTACCCCTCATACATCACACAATATTGCTGTGGAGCTACCACCTGTTGATCTTAGAGCAGCTGTTCCCCTAAGATTCGAGATAAGAGAAAGCAAAGCAAATAAAATTTTTATTTTAACTGTATGTTTTTTAGCAGTGTTTTTGATTTTTTTTAAATTATTTATTTTAATTAAAAGTTTTAAAACTGTATAAGTGGTATAAATGAATTGTTCTTTTTCTATTTATCTTTATTTTTTATTTTTTTGTTCTCTTCTGTTTATTTATACAATAAAATCATCAAATCAAATAGACATGTCTGTTTTTTCCATTGGATGAAATTATTTGAATTATTCGAATTATACGAGGTATTCGCACATATTTAAACTCTTACTCGATTAATCGAGCAAAATTAAAATTTAAAAATCGATTAATTCCTTACTCGAACAAAACCAAAAGTCAAATAGTTGGATACTCTAGTAAATACACTCTCGAATATATGTATGTGCTAACAAATTTCAACTGAAGTAGAAAAAATTGATCGAAGCCCATGAAACTAGTCATAATTGGCCTATAAGTTCACCGAGCTCTCAACGAATTTGGCTTAACTGAAATACTGAACCAACCTCATATGAAAATAATATCTTAAGTAAATTTCATAATTTTTTTAGCTCGATTTGTATGACAGCTATTGTGTCAAAATCATCTAAAGGATATTTTGCCTTTTGGTGTTGCACTCTCCGGGGCATAATCAGGTGGACAATACCTAGAATTTAGCAGAAATTCAAAATTTACCGGTTTTTTGAGATCTTGGGATCCTGGCCAACCAGAGATCCCATCTGGTACCACGGGAGCTAGTCTTAGTTGTTTTGGTACCAGACTCATAATTGGTTAAAGCCCCCAGGGGCATGCTCTATTGAGAGGAGGTGTCTTGGTGCTTCAGATAAATTCTGTGAGAAAAACATTTTATGTGAATCTAAAAACAGTTGATGATGATGGTTGTCGAGGGGTGCAGGCCTAGTTGTTAGTCTAGAGACGGATTTTTCAGCTATAAATGTTGTAAATTGGCGAAAAGTTGTGGTGCCGATGGCAAGTAGTGGAGTGCGTTGGTGGTGAAAACTAAGTAGTTGCTGGGGGGCGAGCAGTTGTAGCACTGGCGGTGAAGTGGACTGCAGTGCTTTGGCAGAAATGGTTAGACAAAGATTTGAGATTAATGAAGAGTCGTGAGCTGACAATTTAGAAGAAGTTGACTGTATGAAACGGGTGTTCCACAGAACGATGATCTTTCACGTGGAGTGCTGTTACTAGGGGAATGTATTTGGGGATCACGTGTTGGCTGTGGTTTAAACCCAAAAATAAGGGAAGGGAGTTCCTGAACTACATGAAAGCTTTTACTAGGCAAAGTTTGAATTGGCAGGACAGATCATATCTAGGTGCTGTTGTCATTCAACAGATATTGCTGGCTATTTCTAAAGAAGCGGAGGTTAGATAGCTCCAGCTCCTAACTTATCGACGAGAGTATTCTGCCGGATTAAACACTTAAATTGCCACCAGTGTGTTATATTGGCTCTCACAGTTAGGGGCGTTTGGTAAACGCGTAGTTTGAAACAGAAGTAGATAAGATCTGCCGTGGAGTATGCCTCAACGAAGGTATCCACGTTAATCTTTTTAACATTTATGTTAAAATCCCAGTTTTTAAAGGACGTTTAGATAAAAGCAGCTGAAATAATTGGCCGATTAAACTCATTTCCTGGTTGTACTTTATAATTAAGAAAATTCTAAGTCAAATTTAATCTTCCCAACTCGTATTGCTGGAAATATATTTGTATTCTAATTACTTCATCACTTCTCTTCGGTTATACTTTTTAACCCCTAATACTCCTAACGTGATCGATCGGAGGTTAACTTAAGTTGTTATTGAAATAATAACATTGAAAAAAATAACTAAGAGGTAATTTTGCTATAACTTCCTAAAATATCGTACAAAATAATTGAAACTTTGTCCAATGATACTTTTAAATATGGAGATCAAAAAGGCAATATACTTTAATTTTTCTAAAACCGACTTTAGTACTTTTTCCTCTTTGCCTCAAATATATAACGACTTAGTTTCCTTGATACCGGGGTCTTCAGAAAGTTAATTTTAAGATAAAAACGAACAGACGGACAGATAACCATCGTTTAATGATATATATATATATACGATTCTGATGTGTGATAAAGTGAAGAAAATGAGGAGGTAATGAGAGCAGAAAGAGAATCTTAAAGTTTACGTATGTCAACGTAGCGTTAGCTAAATGTTGTTGTATCATCGTGTGTACTGAACAATTCAGAATGTCCCCAAATCTAAATTTGTTCATGGCTTCATTACACCAGGAGGAACGGAAAAAGTCATTCTTCTTTAGGAAAAAGTCATACTAAATACCGACCAGTAAACAAATATTTTACAAAAAATTTTTAATCAATATTCTTGACTGTATTTTATTTTCATTTTATTGTCCTTTTTTAAATTTAATAAATTGTTCTTTGTAAAATGTATAAAATTTACTCTTATTAAAATGGGTTTTCCATGTCACACACATATAAAATTTATGGCATAATTTAAAATTCATTAAAATTCTTGTGGAAAACTAACAAATACAAATTCCTAAAACCACTAAAATCGTTTTTATTTATTAAAAATTATTTAATAATATTTTCGATTATTTGGGCCTTGCAAAAACATGAATAACAAAATTTCTAAACAATTAGTTTTAATAAAATTGCCACAAAATTGTTTGCAAAAAGAAAAAAAATATTGTATTTTATTTATACAAAAACATTTTGTTCTGAATAGAAACCATAAAACCAAAAATGAATTTAAATTACAACAGAAATATAAAGGAATTAAATCTAACAAACAACAATCCCAATAACATGCCAATGAAATTTCTATTCTTTTACTCTTCTACCTCTAATGAAATAATTATTATTTACAAAAAAAATATAATTTATATTTCTCTTTCCATTTCCAGCAATGTAATGTAAATCCCTGTACTCATGGTGGCACCTGCTGGTCCAGTGGGGATTCATTCTATTGTGCCTGTCGACCCGGTTACACGGGCACAATGTGCGAAGGTGAGTAATTGTTGTGTAAAATGCGTTATTTATAAAAAGAAAAAAGTATAAATAAACTACACAAAAAAATAAATAAATTGAAACTCTACATTTTTATGTAAATGGTTTGCAGTATTAAATTAATAGCCAAACAACGGTAACAACAATAACAACAGCGATATATGAAAAAGTACTTTGACATACCACAACATAAAAAATATTTTTTGTTTTATTTATTTTGAAATTAGTTGTCTGGGAAGTCCCCATAGGATTTAAATCGATTTTGATAGCCAAGTAAAATTCTTTATGTTAAATATTTTAAATTATTATTAGTATTGTGGTTATTTTATTGAATTGTTAATGGTTTTTAATCCAAATTTAGATATTTTTTAATCAGGCCTTAAGTTCATTGAATTTAATTTTCATTAAATTATTTTTATGAAGACAGGAATTTTACAACATGAAATTAATTAAAATTTTTATTGATAATTTTTCATTCCTGACTGCGCTGAGATTTGAACCCAGGCGTTCACCACACACTGTGATGTCAGATGGAATTTTAAAAATTCCCTACGTTTTAATACAAAAATCCCCACATTTCCCTACAACAGAAAATGTTTCCCCCTACAATTTTCCCTACCTTATAGCAGTTATAGGTAAACTCAAAAATTATAAATAATTCTATATAGTATATTTTATTTACACTAACCACAAAACAAAAACATAAATTTTAAATAAATTTCAGGTAGCTTAAAGTAAAAAAAGATAATATAACATAACATAAAAATCTTCGCATGTTAGTTAACATTGAAAAAATTTGTTTGTTGTAAAGCACTTTTCTTAAAAAGACAACGGAAGCACGTAAAGTTTAACATTTTTGATTGTAAGTGAGATTGAAGAATACATATGGAATGGAAAACCTCGTGACTCAGTTTATCTCTTTTTTTCGCGCGGATATCAGTAACAATTGAAAATATCCTCTTAGCATCTGCATTAGCATATGGTAAACTCAGTAGAATTTTGGATAATTTTGAGTGGCAAGGAAATACTAAATTGTCATTGAAATTCTTAGTCTTTGACCAAAATGGTTCCAATTTCAACTTTGAAATAAAATGTATTCCTTATTCTTAAAAATTATATTGTACGGTTAGCCATTATTGAGTAAGAAGTAATCTGTGGTATATTTTACGGTGTGCAAGTTTGCCCCCTTCAAGACTAGACAAGTTACTTGCGCAAGTCTCTTGCACAAGTCTTGATTTGTTGATGTCAGTGGTAAGGTCGTGGTAAGGGGGAAACAATTGAGTACAGACTTTGTTGTACTCGGTAAGTTACTTGCGCAACTAATTTGCCGAATCTGAAAGGGGGCTTATAAAAATGCAATAATTGCCGCTTTAAGAGTTATAAAAGTACTTAATACTCAAAACCAATTATTTAATAACAAAGTAGCCATATTGTTATTATTGAAGCGATATGCTTTTATACCACAGAGGTTTTTTCAGAAGACAGTTAGATTATATTTGAATTTTCCTACAAAGGAAAAATTCCCTACATTTTTACGAAAATAAAAAATCTGTCTTTTTTCCCTACAGTCTGATTTTTGAAGAAAAATCCCTACAAGTAGGGAATTTTCCCTACATCTGACATCACTGACCACACAATCTCTTCAGTGGGGTTTGAGGTTTTACTCACTCGGCTATTGAAGCCGGATGACGTCAATAGTCAAATATCAATCTTTAAACCAAATGGTATTTCACCTTGATAGATCGAAATTTGCTTTTGAATGAATGATTATCTATTTTAATTGATTTACATTTTCTTCCTAACTTCTTTTTTTTTTTTTTTTTTTTTTTTTTAATATTTTATAATATTACTGCACTTTTGATCTAAATATATTATTTCACAAAAGTGTTAAACTTTCCGAATTTTTATAATTCCTCCCATTAACTTGAATAACTGAACTTCAGTACTGAAATTTGTAGACACTTATTAATGACGCAGGTTTATGATGAAAATCTTTTTTTAATAATTTCATATTAAACAGGATGTTGGTTTATATATTACAAATATAAGATTCGTTTAAATGTATCACGTAACATTTGCGAGATAGCGGATGATAAAATTGGTGAAAAACGCTTAAATTTTCATAAAATCTTAGATCGTATCGACTATTTCCTAGCCATTTTTTATCCGATCGGAGCTAATTAGCAAATATTCGACGCGTAATTTAGTAGGCTCTTATCCCCATATTGGGGATTTTTTTCAAATAAATATTTTTCATATTAGCAACGTGTTCTGCAGTAATATTGTTCATATAAGTAAACGCTTAATTCAGTTGATTAAAGTTTTAATTAAAACTGATTCTATTTTTTCTTATATTATTAAGATTTACTTGAAAAATATTGGCCAGAATTTTTCTTTATATTTAAAGCGTTATTTTTTTTGCAGAGCCAAAAATACCCAGAAAGGATTGCTCCATCACCATGTATTGACTAACAAACGAACAACGCCTGCAAATCATAAAATTTTAGAGTTCAAACAGAACTGCCTCGAGGCAAAATTTTTCGTTCAATTTGACATAAAAATTTGTCGTAGAAAGCAGTCGAGAAATATTATATATTCTATTTTGATAACTTTTATTCTCCTTATTCTCCCAAAAATGCTACCGTTAAATTAAATTAAATTTCATACATTTGGTAAACAGAAAATGAGAAACAAAAGAAAATAAAAAATTCTTCAATAATGATGAAAATCGTATCGTAACTGTTAATGGGGCAAGGCACCGTGCTATGATTACCGACGTTTTCCCCAAAATGGAAGAATTGGACTTGGTTGACAAGTGGTTTTAACAAGATGGTACCACATGCCACAGGACACGCGATACCGTGAACCTATTGAGAGGCGAGTTAGATTAACCATAAGTTTTGTTGTTGTTCATGATCGACATTTGGCAACACTATACCATTTTTGTGGGGATTCGTGAGACCTCCCGTTTACAGAGACATATCCAGCCATGGAAGACCACATTAGAGATACCGTTGGTGGGATATTTGCAGAAATGCTGGAAAAACCATGACAAAATTGGCGCTCACAAATTGATCACCTAAGACTTAGCCACCGGAAACATTTACATGAAATAATCTTTAAAAAGTAAATGGCAGGCATTTATTTATCGCCCCAATATACTTCATTCACTTTCGCAAATTTTCTGTGCTTTTCTTTTATATGCAAAACTAAAACGGTTAAAAATGTTCATGAAATGACAAACAAGTAAACACGCCAGATTTTGATGAAAATCTTCTATGAGGTATTATGTAACAGTTACACAGGAATGGTAATTGATCCAAAAAATATTTATGCAGGCCTTTAATAAGGCCTGAAGTAAAAAGGTCTACTAAGTTTTCCCACCGGGTACATTTCTTTAGATGAAGCCACAATACATTCAACTCAATGACGATTTTTACACACATATACAAATTTATATTAGTGTGTAGAACTTACACAAAAAAATACTTTTACATACAAACATACACTTACATATTTAACTAACTAAATTATTTACACAGTATAATTTTTTACAACACTTATTGTTTTTATTGCTGGATATATCATATACTAGCATTTAACCCGCTACTTCGTTAGCGTCTCCTTTTCTTTCGTGGACATATTTTTACGCCAAAGTTTATGTTTCTAGGTTTTAACCCGCTACTTTGTAAAAGGTACGATTTTCACCTCTTAAACGTTCGAATTTCGAAAATGTACCAAATTTTTATTTGTATTTCTTATTTCAATGTTTATTGGTTTAATAGATAGATTGCGTGGCAAAAAAGTTTTAAAATACAGGTTTTACCAGTTTACTCCCCAAAAGGGTCGAATTTCAAAAAAGTACCAGACACCTATCCGCTTATTTTTTTGATGAACATGAGGTGAGGGAATTTATCCGTTTTTAGCTTTTTTAACCTCTAACAATAAAAATTTTCAAAACTCCCATCCTAGGGAAACGATTTAGCGAGAGGCCAACCTCCCGGTCAAATTTCAACATTTTAGCTTCAGGCGTTTAGGACACGCGATGATGAATCAGTCAGTAACTTTACATTTTTATATTATATAGGTAGATGAACAAAAATGTTTTGAAACAAAAATAACAGAAATAGGTACGATTTCACCCCTTAAACGTTCGAATTTCGAAACGCATCAAAGTTGTATTTGTATTTTTTAGATAAGTTACGAATGTGATATATTTTTTATTTTAATGTTTATTGGTTTAAAAGATAGATGGCATTGCAAAAATGTCTTAAAATTCATGTTTTACCCGTTTATTCCCCAAAAAGGCCGAATTTCAAAAAAGTACCAGGCACCTGTCCGCTTATTTTTCTTTATTGAACAACAATAAGTACTAAATTTTGGAATAAAAAAAAATGTTTTGTAAAAAAGTACCAAAAATAGTTACGGTTTTTACCCCTTAAATGTCCGAATTTCGAAAAAGTACCAAGTTCGTATTTGGATTTTTTAGATAAGTTTCAAATGTGATATAACCCTTATTTCTATGTTTATGGGTTTAAAAGATAGATGGGGTGACAAAAAAGTACCAAAATACAGATTTTAGCCGTTTACTCCCTATTTCCCCTTTTTGGTACTTTTTTCTCCCCATTGAAGCATGAAACATTTCAATATTGTAGTGGGAGCCCATAATTTAATACGTTTATGTCAATAAATAAAAAAAAAATGTTTTATAAAAAAAGTACCAAAAATAGTTACGCTTTTTACCCCTTAAACGTCCGAATTTCGAAAAAGTACCGAATGCGTATTTGGATTTTTTAGATAAGTTTCAAATGTGATATAACCCTTATTTCTATGTTTATGGGTTTAAAAGATAGATGGGTGACAAAAAAGTACCAAAATACAGGTTTTACCCGTTTACTCCGTTAAAGGGCTGAATTTCCAAAAAGTACCAGACATCTGTCCGCTTATTTTTCTAAAGAACAACGATAAGTATTAAATTTTTTGGATCTCTTTTAGTTTTAGAGATATAAGGGTACCGAATTTACCCGTTTTTGCCCTTTTTTACCCCCTAAACATTCGAATTTCCAAAAATCCCGTCTTAGTGGATCGATTTGGGGAGAGACCAACCCCAAATTTCAAGTTTTTAGCTTCAGGCGTTTAGGCTGTGCGATGATGAATCAGTCAGTCAGTCAGTCAGTCAGTCAGTAACGTTACAATTTTATATATATAGATAGATGATACGAGTAGCATTAAGGTGTGTGCCTATGATACTTTACGTATGAATCAGTATTGTCAGAAGTAAAAAAAAATATCTGCATTTAGGTTTCTTCTTCTCCAAAATAGATGCACAGGGAAAATCGGACTGATTTGTTAGTTAAAGGCAAAATGAACCACACAAATGACTTGGAAAATAAACCTTTTGTATCTGTGGCTGGTTGTAAATAAACAACACAAACATATTTCATACAAACATTAATTTTTCATTTTTGTTTTGTTTCCAATGAATGTAGACGATAATAGTTCTGCGGTAATTTTGCTCGCTATTTGTTTAAAAGAAAGGAGAAATATATCGAGTGTTTTTTAGCTGCAAGAGAACTATCGGTATCGATAACTATGGCTTGACAGATGAGAATGTCAAACTTTGTTGACATTTCTGTTCAGTAAACAGTGGCAAGTTATTACGAATCGTTTAATGCTAGAACAAGGCTCACAAATTGCAAAAATTTACTTTGAAACAAATATATCTGTTCGCGTAGTTCATAAAGCACTTCGTATATTTTTCAGTTAACATAATTGGCCTAGTTAGCAAGCAATTCGTGCAGTTATTGACCTTTTTACGAACTTATTTTACTCTTCTCGATTCAAAATCAACAACAAGACAGAGAAATGTGCGTACCGAAAGCATATTGCGGATGTTGCGTGAAGTATTGAAAAAAACCTGTTGGTCTGTGTCCTTTGACTACGCGGAAAATTTGACGGAAGACTCGTGGGTAACGTGCCTATAAAATACTGCTCGTGCAAGAACTGAAGCCGAACGACTATTGCTTGCGTTGCATTTTTGCTCATTGGGCTCATGTACAACTGGCCGAAGAAAAGCATTTTTATCAAAGGCTTGTGTTAAGTGACTGGTTAAAAGGCTACGTCAATAAGCAAAACTGCAGTATTTGCAGAGAAGCCGTTAACGAATCGGCATTACATACACTAAAATTTACTGTTTAGTGCGGCTTATAACGCTGGCGGCATCATCGGTCTTTATTTCTTTAGAAATGAGCAAGGAGCTGCCGTTACGGTGAATGACGAGCGCTAACGAGCCATGCTGACTGAATTTTAATTTCCAAAAATTAATCAGCTAAACATCAACGACATTTGGTTCCAACAAGACGGTAACAAAATTTGAAGGCTTATTTAATTTTTTTTTTTTTGTAACTTGTTTTCGGCCCAAGGTAAAAATTACATAATTTTTATTGCCTGCTTTGGTATTTGTGAAAATAAATTCTGGCAACACTGATATAACTATATAAATATAAAAGTCTATATCGTTGTTATTGTTATTTTTGTAGGTATTTTTGTATGTGTGTATTTGTTGTTATTGCTATTATTGCTGCAGTTGTATTAGATATTAATTTAATATTTGTTGTTGTTGTATATATTTATTTCTAATTTATTTTGCTATTATTTTCTCTCCCACCGACACACTTTTTATTCCTCGATTGTTGCTGTTGTGACCACCACTCACACTCCTTAAAAACAGATGAATTTGTTGTAGAAACAGTTGTTAGTTCCAGTGAATTTATGGTCGATGATACAAGTGCTCGGAATTTTAATGATAAAAGTTTTGGTTCATCGGTTGTTTTAAAGAGCCCAATTGAATTGCACAATGCATATACGGCGGCCATTGTACTGGCATTAGTCATCTTCTTTGTCGCTCTCTATGTAAGTATGGAATACAAAAAGAACAAAAAAAAAAAAAAAGATACAAAAAAAAACTGAACTCACAATGGGCTCAGTACGAGTGTTTAGATTACTAAACTTAATTAAAAATATTTCTCTTTGAATTTTAAAGAACTTTTATGTGAATATTTAAAATGTTATTCGAGGGGTTGTTGTTTGTTTTAGAATAATTTTTTTTAATCAATTTTAAAATGGTTTTTAATATTTATTTTTTTATTGAAAAGTAATCAAGGTCATATAATTTTTAGAATAATAATTCAATAACCTTCATCTAAATAAAAAAGTGTTTGTTTTGTTGTTAAAAAAAATATGATACACTATACATTTATTTACAGTTTTAACCCTTTTCAAGCCTTTTGCAAAATATAGATTATATGCCAAAAAAACGTGTTAATTTTTTGAGGCCATATTCTAATCATTGTGGTTAATAATAAAAAAATATGTTTAACATTTATAACGGTTTGATTATGTTTCAACGATAGCAGGTTACTCTTGGAAAAGTGGAAAATACTATTGTTATTGTAAATTTATTGATATTAAAAGACCAAACAATTATTAGTGGTAAACAAATAATTGTAATTTTTCACCATAAAATGCTTAGAGACAACCACAATATGGCTGTGTCTTCTGAATTTTTTTTCTCATATCTTTTTTTAAATCTTCATATTGTTATGTTTTTACTTTATAAAACGTGTTTAGGTTTATTCCATTTATAATAAATCTTTGAGTTTTTTTACTTACAAATCAAAATGAATACACACACTTATTCAACTTAACAAACTTTATTGAAATTAATTATAATGTTCATAAAATTTTTCCACTATTGTAGGTTACGAACTTAACCGTTTAATGTCACCAATCAAACTAAACTAAAAATTTACAGACGTATTTATAAACCATTATTAAGTTTAACAAACGTTTATTTTGGAAATTTTTCATATCAAATTTAATCTGTATGTCTTTATTAAATTTAAAATTTTTAATGAATACAGGCATTATGAGTTAGCCTATTTATATAGTTCACAACCACTATATTTAATTCAAGACCCATCTAGTCCATTCCAGAATTTTCTGTTCAAATTTTAAAATAACTGTTATACATCTAAATATACAGTCTACTACTAGAAATTTCCAAACAGTGGAGTTCATAATTGCAACGACATAAAACTATAATTTGCAAGATAACTTATAACTAAAACTATAAATATTTCTTAGATAGATCTTATTTCGTAACTATTGGGTTGTTCACGGAAGGCGGATTATTATGTTATATGGTTATGTAGTTATATTTACAGCAACGCAATGTATTTAAAAAAAATTAAATAAATGAATTTTGTTATTGTGAATATGTATAACTAAATAACTATATAACCTGATAACCAGCCTTCCGTGAATAACCCAAATATATTATAGGAACTACACGCAAAGAAAAAACATGGTTGATACAATCACAATCGCAAACTATCATTAATGTTTGTGGGTATGATTGTGTCAAACACGTCTTAAGCAACAATATATGTTCAGTAATAATGATTTTTAGATAATTGTTGTCTCAAACATATTACGTTCAGAAGAAAAATGCGCAGGATCTTTTAAACCATTTTTCTATATTTCCCAATACCATGCAAAATGTCTACTTCAACATTTTATATGGTTCTAACAATAAAAACAAAAAAAATGTAATTTAAAAAATTTATGTTTTATTACAAATATAAAAAATAAAATATAGCATATATTAAAAATAAAATTAAATACACATATTTATATACCTGTGTATGTGTTTAAATTTGTAAATTTACGTTGTGTGGTCCAAATACATATATCCAAAAAAATAAGAATTCCGTTCACTTAAGACTTCTAAAAAAAGTCAAACACAAACTTACCTTTTATTTCTTTTATGAAATCTACTACATATATTAATATACTGTTGAACCGTTTTTGAAAAAATTCGGGGCTGATGACAAAATGATGTGTCAAAATTTGTTAAAGGTTTTTTTGGCTGCAAGAAAGACAAAGTAATTGCATATTTATATATTTTTATAATTATATTTAAATAACTTACCTTTTTCAATAAACGTATAACAATTTACATAAGTTTTGCAAGGCAGCATGGCATTTTTCTCCCCGAAAAATGTTTTAATTATTCTGTCATTATTCATGTTTCCTGATTAACTGAAGCTCGCAGACGGAGAAAATGTAATTTTTTTAAAAGCACACACTGTTTGTTTTGCCAATAAATGTTTGCTTCTTAAGAGAATGTGTTTTCAAGCAAACAAAAATGATGGTATTAAACATACCTTTTGTGTTTAAATAATATTATGATTTTAACTGTATAGTTAAAAATATATATATTATAGTAGCAAACATATTAAATAATTTAAAATGTTTAGCTAGATCAGAGTAACTTTTTAAGTGTAAGCCACCATATAATATTATTATGGTGAATTTAAAAATGTTAAGGACAAAAAACAATTTTTTAAGTTATATTAAGACTATAATTAATTTATGAGGGTAAACATATTAGGCAAGTATGAACAAAAATGGTCGTAGTGACCATTCATTAATCATGTTTTTTCTCTGCGTGTAACAATAATAATTTAATTTGTTTTCCTTTATTACTGGCTATTTTCTTTTGTTTATATTAATATACGTATATTATTCTATATATTTAGCTGGTGAGTCGTAATTCCGTCTATGTAAATAAAAATGAAAATTTGTTATGCCATTTTTCCTGACGTTTCGTGAATCTCATTTATGTTCACTTCTTCAGGGGATTTGTCTATTATTACACGCAAAGAAAAAACATGATTGATACAATCACAATCGCAAACTATCATTAATGTTTGTGGCTATGATTGTGTCAAACACGTCTTCAGCAACAATATATGTTCAGACAGAATGTTTTTAGCTTAGTGTCTCAAACATATGATTCAGAAGAACAACGCAAACGATATTTCAAACCATGTTTCTTTATTTTCCAACCCCATACAAAATATCTATTTCAACATGTAATATGGTTCTCTTAATAAAAACAATAATAAAATTAATTTCAAAAATGTATGTTTTATTACAAATATACAGCATAATAAAATATAGTTTATATTTAAAAATAAAATTAAATACATACATTTATATACATGTGTGTGTGTCATTTTATAAATTATAAATTATATTTTGTGGTACAAATTTATCCAAAAAAAAGGAGATCTATGTAGCCTTACTTCGGCAAGCAATAACACTTTCCATTATTTTTATCCGCGCACTGGAGATTTGTTAAGATAAAGTAAAATTAAACTTACCTTTTATTTCTTTTATGAAATATACTTTATCAATATGCTGTTGAACAGTTATTGAAAAAAAATCGGGGCTAATGACAACATCTTGTGCCAAAATTTCTATGCTGGTTTCAGTGTTGTAGGCTCTTTGGCTGCAAGAAAGACAAAGTAATTGCATATTTATATATTTTTATAATTATATTTAAATAACTTACCTGTTTCAATAAATGCATAATAATTTATATCGTTAATTTTGCAAGGCAGCATGGCATTTTCTCCCCGAAAAATGTTTTAATTATTCTGTCAACATTCATGTTTCCTGATTAACTGACGCTCGCGGATGGTTTGTTTCGACTGGTTGTTTCGACAATAAATGTTTGCTCACTAAGAGAATTAGCTTTAAAACAAACAAAAATTATGATATTAGAAATACCTTTTGTGTGTAGCAATATTATGATTTTAATTGTATAGTTGAAAATATATATATTATAGTAGCAAACATATTAAATAATTTAAAATGTTTAGCTAGATCAGAGTAACTTTTTAGGTGTAAAAGACCATATAATATTATTATAGCGAATTTAAAAATGTTAGGGACAAATAACAATTCTTAAGGTTATAATAAATATGTAATAAATTTATTAGGGTAAACATATTAGGTAAATATGAATAAAAATGGTCGTAGTGACCATTCCTTAATCATGTTTTTTCTTTGCGTGTATAAATTCAAAACATCAACATTTAATAATTTATAATAATATAAGTTAATATGAATTTTATGAACTTACAGTAAAAACAAACTTGTACTAAATAAATTAATTTTAAATATTAAAAGCCAAAGCTAGTAGGGTCATCTACTGTTTTTCATAAAAACTCTATAACAGGCGCTTAAATTATAAGTATATGCTTTTTTCTGTTGAATTCTTAAGCATTCTGTTGTACATATATTTGTCAACATGTCCCTGCAAGCAATTTCAATCTAGAAATTATCTAAATAGTTTCCCCTACTTTCGCTTTTGCTATTCAATTCTTGTTGATGTAGTTACATCATTCGGGACGTGGCCCACTATTGTAATATCTACATTAAGAATCCACTAAGTGTATATATTTTATGACGAATTAGAGTGCTTTGGTCGATTAATATCAATTTAATTTGGTAGTATCGCTTTTTCTTATTTATCTTTATAATAAAAAAAGGGCCGTTTAACTGTTTATCTTTGCTTGTAAGTCTTTCCATTATGAAATGCCAAACAATACCATACAAAAATAACATGACAGCATGACACGACCAACAAGTGATCTGTCAAAAAAAGCACATTGAAAAAAGTATCTCTACTTGAATCACCCATTATTAGGTTAGTCCGAATAAAGTAAAAAATAAAAGTGGTAAAAGTTTTATAAATATTAAAAACTCTACAGTACATTTAATCAAAATAGTTGTTTATGTTTTAAAGTTAACAACTTAATGCGGAAAAATGTTTATACAAGAATTAACCGAACGTCAAAAATTGTTCAATAATTAACTTTATAAAAGTTTCAACAATTATAACTAGCATATTTTTTTAATGCCTTACAAAGTTTATTTTCCAATTTTTGTTTTCACTGATAACGTTAATTTTAACTAGAAAAATAATATAAAAACATTAATTTTCCACAAACATTTTTAAAGTCATTGAATAAACAAACAGCTCAAAATATTACCAATATTCTTTAATAAGACAATTATCAATTTTTTTTAATTTTAATTTCGTTTTAATTAGCTCTAACCAAAAAAATTTATAAAACATTATTACAAATTTACCCAATCTACCCGAAGAATAATTTTGGGCTGTTTTGTGCACTCATTTATATGCTCTTCGGTAACATTTGAATCCAGCGGGGTCCTAATTTTGAGTATATTATAACTACTTCATTTTTCAAATATATAAAATTTCACTTTTTTTACATAATTTTATAAATATATATTATTTTACATGCACGTACCACCGATCACATTCCAATTTAAATACAAACTGTCATAATTTACGCTTTTTGCTTTTGTAGTATTATTCACTATTTAACCGCAAATCGTTGCGAAGAAGTCAATATAATTTCGGCAATAATCAATCGTGCTCTTGTTGTTGTTGTATAACTGATACAATTATCTGAACAACTCTTCAAAGTGACGAAAACGTAAAATTTACGAACTCATAATTCGATTCTAATATATTTTGTTGTTGTTAAATTCCGCAAAATCTACTTTTAAACTACCAAATGTGACTAAGTAGTTACAATTTCGTAGACAATCGAAACACACTCTACCAATTGCTTGGAGGGGTAACATTCAAATATGATTGGGAATAATGCAGAGCAATGAAGGAATATTGTAATGAAGTAAGAAGGTATGCACTTAAACAACAGGTACTCAAATTTCTATATTCATGCAGAAGGTTTGGCATAGTAACGAAACTTTTTAAATGCGCAACAATAAAAGAACATTTGGAGAGAGTCGAATACAATTTTCATAGGAAACAAACAAATGCCGATTTGAGGATAATAAAAAGAAAACTTTGCCGCTTGACAATACATGATTTTGAAGCTTCTATCAGAATGATAGAAATAGATACATAAACATGAATGTAAAGCAAAAACCAACAAGTAAACTTAATACACTAAAAAAAAATTATTTATGAAACTGGTATTAGTTTTTAACGAACAATGGCTTTAAAACAAAACCAAAGTCGATCTACCATGAGAATGCAAATGGTTGTTATCGTTGAGGAAGTAATTTGTTATACCAATTAATAGGCAAGGGTTTTCACAACTGGAATTCATAGAATATGTAGAACAGTGCATTCAGAAAATGATAGAGAATACCCATGGGAAAAAAAGGTTGAGATAAGAACTAGATTGGCAAATAGAATTACACTTTTAAAGAGAAACATACGGAGCACACCGAAAGAGATATTCATTTTAGCTATATTTAAAAAAATAAATTGACTCTTATTCGACCTTTAAAAATTTTGTATTAGTCCTTTTAATTAAGCTTGAGGCCTCATTTATTTTTTTTTATAAAAAAAATTTTATTTATTAAATCGTATATTTCGGCACTCCGCTGGGGATTTTTTCTTGAATATTAGACAAAATTAACAATTTTAAACAAATATAACAAGTTTAACAAATTTAACAAAATGTCATATTTTTAATTAAATACAAAAAGGTTTTACAATTCAAACCTAATCTAATTTTAATCCAAATTTTTAATATAACTAATCTAATTTATTTTAATTTAATTTTTAATTTCCGTTTCTTTTTTATAAATTAAATGTCTACAATTTTGTGCTACATTTTCAGTATCTGACATAAAATTAATTCTGGATTTATAATTTTCAACATTTCTAACATAAATCTACGTTTATAATTATTTTCCGTATTTAAATTTGTTATATTTTCAAAATCAGGATAACAGTTTAAATTTGCACAGTGAGTTGATGAGCTGTTTTTTGTGATTAAATATTTCTATATTTTTGATCTGAATTATGTCCCGCTATCGTAGTTTTAGTTTATTTTTTTTATACTGCATTATCCATTAACATTTCTCTTATAAAATATTTTATAAACTACATTTGGCATTTCCAACTTATTTATTTTATCCTTCATGTTAGTGAATGTGAAGGAAAAAATAACAAAATAATAAAATTTATCCCTATTAGTCAAAAAATATCTAAATATCTAAATATATTGTGTTATAACAATTTAATATATTTTAGTATCATAAACATTTGCAGCCGTATTCATAACGAAAATTTAGCATGAAGTTAGCACATAGTTTATTCATAATACACTTACCAAACTCTGGCTAACGATTTGCTAAACTCTTATCAACAAGCTGCCAAACGTTTGCCAACTTGTGATAAACAGCCGTTTTATGTTGAATAATTTTGCTTGTTTTTATTTAATACACTTGTTTTTTTAGTTTAGAGTCCTTTTTTTAAATATATTTTAATTTAAAAACATTTCAAATTTTTATATAAAGAGGGAAAATAAAAAAAAAATGAAATTAAATGGCAAAACCAGCGATAATTAATGCAAAACGTGTTGCATTTTGGAGTATTATAATGTGACATCATTAATATTCAGAGTTGATTTAATAAAAGTTAGCAGACGGATAAAATTTGTTATTAATAAACTCTGTGCTAACAAGCTGCTAAGCTTAATCGGCATTCTAGTTAGCAGCTCGTTGTACGTAGTGTACAAACTGTGGCTAACTTTTTGTTATGAATACGGCTGCTAATTTTTCCAATCTTTCTGAAAATCTTGGTACATATGTTAGTGATTTATAAATTTTTGGTTCTGTGTTACTGTTGGAGTTATTGGTTATTATATTGTAATAATGAATTAGATATAATTTCCTTGGAAAAACTATTTTACATTAATGCTCTAAAAATGTTTTCCTTATTAATTCTAGGGAAACATGTATCACTTACTGTTACTGGCCTTTCTATTAAATTTTTTTGACGTGTTATTAATAACCCTTTTTGGGTGATTCGAAATATAGTTAATAATTCTACCAACCGATGATGGTTTTTGCTGCCAATCAATTAATAAACTTTTTTTTTTCTTATTATCAAAATATCTGCATGAAAAGAATTAAATGTATTTAAAATATTTGCAATTTCTGATTCCTTAATTACACAAAACAAATCATCCACATATTATGTCATAATTTTAGGTATAATAGTCAACTGGTTAATACTTTTATCTATTAATTTCTCAGATGCAGGTGAACCCATAGGAAGTCCCTTTAATAAAACATATATACTATTAACCAATTGAAAATGTCTATTATCAATTTTGTAAAATTTTAGAATACGTAAAAATAAATCCTTATCTATATTCACAGAAAAAAAGTTTTTTATCAATTAAAAAAATTGCTTAAAAAGTATTTAAATTTAATAAATGTGATAATTGAATCAATTATTTTTTTAGTTGAAAGAAAATTAAAAATATAATATTGATTTAAATAACATTTTAGTTGTTTTGAAATAAATTTTTAATTAAAATATTAATTAAATATCCAAAAATAATAATTGATATTTTTCGTTTACAATAAAATAATTTAAAATTGTAGAATTGTTGTTGGGAATTGTCAATATTTCTTTAAATAAATTAACACATTGTTTGAAACGGTAAAGTTTTGTGATCATTTTTTTAATTGAAATTAAAAACATCATTTATTGAAAAAAAAAAATTCAAAATTTCAAAATTTTTAGTAATCAATATAATCATTTTGGTAATAGGTATAAAATCAAACACTTGTTTGCTTGATATTATGAATTTGGTATAAATTTTGGGGATTAGAGAAAATTTTTTCTGTGTTAGTGTGCTCTTCTACCTATATCTATAGGTATACTTGGAAATTATGAAACTACGTCTAAAGAAATTAGTTTCTCATCATCATTTAACTTAATATTCCTAATTTTATATTTAAATTGAAGAGAATCTCTTGCATTATATTTTGAATTTTCCGTTATTTTTTTTAGGAACTGTTGTAATATATTTACAAAGTTCATATGATAGAGATTTTATACATGAACATATTGGTCTCAATGGTAAATTGATTTTATGAATTTTCGGAACACCATATTATTTACGTGCATTCGCTATAGTTTTAAGTTTATTATTTTTCGTTACTGTTCTATACTCCTCCAAAAAAGTTCCTGCGCAAAATCATTATCTATTCTTTGCCATTTATTAGTAGGATCCTTAACCCAGTTTCTGATAAACTGAGATCTCCTTCATAATATTTTTTATTCTTAAATTATAATCTGTTCTGTTCATTGCTTCTGTCGTATTTCCTTTATCTGCATATAAAATAAGAATATTCCTATTGAGTCTTAAAAACTTTTCTGTTTCCTTTACTTTATCGAGAACAAATTTATCCCTATTAGTCAATCTCATTTTATTTGTGTAGCTATCAATATTTGTTGTTAGTTTTGTCCTAGCTATTTCTTGTTCTTCCTTATTATTCAGTATTTGAGCTAAATCTTTCCCTTCAGTTATGACTTTTAAAATTGGAAAATGTTTTCTTTCTGTTGGTAAAATGTGTTTGTGTCCTAATGAAAGAACCCATTGTGCATCTATTTGTATATCTTTCTTAGATTTATTTACAAACCATTTATAATTTAACTTTATACCTAATTCTTTATTCTGTAATTTCACCAGATTTTCAAACCTTCTCTTGTGTCTATTGTTGACCTTTCCAATAAAATTTCTTGCCACTTTATCTTCAAATTCCAAAAATTTTGCAGAGAGCAGAGATGCAGAGAGTTGCCAAGTATCTATATATAAAGGGTGGTTAAATTTTAAGGGCCGATGTTGATTTTGAATAAAACACAAATTATTTAGCAAATTATTGTCATTTCTTTTTTTTATGATAATATTGGTATGGTTCAATTATGTATGGACCAAAATGTCGGGTAAATGACTTCTATCTGATGGTTCAAATTTTCGATGACGCTGAGGCATAACTGAGGTTCTATGCCGTTAATGTGCCGAATTATCTCATCCCTTAGCTCTTAAATTGTTGCTGGCTTATCGACGTACACCTTTTATTTCAAATAACCCCAAAGAAGGAAGCCCAACGATGTCAAATCACATGATACTGGCGGCTAATTGACATCGCCACCACGTGGGATAACACGGCCATTGAATTTATCGCGCAAAAGAGCCATTGTTCTGTTAGGTGTGTGGCAAGTGGCACCGTCCTGCTAAAACCACAAATCATTCACATCCATATCTTCCAATTCAGGCGATAAAAAATCCGTTATCATCTCACGATAGCGAACACCATTCACAGTAACTGCCTGAGCGGCCTCATTTTGGAAAAAATACGGGCGATGATGCCTCTAGCCCATAAACCGTAACAGACGGTCACTAGTTGTGGGTGCATTGATTTTTCGACAATCACTCTTGGATTATCATTCGCCCAAATGCGGCAATTCTGCTTATTGACGAATCCACTTTGCCTCATCATTGAAAATGATTTTTACGATATGCATTTTGATTTGAACGCCCATTTTCATAATAAGCCTGAAAAACTTTAACGCGTTGCTCGATTGTGTATCTTTCCATGGTTCAAGTTGTGTTAGTCTGAATTTGAGAAATGTCAAATGAAATGCAGAAAAAAACTTGACGCTTAGGTGTAGTTCACATTCAAAATCGGCCCTTAAAATTTAACCACCCGTTTCTTCGCAACAACATAGGCTTACTTGTTCGACTGCAACGGCACCTAGAATTTAAGGGTTGCCTAAAATATATAAATATAGGATAACTTTGAGAACCTGAGTATCATCGTTTTAAGTCCCATGCTCTAAGTTAAGCCAACACATAGGAATCATACTCAAGAATATCATTTCGGAAAAGGCTGTGGGAAAAATCGCCCAAAGAAAAATGGCCCAAAAAAAGAAATGAAAAATCGCCCAAATGAAGAATCGCCCAACAGAACATGAAAAATGACCCAAAAAGTTATATATGAAATTTTGCCCAAAAGAAACGAAAAAGGGCCCAAAAAAAAAATGAAAAATGACCCAAAAAGCAAAAAACGAATTTTTTCCCGGTGGCATGTTATAACGTCCAGTGTCATAGTGTCCATGGACGTTATGACACTCCAAAAAGTGTCATAGTGTCCATGGACACTGCGCTAACTAAAGCTTCTCTGCACAGCCGGCCTTTGGCCGGGCGCAAGGATTTTCTCCTCTATGGTATAACAAACACCGGCTTCGCTAAGTAAAGCTTCTAAAATCTGCCTTGTTTCCAAACGAAAGCCGACTATGCAGAGAAGCTTTAGTTAGCGAAGCCGGTGTTTGTTATACCATAGAGGAGAAAATCCTTGCGCCCGGCCGAAGGCCGGCTGTGCAGAGAAGCTTTAGTTAGCGAAGCCGGTATTTGTTATACCATAGAGGAGAAAATCCTTGCGCCCGGCCGAAGGCCCGCTGTGCAGAGAAGCTTTAGTAAGCGAAGCCGGTGTTTGTTATACCATAGAGGAGAAAATCAAAAAAATGGGTCATTTTTCATACAATATTTTTGAAAAATGACCCATTTTTTTTAAAAAACGAAAAATCACCCAACAATAACGAAAAATAGCCCAAAAATTTTAGGTCACTTTTCATATGAATTTAGGCCCAATTTTACATGGAATTTTTTTGGGCGATTTTTCATTTCTTTTTTTGGGCCATTTTTCTTTGGGCGATTTTTCCCACAGCCTTCGGAAAAATACAACGTTAGAAAATCTCTAGATTTAAAAAAACAGCCAAAGAACATCACCCTTGATGAAAATGACACACTCGTTTCGTTTGATGTCGTCTCCCGTTTCACCAAAATGTTCCTGTTTACCTAGCGATAAATACTATTATGGACCAATGGAACACTATAAAAACGAAAACCAGATTCCTAAGATCCAAATTCTTCGAAATACTGAAATTCTGTTTACATAAAACAACAAGATATACAAACAGATTTTTGGTATGCCATTGGAAACCCCCTTTCCCATACTTTTGCCGATGTTGTACTGGATAATTTGACAGACGCAGCCTTGACAGAATTGCACACCAAAAATATTAACATTAAATACGTGGCAAAATACATACATAGATGACATACTGGCTATAATATACATTAATGACAAGGAATAATTAAAGCACTTAACGGGTATCACCTGAAAACTAAATTCACCTTTGATGTAGAGACGAATAGAGAAATAGCATACCTCGACACAAAATTACATAGAGGGGACAAAAAAATAACTTATGATTGGTACACTCATAACATTATTACAGTAACTGATTGTGGGCTATCAAATTCGTTTTTAATACTGTAAAAATTTAATAGAAATATTTAACGAACAACTTTTTTTCTCAACATTTATGTTTGTTATTTACAAAAATAACAACCAGAAAATAAGGTTTTTTCATTCTGTACTCAATTGTCCTTTTTCCTAATTATGCTCCCATAAGCCAGCTGCAATTTTCTCATAAAACCTTTTTATTGATTCCCAAATCAAAACTAAACACTTCAAAATATTCTCTTTTACCTCCTCCATTAAATTACTTACCACAATCATTTAAAAAAAAAATAAAAAAATGGGAACAATAAAACAGAAAACAATATTGATTTAGTTAAATGCTTATGAATGGTGAATAAATTTGCATATTTTCTCTACAAATTTTTTAATTAAAAATACCCCCTGCGGATGCTTCTAATTTTAATTTCTATTTTTCATTTGTTGTTTTCACTTTAATTGTGTTGTGACATTTTCTTTACGGCAATAAATTTCATCGCTTGCATTTGGTAGAAATAATAAATTTTGGTTTTTTGCCATTAAAAGTGTTAGTGTTATTTAGTTTATTGAAGACTTTTTCTAAATATTTTCCGAAGCAAAAAGAGAAATGTTAATTAGAATTTTTATGAGTTTTTCTATGGAATTTTGCAAATTTAAAGGGGTTTACAACTTGTATATCGGAAAGTTTCTTTGGAGGTATATGTTTAGTTTTTAAGGAGATGTTAAAAAGGGGGACTATAAATGAATATTAGGCGATTTTTAATATGGAAGGACCAACATTCGGATTCCTTGAAATCGGCGTAAAATTACTTTTAAGCACACGCAGAGAAAAAATATGTTTAAAAATGGTCACCTTCAACAAAACTATTTTTAAAGAAAAATGTTAAACATATTATGTTTAATTTAACCATATTACTGTCACCGACAACCATATTATTGTTAAATTGGTCCTCCGTCAAGAAGCCATATTATGGTTGTCTTTAAACATGTTTTGGTTAAATATGACAATAATTTGTTTATAAATTCACAATAGTATTTTCCTCTTTTTCAAGAGCAACATGGTATGGTTGAAAAACAACCATGCTATTCTAAGTCTTAAGCATAGTTTAGTTATTATAAACCAAAACATGTTTGGAGGCAACAATAATATGGTTGTGGCTTCATGATGGAGGACAAATTTAACCATAATATGTTTATCGGTGATAAAAGTATGATTAAATTAAACATAATATGTTTAAAATTTTTCTTTTAAAATAGTTTTGTTGGAGGCTACCATATATAAACATGTTTTTCTCTGGGTGCATTCACAAAAACAGAACTTTGGAAATTTTTTTGTAATTTTTGGTGCTAAACGGCGTGATTTTGAACTTTAGATTTTCAGTAACTTCTTAAGCCTTCTTAAATATGTCCATGCATTCTGTTATAATGGGTGATTCAAGGAGAAATACTTTTTTCAATAGCCTTTTTTGACAGATCACGTGTGAGTCGTGTCATGGTGTCATGTTATTTTTGTTTAGTATTGTTTGGTATTTCATAGTGGAAAGACATATGCCTGAACAGCGTTTACAAATCGTTCAACTTTATAACTAAAATTCACGTTCTGTGAGGAATGTGTTTCGTGCACTTCGCTCAACTTATGGTCAACACAATCGGCCTACCGAGCGTACTATTCGCAGCACCATCACACATTTTGAGACCCAGCATTAATTATTAGATAATATTCGACCGAATAGACCAAGTCCAGCAGGCTGTGAAGAAAATACAGCGCCCGTAGCTGAGAGTGTACACGAAGACCGTGGAGAGTCGATTCGACGCCGTTCGCAGCAACTTGGACTGACGTATGGAACGACTTGGCGCATTTTACGTTGAGATCTTAAATAGAAAGCGTACAAAATACAGCTTGTGCAACAACTAAAGTCGCTCAACCTTCCCAAGGGACATCGTTTCGCTCTATGGGCTCTTGAAAAGTTCCAAGAAGAGCCGACGTTTTCGAGGCGAATTTTGTTCAGCGATGAGGCCCATTTCTGGCTCAATGGGTATGCAAACAAACAAAATTGCAGCATTTGGGACGAAGAGCAACCTGAAGAGATTCAAGAACTGCCACTTCATCCAGAAAAACAACGTTTGGGTGTGGTTTGTGGGCCGGTGGAATCTTCGGTCCATATTTTTTTAAAAATGATGCAGGTGCGAACGTAACTGTCAATGGCGACCGTTATCGTGCCATGATAACTAACTATTTGATGCCTGAAATTGAAGCTCGTGATCTCGGCGACATTTGGTTTCAGCAAGACGGCGCCACTTGCCACACATCGCATCAATCAATGGATTTATTGAGAGAACACTTCGGTGAGCACATAATTTCACGTTTTGGGCGGGTCGATTGGCCACCAAGATCGTGTGATATCACATCGTTAGACTTTTTCCTGTGGGGCTATGTAAAAACTAAAGTTTATGCGGACAAACCCGCTTCGTTTCAGGCCTTGGAGGAAAACATCACGCGTGTCATTCGCCAGTTACCAGTCGAAATGCTCGAACGAGTCATCGAAAATTGGACTCAACGGATGGACCATCTGCTACGTAGCAACGGCCAACATTTGATAGACATAATCTTTAAAAAATAAATGCCAAAGAATGTTCTTTCAAATTATAATAAACATTCCCCATTAAATTTGAATTTTCTGTGTTTTTTTCTTTATAAAAGTAGGGAACCTCGAAATGGATCATGCTATACTCTTGGAACTTAATCTCTACTATTTGACCATAACTAATATATAATATAAAAATATCTCTTTCTCTTTTTTAAATGATGCTAATATGCATTTTACACTGACGACATTTGGGTGAAGCGTATGGAAGATGTGAAACATGCGTTTACATTGTTCACATCTAACATCTACCATCTATTCAAACTGTAAATGATACAATGTACAAAACACATACACACACCAAAGTAATACAGAAATAAAATTTAACAAACAAAATTGTATTTTACTTAAAAGTAATTTGTACATAAATAAAACGTATCAAACAAAAAAGTAATAAATACATAAAATTTAACAATTAAATCATTAGCCCGTTTCTGTATTTCTCGCATTGTAAAATTTCCCGCATTAAACAAATGAATTATGACAAAAACAGTGCAATATGAAACAAAAAATAGTTTTTCTCACATAAGTGTATCTGTATCTTTACTTTGGGAGAATTATCTGTCATTTAAATAATTTTCCAGCAATTATTGGAAGAATGTGAGAAAAAGTGTTTCTGTAACAATATTTTGCGAAAAGTTTCTTACAAGAACTGTCAAAATAAGACACATTTGAAATTGATGCGAGAAAAAAAATTTTAAGAAATGGAGGCCAAATTATGTATGTAAGTACACAAGAATGCGTATTATTTTTTTTTTATTTGAAGAGAAAGAATTTAAATGATGAAAATAAATAAAACACAATTTTTATATATTGTTATCTTAATTTTTTAAGCCTTTTATTGTTTTCGTTTTATGCGGGGCTGCCAGATGAAATTGTGAAAAAATCGTTAATTTCCTAAGAAAAAAATGTATCTATTTTGTTTTAAAATGACAAATATTGTTAGATTTTTTAAAACATAATCAAAAAAAAAAAACATAGTTAAGCCTCGTACACAATACCAGCAACATTTTCACTGGTGTTAATAATAGAGCAACAATTTTTTTCGTAACCACACACATTTTCAGTTAAGAAACCGTTTGCAAATTTTTCCCAGAATTAAATTATTATTTTTTACAACATTTTGTTAAAATTTTCATTAAAAACGAAATACAATTTTTATAAACGTCATCATTTCGTACAAACTGTTGCTGAAGTAAGAGTAAACTCAACTTTTTAAAAAAAACTTTAGTTACATTTTTGTTCGAAAAATGAAAGGAAAATACATGAAATACTTTGGGAAGAAATAAGATAGAAGCAAAAACGAAATTGGTGCTGGCATTGTGTACGGGGCCAAAGTTCATGGGTAAAATACATATTTTATAGAGATATACTTAAGCTTGAGGGCTATTTAATTAAAATTTAAAATTTCAGATTGTTATTTTTCCCTGAAGAAATCACACACAGGCGTGACAAAATATCATATTGAACTAAAACAAAGACTTTGGCCAAAAAATGCCAAAAATTTCCTATAACGCATTGACTGAAAAATGGGGTATTATTTTAATGTTTTGATCACATAAGCATATGTATTAAATAATTTAAGGAAATAAAAATTAAACAGTTTTCCTTCGAAATTTTAATTTTACCGATAAATTTTTTAAGCTGCCTTCTATTTAAAGATATCGTTTTTCTGTGGCGCCTAATATTCAAACATATTAAACTATTTAAAATTATTTGATTTCGAAGACTTTATAATATCGTCACTAGAAAAAATCATCAAATCGGAACTTTGCCAATTTTAGAACAAAAAATCGTAAAATGACGATAAATCGTCAAATCAGGCAGCCCTTGCATATGACACTTAATTACTGGAAGTATTCCAGTTAAAACAGAATCTATAATGTCTGCCCTTGCATTCAAATACCGAAACACTTTTATCTCACAAATCGAGAAACGATGGAATTTTTTGTTTCACACTTAATGTGAGAAATTTTGCTATGCGAGAAATACAGAAACGAGCTACAGAGTTCTGATTTTTTATGCATGAGCAATGATATTTAGCTACCCAGTTTTCCACGTCTTTAAGACATTCTTGAAGACGGATGTACGATAATGTTAATTCCTGCACGACATGTGACGGACAGCCAGAACAACTCGTCAACGGCATTTTCGAACAAGTGTCTAATATAATAATAAATATAATGGCTAATATAATAACAAATAAATTCTTAAAAAAAAATTTTATTACATATTTGCCTGCTCAAAAATTTTAAACGAAAAACACTAAATTTTAAACAATTTTTCCATATAAAATTCTAAAACAGTTAACGTTCGAAATTGTTGAACAGGCTGTAAGTTTCTCTTTAATATTGTTCAATCGCTTAGTTTAATTATAAAAATCGCATAGAAAAATATCTAGCAAATAACAATCAACCCCTTTAAAATTATAAGCTCATTTAAAATTTTTTTAAAAATCACTACTTAAGTACTATTAATTTTTTCTCTTTTTTTGCACTTTCTCCCCCTTTAATTTTTCTATCACCAACAAAAAATAATTACAGCTCACCATTTGCCACTGTAAAGTGAATCAAACGTATCGAAAATTCTCAACACGTACGTATGGCTTTCTGCCGATACTCGGTTTTCGTTTGCGCACAAAACAGGCAACATCAAAAATCAGCAGACATTGGTTGAGTGGCAAAGGTTTGGGCATTGGAAATGCAATGCGTGCTGGCGTTGGGGTTGGTGGTGCAACGACGTCATCCTCATCAACATCGGCATTGCATGCGACAATGGCAACATCTTCACACAGGAATAGTGTTGGACATTTGCCAACCGCAAAAGCGTCATCGGGTACACAGCAGCACACACATGTTGGTCAATTAAACGAGAGACCCTTTCAACGTCATTTGGCCATGAACTTGGAGAATGACATGTATTATACAGTAGATTTTAGTGAAAATTCTCAACATTCACCGCTGATACAGTGAAATTTAACGTCAGCAAAAATTACAGCAGCAGCAGTAGCAACAACAACAACACCCTTGACCATGTTAAATATGGCGTCTAGAGTTAATGGAAGCGGTGATGGAAAGAGTGCTGCTACTGCAGTTGGACTTGCGAGTGGCAGTAGTTGTAGAAAAAATCTTGTTAATGCTTTGGTTAAATCGAATAATGGTAGTAGATCCTTTGGTATGAATAGTAATAATTGGTTAGTTAAATTTACAAAACGCTCTTATTAAATGAATTAAAATAATAATTTTAAAATGTTTTTTTTTTCTCTTTTTGTTTACTTTGTTAAAAGTTTATTTTTTGTAATTTTTCACAAAAATGTTGCTACTTTGTATTTCTTGCTATTTAAATTGTTTAAAATAAAAACTAAAATAATGGAATATTTAAATTTTTCAACTTAAAGCTACTGATGAGGGGAATTAATAGAAAATATTTAGAAAATTTCTAAATAGATTAACATGAGTGGATCTTAACCACTGGGGAGGCAAATTATGCGCTTACCAAAGGCCCCCGTGCGTGAAGGTAACCAACACTCATAGGAAGCAATTTTGAGTGTAAAGTCCGATGAAAATTATACAATTGCTATCTTAACTCCGCTGCTTTTGAAAAAATGTTAATAGCATATGTTGTAAGCAACGGAATCTTTCCATAGTTTTCAGTAGTTTAAAAGAAAATAAACTACAAATAATGTGAAATATAAATTTAAATTAATACTTATTAATTAATTCATTTATTAATGATGTGCTAATAATCCCAATTTATGATAAAAATTTAAATACGTTTAAAAAAGTTTTTGTGTTTGTCTGTATTTTACGATACAAGAGGGCGCTAAAATCAAAAATAACCTTGGTTTTTTATTGTTTCAAGAAAATAATTGTATAAAATTCATTTTTTGGTTTAGGAGATCAAAATTCTGTGCGGCTAACTATATATTAAACTAACTGTTAAAAAAAACTTGGGTGAATTATGTTCTTATACAAATTTTTTATTGGTTTGAAAAATGCTTTTTATTTACTTAAGCTCTAAAAAATTATTAACTTTCATGGATTATTAAAAAAAAAAGAAAAATATTTCCGTAAATATGAACTGTTTTCTTACCACAACCAAAACTTGAAATAAATTTATTAAAAAAATATTGTAATTTTCGTGATTTTTGCTCATATTTCCATTGCTTGATTTAGTTTAAAAGAAAATGAACTAGGAATATAATTAGAAATAAATCCAAATAGAATTGAATTTGTTCATATATACTATGGTGTAGGGTATCATATGGTTGAGCTTGACCGATTATACTTGCATACTTGTTATACAGGCCGGCTGGCAGGCTGTCCATGTAACCTTGGAGAAAACTTGATAAAATTTGGCATATTGATTCTGATTAGCACAAGGACCAAGCCTATTGAAAATGAGGCGAATCGGTCCAACATTTTACATAGCCCCCCTACAAGCTTCTTTTCGTTGTGCCTTATTATATAGGTATCAAGATTATACGTTTAAAATTAATGGTTATATATTATATGATACCAAGGACCCTCGAGATAGAGCTTGTGGAGGTTCTGCTATTTTGATAAAAACCCGAATCAAACACTACTTAATGTGTGATCATCGTGAAGATTATCTGCAAGCAACGAATATTTGTGTTGAAGAGCTAAATCGAAACTTTGTACTTTCATCTTTATACTCTCCACCTAGATTTTCAATATCAGAAAGCCAATATTATAAATATTTAAAATCATTAGGACCCTGTTTCCTAGCCGCTGGCGATTACAACGCTAAACATACCTTCTGGGGTTCACGGCTCATTACACCAAAGGGTCGTGTTTTGTATAATACAATGTCTAAAATGGATTTAAATGTGGTCGCGAGTGGACAACCAACTTATTGGCCTACTGATCAGCAAAAAATTCCAGATGTCATCGATTTTGGCGTGGTTAAAAACATCCCCGCAGAAACGATTCACGTTGAAGCTTCTTTAGAATTATCTTCTGATCACACACCTACAATTCTTACCATATCAAACCCTTATAGAATTGTATCTCCGTCTGGTTACTTAGTGACGTCAGCCACACAAATAAATTGGTTAAAATATAAAAAATATCTCAGTACCCACTGCACTGAAAATATTCCGCTTAGAACACCGGAGAATGTGAATCTTTCTATTGTAAATTTTGACAATTATCTCAAACTAGCTGTTCAACATTCTAGCATAGCCCGCAAAAATATCAAAAATAGTAAAATATATTCTACTGATGTCGAGCGTCTCTTGACTGAAAAAAGGAGAGTTCGAAGAGAGTGGCAATTGCACAGATCCCCTCAACTTAAAAATTTACTAAAAGAGTGCACAAAAAGGCTAAGAAACTTACTGCAGTCTCAAAAAACGGCTTCTCTGGAAAAATATCTTAAGGAACTTGATGCAACTCCTCAGTCTGATTACTCATTAAGGCGTGCAGCTAGAAATCTTAAAAGACCAGTTATCACTAAACCACCATTAAGAAACTTAAATGGACGTTGGGCACGAAATGACATAGAAAAAGGAAATATTTTCGTTAATCATTTGAAAACCGTATTTACCCCTCATACATCTTTCGATACTGCGGTCGAGTTACCACCTGTTGCTGTTAGATCAGCTGTTCCACTAAGGTTTGAAGTAAGAGAAATCGAGAAGGCTATTCATGATTTAAACCCCAAGAAAGCCCCTGGTTTTGATAAGATCAGTAACAAAATGCTTTTGGAGCTACCCAGCATAGCAAAGAAAATTATTCTACTAATTTTTAATGCTATTTTACGCCTTGAATACTACCCACAAGAGTGGAAAGTATCCTTAGTTACCATGATACCTAAACCAGGAAAGGATACCACAAAAGTTTAGTCATATAGACCTATAAGCTTATTGTCTAATATATCAAAGCTATTTGAGAAACTTCTAGTGTCTAAATTAACGCCGATTTTAAATGGTAACAGATGTATTCCCAATCATCAATTCGGTTTTAGAAGAAAACACAGCACAATTGAACAAACTCATCGAATAGTAAATGTCATAAGAAAAGCCTTTGAAGAAAAAAAATATTGCTCAGCACTCTTCATCGATGTGTCTCAAGCTTTTGATAAAGTCTGGCATGAAGGTTTACTACTGAAATTGCAGCAAAACTTACCAGCAAATATACACAAGCTGTTAGAAAGCTACTTAGTCGGTCGTCAATTTATTATTAAAGAAGGCGAAGTTTTAAGTTCTCCACAGCCAATTAACGCTGGAGTCCCACAAGGCAGCATCCTGGGCCCTCTATTATACTTAATTTATACTTCGGACTTGCCAACAAACATCTACACCCATACCTCAACATTTGCGGACGACACAGCTTTTCTAAGCGTACACGCAAACTGTCAAGAAGCATCTCGTTATCTACAGGATCATATATTTGAACTAGAAAGGTGGTTAAAAAAATGGAGGATAAAGATCAATGAGCAAAAATGCGCACATATAACATTCACATTGCGTCGGGAAACATGCCCCCCTATTAAAATAAATAATCAAATAATACCCCAACACTCGCATGTAAAATACCTCGGTATACATCTAGATCGGCGTTTAACGTGGAAATGGCATATAGAAGCGAAATTAACTCAAATGAAACTAAAAGCAATCCAAATTAATTGGCTTATTGGAAGAAATTCTGTTCTTAGACTCGATTGCAAACTTCTACTCTACAACTCTATCTTAAAGCCAATTTGGTGCTACGGTATTCAGTTATGGGGCACTGCCTCGGCTTCTAACATCGAAAAAATTCAAAGGCGCCAAAATAAACTTCTTCGAATAATCACAGCCGCCCCCTGGTACGTCAAAAACTCAAATATCCACAAGGATCTCAATGTGCCATTAGTAAAAACTATGATAACGAAATATGCAGTAAAATATTTAAAAAGGCTGGAACTGCACCCAAATCCATTAGCTAGAAATATTTTAAATTATGGCGGCCACACTCGCTTAAGAAGAAGAGACACTGCAGCACTCACCCAATCAGATGAGCGATAAACACCTATATATGTAAACAGAAACCGTGATGACTAAATCTTTTGTGTTTAGCACTGGCAGGACATAAAGCAAATATTAGGATAAGATTTGATTAATTATTGTTAGTTCATATTTAATATATGAAGATTCAATAAATAAATAATGAAAAAAAAAAAAAAAAAAAAAAGATTAAATTTGTTCCAAACCAATTTAATTGCAATCAAAATCATCTTCCCAAATTTAATTGGAATCGGTCCATATTTAACAATAGCTCCCATACAAGAAATACTCCCGACAATAGCATTTAATGTCATAACTTCCTTATAAATGTTAGTATTTACATAAAAATTGGCGACAATGACTTTTACTATAGCTACAATATCATGAAAAACGGTTGTACTGGTAGGTCCAAAATAAACCATAATTGCCATAATTGCTTCAGCAAATACCACATACGAGAAACTCAACACTCCATATCTCGAAACCCGTATGAGGTACCGAAAAACTAATTACGCCAAATGAAAGATCAGGTCGGAGAACCTAAGGAATCGATCTTAACTCAAAACCGCAAAAAATACACATACGACATTTAAATTATCAACCGACGAAATATCAATGTACATACCAAATTTCATTACGATCAGATATTTGTAGGTGTTATAGCGATTTTAAGAAAAAGGTTATATGATAGGACTTTGAGTCCTTGTTCCGATTTAAATGAAAATTTACACACACGTTGGTAGTTGTGTGTATATCAACATGACTATTTTTTGTAATTTTGTGGGCATTATTGAAGCTAAAAATACATTTTTAAATTTCAGGACATATGCATATTTTTCTTAACTGAGCTATTTTATGATAGTGTACCACATTTCAAAATCATTTAACAGCTCCATCTATTTTTTCGTTATATGGGGACAAAGCACTGTGCGAGGTGGCAGTTGTTGCTATAGATAAGGATCCTTGACAACTGGCGGAGCTTTTGGAGTCCGCACTGGACGTCCTATTGAAAAATTACTCAATTTAATACCTCGAGAATAATTGGGGTCTCATAGAAACTCTCCGAAAATGCCAAATATCGTGGACTAATTAAATTAATCTGAACTGCAAGATGAAGACCATTTCTATAACTACTAAGGCGACAAATATATTGCTAAAAAAGGACCATTGGCCTTAACTGGGGAATCAACCCCAAGACTGTAAACTAGTTGTACGAATGTGTCATCAAACCCATTCTGTTTAACGGCGCAGCTGTTTGGTGGTCGGCTCTCAAGTGGAGGAACCACCAAGGGAGGTTTGAGCGTAAAATGAGAATGGTGAAAATAACGGTAACAGATGCAATAGAAATAGTGTTGTCAATCCGTGTGTAATTACACATATTGTGTGTAATTTCTACTTGCATGTGTAGCCCATTTGTATAAAATCTGTGTGTAATTTTCTTTTGACCTAAATTTTTTCATTAATTGTTTACAGCTAAGTTTTTCTTTTTAAACATTGATTTTTTTGTAATCGCTTCAGTCTCATTCACAGTCAAACTTGTTTTTCAAACCCTGACTTTTCTAATCTTATTTAACTTTCCAATGCAAATGTATAACTTTATGTAACATGAACTCTTCACAAGCAATAAACTTGAAAATATTTATGAACTCACCTGTAAAATTCCATTGCCAACACCACATGTCCATGTGTAGACCGCAAAAAAATTTATGTGCACATATGCGTATTGCGAAAAGATTGTTCAGACATATTTTGAGGAAATAGTTTTTAACATACACTACCCAATTTGACTATCATTTCTTTAACATTTGATCCTTATGTTTAATTAAAAAACAAATAAATACTTTTGTAGTTTATGTTAAGACTGTCGAGTGGGCAATACATTTTGGTTTTACGTGTGTAATTTTGATTTTAATATGTCATTTGGGATACAGTTATGTATAACTTCCGACCTCTTCATTGGCAACGCTGAATTGGAACCACCCCTTCTTAGGTACTGTTTATGATCTTGAACTGTTTACCACCAGACATTTTGTCAAAAAAGTTGGCTTCTAACGCAACGTCGAGACTAAGACCCACAAGAGCATGGAGGGATTATAACATCGAACATGCAAGGATCCTGTGTGGTATAAATTGGCAAACGAGCGTTGATCAAGTCACACCTGAGCCAATCGTTGATTCTGGCTTCACTGCAAGCATTTTGACTTGTACGGCTTATTATGATGACATACAAATTCTCGCGGGTGTATACAAATATTCACCGATGGGTCCAAAACACTGCATGGTGTCGGCTCTCGCATTTACTCCGAGTAGTTAAACTGGAGCATTCCTTAAGACTGCCGGACCACTGCAGTGTCATTCAGGCCAAGATAATGGCCATCTGGCAGGGATATTCACTTCATTACCGATAAGAAAGCGGCCAAGAGTGTGTTTATCACATCAAAAATTGTCCGAGAATGCTGGATGTTTCTGGAGGAGATAGCAGGACATTTATTGGTAAGCCTTAATACAGGGGCATACAATGAAACTGTATGGTGGACTCGTTGGCACATGCAGGAACTAACTTGAGTCGTAGCGGTTCGACCAATGGTATACGTATTTCAATCTCAAGTAGTAAGCAACTTATTGAACACAAATTTAATATCCTTATCAATTAGAGGTGGTTTGATGAAACTACATGTGGCGAAACCAGGAAAGTCTGGCCCCTCGTAGAGGGAAAGAGGATATGGCGCGCATTAAGGCTGTCCAGACCTCACCTTAGAAGCCTAATTGCGGTTATAACTGGCCACTGATCCATTGGAAAATACGTCCAGAGGCTGGGGCATTCTTACAATGACATATGTAGAAGTTGCGGTGTCAAGGAAAAGGAGAAGTAAACGGAACATCTCCTTTGATATCATCCGGCATTCAACGACCTAAGATACAAACTATTTGTTTAAAGAATCCTCAAGGATAAAACCAAGCTCTCTGACATTAATTTGAACAGCATCCATTCTTTCATTGAATCAACCGGATGGGTGCGTCAGAATATCAATAGCATAGGACATTTGGAAGACATTGCAACATAGTAACACGACGGGAACTAATTACTGGGCGCACATGAGCTGTACTTAATTGCGGCTACCTGACCTAGCCTATGTGAGATTATCCGTTTCTCTGGGTATAAGCCACAGTCATCATGTGATCTCCAAACGCACGCCGCCAAAAGGAAAGCACTCACATCGCTAGAGCATCATCGTACAAAGAAGCAAATTTCATAAGAGTACTCAAAACCAACGCACACCCATAATCAACTTTGGTTCCTCAATATCAGCTTTCAATTTCTCGTCTTCACTGTCCCCTAACAATTCTTCGGTTCAACACCTTCTAACAAAACTAACAGATCTTCACTACAAACAAAATTACCCCCTTAACTATTTTTACCATCTCCTCAACCGACCCTCCCACAAAACTTTTCTCAACCACGAAGACACCCCTCCCCAAGAGAATATAACGCTGGGGGCATCGGCCCACAGTCAGTAGGGTGCCGTGTCACCAGAGGCTACTGACTCCCATGATATCATATAGGATCACTGCTCAGCTTTCAGTCTTAATATATAACAAAGACTTCAGTAGGCATAACTATTTTGAATTTTTTTTTTAATTCCAGGAATTTCTGCACCTGATTTGTCCCGCAGGATATATAACAAAAAGGTGAATTATACTTATGGTGATCCCACACTCCCAGGGGGCACTTTTTTACAAAAGCACTTTGCTTCTGTTTCAAACACTCCCTTAGTATGAATTTTTGGGGACTTTAGAAAATAGTTTTTTTTTCTTTAACCAAATGACTCCGATTATGTATCTACTTTATCAGCAAATACTGTGGATATTTACATTCATAGCCAAACCGCTGCGGCATACCGTTATGTTCTTAAATATTGAGGGATATACTCGGGAACATTAGGGCGGAGAAGCTTGCTTAACTTGGTACTACATAACGGGTTCCACTGGACTTGGAAGGCGCACATTGGTCCCCTCCTACAAGCATAAACTTTAACGATTGACTACCGATATTGCTAACGATAGATACGCTACGAACACTGATTGTAGGATTACCAAGCTATTGTGGCATATGGATGACACGCATGTCATGGCTCTCTCTCTTTGTGACATTTTTTGTAACCGTTACCTTGAAACATTGTATTTTAAAAAGGTATGCATATCATGTGGGAGTAAAACGGGGAACCCCTCTTCTGTCAATCTTTGGCATTGATGAGAAAGAGACTGGCCGCAATTTGATCCGCCACTTTTGATAGATTTTCGATACTTTCAATTTCCTTAGAAGTTCCGTGGAACTCCATGGTATCGTAACGGATCATTGGATCTAAAGGTCAAAATAAACCACACACTAATCGCTTGATAAACACATATTTTGTTTCTGTTGCTGTTTGCAAATAAACAACACAATCATATTTCGTGCAAACATTAATTTTTTTCAATTTTGTTTTGTTTTAAATTAATGCAGATGACTATAGTGGTGCGATAATACGAAAGAAAGGAAAGGAAAATGTTTTAAACAAAAACTGTTTTGGGGCACACAATGCTGATTTAAAATTCTTCTACTTATTATGAATTCTTATGACATTTAGCACTAGACGTCACATAAAGTTTCTTTTATAACCAACATGTCTGTCAAATATTAAAAAATTTTAATATATCTACAAACATATTTCAAATGTTTGTCCAAACAGCCAATACAATTAACAACACAAAACGTAACATTTTTACATGTTTACCAAGCCATTTCTGTAGTTTATTTTGCCCTTAATTTTGTTAGATGAGTGCTTAAAGCCGCTTCTACATAACTTGTATTTTGGTACAATAGAATTACATTGGCAGGTTATATAAAGCGGCTAATTTTAAACAGGCTAAAGGTTGAATGTTAAAGATTTAGAGGAGCTATCTCCTACTTAAGAAATACATAATTTCAGTCCAGTTTTTATGATAATTTCACTCATTATTGTCTATTTTTGCTTAGCGTTTATCACTTTATTTTTACTTCATATAAAGTTAAAATATTGAATTGAGTTAAATATTGAAATTTAATATATAAACTTGTTTTACCTCTCCAGCTTTTTAACAAAGCCGAAGAGGGCTAATTCTGGCAGTCGTGATCGAATACTTTTTCGTTTCGAAAGCAATTTTATTTCTAACGCGTTCAGTCGATACTGAACGAATCGAAGTTATTTATTTAGTGTTGTGATAACTCAGATAAATGCGTTACTATATTGAACAAATAATTTCGGTTTTGGAAACAAAATTGCTTTCAAATCGAAAATGTATTCGATCACTACTGCCAGAATTATTCCCGTCGTATCGTTTTGTTGCAAAAAAACCAACAAAAATCATTTCAAATGTCCTTTCAACTTGAAGACTGTTTAAGATCAAGGCATTTCAACGCAATTCCCCTCCCCTTATCAGTACCTCCTTTAGAAAAGAAAACAGTCTACAAAAATATTACATTTAAGACAAAAATTATTACAAAGTAAAAAAGACAAAATCAAATATTCTTCTCAAATTTTTTCGCCTACAAACAAACAAATTATATCTTAAAGATTTATAAATAGTTTATACAAAATATTCAATAATATTAATAAGAAAAATCAAACTAATAAAAAAGAAAAAAAAAACAAATTAAATGATTAAACTTACAGTATAGCAGAATAATAAATTTAAAAATAAAATTATAAACAAAATTTTAAAAGAGAAAAACAAATAAGGAACTTTTTTTGTAAGAAGGATTTATAGAATTAAGTGAAAGGATTTTAAGATAAGTTTAAATAAATAACAATTAATATAATTATAAAATTATAAATAGAAAATTAAAACAAAAGCAAATATTAATAAAAAAAATTATAAATATAAAAAGAAAATTATGAATAAATTGAAATCAAATTTAAAACTAGTTTTACAAGTCTACAAAATAAAAAAATTAAAAAAGAAGGATAATAAATAAAAAGAAAATTGTTTAAAGTAAAAGCCAATACCGACCGACTAAAACAAGGACAAATGTTCACAAACATTCACACATGACTGACATTCACATACATCTCCACTGGACTTTAAGCAGGACAAAATAAATAAACTTAAAGAAAAGAGACAAGTATAAATAGCCTTATGTTCTAAGGATTTATAAACGCTTAAGAAGTAAATAATCAATAATAAAAACTGGATTATAACTTATTTGCAAAACTCGAAAAAAAATTTGTTTTTATTTATTAAGTCATTTGGCAAGTATTTTTAGTAAATTGTTATGACTTTTTCGGTTTTACGTTTATTTTTTTATATTTTGATTATTTATCCTTAATATATTGTCTTACATAACAAAGCACGTGTCGTCATTTCATATAATTTTTCGCATATTTTAATTGGTAAATGGTAACCAAAAAGAAAATTTCAAAAATTTATGTTCAAGGATTAGCATCCTTCCCATATATCCTGAAATGAAAAAATGTCATAGAATATAGAAAAAAGTTCGAACTTCATGAAACTTTGTATATTTATTAAATTTTATACACTTAAAGTTTCGGCGAAGTTTTATCAAAATCGGAGAAAAAATGTCCTTGTTCCAAAAATTAAAAAAAGGGCAAAATATTAATTAAATTCCATACACGAATCAAATATAAGAAGCTTAATGTCCATTTTAATTTTTTTTTCGATTCGGAGCAAGGACTTAAATAATATCCTCCACAGTGATGTCGAATGGCAAAAAATTTAATACGTTTTCGAACGTAAATTAAATCTGGTACATTTTCTTTTATATGTATATGATATTTTGGGACTTCTTTTTAGTTAATTTTTCAAATTTTTGTTTGGATCTATGGCGTTTGCTCCAAGAGCTGGTGGCTATTTTTGATTTTAACCGTCTTATTTTTTGTACACCATGATCTTTTACTTTACTCCCAATCGAATTTCTACATATTTTTTCCATTTTTGTGTAACATCTTCCTCGGAACAATTTTTTACTTCAATCTCACAATTAAAAAAATCACGCTGACACTTAAAAAATGCAATAAGTTTAAAAGTTGCAACTAGGCGCACCTAAAGTTATGTTTTTTTATTATACGTTCTTGTAGTAATTAAATTATAAAAAAAAGTTCTGCGGGATGTATCGAGACGTATTTTTAGGCTTCTGTCAAAAATTGTAATTTTGCAGAAAAATTATTTCCGTTTTGTTATTGTCTTTATTATTACGGTATTCCTATTGTCATTAATATTTCAAATTAAAAATAGCGTTGCCATATTTAAATCATAGTAGTCTAAATAATTTAGTAAAAAAAATTTTGTAAATCGATGTAATTTACTTTTTTAAACTTTTAAAGCACATGCCAATTTTACTTATTTAAAAAAAAAATTATTGAAATGGTTTACAAAGTGCAACTTTGACGCTATATAACTTCAAAATATTTTCGGGTTTCAAGCACTCCATTTTACTATTTTTTGGCCGCCTCACAACACTGTGGAACGTAAGTATATAAATAAATGATATTTTTGTTGACTGAAGTTGTTTTTTGGGAAGTTTTAAGTGTTGATTGTAAAACTTTGGTGCAACATAAATTTATCCAGGGTATTCGCCATCCTTGGCTATAGCCAAAATAACTATTTAATTTTAAGGCGCTACAAAATAAGGCATACAGAGATACAGTAAGGCAAGTGAAAGAATTCTGTACAAATTTTATAAAAAAAATGACATTTTAAGGCCCATGGTAATCCCTTACTACAAAGCAGGTTTATCTTGAATATTAAAGAATAACTGAAACAACAATAAAAATATGTGTTTTAAACCTTCGTCTTACACATGAGTCTGGCCAGACCTTTTTCCATTTGAAATGTTATTTTAATATATTTAACACTCAGGTAGAGACTTGAAATTTCAGGTACCCTTCTATTAAGTTAGCTATAAACATTAAAAAAATATATCCTGAAAAGGATATAGAAGGAAACTTATTCGAATATTTTACTGCACACATCACATTCGTTACACATATGGTCTGGCCAGACCCACATATATTTTGTATTGAAAATGCTTTATTTTTAAAATTGTTTCTGTTTTTAATTATTTTTTCTGCAATTATCTGTTATTATTTATTTAAATCTATTAAATAAACAAACGAGTCACTCCATCTAGTTTTCAATTTAAAAAACAAACCATTTAACACACTAACTAGTAACTCAAGTAACTCGCATTCAAATGCTGATTTTTTACATGCGGAGGCTAATGGTTTATTACATGCAAAAGCCGTTGAAAAAGGGTTTGAAATTCAACCGTTCATCCGATACTAAAAATAATTTGGTCATAAAACCGAATGAATCGTGTGATTTTCAGAATGATGAAGAAGAGCTACGTGCACAAAAAAGTCAACCAAACTCTGTCGATGATTATTTCTATGGTAAAGATGGAACAAAATCGAATAAGCAGTACGCAGATGTTGGTATATGCTGCGTCAAAATAATAAACCGTTTAAAGTTGGGCCAATGGTAGAATACTCTATTCCAATTGAGGCGTTCAAGAGATTTTGCATACCAAATATTGCATTTATAATCATCAATAAAACAAATTGGTATGGAAAAAATGAAACTGAAACCGCTGATGTTGATACAAAACCAAAAGTTAAGGAAGACTTGACCTCGAGTAAATTAGATGCATTAATCGCAATTTTGCTGGCAGGTGGTATTTCCCACAACAGTACTCTGAGATTTTGTTGCGTTCAGACAACTTACAGAGGAGCGATGTCTTCTCACCGCTTCATTCCACTGACACTTTGACGATAGAAGAACATACGAACGTCGACTTCCTGATTATAAAGCAGCACTAAATTGAAATAGGGAATTTTTGATTGAAAATCATTCAAAGCGAAAATGTTATCTTTCAGCTCTCAAAGTCGTACTGTAATAGAGGTCGCACAATTGTTTCAGTTATTTTTTCATATCAGAAGGCTTGGTAAGACGCTACTTAGCTTTATATTCCTATTATCATCTTTGTTTGGATTTCATGGAGATTTTTTTTTTCAATTTTCAGCAACATATGTGACAAAAAAAAATAATAAATGTGTAAATTTACTTTTAACTGCCCATTACTTAAAATACTGTGAAGGCAAGGCCATAAAACCTCAAGCAATCTCGTTTGAAAACGCAAATAAAAGCGACAAAACTATCCACTGAAATATAGACTCTGGCTTTCTTTTGTAGTATTATGGACATTATGGCACTGACTGCCCAGAAATATTCTAAAATTGATTTTAGATGTTTCAGTTGCTAAGGAAATCCAATATGCTAATACTTTTATTTTATTGAACCTATTTTTTTTACTACAAATAAAATAGTACTGCATGTTTTATACAGACTTAAACTTTTTAAGAAATAAAACAACCGTATTTTTTAGTTTTTCTTAGAAATATTTTGATAGCTCAAAATATGTTAATTTGTATATAATAAATACAAATAATATGCATATGTACGCATATTAATTCGTATTTTATTTTTAAATTATAAATATGTATAATATAATATTTTATTAAAAACAAAAAACGGTTTTTGTCGAATTAATTATAATGAAAACTATGTTGGGTCTGGCTAGACTTATATGTTACGATGTGACAATCCAAACATGCGTAAGACCGAGGGTTAAGCTCACCCTGACAGCTGTGGAAAATGTTTATTTAATTAACATTTTAGTTCTTTTAAAATAAATTTTTAATTAATATATTAATTAAATAACAAAAATTCTTCATTGATTTTTTTCGTTTAAAATAAAATAATTTAAACTTGTAGAATTGTTGTTGGAAATTGTCAAAACCTGAGCTATATTTGATTAAATCAATTAACACATTGTTTGTAACGGAAAGTTTTTTGATAATTTTTTTAATTAGCCCAGGAAAAACTTTTTTAATTTTGGTAATAGGTCGTAGTTATTTCATACGTTACCTTGTAAGTAGTTGTCATTACAATTATCATTATTCTGAAAACCTCAATAAGTACTTGCTAGTAATAACCTCAGTAAGTACTTTTCACTACTATTATTTTCAGTTATGAATATTTGCTTACTAATAATCAGCTAAATAACTGCTTATAAGTTGTCTTGTTTTCAATACTGAATATTTACTTACTGGTAACTAGCTCCATAACTACTTAATAGGTCTATTAACTAGAGCCAATTAAATAAAAACGTACTTACAATTCAAATTACTAGTAGTTAAATAATAACTAGATATTTTGTGACTTCAAGTAAGTGTATTGTAACTACTGAATTCTGTGGACAACTCGAACAAAAATAAGTAGTTATTCAGCCGAAAAATAAGTAGTGTTCATATGTATATTGGAGACATTGCTAACTTACCAGGTAAGTAAAGTTTTTGCTGGGAATTATTAAAAATATTATTTATTGAAAAAAAATATTCACAATTTTGAATTTTTATTAATAATCATTTTGGTAATAGGTACAAAATCAACAAATTGTTTGCTTGATTCTATGAATTTGGTATGAAGTTGGTGATAAGAGACAATTTTTAATTTTTCTGTGTAATTTTTCGTAGATGAAGCTTCGATTGAGATTGATAACAAGCATTGATGTTTTACACCCCCTGTGTGGGTGTAGATATTTCATATTATGCGTTGCATAAAGCGCTTTATACATAAATATATCTACTTCCTTAACCCTGCATGCTTAACGTTAGCCGTTTCGACTAACACTTTAACTTTTTCTTTGAGTTGACTAATGAAGAACAGTGAATAATTTATTTATAAATAAAATAAAAAACAAAAAAAATATAAATTTTTTTTTGTTTTTACATTCAATAAGGTTTTTTTATTTAGATTTTTTTAATTAGGGGCACTACCCGTTCCACAAAGTTCATATTTTGAGCATGTTAGTCTAATCGACTAATATTAGTCATAACGTATATAAAATAACCTTAAGCATGCAGGGTTAAAGTGGTAGCTCACGAAATAAATGTCATGCCTTTCGTGGGCCAGATGATGAGCGAAACTTGTACATATCTCCCTTACAAGCCTGCTACGTTTGTTTTATATCTGATAATTTCGGATTTCCTTTTCTAAAGTAAAGGGGCAATGTCTGCACTATAGGGGAAGTAAAGCAAAACTTCATAATGCTACATTTGCAACATATTCCGATCGTTTTTCGGCTGAAACTCGCTTAAAACGAACTAACTGTGCTCTGTACAGGTATCCCGTGATCATTTGGCCCGATTTCAGGAACTCTGAATATATCAGATTCTTTTGTTTCCTCCAAATAGAGAGAAAGCATTTACTTGGTGCCATGGAAATAAGGCTTTGGTGTTGATTTGGATACTTAGCAGGGCTGCACGTACCATTTCTTGCGCTTAGATTTATCGTAATGGATCCATTTTTCTATTGCCCATGATTCTAAAAATTACATTCTTAAATGGCGTTCCAGTGGCATTTGAAGTTTGCCAATTCGTCTGTCAACAGTTCTTATCTACAACTCCTGTGGTACTGAGTTTCTTTTGGGTAAATTATGCAAAAGTTTTGAAATTACTTAATTACATAATCAAGTTTAAAAACAATTTTTATGGAGTAATGTCTTAACTTAATCATCTTAAAACTTTTTCGCTTGACCTATGCGGTGTATATCTTCCGTGTCAATATCACTACTACTGAGCCTCACAAAATATCCGTTCCAAGTTTAAGATGAAATATATTTACAATACGCTTCAATGAGCAATCGATATGCGTCTGAGAGAGATTTTGTCGTAATATTTTTATACTTTAGCACTCGTGGTATGCCACATTTGCCATTCTGGCTAAAAGACCAAGAAATATTTATCCTAAGACTACAAAATATACATTTTCTAAATTCTGATGTAATTCTAAATTGATTTAGCAATGTCCTCTCAGCCATGTCTTTGGTATCGAAGTCCAGCATAATCGGCTTAGTAGGAAAAGAGTTATGAGCCGAATGCACACAAATAAGTTGTACGTCGTATGAACGTAGGACGTAACGCCGTAAATTTTTTAAAACACTCTTCACTTACCCGGCGTTTACACATGCAAGTGCAAGTTCGAAAAACTCAATACACTCACACATTTTTACTAACACCATTACATTTTTCGCACTTGCAGCCCAACTTGCAAGAGAATTTGCTTGCAAGTAAATTTTTGACACTTGCAGCAAGTAAAATGACAAATAAAGAAACAGTGTTACCGTGGATGCCTTTGGTATCAATTTACTAGTACTTAGTAATATAAAAATTATGTTTATTGTTGATTTTCGGGGTGTTTTTTATTAATAAAAAACAAAACAAACAACTACTACAAAGCAACACATCTTCATTTTATTTTAAAACATAAATTGCAAGCATTTAAAAAAAAATTTTGAATCAAAATATTTTCTCAGAAAATTTTATGATATCGGTAACTACGGCAATACTGGATACACATATTTTAAAAACAAAAATAATTTTTTCATCAAGATGGACCAAAAATAATATAAAGTAATTATTAAATTATTTATATTTAATATTATTAAATTAATTTCGTGATAACATTAACATGATAATGTTTTTTAAACCCAAAAATAAAGCTTTTTTCTTAAGATCTTTTCACTTCGAGAACATTTGAAAAATAAACTTACAACTGACTGTGTAAACACTCAAGTTACTTGCAAGGCTTTCGCCTATTTCTTCGACATTTTCGTTGATAATACATATACACTACTTGCAAGTAATTAATTGCATGTGTAAAGGCAGGGTTACCCACAATGCCGTCGTAAAAATTCCAAATTTATTGATATTATTGTTTATTTTTCTATCTTTTTATTTTGTTATCAAACATTCAATTTGAAAACACAAAAAAAATTTCATTTAATATTTTTAATTTTCTTTTTACTGTCGTAACCGGCGTATGATATAGAATTAGATCTATTTCAACGTACGACGTAGGTACGCTTTTTCGTTTGCGCCAGATATTGTGTGCCTTTGTATTAAATATTTTTCATTTTAATTTGACAACGTTTCTACGTCGTACTCTACTATGTTCATACTGTGTAATTGTGTTGCTACGGTAAATGTGGAAGAAATTTTCAATTTTGGAAATCAATTGTACCTAACATATGTAAACTTTAAAGAATTTCCGATAAATACAAAAACCACTACCCTTTTCCACCCTTATATTAATATATTAGTTTGTATAGTAGGTTGTGGTAGAATGTAAATCTGATTTCTAGAAAATTGATAGTAAGAATTTTTTTTTCTTTTGGAATTTTTATATGAAATATATAACAAAACATTGAGTATTTATTGTATTGTATAACAAAAAAGCCATCTTGTTGTCTTAAAATTAAAATAATTTTAAATTAAATGTTTAATTTTCTTAGAAATGTTTATTATTAGAAACATTTAATTGTCTATTAAAATATACATAACAAATATAATAAAAAAATAAATTTTAGTTTTATTCAAACGGGTTCTGATAACAATGTTGTGCAATAACCACAATATATAGTCAAAAACTGAGTACCTGCAGCCCAGAGTTGGTGTTTTAAATATTATTTTTGTTGTTAATAATTTTAAAAGTTATTTAAAACCTTAAATAACGTCATTTAGAACGCAGCTGTGTAGGCGGTTAAAACCCGTTGTTTACTGTTTCGCATATACATTTTTTGCACAGGTAATATCCCAATAAAAAATTTTCTTATTTTGCGAAGCACTAATGGTACATTCTAAAAAGTAAGCACACATTTATGCGCTACGCAATAAGACATACGAAGATGCAGTATGGTAAGTGAACGAATTCTTAATAAATTAAAATATATATATATAAATTTGAAGAGCTACGACATTCCCTTACCACGAAGCAGGTTTGTAAGGGAGCATATTAAGGATTAACGGTAACAAAAAATTCAGTGTGCAAAGCTGATCGTTACGTTCACTAATTTTTATATGCGCTGAATAAAGCGCTTTCTGTGTCAAAAATGTATTGCTTCAAGGTGGGAACTCGCCATATAAAATTCATGCCTTCCGTAAGCGATATGGTAAGCGAAACTTTTACGTTTCTCCCTTACAAACCTGCTTCGTTGGAAGCTCCATTTTTTATTGGGATTAGTGTTAGGTGTAATAATTGAAAAAAAACCTCTACGAATAATTATTAAGAACCCAAACAATTTATGACTGACAAAAAGCTTCTTACTCATGTGTATCTATGCAAGATGAGCAAAAACAGAACAAGGGGGTAATTTTAAAAAAAACACCAACAAAAAAAATTGCGCAAAAACGCGTAACGTCTAAAAGTCTAAAAGTACAGATTCCCAATTTTATCGTGATGTATAACATTTTTAGGATCGCAACTACTTTCACTTCCAAAAACCTTTTAATTATTTTTTTTAAAAAGTGCACAAAAAAATCATTTTTGTTTAATTTCGAAGGAATTTTTTTAGAATAAAAATTTTAATTAAAATTTTTTTAAAAATTACTTTACGTAGCTGTTAATATAGTATTTCACAGAAAAACAAAATCAATGTAAAATCTTTATTCGTTTAGCTCCAAATAAATATATTGTAAACCATCAATCATCGCGTGTCATTTTCTTATACACAGAAAAAATTATTAAATTTCTCCAATCACCAAATTTGTTCTAAATTCACAATATCAAGCAAACAATTTGTTGATTTTGCACCTGTTACCAAAATGATTATATTGATTACTAAAAATTTTAAAATTTTGAAGAAATATTTTCAATAAATGATATTTTTAATTTTAATTAAAAAAGGCACCAAAAAACTTTGCCATTTCAAACAATGTGTTAATTTATTTAAATAAATATTGACAACTCCCAACAACAATTCTACATGTTTAAATTATTTTATTTTAAACGAAAAAAGTCAATTAAGATTTTTTGTTATTTAATTAAAATTTTAATTGAAAATTTATTTCAAAACAACTAAAATGTTAATTAAATCAAAATTAAATTTTTAATTTTCTGTCAACAAAAAAAATAATTGTTTCAATTATCACATTAATTAAATCTAAATACTTTTTAAACTATTTTTTTAATTGATAAAACACTTTTTTCTGTGTATGTAGTTGGTTAACTAGATTATTTCCTACATCCGATTTAAGATTGCTCACTTTGAAACATTAAAGCACCACAACTCGAAAACGATGAGTGCTCAGGACACATTCCGCTTTTAAATATTATATTTTCAATTATCATAAGTTATTCCCTTCCTTTGAATTGGTTAACTAAATTCTTTACTAAATTCGAAATTAGATGCATCACCTTGAAATATTAAATAACCAGAACTCGCAAACAATTACCAATTTTTAAAGTTTCCGTGCCATATGTAATTTTCTTCCATGAAGTTGATTAACTTGATTAGAACACTAATTATTTTCGTGTTCTGGTTATTTAATATTTCAAGGTGATGCATCTTATTTCGAATTTAGTAAAGAATTTAGTTAACCAATTCAAAGGAAGAAAATAAAAAAAAAACAATAATAAACATATGGAGTTGGAAAATTGAGAAATAAGAAGAACATATTAGGTGGAAAATGTGTTTTATACTTATCGTTGGTTGGATGTACACTCGATTTTAGTAAAGTATATAATTAACCAACTCCAAGGAAGAAAATTACATATGGTGATGGAAACTTTAAAGTTAAGATGAAAATATTAATCGGAAGGTTTCAAGTTCTGGTGGTGATGCAATTTATTGCTAATTTAATAAAGAATATTGCTAACTTAAAGAAGAAAATTCATATGGTGATATAAAATTGAGAAATAAAAATAATTTATATTTAAGTTTTTATCAACCTTTTTCTTATTTTATTATTGATTTGTTTAGAAAATTCTAAATCGGACTTATTAAGGTCATGTATTCTATGCAAATAAAAGATTATTTCATAATTTTTTCCGACGTTTTGTTGGAGATTCCCAACATCATCAGGGATATTTTATTAGATCTGGCAACATCAAAATAAATACACAATTGAAAAATAATAGTTAAATAACAACAACGATAACTTAGTTCTACAGGAATAATATTACTCACATATAATCTTTCGTCAATAGTTTTGCATTTTGAATATTTAACACACATTTAGTCAATTCACAAGGTATCCTAACATGTCATATTGTCAAAATGTCCTAATATTTCACAATGGTTTAAAAATATTGTTGTACGGCTCAGCCGCTCAGCGCTGGACTTTTCTGATGAATTACGACAGCACAATAAACACAGCAAGCAACGTTCTATTTATTTAAGACACTTTTTGTTAACAAACCAACAACAATATTTTTAAACGATTGTGAAATATTAGGACATTTTGACAATATGACATGTTAGGATACCTTGTGAATTGACTAATTCTGTTTTACATAAACACAACAAAAACATTAATTTAATTAAACAAAACAAATGCAAAAATATAAATAAAATAAAAAATATCACAGTATAATTAAATTGTATTAAACTAAGTATCACAGAAGCAGAACCAAACTAAAATATTGCGATTGTATAAATTGCATCCGTGTTGTTTTTGTCGTCCTTTGTATTTAAGGCATTCGTAGCTTTTTCCTAAATTCTCAAACTTTTTAGTGTATATCGTTTATTTGTTCTCTTTTCTTTGTCTAATATTTTAACGTTTGTGAGATCGGGTAAATGTTTTTCTTCAACACAGTGTATAGCCAGAGCTGTAGTTGTTTTATTTTTCCTTATGTCTGTTTCGTGTTCTGATATTCTTGTACCAAGGCTTCTCTTTGTAGTACCCACGTAAACTTTACCACACTCCTGATCTGTTTTACCTAAACATGTGATTTCATACACAAGATTGCTTTGCATACTTTTTTTCTATTTTTGTTTTTGTTTGTGTAAATAGAGTATTGATTGTTTTGCTCGCTCTGTGCGCCAAGGGCTCGGAGGTCACTATATATGTGGACAGTCAGGCGGATCTTAGGGCCTTGATGGCCTGTTATATGAACTCCAGGCTAGTGGACGATTGCAGGAGGGCTCTATGAGGAATCTTAGGGTATTATTTCCTGAGGCTCTGCTGAGTACCGGGTCACTGCAACATCACCGGCAACGAGATAGCTGATGAGTTGGCAAGTCTGGGCTTTGGAAATGGAGGATCTTGACAGTTTGCAGGTGGTCAGGCCTCCAATGGGCTTCTACTTTGAGAGAATTAGGGAATAGATTATGAGCGGGACTAATCGGGCTTGGCGGGGCCGAACGGACTGCCGAGTATCGCGCACGCTGTGGCCGATGCTTAGTACGCGCTGCTGGGAAATATGTAGGGCAGTTTTCCAATCTTCCTATTTCTTATCTTCCACTATCTTACTTTCCTGTGCCTTCCCCATTTACTTCTCCGACTCATTCACACTAGATTTCTTTCTCTTCTTTCTTTCACTAATTAAGGCGTCACAATGGAACATATTAGTCTCTTGGTGACGTCTCAAATTAAAGAGTCTTTCGATTTCTTTTGGTGATATTTTTTTTTTTTTTTTTTTTCTTCAAATCACTGCACAAAACTCGCTTGGATATACGCATACAGATAAATAAAAATAAAACAAACTGGTTACCTGGCTTTATCTCCTGTTTTGTTTGAGGAAAATTCTTCCGACAGACCAGGTTAGTCAATACCTGTGAGAATAGAGAATAGCCAGGTTTTTGTTTTATGTCTTCACTAATTTTTTTATTTTAAGTCCTCAATTTAAAATCCCAGACTTGTTATTTATTAAGTGGGAAAAGCATTTTATACTTATCGTTTTCGAGTCATAGTTCTTTAATATTTTAAGCTTATTCATCTACATTCGAATTTAGTAAATAACCAACTCCAAGTAAGAAACTTACATATGGTGATAGAAAATTAAGAAATAAGAAGAACATGTTAAGGTTTTCGTTTTTTACTGTTTCTTCTTTCGAATTAAGTAAAAAATCAAGTTAACCAATTATAAGGAAGAAAATTACATATGATAATGGAAAATATAAAATGTAAAAGACAATATTAAGAGGAATGTGTATTGAGCAGTTATCGTTTCAATATCGTTTTCGTTTTAATATTTCAAGGTGAGCAATATTAACTCGAATTTAAGAAAGAATCTAGTTAAAAAGTTAAAGAGTTAAATGCCAGAAAGTCTCATGCAATGATAATAGGAAAACCAAAACGGTTTCCATCTTTACTACCACCAGTAGGGATGAATAGTACAACAATTGAACTAGTTGAGACTGCTAAGAATCTTGGAATAATCTTCAATAAAAAACTCAATTGGTCAAATCACATAAATGCAATTTGTGGTAGAACATTTGCTATGTTTCGTAATTTGTGGATGAGTCAGCATTATAACCCCTTAAAAATACGAATGTTATTAGCAAAATCGTACCTACTGCCAACACTAATTTATGGTTGTGAGCTTTATTCAAACTGCGATTCGTTAAGTAAGAAAAAACTAAATTTAACATATAACAATATTGTCAGATATTGTTTTAGACTGAAACGCTTTTCTAGAATTTCATGCTTTTCAAAGAAAATATACAATATATCATTTGATAACCTGTTAAAGTGCCGTTCATTAATTTTACTACACAAGATAATATACACAGAGCAGCCGAATTACCTGTATCGTAGACTCAATTTCGTCTGATCAAATATAAACAGTGTTCCACATCGTGATGAGAAATCTAAGAAACACTTTTTTATTAACACTATTAGTCTCTGGAACCATTAACTTCATAATTTTCAAACGACAAGCAATGCAAAGCACTTTATATGTCAGATTTTTAGGCATTTTTCGTAACAAATATGATTTAATTTTATTTAAATATTAAACTTTGTTATACTTTCTTTTATTTTTGTTGCTTTATTATTTTTGATTTTAATAATTTGAAATTTTTGGAATAAAATTGTTAAACAAACATTTTAATTTCCTTTTAAATTTAACACAACAAATGATAAATATGCCTGTAACAACTTGTTCAAATTTTAAATCGTCCCCTTAATAAAACAATAGTGTATACGCATTTACACCATTATTTTTTTATTGCATAATAAGAATCTTCATAACTGATTCAAAATGTGGTCAAAATTTGGTGAAATTCTACTTCCACAAAGTGGCTCAAAAAATTTATTGAAATATTATTGTATAATTGCATATTTGAAATTTTTCATTAATAAATGTGTAGGTGCAGGTATGGTATTTTAATTAGTTGTTACTCTGAATATCATTTCAAAGAAAAATAGGGTATAAAAATTATACACTATTTTTATTATTCACTATTTTTATTATTTCATAACAAAATAAAATCGAAAAATGACGTATATTGATATACACAATTTTTTAATAATATATTTGGTGTAAAATATTCAAATAAAATAGTGTATACCATTCAAAATAATATAGTGTATTATGATTTTCATACATATTATAAAACAAATAAAACAGCCTAAGTGACATCATGGTACTTTGTATCCCATTTATTTGCAATTAACGCACTTGTAAATTAATGAAATATCATCTACTAGTAGCCTGGTTATTCCATCACATATTTAAATGACCACAACTCAAAAACATCGATTATTTTCTGAGATATTAGTGTTTTTCCATTTGTCTAATAACTCAAAAATTTAAAACTCTATTATCTCGAAATGGCAAAAATATTATACACTATTGTTTTATTAAGGTGACGAAATATTGATTTGTTATTTCTGTCATTAATTGTATAATTTATTCCTTATAATTAATTAATTATTTTATTACTTATTTGGAACTATGTATGTATTAATTAACAATATTTTCCCAATGTTGTTAAAAAGACTTGGTCTTATAGCATTGGCGTGCTAAATAAATAAATAAATAAATAAATAAATATTCTTACTAGAAGCCAATAAGAAAAATACACACGGTGATGGAAAATAAGATGAATATATTAAGTGGAAATACAATTATCGTTTTCTAGTTTTGGTTATTTAATGTTTCAAGGTGATGCATCTGAATTTCAATTAAGGAATAAAAAATGTGTTCTGGTAATTTAATGTTTCAAGATTATGTATCTACTTACAAATATAGTAAAGATAAAAGATAAAAACCGTAAAAATTCAATAAGAACGCATGCAATTTAGTCAACTTTCCTAACTTTAACAGTGCCCAATTTTTACATTTTTAAAATTTAATTTTCTGCTAGATTTTGTCCGGCTAGATTGGCAAAAAACCCCTCTGTGCGCTGTATCTGTATGGCATTAAAGTGCCTTTCGGGAGTGAGATTTATATGAGGGGTATGGTCCAATATGGACAGATTGTAATAACATTTGGTGTTATATTTTTTATTCTTCTGGCTTAACTTAATCGTTTTATCTATTTATGCTGGTCATTTGTGTGGGAGGTACCCAACAAAGTGAATCGATTTAAGTCCAAGTCAACAAGGTTCATCTTGCTAAAAATAAATAACAGTATACAAATTTCATAAAATTCCGTTGAAAATTGAGACCTGTACTTTGTTTACAAGAATGCATTTAAAATATACAACATTTATGGTGGTATAGAATAGATTTAATTAGTGGTGGAAAAATATATCTCCATTGGCACTAAAAACCATCGACATTATGACATTTAAGAAACAATTTTAACGAAAACAATTTATTTCATAAAATTCCCGTTTAAAAACACGTTATAAGCGAGTGCATTTTTAAAATTAATTACAAAATCATGCTTTTCAGTCAGAAAATAAAAACGTGCATATTGAATCACCCCGTTTATAGGGAAAATGTTTATGTCAAAAAATTCCGATATCTGAATTTTTGGCTTCTGAAGTTTTTAGGTGTTTACTTAAACTACACCATTTTTCATTGAAACTGAGAAAATTCCAAATGAAAATGAGAATTTCAATTTGAAATTGAAAAAATTTCAATTGAAATTGAGAATATCAATTTGAAATTGAGAAAATTCCAATTGATATTGAGAATTTCAATTTGAAATTGAGAAAATTCCAAATGAAATTGGGAAATTTTAATTTGAAATTGCGAAAATTCCAAATGAAATTGGAAAAATTTTAATTTGAAATTGAGAAAGTTCCAAATAAAATTGAGAAACTTAAATTTGAAATTGAGAAAATTCTAAATGAAATTGAGAAATTTGAAATTAACAAAACTGAATTATATGATTTTTATTATATTCATACAACAAACATAAGGATGAAGAAATGAAAATAAATACAAATCGCAGTATTATTGACCAACAAGCATATCTTCCAGATCCATAGCAGATTGATAGCAGATTGTATGGCTCTACTGTAATCTCCAGTAGTTATACATGTCTTAGGAGCCTTAATCACCTCTTCTAAAAAGGCAATCCTCTGCTCTCCCACATTGGGGGGGAATTACTTTCGGTATACTTTTTATTTTTGACCAAATAATTTCAATGGGATTAAGCATCGGTGAATAGAGGCTCAATCACAGGAGTGTAGCTGGAGCGTATGGTGAAAACAAAGATGAATGTACCACACGTTATTATCCCAATTGAGTAGAAGAGCAGAGACTTGACTTTTTAGAAGAGATGATTAAGGCTTCTAAGACATGTATTACTACTGGAGATTGCAGTATATACTACTCCATACAACATACTACAACATTTTACCAATCTGCTCTGGATCTGGTCAATAATACTGCGATTTGTATTAATTTTCATTTTTTCCTTCATTATGTTTGTTATGTACGTTCGTTGTATGCATTTTATAAAAATTATATAATTTAATTTTATAAATTAAAATTTCTCAATTTTATTTGGAATTTTCTCAATTTGAAATCCATTTGAAATTCTCAATTTCAAATTGATTTTCTCAATTTCAATTGGTATTTTCTCAATTTCCAATTGATATTCTCAATTTCAAATTGATATTCTCAATTTAAATTTTCTCAATTTCAAATTGAAATTCTCATTTTCATTTGGAATTTTCTCAATTTCATCTGGAATGAAAAATGGTGTTGTATCGACCGGTGGCCGAAATTCGACCACTTGACATTAACTTAAGAGAGAACCAGAGCGTAATACAACAAAACGTACACATTTTAAGAAAACAATAAAATGTACTCTTTCACCCATGTGTGTGCGTGTCTGTTTGCAAATACAAAAAAAAGCGAATAAATTTTAAAACAACAAAAGCATTGGATCTTTCAACCACCGTTAATACATGTGTAAATTCGAACGCTTTTAAGCACTTTAATTCTAAAAACATAGAGAAGAAAATTTATATTGTGCATATCTACTAGGTTATTCATTTAATCTGGCTTTTGCTTTGACTGGTTAATCGCTCGATGAATTAACCGAGGTTTTGGTTTAATCGGTTAATATTGTAATTGATCGGTTAACCGAGTACTAAAGTCTTTTTTTCATAAATTTAGTTATTTCAATAAATAAATAATTATTTGGAGTTTATTAGTAAAAAAACAATAACAAATATAACTAGTTTTATAATAAAACGAGGAAACAAAAAAAATATTCAAAATTTATAATAATTTTATTTAGTTTTAAATGAAAATTTCAACAAAATGCTTTAAAAAATAATAATAAATTCTTAAAATTGTTGTGGGCATAATTTGCAAACGGTTTCTTAACTGAAAATGTGTGTGGTTACGAAAAAAATTGTTGCTCTATTTTGAACACCATTTGTTGCTGCCTATTGTGGACCAGTCTTAATCATGGACCGAAAATAACAGTTATTTTGAAGTTTTAAAAAAAAGCATATAGAAGTAAATGCTGGCAAACTGATTCAAGTATAACATATTGATCCTTATGAACTTTTCTATGATAAAAATATTATGATTTTTAAAGTTTTGATTTTTATTTTTTCGATCAAAAATAACAGTTATTTTATGATTTTTATTTTTTGAACAAAAATAAGAATTCTTTTTTGATTTTTATTTTTTCGAGCAAAAATAAAAATTATTTTTTAAAGAAATGTACGTGTTATAATTATTGAGTTGTCTTTAAATATTTATTTAAATGTGTGATCATCATTGGGATATCTTATGCGCATTAAAATAAAAATTTAAAGTCAACTAAATAATTATAGCACGTACATTTCTTTAAAGAATAATTTTTATTTTTGATCGAAAATATAAAAATCAAAAAATAACTGTATTATTGTTCAAAAAAAATAAAAATCATAAAATAACTGTTATTTTTGATCGAAAAAATAAAAATCAAAACATAACTGTTATTTTAGTTCATCATCAGACTTATGAAAAAAGGAATAAGTGTTACGGTCCCTGGTCTTAATACATAAATATTGGTGGCTATTCTTGAAAACGCGTCGAAGGAGTGAAAATTTACATGAAACAAAACAAAAATTACGATAATTGTTTTTGTTATCTAAACACTTCTAAAATTTAATTAACGTGAGATTTATAACGCGTCCCTGTCTCTTTTAAAACTGTAAATTTTGCATGATAAACAAAAACAATTTTTATAATTTTTTTTTTTTTTGTTTTCATGTAAATTTTCACTCCTTCGTCGCGTTTTCAAAAATAGCCACGATTATGTATTAATTAAAAAATAAACTGCAGGATAATTTTATTAGTTATTTCAATAGTTTAAGGAGATCTTCAAAAATAATCTTTGAGAAAAATTATTTGGATTAAATATATACCCCCATATTCATAAAAAATATTTTAGGTTAATACAAGGCTTATGAAACGAATTTTTTATGAAAAATTGTTTCATAAACCTTCTAATAATCAAAAATATTTTTATGATTATGGGGGTTATTATTAAAGCTATTATTTTCTTTAGTTTAAAAAAAAATCTTTTAAGTTCAGTTAATCGGGTAGTAATTAATCGGTTAACCGATTAGCGGTTCAGCGTATGAATACCCTAATATCTTCACACAAATGCCTTTAAAAATGTATACGTTTCATTAAAATCGGTGGACGATAAGGCCCTTAAGAATCAACTACAAAAAATTGTTCCCGTATTTAGATGTATATGAGTATATAAAATTAAAAATTGGCGGCAAAATAAAAAAAGACTTTTGGCTGTCATTTCAAAAATAGCAACACTGTGCGCCGAAAGTTCTGGCAATATGGAAAATGCCATTAAACTGGCCCGTATATAATTTTTATATAATTTATAATTTTTTCTACTTAATTAAAAAAAGTTAAGCTTCAGATAATTGCAATTTAAAATTAAATATAATGTTTTTAATAAATAAGAATAAGCACATCTTGTGATAACTTTTGCGCTACAAGTAAAAAAATTACAAATGTTAATTTAAAACGCAATGAACCAAACATTTCTAGAAGAAAAGCCAATAAAATGGAATAAATAAATGAATATTTTTTTTTTAAATGTATGTAGAAACAAAGGAAACAAAACACAATAGTAATTTTATATATTACTAGCATTTAACCCGCTACTTCGTTAGCGCCCCTTTTTCTTATGTGGACATATTTTTACGCCAAAGTTTAAGTTTCTAGGTTTAAACCCGCTACTTTGTAAAGGGACGATTTGTACCTCTAAACGTTCGTATTTCGAAAATTTTTATTTGTATTTTTTAGATACGTTACGAATGTGATATATTTTTTATTTTAATGTTTATTGGTTTAAAAGATAGATGGCATAGCAAAAAGTTTTTAAAAATACAGGTTTTACCCGTCTACTCCTTATTTCAAAAAAGTGCTATACACCTGTCCACTTATTTTTAATAAACAATAATAGGTATTAAATTTTTTTGTATCTCATTTAGCTTAGCATATATGAGGTCAGCGTGATCGATTTGGTGAAAGGCCTGCCTCAGGTCCAAATGTCAAACAAAGTAAAAAAATTACGTACGATTTTTACCCCTTAAACGTTCGAATTCAGAAAAAGTACAAAATTTTCACTTGGCATTTTTTAGATAAGTTACGAATTTTATATAATTTTTATTTCTATGTGCATTGATTTAAACGGTAGATGGGGGACAAAAAAGAACCAAAATTCAGGTTTACACTTTGAGTCCCTAAAAGAGCCGAATTTCGAAATAGTACCAGACACCTGTTCTCTTTTTTTATTTAGTTAACAACAATAAAAGCACAAAATAAAGTACAAAAAATTGCCTCTTACAGATGCTCATTCAACGCTTTGCTTGTTTAATTTTATGTTTGTAGCTGCAATACTAACAAAAATTCAATAAGTAACTGTTGGCAAACAATACAGTACGAAAAAGTACCAAAAACCACTCTTACAGATTCTCATTCACTTGGGAACTTGCATGTTTGATTTTATGTTTATAGGTCCAATTTTAACGGAAATTCATAAAGTAACAGGTAAAGAGCAAAAAGTACCAAAAAGCCCCTCTTACAGATTCTCACTCACTCAGGGCATTGCATTTTTAATTTTATGTTTGTAGATCCAATATTAACGAAAATAAAAAAGGTACCAGCTAAAAAACGAAAAAGTGCCAAGAAGATCCCTCTTATAGGTTCTTGTCCACTCAGGACATTTAATGTTGAATTTTATGATTTTAGGTCCAATACTAACGGAACTTCAAATAGTAACAGTTAAAGACCAAAAGGTACCAAGAAGCACCTCTTGCAGATTTTGATTTACTCAGGAGCATGCATGTTTAATTTTATGTTCATAGGTCCAATATTAACGAAAATTAAAAAGTACCAGTTAAATAACGAAAAAGTACCAAAAAGATCCCTCTAACGAATTCTCATACACTCAGGACCTTGCATGTTTTATTTTATGTTAATAGGTAAATTTTAACGAAAATTAAAAAAGTGCCAGTTAAAGAATGAAAAAGTACCAAAAAGATCACTCTAACAAATTCTTATTCACTCAGGACTTTGCATGTTTAGTTTTATGTTTCTAGGTCTAATACTAACGGAAATTAAAAAAGTACCAGTTAAAGATCAAAGAATACCAAAAAGTACCCTCAGAGGTTCTTATCCACTCAGGACATTGCATGTTAAAGTTTATGTTGCTAGGTCCAGTATTAACGATAATTAAAAAAAAATGTCAGTTGTGGAATCAAAAACCTAAAGTAAGAAATAAAATTTCCCGTATTTCCACTTTTTGGTACTTTTTTCTCCCCATTGAAGCATAAAAAATTTCAATATTGTAGTAGGATCCCATAATTTAATACGTATATGTCAATGAATAAAAAAAAATGTTTTGTAAAAAAGTACCAAAAATAGTAACGGTTTTTACCCCCTAAACGTCAAAATTTCGAAAAAGTACCAAATTTTTATTTGGATTTTTTAGATAAGTTTCAAATGTGATAGAACCCTTATTTCTATGTTTATTAGTTTAAAAGATAGATGGGATGACAAAAAAGTCATCATTGGTACTTTTTTTCTCCCCATTGAAGCATGAAAAATTTCAATATTGTAGTGGGAGCCCATAATTTAATACGTTTATGTCAATAAATAAAAAAAATGTTTTTTAAAAAAAGTACCAAAAATAGTTACGCTTTTTACCCCTTTAACGTCCGAATTTCGAAAAAGTACCAAATCTGTATTTGGATTTTTTAGATAAGTTTCAAATGTGGTATAACCCTTATTTCTATGTTTATGGATTTAAAAGATAGGTAGATAAAGAAAAATGTTTTGAAAAAAATAACACAATTAGGTACGATTTTCACCCCTTAAACGTTCGAATTTCGAAACGCATCAAATTTTTTTAGATAAGTTACGAATGTGATATATTTTTTATTTTAATGTTTATTGGTTTAAAATATAGATGGTATAGCAAAAAAGTTTTAAAATTCATGTTTTACCCGTTTACTCCTTATTTCAAAAAAGTGCTAAACACCTGTCCGCTTATTTTTAATGAACAATAATAGGTTTAAATTTTTTGGTATCTCTTTTAGTTTAGCAGATATGAGGTTAGCGAATTTCCGTTTTCACCGCCTTTTTTTATTGAACCACAATAAGTATTAAATTTTTTTTATCTCCTTTAGCTTAGCAGATATGAGGTCAGCGTGATCGATTTGGCGAGAGGCCTGCCTCAGGTCCAAATGTCAACTTTTTAGCTTCAGGCGTTTAGGCTGTGCAATGAAAATAAATAGATGAAGAAAAAATATCTTGGAAAAAGTAACAAAATTACGTACGATTTTTACCTCTTAAACGTTCGAATTCAGAAAAAGGAACAACATTTTCACTTGGCATATTTTAGAAAAGTTACGAATTTTATATAATTTTTATTTCTATGTGCATTGATTTAAACGGTAGATGGGGGACAAAAAAGAACCAAAATTCAGGTTTTACACTTTTACTCCCTAAAAGAGCCGAATTTCGAAATAGTACCAGACACCTGTTCTCTTTTTTATTTAATGACTAACAATAAGAGCACAAAATAAAGTACAAAAAGTACCAAAAATTGCCTATTACAGATGATCATTCAACGCTTTGCTTGTTTAATTTTATGTTTGCAATACTAACAAAAATTTAATAAGTACCTGTTGGCAAATAATACAGTACGAAAAAGTACCAAAAAACCACTCTTACAGATTTTCATTCACTTGGGGACTTGCATGTTTAATTTTATGTTTATAGGTCCAATTTTAACGGAAATTAAAAAAGTAACAGGTAAATAACAAAAAGTACCAAAACGCCCCTCTTACAGATTCTCATTCACTCAGGGCATTGCATTTTTAATTTTATGTTTGTAGATCCAATATTAACGAAAATAAAAAAGGTACCAGTTAAAAAACGAAAAAGTACCAAGAAGATCCCTCTTATAGGTTCTTGTCCACTCAGGACATTTAATGTTGAATTTTATGATTTTAGGTCCAATACTAACGGAACTTCAAATAGTACCAGTTAAAGACAAAAAGGTACCAAGAAGCCCCTCTAACGAATTCTCATTCACTCAGGACCTTGCATGTTTGATTTTATGTCAATAGGTCTAATTTTAACGAAAATTAAAAAAGTACCAGTTAAAGAATGAAAAAGTACCAAAAAGATCCCTCTAACAAATTCTTATTCACTCAGGACTTTGCATGTTTAGTTTTATATTTCTAGGTCTAAAACTAACGGAAATTAAAAAAGTACCAGTTAAAGATCAAAAAATACCAAAAAGTACCCTTAGAGGTTCTTATCCATTTAGGACATTGCATGTTGAAGTTTATGTTTCTAGGTCCAATATTAACGATAATTAAAAAAATTGTCAGTTGTGGAACCAAAACCTAAAGTAAGAAATAAAATTTCCCGTATTTCCCCTTTATGGTACTTTTTTCTCCCCATTGAAGCATAAAAAATTTCAATATTGTAGTGGGAGCCCATAATTTAATACGTTTATGTCAATGAATAAAAAAAATGTTTTGTAAAAAAGTACCAAAAATAGTAACGGTTTTTACCCCCTAAACGTCCAAATTTCGAAAAAGTACCAAATTTGTATTTGGATTTTTTAGATAAGTTTCAAATGTAATAAGGGTTATATTTCTATGTTTATTAGTTTAAAAGATAGATGGGGTGACAAAAAACCACCAAAATACAGATTTTACCTGTTTACTCCGTATATCCCCTTTTTGGTACTTTTTTTCTCCCCATTGAAGCATGAAAAATTTCAATATTGTAGTGGGAGCCCATAATTTAATACGTTTATGTCAATAAATAAAAAAAATGTTTTATAAAAAAAAGTACCAAAAATAGTTACGCTTTTTACCCCTTAAACGTCCGAATTTTGAAAAAGTACCAAATTCGTATTTGGATTTTTTAGATAAGTTTCAAATGTGATATAACCCTTATTTCTATGTTTATGGGTTTAAAAGATAGATGGGGTGACAAAAAAGTACCAAAATACAGGTTTTACCCGTTTACTCCGTTAAAGGGCTGAATTTCCAAAAAGTACCAGACACCTGTCCGCTTATTTTTCTAAAGAACAACGATAAGTATTACATTTTTTTTGTATCTCTTTTAGTTTTAGAGATATAAGGTTACCGAATTTACCCTTTTTTGCCCTTTTTTACCCCCTAAACATTCGAATTTCCAAAAATCCCGTCTTAGTGGATCGATCTGGGGAGAGACCAACCCCTGGTCCAAATTTCAAGTTTTTAGCTTCAGGCGTTTAGGCTGTGCGATGATGAATCAGTCAGTCAGTCAGTCAGTCAGTCAGTCAGTCAGTAACGTTACAATTTTATATATATAGATAGATTTGTTAAATGTAAAGCCTTCCAGCGTTATTTTCTATATATTTTCCTCTTTTCAAGAGTTTAAAAAATATCTCTACATTTTCCCACAAACTAATCATTAGAAACTACTACTATTTCCATTTAATATAAAAAATTTCCTTTATTTTCATATTATTGATTTTGGAACACAACCCACTTTGCCAATTAATAATAAAAATAAACTTCAATTTGCAATCTCACTTGACAGTAATTTTCTAATTAATCCAGTAGGAATACTATAATTTTACTCTATTAATAAATGTTTTCTGTAAACTGCGACAAGCTCATTATTAATAATTTAACAAAAATGAATACATATTTATGGTTTTTTTATACAATGACTTTTATTTAATATGTACGAGTATTTAAATAAAAAATTCAAATATTTCCTAGATTAATATTTATGATAGTGCAGCAATTAAGAAAAAAATTATTTATTAACGAATTAATTTAAATTATACTATAGAAATTTATTTTATTGCATTATTTGGTTTTTTTTTAGTTTAAGCGTTTTTGCAGAAATATTTTGTAACATTTTTAAATAATTAACAAAGTAAAAACGAAATTGTAATGAACTATAACTAAAGCAAAAAATTCCGAGGGCTTTCATTTTAGAGATCTGCGGTGGTTTTTTACAGATAAAAATAGATCAGGAGAAATGTTGCCATACTGTCGGTCTGATCTTAAGTGTTGCCATCTGGCGATGCACATGTCATTTTCTGCATTCGTTGAGGAAATGTTTCTAGCAGAAGATTCCCATTTTCCGTTAATCGGATTAGATCATGTGTTCTTATATTACATTGTGTATTGGTATTATATGAATTTGGAGAGTGAAGACCGCTTTTGCCGATGTTTTGCTTCTCTTTAAACAGAGTAATTCAAACTATTGTTTGCACGACGACGTCTAACATCTCCGCAGAATTGCCATATAAATAAATGGCATCTTGATTGTTATTGGCGTCTTTTATTTGGGGTTTCGTGCCATACGTTTTCCCCATCTGTGTTTTCTAAAAATAAATAGATTGTTAGATTTAAGTCATACCTCTTTAATTCTCAAGAATTAAATTTTAATAACAATTTTAAAGTTTTCGTTCAAATTTAAAGCAGCTTTGGTCAAAACGGTATTTCGTGATAACACTTGTATATGTGCTACGTGAAATAATAAGCAAATTAAACCCATTGCAATTATCAAACAAGCCATACGTAGAGACAATATACGAGTCACATTTTAATATTCTATCTATATTTAAAACAAAGCTTAAATTCATGTAACCTCCTCATAACACGCGAAATACGTTCCAGAAAAGTGTAGTGTAAGGCAAGGCCATTTTGAACGACCTATTGAACTGGTACAAGGTAATTTACTTGTCCACCGTAGAAACGAAGAACTGGTACAAGAAATAAGGTTACAAAAAACCCGTTCTCTACAAAGTAGAGAACTAGTATAAATTCACGGGTTTTGTTAAAAAAAATGGTGTTTGTAATATATTCATATTAGGGCGGGTCGATTTAAAAATCGCCCAAGTGACAAGAAAAATCGTATTCTACGGATCGAAATAAGAAACTTTGCCCAAGGAACGAGGTATGGTATATATAAAATGAATTCTGATGTTTCTTATTTTGACCCAAAGGTCAAATTTTGAAAAATCCCATTTTGACCCATTTAGAGTGCCCCAATCGAGTCTAAATGTATAACCGACCCCCACTTACTTTGGAGGGCCGACCCACACTTGTCAATTGGGTGATTTTACCCGCTCTAGTGTACATATTTGTTATCTTTTTTTTAAAGAAAAATCTGCAATGAAAACATCTGTCAAGTTTTTTGATTACGTATGATTATTATTAATTCCAATTTATTAACATGCATACGCCATGTGGTACGACTAATAAATCAAACTTTTAGAAAAGCAATAAGCGAAAAAATAAGACTTTTTGTAAAAGTAGGGTTTTTTCTGAAGAAAGTCATGTAAAATTAAGCTTTTTTCTAAAATTCTTGGCTTGTTGTAGAATAGAGTGACTTTTTGTAAAAAAAAAAATTATTTTAATAATTACTCCAACTTTCTTAAAAATATGTGGTAAAAGTGTACGGACTTTTGAAAACTGTTACTTTTTTACGAAATAGTCACTTTTAGGGAAAAGAAATATCACTTTTTGTGAAAAAAAAGACACTTTTAGGGAACAAAATGTGACTTATTGTGAAAAAAGTCACGCCTCAAAGAGTTTATGCACGATCCACATAATCAGAGAAGACTATCAGTCGAAGCATTTGTCTTATTTTTTCGCTTATTGCTTTTTTAAAAGTTTGATTTATTAGTCGTACCAAATGGCGTATGCATGTTAGTAAATTGGAATTAAATAATAATCATACGTAATCAAGTAACTTGAAAGATGTTTTCCTTGCAGATTTTTCTTTAAAAAAATAGGTAACCAATATGTACAGTGTGCATTATATAAATAAAAAATATAAATAAAAAATCGAAAATATGCGCCTAAAATATGCACTAAAAAATTCAAAATATGCATTAAAAAAATAAAAATATATAAATAAAAACATGAAAAAACCTAACTTTATAAGTGATAACAGATTTTTGTTATTTAACCTCTAGCTCTTATAGTTAACGAGAAAAACGCATTTAAAGTTTTTCATATAAAAACATGAAAAAAACTAACTTTATAAGTGATAACAGATTTTTGTTATTTAAGCTCTAGCTCTTATAGTTAACGAGAAAAACGCATTTAAAGTTTTTCATATGAAAACTAAAAAAATTTCCATAAAAATCGTTTTTTAATTTTACTAAAAACAAAAATATAAACAATTCTATATTCAAATATCTTTAAAAAACCAAAATAACTAATTTTTGTTTGTTTAAATAAATAAGTGCTGTTTTATAAAAGGAAAACTTTGTTTTGTACTTGAAGAATGCCAATGCATTTTGAAGAAATTTATTTTCAGATCCCACTTTGATTCCAGATCAAATCAAAACTATTTGAAATTAATTTCATTTAAATCCTTAGTTTTTTTTTTTGCAAAATGTTTTGGAGTTCTTTTTAAGTTGTCGAGCTATTCTTCCTTCCACATTGTAAAATTTACTTTCTGCAATATCAATTAATTTGGCTTGAGCATAAAGTGAACTAAATCCCTCCTAATTACTTAGCTATTGTTTCACCAATATTGGAAAATACAAATGCTAATTGACTTCTGCTATTATCTAAATTTAATATTTCTTTCTTTTTTTTTAATTGCACAATCATCGACATATATAAGCTCTTCTGACATTCTTAAGTTACTTGAAGTTTTTTGAATAGAATTCTGAAGCATCTATCCAGGACCCCATTTTGCTACTTCTGGCTGCGGTGGATGAGGAATTAGGGGATACATTTCATTAAAAATTGCAATATTATTGAATTGGCTTCTTAATTTTCTGCAACGCGGCATAACCCATGTGCTAAGAAAGCAGCTTATAATAGTTTTGGATAAAATATTTTAACCCATTGGAAAGCTTCACCATGTGAGTTGCTGCATCGGCTTAAAATAAAAATTTATTTATTATTTAAAAATTTTTTTGCAAAGTTTTTTTTGTGTACTTAAATTTTTCTTTAAGAACTTTTTTATAATATGGAAATAAAAAAAATCCCTCAAAACTGTAAAAATATGCAAAAATATGCGTTTAAAACCTAAATATGCAAAAATATGCATATTCACTAATATATTCAACAATATGCAAAAACAAATCGATGCTATTTTAACGCAAATTTAATGATTTTAAAGATAATTGGTCGACATCGTTCTTAGACTATCGATAAAAAACATGCATTTGCATGGAAATTGCTTCCCTATATATACGTTTCACTTGTTTTTTATTATTAATTTTTTATATACAAAGTTTATCTTTCTGTTATAAAATAAGCTCTTACTTTTCATTGATTCGTTTTATTTGAATGCCCTTTCTATGGTACTTAATAGATTTTTATATAGCTCAAACCAATGCGTTTCGCTACCCTCATTGAAATAAAATTAGGAAAATGTTTTTTTAACAGATCTCGTTTGATAACGAAGTTATTTATACGAAATTTTGTAACCCTTTTTAAGAGATATAGAAACTCATATCGTGTGGAGGAACCACGCCGACCTCTAAAATTCAGTTCACTTTTCACCATATTGTTGTCGTATTGTACCAAATTTATAAATTTTAGCTGTTAACGTTCTCTAGTTATACAGAAATCTATAATTTACTCACTTATCCAAAGCCGCCCATTTTTTGGCAGATGTTGTTTATTGATTACCCAGAAATTTTTGCCAAATTCGCAAACTTAAGCTATTACCAAAAGTTATTTTCGGGAATAGAAAATTTATTATTAATAAGATTTCTCTATGACGTGCTTAATTCCCAATTTTTATTTTTCATAAAAACCCTAAAATTTATTGTTGAGGGAAAGCTGGTTTCTATGCGCATTAGATTTCTCCAGATATACAGAATTTTATTTTGTGTCATGCCCACTTATCCAATCCCGTCCACTTATCGCAAATTACTGTTCATTGAAAATCAAGCTGTTGGTCTCCAGATATACGGAAACCATATTGAACCATATGGGGGTGCCACGCCCACCTATCCAATAACATCCAGTTTTTGTACCGCAACATCAAGTTTTTTTACCGTTCTATAGATATAATGAAATCTATTTTGTGCCATGGACACTTCTCCACTCCCACCCCCATTCGAAGAGGTTTGAACAAATTTGGAAACTTTAACTGCTATTTTCTCAAGATATACAGAATTCTATTTTGCATATGTGTAGGAGATGCCACACGCACTTTACCAATTCCGCCCGCATTTTGCCGGATATTGTTTATTGATAGCCAAGATGATTGTACCTAATTTGGGAACTTTGGATATTGCCGTGCTCTAGATTGTATAAGATGTGTCACGCCGACTTCTGCAATCTCGTCAACTTTACTTAAGGTATATTCAGACCTAACAAATATTTGACGAAAAAATACAAAAAAAGAATGCCCAGCAAATTGATAGCAGAGGAAAAAAATGTTAAATGATGTTTGATCCAGCAAACGTTTTGCAAAAGTAAACAATTTTTAATAAAACTAGTTGTGACGTGTAGGACGTCAAATATTTGATAGGTGTGAGCATAGCTTTAGAAATGTTGTCTATTGATAATCCAGCTATATGCACCAAAGTTGGACAGTTTTTCTCTTACCGTTGCATGTACCACGCCCACTTCTCAACCCCCGCCGATATATTGTCAGATGTTTGTTCTAAATTTGGAAACTTTAGCTCTTGCCGTTTGGCAGATATACAGAAATCTATATTGTCTGTGTATGGGAGCCTATAACCGGACGTGCACAGAAGAATTATTCCAGGCACGGTAAAATTTATATTTATATATTAGATTCTTTTGTATGGTATTAGAGCGGATCCGTGTTGTACAAGTATCATGTTGTACGGGGGCAACCTTTATCAAAATATTTCTGAGACAAATTACTTCATCGCTGTTACTTTTGTCACTATGTGCTAAAATTCTTATTTTGGGAGATTATCTGTACAATACAATAGTACCCTCAAAAACTCGCGCCTCCAAAATTTTTCGTGATAAAAAATTTAAAAAATATTTCTAATATTTTCCAAAATAAAAATTCTTCGAAATTGGCGATGCAATACTTCAAATATCGATTTGAATTGTTTACAGAATCATTTTATTGCTATATTTAACCATTTAAGAGGTACTGCATTAAAACAATTTAGAGTGCTATATTCGGCTATGCCGAATCTTTGATACCCTCCACCGATAGTTAGAATATATGAAAGCTATAAATTATTAATTAATCTTTATAAAAAATTGGTTGCGGTTAATGAGAAAATCTAAATAATATTCGCCACAAAAAACTTTTACATTAATCTTAACCTTATAGCATAATTTTGTTCAGGCGGGTTCATGATTGCCCAGGGGTCCCAAATAGGGTACACTCGCAAAAATTGTTTTTATATACTGTAGTGTGAGGTATGGTTAACAAAAAACAAACAACCTTTTATTAGGATTTCGTTTTAATGTGCTAAATTCCCAATTCGTGCTCTTGATAAATGCACTGAAATTTATTGTTAATGGGATAAGTTAGTTTCTATACATATTTCACTGGTTGCTTAGGTCAGCTCATCAGGAATTTCAAAATATTTTAGAAAAGCTAAAGATATTATACAAATAAAACTATAAAGCATATAAAAATTATAAATACTCCAAGTTTTAATTATAACAATATCAAAGTTTAAACAAACCAACAACAATAAGCCGTGAGTTTTTCTTTTCTTACATTCCCGACTACAATTGGTTGGGTTTTTTCCAACTCTAAATGTAGTTGTAAGTGGGTAAAGAATAAATAAAAAAAAATTACTTTAATTTATTATTTTCGTAAGAAAATTAGTTCAGTTGTATTGCTCTGCTACTTGCATATTTGTCATCAAAGTTTTTCTTATGAGTCAAAAATTCATTAATATGATTTCGTTTTAATGTGCTAAATTTCTTCTTTTGTCCAAAATTGTTCTGAAATTTTTGCATATAAAATTATTTTATTATGTCTAAGCCCTTCAGCATATGTGGAAAGTCATGTTGGCTTAATCTCATGGTTGTCTTCATAACTGTGTACCTACCAAAATATGTTTACCAACCGCCCATATATCTAACCACAAACACCTCACACAGCTTGCAATTTGAGTGTTTAATTCGGTGGCATGTCATTACGTCCAGTGTCATAGTGTCATAACGTCCATCAAATAAATGTCGTAGCGTCCGCGGACGTTATGACACTTTGCAAAGTGTCATAATGTCCACCAAAAATTCTTGCAAGCAAGAATGTAAACAAATTTAGGATCATAGTGGGGTGTGCCGTTTTTACTCACTCAATCATTAAAAAAGCAAATTTCGATCTACCAAGGTGAAATACCATTTGGTTTAAAGATTGATGTTTGACTATTGACGTCATCCGGCTTCAATGGCCGAGTTAGTAAAAACGGCAAACCCCACTGAAGAGATTGAGTGGTTACAATCGAAACTAGTCTGGGCAACCTGTCTGTGAAATCCTGGGTTCAAATCTCAGCGCAGTCAAGAATGAAAAATTATCAATAAAAATTTTAATTAATTTCATATTATAAAATTCCTGTCTTCAGAAAAATAATTAAATGAAAATTTAATGCAATAAGCTTAAGCCTAATTAAAAATATCTAAATTTGGGTAAAACAAATTATATAACAGTTACGGTACTATACCTATAATTATTTGGCTAGAGATAAGTTCAATAAATTTGAAAATAAGTATAAAACTATCATTAGACGAATTAGAACGTCGCAGGTTTCTTTGAAAATGTTGTATAAAGAAATCCTACTGAAAGGTGCCCCGGTAGGCTAGCTGGTAGGGCCTCCAATCGGGACCGGTTTTTCTGAATTCCAGGACTCGGTATTAAGGAATATATTTCGGGATGCCGTTTTCGGGATCCACGGATTTTCGGGATATTTTGAATACCGGGATTCACGGGATTTTTAAAATACTTTTCGGGATTTTTCGGGATTTTTTACATAATTTTTTTTATACCCAATATATAAAACTTTTTAAGCTGTTTGAAACCCAACTTAATATTCCAGTAAAAATACATACTTAATGAACTTTGTATAATATTTATTTAAAAAAAAAGAAAAATATAATAAAAACAAACTCAAATTAATAATTGATCACAATTTATAAAGATCATGTATTGAAAAAGTAACAAAAAAAAACATAAAAATCTTATTTTTATCCATATTTGATTATTGATATAGAAAATTACACAATTTCCAACTTTATTTTAAAATTTTCAAAAGTATTTTCAAATTTTACAAATGAATTTTAAAGTTATCCAAATATATTTTTAAGTTTTCTAAATGTATTTTGAAATTGTCCAAATAATATTTTAATTTTTCAAATACAATTTAAAGCACTAATCATTTAAAACACAACGCAACGCCAAAGAATTGCATTGAAAGCACAAACAATGTCATAAATATTTTATAATTTTGTCGTTGCTTTCTACAGAAATTGATGTACCGTTTAAAATTTTAAGGCGCAGTGTGAAGTTCTGTAGAAAGCAACAACAAAATTACAAAATATTTATGACATTGTTTGTGCTTTCAATATAATTCTTTGGCGTAGCGTTGCGTTTTACATGATTAGACCCTAAATATTCCATATGTATTTTTAAACTGTCCATATGTATTTCAAAATTATATAAAGGTGTTTCAAAATTTTACAAATGTAGTTCAGAATTTTCTAAATGTATTTTAAAATTATCCAAATGTATTTTAAAAATACAATTGGGCAATTTCAACAAAAAAAATTGGAAAATTTTAAAATTCGATTGGGCAAATTTTTAAATACATTTGGATAATTTTAAAATACATATGAACGATTTTAAAATACATACACAGAAAAAAGTTTTTTATCAATTTAATAAATGGTTTAAAAAGTATTTAAATTTATTTAATGTGATAATTGAATCAATTATTTTTTTAGTTGAAAGAAAATTAAAAATTTAATTTTGATCTAATTAACATTTTAGTTGTTTTGAAATAAATTTCCAATTAAAATTTTAAATAATTAACAAAAAATTTTAATTGACTTTTTTCGTTTAAAATAAAATAATTTAAACATGTAGAATTGTTGTTGGGAATTGTAAGTATTTATTTAAATAAATTAACACATTGTTTGAAATGTCAAAGTTTTTTGATCACTTTTTTAATTAAAATAAAAAATATTATTTATTGAAAAAAATTTTTCAAAATTTTAAAATTTTTAGTAATCAATATAATCATTTTGGTAATAGGTGCAAAATCAACAACTTGCTTGCTTAATATTATGAATTTGGAATAAATTTGGTGATTGGAAAAATTTAAAAATTTTTTCTGTGTTTAAAAATTTTTTCAATACATTTGAAAATTTTTAAAAAACATTTGGAAACTTTTAAAACACAATTGGAAATGATGTATTTTAAACTTTTGAAAGGCATGTACTTAAAACTAAATTTAAGTAGTTTCTTAAGAATATTGAAGCATCCAATGTTGTATTTGCTAAACACGAACGAATTTTGTTGTTTTAGTTGAACCACATCTTTCGCACCCAACCCTCGTTAATAGAATTGTTTGCAGATATTTAAAATTTAAATTTAAATACGCCTGCAAGAATATATTTATACTAATTATTAAAAAAAAATGTAAAATAATAAAAAATAAAAAAAAAATCGGGATCCCCAAAATCCCGGCATTACAAATCAGAAATACAGGGAATCGGTATTCGACTAATCCCGATTGGAACCCTTTCCCGATTGGAACCCTTACTAGCTGGTAGTGAGCTAGTCTATCAGGTTGTGGGTTCGAGAGGCTCTGGTCTTCTGCAGAAAGGCGTACCGCTTCCCGGGATTAGCATAGGAAAAAGGTAGAAATTAAATTTTCTGTTACTTTTCTGAAATCAAATTCAAAAAATCTTTTATTTATAAGACAATAAAAGTTTTCAAAATTGGAAAACCGTTTAATAGAAAACGACGATCCGGTAAACATATTTGATACAATGCAACCAAACTCCAGCTGTATTGATGGCAAAAATTAACGGATGTACTGATAAATATTGCCGTGCGTTCGCAAACTACTGCAGTTTTAAAGATAAAACGGTACAGAAATACGCAGCACATATGAGTGTAGTCAAATGTGCCAAGAAAGCCGTTCCAGCAATCTCCCTGCTGGACATTTGTGTCAATTGCTCTTAAAGCACTTATCCCGTGACCAGTAAACAAAATTTTATAATTAAAAGGAACGAATTGTGATAGGTGAAAACAAGACCTATCAATTAACTGGTGATAATGTGTTTAGAGTGTAGTTAGTCCACAGAAAAGGTAGTTGGCACAAAACTATTCATGTGACTGGATTTTGTGCGGGTTGTGGCTGATTCTCTCTAGTTCTTTTAATATAAAGGGGATTTATCATATTGACATGGTTCATTAGTGACAATATCTGCGACAGGCATTATTTTAACCGAAATTGGATGTGTCCATTAAGGTTTTTTCAGTCACCTGTTACAAAGTGTCAAAAAGGTGCCAATTAGCCCCTCGTAGGACATCGCCATGTTAAAGTAACTTGTCACGTAACAAGTTAAGTGTTAGTTTCCTTTCCCCTAGGGCTCAGAAAAACAGTTACTTGTCATTAAACATCTGATATGGGCTTTGTTATAAAATTTTTTAGCTTCAGGCTCAGCTAAATGATGTGAGGTTCTTTGCAATGAAAGGTCGTAAATGGACACCAATTAAAACTTTTAAAGCAAATTTGAAAATATATATTTGTAAAAAGGGATAGGAGCCAAGAAACCTAGACTGTTTTATCATTCAAATGAAATGGCTGCTATAGAAAATACATATAAGGGGATTCAAGTGGCTATGCGTAGGGTGCCTCAAGACATAAAAAAGCCCATCGATGGGGCTACAAAAATACGTAAAATTTTGTACAATAATTTTAGCATATGTATATTATCTTTAAATTTAGAATACCTCTGCGGGAAATTTGTGTCAATTGTTCCAACAGAACTGGTCCTGGGATCTATGAAAACAGAATAAGAACAAAAAAAGTAACTAATGGCATGTGGACGGAGATCTATCTAATCACTTAATTGGTATATTAAGTAAGAACAAAAAGGTAGTTTTCTTCATATTTTGTTTAAATAATTTTTGCATATAAATGATTTTTTATTTATTACTAAGGACCGTTGAAGTAACAGGTTTAGTGTTCACCGGTGGTGTGATACACTTCTTTGTGACTATTTTAAAATTTGTTCTTGAAATTAATTCTCGGACTTTTTTATTGGAAAAATACCAAGGACTAGAATTGTAGTAACTAACACTTTACAAGTTTATTGAAAATAGATGTGTGACTGGTCAAATGGTGGATGTTAGGTGTAAATTAGCCCCTTCCAATGCAAAAGTATCTTTGCCACCAAAGAACCTATCACGGGACGACTTAAGTGTCAGTTCGCTTCCCTCTATGGACCTGACTAAAATTGCTTATTGCTGCAAATATCTCAATACAAATTTTACCCCGCATACGTTAATGAGTAAAAGACAGTTAACTTCTCTCTTCTATTCAAAAAAAATTAATTAAGCACAATAGCGGCTTTATCAAAAGAGAAAGGAGGACGAAATTTGGCGCAGATATTTCTTGAATAAAACGTATATATTATGAAAAATGAGGCAAATTGGTATATTATTTAACCTGGGGCCATACAATTCTCCTCCTAAGTTAAGGCTTTTTGTACGATAAGGTCCATAAAAACAAACTGGATTTTTGAGCTAAAATATTCTTTACCTAAGCGATTGGTTTAGTTTAAAAAATCAACGAAATCAAGTTGATTAAGTTTACCTAGAAGTTACAAAACAATTTCCTTTTCAATAGTTTGGTGAAAGGTATATTGTATTCGGCAAAGTCCAATATACCACTTTTAGTATTTTTCTTTTTTTAAAAAAAACAAATTTTAATTGCATATTTTTATTTTTTTTTTTTTTTTTTTTTTTTTTTGCAAAACTAATTAGGTAAATAATTTAACATTCATATTTATAACAAATTATATAAATCTAATTAGAAATATTATAATATAAATATTTATTGTAATAACATGTTTAGCACAAACAAAACAACAAAAGCCCTAAGGATAAAATAATTAATAAAAAAAAAACTTAAAACTATATACATTAATTTTAAATAAAACAGAGAGATTAGACTGATATTCCTAAATAATAAAACTTAAATTGCTTTGCTAACAAAACACGAAGTTTATTTAATTACTTATAAATATTTATCAATAATTCAACCTCTAAACAATTATTTTCAAATTACTAGCGCCTTTAAAAGTTGGGTTATTTAAAGTAGACCGCTTTAGGAAAGTATTTCTGTTTTTCTTCTTAATAAAACATTCAAACCAACAAAACAATAAAATGTTTGTGCATTATTGTTCTTTAAACTAAACTGGAAATTACCAACTCAGCTCCAAAACTCATACAAACACACATACACAAACACAAATAAATATTTTTCTCGTTAACAAACACTCTTAAACATCTGGCTAAATTTGCTTTTACAACCGGATATGCTGATATAACGGGATTATTTAGTATTTAATATAACACAGCGGTAAAAAGAATGAGAAAGGAGGCCTAATAAAAGGCCTTAGTTAGCAGACACAAGCATTTTTTTTTAAATGAAATCCTATGTCAAACTTCCAACCCTATATATTCTTTTGCAGATGACAGCAACCTTTGTCACTCGTATTCATTTGATTATAGACCAAGCGTATGCGATGTTGGTGCTATGAGGCAGAACCTGAATGATACGCTTGGCCGAGACCTAGACATAATCTCAGAAATGAAAGAACCAATGTTGCGTGCTGACGCATAAACGCGCGACGGCTAATTTATATATGGGTTGTATAATTATTGATGAATCAGAATCTCTTGATGTTCTGGGCATGAGGATACAATGTGATCTCCGATGGACAGAAAATATATTTAAGTTGTATTCAAGTGCCTCGTTTTTTTATCGGTGTAAGATATACTTCATTCCATCTGATCTCCTTACTATTTACACCACCTTTATCCGACCGCGAATGGAATACAACTCTCATGTGTGGGCCGGTGCTTCAAAGTCTTTTTTGGAGCTTCTCGACAGCGTGTATCCAATTCTATTGACTCCCTTGAGCACCGTTGCAATGTGGGTTGTATTTTCCTGTTTTATCGTTACAAGAATGGAATGTGTTCTGATGAAACTAGGGATTTGCTTCCCGAAACTCATACGTTTGTTCGTAATACATGTTTTTCCTCAAGAGCCCATCCCATAATTTGTAAGTCAAGACGTCATATGCTAAAAAATTTAAAAATCCTCGTCTTGAGTTAGAAATTATTTTTTTTATACATATCCCACTAAGCGACCAAAACTACCTTAAAGGAAAAGACCTAAGCTTTCTTTTGACCAAAAAATAAAAAAAAATACCCTTCTCAAAAAAATACAAAAGTAGTTTTAAATTAAAAAAAAAAAAAAAAATTTTAAAAATTTTAAAATAACAAAAAAAATTATTAAAGGACATGAGATTAAGATTAAATTTTTTAGATTATTTATCTTTTTGTTTTTATTATTATTATTTTATATTAATTTAATTATTTTTACAAATAAATAAAAAAAATTTGATTTGTCAACATCTCTATAGAAAAAGTGATTTTATTCCTGGGATTAACATATTGTGGGTATTACAGTATCGAAGGTATGAAATGCTTGTTAGGTATGTTATATACCGTCGGAAAGGTTAAATTGTTTAGTTTCTCAGCATAAGTTTTATTTTTAAGATTTTAGAAACACTTACACATAAAAAGTCAAAAATTCAAAATAGTGTATATGCTAAAAAAATTGAAAAACCCTCGTCTTGAGTTAGAAATTATTTTTTTTTATACATATCCCACTCTCATCCCACTAAGCGACCAAAACTACCTGAAAGGAAAATACATAAGCTTTCTTTTGAGCAAAAAAAAAAATACCGTTTTCAAAAAAAAAAAAAAAAAAATAATGTGCTGTTTCCAGGTGACAAGCAATTGATTGTGTAGTAAAATTTATATGAATAAAACTCAGTTTTTTGAGTGCTTTTCATATAAAATTTACTACAAAATCAATTGGCTGTCACCTGGAAACAGCACATAAGTTTTAAATTTAAAAAAAAAAACCTTTAAAAAAATACAAATTTTTTTTTCGAAAGCTTGAAGAAATAGCTATCTAATTTGGACGAGAAAGAACACCGGTTTGGCCAAAATGTCAAATTTTGACCCCCTCTAACTCAGAAACTTTTTGACCGATCTTGTTAAAAATTGAGTCTAAACGACTAGTAGGACCATTGTGCAAATTTCATCCAAATCGGAAGACATCGATTTCAAAAGTTGGGTCGCTTGACATGAAATCCCCCATATATACATATATAACTTAGCGGTAAAAAGAATGCGTAAGGAGGCCAAATAAAAGAACTTATTTAGCAAACACAGGCATACAGAAAAATCTTTCCAAAGTTTTTCGCCAATTAAGGTATTAATCAAGCATAAAATCAGTTTTAATTACAAATGTAATCAAGCAAATTAAACGATTAATCAAAGGAATTAAACGTTTAATCAAGTGAATTAAACGTTTAATTTATACTTCTAATTTGTTTGTTAGTGCAAATTTTATTAACGTTTTAATAAATATCACAAATTTTTTAATTCAAATCAATTTTTGTTTTTTTCTACGCACTTTTCGCCGCATTCGATACTTATTTATTTTTTCAAAGGTTGGCATTGGAAGCATCCCTTTCCGCACTCCCTTCATCTAACAAGAATTCTAAAGGGTTTTCAGATAAAGGACTTTTAATTTGGAATATTGAAAACTTCAATGGTTGCTAATTACCAAAAAATACTTAAACGTGTAAAATCCGTTAACAAGAAAACCGAACATTTTTCAAAGTTTATATAATTTATAAATTTTTGCATTGTATAAAAATATAAACGAACATCATGTACGTCGATTAATCAATAAACATAATCAAACATAAAATTATTTTAAAGCTGATACGTAAAAAGGAGAAATTTTAAATACATTTTACTAGGTTCATCAGGAACGCAACAGTACGTTTACGTTAGAGTAACGAAACAAAAATTAAAAAATATACAAAGTTATCAACTTCTATATCTTCCCAAAGACGGGAGTAACGAATGTCACTAGGAACAAAAAAAAATAAAACTTAACAACTTCGATCTCGTTTAGCGAATGTGTATTGAATGTTTTGGATGGAATTTTGAAGAGAAATGTATACCCTCTGGAAAGCCTTCTTCTTCAGGATATTATAAGAAACGAATTTTTTGGAAATGAGTATAAAGGCCTTCAAAAAGCCTTGCCACTTGCGGTCCTTTCAATATTTACCGCTGGGAAACTTTGAAAGGAAAACAACACACACACAAGCACAAATATTTATTAAAAGCTTAAAAACCCATAGAATAATGCAAAAGAGAAATGAAAAGAAAACAAAATAAAAACCAGCCCAACAAATATCCTAAAATGCAAGGACTCCTATTTGCATACTGGTACATAAATAGCAAAATAACTCACAAATGAATATTTTTTTTTGTGTTTCTGCAATTTGTTTGTTTGCTCAGTTCTAACGACGAAATAAAATTCTTCAATTATGTATTTGATGGTGCGAACACCACTGCAGCAACAAAAAAAAAAGGTAAAATGGAGAAAAATTCTAAAAAACTATGAACAGAATAATAAAAGATTAAACGCTTAATGCTTTCGTAATAAAATGTCCCACAGTGGGGGTATTTGGGAGAGGGTGGGGATTTTTGAAAAAAATAAAAAAATTAACTAAACATTTTTAAGAGAGCAACCAAGGCGAATTCATACATGTGACCGCATCATAAAAGGCTCCATACAAAATAAAGTGACAGCCAACACAAATCTATCTCATGCGGGTTGATGCGGTCACCTGTATGAATTCGCCTTGAGAGCAACATTGGTTATAAAAACGGTTTAAAACGATCTTAATTTCCCAATGTTAAATGCATAATGTTTTAAGGAAATATAAAGTAATTAGGTTTTCATGAAACACTTGTCCTGTACCCAATGTCTGTAACTTTGGTGAGAACTTCTCGCATCGAAAAGATGTGAAACAAAATATTCCGCCGTTTCTCGAAAAGTGAGAAAAAAGTGTGTCTGTAACTCATGTCGAAAACTATCAAAAGAGATTACGTCCTTACGTTATAAATGTCAAAATATTCCACCCGAAGCCGATATGAAATTGCAGATGTTAAGAACGTCAGTTAAACATATCGTTGACGGCGACCAAAATTTACTTAATTTGAAAAATTTTCAACATCGCCGACGAAATACAACCGTTTGTTTCAATATATGGCGTTTTTGTTTCATTTCACACATTTCAATTGGAAAGTTTCTCGACTCGGGAGTTACAGAACATGGGCACTGGCATGAAACACTTGCAAGTATGTTTATTAGTAACTTTGCGGTATCATTCTTTAAATACGATAAAAAATGTATTGTAATAAAATTGATCTTCAAAAGTAAACTTTTGGGTTACATTTGATCTTTATACCAAAAAATTAGATGGCTCCTTAGCAGTAAGGCTCCATTAAAGTCCCAGTTAGCTGACAGTAACAGTAACATTACAAATCAGCTGGTTCATTTAGTTGTAAGCACAGCACGAATATAGTAAGCAGTAAGACGTAACATTAGCGTAACGTCTAAATCTAATTAATTTGTCTTACTTTTTTACTGTTTGGTTACATTACTGTTACTGTCAGCTAACTGGGGCTTAAGGCAGGACATTTGTAAATAGGCTGGATAAAGTTGTAGACTGATTCTCAATATTTTCAATATCAATCATTCAATAAACAACAAATTGTATTATGTGTACAAAATCATTTAAGCTCTAAAGTTTTTTTATACAAAAAACATGAAGAAATCCATTTTAAGAAATGATTACAATTTTTTTTTTATTTAAGCTCTACCTCTTCTAGTTTTCAAAAAAAACGTATTTAAAGTTTTTCATACAAAAACATAAAGAAATCCATTTTAAGAAGTGATAACAGGTTTTTGTTATTTAAGCTCTAACTCTTCTAGTTTTCAAGAAAAACGTACTTAAAGTTTTTCATGCAAAAAACCTCAAGAAATCCATTTTAACAAGTGATAAAAGGACACACACAGATGGCCAACCCGATAATTGGAGAGAAACTGCTGAATCGAATCTAAAAATATTTTTGATTTGCTTGGAATAGAAAAATGATGGTCCTCGACCAGTACAATGTACACTTCAAATAGTCATTTATCTTTAACCCTTACAATATCTTTTTTGTACCAAAAGTTCTAACAAATAAAGGCTATTAATTCTACAAGTAAGATGTCCTTAATCGAACAAAACAAATTTGTAATTTATTTATTTATTGAAATCCTGCTCAACAAGAACGGAACTTATAATTATAGAGCAAGAATAATTATGTTAATCAATAATTTGATAATTTTTGTATTACCAAGGACAAAAATGAAAAAAATATAATTAAATTAATTAAATTTAAAAGTACAAAATTAAAACAAATTGGTTTTACAGTAATATAAAATAAAAAAAAACATATTTAAATTGAAATTAAATTATAATTTAGTTAAAATATAGAAAATTTAGATGCCCTGTAGTCTATTTATTAAAGAAATTAAAAATAATTTTTTTGAATTGTGTTGGTTGCTCACTTGTTGTATAATAGGAGGAAGTGAATTCCAAAGAAGTGCAGCATTGATGAAAAATTTTCATTCCGATATAAGGCATCGATGCACAGGTATTATTAACCTTTTGCCTCTAAAACCCTTTTTACACCTTTTAAATATAGCGTTTAATAATTGACAATATTAAGACCACACCACACGCTCATTATTAATATTTTTTTATTTTTTTGTGATTGCTCTTCTTTTGTTCTTTATTGAATTCAAATCTTTAAATAGTTAAAAAATTTACTATAATTTAGAAAATTCAAAATATAATTTTATATTACACATACGCATACACACAAACACTCATTCACACATAAACATATTAATTCAAATTTCATCATTACATAAAACCCAAAACTGGAAGGTTTTTGTTCTGTTTTAATTTACATCGAATAAAAATTAACTCCAGATTTTTGAATAATTCTGAAACTTCCAATAACGACATCAGGCCTGCTGTCAACATCAAAAAATTGGTGAGTTTATAATAAAAAATTTTATTTAACTTATCTATTAAAATTGTTGAGAATACTACTTGGTTATAAATACTTGTTTCTTTATATTACAAACCTAATCTTAGTGTGCTTTGAATTTGTATAATTATTTTTAGTCATAGTAACCTTTGCTTTATACATATAAAATATTTTTGCTGTATATTTAAATCATTCCTTAATGGACTTTAAATCGTTAAGAAGTAATACGGGTTTTATTTAACAATATTTGTTACAAAAATACATGCTATACATTTTTAACTGTTATTCTTAAATAGTTTATATTTGTTCTATAAATAAAAAAAAAACACACATTAGGCATTACACTGATCAACAAAATTTTTTTTAAAATATTAAATTATTATTTTTAAATTTCAATGATATTAAAATTTTATAAATTTTTTTAAAATAGATAAACATATTTTAAAAATGATTAACTAAATAGTTTCTTTAAATTCCGTGAAAAGTTAGTATCAAATAATTGGTTACACAGAAAAAAGTGTTTTATCAATTAAAAAAATGGCTTAAAAAGTATTTAAATTTAATTAATGTGATAATTGAATCAATTATTTTTTTTATTAAAAGAAAATTATAAATCTAGTTTTGCTTTAATTAACATTTTAGTTGTTTTGAAATAAATTTTCAAATAAAATTTTAATTAAATAACATAAAATTTTAATTGACTTTTTTCGTTTAAAATAAAATAATTTAAACATGTAGAATTGTTGTTGGGAGTTGTCAATATTTATTTAAATAAATTAACACATTGTTTGAAATGGCAAAATTTTTTGGTGCCTTTTTTAATTAAAATTAAAAATATCATTTATTGAAAATATTTTTTCAAAATTTTAAAATTTTTAGTAATCAATATAATCATTTTGGTAATAGGTGCAAAATCAACAAATTGTTTGCTTGATATTATGAATTTAGAACAAATTTGGTGATTGTAGAAATTTAATAATTTTTTCTATGTATATAAACTCAGGGCTTTCTACTACATTTTTAATTTTGATTTAAGATATCAAGGTTGGGAGGGTAAAAGGCAAAGGGAAATTCCATCTCTTTCTGTAATCAAATTATGTTTTACAGGAATATGATGAAAATCGATAGATTTCAAAACGAATGTTTTTTTTTCTTTTTATTTATTTTATTCGGTCTATAGATTATAAATCCTTACAGACTAAAGAATGTAATACAGGTGTGAATACAATTAACTATTTAAATACAAAATTAGTTTTCTTTTTAAAATATCATTGCTTTCAGAAATATCTATAATATGATTCAATTTACTGAAATTTTCACAAATGCGACGAAAGGAGTCATTATTAGCATAAACTGGTCTGTAGTAGTTAAGACTGATGAGCTGAAAGTTACGAGTTGGCCTATTTGGAACCCAAAAGTTAATTTTACTAAGCAGGAACATAGAATAAATTTCACCATGGAGCAATTCCATATGAAAGCGATCACCTTTTGGACGACCCCTCTCCGATTTTAAAATAAATAGTCTCAATCGATTGCCCAGCAAAAAATAATGTACCTACATATTTTTTTTTTTATAGTGACTGGTTTAGTGGTGGTGTACACCACTGTCATGTGACAAAATTGAAGAATTCTTCATAAGGGACCTCATTGAAAGTTGTTTTAAAAAAAAACTACTAAAGCGATCACAACGAGTGATAGCTCGTTGGAAAGGTATTGAATCAGGCTTTAATTGAAAAATAAAATTTTCCTAATTTTTCTTAGAAATTTACCTTTAAATTTTCCCAAGAAAATTAAATTTTCCGATTTTCCACAGAAGCTCCTAAATTTTCCGGCTAATTTTTTTTTTTGGATTCCTCATAATTTTTGCTTTAAGAATCAGCAATAAAAAAATGGGCCCCGACTCCTTGTTTGGACAGGAGAAGAGCATTTAAGAGACCACCTTGTTAAAAATACATTTGAAAAATTATTTTACAGTTAAAAATACATTTATGAAGAAAAAATCTTTCTTATTTTGCTGCTTATACTTAATTACAATATTTATTAAAAATTTCAATTGTCTTGGCATCATTATAAAATTAAAGTAACTTTAAATTTAGCACGTCGGCAGACGAAGAGTACCGCTTTACATTAATTGACATATCAGAAATATTTGGTATGAAGCAATGAAACTTTTGCGTTCCAGTGACATTATTATATCTGTTTTGAATTCGTCGCTCCATGGCATCGTGTTCTTTTTGAGTGCATAAAACTGTGTTAATGGCAATTTCCTTGCTTTGAATCCACGAAAGCAAATGTTGTACATTTAAGATCTGGTCAGTATATGGCCTTTGCAAACTTGCCTTAGTCGCCATGCGTTTTAGGGTTCCCCATAACGCATCGCATGGGCCCTTACCGTGGGACGTCGCGAAAAAGTGCCACTCGACCTTGCAGTTTTGTTCTTCTTCAATTATGCAAAGATTATAAAAATTTTTTTTATTCTTGTACTGAGAAGCCGTATCGTCTGAGAAAAACGTTACTTTGTCGATTGCATCGAATTTTGATCTTAAGAATTCAAACAGTTTCGTTTGAAATAAATAAACGGACACATAATTATGAGATAAACTCTCCGCGACAACAACAAGGCTTACGGTCTGTAGTTCGTTATCTTCGTTTTCGAAATAAATGCAAAAAGGATGCACCGTGCACTGGTCGTTTGCCCAGTGATAAGCCTGAATTTCATCCTGAACGAGAAAAGTGTAATTCTCGGCAAAGTCGCTTATCACAATGAATTCATTTTGGGCTAATTTCTCCTTACTTTCCTTTAGAAATTTCGATTGCATCTCGGATATGAAATGGTGCGCCTTCAGTTCATTCAACTTGAATCCGAATTCCTCGATGAATTCCGGAATCTGCTTTACCACGGTCTCAAGGGAACATCTGCCGCTGCTAATTATCCACTGTTTGAAATGCACCTCCTGAATTAACAGCTGTTCAAACTTTTCCGCCAAATATTGCTCTAGCTCGTCAATCTTCGGACAATTGTCGCATTTGGACAGATGACAATTTTCCGTGGGGTATGCGCACAACGACTTCGACAGAAGGTCCCTATATGTTTCAATTTCACCGTGAAATACTTTCAATTTCTTGCATGGAAAGAAAATTAATTTGATGTTTTGATGAAACATGCAAACGCAGACTGAATGCGTTCCGTGCCTGTCTAATGCCCGCACGCATTCTTTTGGCCGTAGGATGGCAAACTTAGAAAATCCCACTTTTTCTGCTGGGTATTTCTCATTGAACTGATGGTATGCTTCGGATAGATTACATAATAATAATCTGCGCTGCTTGTGTACTTTTTCTCCATCTTCACGTGTGATAACATAGTCACGTGTACCTGGGCAGGCGCGGCTGTTGTCATCATTGCAGTAAAAATCTTGAATCAATTTCACCGTTGCTTCGCTGAGGGTCCTTGAGCCAAATTTCTTGGTGGGAGTCGCCAATATGCCCTTCTGTCGAACTAATTCTTTGCTTCTTCTCGCGATGTAAAAAGATGTTTGAAACTGTTCAGAAATCTTGCGTATAGACCATGATTGAGGCAGCACAAATAAAATGAGATATTTCTCCGGAAAAGTGGTCGCTAAATTGAATTTTCTTTTCAACTGCTCAATCATTTGTTTGCCGTCATCAACGTCATCTGCTTGACTGCATTCGTTATCAGAGCCTTCATCAAATATTGTCGCGATTGCACTCATAACCTTGCCTTTTTTCTCTTTCTTGTATGTTTCACTTCGCAACTTTCTTTTTCTAATAGGCGTTTCACCTAAAGTGGTAATAGCCTCATTCAAAGGACTCAAAGACATATTGACCATCGGAATGTCTGCCTCGCTATCAGATGAAACATTTTGTTCACTTGTCATTTCACTCTCGGATTGTGGCTGCATTTGTTTCAATGCATTTGCTTGTTGAGACAAATCGATTTTACACTTGGGGCAAATGAATTCTGCTTCTTCACCGTATTGTATATTTAATTCATTCATGTATCGCTTCGAAACACCAGTTAATTTTAATACTTTTATCTTTTTCGAACGATGTCCACTCTTGTTAAATGGATTGCAGGAAAATTTATTCATTTTACTTTAAATTGTCTTTACAGCTTCACTCTTTACTTTACAAAAAAAACACTTTAACACTTTCACGTATAGTATTCAACTGAAATTTGACTCAGAGTGTGTGAAGTATTTATATTTATTTTTTGGTAAAAAATAGGTAAAAAAAAATAAGCGATATTTGCTTTTCTTTAATAGGAAAATTTGCGTGAACTACTGGTCATAAAATGTTTTTTAAAAGGGACTTAATTGGTTACTGCCAATAAGCCGACCACAGGTCATAAAATGTTTTGCAAATTTTTTAAATTACCAGGTAATAAATATTTCGCCATATTTATAGAAAATCCGTGTTTTATGACTTGTTTCTGCACGTGTCATTTTAGGCGAAATATTTATTACCTGGTAATTTAAAAAATTTACAAAACATTTTATGACATGTAGCCTCAGTCGGGTTTGGTGTGCCATTACATGCCACTGCTGCTATTATCCATGGATTTATGGCCGATCTTGTGAAGGCAGGCAGACCATATTCACTACACACTCAACTTGGGGCTCTTAAAAAAAAAATTGATTTTTTCTTCATATATGTATTTTTAACTGTAAAATAATTTTTAAAATGTATTTTTAACAAGGTGGTCTCTTAAATGCTCTTCTCCTGTCCAAACAAGGAGTCGGGGCCCATTTTTTTATTGCTGATTCTTAAAGCAAAAATTATGAGGAATCCAAAAAAAAAAATTAGCCGGAAAATTTAGGAGCTTCTGTGGAAAATCGGAAAATTTAATTTTCTTGGGAAAATTTAAAGGTAAATTTCTAAGAGAAATTAGGAAAATTTTATTTTTCAATTAAAGCCTGATTCAATACCTTTCCAACGAGCTATCACTCGTTGCGATCGCTTTAGTAGTTTTTTTTTAAAACAACTTTCAATGAGGTCCCTTATGAAGAATTCTTCAATTTTGTCACATGACAGTGGTGTACACCACCACTAAACCAGTCACTATAAAAAAAAAATAAAATATGTAGGTACATTATTTTTTGCTGGGCAATCGATTGAGACTATTTATTTTAAAATCGGAGAGAGGTCGTCCAAAAATTTGCCAATTTTGATCGTTTTCATATGGAATTGCTCCATGAATCAATCCAAGTATAAAAGATATACTCAGCATAACACGGCGGCTTTTTTAAGTTGGCAGCTTATTAAGAGCAAGTCTATTAACATAAGATGGCAGAACATACGAATTCCAATCAAGGCCACGTAAACAAAAAATCAAAAATTGCTTTTGTACCGATTCAATACTATTTATATGGATGGAATAGTAGGGATCCCATACAATGGATCCATATTCAAGAATTGGCCGAACCAAAGATGTATAAAGTTGTTTCGTGACATAGGGGTCAGAAAATTCTCTAGACCACCGTTTCATAAAACCAAGAAGACCGTTAGCTTTGTTAACAGTTAACGCAATATGATTACGGAAATTTAGCCTATGATCACACAAAAAGCTCAGATCAGTTATGCTGTCCACTTTTTTAAGTATTATTCCATCGAGAATCTAATTTGTTAGTTCTGTAGAATGTTTACATTTTTTAATATTAAGGTCCATTAAATTAATTGTACACCATTGGGAAAATTTATCAATATCAGACTGTAGTAAAAGTTGTTGATTAGAGTTGTCAAAGCTCTTGAATATTTTGATATCATCTTCATACATAAGTACATTGGAATCAGGCAAAATTCAAAACTACACTTGACATGACGTAAAATTACCCAATTTAAATTAAATTACTCCTGATATCAAATTAACGTTTAATTATAAAAAAAATAAATTAAGAGTGTTCCCTCTTCAGGCCCCATATACAATTATGGACCTATTAAAAAAATTTTGTTATAAGAATTCTTAACGCCGAATATTATTTAGGTAACTATTATTTGAGATCTATTTGATATTTTTTCGACTTAAAGTGAGTTATATGAACTAGGATTCTTTAAATTTAAAAAAAAACTTATGAACCAAATGTCATCATGTTATCTTAACAATTGCGACCTGCACTTTACGCAGAAGGTAAACATGGGCAGACAACCAGCCAATAAGTAGGACGACTCAGATACTGATTTTAAAGGGCATAATAAACCACACAAATTGCTTGGCAAACATGCAGTTTGTTTTTGCTTCTGTTTGCCAATAAACAACACAATCATATTTCGTACAAACATTAATTTTTAATCTTTGTTTTGTTTTTTGAATGAATGGAGACGTCGATTTTGCTGCAGAAATTTTGCTCGCTATTTGTTTAAAATCAGAAAAAAAATTATTTGAGTAAAATGTGCTCTAAACAACGAGCTATTTTGGGGCAGACAATGCTGCTAAAAGATTAGAATTTACTACTGAAAATGATATTATTGCTTCTTCTTCTACGTCTTAACTCTGCAAAGTTTTCGTTGAAATGATTACTTTTAGCACTAGACACTACAAAAATTTGACAAATATGCAACATGTTTGCCAAATATTAAAATTGTTTCATATTTCTGCAAACATTGCTTCAAATGTTTGTCCAAACAGCAAACCCCCACTAACCACACAAAATATTTGTACAATCGTAAAATTTTGACATGTTTACCAAGCTATTAGGGTGGTTTATAATGGCCTTAAGTCGGTCGGTATTCTACAAAAAATATTTGTATGTGTTTCACACATCAGCATAAACTCATAATACCATTTTAACTAAAATAAGATCAGTATTAGACATGCTATTAAGATTCATATATTAATTCAAAATACTTTAACTAAAATAGCATTAAAAACCTCAAATAAAAATAGTAAAAATTAAATAAGAACTTAAAATATATGTTCTACTTCCATTTATCTAGGGGAGGTGCAAAATGTTCATGTAAATCCTTTGTACACCCAGAGAAAAAATATGTTTAAATTTGGTCACTTCCAACAAAACTATTTTTAAAGAGAATTGCAAACATATAATGTTTAAATTTAACCATACTATTGTCACCGACAAACATATTATTTTTAAATTAGTCCTCCATCAAGAAGGCACAACCATATTATGGTTGCTTCCGAACATCTTTTGGTTAGCAATAACTAAAATATGTTTAACATTTATAATAGCATGGTTGATTTTCAACCAAAGCATGTTGCTCTTAGAAAAGAGGAAAATACTATTGTTAATTTAAAAACAAATTATTGTCATATTTAACCATAACATGTTTAGAGGCAACCATAATATGGTTGTGACTTCTTGATGGAGGACTAATTTAACAATAATATGTTTGTCGGTGACAATAATATGGTTAAATTTAAACATAATATGTTTAAAATTTTGTCTAAAAATAGTTATGTTGGAGGTGACCATATCTAAACATATTTTTTCTCTGCGTGTATACATTATTTAGTAAAAAATCCCTGTAAAGCTTCCATATGGCGGTCTGTTTCTCAAATCTGTTTAACAAATGTTAAGGGCGCTAAATATTTCTCGACTAAAGCATTTGAAATGTTAAAGCAATCACAAAATTTATTAATTTTGTAATATTTGAAACATATTTTTCTCTAGGGGGGTTTTTTCTGTATAAATACCTTCTTTTTCCAATAAGATTCGTGTTTTAAATCACTTTGAAGCTTATATTTATCGAAATCTAATTGCCCATCAGGCGTCAATCACTATCAATTTTATGCTTGATAAACTACATGGAAATCTTTTTATTTTTAATAAACAGTGACTGGTTGAATATACTTTAAATTTTTTAGACGAACAATATCTGAAATGGTATAATATTTATCACTAAAGTTTTAAAATGAAAGAATTTCAAATAACACCTAATCTACACCTCAACGAAATTCCACGCTCTACCCACAAGAGTAAAAATTACACCAAATTTGGGTAATTACTCACAAAGTGGCAACACTGATTGGAATACAAGATAACAGATGGGAGGTCATTTTTAAATAACGTGAACAGTGTAGGACCAAGATGACTTCCCTGGGGAACGCCAGAAGTGACATATATGTCTGTTGAGGTAACATTTCTAAACTTTACTTGTTGAGTTCTATCAAATAAATAAGAACGCAGCCACTTTAGGGCTGAACAACTTAATACCATTAGTGCTAATTTGCATAGTAACATTTCATGGTTCACTTTGTCAAAGGCTTTACTGAAATCCGTGTAAATTAAATCCGTTAGCATGTTTTTTAAAAATCCATCATTTACCATAGTAGTAAGTTCCAGAATATTAGTTGTCGTGGAACGCGACTTGCAAAATCCATGTTGACAATAAGATAACAGCGCAGAAATTTGGTGTGATAAGCTGTCGGTTAACATTTTTTCTAAGAGTTTAGGAAAAGCATTCAGCTTAACAATTCCTCTATAGTTTGCAAGATCGAATTTATTTTTTCCATTCGACGGAAACAATCGAAAATTTTAAAGGATGTGATGAATTTCAAGCGATTTTAAAATCCATTTCTGAATTATATAATATAAAATTTAGAAGAATAAAGACAGAAAATAAAAGAAATATGTATTAAAAATCCATTTTAAAAAATTCAGAAAACGATATTTTCGGTTTAAATTCGTTTCGTTTTTAAAATTTAGTTCCATCACATACCTGTTAGTTTTTTGTTTATTTTTGAAAGTAGTCAATATAGTTGTTAGGTACCTATTTTAAATGAATTAGTGCGATTTTTAGTCTGATTGAGGGAAAAACAAAAACACCACCCCACTGCCCTGACCACGGTCGGAAACAATAATATAGGTAGCAATGTTTTTCTTCAATTAGAGTTATTTTAAACTAAAACAAATTAATTTGAAGAGTTACAGTATGAGTAATATTTGTATTTCACAATATTACTCATACGTAACTGGACTGCTGAAATAATGCCGGCCTTGCACTACACAAGCAGGGCCCTATTCCACGAAACAACTTATCAACTTTTCACTTTGCACTTATCAAATTTCATTTTTTGGCAAAGTGATAAGTGTTTCTGTTCCACAATATTCTTTGCAAATCTCACTTTGCAGTAAGCAAAGTTTTGCAAATACTTTGCTCTCTCTAAAAAGACTTTGCCCTCTTTGCAAAAACCGTGCTCTGTTTGCAAGGTCTTTGCGCTTTCATGCAAAGTGAGTGTGCAAAGTCTTCCACAAAGCATTTAATCATCTTTGCATTTCTGTCTTATCACTTTTCACTTTGCGGTGCTAAATAAAAGTTATTGAAATGAGCCGCAAAATAAAAATGGAGAAAAAACTGGCAGTTTTAAATATTATTAAAGAAAAAAAGATATTTTATTTGCTAGTTTTCAAAACAATAACGTAAGTATTTTTTTTATAAAATTATTGAAATATTTAGAACATATTTATAATAAAAATTTTGAGCTTTAGGTCTTATTTTTATATAAAAATTTTTAATTTTATTTTATCCAATATTTCGGCACTGCTTTGTGTTTCTTCTTCAAGGTTTTTTTCTTTCTTTATTTTTTAACAATATTTAACAATTTTTTTTAACAAATTTAAATATATATAGAACATATGTATATATGTATGTTTATCACAATGTCAAATTAAAATTTGATCAAGATGGAATTCAAAAACATTTTTGTAGGCAATTAAAAAATTTTTTAATTTGATATTTTGATATTTCGGACTGCTTCCTCTGAACAGGGGCAATCAAAATTTTTCAATTTTCACTTTTTGCAAGAAATCGATTTACAGTGGCCATATCTACCCACTGTAAAAATCTAACATCATTTTCTCTAGTATTTTGTCAAAAAAAATGCAATTGTATCCCCCTTTGTGATATAAAAGTACATATAAAAAGAACACAGTTTTTTGTCTCTACTGAAAATTTTTGAGTTGACGCTCTTTAGAGGAAGCAGTGCGATATGTATATATGTATCTATTGTTAGATTTGTTAAATAATAAAGAAAGAATAAAACCCTGAAGAAGAAACACAAAGCAGTGCCGAAATTGTGAAAATTTTATTATACAACCAATATCATAAGGGTCAAATAATAAATGTATGCATTTTATTTAGAACATGTTTAAGTTTATATGTCATTTTGAAAGTTAATAAAACAGGCTACCTGGGAGGAAGTTTTGAAACGTCATCGGGCCACCGCCCTGCCCTGTGTTTTGAAATAAAACGTCTATTTAAACGTCGACAGCACTATGGATGGTTCTGCAAACTGTTGATTTTGCAACACCATGCCTAGCTGCAACTCTATGGAACTGGCAACAATTTCTGAGCCAATGCAAGCACAGAAGCAGTTGATTTTGAGCCGACAAAGCATTACTGCGCTGTGTATTATGCTCTAATTTTTCCCCAATTTTATTTATGAAATCAACTTGGACTTCATTTAAACGGAAGCACTCTTTAAAATTTAACTTTTGTAGTCCCAAAAAATTAATTCGATCTCTAAAATTTCTTCCTATAACTGCGGCTTCACTATCGTCGAACATAAACTTACGTCTTAACATTTTGAAAGCTTCAAAAGATATAAAAATATCTTTACCTTGCAAATTTTTTGACAAGCTTATCAAAATTTCCTATGCAAAAATAGAATTTACAGTTTTTGTGGAACGAAACCGCATAATTATTTGCAAAATCTTTACAAATTACACTTTTCAATATTAACTTTGCACTTTGCATAAGAGAACGTACGTGGAACAGAAATTGCAAAGAGAATATAAAAATTGCAAAGATTTTGCAAATTACACTTATCAATTTCAACTTATCACTTATCAAATTTAATAGTTCTGAGGAACAGAAAGTTTTGCAAATTGACAAAAAATTTGATAAGTGCAAAGTGAAAATTTGTTTCGTGGAATAGGGCCCAGGACTACCATTGAGAATTTTGAAAAAGTTGCAAAAAAAAAAAGTCGTTTTTAAAACAAAAAGTTGCACAAAACAGTCGTTTTTCAAATTAATGTCTCACATTTTTTTAACATTTTTATTAAACAAAAAACACAACTGACAAAACCAAAAGGAATTAGCAATTCAAACGATATAAATAGCTAGGAAATAATTCATTAAAAATGTGTTTAAATACATTTTACATTTGATTTTTAATAATGTGCTTGTATATCTTCACCTTAGATGAAAACGGACGTAACTTCATTTTTATTTTATTACAGGAGAAGCAAAACAAATCTACAATATCAATAGTAACAATGTGTTCTTGGCTTTTGAATTTCTTTAATAACCCTAGAAAGAAGCGAACTGACACCAAAGAGGTCCCGCGATTGATCTTTGGCGGTAGAGACCGGTTCTAGTTCTAACACTTTATATGAATGGGGCCTATCACTTTAACAATGGGTTGTGATTGATGGGGGTTAATTGACACCTAGCATCCACCATTTGGCAAGTCCCACATCTTTTCTCAATGAACGTGTTTAGTGTTAGTTACTACAATGGAGCCTTATTTCAATGCAATGTAGTATTTTTTCAATAAAACAAGTCCATGAAATAAATTTAAGAACCAAATCTTAGAAAGTCCCAAAAAAAAATGTGTCACACCAACGGTGAATTCTGTATTGTAACTCATTTCGTTTTTTACCTTTTGGTTCTTCATATACAGTTAAATCATTGGTTCTCCTTTTACTGTTCATAAGTTCTTTCTTTTTCTACTTGTTCTGTTTTAACAAATCCAAGGACCAGTTTGTTGGAACAATTGGCACAAATGTCCCGCAGGTGGAGTAGCCATTATTGATCGCAGGGGTCGAAAAAACAACATGTACCTTAAAAGTAGTTACGTCCGTTTGTATTTAAGATAACGATATACTGTAATTGTATATAAATTCAACGTTTATTTCTTGTAACTTCGTCTCTGTACTTTCACACAAGATCATTACTTCGCTTCCAACCTTCTATTTCGGTATCTAGCAAATTTAAGGCTGAAGGCATGGACTTACAAATTTTTACTTTTGACGTGTTGGGTAATTTAATTTTCATTAATACTAATTTTGAAAAAGAATAATTTCTGCACAAGCATTGCAGTGCGGTTGAGTTAATACAGACGCTACCAATTTATATAAATTAAGGTACAATGGTTTATTTAAAGCATTTTTAAAACTTCCTGGTCATTTTGCCATTTTTTCAGCTATATTTAGCATTAAAAATTCTTATTTATCTGCAAAATTTTCATTTAGCACTTGGCATTTTATTTAACATTTTTATTATATATTTTAAGCTTTTTTTTGCATTATTTTAAAAATATTGACGAAAAGTTTTATTGATTTTACTTAAATTTTTTTTTGTAAATTTTAATAAATTTTAACTAAAAATAGTTGTACCAAAATGAAATTTCGCATGAAAAGGAATAATTCTTATGTTAAGAAAGGGAATATTAGAAATGCCCTCATTCTGTTGCTTGTTAAAATTACTTGCCCTTTAATGTTACGATATTAAAGTACAAAGAGATTTCACATTGTATTTAGCTAAAAAATCTATACTGTAAATGTTTGAAAAAAATGCTTCGCCTTAAATTGCTGAAAAAAAATAATAGTTTAACCCGCATATTCATAAAAAATATTTTAGGCTTATGGCAGGTTTATGAAACGAATTTTCTATGAAAATTTGTTTAATAAGCCTCTTATTAATCAAAAATATTATTTATGAATATAGGGGTAAATCTTAAAATTTTCTTAAACTATTTAGTTTTATTTTCTTCGACCTTTTAATAAGTTTGATATAATAAATATTCAAGCGCAAGGTCAATTATATAAAAAATTATTTATTTTTTATCCAATATTTCGCTTTCTCAATGGATAGCTTCTTCAGGGATTCAAATATTTGGTTTTTTTCTTTTTTCAGCCAAAAATCTTATAGAGAAAGTTCTAAATATTAGTGATATAGTTTTTCATGGAACTAATAAAATAAAGATCAAAAATATATTGGAGAATAAAAGTTTCCCAAGGGAATTGATTTATAAATTGATTGGACAGTACAAAGGACATAGAGAAAGTAATGTGAATACGGTAACTGAACCTAAGATTTACAAGTCCTTAACTTATGTACCAATAGTTTCTGAAAGATTAGAAAATTCTAATATTTATGATATTAATAATTATAGGATGGCTCATAAAACTTATGGTACATTAGATAGATTATTTAGTAAAATGAAAGATAGGACGGATAAATTAGATAGATCTAATGTTATTTACAAGATACCTTGGATAATGAAATATGTAGTAAAGTATATATAGGTACAAAGAAGAACAAATTGAAAACTAGATTAGCAGGACATAGGTCTGATCAAAAATGCAAAAATACGTCTTCTCAAAAAACTGCATTGTCATCACATTGTGCCAATTACAATCATGCACCAGATTTTGAAAATACAACAGTTTTAAATACAGAAACAAACTACAAACGACGTTTCATGTTAGAAATGTTACAAATTATCAATACACCAATAGAACAAAGAATAAATTTTAAAACAGATACAGACAATGTAGCTCAAAACTATAGACATTTAATTTATAAGAATAAGATAGGAAATTAAATAAGTTTATGAAAATGTAATAGAATAATTTTTGTTTTCCGTGTATAATTTTTATTGTTTTTCATAATTGACAATTTTGTTGTTTTAAGAATTTGTTTAAAAATTTTATAAAAAGAAAAAAGAAAAAAACCAAATATTTGAATCCCTGAAGAAGCTATCCATTGAGAAAGCGAAATATTGGATAAACAATAAATAATTTTTTATATAATTGACCTTGCGCTTGAATATTTATTATATCAAATTTTCTTAAACTATAAGAAAAAATTTGATTTAAAAAAATTTGTATGGAATAGAAACAAAAGTCTTTTAATTTTGCATGTCTCAGCGGGCCCCCTAAATTTATCAGATGTTTTACTAAAATCTACCCATTTGTTTATACATATATAACCATTTCTTTCAATGTCGTTAAAAGTAGTAACTCACTAAAATGTATTTAGTTTCGAATCACATCTCATACAGGTAAACAATTTTTAATAAAAAGCTTTAAAAATTTTTTGCATTAGTTTTAGCATTTTTTGGTGACGTCTAATGCTAGATTGAGCTGTAAATATTTTAAAGATCAGGTCACACTGCTTCCTACTGTATAACAAAAATGTTCAGCATATTTTAATTTCAAAAATGTATTTGTATGATTAATCATTGGATTTACATTCTTGCAACTTTAATTCTTCATTTATAAAATTTTCAAATACCGATAAAAGATCCATATATTTAATGTTTTCGTTAGAGATAAAAAAAAGATGGTTTTAAAATGCTTTAAATATCAATGCCAACCATCCGAGATTGGCATGGAAATTCAATGAACACGATACAAAACAAAAAAATGTAATACAGTTCAGTAATTAAAGTCGCCATGATACAAAATAATCGCCTGATCAATCGGTAATGTTTTAAACAAAATGATCATTTTTATTATCAAAGTTGTTTTTGGGAATACAATTATTTATTTAAAGATTTTGTTCGTTGTGCTTAATTCCCTTTTTTAATAATTGATAAAAAAAAATACTGAAATTTATTGTTGGAAGATAAGCAGTTCCTATGCGCATTTCACTGGTTGTTTAGGCCAGATCGTCAGAAAACGTTCTCCTTAATAATTTTAGAAAAGACAAAGCCATCAGCAAACAAGAATACAGAGGGAACGAGAATTACATACAATCAAAACGTCTTGTTTGCAACGATATCAAAGCTTAAACAAAATACCAACAATTTTTTAGTTTACCTTTTAGTTAAGTTTACCTTTTCTTACATTCCCCACTACAATTAGTTGGAATTCTCCCAACATTAATTGTAGTTGTAAGTGGGTATGTAAGTAATTCTCATTCCCTCTGTAGTTTTGTTTGCTGATAGCTTTGGCTTTTCTAAAATTATTTGGGAGAACGTATCCTATGAGTCAACAGAAACGATTATCCACAAGACTGAAAACAATTTAAAAGTCCTAAAAGGATGGTTTGTTTTTGGTAAAGTTTAATGGCGATTTCTTTTCTGAAAAAATATGTGTCAAAAAATATATAACAGTTTCTAATGTTACCTATAATCACTCGAAGTGTTAAATGTTGTGCAACTTCAATAGAAGTTAATTATAATATTGAAAAAATTAAAAAGTTTTCGTTACAGTCCTTTTAAATAATGGTACCACAGTTGCAAATATATGTGATATGTTATTATTATTATTTGGGAAATTCAAAGCGAGCTTGCTTTTGTTCTATCCAGTATTTTGTATTTAATGTGTAATTAATGTGTAAGATTTTATAAATTTTTTGTTTGACAATTTTTCTTGACAGCCAGACAGCTGTATATACCCGGCAGAAAAGATCGAAACCGGTTTTCTCTATTTTTCCCTGTCATCGCAACTGCTGCTGTAATCGTTGAAGAGAAGTCCAAATTCACTTACCTGATTTTCTAGCAACAAGCAAGATTTCTAGCAAGATTTGATCTTAGAACTCATATGCGCAACGGAGATGGATCTTGGAACTCATATGCGCAACGGCGATGCTGGCAGCCAGCAAAGAAGGTCAAATCAGGAACAAGCTGAATTCCAAATGTCAATATATTAAATACTTACACATTTATATTTGAAATTTGCTATTGAATTTGTAATAATAGAGAACATCTCTTTAGATATTCGGCATGAAAAGTTAAATTTTCGTAGTTTTACCGACTTTGCTCCAATTTGTTGGCTGTATCGGAAAAAAATCGTTTAAAATTTTTTTAAATGGAAAAAAAGTCTGGCTTTTCTGTATACCTTGAAAAGCAGTTCTTATATAAAATCTTTTTTTTATTTTGTACAAAAAATGAGCAATAAAAAAATTAAGTTTTATAAAAACTCCAATATAAAGCCCACTTACGAAACGAATGACGCATGTTAAAAAATTTAAGTAAAAGCAAATCCGTGTATAATCAATAGTTTATTTATATTATATTATTATTAATATTTATTAAGGACCAATAAAATTTCATAAACTACACACTAGGGTTTTCATTCGGTTAACCGTTAATCGGTTTACCGATTAATTACTACCCAATTAACTGATTGGTTAATTTAAAATTGTCTTTTTTTCGATTAACCATTAAACCGGTTAATTTCTTTCGATTAACCGATTAACCGATGTAGCGAAATTTTCAAGTTTTTTTAGTATTATCAGGCCTGTTCTGAAAATCACTTTAATTCAAATCACGTGATTTCGAATCACTTGTGCCTTTTAAAATCACACGTGAGATATTGTGGTGTTCCGTTTTCAATTTTCAATTGCCGAAAGCACACTGAGAGACACAAAAACGGTGTGATTTTAAAAGCACGTGATTTGAAACCACGTGATTTTCAGAGCAGGCCTGTATAACACATATTTTTGTGTTTTTACTTATTTGTTTCGTCTTATATACAAAAGGTATGTGTTAAGCAGGCGCGGATTCAGGGGGGGGGGGTGAAAAAAGGAAACTCACCCCCCCCCCTAAATTATAAAAATATGTTTTGCTTATTTCGATAATACACGAATTTCCGAATGTACAAAATTTTTGGAAATCCCATCAAGTTTTTTTTGTTTTTTATTGAATCCCTAATCGAATTTTCAATAAGTATCCAAGTATTTATCCTAATAGTTATTTATTATATATTTCCAATGAAATATCTAGTTTACTGTATTTAAATACATATTATTCTACATTCAATCCCAGCAAGTGCCATCTATTTCCGAAAAATAAACGTTTGGGTTGAATATGCGAGCGGTTGAATTATTAATAAGCTTTAGTATATGCAATATTTTTATTTGTGTTATGATAATTATTTATTATATACATTTGAATATAACCGTTTTTCGTATCATAGTTTTGTCATAGTAGGCTTTGAATTTTAATCTTATATGCATTGCCATTCTACCTTCACATATATTAGTAAAAGTTTACCAAAGAAGAATTATATAACTGTTAAATTTCAAGTGCATTAATAAGAAAAGTTCTTTGATATACAAAAATACATAAAAATTAGTGAAAAAATGGTGAGTCCGTAATTTTTTTTTAATATAATTTACCTATATAAGTAATACTTACTAAGTATATATCATTTAGTCGTAAAGGATGTAAGTCCAATGTATAAATTGTATAGGAAAGAGAAAAAAAAAACTTTCTAAAGTCTTTAGTTCTGAATATATTTTAAGTCTGTAAATCCAGTTTTGCTTCATTGCCGACTCTTTATTGGCTTGCAAACCAACTAAAAATAATACATTTATGTTTTACGTAGCTTTTTGTGATTTATCACCTTTTCTATTATATATTTTATACTTTTAATGTACATTTTAGTATATCAATTTGCAAAAAATAAAATATACTATAAAATTATTTTGTTTATTTCAATGTTGACTATTAACAAATATTAACAAATTTTTTTTTTAAATTTTCACATTTCAATGGGCCCTAGCGCTTTTTCTTAAGCATTTTTGGAATTACATCTTAAGCATTTGGATAAAAATATCGTTGCAAAACAAGAACTAGAAAAAAATATTTGTATTTTTTTCCGCAAACGATGTATTTTTGTTTACTCTATTGAACTGCATCAAAAACTTGATTTGCAAAAATTTTAAATTAGCGCATTTAAGACTGAAGGTACATATGTATGTGAGCCACACCCAAAATTGAACGTTATTTCGAAAATGGAGGAGGTGGCACAACATATATTCGCGTAACTCAAAAATTATTTAGTTTATTGAATATACTAAAAAAAAACGAAATTCCGCAATAAAATTACCTTTAGGAAAGGCTAAACTTTTTTCTAATCTCCGCTGTCGTTTTAGAAACATATATTTTTTTTTTTTTTGCAAAAAAAATTTTTTTTATCAAAACTTCGAAATTTTTGTTTCTTCAAAAATAATAAAAAATTGGAAAATGAAGCTACTCTTTTTATTTTTCTAGACGAAGTTCCAAAGTTTATTCAATAATCTTAACTGTTTTTGTGTTACGCTAATATATGTTGTGTAACGTACTCCATTTTCGAAATAGCGGTATATCTCGAAAACGAAAGCTAACCTTACAAATCGGTAAGCACCATTGGATGCAGCGTACCCGAATTAGGTTGAAGCGCCAGGTGCCTGCTTGCCAACTAGCACAGTGTTATTATTAACACAAAGTTTATGATAATGATTAAAGTGTTCAATTTTTGATGTGGCTCACTGTATGTGCAGCCAAAATTATTTTTGTCTTTCCATTGTTATAAGCTTTAAAATTCCTTTCTAAATAAAAATAATTTAAATAAAAAAATTAACTGTAATCAACTTAAACCAGAATAATTATATATGTATCTTTAGATTAAAACCCAAACAGTTCGACTAAAATTCATAACTTAATTTTAAAATTAGTGATTCAGATTCCTTCTTCCAAAATTTTATTAACAATTGCATGTTTTTTTTTTTTTGTCGAAAAATTGTTCAAACAATTTAGATGATGAAGTCAAATAAATTGTTTCAAATAAAAAAAACATTCAAAATAAATAAAATTATTTTTATAGCCAAAACGTTATTTAAAAAGATTAATTTATTTGAATTTATATTGGACTGATCTTATATTTTATTTGACCTAATTGTTGATTTTTTTTTTTAATATAATATCAACATATCGTTTTTAATAAACTTTTAAAAACAAATTTTTTACTTGTTTTGTATCAAAAAAAATTCCCCCCCCTTAAGACTTAAGCTTAAGACTAAACACCGCGTCTGGTGTTTAGTAAATATTTTTTTTTAACAAACAAAGAAGGTTCAGTGATCTTTATTTTTAATAAGTGTTTGCTATCCACAGCTTTTTGTTTCACGTACTTTACTTTTTATATATATGTGTTTTGTTATTTGTTTCTTCTCATTTCAATCTTTTGACAGAATTAACGGAAACAATAACTTTAAATTTAAAAAAAATTAAAACAGGACTCTAATGGCATAATGGAAGATTTTATATGTTTAGAGTAATCCAGAAAAACGACTGAGAAATTAGATATTCTGTATTTTGGGTTGCTTTCGATTTCTTCAACATCTACGATAAGTGAAAGAATTGGTTCAAAGTCAAGTTAATACAAAACTAAAAAAAAATAATCGCTTAAATCCTAAACATTTAAAGCAAATTACTTTCAAAAAAAATAAGTTTATAAGATCTCCGTAAACTATTGAAATAACTAATAAAATGATATAATTTTATTTGTTTAATTAATCCATAATATGTATATATTAATTAAAAAAATATGTATTACATATTTATGAATTATTTTTTGGTTTGGTCGTTTGGTTAAAGAATTGTTTTGTTTGAATTGTTATGTTTGTTATGTTATTCGTATTTTTTTTTTTTTTTTTGCTAGAAAAGTCCAAATAATAAAAAGTTATGCATTTTTATTCATTGAAATTACTTATTTTATAAAAAAAAAACTTTATTAATTGGTTAACCGATCAATAACACAATTAACCGATTAAACCAAAACCTCGGTTAATTAATCGAGCGATTAACCGATTAAAGCAAAAGCCCGATTAAATGAGTGCCCTACTACACACCTTAAAAACTACTCTGTAAATACAATAAATCTATTGAGAGCCTGTAAAAAACAAATTTTATGAACAAAAACTTTATATTGTAAACTCTTCTCAAATGGACATTAAAAAAAAGGCCCTACATTTTTTTAAGTAGAAAAATTCAAATTTGTAGTCTTTTTTTTCTTTTTTGTTCTAGCAACAAAAAACGGTGTAAAAATTTTAATACAACATAAAACATCTATTGGATTGTAAGTTCAAACTACTCGAAACAAATAAATGCAAATTGCACTTGTTTTAAATGTATTGGCGGAATACAAAAATAGTTGGAAATAAAAAATACAACAAAAGCAAAAACTTATGGGTGTTTTTTTAGCTCAATAGAACTTACAAAATGGTTAGCTGTGAAACGAACTGTCATTCTGCGCGATTTTTTTCGAATTTATGGGCAGTATAATTTGGTAAATCATCATTAATACTCGTAGATTTACGTTTGCATAACGCTACCAAATTATTGAAATTTACTTTAACCCTAGAAAGATAATCTGCGTTAATTTTACGCATGGACTTTCGAAATATTGCGATTTCTTTTTAATTAGCATAAATCCGTAGCTGTCCACTTCAGACATCCCAGTCGTTACGTAGACCTTTTGTTAGGGATACACGTCGCTGCGAAAGGTATTGCCAAATTCAAAATAAAGCGAGTTTCTGAGTCGACATGAGTCAAAATGACGCAGATTACTGATTAGTCTTCAAAGGAATACCTTAATAAGCAAAATTGCTCCCATGGAATGATTTCAATTCTAAACAGGACCTTGAGAATCCATTACACCCATAAAACAAAACCATTGGTGCGATTTACTCTCTAGTAACATCATCAAACTTTACTTCCTCAAAAAATCAATGATTTTTTGCTTGAAAATATTGATGGCAATAATCCGGGCGAGATGTGATTTTAATAGGTTGACACTACGTATCATGCGACGACCTCACCCGTCCTTCGACTTATTAAAATCAAAATTTTGCGATTAGTTTATTTCGAAAAATGAACCTGTCAACTGGCCTTTAAAGTCAGACGATTCAACACCTCTTGATAATTTCTTGTGGGGCTAAATAAAGTCATTCGCTTTTACTGACAAGCAACAAGTGATGCCTTAGAGGCCAACATTGTTTGTTTTATTCGTGGCATGCGGCCAGCAGTTCTTTAACAACTGCCCCAAAATTGGCCATTAGGAATGCGCTTCGTCAAGTACAGCCGTGGTGCGTTTATGCCCGAAATAATTTTCAAATGTTAATTTCACTTATTGACCTTTAGAACAGAAATAATTTTTTTTATTAGAACTTTATTTTCTATCGCGCTTAAAAAACACTCTTTACTTCAATGCAAAATAAATAAATAAATAAAAAAGAAACAAAAAATTTTTAAGGTAATAGAAAACACAAACTTTATTTCTATTAATGTTTAAACGATGCACCGTGGTTAGAAAGGGAAATAACTGAAAAGTGTTCTCAAAAATTATATTGTACGAAATACAAATTTTTACAAAAAAAATATTCACCTCTCAAGAAATTTCCTGCTTCGCGGGATGTGAAAAGTTTTTGAACTTTTCAAGAAAGCGAAAAACCATTTCCTACCTCCCGATAAGGTGAAAGAAATTGAATTAAGTCGCACTTTCAAAAAATGTTATCAGTGTCGAATGTCCTTATGGTATCGATATATAGTGTACAGTAAAAAAAAAAAATAAACGTGATTTTAATTAAAAAATTTGTCTTATTAATTAAAAAATTAATTAAATTTATACCAGTGAACAAATTAATAATATCAACTAAATATTTCAGATATTTACAACATTTTCTGCAGTAATATTGTTGATATAAGTAAACGTATTATTCACTTGATTAAATTTTTAATTAAATCAAATGTTATTTTTGATTAAAGTTTTAATTGAAAAACAATTGACGAGAATTCTTACTGTGTTTTTTACAGTGTGTCGAAATATTATAAATTTTTCGTTGCAGAATTGTTATCAAACTTCAAGCCAATTGTATATTAAAAAAACCTTAGGAAAGGGTTTGGGCTTTTGTGTTGTTCCTTGGAAAAAAAAATACAGAACCTTAAAAACCAGAAAAATATTCGAAAATGGCAAACAAAAAGAATGACATTTTCCATAATGGTTAGATAATTTTTTAGGAAAAAGATTTGATGATGAACATGCTGGGTTAACTGCTTAAAAAATTTGTCTTATATTTTATTTCTAGAATATTTCTATTGCACACAAGGCACAAGGAACTTTAGCAGCTTGAGAAACGAAGTTCATATATAAAAAACGATCTATCTTAATTGGATCTGACACAAATTTGTTCAAATTGAGAGTAATTAAAAATTTCAAAATTCAAATTTGCGTATATTAGAAAGTAGTTTCCATTTTCTTAAGATTTTTTTCTAGCTCTTAAAATATTTTTGCTTTAAATTAATCATCTAAGATCTCGGAATTTAGTTTCCGTTTATGGATATGTTGAAGTAAACTTTTTTTTTTAAGAAGTCTAGACCAGTGATTTGAACAACTACAGAAAAATATGAAACTGTGCTTTTGTCTCCCGCCGGGAGGAGTACGGATCATCTCAAGAATATTTCACCTTTTGGCTTTAGATTCTTAGGGACAACTCAGGTATAGTCAGCCTGCGATCCGGCAATGATGCAAAATGATTGGTCTCCCTAGTGTTTTCTTGAGGACAAAGACTGACCAGAGATCCTTCCTATCTGGTACAACTGGAGTCGGTAGCAATAAGTGACACGACACTGGGCTGACTTATGGTTGAGGCCTCCGTTAGTGTGCTTCTTTGGTAAATGCTTCCCGTCTTTCAGGATGAATGTCTTTGCGGAAGCTTAAGTTTTTTGATAGCTTCTTTTCATACAAGTTATTCTCCATCCGATGGGGAAGTGCCTTTTTCAAGGCATGAACGCACAACTGGAGGCAGAAAGGTACTATTCTGACGAAGAAATACTTTCGGGGATCACGTAGTGGTTGTGGTTTAAGTCTGATGCAGTATTATCCCTAGGTACTGTTGCTGTTCAACAGATGCTGCTGGCAGTTACTAAAGCACAGGAGGATAGAAAGCTCCAGCTCCTAAGAAAGAGACAATTTACTAGAATACACTGAAAGAATAATGCTTCATTAATCTTATCAATCAATTACACTAAATTGTTTTCTTTAATCCAATAAAGAATTTTATAGCGGGAATCTAATTTTACAAATTAATTGAAGTAGTTTCAAATATTTTAACTCCTTTAAAAAAAAATTTAACTAATTGTTATACTTTTAATTAATCCTCTTATTTAAGCTTGAGGTCTTATTTCTTTTTTTATAAAAAATATTAAATTTATTTAATCAAATATTTCGGCACTCCGTTGTGCGCCTTCTTCAGGGATTTTTTCTTTAATATTTGACAAAAAATTAACTATTTTTAATTTTAATTCTGTAAGTCGCACTTTTTTGTCGGGATAATGGAGTTTCGAGTCATAGAAGTTCAACGTAGTTGATTTCAATTTAAAAAACCTATTGCAATAATGTATAACAATTAGTTGTCATTAATCCAATGAAAACTTTCAACGATATTACGAAACTCAATTTCGTGGGGTTAATGAAATTTCTTCATACAATTTGTAAAATTTCATTCCCGTCATTTGATTAAAGCAAAATAATTTCATGAAACTGATTCATAAGATTTATGAAGCATAATTCTTACAGTGTGGCAGGTGCCCATGTAAATCATTTCCACATTCGTGCTTATATCTGAGTATAAAGCGATCAACTCTCTTAAAATTACAATATATTTATGTATTAAAAATTTTACTTAAATAGCGACTCAATTACTTCGGTCTGAATTTATGAAAGAGGCAAAACGTTTTTCCTTTATTTTCTAAATTATTACTTAAAGTAAATTGTCAGCAAATCCCGCATTGAATTCCCGCTATAGCGTGAGTTTAAAGCATTTGAATTATTTTGAAAATTTCGCGCCGTAAATCCCGTGAAATTCTTTAACTGTTCGATTATTAGATACTGTTTTCTAAGGACTTATTCTCCCATATATTATTCCATTTTTACCAGTGTACACCCCCCATTTACCAATTTTCCTTCAATATATGGATATTCGAAAATATTTGCTTTATTCGATAAAATATTTTTAGGGTTGTGCCATGTAGTCCATGTGGAAAATATCTGTTTCGTAGCTGAAGGGGAAGTCGAAACAATTTTTTTTTTATCCATGCAAATTTCTGCTCGTCGAGAAAACATTTAGTTTTGAAGTTTTTAAACAATGAAATATATTTTTAGTTTTTAAGGCAATTTTATCGTTTAATAAGTTTTACAAAAACACAAGAGCACCGCTAACAAACCAATTTCAAACGAGTGGGAAATAAAAAAACAGTTTTGAAAAGCTGCATTGAAAACAAAAATAGTTTAAAAATTAAAAAAAAAAAACAGTAAAGTGAGTTGGAAAGTTAAGTGCTACTCAAATAATTGAGAACGCTTCATAAAAGAAAATATGATTTGTATACCACTGAGTCTATCTTTCGCTGTCCTTCCGTCCAGCTGTCAGGTTGCCTTTCTTTGTTACATTTTGCCCAAAGTACAGGTAGCAATTTTGAAAATAATTGGATGAAATTTGGTACATGCGTTTCAATTGTCATAAGGACGAGACTCCTTAAAAATGGTAAGAATTGCTTAATATTTTCACATAACCCCCATACAAACTTCTTTCCGGAATAGTCTTCGCGGCATTTAACAAACGTATTAGATTCGTATTCAGTAGGGTATTCATTTAATCGGGCTTTTGCTTTAATCGGTTAATCGCTCGATTAATTAGCCGAAGTTGTGGTTTAGTCGGTTACAATTTTTTTTTATAAATCAAGTAATTTCAATACATCAAAATGCATAAATTATTTATTATTTGGAATTTATTAGTAAAAAAAAACCAATAAGATAATAAACATAACAATTCTTGAACTAAAACGAACAAGCAAAAAAATAATTCATAAATATGTAATACATATTTTTTAATTATTAATACATACTAGTGTTTGCCCAGTGGTCGGAATTCGACCAAAATTATTTATGCAAATATGAAGAAAACGTACAGCATTTGTTTTTTTTTCGTCTTGGTGGACGACTTGGCAGGCGACCAGCCTTCAGCCCATGAATGTTTAATTTAGTTTTGAAATTTCAATAATAAAAAAAAAAATCAGTAAATTCCAGTTGAAAAACTAAAAAGGACCAACAAGTCCTCCTAAGTTTAGTTTCTCAATCACACTGGACTCTGCATGTTGAATTTTATGTTTCTAGGTTCAGAATTAATAAAAAAAAAGTTGAAGTTGTAGAATGAAAAAGTACCAAAAAGCTCCCCCTTACTTAGATTATCAGTCACACCCATAATTTTATGTTTCTAAGTTCAATGTTATAGAAAATTTAAAAATTAACACATGCAGCGCGAAAAAGTAAAAGAAAGAAATTTATTTCCAGTATTTTTACATTTTGATAATTTTTTCTCCGCATTAAAGTAACAACAAGTTGATTATTGTAGTAGGAGCCCATAATACATAGAGAAAAACATGTTCTAAAGAAGTACCAAAAATAGGTATGATTTTAAAAAATTCGAATTTCCAAAACGTACCGTATTAATACTTATATTTTTTTAGATAAGTAACGCATTTGCTAGGATCTTAATTTCTATTTTTATGAGCTTAAAAGCTAAATGGGGCGAAAAAGAAGTTCGAATACAGGTTATCCCCGTTTACTCCCCAAAAGGTGCGAATTTCAAAAAAGTGCCAGACACCTGTCCCCTTAATTTCCTTATGCATAACAATAAGCATCAAATATTTTTTGGATCTCTTTTAGTTTTGGAGATATAGGGTTACCTTTTTAACCCATTTTTACCCTTTTTATCCCCTCAGATATTATTAAAATATATAATGTGCACTTCAGCAAGTACATACATTTTAAATGGTGTATTTTTTGTTCAAATCGGTTGACAAACAGAGGAGGAAAGTGTTCTTAACTGTTTTGCCTTTGCCGATTTATATATAGATTATGTATTAATTAAAAAATTAACTGTATGATCATTTTATTAGTTATTTCAATAGTTTAAGAAGACCTTATAAAATAATCTATTATACAAATAATTTTGTTTAAATGTTTAGGATTCAAACGTTTATTTTCTCTAGTTTGGATAAAACTTGACTTTGAAAAAACTTTCATTTATTGTAGACGCTGAAGATATCAAATGCAACCAATAATACAGAATATCTTATTTCTCAGTCGTTTTCCTATATTTTTCTAAACATTTATAATATTCCATTATTTCATTAGAGTCCCGTTTTAATTTTTTAAAATTTTTAAAATCACAAAAAAATATGTTGTAATACCACAAAAATTTAAAAAATTTTTTACATCGGTTAATCGACGGAAATTAATCGGCTTAATCGTTAATCGAGAAAAGGCAATTTTAAATTAACCGATCAGTTAATCGGGTAGTAATTAATCGGTTAACCGATTAGCCTGAACCTTGCATGGTGAGATTCATGGGCTGCAAAAAGTCCTTTGGGTCTAGATGCTTCTGGCCATATTTGGTTCAAAAATAAACAGATTGATCCATTATTTTCTAAAGGTTCTTATAAATATTGATGGTTGACTTTTATTTCTAAGAAGAATTCATAATATTTATCTCCAAAAACGGATTTTCGAACATACAAATATTCAAAAAACAGTCTTATCAAAAATTCGGTATATAATCTAGTCCCCAAGCAATGACTTCCTGTGATTGTGTCTCAAAACGGCCTAAGGTGGTAAAAATGAGGCAAACTTTTTTCGGCCATGAAAATGAGCCACATTCATTTATTATTAGGCGTATGCCTCTTGAAAAAATGGTCTTGGCATGATATCGGTCTCACGGTTGATTAGGGATGACGAAATAATGTTGTGGCATTTTTGTCGTATAAAGTTTAAATGAACTGAAACGCGGCCAAAACATGAGACCCACTGTAATGTCCTTACGAGAGAGGAATTTCAGCACGGTGGGCTTTAAACGGGGATTAGTTTCAGACTTTGAAATGTGCCACAAATACCCGACAAATACGTTTAATTTATAAGTCTTGAAAATGATTAATATTGTGACTTTTCATTCAAAAGATCTGACCCACTGAAATATGGAACTTGAAACGATAACGGCTAAACGTAATGGCGTAGTGGGACGACATTTTTTGCGGCAATTTTTTAGAGAAAGCTAGTTTTATTTTGCAGCAAAACTAGCTCGGTCTATTATTTTCAATTTAAAAGTCCCTACAAAATCCAAGTTTTTTTTAAGATAGAAGTGGCATTAGATGATTCAAATTTGGTTAACTTTTCTGTATATACAAATTTTATAAGGACTAGGATCTTTTGAACACTGGATTAAAAGTTTTGGGACAGTATGATTTTAAATAAACTTAATTTGATATAAAGGAATGATAGATCTATCCCTATTCCACCTCCTGTAAACATCATTCACTATAGAAATCGCATCCTAAATTCCTACTATTGCTCCTTTTGCAAATAACATTTAAGCATTTTATTTAAATTACTTAACTAGTAATAAATATTTATTTTTTTTTCATTTTAAATTATAATAAATTTATTTAAAAAGCATATAAATTTATTTATGATGCCTCGGCTGTTAAACATTCCTTTAGCAGGTTAATTAAGTTGGGCAATTTGGCGTTTTTATTTTATTTATATGCGCAATAAATTATTTGCTTTAACGGAAAGTTTTATTTGTACAAATTTTTGCAACTAATTAATTTTAATATCATTTTATTAGTAGGACATAAATATTTGAGACCTGATACACAAATAAATTGCAACATCAAAAAACAACAACAGAATGAAAACATTTTAAAACAAAATTACATATTAAGGAGTGTCACAGGATAACATAGTGAGGATTATTTTTTAAAGAAGTTTTATTAATAAAGTAAAATAATTAATAATTGGTGTTGTGATTATTTCATTGAACTGTTTATGGTTTTTAATTAAAATTTTTATATATTAATCAGGCTTAAGATCATAAAATTTATATTTCATTAAACTATTTTCAATGAAGAAAGGAGTTAAAAACATGAAATAAATTAAAATTACGTCCGCCAAGATAGCAACGAAAGTTAGCAAAGTGCGGAAATAAAAAATCAAGGGACTTGGTAGAAGCACCGGAATTGAAAATGAAGGTATTTTTTTTGAATATAATGATTTTAGAAATTTAGTGGAGTAAAGATCAAAAAACATCAACCTTCCAACCTTTCGTTCCAGAGAAAAGTGGGTTTATCCAAAATGGTCGATTTATGCCAGCCAAACTAGGAAGCGTCAGGGCATACACTCAACGGAATATGGTAAAATACTACCTAAAAATTAAAAAACATCAATTTTTTAATTAGTGCAATTGCTGTTCAGGATGGATATTTTTATTCAAAATTATTTCTTCTTAACGAATAATTAGTATTGTGTTTTATTTATTGAACTGTTTAATGTTCTAGTCCAAATTTTTAATATTTTATTCATGCTAAAGCTCATTAAATTTAATTTTCATTAAATTGTTTTATGAAGAAAGGAATTTATACAACATGAAATGAATTAAAATTTATTGATAATTTTTGATACTTGACTGAGCTGGGAATTGAACCCAGGTTTTCACTGACATGTTGCCCTGACTTGTTTCAATTATAACCACATAATCTTCTCAAAGGAGTTTACCGTCTTAACCCTCAACACCATCGAAGGCAGCTGCCAGTCAATAGCCAAACATAAATCTTTAAACCAAATTGGTAGATCGAAATTAGTTCTTGAATGATTTTTTATTTTAATTACTTTACATTTTCATCCTTACTTCCACTTTTCATACTTTTTGTCAAGAATTCTTCTTGAAGTCCAAATAACATTTTTCATGTTTTGTCTTTATTTAAACTAATTTTTGTTGTTTGACATTTTTTTTCTACCAGCATAGTCATTACGTTTTCTTTCGAAAAATATAAACTCTTTCCAAATCTAAATAGCCACTGCAAGGAAAGCTCTATACCGGTCGACAAGAAGGAGAACAACGGGAAGTGAATCAAGGTGAAAATGTTTTGATACAACTCGCAAAGCCGTACAGCAATACTGGCCGTACAATTGTAGCTGACAACTTTTTTACTACTTTAGAAGGAGTAAAGCGTCTGGCCAGAATTGGTCTGGCATTTGTTCGTACCATTCGCTCCAATAAAAGATGTATTCCTAAATAAATGAGAAAGGATCGTTCTCGTCCTGTTTTGTCAGCAGAATTTGGATTCCACGAAAATTTGGTATCAATTTGCAGCTACTTGCCAAAAAAAAATAAATGTGTCAACCTACTTTCGACCGTTCATTATACGAAACATTGTGAAAGGGAAGCAATGAAACCCGAAGCAATTTTGTTTTACAATGAAAATAAAGCTGGCGTAGATTGTATGGACCAAATGGTTACACATTTTACTACAAAGCGGTCAACAAGAAAATGGACTTTTGCGTTTTTCTGCAACATGTTGGACACCATGGCACTGGCTGCATTTTGTAGTTGCAAAGAAGTTGATGGTCTCAATAAAAATAGTGCTAGAAGACATTTTTTCATTACGTTAACTGATACATTGGTTCTTCCAAATATTGAAAACCGATGAACAACATTCACATCATCAAACAGTTCAACACTCGTTTGGCCATGGAATCGTATTTTGGAAGACCACTAAATGTAAGTTTGATTGATATAACATTTGCCCTTCATTACATCTCATTTTCCTCATTTTTCTTTTTCATTTCAGTTTCCAGTAGTAGTTCCTAGCTCAAGTGGTGCTGATACTCTACAAAAGAGAAAAGGTTGTCAGCTTTGTACATTGGGAGATGAAAAAATTCGCCGACTAACTCGTTTTTTTTTTGTTCCAAGTGCTCGAATCCGGTATGCCTACAACATTCGAAACAAGAGTATACATGTTTTAGTTGCTTACCTGAAGCTGTGTAAGACTTTTTTAATTTAGAATTAATTAAAACTTCCTTTATAACTACTAAATTTAATTGAAATGAACTTTATAACAACTATTTTTTTGAAATTAAACACAAAAATAAAATATTTCTTGTTTTATTTCTCATTAAAATTTTTTTTGAATATATATATCTGCCTGGCGTGATAACAATATAACAATGTTATACATATTATCACTAAAATAGCATATTTTTCATATAAATGTACTGAAATACATAGTGTATCTGGCTAGATACATGCGCTACGTACGTGACTATCGGAACATGTGCATGACGCAGGGTAAATCCTGAATAAAATATTAAAAATTTGGATTAAAAAATTTTTAAGGAATATTTTGGTATCTATTTAGGTATTACTTTTGAGCGATTTTAAAATCTATTTCTGAATTATATTATAAAGTCTTAATTTTTTGTGCAAAACTTAATTTTAATAATATATATAATAAACAATTAAACAAAATATATACAGGAAAACAGAGGAAGATTTATTGAAATTTTTTACAACGAATTTATTTATTTTATATTTTTTAACAAATATAACGCGATAATTATTTCTTTTTAAATTTTTATTATATTAATCATTTTTAAAAATATTTAAACTATGATGTTTTTACATTTTTAATGATATTTGTCGTTATATTTCTTAAAGAAAATATTTGTTAACTTAAAAACGAGAATAACAAATTCGTTAAAGTAACCGAGATTACTCGCTATTTCACAATATCGGTAGTAAAAGTAAAAAAGTTGCAGATTTGAGGTACTGGTATTTAAAAAATATTATTTAACCCCGATATTTCATTCAACTTAGGCGATACAAGTATTTGTAATTTGCATTCCTAAAATTTGAATAGAAATATTCTCTATTTTTTTTTGTATATTTTAAAATAGAATTTTACTCTATTTAATTTTTGGTATATCATATATTTTCCTTAAAAAATTTCAAATAAAACTATTCAACAAAAATTTGTTTGAATATATGATACAATATTCTTTTTTTCTAATGACCAAACCAACTAGAACTTCCAAACAAATAAAAAAAAGCTACCTCAAAAGCTACCACAATTGATTGGGGCAATATCATTATTGTGCGTCAATAAAGCACAATCAAAATTGTGTCATATTAGTGCATTTACGGCAATCGTGTAATCCCAGCTTAAGGAAGTGAAGTCGTTCAAGTCCGACCACATGACTACCAAGTCGTGACTAACAGTAGTATAATTTTTGAGAGTGGAACTTATTCGAGACCTGTGGATCTAAAACAAAATTTTGCTGTGAGGTTAAGATTTATATAAAAGTTCCATTCGCAGCCGCAATCAAGAATAAATCAAGTGGATCCAGTTATTTATTCCCGTTGTGTTACAAAATGTTACTGTTTCTTTGACGTCATATATTACCTGGCTTTTAGCATTACTGCTCAGTCAACCGGTTGATTCAATGAAGGACTGGGGATTACATCAAATCAGTGGCAGAGAGACTAGTTTTGTCTCCAACAGTTTCATGATCAAACAGTTTAAGTCTTAGGTACCTTAATGTCGCACAACTATAGAGAAGATGTTAACTTGACTCCTATACTTCTTCGCCTCGCCGTCCAGTCTCTTGACGTGCTTCTACATGGGTTGTGGTCTAGACAGCTGAGTCCTTTTGCCATCTATGATAGGCTAGATTTTCCTGGTTTCCCCAAATTTTTTCTAAATTTGAACATCTTACTATCTTACTAGACTTCGTTATCTTCAAATGATATTCGGGCTGTGCATATTTGGAGTTTATTATCAAATCTGATTCTAACGACACATAATTTTGACATAAAACTTTTATATTACACTTTTATATTATAAAAGTTTTACTTATAACAATTATTGACTACTTAATTTTTATTAGTTATCCTAAATTATCTACAAAACATGTAAGTTTAATTTCGAATTAAGAGAAAAATAATTATCGAAGATTTTTTATCGAGTAGTAAAACTAATGAAAATTTTTCTGTTGAACAGAAAAGCTAGCGTTTTTTTTTTTGAAAGAAACTTTATTTATTTATTTTGATAGCATTCTTAAAACCTTTAATGGAGCTATCGATAATTTTTCTAAGAAATAGTAAAGTTATCGATGAATTGTCTTAAGTTTTGTCAACTTATTTATAGATTAACTATAAATTAGAAAGCAATCGATAAATTGTTTTGCAAAACGAAAAAATTGGCGATAGCTTTTTTATTTATTGATACATTATACTACTTTTCTACCAAATAGTATTGTAATCGATAACTTCTTTAATAAATGGTGATCCTTCCGAATTTATTTAATTTTTTTATATAGTAAAGTTTTTGACAACTAAGCTTAAAGTACTCTTAATAGGGATGGGCAAATTGAAAAAATGTATCGATATATATCGTATCGATATTTTTTAAGAGTATCGATATATATCAATTAAAAATATCGATATATCGATGTATCGAACGTATTAAGCGGAAATTATTACTAAATTTAAAAACTTAATATACCTATGACAATACATTTTTACATAGGCACAAACGTATTACATACTACAAACAAATTTTAAAAAAAGTAAAGAATACAAAAAAGTTTTTACTTATTCGCCATATGAAATTTAAAAAAAATAATTAGGATTATATAATGCCGCATTATATACTGCCGGTAAACAAAACTTGTAACACATACTATACAAGTAAACTGTGCAATATTTTATTATTAATATATAAGAACATGCTCAAATAAAAAAAAAAACAAAAAAATTGTTTTATTATTAACATTCCAACTTTCATGAGTCGATTCTTTGCATAATTCTAGGAACCCTTTCCAGAATATTTTTTCCGCGCTTATTTTTTTGTTATCATCTCTTAAAAAACCAAGACAAAACTGACCTGTATAATCTATGAAAATGTACAATGGAAAAACGCCTTTATTTTCTTAATATTAGTTAAAAAAAAACCTATGATGCAATTCTTAAAAAACAACTGTATTGTAAGCAATTGAGCAACGGTTAAAATGTTGAATTTTATCATAAAGTGATCTTAAAAATATCGAATTCGATAGTCGTAGATAAATATCGATGTATCGATATATTGGTATTTTTAATATTTTGATATATCGATATTTATTGCCCATCCCTAACTCTTAAAAAAATTCGAAACTACCCAATAAATAATTTTTCGAACAATGAAGTTTTCGATAACTTTTTAATGAAGTAATATATAGTATGTCTTTTTTTATCAAGTTATCGATTACTCTCCCGACAAATATTAAAGTTATTGATACATTTTTCTAACAAACAGTAATTCCACTTTTTTGCAAATTGTTTCAAAATTTTCTTTCGAATTTGTTTAAATTATCGATAACCTATTCTTGTCAAATAGTATAATTATGGTTTCACTTAGTTTAATAATTATTTCTTCTATGCATCCAAAATCTCCCACTGCGTTTCATTCATTAAAAGATAAAAAAAAAACTGTGATCACCAACAATGAATTAATCAATTTCAATTAAATGATATGAAAATGCAACAAACATTTTCTTTTGATCAGTATCAACATCCAATTACAAAACCATCCATATTTACATCAAATAAATAAAATAATAAAACAAACAAACAAACAAAATTTTAATAAAATAAAACCTGACAACATATTGAACTCGTGTGTTAACGATTATGATGATGGTACTAAGATTTAATTTAATGTTAATTGAAACGTAATTATTAAATAAATAATAAAAGGAAACCTCAATGCATGAGTGAAACTTGCACAAATTTCATGCATGGCTGGTGATGAATACAGAGAAAAATTCTGTCAATAAATAAGCAAATGATATGAATGCGTCATAAATTCGTTTAATACTTTTAAAATAAATAATTATTTTTCCCCCCATTGCAAAAAAAATAAATTTTTTTAAAAAAAAGAAAATTAAAAAGAAAAATGGGGAGCAAAATATATTTCCTCCTTTTTCTTAAGTTACAAGAAAACTTTATCCTTTAACATTAAGCAAAAAAAAATTTTAAAAGAAATGTTTTTTCCTTACAGAAAATCAACAAACACTCCCCATTATGAACAATTTTCTGGTAAAAATTCTTTAAAAAAAAAACTTTTTTTCTTGCTCCCATTCTTGTCTTTATCTGTAAACAAAAACTGAAGAAATGGAACAACAAATAAGAAAAAATGCAAAATTGTCGTCTTATAAAAGAATGGGAAACAGTGAAGAAAAATGTATGTTATCTGAAGCAAAAAACGAAAAGGAATCGTCGTGTTAAGTAGAAAAAAAAGTGGATGCAATTCAAACAAAAACTAGCAGGGGATAGTGAACGTAACATTTAGTTTAAACGCGTAACAATGACAAAATTTTCGGTTTCCTTGACATTGTTGCTTCCAACTTTCTTAGAGAATTGTAAGGTAATCGATAACGTTTCTATAAAGAAACAAAGATAACGATATATTTTTATTGAATGGTATATTCATCGATATTTTTTGCATAGAATAGTAAATTTATCGATATCTTTTGTACAGAATAGTATAGTTATCGATAACTTTTCGATAAGTTTTATAGAGAATAGTAAAGTTATCGATCATTTTCAGATAGAATAGTAAAGTAGTCGATAATTTTCAGATAGAATTGTAAAGTTATCTATAGCTCTGAATAGCAAAGTAATCGATAACTTTTCTATAGAATACTATAGTTATAAATAATTTCTTAGTGTCATACTAAAGTTAAGATATAGGACACATTTTCATATATTACAACTTTTCTATACAATATTAAAGTTACCGATAATTTTTATATGGAACAGCTAAGTATCAATAGCTTTTTTCATACAATAGTACAGTTATCGGTTACTTTACTATAATATAGTAAAGTTATTGATAACTTTTCTATGAAATAGTGAAGTTATCGATAAATTTTCAATAGAATAGTAAATTTATCAATTACTTTTCTATAGCATACTAAAATTATGCTATCGATAACTATTAAATATTATTGTAAATTTATCGATTACTTTAATATAGAATAACACAGTTAGCGATAGCTTTTGTATATACATAGTAGTAAATCTATCGATAAGTTTTGTATAGAATATTAAATTTATCAATGAATCTTGTATAGAATAGTATGGAATTTAGTATATACATAGTTGTAAATTTATCGATAACTTTGGTATAAAGTAGTAAATTTATTGATAGCTGTTATATAAAATTGTAATATGCTCTATAAATTTTGTATAGAATATTGAAGTTATCGATAATTTTGTATAGCATTGTGCTCCTATCGCTAACTCTTTTTTAGAAAAGTCCAATTATCGACAATTTTTCTATAGAATAGTAATATTTTCGTTAACTTTTTCATAAAAAAGTAAAGTTACCGATAACTTTTCTATAAAATATTAAAGTTGTTTATAGCTTTCTATAAGACAGTATCGTTATCGATAACCGTCCAAAAAATTTTAAATTATTGAGAACTTTTATATCAAATATAAATATATCAAATATATCGATAAGTTTTGTATAACATAGTAAAGTTTCGATAACTTTTCCATAGATAAGTGAATTAATCAATAACTTTTCTTTAGAATAGTTAAGTTATCGATAACGTTTCCATAGATTAGTAAATTTATCGATAATTATTCTTTTCTAACTTTTCTAAAGAATAGTAGATTTAATTTTTTAACAAATTGTAATGATATTGACAACTTTTTTCTCAAATAGCACAGTTATCGAAAACTTTTTTTTATCGCTTAATAAAGCTTTTGTCATCTCATTTGTCGCATTTTAGGTGCGATATAATATTCCGACTTTATGGACAAGTCCTTTCCAAAGTTTACAAATAATTTCCACTCCGGAATATCAACATGTATCAAACGTAACGTAACAAATAACTGTTCAGTTATACACCAGTTATACTACAACAGATTTTGGAAGCAAATTTTCATAGAAAATTCGTTTTATTCACCTTTCATAAACCTGAAATATTTTTGGCGCAACAAGGCCAATAAGGTTTAGTGTCAATAACTTAATTTCAATTGGAATTAAAGCGTCATATTCTTATTTTTAGTGGAGAGTATCAAAAATTCGACAATGCCGAATATGAAATGAATTTTTATTGTTTTTGTAGTTACCACGTTAATATTTCCTATAAATCATTTGAGAGCAATTAATTCACTTAATAAAACAATAACATTTTATTGCAATTTTATTTCATTAAAATTTCAACAAATATTAATTTATTTATTTATAATTATTTTGTTAAGTTTTGATTTATTTAATCATAACAATAAAATAACTTTTACTTTTTTGGCTTTTTGTATCACTAAAAATAATTAATTTATTATTTAAAGGCTAATTAATTATTTATCTGATAATAAAGCAGTTAAACAATTTTTAATCGGTTATTGAAGAAAAAAAAAACAAAATGGATAAAATAATTACTTAAATCATTATAAATTAAATATTGCAAAAATTTGGTAAATTTTTCTTGATTTTTGTTAAATTCCATTTCAATTTGTATTTTATTCTTTTTGTAATATCACTTTTCTTGTGTCTGGATTTCAATTTTTTTTTTTGGGTTTTTTTTTAATTTAAATTGGTATTTCTGCATAGTTGTAATTTTTTTTAATTTTTATAAATTTTTTTTAAATTATTGTTACTGTTTTGTTTGTTTATTTATTTCTTAATAACTTAAAAATCATGTGGCATCATCTTTGTCAGTTGGTTCGTTTTTTATACTTTTGCCATTTCCATTCGCCTGAATGGCTGGTTGATACTCCTCGGTGCCATTGTTGCTGCTATTTGCGCTATTAACAGTTAATTTGGAATTATTTAACTCAGTTTCTTCGGGTATACGAACTTGATCTTGATCCTAAAAAGATATATTAAAAATATTTTTTTATTTAGATATAAAAGTCATGTGGAGCGTATAAGCAATTTTTTCTATTGACATTATGCATATGAATGTGGAAAATATTGTGCCCTATTTGCGATTATATCGTAAGCGACAAAAGATAAATTTTACAGGAGAGGCTTTTGGTTATTTTTTCTAATCGCTCTAACGGTTTTGGCTACCTAAAGGCAGCTTTTATTTGTTTGTACTCTTTTAAGAAATATTATTTTAAAATACTAACCTCCATATTTATAAAAAATTAACCCTTTATTAACTTCTTTTATTTTTTTATAACTTAGGGCGTAAGATTTGAATTGTTAGTCAACTGGAGAATTTTTAAAAAAAAAAATTTCCAAATTTTTTGTTTTGAATTAATTTTAAGCAACATTAAAGTTCGGAAAAGAATTTCAAAAAATATTCCCCTCCGACCGTTAGAGGGTTAAGCAATACAACACTATATTTGGATACTTGTTTTGCAATTATTTATGTATGTGTTAATGAATAATGACTCCTGCGATACTTTTGACGAGCATGCTGATATTCAAGAGTACCTGGCGGGTGATTTCGGTTTCTATATTTAATCGCAAATGAGTTGGAAATGAAGTGTTTGTTGCAATTTTTCAGAAGATGTTAAATACTCGTAGAACATTAAGTAAGTCAAACACGCAGTTGGGGCTTTTTGCAACGAAAACCATTTATTGATAACTTTTCAATAGAGATTGTAAGCAAAAACTTTTTTATAGAATACTAACATTTAACCCTCTACTTCGTTAGAGTCTCCCTTTCTTTCGTAGACAATACTAACGAAAATTCAAAAAGTACCACCTAAAGAATATAAAAGTACCAAAATGTCCCCTCTCAGAGATTGTTACCCGCTCAGGGCACTCCATGTTGAATTTTATGTTTCTATTTCTAATTTTCACGATAACTAAAAATTACCAGTTGTAGAACCAAAAACCCTACTGGAAATTTGTGCCAATTGTTTCAAAACACTGGTCCTAGGATTTGTGTAAATAGAACAAGTACAAAAAGAAAAAACTCATGACCAGTGAAAGCAGAACCAGCCATTTAACTGGTATATGAAGAACCTAAAGGTAGAAGAAGTAATGACTTACAGTGCAGTATTCGCCGGTGGTGTGACTCATTTTTCGGGACTTTCTAGACTTTGATTCTTTTAGTTAGTTCTAGGACTTATTTTATTGAAATAATACTACATTTTAATAACTTACACAAATTACGTACATTGAGAATAGATATCTGGCTTGTCAAATGGTAGCTGTTAGGTGTCAATTGACCCCATCCAATGACAACCCCTTGTAAAAATGATAGGTCCCATTCATATAAAGTAGAACTAGAATCGGTCTCTACCACCAAACACCTTGGATTACTTTGATGTCAGCTCGCTCCCTCTAGGGAAGCTCAAGAAAGAAATTTAATTTCCCGTATTACCTTTTTTTGGTACTTTTTTCTCCACATTGAAGCGTCAAAAATTTCAAAATTGTAGTGGAAGCCGATAATTAAATACGTATATGTCAATAAAAGGAGAACCAAAATTACCAAAAATTGTTACCGTTGTAACCCCTCAAAGGTTTGAATTTCAGAAAAGTTTCAAATTCGTATTTGTATTTTTTAGATAAATCTCGAATGTGAAATAGTCTTCATTTCTATGTTTATTGGTTTGAAGGGGTGACATAAAAGTACCAAAATAAAGATTTTATCTGTTTACTCCGTAAAAGGGCTGAATTTCAAAAAAGGACCAGAGATCTGCCCGCTTTTTTGTTAAGAGCAACTATAACTATTAAATTTTGTTTGCATCTCTTTTAGTGTTGGAGATATTAGGTTACCGAATTTACACTTTTTATCACCTAAACATTCGAATTTACCAAAATCTCGTCTTAGTAGATCGATTTGGGGAGTGACCAACCTCTGGTCCAAATTTCAGACGTTTAGGCTGTGAGATGATAAATCAGTCAGTCAGTAACGTTACAATTTATATATATATATTTATATATATAAAAGTGAATGTATGTTTGTACATCTATATATATATATATATATTTGTGCCTTATAGGAGGCCAAACCACTTGACCGTTCATCTTGAAATTTTCACATTATATAACTGTGGCCCTGGAAGAGTAAAAAGCCTATATAAAGTTGAAATTGGACAAAGGGGCGATGCCACGCCCATACAACCCAAAATTTAAAATCGTTACATCTTAGGCATTTTTTGGCATAGGATGATGATATTTAGTACATATGGTGTTAGTATGAATAGAAATATGCTCCATGAAAAAAGAGGGCGGAGCCACGCCCCTTTATAGAAAAGTAAAAACCACCATATCTAATAAACTACTGAACCGATCGTCATCAAATTTCCACAGTAGGCGACTGCCTTGAGTTACTGAACTTTAAGCTACATAAAGATGTGGTTGGAGCGGTGCCACACCCATACAACCCAAAGCATAAAATCCTCATATCTTAGCCACTATTTGGCGTAGGATGATGATATTTGGGAAATATGGTATTGTTATGAATAGAAATAAGTTGCATGAAAAAAGTGGGAGGGTCCACGCCCCTTTATGTCAATTATATCTAATTAACTACTGAACCGTCTCACAGTAGGCTGTTGTTCTGAATTAATGAGCCCTAGGCTGTGTAAAGTTGTGGTTGGACAAAGGGGCGGTGGCACGCATAATCAACTCAAAATTAATAATCCTCTTATCTTCGATACTGTGTCACGTATGTAGGTGTTGGGAGAAGTAAGGTAGCTGCAGGGGAAGTGCTACCCCCATAGGACGCCAATGTTTAATATCGCATATCGTGAGAACTGTTGTAGTGAGAATGTTCAAACTTGGTATTAGTCACTCTTATGGCAAACTACACCTTTAAAAATATAAATAAAGGGGGTAGGTGCAGGGCGAGTAATACCCCCCATAAGAAGCATATATTTAATATCGCGTAACTGAAAAACTATTACAGCGAGAGCCTTCAAATGTGGTTAAATCCACTATTATGGTAAGCTATAAATTCCAAAATAAAAATGGGTGGGGTAGACGAAGGAGAAGCAATACCCTCCATAGGACCAAAATATTAAATACTTCATATCTGAAGACAAAAGTCTTCAAGCTTTGTAGGACCCACTCTTATGGTAAACTACACCTTTAAAAATAAAAATATAATATATAAATGAATAAGCGTATGTTTGTTTATTCTCTACAGACTCTTAAGCTACTGAGCCGATTTTCCTGAAAGTTTCACAGTAATATATTAATAGCGCTCAACATAGGCTATTAATATATTTTAATCAAGTAGGCGTGGCAACAACCGTACAATAAAAATATGAATAACCTTATATCTGGAGGACGGTTACAATAAGAGTTTTCCAATATGAAACAAATAACTTCGTTATCAATACACGACATCAGTCAAAAAGTCGGCTGGATTAGACAAGAGGGCGTGGCACCTCCCACACAATTACAATAAAGATTTCTACGTATTTGAAGTACTGTAATAGTGAAAGTATTCCAATTTTGTACAAATAGCTTAGATAATAATCCACAACATATTTCAAAAGGTAGTTTTAATGGGAAAAGTAGGCATGGCACCTCCCATACGAAGACACTTCAAATTTCTGTATATCATCTGTTGAACGGTTACTGTAAAACATTGAAACTTAGTCCAAGATGCTTTACTTTTTAAAAAAATCTTACCAATTTTATTTCTATATGGGTAGCAAAGCGCACCGGGTTAAGCAAGTATAATATATAGATTGATGTTATCGTTAAATTTTCTAAGGAATAGTAAATTTATCGATTGCTTTTCGTTAGTATAGTACAGCTATCGATAAATTTTCTACGAAATAGTAAAGCTATACAATAATTTTCTATAGAATAGTAAATTTATCGATAACTCTTCTATATAATAGTCAAATTATCGAAAACTATTTAATAGTTACTATTCTAGTTATCGATAATTTTTTTTATAATAGTAAAGTTTTCGATAAGTTTTCTATAGTAAAGTAAATTAAAAAAACAACTTTTGACAATTTGGAATTAGGAATAACTCTCGCTCTCTCTTAGGAATATACCTTGTTAATGTGTTCTAGGGGCTTTTATTTCGTTGCCCGCCTGGATTATATGGAAGCTACATTAGTATGTATATCTTCTATATACAAAACTATTTTGAAAAATTTAAACCTCTCTTTCAGATTTTTAACAGTTTATATAGAAATTAATTAAGATATTGATTAGGTAAAAGTTTTCATGCACAACCAATTTGGCGTTATTTCTTAAAATCTGAACCTCCTTCTCCCGTTGCGAAAAACACCAAATGCTTTGTTTCCAAAAAAAAAAAAAAAAAACTTAAGAAATTTAAGACAGAACACCCAGAAAAAGATGTGAAAATACGATTTTCCACCACTACAAATACTTGTTTCCTCAATTGTTTTCCTTTTGTTCTGTCAAACCATTTTGTTTATTTTTCTTTATCCTCTTCGCTTTATGGAATTTTGTTTTCGATTTATTTTTTATTTTCATCTTTTTTTTTTTTTTGCCACAACAAGATGTTTTTCTTATACAATTTTCAAACGATTTTTGATTTTTTCACGCTGCCTTCTTTCAATTGAATGAAGTGTGGATTTGTTTGTTTGTTTTAACCGCCCGCCCGTTCGCCAGTTTTCTTCGTTTGTGGCTGACAAAGAGTCAGCGGTGCCATGGCAGTCATGGTGTTGATGATGATGATGCTGTTGGTGGTTTACAAAAACTGTTTTAAATAAAGGAAAAGTTTTTCTTCTCTTACTTTCTTTTTGGTTTCTTTACAAATAAATAGTCAGTATATTAAATAAGTATTCACACGCGGTCTTATTAAAACATTTTTTAAAATTACTGAAATTTTCCTGAAACTTTTGGCTTCTGTAAATTACACTACGTAACAGTTTTTTGACCAAATGAATCTGATACCTAATCTTTATGTAAAATCCGCTGAATCCGAATATGAAGTCTGAATTGTCAAAAGTAGAACAGTTTTCGAGATATTCCGATAACCCGTTATTTGTGTTTTTAAAAAAGATGATGTCACTTAAATGCAAATATTTTCCAAAAAGTTAGACGGATTATGTATGTATTTGGTTTTTATGAAAGACAATAAAATTTTTAAAATAACCACGCCTGTAAACATTGGTCAAGAAATGACAGAGTTACAGTGGACAAAATTTGAAAATTTTTGAAAAATTTAATGTTTTTTTGCAATTTCGTTTCTTTGAAGTTATTTTTTTTTTAAGCCAAACAAATAAAAAAGTTTAATGTTTTAGTACATGGGACATTAGTTTGATTTGATACGAACATTTTGCGCCATACGAGACTAATTTCTGTGCCAAAATGAAGCTACAGAAGATTTAGTGAATTAACCCACTTTTCGCTTTTTATCGAATCAAAAACGCAAAGGAAGTAAAAATGCAAAATTAGAAAAACGAACGCTGTTAAAATTAGAAACATTGAATTTTGTAAAAAATATCACTTAATAAAGCTAATTCTAAGATTGGAAAAGGGTAAAAAGCTCCAATCATTAAAGATTTTGGACGACACTGCCTTTTTTGCTGACATTGTTCTTATGAACAGTTTACAATTGCAAATTATTTGGTAAACGTTTTGACTTTGTTGTAACGTAGAATTCGATCTTACAAGAACAAAATGCATAGTGCAAAACGTATCTTTATCTGCAAGAACAATCGAACAAGTTTTGTTATGCTTGTGGAGTTTATAGTTTTGCGCAGCCATCACATTTTTCAAGGCAATTACAAAATGCATTTTGGCTGTATTTCAAAGACAATCCGGAAAATATTTCGAAATCTTAGACTCCAAATACTTTATGCAATTCATGCAAAGCACCTGTGATTTAATCACTGTTACTGAAAAATCAGGAATCAGAGTTGTGACCAAATTTGTCAAGTAACAGGTACTTTCTAAGTCGTTCTTTTGTATTTTATTACATATACAAATTTATAATATTTCACTGTTTGTGTGAGTAATAGCGTTTTTTGAATGAAATGGCGAATAATATTGCTGTTCCTTTCATTCTCTCTTCTATCTTAATAGTATGTTTTTAAGCCAAAGTTTATTTCTTCAAGTATGTATGTATATTAGACCGACTCAAGTTGTATGGAGCCGAAAAAAGTGTTTTAGTTACCCATCTGAAAATAAAGCTTGATATGTTTTATGATGATTCCCAAAATATTTTTGTTTTAGCGTTGACCATCCGTGAGCTGGACCATTTTTAAAAAAGGTCTTTTTCACTTTTTCGAATTTTTTTGTACTTTGCTCCAAGACGACATAAATAAAATTTGCTATCATCATGATCTTTAAAAATCACGGGATCGCTCATCTCTAATGTGGATGTCGGGCGCAAAGTTAGTATGCATTTCTTAATTTTCCTTCAGAATCTTATGTTAATTTCCTATACCGCAGTCGGTATATGCCATTTGATTATTCTGCAATTTGGCGTAAACCAACGAACTACGACGTTGACTGTTATTTTTGCTTAGCCAAGGTAAAGCAAAATGAACGTCATAAGTCTGTTCAATTTGCAGATGTAAACTCATTCACAAAACCAACTCCTCATATGCCTGATTTAAATTAATATTCCTTTTTATATCTTACTTAAAAAGGACTTAATATGTCTTTAAAAATACACCTTCTGCTTTCCCACTTAAATTTCTTCCCAAATAACCTTGGCGATGAATGTGACGAGCATGGTGAGCGCTTTCATCAACAAATACAAGAAATGGAGCGTCGGTATCAAGAAGCGTATGATGAGGCGATTTTGGGCGACTATTATTGGTTCCTTGTGCGAAAGACAGAAAATAATCACAAAAGGCAAAACCATTCAACAGTTTTAAGCCATTTTTAATATTAGTTGTTACTTCCATTAGCTTTTTATATTTACCGTTCTGTTTTTTTTTTTTTTTTTTTTTTTTTGATAAAATTTGAAAAGTGGGATAATTCAATTAATCTACTGTAACTTTGCGATTTTTGAAACGATCTAGATCCTATGGGGCAAATAAGCTAACGTAATAAGTAATAAGACTTAAGAAAATTCATTGTTTGGTTTTAAAAAAAAGAAGTTGAAAAAAACTAAATTCCAAAAAATCATAAAAGTTTTTGTTAAATTTTAAATTTGGTCCACTGTAAGTCAGTCATTTCTTGACCAATATTTACAAACGACTTGTGGTTGTTTTGGTAATTTTGTTATCTTTCAACAAAAAAAAACAAATAAAACATCCATTGAATATTTTCGAAGATATTTTTATGAAAGTGACATCATCCTTTTTTAAAAATGCAAGAAGCGGTAATTTTAATATATCTTGAAAACTGTTCTTCTTTTGACCATTCTGACTTCATTTGGTCAAGACTTTGTTGAAAATTTGTGACACAGTGTTATCAGTATATAAGTAGAATTAAAAATTTTGTTGTACTCGTAAATGTTAAATAAGTGATTATTGAAAAGTCAATGCAATTTAATACTCTTAACGTTTTTGTTTGATTTAAAGGATATTTTTTAATATTTCTTTGTTTTTTGCAATTTTTTTAGTTTTGGCGATTTTTTTAATTGTTTACAATTTTTTAAATTCTTTAAAAATTTTATTCAAATTAGTCAGATTTTGCCGATTTTATTTTTTTTTTTTTTGTTTAAGAGATTTATTAAAAAAGTTCTTTTTATCAGCTTCAACGATTTTTACGGTTTTTAAATTAAAGCGATTTTCTTTATTTTGATGTTTTTGTTTATTATAAATTTTTAAAGATTATTCCCAAAGACTATATTTTAGTATAATGATGTTGAATATTTTGGCACTTTGTTTTAAAATTTTGCTATTTATCGATTTTTATAATTTAAATTTTTTTTCACAATTTAGTGATCGATGAAGGCTTCCTTTAAAGAGTTTAATGTTTAAATGATTTTTGGCCAGGGCCTGAAAATTTATAAATTTTTCTTTAAAGAAGCGAGTTTAGCTTTTTTTTTTTTTCTATAATTTGTAATTTTGTTTTAAGTGGGTTTTAAGAGTTTTGTTTTTGTCAATGTTTTCTTTGTGGCAATATATCGCAATTTATTTCCGATTGAAAGTTTTTTATAATTTTATAAACCTTTAGATTTACATTTCCCTAATTTTCGGTTTTTTTAAATTGTTTATTTTTTTAGTTTTTGTTTATAAAATTATTTTGTTTCTACGCGATTTTTATCAGGAAATTTGCAATTCGGGGTTTTCTCTAATTTTGTCGATTTTTTAGACAAAACTAAAAATTTTTAATTTACTTCAGATATTTATTATATGTTTTCTTCTAACAGCCTATTTTTGCTCACAAATTATTTCGTGATTTTTATTAATATTAGGCGATTTACTATTTTAACGATTTTTTAATACTGACTTGTTTTTTTTTTTCAATATAAAAATTAATGATGAAAGTGCACTTTTTTATAAGCAAGCATTCTGCACGAATACTTTCACCTCCCACTGTCTATTTCTATACGCATAACTGTACAAGAGCGCCAGTGTGTTTACTTTTCTGTCATCTTTATCAAGTGGCAAGAATGAATAAAAAAAATATCAACAGCAACCGAAGCAAAAAAGGAAGCAAATTTCCAGTAAACAATATTATAAAATAATAAAATTTATTTAGTTTTTTTATTTCTATAATATTTTTTATTTTGTTTTCTGGTTTTGTGCATTTTACTTTGTGTATTGGCAGTTGTTATATGACTGCTAAAAAAATCTTGATTGTTTTTTTTTTTTTTTTTTTTTTTTTTTTTTTTGTTTTCTTATTTTACTCAGTAGTATTTTGTAGAGATTTTCTTGTTCATACTTTTTGATTTTATAAAGAAAATTGTTTTGTTTCTCAAAAAGGAAATTTAACTCAAAGGGAAAAAAAATTGTTTTTAAGAAAACTACAAGAAAAACAACGAAAAAAATAAACAAAATTGAATAAGTTCAATACAAAGTTTTAAGATTATCTAAATTTCATAAAAAGAAATATAAATCGGATAAATTGTATATAAATAAATATTTACATGGGAGAGATTTGAACAAAAGTAGTTAACGGTAATGTAAAATAAAACGCTTAACAAGAATTTTTTTACGTGCACTTTAAAGTACTTTTAACTATAAGAACTATAACAACAAGAGACTTGAAATTTTTTTGTTTTAATTAAAACTGTTTTCTATGATATTAAAGTCGTACAATTGGCATCAATTCAAAATTAAGTATGCTCCGCTATTTACTATTTAAAACTAGTGATGTAATGGAACAATTAAACCCGTTTTTAATATAAGTTCAGCATTTTAACGATAGGATAAAATTTAAGAGTGAGCTAAAAGTCTACTCAAGGTTGCCATATTTAGAGATTATGGTTATAAGAGAAGGTAACGTATTAAAAACAGATTGGTAACAAAAACAAACGGCAGGATAATTAAATTCTTCTCTAAGCATCCGAAACGAATTATAATTAATACGGCCAACAATTTGATAAGGAGAGTGTAACAACTTAGTGTTGTGGAATTTCACAAGAACAATAGAAAGAAAATCCAAAACATATAATATGACAACAATTTTCCAAAAAGAAAAAAAACTAACACAAAAACTTATTATAGACTATGACAAGGACAAGAGGACTAAAACAAGTGACGAACCAAAAATATTTAAATCAATTACATATAATTCTGAAATTTTCGAAAGATTTGAAAAGTCCAAATTGTTTAATGCAGAAAACATTAAAATGACGCACAAAAATGGACAAAATCAGGAAAAAAAAATCAGTAAAACACAAGACAAAATTCCAAATATGGAAAAAGCAAAAGTGAGGCTTATCAGATCCCCTGTATTGCTTGTGGCTTATCAGATCCCCTGTATTGGTAATAAAACGGAAACGTGTAAGAAAGTGCATGTTGGAACAACTAAAACTAAATTAAAAACTAGAATTGCGGGACATAAACAGCATCAACAACCCACTGTGTTGAGAACAAACATTTTTATGATTTTGATAGTGTACGAGTGTTAGTATAGCGAACAAGATTATAAACGACGTTGCGTGCTAGAGATGCTACACATCATTAACATACCTACGTCAAGAATGAATTATAAAATTGATGTGGAGAACTATTTTCAAAGCTACAAACACATAGAAAATAAGGGGCAGAGCGTATACAATAATTAGTTTTTAAGTTCAGTTTAATAACAGATGATGCTAAGGAAAAATCAGTCATTTTTAAGTCGGTTGTTCAATAAAAATTATTTTTTATAGGATGTTATTGTTTTCAACATTTTTTCTTCTTCAAATTTGTCTATGAGTTAAATTTCAGTCATGGTACAAGTACACAAAGTAGACTCGTTGGCCCAGATGTTTTTCAGCTGTTTACCCCAGTTAAAACCCAAATGTTAAAAAAAAATTTATTTTTGTTTACCTACACATATTCGCCTTGGTTTACATACAAAAATTTTTATATTAAAAAACAGTTTTTTAATATAAAAAATGTGAATATAAATAAAATAGAAAAACATTATAAAAAAATGCGTGAACGAAATGAAAGAATCATTGGCATAGGCCAGAAAATCGATATCTTGTGAATATGATTCAGTGAAGCACACGTTTTTGTTGAAAGCCATGAAGTCCGACGATGATGATGAAGACAAAGAAGTTGTTAAAGAGTGTTAGCTATTTTAAGTACAAGTCAAGTTTTTTTATTCAGAATTAGGAGGATGTCAAATATGTAAAATGTGCGGATATGACCTCAAATTTAGCTTTGTTCGAAGTTAAGCATGGTCTATACACAAAGGTGGAATGCTTTATCCCCTTCTCCATAATCGGACAACATTTTACAGAAGAGTTGGTAAAATTTATTTGTAAAAAATTGCAATGAAAATATATATTGCATCCACATGAAAGTCATCGTTCATTAGCCAAGATCCGTTCTGCTGCTGCTAACTGTAAACATTTACCTTCCAATCAACTGTTAATTGATTCCCTAACGGATGGTGTAGATTTTAATAATCAAATGAGCCGAGCACGTTTTGAAAGTCTTACAAAGCCGGTTATTAATTCATTTATGAATATTTTAAATGAATGTGCGGAAATGGAGTTAAAAGGCCATCCGGAAATTAAAAAATTGGATATGGTTTTATTGGGCGCCAAGGCACAAATACCCGAATTGCAAGCAGGCTAATAAGATTGATTCAATTATATTTTTTAACCTTCTTGACCCCACTGAAGCAGTTGCGTTCATTAGGTGGGCATAGCGTTTGAAGACCTCCCAGACATCACAAGCTTGAGCCCCAATAGGTGATCATGGGCTTGCGAGGCATATGTTATAGATTCTATGTTATATGTTATAGATGTCGAAACACTCAATTGACCACTTTGTATTGTATCCATAATATTAGTTTTCACGTAATATAAATTTTTTATTTTGTTACGGAAAATAAAAAAATGTAACATATTACAAGAAAACTTTTAAAAAAACTTTTATTTTCCTTCACGTATAGTTTTGTTTTTTTTTTTTTTTTTTTTTTGTTTAATTTGTATTTTTATTTTGTGTTTCTGAAGGCACAGTGTTATTCTTTTTTTGAAGTCTCGGTAGAAAATACAAAAACAAATTTCTTGTTGTACTTGTTGTAGCAACGAGTTTACCTTGTGTAGTTGTACCATGATTTCAGTTATGTATTTTTTATAAAGCTTTTTATAATAGTTCTATTCCTTAAATTTTTAAAATTTTAAAAATAAATTCGAAAAATAAAAAATGTGGAATATAATAAAGTTGCTCATGAAAAGAAATAATTCCTAATATCTGGTTGTTATTGTTATTATTTTTTTGTGTGTTTTCTACCTTATACAGTAAAAATTGTTGTTTAATAAGTTCTTATGTTTTTAAAATGTTCTTATATTTGTTTATATTTATAGTAGGGTATTCAATTAATCAGCTTTTTTTTTTTGTTCGATTAAACGATTAATCACTATTGGGCATTTTTGACTTATTCGATTAAACGAATAAAATTTTAAAATTAATCGATTAATCGAATAATTCAAAATCCAGAAATTTTATAAATTAAGAGATTTTTTTTTCGATAATTTTAAAAAAATTGGTACTTGAGTAAATAAACATTATTAGTTACAAGTATTTTAATATTTTATTAACAAAAAAACAAAACAAACGTAAGAATTCATATTATATTTTCATATATTCTTATCAAGCTTTAGGTCACTTTTTTATAAAAATCAATTAAAATATTGTTATTTTGAAAACACATCTATTTTGAACATAGAAAATTTTAAGAAACGTAGATATATGCTAGAAATGCTACAGATTAATAATGTTCCATTTCAGAAAAGGATTAATTTTAAAAGAGATGCTGAGGGATTAGCTCAGATTTATAGACATTTATTAAATAAAAATAAATAGGTTGATGGAAGGGAAAAAAATAAATAAATAGGTGTTTGTCTTTGATTATTTATAAGATTTTGCTCAGATGGCACAGCACAGACTGAAAATATATATTAGATAAAAATAATTGACGGAAAGGGAAATTAATATTTTTATAAAATATTTGCTTTTTTTAAGTTCGTTAATTAAAGTTTTAAATTTATTTTTTCATTTTTTTTTTTTTTATTTTCCATTTATTTTGAAAAACTATTTTGTAATTTTATATTATTTAAAAAGATTTCCTAAAGAAGATTTCCAACGGAAATCGAAATATTGAAAAATAAATAATATTTCAATTGATTTTAATAAAAAAGTGACATAAAGCTTGATAAAACTATATGAAAATATAATATTTAATTGAAAAATGTCGAATTAATAAGAAAATAATTAGTAAGAATTCATGATAATTGATAAAACCTTTACAACGATAAAAAAACATGTGTTGAGATCATATAATTTTATATGTTTAAACGATTAAACAGACCTTTTAAAATAATCTTTTAAAAATAAAATGTGGATTAAAGGTTTTGCTTTACTTGGAAGCCACACGATCAAGTTTTGGCTTTCCTTTTAATTTGCTATACTCTCTCACTTTTTTTTGCTAACCCCCTCATACTTTTTAAATTGACCACGATATTGCTCTCAATTTTGCCTTTCCATTTGTTTGCCAATTTTTTGTTCATTTTAACAACTGATCACAAATTAACTGTGGCGAAATATCGCCAACAAATAAACATAACATTTATTTTCACTACTGACCTCGAGCCCGTAATAAAAGCATTTTTATCAACAATATTTATAAAATAATTATTTTAAATTATTTTTTTAACTCGTAATACACAAGGCGTATGCTGGATCTTAGGTCAGAATAAATTCAACATTAAGTAAACGCAACTGTATTCTAGCAGGACAAAGGATAATATTGGAAGCAGAACGAGGGTACCCACTTGGTCTAGTTGCATTATGGGATCAACAATTTTTTTTTTTATTTTGTATATTTTTAATTATTATGTCGTTAGAAATATTTTACTTCGTCGAGAAATTTGTGCGAGAATACAATAAAAACAGTAATTCGACTAAGCCAATCTTTAAAGTACGTCCCTTAGCGGACAAGTATCCACAATGGTTACAATATATGTCCAGCCATTAACGCAAACTTAGTTAACCGGTAGATAACTGCTGCCGGCTAGAGTCTAAGCAGGTGTCACAGTGGACCTCTTCAAAATTTACGTGGGTATAGTGCTGATATAGAAGCTGATTTATTTTCTTTAGAGCTATTATCGAAGTTCAACGAAGCTGTTTGTGTATTGTCATTATCCACCAGACAGCTGCAAAGCAGTGGAGACTAAAACTCGTTTACTCCTAAGCATATTTAAACATTTTTTTCTAATAAATTTTTTTGGTCTTCTGTCTTTGTTCTTTTTCTTCGTTTATTACTTTATCAGTTAATTGAATTATGTTAATTGAACTGACTTTCGTTTAGAAATAGATTTTAAAATTATTCATCATACATATCAGGAACGATCGTTTAAAAATCGATCACTTTTCATCGCATACCTGACTGAATGGCAAAATTGGCTTCACTGACTAAGATTGCATGTATTTGCAAATGGAACTATTTTTTCAAAAATTTAAATTGAGTCCCACCAACGCGAAAAAGTCTGTTTATTAGGCTTTTTTAACTTTAATTATTTCTGTTTATAAGCTGTGCCATTTGATTCGATAATTTTCAAGGTTTATACCAAAAAAACAGATTGAATTTATTCGCTTTTGCTGCCAATTCATTGCTTTTATATCTATTGCTTGTGAAAGATTATTTCTTTTTTTTCTTGCCTTTTTAGAAATCTCTTTTTGTGATGCCATTATGCAATAAAATAACACGATGCCTCATTTAAGAAAACATTCACACCATTCGTTCAGTATTCGTTGATGTCTCTGCCGCTTAGCAAAAACAAATTTAAAAAGCTAAACATTAATATTTGATTAATATTTGTCGTAAGAAAAGTGACTATTTTCATAATTTTCTTTTACATTTTTCCAAACAAACACCGAAATTATGTTGTTATATTTTTGTTCAATACAACTTAAAACATTTATTCAATCAGCATAAAGACCCTTAATACCATTCGTTAAGTATGCGCTCATTTTTGAAGTGTTAATTTACATCTGAATAAGTCATGCAACGCGTATATTATTTTCGTAAAACTCCATTTTCTGAAAAGTGTAATCCGTTGCTTTACTAAATTGATTTATATTGTCAACATGAGGCTTTATTTTTGAGATGTATTTCAAAGCATAAAATAGAGTGCAATGAAACCGTTTTCTGCTACAAAAAAAAGTATAGTTGATATTAATTCCAAATAAATAAATGCTTATTATACGCCACAGTGAACATGTTTGCTCCTATTTTCATTAATATAATTTTATACTTTTCCAAACTCTTAAACCACCTTAGGCACAAAAGCTAAGCCAATTAACTATATTTTCTAAGGTTTTATTTTTCGAATAAATATCAGCGTATTTTCATGATATTTTGCTATTTTTCAAAAATACATTTTCCGTTTATTTGCACAATTTTTATCCTTTTGCAAATATTGTTACTATAACCATGTTACCAGAATTGGCAAAAATGTTTTCATATTTTTGCTACATTTATTTTCGAATTGAAGCAAAATGAAATGTTTTATTTGCATTTGAGAATTTTTGCTAAAATCTACTTGTACCAGATTGCATACACCCAAAATCCCTTGTGAATTGTATTCTGACAGAAGTAATAAATCGTTAAAAAAAAAAATTTTTTTTGTTTCAGGTTTTAGTTGCACTTTTTTTAGAAAAAAAATATTTGTTGAGCCTTTTTTGCATAAAAGAAATATTCAACATATTGATATTCTAGTTAAAATTCGTAAAAGGTAAAGAACGAACGAATGAAAATAATAAAATTATAAATGGCAGTTTTTGTAAAAACAAAAAATGGACATGAACATGATACAATTTGCGTTCAATAAAATAAATCACAACACCAATCTCTGATTTACAGGATGAAAAATGGAAAGAAAAAATTTAAAGAAAATTCGAGAAAAGAGAAATAGACAAAATTTGTTTATAAGTGTTAAACAAAAAAAACAAATCACTTTTTGATTCTTATTATTATTATTCCTGCGCTAAAAAAGCTCTTTGTTAATACACTGAACAAAAATCTGGGTTGCAAGAACAACTAAATTATTTTGCTTCACCAAATTAGCAAATATTTAAATGAGCACATGTTGTATTATCTTTATATTAGCGTGGTCTCAGAGAGACAAATAATTCGTTTACCAACCGCCTCTAGGTGGGAGAACAAGCAACACACACAAGTAGCAATTCGGTAGCATTATACACTGGCCCCTTGTTTACGACCTATATAGCAGTGATGGCTGTGGGAAAAATCGCCCAAAGAAAAATGGCCCAAAAAAGAAATGAAAAATCGCCCAAAAAATTCCATGTAAAATTGGGCCTAAATTCATATGAAAAGTGACCTAAAATTTTTGGGCTATTTTTCGTTATTGTTGGGTGATTTTTCGTTTTTTAAATTTCATAATGAAAAATCACCCAAAAATGTTGTATGAAAAATGGCCCATTTTTTTGATTTTCTCCTCTATGGTATAACAAACACCGGCTTCACCTACTAAAACTTCTCTGCACAGCCGGCCTTCGGCCGGGCGCAAGGATTTTCTCCTCTATGGTATAACAAATACCGGCTTCGCTAACTATAGCTTCTCTGCACAGCCGGCCTTTGGCCGGGCGCAAGGATTTTCTCCTCTATGGTATAACAAACACCGGCTTCGCTAAGTAAAGCTTCTAAAATCTGCCTTGTTTCCAAATGAAAGCCGACTATGCAGAGAAGCTTTAGTTAGCGAAGCCGGTGTTTGTTATACCATAGAGGAGAAAATCCTTGCGCCCGGCCGAAGGCCGTCTGTGCAGAGAAGCTTTAGTTAGCGCAGTGTCCATGGACACTATGACACTTTTTGGAGTGTCATAACGTCCATGGACACTATGACACTGGACGTTATAACATGCCACCGGGAAAAAATTAGTTTTTGCTTTTTGGGTCATTTTTCATTTTTTTTTGGGCCCTTTTTCGTTTCTTTTGGGCAAAATTTCATATTTAACTTTTTGGGTCATTTTTCATGTTCTGTTGGGCGATTCTTCATTTGGGCGATTTTTCATTTCTTTTTTTGGGCCATTTTTCTTTGGGCGATTTTTCCCACAGCCAGCAGTGATATATAAAGTGATGCCAATAGAAATTTCCACAAAAAATCCCTCCGTGTGTAAAAAAAATCCGTTTTTTTCCCTACTACCAAAAAAATTATCCCTGCACTTTTCCATATGATAAAATGTATTGCTTTTAGCAACAGGCAAATAAATACATACTCTGTTGACATTTTGTAAATATTATAATTAAAGGATTTAATAAAAAATTTTACAATAGCAATTATTATTAAGAAGAAAAACACCAAAATAAATATGTAAAATGCTATACTCACACATATAAAAATGCAATTTAAAAAAAAACACTCTGCGACAGATTAACATTTTTTCTTTTTGGCAGAAACGCCACTATACACCCACCAATCTAGAGTCAAAACTACGTCAATCTGCGTGTTTGATTTTCATTTCCTCATCTTTTGTCCATTTTAAAGGACTTATAGCCTATTTCCAATGTGCGAAAGAACTCTTTCGTTCGCATAACTACATTGAAAACAATAACAAAGTCTAAAAATTTGTTTTTGTTATTAATGTAGTTATACGAAAGAAAGAATTCTTTCGCACATCGGAAATAGGCTATTAATATTTTTCCAGAATACTTATTTCAAATAATTTTTTTAATAAAAGTTTCTAATATTTTTTAGCAAACTCGGTACCAAATAAAAGGAAAGGCTCTGTAGAATTTAAAAAATAATAATATTTATTTTAGTGCCCCCAAACAAAAATATAAAAAAAAATTCCTTTTTTTAAAAATACATCCTTCCACATCCTTAACAGTTTTCATTGAATTTTTTTAAAAATTCCAAATTGTATGATTTTATTTCTCTTAGTTTAGAAGGTGTGACTATTTTTTCTTCTCTTTTAATGCATTAAACAATTTTGAGACAGCAGGCAACACGCACACACGACTACAAATTCTGTTGGCTGCAATTGTATTCGCGTAATCAGCTACTGAATTATTTTGAAGACGACAGCTACAATTGAAAAAATATAAAGAGCTGTGTTTTTTAATATGTATTTACATTTCAGTGGTGCCACTATCATTTTTAATTTTTATAATTGCAGACTCGTACACAAACTTAATTTAAGCTTACAAAAATATAAAAACTTATTTATGATACATTTTGTAACGTTAAAACATCTGAATTTATTAAAAAACATTTAAGATATTTTAATTTTGTTGTTTTTGGAACTCATAAAGAATATCATCTTAACGGCAGGTTGAATAAAAAAATCCTAATATACAGTAGAATCGCGAAAAAGTTAAGGGAAAAGTCCTAAGGGTTGTTAACTTTTTCGTTTTATGTATTAACTTTTCTAAGCGGTTTTAAATTGCAAAAAAAAAAATAAATAATAAACATGTGTACCTATATTTTTTTTCAATTACTTATTTGTCATCATTACAAAAAAAACCACTTAGATCTTATTTGTACCGGCAGGTTTCAATTTCACAATTGCACTTGAACTACAATTTATAATTAATAATAATACAATCAGTCATGTTTTATAAGTTAGAGGTGCTACATCTGACGTTTTTCAAAAAAAAAGTTCTTCGAAAATTTTCAGATAGCGAATTCTGTGCATTTTGTACAAAATTGCCAGCCATGCATTACTGACATTATTGTCTTTTCATGTTGAAGTTACGTGAACTCGTGCTTAGCTATTGATATTGAAATTAAAACAGCCATTGCGCAGTTACGTTTTCGTTGCTTCAAGAAAAACATTTGTACAAACTTGCTTTAAGATCGGCATATTTCGGTCTGTGCTTTTTCCTATGTGTTCTTCAAAGCCTCGAGAATTTTGGGACGTATCGATTTTATTTTTGAGCTGGCAACTTCAGATATATGTACAATATTTCAACGCCAATAGTTTTTCTTTAATGTATTTCTAATTTTGCTTAAACTCTCAACTTTCGGCTTGAATCTGATTTGTTATGGTTTGTACTGATTTGTTGTCTTTTTTTATTAATATTTAAAATAGGCTTTTAATGGGTTAAAAAATCTGTATGCTTTAAACACTATGTAAAACGCTCTTTGAATTTTTCTATCATACCCATACTTCTAAGATTCAGTTTATACCTTCAGAGATATGGATAAAGTATTTTAAAACTTTTACGACATATAGCTCTTAAACTAGGAGCGTTGGCGTGACAAACATCTTCCTATATAACTTCTTTTAAGGATACTAAAAAGTAATTATATTATAAATTTGGTGGTGAGCCGAGCTTATATTCTTGTTTTAATCAAAAAAATAATTTTTTTTAGCACTAATTCTCCTAATTTTTGATTATATTAGCAGCACTTTTTCTGTTTTGTAGCGGACAAAAATAGAAATTAGATTAATTTGACTACAACGACAAAATCAGCATGGACAACAACCTGCAGCCATGTAGCCGTGTCGTCGTTAAAATAATCATTTCCATATACACACATGTACTCTATTTTTGACATACAGAAGTCGGTAGCCCGCTGTCTCGAATGTGTTTGAAGCATAATATTCGAAGTATTTAAGCGATTGTGAGTGCGAATGAAAATAGCACAAATAAGCGAAAAGTTCGCAAATGCGAACCCGAATAGCTGTTGGGGCTCATAGCATAGGGTTTCGGTCGAAAAATACTACATTAGTACTAAAATGCTAATGTATATGAAAAATTTTAATTTTCAAATGAAAATAATACGCAGATTACGCAGTATTTTTACATGACATATTGAAAATTAGATAATATTTTGAAAATTCCCTACATTTGCCTTAAAATAAAATATCTGTTCTTTTTCTCCTACGCTTTTAATTATTCGAAAAAAATTACATACAAAAAGGGAAAATTCCCTACTATTGGCATCACTGCATCCGCAGCATTAGTATAGCTCGCACCACAATAGTGCAAAAGGTATTATGCATTTGTGCAGATGTGTGTAACACCTTAAAATATTGGTCCTTAAAATATACCGATCGACTCAGATTCAGTTTCTGAGTCAATCTAACGATGTCCGTCAGGCTGGCCAGGTCCATTTAACTTGTGCGCAAACTACAGATCGCAATTTTGCAGATAAATTGCTAAAATTTGGTATATATAGGTTCTCATTGGCACAAGGACCAAGCCTATTGGAAATGGTGCGAATCGGTACATAATTTCATATAGACACCATACAAGCTGCTTTCCTAACAAAATATGGTCTTTGTTCCTACTATCATACCAATTTTAATAATATTTAAAACATAGGAAGATGCATACTTATGTGGAGACATAAGCTATTAATTAAAAAAAAAGACCACGAAGGGATATAGGGGGCGATTTCTGCCTCTACGTAACTATATAACAGATTTTAATGAAATTTAAAACATAGATAGATCCCTATTCGTATAGCCACATTAGCTATGCATTTTTCAAAACTAGCTCCCAAATAGGTACACTGGCAAAAATTTGCTCTTATATGTTGTGGTGTAGGGTATGAATGGTCGGGCTTGGCCGGCTATACTTTCTTACTTGTTTGTTTAATTTTTAAAAAATTTACCATTTTTTCCTCTTTTAATTTAAGTGACCCAAACGATGACTTATACTTGTTGCAGACTATGCGACATTACCTTGCAATAATATTCGTATTTTTTTCTGGTATCCTTTCAAAAACTCGCACATGTTTAGATGTTACGCTTTTTGTTGCAGCCTACCAGCTACAATTTGACATTTAACTATTGAATTAAAATTTAAATATTTAATTTCAATAATTAACCATCTAACTTAACCATCTTTTTGTTACAGGCAACGATATTATGGTTAAATTAGTCCTCCATCAAGAAGCCGCTAAATATGTTATGGTTAAATATGAGAATAATTTTTTTACCACTAATAAATGTTTGGTTTTTTATTGACAATAATATAATATTCTTTTTCAAGAGCAAAATGTGAAGGTTGAAAAGAAAACGTGTTGTTATAAGTGCTAAAATAAATTTTTGTCATTATTAACCATAACATTTTCGGAGGCAACCATATTATGATTGTTGCTGGTTGATGGATTACTATTGTGATCCACATATGGTTACCGGTGACAATAATATGGATACACCAAGAGGAAAAACATTTTTCAAACCTCCAACAAAACTATTTTTAACGAAAAATTTTAATTAAACTATTTTTAAGAAATAGAATATGGGAGTTTTTTTGCATAAATTATTTTTAATTATATTAACCTTTTTTCGAATGTGCTTCTATGAGTTGTATTTCAATTTATAAAGCTTTTGTACAATAGTCTTATTCCCTCAATATTTCACATACGTTTTTGCTTAAGCCAACCTTTGGTTAACATTGAAGCTATAGATATGAACTTATACTTAGGAATGACTTTAAACACAATCAGAATAACTTGTATATTTATCTTGTACGTGAGCTATCCTTTGGTTAGCAATGACGTAAATTTTGTATGTACAGAATATTTAACAGTTATCAGACACTAACAGAATGTAATGCATGTTAAAGAGTTTTATAAATTGAAATACAACTCATAGAAGCAGATTCGAAAAAATGGTTAATATTCACTATTTTTAATGAAAAATGGTTAATTTAACTTTATTATTGCCACCGGCAACCATAATATGGTTAAATTAGTTCTCCATAAAGTAGCCACAACCATATTATGGTTGCCTCCGAATATGTTGTGGTATATAATAAAAAAAATATGTTTAAAACTAATTAGTATTATGGTTATTTTATCGAACTGTTAATGGTTTTTAGTCCAAATTTCGATCATTTAATCAGGATTAAGTTCATTGAATTTAATTTTCATTAAATTATTTTTATGAAGAAAGAAATTTTGCAAAATGAAATGAATTAAAATTTATTGATAATTTTTCATTCTAGACTGAGCTGGGAATTGAACCCAGGTTTTCACGGACAGGTTGCCCTGACTAGTTTCGAATGTAACCACAAAATCTCCTCAGAGGGGTTTGCCGTTTAACACTCACCGTCATTGACGACGGATGATGTCAATAGTCAAACATCAATCTTTAAACCAAATGGTATTTTACCTTGACAGATCAAAAATTGCTTTGAATGAGTGATTACCTATTTTAATTGTCTTACATGTTCTTCCTTACTTCTGTTTTTCGTACTATTTGTCAAGAATTCTTCTTGAAATCCAAAGTACATTTTTTTGTTTTTCATGTTTTTGTCTTTCTTTTTGTTGTTGGCCTTTTTCAGCACAACTTGAAGGACAAATATAAACATATAGCTCGTGCCTTAGCTGTTAACAATAATTAGTATTGTGGTTATTTTATTGAACTGTTAATGGTTTTTAATCCAAATTTCGATGTTTTAATCAGGCTTAATTAAGTTCATTGAATTTAATTTTCATTGAATTATTTTTATGAAGAAAGGAATTCTACAACATGAAACTAATTAAAATTTAAAATTGATAATATTTTATTCTTGACTGAGCTGGGAATTGAATTTATAATAGCATGGTTATTTTTCAACCATAGCATGTTGCTCTTCGAAAATGGGAAAATTCTATTGTTAATGTAAAAACAAATTATTGTCATATTTAAACATTTGTGGCTTCGTGGTGGCTGACTAATTTCAACATTATGTGGTTGTCGATGACAATTATATGGTTAAATTAAGCATAATATGTTTAAAAATGTTCTTTAAAAATTGTTTGGTTGGAGGTGACCATATTGAAAAATGATTTTCCTCTGCGTGTACTTTAATCGTAATTGTCATGTAGACTTCAAATCCAACAAACGAGCATGTAGTTAAAGCTCTAAAAATAGCCCCTTTTATATACTTCATATTTAAAATTCCTTAGTCTCGATTACAAACTTCTTATTCAAAACTCTATCTTAAAACCAATCTGGTGCTACGGTATTCAATTATGGGGCACTGCTTCAGCGTCTAATATCGAAAAAATTCAAAGGCGCCAAAATAAACTTCTTCTAATAATCACAGATGCTCCCTAGTATTTTAAAAACTCGAATATCCACAAGGATCGCAACGTTCCATTGGTAAAAACTATGATTACAAAATACGCAGTAAAATATTTTTAAAGGCTTGAACTACACCCAAATCCACTAGCTCGAAATATCTTAAATGATGGCGGCCACACTCGCTTAAGGAGAAGCGACACTCCAGCACTTACCCAATCAGAAGAGCGATAAACACTTGAATATGTGAACAGAAACCGTGATAAGAAAAATTGTGTCGGGCACTGGCACGACATGAATTAAAGTTTTAGGATAAGATTTGATTACTTATTGTAAGTTCATATTTAATAAATGAAGATTCAATAAAGAAACTCTGGAAAAAAATATTTAAAAAACAATTATCATCAAAAAAGTTGTTTTTGGGAATACATAATTTTTTTCCCTTAAAAGATTTTATTTAGTGTGCTTAATTCCCTTTTTTTAATTGATAATAGTACTAAAATTTATTGTTGAAGGACAAGCTGTTCCTATGCGCATTTTACTGGTTGCTTTGGCCAGATCATCAGGAAACGTTCTCCTAAATAATTTTAGAAAAGCCAAAGCTATCAGCAAACAAGACTACAGAGTGAATAAGAATTACCTACACTCAAAACGTCTTGTTTGCAACGATATCAAAGCTTAAACAAAATACCAACAATAGAACAGTGAGTTTATCTTTTCCTTCATTCAAAAAATAAAATCTTTTAAAGAATAAAAATAACAATTATCTTTACAAGAACAACACTTTAAAACAGGAAAATATAGTCATTTTGTAAATAATTGAAATCAAAATCTCGCTAGATTTCCATTTCACTTCATTTCGACTTCTAGCAGATGCCCGTATATGTTTAAAAATTTTCGCTGAAAATAGTTTTGCTGGAAGTGACCGTAATGAAAACTGTCTTTTCTCTGGGTGCCGCACAGTGGTATTTTTTTTGGCAAAAAGTCTAGTTTTTTACAGTTATTTTTTAGAAATCTAATGATGCAATTCTGTAGAGAAATGTTTCATTAGTAGAAAACCATGATTTGTTTTCGAAAAAAAAAAATTTTTTGTATAAAAAAGAGTGTGATAAAGTTATCTAAATATTATACAACGAAAACTCATGAAAATGTTACTACATTTCAGTTGTTTATACAATAAATATGGTTCAACTACCAAAAGTTTTAGAGCATTTTTATTAAAATATAGTATTTTAAATTTAACAGGAAAGAAAAAATATTTAAATTACATATATAGTTTAAGAGATCTGAGCAAATCAAAATGACTCCAAAAAATTTAGCATTTGCAGTTTTCATTAGAAAAAAAATAAGTTAGCTCGGTCTACCTCCGCATTAGTACTACTACTAAATGAAAGTTTGGAATATTTTCTTTCATTTTATGTAAAAAAGTTGTGCGACTTTTTGCGATCGCTGAACAAACTTATAAATTTTGTGATAAAACTCACGAATTTTTTATGAATATTTAGAATAAATTGCAATGCATATTTACAATAAAAAGGTTTTGTATACATTTAGGCTTTTTCTTTTACAGATATAACAGGTGTTAGTGAAGAACTAATAGATCGCTTCCGAATTATTTTCCAAATAATTACATGTGGGCAAAAAATGGATAAGGTGAAGTTTAAGAAATGTTCGTGGGATACTGCTGAGCTATTCGTTCGTAAATACAATTGGTATTCATGCCAGCTACTATCCATAAAGTATTGATACATGGAAATAACATAATTGAAGCAGCAGTGCTCCCTATAGGCATGCTCTCCGAGGAAGCGGAAGAAGCACGTAATAAGGAAAACAGAAATTATAGATTAATGTTTTCCAGAAAATGTAGTAGAACTGCAACAAATACTGATGTTTTGCATCGTTTGCTTGCATCATCTGATCCCTATATAAGTAGTATAAGACGTCAACCACGTAAACATATTTTGGAACTAGATGATGTAGTAAAAGAAATGATAATTGATGAATAAAAAGTTTAAAACGAGTTTAAAAGTTTACTCATTTTGTTTATACTCAAATAAAATTATTCTTAAATTTGTACTATAGGTACGAAGGGTATCCGATAGGCCAGCGAAACTTGATGATATAGTTACTGAAAGGATAGATGATGAATAAAAGTCTATATTTAAATGCATGTTTTGAAATTTATTTATAAAATAATTAGTTTTGGTAAAGAAACAAAAAGTTGTGGGAAAAAAAATAATATGGGTTATATGGACAGTGAGTGGTAATAAAAGCTCAGAGCAAAATTTCAAAAACTTTGGGCCAAAAATAAATTTTGGGTTCTATGGGCGGTGGGTAGAGGGCGTGGCCAATTTTGATGAAACTTTATATTTTTCTTAATTGAGCTAACCAAAGGCTCTGTGCCATATTTCAACATTCTACGACCTCTCCTTATATTTTTTGCCAAACATTGTATGATCAAATCCCTCTGTGTGCCGTAAAGAGTACCATTAAATTGTTGCTTGATTTTACATCTCGTGCTACACTATTTACCTCGTTAGCATCACTTTGTCCTTTGTTACCAATCTACTGCTTCATGAAATATTTCTGTGTGACATGTCGCATAGCGTGAAACCGGTTTTAAAGGTCTTAATCAGTGTGGCCATTTTGGCATTTTTGTAGCTATATTTAGCATTAAAATTTTTTAGCTGCAAAATTTTAATTTAGCACTTGGCATTTTGTTTAGCATTTTTGGAATATGTTTAATTTATTTATTTATTTATTTATAATAGTTCTTATATTAAGAAACATCTTACCTGTCTTGATAAAAAAAAAATTGAATGTTTAAGGAATAATTATTAGAAATGCCCTTATCATGTTGATTGTAAATATTATTTATTAATGAATAATATTACGATACAAATGTACAAGGAAATGTCACTTTGTATTTAGATAAAAATTCAATAGTGTAAAAAATTATTTGCTATAAACTGCTGAAGAAATAATTATTTTAAGGCTTCAACTCTTCTTAAACTATAAAAAATAACATGATCTAAAAATTTTGTATATCATAGAAATAAATCGTTTAAATTTTTCATATATCAGAGGTTTGAATGCCCAATAAAGTTAACATTTAATCTTAACCCCCTGTGCTACATTTATATATATATATATCACATGCTTTACCAAACTCTAGCCATTTGCCTTTATATAACCATTTATTTAAATTTCGTTCCAAAATTTGTCACTTTAATGTATTTAGTTTCCAATAAAATGTCATACTAGTAATATATTTTTAACAAAAATCTTTAAAAAAATTTATCATTATATTTATAATTTTTTAAAATTATTTTTAGCATTTTTTTGACCATGTTTAATGCCAGATTTAGCTGTAAAATTTTTTTTGAACTGGCCACACTGGTCTTAATTATATTTCGCGCAAACATAAAAAATAGTTTCATGAAATTTTGTTATTAATAATAGGGTAATTTTGTTTGACTGTTGTTGTTTTTCTTTAATATTCCAAAGAGATTTCGCTGTTCTTGTTCTTCTTCTTATATTGATGTTCTTCTTATGTGCTCAATATCTCTTTTTTTACATTTTTTGACACATAAGAAATACAACTATGATTTACCGTACATTCGATGATGTAGTCTTTTGCGGTTCGGAATCGAGTCGCAGATTAACCATAATGAAAGATATTTTAGATTTGGCAAAGCCAAATAAAGCACTCTAACTTGTTTGTTTTTTTTTTTTTAATTTACACAAGTTGTCTTCCTTGTCAACAAATTTTATTCAAATCAACTAAATTTTTACGGCCTTAATAACACGTTGTGTTTATGTAGGTTTATAAAAGGTTTATGTAACGAATTTTCTATTAAAATTTCTTTAATTATCCTTCTATAAGCCAGTTTTATTTTTGTATGTGAATAAGGAGGTTAACGTTTATATTTAAATAAATATTGTTATTTTAAATAAAATATTGCACCAACGCGTTGCAACGTTACCAAAAGTTAATCAAATCAACAAAAAAATTTATTGAACACTAATTTTGATTAAAAAATTATTTTAGAAAATTTCTTTTAACACAGAAAAAATTATTAAATTTCTGCAATCACCAAATTTATACCAAATTCATAATATCAAGCAAACAATTTGTGGAGTTTGCACCTATAACCAAAATGATTATATTGATCAAAAAATGATCAAAAAACTTTGCCATTGCAAACAATGTGTTAACACAGTAAAAAAAATTTGTCTTTTTTGAAGCACTTAAGAGAAAAAGTGCACAATCGAGCGCTTCAATTAGAGAGCTCTTATATAGCAGTAAATGATAACGAATAAAATATACATACAAAAAAAGCTGCTATTTAAGTGCTGACAACGAAGAAGGTTTTAAGGCGAATAAAAATAAAAATATATTTGCCGTGTTCACAAAACCTCTTGTATCGTTGTATCGATTGAATGTTGTATAAAAAACCAATAGTAAACTATGTATTTGAATTCAACATACAATTGATACAACGATACAAGGGGTTTTGTGAATACGGCAATTATGGTTTACGAAAATGCTTGAAAAAATGCATTTAAGCCAGTAAAAGCAAAAAAATTATGAATATGTTATTTTAGTTAGCCCTTAAAAAAGCCTTTTAGGAGTGCTTTATTTGCATGTTTTATTATGTTAAAAGATGCGCTTATTGTCAGCAGAAAATAGTCCTCCAAACCGGGAAAATCCCATACAAAAATCAGGCATCCCATCAGCAGGTTTGAAGCGATTTGAGGTATGAATTCATACATAAAACCTGCTCCTTTTGGAGCACATTTTTTTACTGGGAATTTATTTAAATAAATATTGACAATTTCCAACAACAATTCTACAAGTTTAAATTATTTTATTTTAAACGAAAAAAGTCAATTAAGATTTTTTGTTATTTAATTAAAATTTGAATTGAAATTTTATTTTAAAACAACTAAAACGTTAATTAATAGCCAATCCCACGATGTCACACGTTAACGTTCGCATAGAAAATTACATTTACAACCAAAACAAATTCTAAAAATTGTTTTTGTTTTACATGTACTTTTGTTTGTATTCTTTCTTATCAGATAGATATGAAGACGGCTTTATGCACCGCGACCCAGAGGAGCTGTTGTGCAGCCTGTCAGTTTCAGGCTGCGTATAAAACCTATAACCCTGCCCGGAGATAGGTTTTATATGCAAGCGAAAAATTTCCGCTTCGAAGTCCCCAAAGCGGGACAGCAGTAGAGGTGATGTTCCGACATTTCGTCATCAACCTCACAAAATCTGCATTTTTACCAACATTTCCCATTATATACTGATGGTCTCTGAGACCGCAGTGACCCTTATTAATTTTAGAAATTAATTTAAATCATTTGTCTACTATTTTTTTATAGTTGTAATGCTTTTTTATTACTAAAATTAAAAAAATATATATGCTAAAATTGGTGCAAAAATTACATTTAGAGTCTTAAGAATTAATTTATTCACTTTCTTTTGAAAGTTAAAGATTTCATATTTCTATTAAGAAAAGTCCCAATTAATTCAAATTGAAATTTTCTCAAAAGAATGTTGAAAAAAAAATAAATATGAAAGTATTTGACATGCAAATGAATGTTAAACTATTTAAGGGTAAAAACAAGTCAAGTACATGTGCATTTTGAATGTAAATATTTTATACATGTGAGTTTTTTTCTTCTTCTTATTCTTTCTGTAAGAAGATAGAAGACAATTTTTGTGCCTTTTAATGCACAAAAGTGTTGCCACTAATTTAGAGGCAGTATAATATTTTTTTTAATTTCTTAAGGAAATTATATTATTATAGTTTTTCTAATTAGTAACATTATGTTTTGATTAATTTTTAAATAAATTTTGATTTTAGCAAAATTAAGGCTACCAAAATTAGCCCCAAATTAATATTAACATGAGTTGTTCACGATGCAAAAACTTTGGTTCAAAACGATTGGTTAGTGACAGAGCCGGCCGCAAAACCATAAGCCAATTTGGACGCAACTTAAAACGTGTGAAGACTTAAAATTAAATCGACTGACAGATTTTTTTGACAAGTCTGTCCGACCTGTTTATCAGCATGTACTTATAAAGTGGCTTCAGTTCTTAAAAAAAAAAACAAAAAAACATACATTTCTTTGTCTTCACCCAGGGAAAAAAAATGTTTGAATATGGTCGCCTCCAACAAAATTATTTTTAAAGAAAATTTTTTAACATGTTATTGTTAATTTAACCATATTATTGTCACCGACAACCATATTATGGTCAAATTTATACTCCATCAAGAAGCCACAACCATATTATAATTGACGTGTTACGGTTAATTATAACAAAAATATGTTTAACACTTATAATAGCATGGTTGATTTTCAACCATAGTATGTCGCTCTTAGGAAAAAGGAAAATACTATTGTTAATTTAAAAACAAATTATTGTCATATTTAACCATAACATGTTTAGAGGCAACCATAATATGGCTGTGGCTTCGTAATGGAGGACCAATTTAACCATAATATGGTTGCCGGTTACAGTAATATGGATAAATTAACCATAAAACGATTAAAAATGTTCGTTAAACATAGTTTTGTTGGAGGTGACCATATTCAAAAATGTTTTTTCTCTGCGCGTTTGTTTTGTTTATTTAAATTTTTAAAAAAAGCATTTTGGCATTCACCGTCGCAATTATAGCAACAAAATGCCTGTTGTTTTTTATATTGTTGCATTGATGTAGCAGTGAGGTCACTTTGTAAATACATTTTGTCGGTTTATGAAATGATAGATTCTATGCGATCAGAGTTGCATTTTCTTGTAAAGAATAGCTGAATTGTATGAGATTTCATATTTTTTGTGAGATAGTGTGGCAGTGGCAGCAGATTTTGCAGACATTTTTTCTGTCAGCTTTTCGTGTAAATAAATCGTATGATTGTGTAGAATAGTCAATCTCAGCTTTAAGCAAGAATTGCATTGATGCGCGTGCTGCATCCCAGTTTTACCAGTTTTACGTTTGTTTCGATTAAATAGTTTTAGCGGTTTTTTGCTTTTAATTTTTATTAAAGTTTTATTCGTATTTGAATTGTTCTTTTTTACTATCGATACTTTTTAATTTTATTTTTAATATTTTTTTCTTATTAAAATATTATTTAATGTTTATTTTCGATTTGAAAGGTCTTTCCAATTTCGTTTTAATTTTCTTGTTAATTACTTATTAGTTTTTATGTATCTGGCAACTTCTTTTTTATATTTACACATTTTCGAATATTCGTACACAAAACTAATAAACTGTTTACAGGAATGTGAACCCAAGTGCATAGAAAATAATTAATCCCTAGTGAACCATTTAGAAAATATATATTTTTTAACGCCTTTGTAAAGATTGAAATGTTAAAATTTTAAAGACATTAGCTGCGTTCGAGAACTATTTTTTACTGAACTTTACTGCATTTTACTAAATTGCGTTCGCGTACTAAAAATACAGTAAATGAGAACACAAATTGAGAGCGTAAAGTGACAGTTCTTGACTGAGTACTTACAAATTTTTTCTGCAGAAATTTTTGCAGTAAAATTTAGTAAAACAAAAAACATATGTTTCAAAAGGTAAACAAACAAAATTAACAAGCAAAAGGCATACAAATTTTGAAAAAATTGTGTAAAAAAAGAAAATTTGAAATAAAACTAAAATAAAAACAAAAAATTAATTAATATTAATTAATTAAACTTGCTTGTGAAGAATAACAACTTTTGAAACTTTGTTTTGTTATGTTAATTTTTTGGAGTTGTAAAAGTGTCAAGTACTCGGGTACTTAGACAGCCCTTGTTTTTAAAGTTATCAATAGTAAAAAAAAAGTATTCGTGTACTATTGATCAAATTTAGCCGGACACAAATTACCAAATTCAAATATAATGAAAAACAAACAAATATGAAAGATTACATAAAATAATTCGTTTGTATTTTCCAAAAATATTCGTGTTATAAAAAGTATTTAATCGAGTACCGATTAGAAAACGAGTTAAGTAGTCAAAAGTGTTAGCATTTTTCAACACTTCCATTATTTGCCATCAGCTGTTGCCTTTATTTTACGAATTTTGACAAATTTTGCGTTCGAGTACTTTTTTGGACAACAGCTTTTTGTGAGAGCAAATTTTTAAGTTTACTCATTTACTGCATTTTACTGTAAAAGTACTCAAACGCACCTATTAGCAGACATATTATGATCGCAACATTTCCTGTATTTATCATAATCTTTTGAAGAAAAGAGATCTCTTAACTTTTCGTTTTCTTTTAAAACTTCTTCTTAATAAAAAGTTTTTAACTAAAATCAATATTAAAAAAACTGGACTAAAATATACTAAAATGTCTAGATAAAAAGCGTAAAGAGCTTGGAGCCATTTTTTTAATACGACATCTGCTACCTTCACTGTTACTTAAGTTGAATGTACACGACATGTTTTTTACATCTGACTTGTCAAATTTCCCACTGCAAAATACATACATGTCGTGTGTTACATTTAAAATATTGAATCTGTAAAAGTCAGACGCAAAGTCATCTGACAAAATTTCAATTAGAACGTGCTCTATTTCCATCAGACAAACCATCTGACATCAGCTGTGGCAGAAATCTATGCCAGGAAGGAATCCGCAGCGGCGGTGCATTGTTGACGGAATCATTAGCCGGCTTAAGTTAATATTTAACAATACCGATAATACATATGTATATAATGTAATTTCACCATTGAATAGAAATTATGTACATATATAAATAAAAACGCATCATTATAATATCCTAAATTGGTATATTCGAATTTAAAGAAAACAAATATTTAGATGGCTGAACTTTTTTACGGCGCAAATAAAAATTTTTGTGCCGGCAGCACTCTTTTTTGAAACCAAGAACTACTTTCGCTTATTCCATAGCTACAGAGAAAAAACATAGACAATGTCAGAAGCACATTATATGTACGTTTGTGACCAAATGTTATTAACATTCTGTAAAACAGCAATTTTGACAGACATTCAGAATTACATATGACTTGAAAAGTTGACAAGTCAGATGTAAAAAATATGTCGTCTACGGGTACCTTTAACAATAGTTTAAGTCGTAGCACAAAAATTAAGTTCAAACGGCAGAAGAGTTTTTAAATCTCGATTGCTACTGCCACTAATAAAATCTTAAAAGCAGTAGTTAAAGTTAAAGTCTAATAAAAAAAAGCATAGAACTAACAGAAACAGCAGTCTAGATGGAGCAAAAAAGTCGCAGGTAAGGTAGCAATAAAAGTAGCATTAACGTAGCATATAAGGTAGCAATAAATAAAGTATATTATATAGCAATAAAGTAGCATATAATGCAGCAACAAAGTTACATATAAACATTTCAAGAACTCAAAAAAAATTATTTTCATTTCAATCGTATTAGAAAACAAAATTGTTTTACGAACAAAAAACTCTTTTTAAATTCGAAATTCGAATCCAACCACAACAACAATCTTTTTATTTTGAATTTACGATTTTCTTTATGGAAATTTTTATTTCTACCTGAACTATATTTTTTTTTAGTACTTAAAAATTTAATTGTTGAAGTAGAAATAAACAAATAAACTACAAATGACTTGATTTTTTAACTACTGCTTCTTTTTGTGCTTATATTTTATTATAAGACAGTGAAACAAATTGCGGGTTAATCTCTGCAAATCGCGCACCACTATGACGGTTCGTTAGTGTATCCAAAACGATAACGATTGTTCAAAGGAGACCAATCAACATCACAAGACCCTGGCTGAAAAAAAATTTCTCGTACAGAGATTTGAATTCAGCACTCAATGCACGTTTCCTCTTATCTGATGTGTAGTTTCTTCCAATTTTCACAAATGTCCGGAAATTTACGCTTTTTAAGCTTCATATTTTCAGACCTAACAAATATTTGGCAAAAAATTCAAAAAAAAAAAAAGTGTGACCAGTAATTTCATCAAACTTTATTTTTAAAAATTTCTATTGACTTTATTTGTAAGAAGATAATTGTATAATTTAATTAACAAACTGTTTAATGATGTTTGTTCTAGCCAAGCGTTTTGCAAAAGTAAATACTTTTTTAATAAAACTAGTGGTTACGTGCAGGACGTTAAATATTTAATAGGTGTGAGCATAGATTTAGTTTAATTTAATCGAATACGGTTGTCTGGAATGATAGTAATGAAATGTGTTCGGAATCGCTATTTCGATATGCAATATCTCTTAGAATAAAATCAAAATACTAAGGATCAGGTAAATTCGAAGTTAAATAACACAATTACCTTGCCTTTCAATCGAACACAGAAAAAATTATCAGTAGATTTTTATCAATTAAAAAAATTGTTTAAAAAGTATTTAATTTTGATTTAATTAATATTTTAGTTGTTTTGAAATAATCAGTAGAGACTTGAGTTTTGATACCATATCTCTGTGGATATGTGACAGCAAGTAGATTTCATCTGTATATTCAAGATGTTCATTAAGGGCCCATCTTATTCCTCTGCTGGCTCGAGTTGCATTGCGTATGATAAAGTCCAGCACAATATCGAACAGCAAAGGCGATAATACGCCTATCCTTGTCTGACTCCAGTAAGTACCTTCGTCAATTTAAATCAAAAAGTCGATTTAAGTTCTTTTGTCGCTAACTGCCTTTGAAATTTAAGGTGACACCTGTTTAATTTTCTTACACAGAAAATATTATTAGTAGTTTTTAGTCAATTAAAAAAAAATGTTTACAAAAATTTCAATTTAATTAATGTGATAATTGAAAGAAAATTAAAAATTTAATTTTGATTTAATTAACATTTTAGTTGTTTTGAAATAAATTGTTAATTAAAATATTAATTAAATAACAAAAAATCTTCATTGAGTTTCCCGATTAAAATAAAATAATTTAAACTTGTAGAATTATTGTTGGGAATTGTCAAAACCTTAGCTATATTTAATTAAATCAATTAACATATTGTTTGAAGCAGCAAAGTTTTTTGATAATTTTTTTCACTAAAATTAAAAATATCATTTATTAGAAAAAAAATATTCACATTTTAACAATTTTTAGTATATAATATAAACATTTTGGTATAGGTGCAAAATCAATAAATTGTTTGCCTGATTATATGAACTTGGTATGAATTTGGTGATTAGAGACAATTTTTATTGTTTTCTGTGAAATAGTTAATTAATTGATAAATATTTTTCAGTTTGTGTGTCATACGATGAAAACTCGAAGAATTACTTCAAATGTTTGCAATTGTTGAACTTTAATGAGATTTGCAAATAAGTAGGGCAATGAGAAATTAATCGCTTTGGCATAAACTGTAGAGCCACATTATTCCTCCCATCTGAGGCAGAATTTCATCCATAAAAAGTAACAGAGCTTCCTGCCTAAAGAGTTAAGATTAAAAAAAAAAAAAGCAAACAACAATGGTTTCTTCAACATTTTGGCCAAAAAAAGTCGACGAAAAAATATTTATCCGCTTTGTAATAGAAGCACGATTTTTCTATGATACCTAAGCTTTATTTCAGCTAAAAACGGTATTTTGAAATTTCCAGCCGTTTCCGAAATATTGCCACAAATATCAACTTAACAGCATAAAATATATTTCGAAAACTCTTGCGCTTATGCGTTTTTCTTAAAACTACTTGCAGTTATTGCTTTGGCTACTTCAATGTCAAAGATTTTGATGTAAAAGATGAAGGATATCAGGGAAGAACATACAAGGCTCTAAACTAGGACACCTCTGGTTACATTAAAACTAAGTCAGTCCGATTGACTTTGCTTGTGCTCTGATTTCAAAACTTGTAGTCTAAACGGAGTCTGCTATTCGGAATAAAATAACAACATTTAAATTTTTACTTCAAGGAATATGCCAAAAAAAAAAAGTATTTTTTCGAAGATTTTTGCTTTCATGAAAAAAGTGCTAAAGAGTGGTATTTTATTTTTGCTTAAGTTTTCGGCAGGCCGATTTTCTCTATCTTATTCTTTGAAGCCAATGAAACTGATATCTTGTATAAAGATAGAGATTTTGATCTTTAAGTCAAAGACCGTTACAGTTATAGGCATTACTTGATAAGGATTCTTTTCAAAAGCATTTGCAGTTTTTGGAATAATTGAAAGAAAAGCAATTATTAATTTTCTTCATCCAAATGCTTTTGGGTGCACTCAAACGCAAAGAAATTAAGAAGCATATGATGAAATCGAAAGCCGGGTTTGCATACTGCAAATGCTACTTCAGCTCTTAAGAAAATAATTTTTCATCGGATTGTGATTAGGGAAGAAAAATTGGCAAACGAGCAAAAGTAATAGCAAAGAGCAATATGCATTGCCTTAAGATAGTGCTTCGTGAGATCGGCAGAGTGATCTACTAGAATCAGACAGGCAATCAAAGGAAAGATATACCGATAACATTTAATCGTAAAAATGTAAAAAATATACCTGTCCCTACGTAAAAGGAAAATAGAAGCCATATACCACTATAGGGCTTGTCCTCGTGTTGCTATACCAATAAAAATAATTTTCAAAACTGTGGATAGGAAGTTTAACTGCTCAAGCCTCGTCACTTCTGAATAACATTTGTTACGATCAATGCAAAACCAATTAACTTAAAAATTACCTCAGGTGTTATGCGTACGGGCCTTGAACAGCACCCAAATCTTGGCTTCGTACTCTCGGAGGAGGTGCAGCCATAGGAAAACTACTAGAGTAGACATTTTCGTATGTGTTAGGCTACAATAAAAAAAGGAGCACATTTCTTACTAACACAATCATAGAATGAGGTTTTTTAACAACTGAACTAGGGGTTTTTTCTCTGTCCATCTCTCTCTCTCTCTCTCTCTCTCTCTTGCACTCACTTTCTCTCTCTCTCTCTTTCTCTCTCTCTGGCTCTTTCTTCTCCATTCGTTTTTATGGAGGCAGAGTCAAACTATCCTAGTGCTTAACATCTGAAAATCTCACATACATCAAGACAGAACACAGCAATTTCTAGTGGTTAGGAACGATTAGGCCAACAGAAAGAAACTGGTTATTGGAGGGCATTTTTGGGATAATTTTTTCGGATGTGATGTTTACCCCGGAAAATCGTTGAAATGTGGAGGCCCGTTGCTTTAGGTACAGTTTTGACTGCTGGTAAATGTCTATATTCCACTAAACGAAGGCAAAACAGCGACATATATATAGTTTCTATCTACAAGGCGTATTTGTGAGGACTCTTTTTGGTGTTGTTCCTAATGGCAGCCAAATCTGAAACTCGTCTAGTTGGAAAAAGATTCAAATCTGTCAGAGGTATCCAAAAATGTCTAGATCGATTTTTGGCCTCAAAAATAAAAAGTAATTTAAGAATCGAATCCATCAACTGCTTAAAAGATATTATAAGTTACATACAGCAAGTACTTTTTACTATTTTAATATATAATGCCTCTCATATGCCTCTTTAAGAAAGTTTTAATGAATATTCGTGAAGTTGTAATGCAAATAACCGACTTTCTTCGTGATCCCAGTAATATAAACGAGGAACGCTATTTTAGTTTAAAGTTTATTCTGCGGCTCTCAAAAGATTAATTGGAGTAGTTTTTTTCTAATCAAACATGGAATTGCATAATTCATGCACATTTCATACAAACACATAATCATGCACTCACATATACTCACAAATACGAGTATGTAAACACATTTGTTTACTTGCATTAACTATTAGTACTCTCAAAAAGACCTAAAGAAAATTCTTATCCACAGCAAAATTCAAAAGAAGTTTAAGTTTGTCATTCCTCCAGATAATTGTTGAAATCATGAAAGGACTTTTTCTTTACGAAATAGTAAAACTATAATTTCATAGTTTTTCGCAACTAAAATTTCTTTCATTTCTTATTTAGCTTATGCTCCAATTTTTATTAGATTTGGGGTTACTTGAGAAAACATGCAGTGGTAGTTGGGAATTAATTCGTATAAAAAAATTTAGTTTTACTTAACGGTATACATTTTAAAGAGGAAGAAGAAGAAGAAGGGGGTAAGTGTGAGTGCAAGTGTTAAAAATGGGGAAATTTGTGAGTGTGAGTGCATTTTGAAAAATATATTTATAAAAAAAAAGCATGCCATACATTACCATTAGCAAAGAGCTCGGTATGACAGATAAATCCACTGCTGGTATTGAAGTTAATAAACCACTTGGATACTTTTTCAAACGACTGGGAAAGAAAGTTGACTCTACACCCTGGTATTTCATAACAAACACATTTTCATATATATTTTTTGAGTATGAAAAGATATAAAACATGAAAATTTTTTATTAAAAATTCTGTCAGATACTTGAAAAAAGCAAAAGTTATATAAAGTTATATGCAACAATCAAAATAAAAATTATTATTTTCCTATGAAAAAAAAAAAATAAACAAATGAAAGTATTTTTAAAACTACATTTTATTAACTTTTTTTTTCTTTTATAAATTTTAGCAGTCGCCTTCGATTGCTGCTGCTACATTTGCAATGATCTCCGGCACTGACAATTTCATTATATATTTATTTGTATATTTTTTTAATATTTTCTGTTTTGTATTTTCTGTTAAAACATTTATTGCCCAGTTTATTTACGGGGTTTTTTTGTAAATATATTTATTATTTTTCTTTTTGTAATCCGAGCAAACATACTTCATATATGATTTGTAGTTCAAGTGGGCAACGCTTGTGAAACAGAAAAAGGCAAAACATAAGCACAAAAAAACGCAAAACATTAGCACAAAAAAACAAATTTTAAAAAATCCTCTTTAACAAAACTACAAAAATTCGCAAAAATTGAATTTGTGTGTAAAAAAGCAACTTTTTTATAAAAAATTAAATGAAAAAAGTGAAGTTTTGTGAAAAAAGTGACTTTTTGTTAAAAAAAAAAGGTACTTTGTCTTAGAAAAAAATTAATTTTTGTTAAAAAAAGTGACTTTTTTGAAAAAAAAAACTTTTTGTCAAAAAAATGAATTTTTGTTAAACATATGAATTTTTGTGAATTAAGTGAATTTTGTGAATTAAGTGACTTTTTGTGAATAAAGTGACTTTGTGTGAAAAAAGTGACGTTCTGTAAATAAAGTGACTTTTTGTTAAAAAAAAAAGTGACTTATTGTGAAAAAAGTGACTCTTTGCGAAAAAAAGTGAGTTTTTGTTAAAAAAAAAAAGTGCCTTTTTGTGAATAAAGTGACTTTTTGTGAAAAAAGTGACTTTCTGTAAATAAAGTGACTTTTTGTTAAAAAAAAAAAAGTGACTTATTGTGAAAAAAGTGAGATTTTGTTAAAAAAAAGTGCATTTTTGTGAAAAAAGTGCCTTTTTGTAAAAAAAAGTGCTTTTTTGTGAAAAAGTGACTTATTGTGAAAAAAGTGCTTTTTTGTGAAAAATTTGACTTTATGTGAAAAAAGTGCTTTTTTGTGAATAAAGTGACTTTTTGTGAAAAAAATTGACTTTTTGTGAAAAAATGGATTTTTTTGGAAAAAAGTGACTTTGTGAAAAAAGTGATTTTTTTTGGAAAAAAGTGACTTTTTGTGAATTAAGTGACTTATTGTGAATAAAGTGACTTTATGTGAAAAATCGACTTTTTGTTAAAAAAAGGGACTTTTTGTGAAAAAAGTGCCTTTTTGTGAAACAAGTGCCTTTTTGTGAAAAAAGTGCCTTATTGTGAAAAAAGTGCCTTTTTGTGAAAAAAGTGCCTTTTTGTGAAAAGAGTGCCTTTTTGTGAAAAAAAAGTGCCTTTTTGTGAAAAAAAGTGACTTTTTGTGAAAAAAAAAAACTTTTTGCTAAAAAAAATAAATTTTTGTTAAAGAAAAGTGACTTTTTGTGAAAAAAGTGACTTTTTATGAAAAAATTGACTTTCACAAAAAGTGACTTTTTGTAAAAAAATTTACTTTTTGTAAAAAAAGTGACTTTTTGTGAAAAAGGGACTTTTTGTTAAAAAAAAGTGACTCTTTGTGAAAAAAAGTGACTTTTTGTGAAAAAAGTGCCTTTTTGTGAAAAAACTGACTTTCTGTGAAAAAAGTGACTTTTTGTTAAAAAAAAAAAAGGTACTTTGTCTTAGAAAAAAATAAATTTTTGTTAAAACAGTGACTTTTAAAAAAAAAAACTTTTTGCTAAAAAAATTAATTTTTATTAAAGAAAAGTGACTTTTTGTGAAAAAAGTGACTTTTTATGAAAAAATTGACTTTCACAAAAAGTGACTTTTTGTAAAAAAATTGACTTTTTGTAAAAAAATTTACTTTTTGTAAAAAAAGTGACTTTGTGTGAAAAAGGGACTTTTTGTTAAAAAAGTTACTCTTTGTGAAAAAAAAGTGATTTTTTTAAAAAAAAAAAAGACTTTTTACTAAAAAGAAAGTGACTTTTTCTTAAAAAAAAAGAAAAGTGAATTTTTGTTAAAAAAAAAAAAAAGAAAAGTGACTTTTTGTTAAAAATAAAAGTGACTTTTTGTTAAAAAAAAAATTACTTTTTTGAAAAAAGTGCCTTTTTGTAAAAAAAAAGAGCCTTTTTGTAAAAAAAAAGTTCCTTTTCGTGAAAAAAGTCACTTTTTGTGAATAAAGTGACTTTTTGTGAATAAAATGACTTTTTGTGAAAAAAGTGACTTGTTGTAAAAAAGTGACTTATTGTGAAAGAAGTGACTCTTTGTGATTTTTTGTTAAAAAAAAAGTGACTTTTTTTGAAAAGAGTGACTTTTTATAAAAAAAAATGACTTTTTGTTAAAAAAGTTACTTGTTTTAAAATAAAAGTGAGTTTTTGTTAAAAATAACAAAGTGATTTTTGTGAAAAAATTTTCAAATTCTTATAAATTCCCATAAGTGCCTATAATTTTACTCTTCACGCGTCATCAGTACTCAATATACATATTTATAAATTTTGTTTTGCAAAATTTTTCTGATATTTTTCATATATACATATTTGTTTTTGTTTTTATTGCTCTTTAACATAGAAATGCATATTTTGTAGTGTTCTTCTACTTTTTTTAGACTTTTCTGCAGAAATTTCAACAAACACTCCGCCACACGGACACAAACATTCGGAATCGCTCAACATGTGCAAATTGCTTGCATTTTTATTATTTTTGTATATTTTTTGTTGTTGCTGTTGTTGGAAAATAATATATTTTTTCCATCAAACCAAGAAAACTCCTTTAAAATAAAAAATCCTCTGGCTCGTTTCTACATTTCATGCATACACGATTTTTTATTATTTTTTTGTTTTAATTTTTCCGCTCAACTTTTGTTTCTTTGCATTTTGTGTGTGTTTTCTGTTCATAAAAGTTTGCCAATTATTCATAAAAAATAAGTATGTATGAGTATTCGTTAAAGTGGCGTGTGTGTGTGTGTGTGTGTTGTTAACACATACAAACAAATTTACACAAACTATAAGCTCACATCCATCTTTATGCTTCAGCTGTAGAAATAAAAAATATTGGCCTTAAGAATGAAATGGGGTGAAAATAATTGAGTTTATTTCTTTTAAAAACTTCTGCGGCATTTTTTGTGAAATAATTCCGTTTGGTTCACTTTTTAAGTATTTGCTTAATGAGAGCATTCAGTGAGAAAGAGTCTTATTTTTAAGAAGTCAAGGAATAAATAATGTAAAAAAAAATTAACTGACGCACATGACACATGGAAGAAAATAATTAAAAATATTGTTTTTTATTGTGGTATTTTATATGGAAATTGGTTGTGACATATAAGCGAAAAGAGTGGGGAAAATGACACATAAAAGTTGTTGTTAAAAATTAAGCACAAAACATAATTTAAGGGGAAAAATTGATTGCAAACATGAAATTTTTCATATGCACTTATGGATGTATGTACGTATTTACCGTCAACTTTTTTATAAGACGGTTTTCTTGTTCCGTGTATTAATGAAGACGAGCTAAATGAAGAACGAATTTGGTAGGCTTAATGTTTAAATTGTTTAAAGAGAAACTGGCATTAAGTACAAATCAGAGCATTTATTCCGTGTTATGTTGAGGTCGGTATCTAATCAAATAATATGCTAATTGTAAAGTTTACAAAATTTTTTAGACTTGAAAGATTATAAATTCATTTAAATAAAATTAAAAAGTATGTATACGCTAATTTCAAGAGTTTTCAATTCACTAATTTTAAAAGAATATCGGGTTTCGAAGAATGGTTTTTTTATTCATAAAATCTTAAATATCAGAGTTTGAAGAATTCGTCGTTTTACAAAAAAAAAATACTTTTTTCACAAAAAGTCACTTTTTTCATATAGAGGTGTTCTGGCAAACGAAAACGCAAGAATTTAAAAGTGGTTTTTTTAATAAGATTTTTGTAGTAAAATAACTACGAATACAATACAAATATTTCTCTATTAAACAGAATTCTATAAGAAAATTATAAAACAATGGATTAAGATTGTATTAAAACGATCTGAAACATTTTTGAGTTTTGCGTTTTCGATTTCCAGAACACCCCTGATAATTTCACTTTTTTACAAAAAGTCACTTATTAAAAAAATTTCACTCTTTTACAACAATTCTGATAAAATCACTTTTTTACAAGACGTCACTTTTTTTTACAAAATTTCACTTTTTTCACAAAACTTTGCTAATTCCACAAATATTCACTTATATTTCACATATTCCATAATAAGTAATTTCTTAACACAAAACAAGTCCATAAGCAATCACTTTTAAACAACACGTTATGTAAAATAAATCACTCTTTAGACAATAACATACAGTCAGTTTCACAGCTCCAGTTTCAGCACAAAGTAATTTTTTCAACTAAAATTCACTTTTTCCTCAAAAAGTAATTTTTTCCACTCAAATTTAATTTTTTCACAAAAAGTCAATTATACACAAAGTCGCTTATTTTATAAGAAGTTATTGTTTTTACAAATAAACGCTGTAATAAATTAATACTGCGATTTTCACCAAAAACAAAATATATTTTCCAAAATTAATCTCGTAAGATGATGCCGAAAAAATTCCAAAAACTGCCATCGAAATAATATCGTTTAAAAAAAAAAAAAAAATATATTTAACCCTCTAACGCCAAACTTAAGAAAAAATGGGAAAATATTATTCGAATATTAATTTTCTTAGGGTATTTTTAGGCCAGAGTTCAAAAACAAATATTTGTAAGACCGTACAATGAGTCGTTTACCTTCAGGTGAGAAAACATTAAGGAGTGCCTTGAGGCACCCTTGGGCATTTAGAATTAAAAAAACATACAATTTTTGGAGAACTCAGTTTATTAGTTGTTATTGAAAATAAAAACTAACAAAACAAGTCAAAAATTTTTACTTTTTTTTATAATAATCAAAGAAACAATTATTATTATTTGAGCAGAATAAACGAAGCTTCTATTTGGAATAAAAGCATTGTGTTGGAGTTTGTTTAGAATGCTTAGAGCTTTAAACAGCTTTCGAAGCTGCTACAAATATTTCGCTACGTCTTTAAGCAACTGTAAAAACGACAATTTAATATAAATAAATTATATATTGGACATCAGTACAGCTTTTGTGAAGAGTACCTTAAAGGACTCTTAGGCATTAGGGGGTTAATAAACAGGAAAAGCTCATCTTGTATTAAAATATCTACTTCAATATTGAATATCCTTTTTTTCATTCCCTCTTTTACAAATAAACCTAACGAAGTTGTTTGTTTTCAGCCAAAATTTTTGTTGTTGTTCATGTTCCAGCAAAATTCAAAAACCATTTCAGCAGATTATTTTTCCAACACGATTTTAGCTGCGAAGCGCTTTACGAATTCCAAATGTTCTCCGTCATCCGAAACAGAACAAACAAACGTATCAACGATACAAAAACAATAAAAAACGCGAGTTTGAAATCGAACAATCAAATAAAATCTTATCAAGCAAACGAATCAAAATGGAATAATGTCTATTCTGCTGTCTTAATACTGAAAAGAGTAAAAACCAAATGCGAACCAAATAACAATTTTAAATGCGAGAAACATTTCTAAACTTCCGCTATAAATATACACACATACACATACATAAATAAAGCACAACATCCGTTCTTTTAATATTGATGAATAACTGTAGAGTTTTCTAGGCGAAGAGGTGAAGATGTAGTCAAATTAATAAAAAAAAAAAAACAGCAACAACAACAACCAAAATGGTTAAGGATGACTGGGTTTGAATATCAAAGTATTTTTTTTTTTTTAATAATTGTTAAAAGACAGATGGAGAATATTGATTTAAAAGATGAAAGCTTTACATGAACTCAACTAGAACTAAATAGGAACTTAACTGGGACTGAGCTAGAACTAAAATCAAACTGAAGTAAAAAGAAACGAGGACTGAACTAAAATTTAACTCAGACTTAACCAGAAACTTACTAGATCTAAATAAACTAGAACCTAACAAGAATTCTTTTGAATTTTTTTTTTTTTTTTTAATTTATTTATTTACATTTGGAAATGATGTACAATTATGTTCACTTATGTACAATTATGTACAATTATATACACTATCACACAAGTCCAAGGCGAATTAATACAGGTGAAATTTTCTGCTTATTGTTTATTTATTTGTGTGTATACTGAATGTCAAGCTTTGTTTACATTTTGTGAAAAAATTAGTTAGAATTTAGAATTTAATAAAAATCTAAATACTTGAATAAAAAACTAATTTAAATTTTATAAAACAAAAAAAAAGTGAATATAAAATATAAATTCAAGGATTAAAAAGTGCGTAAGGAATAAGTGAAGCCACAATAGATTTGCAATACAGAAAAAATATTTACCTTCTAAAGCAATTGTGTATATTTTATAAACAAAAAAAAAATCCCTTGTTTATATTTGCAACAAATAATTTTGTTATTCACTCTTACTTTTTACAAAAACAAAATACAAAGTGTTTTTAAAAAAAAGAGATAGCTAGCATAACTCTATCTCATGATGCGGTCACCTGTATGAATTCGTCTTGCACATGTCTTAAAAAAATACAACCCTATCATAACAAGTTGTTATTGTTTTTTTTTTTTTTTTAATTTTCAAACAATAATTAGATCACAAATGCATTTTCGTCAAAATATGTAAGAATCATGTGATAGTGTAAAACAACCTTAAACTAGAACTAAACTAGAACCAAGCTGGTACTTATCTAGAAGTGAACTAGAACTGAAGTGCTACTGAATTTAAACTGTACTCAGAGTTGAACTTAGCCAGAAATTATAAAATATTCAAAATTTGTCATTTTCAGTTACGACGTTGTAAAAGAGTTAACTCCAAAAATGCAAGCATTTCCATTTTTTCATATTTTTCAACAATTTATAAGACTTCTTTCTATACCCTCCATCACTAGCACAGATTACACATAGATATGTAAAAAGTGACGTGTGAAAAAGACCCAAACCAGTTGCGAGGGCAGCTTTCGAAGAAAGAGACAAAAAACATTTTTTAGTAGTGAAGTGGCAATGTGTAAAAACAGGCCGCTACGTCCAACACAAATTGCGTGATCAAAACAAAAAACCAAAACACAAACCACGTTTAACAAAAGCATTAGTTTAACAAACGTTTTATTTTAAAACAGTTTTGCAAATAAATCTCAACTAAATAAATTTGTGTTGCGGCATAAAAGATGGTTCAAAGAAATCTTCCGTCTCGTGACATAAATGTGTGTAATCTGTGATCACTAGTGATAAATAGGGGTATGCTAAGGTTTTCTTAACGTGTGATACTTATTTAATATTAGATCTTAGATCCCATAAGATATATATCATATGGGTCATTGGGTAATTCTTAGTTGACTTAGCCATGCCTGTCTGTTGACAGCACGCTCACTTCGGATAGACCGAACAAAAAAGAAAAATTTTGAAATCAAATTGTTTCTAGTCCACATAAACAATTTGAGATTGAAATACAGTACGGATCAGTAGGAAAAGAATTGTGGACCGAAAAGTGGAACAACATCCCACAAATTCGTTTGATATGATTAAAAATCGCAAAACGCAATTTCGTAAAGATTTGTCCTTAATTTTTAATTGACCCCATGTAAAGTCCACTCTCGGAAAAGCCTTTGCTACGCCTGAAATCTTAGCAAATTACGCTGTTGTAGTAAAAACCGGCCTTTCATAGTTGTATAAGACTCGCAACCACGCTGCAAAATTTCATAAGGATTGGTTCCTAATTCACATATGCCTCATACAAAGTGTACTGGGGTACTAGACTTCAATGGGCCTAAACCCGCAACGATTTATGATATTGTAAGGTTAGTTTTTTGTTCAATTGGTCTATAGTTTTTAGATATAAAACCTAATCCTGAAATATTATTACCCAGGGTGGAGGGTTTCAAAAATCGGGATAACTGAATACATCTCTTGTACTTATTTTCTCTAATTTCTTAAAAAATGTGTAAATTTAAAAACCAAATGCAAGATTTTTTTCCTCTTCTAACATACAACAATTTAACTCACAGCAAAGTATAATCCTTACTTAACCTTTACTTAAAATACATTACCAAAACAATAGCAACAACAACAAAAATGCTAAAACTTTTCTAACCCATCGAGGTTGTACAAAAACTTGTTTACATTGATGCCAACAAAATGGTAATAAACAATGCACTAAAAACACAGCAACAACAACAAAATGGAACAAAAGCTATCATGAACATCATCATGAAGTACTTTGGGTCAGCGCTACTTTATCTTTAACACATTCTACTTTCCGTGTGCACGTTTTTCAAAATTTTTTTTTTTAGCGCATACACAAACGTTTTTCGTCTGCGAGACATGAACCGGTACAGCGACGTATAACGAAATTGAAAAAAAGCTCAAATAAAAAAAAATTGTTTATTTTGCTGAAATTGTATCCCTCCCACATCTTCTTTATCAATAGAAAAGGCATATCATTGAAAGGTATTTAACCAACCGTAACCCCTTTACCGACTAAATCGAAATATGGCCAAGAGAAATGAACAAACAACCGTAGGCATTACAAGCAACTCGCAATCTAAGAGAAGAGGTCCTTAAAATATGCCAGGAATTTTTCTTAAAAGATCAAAATGATTTCAAGGCTGTAGTAACTAAAATACCGTTAGGAAAAACTTTAATTCGTGAGATGGGGATTTAAAGGAAAAATGTGTTTATGATACACAAGTTTTTGACTCATGGTTTGAAACCAGCAAGAAATCGACACAATTGACAAAGCAAAATCACAGCAAATATTTAAATAAAATACCAGCTTAAATATCAAAAAAAAAAGGGGTGGAATGGATTTTATTTCACCTTTTTTACTTCCCTTTTATTCAAATTTCGTGCTAATATTTTACACTGTTTGCTACTTTATAATAAAAGCTGTAGTTTCGTTTCTATTTCTGTTCTAGTTCAATTTTAGAAGAGATCTAGCTTAGTTCTTCTTTAGCTGAATTTCAGTTCTTATTCCAATCTAGTTAAATTTTGATTCAGTTCTAGTGCAGTTCTTATTCGGTTCTAGTTCAGTTCTTATCTAGTATTAGTTCAGTTCTTATCTAATTCTAGTTTAGTTTTAGTTCGGTTTTAATTCAGTTCTAGTTCTATTCTAGTTCAGCTCTTATTCAGTTTTAGTTCAGTTCTAGTTAGTTCTGGTTCAATTCTAGTTCAGTTCTAGTACAATTCAAAGTCAGCTCTAGTTTAGTTCTATTTTAGTTTTAACTCAGTTCTAATTTAGTTTATGTAAAGTTCGTATTCAGTTCTACTTCAGTTCTAATTCAGTATAAAAATATACACGATCATCAAAAGATACTAGTAAGCAACACACATGTAAACAACATAATCGTAAACAACATACTCCTAAACAACACATTATTAAACAACACACCCGTAACCAAATCACGCGCCACCAACATTTCAATCGTACGCAATACCCATGGTAACAACTACCGACGTATTTACAGTAACACACACGTTCACAACAACAAAAATGTCAACTACACATAAAACGTAAACAGCAACAACATTCACGTTAAGAATAACCTAAACAACGCTAACGAAGCAGCTCAAAACTAACGTAAACAACAATCCTCAAGTTAATAACAACACAGTCGTCATCAAAAGCACAATCCTGAATATCGACGTTTATGACAACCTACACATTAGCAACAACATACACGATAACATCCCAGCTGATAACAACAACAGACACATTAACCACAACATATACGATAACAATAATATATGTAGTTAACAACATACACGTTAATATCAACACACAAGCTTACAACACACATATTAACAATAACGGCAACAACTGTAATATTAACAACAACCCACATGTAAACAACAACGTCAATACCATAAACATGCGCAACACTCGCGTTAACATGAACACAACTGTAACCAGTGACACATACGTCAACAGCACCGATATAAATAGCAGAAACAGGCGAACAACACCATAGAAAAATATAGCCACAAAATTAGGAGTCCTAAAAATCAGAAGTTTATTTAGCATCACACTGATAACCGAATTCTATAACGACTCCAGCTACATAAAACGTTTAGACCATACTCACAACACCAAACAACGCGTAGAAGGAAGATAGCAATTCAAGCGTCATTAAAACAACTACGGCAAAAATACTTTAAATACCGCACTTCCAAATATTTTTAATAAACTCCCACTGTATTTATTTAATAATGTGTTTAAAAGAAAATTATATATAAAGGAACACTTTATTACAGCGCAATGAAAAATTCTATTATTTTGAATTATTTATTTTTATACCCACACCACAATAGGGAGCTGGTATTATGTATTTGTGCTGATGTGTGTAACACCTTAAAATATTGGTCCCAGAGCCAGCTTAAAGTAGACCGATCGACTCAGAATAACTTTCTGAGAATCACTTTCTGAATCGCTGGCTAGCAGGCTGGCTGGCTGTCCATGTTACCTTGTGCGCGAAGTACAGGTCGCTCTAATTGGCACAACGACCAAGGGTGAATCGGTCCATAATATCATATAGCCCTCATACAAGCTGCTTTCTGAAATAGGGGGTGTTCCTACTATCAAATCGATTTTAACGAAATTTTAATAAAACATAGATACCAAGCGGGAAATTTCTGTAAATTGCTCTTAAAGCACTTATCCCGTGACCAGTGAATTAAATTTTATAATTAAAAGGAACGAATTGTGATAGGTGAAAACAAGACCTATCACTCAACTGGTGATAATGTTTTTAGAGTGTAGTTGGACCCGATAAAAGGTAATTGGCACAAAACTATTCATGTGACTGGATTTTGTCCGGGAAGTGTCTGATTCTCTCTAGTTCTTTTACTTTATATGAAGGGGACCTATCATATTGGCATTGCTCATTTGGGACAATATCTGCGACAGGCATTATTTTAACCCAATTTGGAAAGTTAATTCAGTAACCTGTTACAAAGTTTCAAAAAGGTGCCAATTAACCCCCTCGTAGGACATCGCCATGTTAAAGTGACTTGTCACGTGACAAGTTTAATGTTAGTTCCCTTTCCCGTAGGGTAGATACCTATTCACGAAGCCACATTGGCCATTTATTTTTCCAAGCTAGCTCCGAAATAGGTACACTTGCAAAAATTTGTTCTTATAACCTATGGTGTAGGGTATCATATGGTCGAGCTTGACCGACTACACTTTCTTACTTGTTGTCTATTTAATTTTTGAATAAACCAATTTTGTATATTTTATTTTTATATCCTGCAGACAAACCAATAAGCTTGGCGGGATTAGATATAAGTTTTTAATTTATATGAAGGAAATGTTAATAAATATATGAATTAAATCGAAAAAAGTTCTAGTTCATGTCTAGTATAGTTCTAGTTCAGTTATAGTTCAAAGAAATGGTGTACACAATAAAAGACCATTAAAATTTTTTTTTTTTTTTTAATGGCTTGCAGGTGCTTTTTCTTTTATTCCTTTAGTTTGTTTTATAACTCCATTATTGTTATACAACAAAATGACAACAACTCAAAAAATAAATTTTAAACCTTAATGTAAGAAAAAAAAAAACAAAATAAAAACTCACCTCCAATACAACGGCCTCCAGGGCTGGTTGTGAAATATTTTTCATTGTTGTATGATTGAGTTTGGGTGCACTGTCGGCACGATTTCGTCCCAATGATTGATTTGATGTACGGTTATCGTTCTTACTCAACACTGAATTATTTGAGGATTTGTGATTTATTTCCAATGCTGAACGTAGAATGTCAACCTTCGAGGCACTGCCAATACCATGCTTGGGCGAACGTAACGATTCTACATTATAGCTGCTGCGACGTATTGATAAATGCTCATGTATATCGCCCTGTCAAAACATTTCATGTAAAAAGAAAACAATATAAAATAAACAGAGGGAAAAAATTAGCCCAAAAATGTTCACCCAAAAGTGTTGTCAAATCATATTTTGTATTATTCTAAAATAAGCAAATGTTTTGCTTCTCTTCAGCTTATTTTGAAACTACTTACCCTTGAGCCTCTTGGTAGGGAGGTTAAGCTGCCAATTTGATTATATTTTATCATCAGTGATAAGCGTTCCAAAGACATTGAGGTTCCTTGTTCCTTAGTCGATGGTTCTGTTAATTTTTCTGTTTCACCTGTCTCTACAGCTTCAACTTCTTCCTCCATATCATCCATATTGTGATCAAATTTACGCAACCAGACTAGATGCAAAATACCGTAAGCTATGCCACCTACCACAGCCAATAGACCCATATAGCGGAAGGCATCTCTGGTACCAAATTGGCCGATTAATAAGCCTCCACTGAAGGAACCACTTCCGCGTCCTGGAAAATATAAGCGTCTTTGTTAATGTTGGTGTTTTTCTGTTTTTGAAGGTTTTAATGATACATATTTTTGTTGAATTTTCTATTTTTTCAGTGTTTTAGTGAATATTTTAATCCCCCCCCCCCCCCTCCTACATCAGATAGTTGTAAAGATGGTATATATTGTCATTCCATGTGAAACTTTTTTCATATTCATCTAAGACCCCATAAAGTAAACATATTCTGGGTCCTTGAATAATTCTAAGTCGATTTAGCCATGTCTGTCTGTTGAAATCACGCTCACTTTCGAACGATTTAAATGATAAGAACATTCTTGTCAAAATGTTTCTAGTTCTCCTAAGCAGCTTGGGATTTAAATCCAGCAAAATCGGTTCAATATAGAGTTTGCTAAAAACCGTAAAAATTTAAAACCGCGGGTTCGGTTTTTAAATGGTTAAATGGTTACAAACCTTGAATATTGTTATGTTTGGCTGGTGCTCTGATAATTTTTAATGTTTCCAAACTCCAGATTTTAGTTCAGACATTTGTGAAGTAAAATTAGTATTTTAAAATAAGTAAAAAAAGGTTTTATATGCTGCCAAATTTTATTGCGATTTCAATGCAAATGCATGTTTTTTAACGATAGTCTAAGAATGATGTCGACCAATTATCTTTCCGAATCATTAAGTTTGCGTTAAAATGGCATCAATTTATTTTTGCATATTGTTTTATATTTTGTTGAAAATGAAATTGCATATACATATTAAGATTTCGACAAAAGATCCTTCTATTTTTAACCGATGCAGCACGCTACATGGTTAGGGCTGCCAATGGGTTTAAAGTATTTTATCCAAAAGTGTTACAAGTTACTTGCTTGGCACATGGACCGCGTTGCAGTGGAAATAAAAAGCCAATTCGATAATATTGCAATTATTAATGAAATGCATCCCATGATTCCACTTCCACCACAGACAGAAGTAACAAGATGGGGGACCTGGCTAGATGCTTCAGAATTCTATTAAATTAACTTTGAGTAATTAAAGAATGTTTGCAGAGCTTGTTAATACCGATAAATTAAAAAAAAATCCAAAACGTTTTACAAAAAAAAAATTAAAGATATCAAAAATAAAAGAAATCATAGTGGGATCTGAAAATGAATTTTTTCCAAATGCATTGGCATGTTTCAAGTATGATCATTTAGCTTCGGTTGACGTTTTTAGCTTCGTTTGCGCGTGCAAACGTTTTTTGCGTCTTAACAGAAAAAGTTTTACTGCTCTTAAAACAGTATTTATTTGCTTAAGCAAAGGAACATTTTAATAAGTTATATTTAAGTTTTCTTATGATATTTGAATAACATTAGGCTGAGTTTTTTATATTTTTGTTTTTAATAATATTTAAAAAGAAAACGATTTTTTATGGAAAATTGTACCCTCCTAAAAATGAACCTTGGACTTTTTTAAGGTGACATTTAAAATATTTCGGCTCCAGCTTTGACCTCTTGTGAGCTTGACCATTTTGAAAAACGGTTTATTTTTGCATGTTTTGTTAATTTGAGAATCTGTTTCCTTAGCAACATATACAATATGGGTATCATAAGAAAGGTTTTTTTTAAGGCGCGTCCAACTGTATATACAATTTGTCCAAGGTTTTTGATTTTTTTTTTTTTTTTTGTTCGAGATTGTTTGTAATAAAAATGCCAAATTAACATATTTTAATCTTTAGTCGATTTAATTAAATACGGATCTCAGCTTTTTTTGAAATTCGTGCTAGTTCGCGTTTTGACAAATAAGAAATGGGGTGGTAACCCTTGGTTTTAAATAGGGCAATATTAGTATCAAATTTTTTCTTTTGACAAGTATTGGTATGTAAATACTTTAGATTTTTGCAAAAATATAAAATCAAAGTATGCTGTATGAAAAATTTCATGCATAAAAACAAAATTGTAAACTTAAGTTTATCAGTTCCCAACATCGTTAAAGCTACAAAAAAATTACATAATCTTTCCTTGTGTCGTGATTAAAATGACTTTCGCGTTAGTTAAATTAAACCAAAATAGATTACCAAAATTACTAAAATAGAATCACGAAAGGATTTGCTGTAACGATGTTTAAAATCGCAATAAATGAGTCTTAAATGATCTGTATAAAAGTTTTGTTAATATAAACAATGAAATTTAATAACTTTTCTCAATTTGCGAAAAAAAATATGCCGCCAAAAAGTCGTCGATCATTTCTTTTTTTCTTTCTCTAGTCCTATTTTCATTCATACATGATCTAGAAAATAAGTCCGCTATCATATTACAGTTACCACAAAATTGCATAAATATATATTTCAAAAACATAAATTATTTACATACAAAGATGATTTACTTGGCAAAAGAAAAAAAGTTGATACCCATATTGCCCTATTTAAAACCAAGGGTTACCACCCCATTACATTTTTGTCAAACCGCGAACTAGCACGAATTTCAAAAAAAGCTGAGACCCGTATTTAATTAAATCGACTAAAGACTAAAATATGTTAATTTGGCATTTTTATTATAAACAATCCCTAACAAAAAATTAAAAAACACTTCTTTTTTACAGAATATCCTTAAAAGAAGGACATGGATGATCATCCTTGGACAAATTGTATATACAATTGGACGTGCCTTAAAACCCCTTTCTTATGATACCCATATTGTATATGTTGCTTAGGAAACAAATTCTCAAGTTAACAACACATGCAAAAATATACCCTTTTTCAAAATGGTGCAGCTCACGAGAGGTCAAAGCTGGAGCCGAAATATTTTAAATGTCTTCTTAAAAGAGTCCAAGGTTTATTTTGAGGGGGGTACATCTTGCACGAATTTCGCTTCCATACAACTTGAGTCGCTCTAATATACATATTTTATTTTTTAGTTCATATTTCGGATTTTTTAGTGCACATTTTAACGGATACGCTTAACCAAATACAAATGCATAACAATAACAGTAAGATTCTTCTAAGCATTTTTTTATTTTAATAATTTTTGAAACACCTTGCCATTGTTGCCGGCTGTAATGTATAAACTTTTATATGAGAAGTACGAGAGTTATGTACTTTCTTTAAGCATAAATATATTTTTGAAGTAAAAGCGGAAAACCGAGATGTTTTTGTCGGTTTTCGGTTTCGGTTTTTAGGCATAAAAAATCGCGGTTTCAATTTCGGTGAAAGCCGAACAGCAATCCAAAGTTCAATTGGAAAATAGTTATTAATCAAAATGTGGACCAACTACCTTAAAAAATTAATAATTTTTTTCAAAAAGTGGCACAAATAGTGGAAGAATGCATATATTAATATGAGGTTTTGCACAAATTCTTTCCATATGACTAGATATTATAATATTAAATTTTATGTAGATCGGTCCATAATTTACCATTGGCCTCATATAAAGCCCTCTCTCGGAAAACCATTTAGTGCGTTTATAATAAAATTGGATCAGTCATAGTTTTATAAGACTATCCCCCTAATAAGAGATAATAAATTAATATCTTCAGAAGCCTCATTAAAGTACTCCTTAACTCAAGCATTAGCAGCTTCAGTACTTTTAGTTGCAGTAATTTTGTTTATACTTAACTCAACTCAATCACTTTGTCAATTTTCATGAAGACCGTCGCTTAATTTACTAAAGGTCCCATATAAAGCCCACTCCGGAAATATTCTAGTTGTAGGTAGAGGGTATCAAAGATTCGGCACAGCCGAAAATAGCACTCTAAGCTATTTTAATTCAAATACAATTTTAAGCAAGGCGAATTAATTACACGTAAACTCGGTACTACCACAAGTAGTACTCCTCCAAAAACCACAAGTAGTTTTTTCTTGTAATATCATTGTGCAATGTTAAAAATAGAAACAAAGAAAAAGATAAATCAACATTTTGATATCCAACAAAATTGTGATTTTTGCAATTTTTATTTATTACTGGCGTCTTTTTTTTGTTTAAATTAGACTCCTGCCTAAATTTAAGCGATTTTGAATTTATTGAAGTTTTCAAATTTTCTATAATTTAGAAAATTTGTTTAATTATTTGTAAAAAATTTGTGTGAAATGTAGAAATAATCAAATATCCCTGAAGAAGCTTTTTATTGAGATAGCCAACTATTGGATAACAAATAAATATTTTTTATAAAAATTGACCTTGAGCTTGCAGAATTTATTAAGAGTATCTAATTATTTATTATTTGTAAGATTTTTTAAGGCTTAAACGATTTCTGATATCAGATGATAATTTTGAGCGAATGTTTATGCGCGAGGTTTTCTTTTTTAACAATTTGAATTTAAGCGATTTAACTTTTTTTTTTTTGCTTAAATAAAATTTTCCCAAGTACACGATTTTTAGAAATTTTATTTGATTGTGATAGTTTCGTACAATTCTTTTCCGAAAATCATGTTAAAGGTTTTTTTCTAAATTTAAAGACTTGTTGTATGTATTTAGCAATACCTTTCTTATTTTGCGACTTTTAATACGCTTCACCGCAGGTATATAAAACAGTGGTCACACTTAATAAATATTTGACGCTTCACACGAAAACACTTAACATTTCTTTGATTTTGCATAAATTTTACTAGATCAAACATCCTTTTAAATTTTTTTAATAATATTCTACGTTGATATAAAAGTTTGATCATTTCAGTAGTCACGCTTATTTCGAATTTTTCCGTCAAATATTTGTTAAGATTGTCACTTTAAGTTTGTCATGCCGCTGACAATTTCTACAATATTGATCTTACACAAAATAAGGTATATATGTATATTTTGAGTCCTTATGAGTAGCGAAGTTGCTTTAACGTCTGTCTGTTGAAATGGATCTTACGAAGACTCTGGAAATGATGGGGACTTGGTTGCTATATATTTATGTTTCGTTAAATTTGCTATTAAAATTCAGCCAGATCGCTCCACAACTGACTGAGATAGAGCAAAAAACCATGACTTCCTCTCATTTTTGCACATAAAATCCTTGTTGTTGTTTTATTCTTTATTTTCTTTTTTCTATGTATAGACTTTTTTTTCCTTTTTACACATAACAAACACATACATGATTTTCCGTTTAAATAGACAAATGTCTTTTTAAAAAAAAATTTACTCAGCATTTTTTTTTTTTTTTTTTTTTTTTTGATAATGTGTTCTAGTGGATAAGTGGTCTAGAACGCTGCTTTACGATATGGGAAGAGAATTAAACATTTCACACAGCCGATTATAGCTCTCATATTTGTTTTTAATATATTCATTCCAGAAAGGCCATGTCAAAATTCAAGTTTAAACAATTTACGGAAACTTCCTCTTGATATCTATAAAACTAAGTCTTAGTTTAGGGAGTTGGGGAGACACGTAAAGGATATTGCATCGTTTGGTGTTACTTCCCTGTCAAAATCAGGTACAGTCAATATATAGAAATTGGCAGACAGTTCTCTAAAGATCGCGGTTGTTTAGAGATCCTATTTGGCATCTCGGAAATTAGTAGTCCTTATGACTGCGGTCCCAGCTGAAAATATGCTTAGGACCTTTTGAGGATCGCGTGGTCATTGAGGTTTGAGTCAAAAGTCCTTAGAAAGTCAGCTTCAAAGGTTGGGTATACATTTCTGCCGAATTATACACACAAATTGTTTGTCACCAAGCAGTTGAGACTACCATGGAGTTAGGCCTACCCAGCAGATATCCACGTTCATCTTTTCTACTCTTTGTAGCCGTTGTTTCTGTTTTTAACGATTTTGCAGGACAGAAATGTGTTTTTGTAAAGAAAATGTTTTAAATGATTTATATTAAAAAAGAAAACCTTAAGCTCATTAGATTATACAGCAATTTTATAAAAAGTAAAGTTTGAATAAAATGAAATTTATATAAAATGTTTAACATTATATTTTACCTAAATATGTTTTTCTTTCGCTCTTTTAACTTTTAAATAAATTATGTTAATAACCAGGCTCGAGATCTGTGTTTAAAATATTTTATTTTATTTTTTTTATTCAATATTTCGCCTACCATCGATAATGATGATGATAATGATTATGAATATTGAATAAAATAAATAAAATTAAGTAAAATATTTTAAACACAGATCTCAAGCCTGGTTATTTAAATAATTTATTATTTTTTACATGTTTCTCAATATTTTTCTTTTTGGAACAAAACTGTCGATTTTAAATAACGATATTCTTTTAAGCGTACATTACATCTAAACAAATTCTGAAAGTGTTTCTGCGATTCTTGAAAACTCGGTTGTAACGTACTATTTTAGTTCATTTACTCATCTTATAGGGTTAAAATTAACCGTCTAAAGGTTAATGCTACTCGAACACTAAAAGATAAGAAAATGGGCTTTAATTACATATCCTCTAAATCTTTTAACAAAGAAATAAAAGCAAGAGTTAAGTCAAACTGAGGAACGGCAGTCGTTATGTAATATGTTTTAAAATAATAACACGAAAAATATGAGTGCTATAAGCAACCCCTCATAACATAGATTTCTACTGTATATGATAAAATAATAGATACGCCATTAAAAGTCCTAATTTTTAGAATATTTTTTGTTTGAAAGAAAATAATAATTTTTTTAAACGATTGTAAAATGTTATGACAATATGACTTGATAGCATACCGTTTCAATAAATTCCTAAGGCTCTCCAATTTAAAAAGAAAATCCCCTTCATTAAACTCTATTCCTAACCAAACGTAAGTTCATCATGCACAAAGCAAATGCTGTGCAAATAAATACTTTTTAACACACATTATTTAAATAGAAATCCCAGAAATTTTAAGTTTTCATTAAGAAAAAAATTCTCGAAGCGAATTCTTTTTTAACCCAACTGAATATTGCTATTGAAATGTTTTCCTTAAAACAAAAAATTTCCATTAAACCAATAATCAAAATTATCATATCAAATGAACGGCTGACTGCCAGCCAGGCATGCATTCCAATAGACATCAAATAGTTAAACAAAAAGAGAAACAAACAACAAGAATGTTTCCACTTAACATCATTAAATAGGCAAATTGACAAAAAACAACCCCCTAAAACTTCATTGCACTTCAAACACACAGTCCAACACACACATTCATGTCTTTGACACGCAAATGAATAAAAATGTTTGCATCCACAGATGCCCATAAACACAGTTTTCGATGGATGGATTTGAGGAAAATGGAAAATATCTATGCATGCATGTATGAATTTCGAAATAAACAAAAAACAACTACCAACAACAATAAAAATAAAAATGCAAAAAATTTCAAATTTCAATGTTGCTTGTAGTTTGTTGTTGTTGCAGTTGAATAATTGCACTTACCCAAACTAAAATGGGCCATACCCAAAACACCAATCAATGTGGCCAAAAGACTTTTGGGAGCCAAAATTGAACAATAAGTGGCAGCTGCCACCCACATCAAGTGGCATGATAAGGCCTCCATTGCCTCAAACGGAAAACACCACCAGGCATTTCTAAATGAGAAACAAAAAAACATATACAAAAAAAAAAATTAGGAAATCAGTAAGATGAAAATATAAAAAAAGAAAAGAAATCGATCGAAGGAAGCAATATAAACATACAAATAAAAGGAAACACAAACAAATCACATACAATTACAAAAGGAAATAATGAAAACGGTAAAAACAACAACAACACAATACAACAAGAACAAATAAAGCCTTAAAGTAGAAGAACCAAGATGTAGAACTGCTGACACTTATCGACATCTACATCTACAATTTAGCATACAAATCTTTACATGCTTCTCCATGACTTTGTGTACGAGTGCATGTAAGTCAGTGTTGCCAATTTTGTGCGAAGCTTCGCCATTTTTCAGCTTATTTGGCAAAGAAAAACTTAATTTTCTTAAACATGTTTAAGAGATTTGACAAAAAAGTGTAATAACTTTAGACATTATTAGGAAACGAGCAAAGGCCGTGAAACATAGTATACAACTAGTAAGCCGACTCTTTGACAGGAATATAACTCAATTGTCAGTAGTACCTTACTTATGTTTGTATTAGTAAGATTTTTTTCAAATGTATTGGTGTCTAAAACTATTTCCATAACTAAACATAGTTGCATAAAATCGTATGGAATGTGGCAACAATTTTTTTCCAAAATAAAATTTTCTTAGAATGCTGTCTGCATTTATAAACTTTTGAAAACAGAGTTTGTAAAATTTTTATTCTGCAATATCGGAAAATATTTAAATAATTTATGATTTGAAATATTATTTACATACCACAAAATGCTACTCTGCTGGCTGTAATAACATTAACAACAGAAAAAATTAATGTCAAATTAATTAATATAAAAATTTTTATTTTGTGAAAAATACAAACATTTTGCAAAAGCAAATGAGCAAAATGTATTGGAAAAAATTATTAATTATGTGTTTTTGTCATAAAATTAAACAAAAAGTGTTATATTGTGAAAAATGTTGAACTGAAAAATTTAAATTTTGTTTTGTTTTTGCTGTTTTTATGTGGGTTGAATTCACACAGAACGTATATGTGTGAGCGGTGAACTAAAAAATTGAGAACGCTCTCTCGCGTCGGCATACTAGTTTTATACTATGCCGTAAAAATTTAAAATTTTAATAGTTATTTTTTCGTTTATTGAATAGTAAAAACATAGGAAAATTCGGTGTTATAAAATTGTTTAAAAAAAAAAACGTCAAACCAAGAAATCTAAAAAACTTGTTGTTAATAAATCAGCAATCTGGCAAAGGTATTTTCTTGTTTACATCTATATATATAAAAGAAAGTGGCGTTAGTTACTACGTTTATAACTAAAGATCGGCTGGACCGATTTCGATGATTCGTACCAATTCGGAATGGCCTCCGACCAAGTAAGAAGAATAGCAAAATCTAAAATAGGTGGCGCCATTTAAAATTTCTCAGTATTAAATTAAATCGTAAACTCTGCATTTGACGATGCTATGATCTTTAGCAAAGTTGTTGAGCATGAGCCGGCGAAGGTTTATAAGTTGATATGACCAATTTCAGACAAGAAGTGCCATTGAAAATGAATCAAATCGTATCAAAGTAGTTGTGCATGAGCCGACGGAGGTTTCTAAATTTATGTGATTTCATTGAGTGTTTGTGGCCTAAATTTTTAGAACGACTGTTTTTCACACGGTCAACTCCATGTCGCATGTTCCCGTGTCGGAAAGCCATCCTCTATTGTATTGTTTATTACAAAGTGCTTCAATGATATTCTCTTAACTTATTCAATAGTTTACTTATAATTCACATTTTCATATTCTTTTTTCTTTTTTTTTTTTTTGTAAATAAAGATAAATTATCTGCACCGAATATTACCTGTACCTGATTCTGTATCTGTATTTTAAATATACACAAAAACAATACTTTTCTAGGCAAAACAACGTTTGCCGGGTCAGCTAGTATTTTATAAAAAAAAAAACAAACTAAAGAAATTGGAATTTCGTTATTCATTTTGTTCATTTATTTATTTATTTAATATCAATCTATTAAAAATTTTAGTCTATGTATATTTTTTTTATATTTTGAAGAACAAACTTTTTAATTTATGTACATACTTTTATTATATTTTGAAGAACAAACTTTTTGTCAGCTATTTAAAACAGGGCGGTGTTTTGTTCTCGTCAAAAAATTTAATTATTACAGGGCAGGATAGACATTTTATACATGTACCTTTTAACAAGGTGGTATTTTTTTGTAGAAAAGAAAACATCAATAGTATACAACTAGTATGCCGACTCCATGACAGGTACCTAACTCAAATGTCAAGCTACCTAGTAGATGTTACATTAGTGAGATTTTTTTTAATGTATTGGTGTTTAAAACTATTTTCACCCCTAAAAAAAATCGTATAGCATGTGGCAAAAAAAAAATTTCTAAAATAAAATGTTCTTAATTCGACAAATGTTCAATTTATTTAATGCTAACTGCATTTAAAAACTTTTAAAAACAATGTTTATTTAATTTTTATTCTGCAATATCGGAAAATATTTAAATAATTTAAGGTTTAACATTTTTTTTATACCACAAAATACATATATCCTTTATGTGTGAGGGGTAAACTAAAAAATTGCGAACGCTTTTTCGCGTCGGCATACTAGTTTTATACTATGCCATTAAAACTTTTTGACTAGCAATCATGCACACTCACAAGGAAAAAAGATTTAAATAACGCAAGATTACGCAAGTGGAATTTTGAAAATCTTACGATTACTTACTTTAACTGACAATTAATTATTTTTTTTTATTACGCTCGCTTACACACGGAAAAAATTAAAAATGGATTTCAATTAAAAAATTTGTGATATTAATTGGATATTAATTAAATGTGCACCGGTAAACAAATTTTTAATCGGCCTTATTATGAGACCAAATGAGACCAATACCAACACGCTCAGTGATGGTATACCAAAGATACACGTATTTAAATCTTTAAAATGGTTTTTAATGGTTTTTACCCTTAGGTCCCTTTCTATTTTGCGCGTCACATATGGGAATTCATAAAGGTATATGATGTCGAGCAAATGTCCACCTCTAGCAAGTCGGCTGGCGTTCGCTCTTTTCGCAAAATTTGTAAGCAAATTTTGAAACAAAGCATAGCTTATGTCATCAAACCAGCGCCATATTTCATTTTGAATACCGTTGTAAGCTCGGTCTTTCAAATTGCCCCAAATAAAATAGTCCAGTGACTTTAAATTACAAAAGCGTGGCGGCCAACTGACATCTATCCACACAGAAAATATAAAAATTGATTTCAATTAAAAAAATTGTTATATTAATTAAATTTGCCCCAGTCGATATTAACAACGTTTTCTGCAGTTATGTTGTTCATATAAGTAAATTTTGAATTAAATTGATTAAATTTGTAATTAAAACTGATTTTATTTTGATTATTGGATTAATTGAAAAAAAAAATTGGCGAGAATATTTTCTGTGCAGATATTTGTCTTGCAATAACTGAATTGTTTGGCCAGCCATGTGGCTGCTGAAGCCGTCTTGCTAAAACCACAGGTCACTGATCCCAAGATAAGCCAATTGCGACTGCAAAAAATCGATGTTATAATGACCCTGATTAAGAGGAAAAGCTACCCGAATTTTACGAATTAATATTAAAGTTCGTTTTTCAAAAGTGTAGCGTTCTATAATTAAAACTGCCCAAGTTTACACTAACTAAATTCCCAATAATGACAGCTCAATTTTTGAAATTTCATCTTTTGATAGCCGATTTACTTTCCAACCGAAAATTTCCCCATCCTTTATTATGGGTCGTATATAGTTGGCAACACTGGTTTAAGTGTAGGCGTGTGATTATGATTGTATATATGATAAGAATTAACAAAATGTTTATTTGTTTGTATATGTATGTATGCATGTGTACTGGATTATTACTCTAACACACACTCACACTCACCCACTTGTACTTACTCAATAAATGAATAGCCCACCAAACGACCAGCATGCGAAAAGAAAGCAATAATAATCAAATTAACATGACCGAAGATTCTGGTAATTTTCTCAGCTCCATACAAGAACGGTATACTGCTTACGGTGCCCACAGTAATTGTTATGCCTGCAAAATAAAGAAAAAAAAATATTAGAAAGAAAGTTGAAAAGCAAGATATTCGGCGGAGCCGAATTTTTGATACACTTCACCAAGAAATTGTTGTTAAATAGATGTTATGACCAATTTATTATTAGGTTACATATAAAATTTGATTCAATAATTTAGCATTATATTAAATTTATTTCACGAAAGTTTCAAAGCGATTTACGACAGTCAAAGTCAATTTCGGAAGATCATTTGTATGGGGGCGAGGCTAAATCATGAACCAAGTGCAAGCAATTTTAACAAGCGTAATCTTTAGACTGAGTATATAAAACTAATATGACAAATATCTTTAAATTATTTTAATAATTTAAATTTTTACCGTCATCGCGGATTCTAACGGCTACTAAGTATAGGGAATAAGTGATATCATTAACCGATTTTTACCATTTTTAATAGACTCCGTCGGTAGGACTTGTGTACCAAATTTCACCAGGAAATCGATTACAAGCTTTACATTAACAGCCAAAGGAACATGTTTTTTTTATTTTACATTCAATTTAACAAAAGAGGGATTGAGCACCAATTTTTCCTCGCATTACAAGCCTCAGCACAAACGCATAATATCCCCCTTAAAACTACGATGGTGTAGGGCATCAAAATTCAAATAATTATCATGAAATAAAATGAGAAAAACCAACCCATAATAATAACATTGATTAAATTTGGCACATTACTTAACAGTTTTTTTATGCATGCACATACGGGATATTGGTTTTAAATACAGTGGGACAATTGGAAGCAAAATCTTTTTATACATTTTAAATGCAACATTTAAAAGAATTTTGTTACTATTACGAATTTGAAAACAAAAATTTTTGAAGCTTTTAAAACAATTCTATAGGAAAATAATAATAATTTTTGTTTTATGAACACTAATTGATCTATTTCAAACAAGTAAGACTAATATATTCGACTATGCCGAATCTTATATGTATATCCAGATACATGTACCTAATTTTTAAACTTTGGCTCTTGTCGTTCTCTTGATATACAGAAATCTACAAGGTCTTTGTACGGGATGTCCCACGCCCACTTTTCCAATCCCGCTCATATTTTTAGAGGTTGAATAATGATTACCCAGCTTTGAGTACCAAATCTGGACAAGTTTTCTCTTGCCGTTCTTAAAATATAAATAAATCATTTTGGGCCACGCCCACTTCTCAAATCCCAACCACATTTTGTCGGAGCTTTCCTATTGATAACCAGGATGCTTGATACTAATTAGCAACTTTTGCTTTTTACGTTCCTCAGAAATACAGAAAAACAAACGGACAGGCTGATATCGTTAAATCGACAACGCTGCACATTTCTTTATTTTTTATGTGTAAAAGAACGCAAAAAAACGTAAAAGAAAAAAATTTAAGAAAACCACTTATACCTTGTTAATTTCGGTGATGGGTATCAAAAAACAACAACATCGGATTTTATGAAAAATATTAGAGGCAGTCGTAGTTATTTGCTCATATCTCAGCCATTTATGGACCGATCTGATCGAATTTCAATAGCATTATTTAACGGAGAAAATGTGGCAGAAATATATAACAATCAAGTCCCCATCATATATGGGGTCTTCGGAAAACCCATTTCAACAGACAGACGGACATCTTTAAATTCCGATTGATACTCATTAGGACCCAGAAAATATATACTTTATAGGGTCTAGCAGAAGTTACAAACGGAATTAAAATTTTATTACGGAATTACCCTTTTACTTTCGGTGAAGGTTGTAAAAAGGTAAGACACCTTGCGATTTAAAGGTCAAGCTTTTAACACGAAAAATACTGGCTGTCCAAGGCAGCCAAATAAGTTGTCAGATGATGAATTGTTGTCAAACTAACAAGAACGTTGCAAAGTTATTGGGAGCAACTCAAGCACCAATTGAAAAATTTTTCCAAGCAGTAGCAAACATCAAAAAACATCCAGCGAAATTGGATACTACAAAAGTTGAAGCTTAGGGATATTGAAATAAGAAAACAGTGAATTTTTTTTTTTTTTTTTTTTTTTTTTTTTTTTTTTTTTTTTTTTTTTTTTTTTTTTTTTTTTTTAGATTTTATTGACATAATATTTAATTTACAATAGTTGGTCTCAGCGCCTTAAAGACATTGTTGAGACGAGTTGGCAAAATTACATTTTACTTAAAATTTATGTTAAATAAAACAAAAAAAAAAAAAAATCAATTAAATTACATTTTGAGATCGGCTTTAAAGAGATCATTACATTAAAAGTTCATTTATATGTTGCAGAATGTGTTGTTTAAGGAGTCTTTTAAAAACGGAGATTCTATTCTCATTTTTCAAGGTTTGAGGCAAGTTATTATATTCACGACTACCCATAAATTCTACTCGCTGCTTAGTTGTTTCCAACCTACACCAGGCGATTCTTAAGTTTTCATTATTTCTTGTATTTATCGCATGATTGTTTCTTATGAATTGTATAGTGTGATGTCCAATATTGTGCAAACACTTAAAGACATATAATAGAAGTTGCATTTTGTAAATACCATGTATGGGTAAAACTGTTTTACATTTATCAATATATAGCGAAATAGTTGGGTATGTTATTGGTAAATTGTAAACAGCCTTTAGAGCTTTATTTTGCATACGTTGAAGCGATTTTAAATCGTTGGTCTTCTTATAACCATAACAAATACCTAAATAGTTTAAATGGCTCTGAATTAAGGCATTGTAAACTGAAAGCTTAGTATCTTTATCGAACTTGTTTTTGAATTTATATAAAATGCCAACAGCTTGAGCAGTTTTTGTTCTTAAAAATTGTAGGTGTTCATTCCAGACGAGATTGTTTTGTAATGTTATACCCAAGTATTTAATTGAGCTGGTTTCAAAAATTTCTCTACCATCAACAAATATTGAAAAGGGGTTATTATGACGGCTAGGTTTAAATCTTAGTAACTGCGTTTTATTTGCATTTAAAACTAGTTTGTTTATTCGTGCAAATTCAGATATCAATGCTGCATCGCGTTCCATATAAGCTTTCACCACCGTTTCGTGCTTGTATGGATAAAATAAGCAAATATCATCCGCATACATAAATATTTTACCGGTAAGATCAAGGTTGTGTAAATCATTGAGAAAAATTGTAAAGAACAATGGCCCAAGCACACTACCCTGAGGCACTCCACATAAAACTGCACGTAATGAGCTTTTAGAACCACCAATCTGTACAAATTGTTTCCGGTTGGTTAAATAACTTTGCAATAAGAGCAAGTCCTTTCCGCAAACACCATAGAATTTAAGTTTTTGAAGCAAGATACCATGATCAATAAGGTCAAAAGCTTTACTAAAATCATAAAAAATGCCTGCCACGCCGCTTTGTCCTTCATCCAAACTTTTACATATGAAATTAACAACGTTAACGACAGCTTCTTCAGTTCCACAACCTTTTCTGAAACCATATTGAAAGTTGTTAAGTAATTTATTACTATACATATACGATGAAATTTGGTCATACAAAATTCTTTCGAAAATGTTGTTAATTGTGGATAGTACTGCTATAGGTCTGTACATATTGGCTGTTGATGGATTTGTATCCTTAGGTATAGGAGAAACTTTGTGAATTTTCAGGACATTTGGGTAGGTGCTTGTGCTTATAATATTATTAAAAATACTCAAAAGGTAAGGTGCTACTTCATTTACACACTTTAATAATATTTTTGGTGAAACATTATCGTGACCACAACTTTTGTTCGGCGTCAATTGCAATATTACACTTTCCATCTCAACTAGTGTTGTATAATCAAAGTTAAATCTTGTTTCACATCTAATAAGTGATCTAAGAGAATTGACCGAATCTGTTGGCAAAACTTGATTTTGTGACCTTAAACTGATTACTGATTGAATAAAATATTTATTCAGAACCTCAGCTTTTTCCAAATCATCTGAAATTTCATCACCATTATCATGTTTAATGGGAAAATACCGTTTTGTAGTTCTACCGAGCGTTTCATTTATAAACTTCCAACTTTTCCTTGGATCATGTTTTAATTCCTCTAAACTATTTTTAAAAAAGTTATTCATGGATTCTCTACATGCCTTTTTTATTACGACACTGATTCTTTTTAATATTTTTTTTACATTATCATTCTCTGGCCTCTTCCTTCTAACCCTCAACAGTTTATTTTTATATTCAATTAATTTTTGTAGATTTCCGTTAATCCAAGGTGTAATGTCATTTTTATACATCTTTCTTACAGTTTTCTCCTTAGTAGAATTTCTTACAGCATTTTCGAGACACGAAATTAATAATGTTGTAGCAGCAGATGGATCATCAGATTGTTGTATCTGCGGCAATTCAGTTTGAACATAATTTTTAGCGCGTTCATAATCACAATATAAGCGTTTTTCTTCACTAAAGTTATGCCTACATGTTTTTATTCCAATTTGAAAAGAAATTATATTATGATCAGATAAATTACACTTTATTGATTGTACATACATATCGGTGTGAATATTACTATAAACGTGGTCAATAGACGTTTCACTTTCAGGACGTGTTATCATGTTGTGGCAATTGATAAAATCATACAATGTGAGTAAATTTAATAGATCTTCTGATAATTGTTGGTTCGAAACATTAATGTTGGAATCGCCAACAAAAATGCATGGATCACGGCCATATTTATGAAGAGCATTTTCCAAGAATAGCAAGAACGAATTTGTGTCACATTTTTGTGATCTATAAAAATTTATAAATTTTATAGCTTTACCGTTTAGCTTAATTGTGTCTAATGTCAAGATGACTGCATCAACAAAATTTGTATTTTCACAAAATTCGACTTTATACTTCAATTTATTATTAACAAAAACTGAAGTACCACCATAGCCATCAGATCTACAACAATGTATGGCATTATATCCAGCGATGCTATACAACTGAATCAAGTCTTTATTTAGCCAGGTTTCTTGAACAGCGATAATATTGGGTAGCCGTGGTAATTTTACAATTAATTCTCTAAATTTATTAAATTTTTCAATTGACGAAATACTACGAATGTTAATAGAAATTACGTTGAGAAATGAACTTGAAATGCTATTAGAATAGTTTTTAAAAGCTATTAAATTATTAAAATATTGAGTTATAATCATAAAATATTGTTAAGTAATATAAACAAGTATAACAATTTAAAAATTACTTTTTATTGGCGATTCATAAACATCATCATCAATTTCAACAGCAGCAGCATGTGATCCACGACTTCTAGGCTTATTTGTTGTGGCTTCAAGCAGCAAGTTATCAACCTCTTTTTCACTTCTAATAATTTTTGGATTTGACAATTCACTTCTTTTGCAAAAAATTTTTCCACCAGCAGCATAAACAGCTCGATATCCAACGTTTTTCAGAGTCTTGGCATAATTTAATAAACTCAGTGATTCTCTGCATAAGAAGTCACTAACAAATACTGAAGAACCTTTCTCCTTTAACTTTGGTTTAACAGACATTAATTTATCCTTTGATTTTTTCGAACTGAATTTCACAACAACCATCTTCTTATCATCTTTTTTATTAGCCGATTCGTTCCTTTTTTTTATAAAATATGCATCTTCAATGCCACTTGGTTCCAACACAACACCAGCATCACTTGAGATCTTCAAAATGGTATCAACTGCAGTTTGATTATTTGGTACAACTACTCCACTTATTAAGCAATCATTTTTTACCCGCTGATTGTTTAAAAAAGCAACAGATTGTTTTAATGTTTCGACCTCAGTTTTTAACATTTTATTTTCTTTTTCAACAGCTTCTACTTTTTTTTTTGTTCTCGGCAACACCTTTCAATAATATATCAAATTGCTTTGACATAAAAGTTACTGATTCTGTTAAACCAGACAGCTGATCGAGTTTTTTCAGTTCTGTTTTGATATCGTTGAGTTCTTTAGTAATGGTACCACTATTGTTGTTATTAACATCACAAAGATGACAAACATATTCTTCTCTCTCATGTTTAAGCAAGTATTCGTATTTTGGTTTGTCTAATTGTGTACAAACTACATGAAAGTTTTTGTTGCATTTATCGCACTGAATAAATTCTTCCTCTTCTTCCACTTCTAAGTTACATTGGCCGCAAATATGTTTATTAATTTTAAGACTACGACGACCTTTTCCTGCCATACTTCATATATTTGAAACGTGATGTATGTTAATTTAACAAATACACGCAAAATTTAGTTAAAATTATTTGATATTAACAAATCTAATCAGAATTAAAAAATAAGTTTCTTAAGAAGCACAAAAAAAAAACGATGTTCACTTGAGGGTTGCCAACTCTTTTTAATGTCATACAAAAGAGGCCTTTTGCATCGATTCATTACGACAGCTGAAAAATTAAGAAAAAATATGTTACGCCCTGCTAAAATCGGAACAGATATGTACCGAATATTGATTTTTTTTGCCTACGCTAATCCCGCGAAGCTCTTCGCTTGTCTGCAGGAGACCAAAGTCTCTGGCGTGAATCGAACCCGCAACCCCGGTAATTGATAGACTAGCTCACTACCTGAAGCGAGAAGTGATTGAAAGCGCCTCCCAAATATGTGCCATAAAGGTTCGATTGTTATAATAAGTGCTGTGGAGTCAGAGTTGAGGTTTATGTACTGGAGTCGAAGTTGGAGTCGAAGTACCCACAAATACTCGCGATTCCGACTCCAACATTTTTCTACTTGACATATCGCGCTGGTTCCTCTTAAGGGGATTAACTCAAACTTTATAAATTTTCAGTAGAGACAAAAAACTGTTTTCTTTTTATTTGAACTCTTATATCACAAAAGGGGATACAGTTGCAATTTTTTGACAAAATACTAGAGAAAATGATGTAAGATTTTTACAGTGGGTAGACATGACCACTGTACATCGATTATTTGTATAAAGTAAAAATTTAAAAATTTTGAGTTGACTCTCTTTAGAGGAACCAGTGCGATATGTAAATAACTATATTGATGCTCAATGCGGCGCGTGTTAGAATTAATATATCGATTTGAAATTGTTACGGAATAATTTTCTTGCTATATTTAACTATTTAAAAGGCAGCGCATTAAAAAAAAAGTGTTTAAAGTCAAATAAGGAGCAGTCTCAAATACATTTAGTATCAATATTCGAGTAGGTGTCGGAGTTGGTGTGGGACTTGGAGTGGGACTTGGAGTCAGAGTTGGAGTCGGAGTTGGACATAAAAAATGTCAGCGGTTGAAGTCGGAGTTAGAATTGTTTTTGACGACTCCAAAGCCCTGGTTTTAATAGAAATAACACAAAAAATCTAGATGAAATTACCTCAATATTTTTCACTTTTTTATCCCACTGTTTCGCATAATTTTTTTCTAAAAACCTCTACCACAAATATCCCTTAGTCATTTGTTAATATTTGTTTTCTTTCATTTTAGTATTAGGTGAATCTGCGTATCAATTTATACAAAATCTATATGTGTGAATGTTTGTATTTTACTTATTTTACTTACCTAATAAATAATTTGGTGCTCCCAGTTCTTTCAAGTATAAAAACAAAAAACTCTCAATAAAGCCCCAAAAATTGCCCAAAATGAACAAGAAGAATATAAATGTTATTACATGAGGCATTTTCAATAAATTCCACAAATCCCTAAAGACATTGTCGGCCGGCAGTTTTTCGCCCAACGGCATCATCAGCACCGACACTGTCGAAATAATTAATAAAATATCGTACGTATAGAAGGCAGCCGAATAATCAGTGTAGCCAAGACCGCGGGAAAAATAATCAATCATTATGCCAGTAATGGGTGAGAAGATGGCCATGCCGATGCTAGAGAAAAGACGTTCACGTCCAAAATCCCCACCATACTTTTCAATCATTGTCAGAGCAATGGGGTCCATAATGGTGACACCAGCCGATAACATTGTAGTGGCGAGGAATCTGTGTAAAAAAGAAGAAAAAATTAGCAAAATGTTTATACAAATCTAAAAGTCTTTTGCAAAAACCGCCATGAAGACTAATAATGATTAATTAATAAAAATTTTTTTGGGGGAGAGAAAATAATCGTGGAAAAAATTTTGTCAAAATACACTGAATGGGAAAACATGAAACAAATTTCTTTTACCACCAATCTTATATCTCATGCCATTACATCGTAATCACTCTTAAGTTATTTTTTGAAAGTTCAAATGTCTAGTGTCTCATCGTCTTTAACATCACATCATCTTCATCATCACCATCATTATTTTTTTCATATTATTCGTCTTCATGTTTGTCAATTTTAATAATACATTTAATAACACATTTTTTACATACTCCTGTCCTCTATCCTCTTAATAATTGTCAGCAATTTTCTTTCTAATGTCAAATTGTGTGTGTTTAGAGCAGAGTTCAAATGCCATTTTCATGCGTTTAATATAAAATAATTTGTTATTTATTTTTTTTTATACTCTCTCTGGTTCTTTTCCTCTATTACCTAAACGCTCTTCTATTGTCTGTTTTATTGGTTTTTTGTGACATTTACATGATAATTATTTAACTATTCGCTACAAGCATAACAAATAGATTTAATTAATCGTATTTAATAGAAAGCTAAATAATTAATCCAATCAATATCAAAGTATCAACAATCTTTATTTCAAATTGATTAATAATTTTTTTAATATCTTATTTTTATACCAAAAATTTTAGTGTTAAAAGGAATTAAATAGAACAAATGAATAAGTAATACTATTAAATGTTAATATAATTTTTTTCTTGCTAGATACACTACACCGCGATACAAAAATTTCAATATCAGAAGAAACGTCATAACGAAAATTATGGCATGAATTTAGCACAAAGTTCATTCAAAATCTGGCTAACGATCTGCTAAACTCTGGTTAACGAGCTGCTAAGCGTTTGCCAACTTGTGAAAAACAGCCATTTAATACTTAATAATTTCGTTTGTTTTTTAATTCACTGTCCCTTTTCTTTAAATTTAGACACAGAAAAATTGAAAATTGTCTCTAATCGCCAAATTTATACCAAATTCATAGAATCAAACAAACAATTTGTTGATTTTGCATCTATTACCAAAATGATTATATTGATTACGAAAAATTGTAAAAATTTAAAACTTTTAATATTTTTTTTCAATAAATTGCTGTCAAAAACAATGGGTTAATTGATTTAATTATATATAGCAAAGCTTTTGACAATTCCCAATAATAATTTTACAAGTTTAAATTATTTTATTTTAAACGAAAAAATCAATTAAGATTTTTTGTTATTTAATTAATATTTTTATTAAAAATTTATTTCAAAACAACTAAAATGTTAATTGAATCAAAATAATTTTTTTTAATTTTCTTTCAAATAAAAAAAATAATTAATTCAATTATTAAAATTATAAAATTGAAATACTTTTTAAGCAATTTGTTTAATTGTTAAAAAAAAACTACTGATAATTGTGGAGTCCTTTTTAAATTAATTTTAATATAAAAACATTTTTCATAAATAATTTTTAATTATATTAATCATTTTTACGAATAGGCTTCTATGAGGTTGGCTTAAGCAAAAAAGTATGTGAAATATTGAGGGAATAAGACTATTGTTAAAAACTAATTTAATTGAAATACAACTCATAGAAGCACATTCGAAAATTATTAATATAATAAACATTTAAAATTATTATATCGGGAGGGAAAAACAAGAAAAAAAAATGAAGAAATGAAATGACAAAACCAGCGATGATTTGTGTAAAACGTGTTGCATTTTTGAGCAATATAATGTGGCATCATTAAATTTCAGAGTGGATTTTTTAAGAGTTAGCAGACCGATAACATTTGCTATAAATGAACTTTTTACTAACAAGCTGCTTAGCTGAATCGGCATTCAAGTCAGTAGCTCGTTGTACGTAGTGTACAAGCTGTTGCTTGCTTTTTCTTATGATTACGGGTGTATATATTCAAGGGCTCTCATATAGAGATTCTGGACACTGCGAACTAAGTCCCGAAAGCAAAAATTAACTAATTCCCCAATTTTTTATACAGAGCATAAAAACAACGACCTTTAGGGAGTTTTAAAAATGTTTTTCCTATAATTTTTAATTTTAATGATGGGGATTTGTTTCATACGAAATATTTAAGTCCCCAAAACTTAAAATGCCGAAGTCCAAAATCACATTCTTGCAAAAGTACGTTTTTTCATTCCTTTCTTTTTTTTTTTGGTTAGGACCAGCACTCAGGGGATGACCCCTACAAATGAAATGCATTGTGTCTTAATAGGGAGATCGAACGGTTATTATTCGACCGGTTTTAGCCGGTTAGTTTCGGTTTGCCCAAGTCGGTTATTTTAAAATGTCCATTTTTCGAATATCGAATAAACCGGTTATTTTGGTATAAGTAACCGGTTATTTTAGTAATGTGTAATTTATATACATTTTCCTTACTCTTGTTGTAGATGTACCCGTAATTTAAGTATTTTCTAATTGAATATTGGCTAAACTTAAACTTTTTATGAAGAATGTCAAAACAAAATGTAACAAAGGTCAAAAAATATTATGAACACTCGCTTATAAAAGCGTGTGTTTTTATAGAAAAAAAAAACCAAAAACTATTCAAAATACTACAAAAACGTGTTCAGCTAAAAAATAAATAGTAATTTGTGCAAGAGTATTCTAAATATTAAATATATTTTTATATAAATGATATCTCTAGATATTTTTCGAATGCGATTAAAAAGACAAAGATAAGTGCTTGAAGTGCCCTAAAATGATAAGTTACAAAGGTTCTTCCATGTCACGACTTATTAATCACCTTTAATTATTATACATGGTTGGCATTAATGTGATCCATATGATACTTAACTGGAAGTAGTTCTAAGGAGACGACAAATAATACTTTGCCAAAATACGCTGCCAAAAATGAATCATTGGGTGAAATATTAGCCCGTTGTGTTGTCGAGGACGAAATGCCCATTAAGGCACTAAAAACTCTTAAGTAGTTCTATCATCTTTTCATGCTGAAAACTACAACATTCCGGCGGAATCAACGATATGGGAAAAAATTCTACCAGTTTTATTTATTAAAACACCAAGAACTAAAAAACAAAATTGAAGAAATCAAACAATGGCATGGAATGTTTTAAATTGTAGTCGACGAATTGAGAAATATTTTACACAAAAAAAATGTTCTGTTCACTATTCATTTCTATAAAGCTCAAACAAAATAATTTGAAATAGATAATAGATCCTGGCTAAGATGTTTTGTTTGCAACTTTTAAAAAATTTGGTTAATTAATATAGATAGCTTAACCACCAACAAATTAAAATTAATTTAAAATAAATTTGAGAGAATGTTTCAAAAAATAACTTTATTAAATTCCTATAATTTATTTGCTTTTGCAAAACGTTTGTCTAGATCAAATATCATTCAACCGTTTCGAAATTACATTATACAAATATCTTCTTACAAATTAAGTTTTGTAAATCAATAACAAATATCGTAAAATATTTGTTAGGTCTGATCTAAGTCATATTTATGTATTTTGTGGTTCCTTACCTTTGCAAATTGTTTTGTTTTTATTCAAATTAACGTTTTATTTTAAAAACTTATTTGATTTTTATGTTTTAAAGTATTCAAATTAAAACCGGTTAACCGGTTATTTAAAAATTGCTTAACCGAAAACCGGGTTTTTTAAAATAGCAACTATTCGTAATATTCGAAAGCCGGTTATTGAAAAAAGTCGAATAATCGATCTCCCTATGTCTTAACTAGGAAAAAGGTTATGGGAAGGAGTATAGAGGGAGTAGTGCTTGTGAGCATTCGACTTGACCTTATTCATGTTGAAAGTGAGAGCGAAGACTTCATCAGGAAGATTGTTCCACATACGAAAAGTCCGGCCAAAAAACGAATTTTCCCTGTAATGTGTTGTACGATTTACCGGCCAATGTACCACAAGGAAAAACGTTTGTTACATAAAACGTTTATTACGAACAAACGTATGTGCGGGAACCAGATCACTAATTTCATCAGAACACATCTTATTGTAGTAACGATAAAACTGGCAAATACAACACACATTGCAACGGTGCTCAAAAGAGTCAATAGAATTGCATACCCTACTGTCACCATAGAGAACCATCGCGAAGCGAAGGTCGCGCGTTTATGCGTCAGCATGCAACATTTGATTTTCCTGCATTGAAGGCAAATTTTCGCAAATATTGTACTTTGCCAAACTTTGTATGTCGGATGGGGTGGGTTTTTGGAGTTCGAACCTCTACTTAAGCGATTTTGTTTAATATTTTCTTTCGATAACGAAAAACACCCAAAAAGTAAATCATTAAATGCCAAGTGAAACTTAAAAACTATAATATTATTATAAAATATGTATGATTCAATTAATTATTTTCTTGCAGAACGGTTTCCAATATGCAATGGGCTTCATAGGAGCAGCAAACAGTAATAGAAACGTAAGAAGTGCTCAATAAATACATATAGTATGACATCGACGTGTTAGTACGATGTACACGCCTATAATGGATAAACAGAGGGAAAAAACCTTCTAATAACTTAAATCGCCAGAAACAATATATTCTTGGCGTGCACATAATTTTGTTATTTTTATTTAATATCATTAATATTATAGTTACTGTAAGCATGTCAATGTTTATCGCAATAATAAATTTAATTATGGTTCACTGAAAAATAGTGTTTTTTATCATAAATTGGGATTATTAGCACATCATTAATAAATGAATTAATTAATTGAAAAATAATCATTTTTATGACAACTAAATGGCGATAACTTTGAAAACATATTATATTCCTCAGAACCATTTAATGATATTTAACAGCCATAACATGATAACTTTCTATACGTGTACTTATAATATGTTAAAGATGCAAACAAAATATCTTTACTCTAATAATATTTTATTATCGCCATTTGAAAAATAATTTTCCATCAGTTGTGTCATTTGTTTTACATATGCCCATCGAATTATTTGTTATTAAGTTATTAAACAATTTAAAAATATACCCACAATAAAAGTTTAAAGAAATTGTAGGTACTTTAAAAAAATTGTATAGTGTCAAAAAATAAAGTATCAATGCTAAAAAATTTTAATGTTGTTTGAAAATGGTGCAAAAATATTGACCATTGTTTTGTGTCATTTAAGAGATAAAGAATGAAAATTCTAAAAAATAATTGCGGCCTACCACAAAAAAAGTTAAAAATATTTTGTTTAATGTTGCATCATATTATGATGTGAAATATCTGTAACAGTTTTACGTTAAGGTTGCCAGTAAGTTAATAAGCATAAATATATATTAAAAATATTTTTCGGTTTTGGATTTAATCTAAATATTATTATGATTAACATGATAATAATATGATTACTTCTTAACTTATTATGATTAACATGATAATAATATGATTACTTCTTAAATAATTATTATTAACATGATAATAATATGATTACTTCTTAAATAATTATTATTAACATGATAATAATATGATTACTTCTTAACTTATTATGATTAACATGATAATAATATGATTACTTCTTAACTTATTATGATTAACATGATAATAATACGATTACTTCTTAAAAAATTATTATTAACATGATAATAATATAATTACATTAAATTATAATACGATGTAATAAAAACAAATTAGGATTAAGGGAAAAACATTAAGATGAAATATTACGAATATATTTGGTCATAATATGATTCAATAATAATAATAATATGTTGACTACAATCATGAATCTTATCATATTATGTTGCTCTTAGAATATGTTTACCACAGCCATGTTTTTTCTTTGCGTGTGCCAAAAAAAGATAGTGGCGAAACAAAAGAGTTACGCAGATCTATTTGATTGTGCGACTTGCGCTGAAGATATCAACTTTATTTTTGCGAGAGCGTAATCATTATTTCTATCAATTTGTGTAATTTTTTTTATTGATTTTCATATTAAATTTGTTATATATTTGCTATTTTAGTTTTTTGTAAACTTTTCTAAATTTTTTTAGAGATACAAAAAAAGTATATCCGAGTAGCCCTAAAGAGCCTTAAAAAATATAATAGAATAATATTTTTTTCAAAAATTAGCTCCGGAGTCTTCTGGATACGACTTTTACATCAAATTTTCTAACTACCATGGACCGTAACGGTTATAAATGATATCGAAAAGGTTATTTTGTAACAGTTATTTTGTAAATTGCAAATCAAAATACCATGAAAAACAGTTATTTTTCAACGTAGAAATAAAAGGTCGAAACAAACTTTTAAAAAAAGAGTTTTATTTCGCCGTCATAAAATAAAACTTTTTTGAGGAGTTTTATTTCGCCGTCATAAACTAAAACTCATTTGAGAAGTTTTATTTTCTTCGTCAGAAATTAAAACTCATTTCAGTTTTATTTTCCCCGTCAGAATCAAATTTTCATATTCAAACAATTTATTTTGCATTTTAGTTTATTGAAGAAAAAAAAATCAGATTTTTTCATAAAATAATTGTTAAAATTAGTTAAATTTGTTTTTGATACTAAAATTATTTTCAATGAAATAAATTTTCCATTATTTGCCACCAGCATGATGGTCAGATATGTTCTTCGTCATCATTTGCTTTGAAAATTTGACTCAACAATCTTAAAAAATAGAATTTGGGAATTTTTGTTTCTTTTTTAAATTATTTTTATTTTGTTTTAATCAACATAAACTCTTCAAAAGAGTTAAACTTTTGATGTCAAAATGAGTTTTATTTTAGCCGGAAAAGATTAAACTCCTCAAATGAGTTTTATTTTAGAGTGAAAAAATTAAACAGTTTTATTCAACCTTTTATTTTAACGTTGAAAAATAACTCTTAATTAAGGAGTTGAGATCGTTTTTTAAGATCACCATAGATTTGAAAGAGCTCGCCAATACAAATCTATCGGTATATGAGAGGTTAGGTCTCCGTTGACCCTAACATGAAGAGCTTTTAACCTTAAATTGTCTGGATAACTGTTATTTGCGGTCCCTGCTAACTACACATCTGTTTTAAATACTTGATTGAACTTCTATATGATGTTGTTGTAACTTGCTTCCGAAATAACTTTCTACTTGATCACAATAGCACTTAAGTAGTCGCTTTTTATGATTTAAAATATAATTGTCCAATTCACAAGCTCGTAGTATCGTCGTATAATCGTCTTATTATACCATGTTGTGGGTAATTATCATACAAAAGTGTTATCTAATGATACGATTGATTTTTATGTGTGATAAATTGATATTTAATGTCAGACCTGGGAATGTTCGATTTGCTTGGTAAATTTGCAAAAATCTTTTTAGAATGTGATAACTACCACCACAAATTCAATTCTTCTGAATGATTAATATATGTTTGATTTATTATAATTTATTTGTGTTACTATTTCAATTAATATTTATTACCATTTCATCTCAAGTTAAAACTTCTATTCCTGGTTTAATTTCAGGGCATCAACCAATGTACGGCTGCCAATCGTGGAATCCCGATCTCGCAAACCTCGCGATTTTCGGGATTAGGTGAATTTCGATTCTTGGAATTTCTGAGTTTTAATCCCGGGATTTTCGGGATCTCGATTTTTTTATATTTTTTACTTCTTTTTTTTTAATAATTTGTATAACTATATTTCCTACGTGTATTTAAATTTAAATGTTAAATATTTACAAAGAAACTTTCCAATTATGTTTCATAAATTTTCAAATATATTTTAAAATGGTTTATATCTACATATTTTAAAATTATCCAAATTTTTTTTAAAATTTTCCAATTTTTTTGTTGAAATTGTCCAATTGTATTTTCAAATTGTTCAAATGTCTTCTGTACAAAATTTTTTAAAATACATTTGAAAAATTTTCAATTAGAATTGGACAATTTTAAAATATATTTGGACAATTACAAAATACAATAGAAAACTTAAAAATATATTTGGACAATTTTAAAATCCATTTGGAACATTTGGAAAATTTTAAAATACAATTGGAAATGGTGTAATTTTTTTATATGGAAAAAAATAAGATTTTTATGTTTAATTTAAATTTGTTTTCGTTTTATTTTTTTTGGAATAAATAATATATCGCAATTGTTCAACAATACTTTATTAACTCAAAAAAAAAAAAATTTAGTGGAAGTAAAAAATTTTTTAATTAAACATTAAAAGCATATGGAAAAGAATTATTAGACCAACCGGTTCATTACCAAAAAGTTGACAAAATAGCACCATATTTTCAACAGAGTTGCACAGACCGCTTTTTAACTTTCAAAGAGGCGCATATTTTTCCATTAGCGCTTTTTTTAAAAAGAGCGCTTAATTCGCGTTTTCTGTTGGCATTTTTTGATATTATAGATACCCGATATTTTTGAACTCTTATTTGCATACATTAAAATTAAGGCAAAAAATTAGAATCATAGCTGCATTTTCCCATTTTTGATGAATTTTTAAAAAATTAAAAAATTTCAAAATGGTGCTAAAATATTATTTTTTTTTTTTTGCTAAAAAAAAATTGGTTTCTAACACGACTGCACTAATTAGAAAATTCTAATTATTTTAATTCTAAGGAAATTTTATTGCGGAATTTCGGGTTTTGAGTTTGTTCAATGAAATTAACTGTTGTGTAAACTCCTCCATTTTGGAAATAACGCTATATCTCGAAAAACAGAGCCAACCTTAAAAAAAACGGTAAGCACCACTGGATTCAGCGTGCCCGAATTAGGTTAAAACGCCAGGTCCCCGGCTTGTCTCAAAAAAAAGTGTCGATTTATAGCACAGTGTTATTTATTTAAATCAAAATTAAAATTTAAATCAAAATTATATTTGTAATTTTCTTTCAACTAAAAAAATAATTGATTCAATTATCACATTACTTAAATTGAAATACTTTTAAAACCATTTTTTTAATTGATAAAAAACTTTTTTCTGTGCATCATTAAGTTTTTTTTTTTTAATTTTATTTAGCGCTTTTTGATTGACAAAGAAGATTAACAAATCTATTTTTACCAGATAATACAAAAAATAGTAAAAATGATACAAAAAAAAAAACAAATTAATTAACTTTTTCTTCACTCTTGGTTTTTAGATATTGTTTCTTCTTCTTTAATAAAATTTGCCATTCACATTGGTTTAGGGCTTCCAATCGGGATTGGTTTTTCTGAATCTTAAAGAAAATATTTCGGTAGGCCGATTTCGGGATCAAATTTTTTTAAGTTACGAGGCTAAGAAAGTAAGGCATCGATATTTTATGAACATATCGCACTTGTTTAACAATAGTGCATTAACTAGGGTATTCATTCGGTAAGCCGTTAATCGGTTAACCGATTTATTACTACCCGACTAACTAATCGGTTAGTTTAAAATTGGTTATTTTCGATTAACGATTAAGCCGGTTGATTTCAGTCGATTAACCGATTAACCGATGTAAATTTTTAATTTTTAATTTGCTTTCAATATCTTTTTGTTTCACGTACTTTTTATATGTATGCGTTTAGTTATTCGTTTCTTCTCATACCTTTGAGCAGAATTCCCCGAAACAATTAGAAGTGTTAAAAATTTAAAAAAAAAATTCAACAGGGCTCTAATGGAAGATTTTATATGTTTACAGAAGGGTATGAGAAACTAGATATTCTGTATTATATGTTGCTTTTGATTTCACCAACACCTACGATAAATGAAAAAAATTTTTCCAAGTTAAGTTTTATCAAAACTAAAGAAAAGAATTGCTTAAATCCTAAACATTTACACCAAATTATTTGTCATAAAGATATTTCATAAGATATCTTTAAACTATTGAAATAACTAATAAAATTATCACACAGTCTATTTTTTAATTAGTACATAATATGTTTTTATTAAAAAATATGTCGCAATTAATCCATCAGAGGGTATGAACTCAAAATTTAAAAATGTTCAGTAGAAGCAAATCAATTTTTAATTTAACATTAAAGGCATACCCAAAAGTAGACAAAATAGCTCGATATTTTTACAGCGGGTAGACATGAATATACGTGTCGATTTTTTCCAAAAAGTGAAAAAATTAAAAATTTCCAGTCAATACTAACGGTTGTTATTCGACCGGTTTCAACCGGTTATTTAAGCTTTGCCCAAGTCGGTTATTTTAAAATGCCCATTTTTCGAATATCGAATAAACCGGTTATTTTGGTATAATAAGCCGGTTATTTTAATAATGTGTAATTAATATACATTTTCCTTACTCTTGTTGTAGATTTATGTATTTCCTAATTGAATATTGGTCAAACTTAAACTTTTAATGAACAAAATGTAACAAAGGTCAAAAAAAACATTATGAACACTGTAAATATAAATCGCTTATAAAAGCGTGTGTTCTTGTAAAAAAAAACCAAAAACTATTCAAAATACTACAAAATCATGTGCAGTTAAAAAGTAAGAATTTGTGCGAGAGTATTCTAAATATTAAATATATTTTTATATAGAGGTTATCTCTAGAGATTTTTCGAACGCGATTTAAAAGACAAAGTTAGATGCTTGAAGTGCCCTAAAATGATAAGATACAAAGGGTTCTTCCATGTCACGACTTATTAATCACCTTTAATTAGTATACATGCTTGACATTAATGTGATCCACATAAAACTTAGCTCAGTTCGAAGTAGTTCTAAAGAGATGACAAAGAATACTTTACTAAAATACGCGGCCAAAAATGAATCATTTGTGAAATATGAGCCCATTGTGTTGCCAAGGACGAAATGCCCTTTAAGGCACTTAAAACTCTTAAGTAGTTCTAGCATCTCTTCATGCTGAAAACTACAACATTCCGGCGGAAAATTAAGTTTTATTATTGAAAATTAAGCTAAATTTGATCAATTTACTGGTCCCACTTTTCTTGGATTTTATCGTAAAATATTTGTTGGGTCTCATCCAAGTCATATCTATGTATTTTGTTGGTTCCTTACCTTTGCAAATTGTTTTGTTTTTATTAAAATTAACGTTTTATTTTAAAAACATAATTGCTTTTTGTGTTTTTAAGTATTCGAATTAAAACCAGTTAACCGGTTATTTAAAAATTGCATAACCGAAAACCGGGTTTTTTAAAATAGCAACTATTCGTAATATTCGAAAACCGGTTATTGAAAAAAGTCAAATAATCGATCTCCCTAGTCAATACCCTCTTGTTGATTAAGTGCGTTGTATTACATATTTGTATACCCTTCACCGAAGGTAAAAGGGTATATATAACTTTGTCATTCCATTTGTAATTTCTACCATATTGATCTAAGACCATATAAAGTATATATATTCTGGCTTCTAATGAGAAGGGAAGTTCAAATCCGGTTGTCCGTCTGTCCGTCCGTTGAAATGGGTTTTCCGAAGAAATGGGTGTGGCACTTCCCATACAAAGACGTTATAGATTTCTGTATATCTGGAGAACGAAACGAGCTAAAGTTCCCAAATTACAAACATTTCGGTATCACACAGTATCCCACAAAATATGGGCGCGATTGCAAAAGTGGGCGTGGTACCTCCCGTACAAAGACATTATTGAAAATACTCAAAATTAAATTTTAGGGCTCTAGTATGACATATGAACACGTTTTATATACCAAAATATCAGAAATTTTTAGCGGCATATATTTTTTTTTATTTAATTAAGTTGTTTTATTTGCAGTTATGTCACAAGTAATCGTCTGAGTGTTGACGGGTTCAAATCCCATTCGATAAATTTTTTTTTTCTCTTGGTATTTATAAGTTATTTTTAATTAAATAAAATATATATCAGTTTTTGCTATTTTTACTTTTATATCCTTTAAAAAACACTTTTTTTTTTATAAAATTTAGAGTTTTGTTCTAAATAAATGCGCATTTTTTTCTGTGGCTAATAATTTGGTATAAAAACCAAACAATTCATTTTTGGTAAAACCCTTAATATCTCAAAACAAGAAATTCCGACTTAAGCCATTATTATTTAATGCCACAGATATATTATATATGTAGATTATTCTTATCGAACCATGGTGAAGGGTATATAAGATTCGGCATAGCCGAATATAGCACTCTTACTTGTTTAATTATTTTTTTGTTTCCTTGTTTAAGTTTAAGAATTGTTATGTTTGTTATATTATTGTTTTTTCTACTAAACAACTCCAAAAAATAAATTGAACTAGTGCTGACAGATCATATACAAGCTTCACGAAAGAAAAAATTATAGGTAATACCAAAGAATGATAGAATTAAAGATTACGACATCAGGCAGGCATAAAATTATTTTACTGCGCATGTAGTAACTCTGACGTCACACAACCTGTGTTCTTATTGGCTAAAATTGCTTAGCTCTCTAACTTATATATTTATGTGTAAACATAACAGTGGGGCAATTTATAATTTTTTCTATTTAAATTATTTAAAATAAAAAATTTTTTTAATGTTATTTTTTCATAGTTTTATTCTAACAAAATGAGTAAAGTGAAAAAAGAAATTCATACGGAAGAGAGAAAAATTATAATAAAGCTATAGAAGGAAGGAAAAACTCTTCGGGAAATTGGTAAGACCGTCGATAGAACACATTCCTCAGTACAGAATTGAACTTGGGTAACGATGTTTCAACAAGACAACCACCCAAAGCATACGGCTCATAATACGAAGCTTTGGCTACTATTCAATGTTTCACAACAGCTCAAAACACCACCACAGTCTTCAGACTTAAATCCCATTTATTGGAACGCCGTATTCGGCAGCACAAAATTTCTTCCAAAGAAACATTAAGAAATCTGATGGTTGAAGAATGGAAAAAAATTTCCATTCAAGAAACGTCAAAGCTGGCCGATTCTATTCTAAAACGTTTGGCGGTGGTTCACCAACGAAAAGAATATCCAACTTCATATTAATTTTTTCCCCACTTAAAAATTTAAGACAATATCCGTTACAAAAAATCTTTGTACGCGGACTTTTGCATATGCCAGTTTGAATAGGCTTTAAGTTTTCTTTATAGTTATGAACTATTGTTTTCGATTTTGTCAGAAATAAGTACAAATATTTTTAAAAATAATCTTAATGAACAAATAAAATGGAATTTTTTACAATTTACACAAAATGTTTTTAATTTTGTAATTCTAAAAAATATCAAAGGCCAGTACGCAGACTTTTGCTGCTGGGTGTACATATGTTTGACATAACAAGTACATATTTGATATTTTAAGTTGATGATTTAAATAAAAAAATAATTAAAAGAAAAAATAATAATAAAAATTACCACTGTTATTGCACGTTTAAGTTTAATATTTTTTACATAAACAAAAGAAGTTAACAACATACATATATACATGTAACTAGATACATACTTACATATACATAGATACATTCGTCACAAAAATTTATGTATCAATTAATAATTTTTACTTTCTAAAAATGCTCTTAGCTATTTATTTTCACTTTAAAAAAATATTTTTAATTCTATTTTTTTTTTACACAATAAACTACAATGTATTTTTACATATTTTTAATTAAATTTATTTTTATATGTTAATATAACTCCTTTCAAGGAACTATACATTACAATGATTGCACGTATAATTTTGCTTCAAGAATGTAAAAATTATTACGGTGTAGTAAAAATTTTGGTTATTTTAGTTTTGTTACTACCACCGTTTTTTTTTTTTTTTTTATATTTTATTTTACTTCAAAACTAAAAAGTTTTTGGCTGACTATTTAAGTCATATTGCCAGGGTATCACACGAATTGTTGGAGCCTCAGCCATAAGTCCTCGCTCGACCTAAACCTTCGTATAGGAAGGCGAGAGCTTCCAAAATCCACTCCAGAGTATTTTTGGCCTCCACCAGTAAACGTCTGAGTGTTTTATGGTTCTCCACCAGTCACGTTGAGTTATTAATGGTTGTCCACCAGACAAACACGTTAAAACATTGAGGTTACGTACGATTGCACAAAGTCAATGATGAAAACCGCAAAAACTGTAACTCGGTACAGTTATAGGACGCCAAGCCATTAACCAATGCGAGGTGATAACGCAAAACGCATGAAAAGTAGACAAACCAGAACGATCTGATTGTCCTTAAGAAATAATGACAACGAGCCCGAATTGCTTTTCCACTCAGAGCAGTTTTACGATTGTTGTACTACCACCATAATTAATGGTTTGTGAATCGCGATTATGTAATAGTTATGTACAAAATTTTAAAATGATCAAAACAAAAACTATAATTTCAAAGCCAGTTTACATAAAAATACTTCAATTGTGGTTACCATGTCCGACGGCAAAGAACATTTTAATTAATTGTAGGGATCATTTTGCAATCATATTTTTTTTTTTTTTCGTGAAAAGAGCTTCGTAAAATGAACGAAGTGCTCTATATACTTTGCGAGCATATTTATTAATTTTTTTTTTATGTACATTTCCTAATATGAGATTCATGATGACTTGCCAAACCTTACTGAACAGAAATGTCAGAACAGTTTGACATTCTCAGCTGTCGAACCATAGTTATCTATATTGAAAATTCTTATGCAGCTAAAAATAAAACAATCGGCATAAAAATCATATTCGACATTTATAACTCTCACGCTGGCTTAAGATATACCACGTAAATTTTGTGATGCGCGCATAGTAGACAACATTTTTGTAGACCACGGGGGCCATAAAATCCCCACTTTCGAAAATCTTCTAAAAAGTTCGATTAGAACATAAAAATGTCCCAAGTCGTGGTGTTCATAATGGAAATACTTAAAGCGGTCTCATTGTGCACAAATAATTTTTAACTAATTTTAACACTTCGGTTTTAAAGAACTTAAAGCAATTTACAAAACAGCATTTGGCGATTGATTTAACACATTTACAATAATTAAAACTATCAATCTATTTTGTCAAACGCTGCACAAAAAGCTTAAAGACAAAAATGTTCTGTCATAATTCTAACATTTGAAACAAACTTAAAGATCTTAAAATTATCAAATTCGAAATATCGAATATAAAACCACACACATATAAAAAATCAGAAGCATTTGTGCATTTGCAGAAACATTTTAAATATCCTTTAACCAAAAACGAAAAAGAAGGAGGACAGTTGAACAAATGCATACAACACCTCGAAACGTACAACTAACACAAATGCAAACAAACATACCAAATGTAAAATCAATAGCTCAGTGAAATTTAAAATAACCAGCCATGATTGGAAGGAACAAACACCAGGCAGCAGTAACACAAAAAACAAAAACTGAGAAAAAAAATGTATTAAAGTCACATCAGATGTCAAAGTGAACAATGTATGTTCAAATTACTCGCATGTAGAATCTAATATACTTACAAATTCTAACACAAAGTACTATCAAATACAGTCACTGGCCAAGCAGTGTATGGCCAGCAATACTAGCAAATAAAACACATGCAGCGACAGTGTTATGTCCTTTATTACACTCAAATAACAGTAGGATGACATTTAAATCTACTCCGCTCCATTCCATACATACGTCTTTTCCTTCGGTCTCTCTCTCTCTCCATCTCTATCTCTCTCTAACTTTATAACACTTATCTAACAATCAAATACACAATACTAATGGACACAATGTACATTTATCGTTCAAGGCACAGTTGCAATCACAAACACACACCTACACTCACACACAATTTGACTGTCATTCCACATCCCTGCAGCACAAGTCAATGAATGACAGTCATTGGAAACCAACTTACCTCAACATAAAGTATATCCAAAAGATTGTATCATCAGTTTCCTTATAATCAGGTGGACAAATTTCTGGTGCATTTAATGTGAATGTACAACGTTGTACCATACAGGTCACTGTTTCATTTGAGACACGTGACATATTATGACGTCTGGCAATGCCACCACAACGCAAATCTAATTCTTCTAAATCGGTGACATTAATTTGCATTTCCCAGAGACGTTTTTCACCGAAACGTTGCTTGAAATCTGTCACAGTTTCATTGTCATCTTGTTCGATTTCCATGCCCAATTGTTCGATGGGATCGGCTAAATCCGGGTGCATTTGTAACATAAAAAAGGTTGAATCACTGGCATTTAAATGAACCCAACTGTAGGTAGTCGATACGGTGACATTGTCCATAAAGAATGATTCTGAAAATAAAATATTAGAGCAGGGAAAAGGAAAAAACCGAAATTAATATCATCTTCGATTAAAGATAAATAAATAATAATAAAAATATACAATTTTGGGAGATTCGGCGTTATGCTGATTCGACTTAAGAATATCTTGACTTTTAACTAAAGCAAATATAGTCCAACTTAAGTTTCTACTTAATCAACTTAAGACTAACTCGACGTAAGACTAGCGCAATTTCAAAGTGACTTTAGATCAAATCGAATTTAAACTGACTCGATTTGAGATTGAATCGGCTTCCGAATGTCTCGAATTAATTAAGACTTAACGAAATAAAAATTCGACTTGAGGCCGACTTGACTTTAGACAGTCTTGATTTTTTTTTTTTTTTTATTATTATTATTATTATTCCTATACTAAATCTTGCGAATCTTTTTGCTTGTCTGCAGGATACCAGAGGCTCTGGCGGGAATCGAAGCCGCAACCTCGGTACTGATCGACTAGCTCACTACCAGCTAGCCTACCGGAGCACTCATAATATACTCATAGAAAAATGCATCTTCATATTGATGATGCCCTTATATCAGAATTATGTTATCAATGTTATTACAAATGGCATCATAAAATGTTGTCACATTTTATCATCATAAAATATTGTCACATTTTATGCGTCATATATGCTCAATTATAAGACGCCATCAGCATGCCAGATATGTTTTTCTTTATAATTTTACTTTAAAAACTTGATGTACTTAAATAAATAATTAAAAATAATAGAATATGGGAATTTTTCCTTCTAATTTTACTTCTTAAACATGAAAATAATGTTAATAATATATAATGACATGATATATTATGTCATCGCACTGATGACAGTTTAGCTGTACTGATGTCAAAATACATCAGCGTTATTACACCTTTTCTATCAGTGTACACAAAATGTGGCATCGAATTGATGTCACTGTAGTCATAGCGTAGATGACGCATAAAATATGACAAAATTTTAGGATGGCGTTCGTCATTGGATTGATGTCACTTTTTGTCTCATTGATGCCATTTGTACTCACATTGATTTCGCAATTCTGATGTTAGGGCATCATCAATATGAAGGTGAATTTTTCTATGAGTGTAGGGTATTTATTCGCTTAACCATTAATCGGTAACAGAATTAACCGAAACAATTAGAAGTTCTAAACATTTCAAAAAATTAAAACAGGACACTAATGGCATAATGGAAGATTTGATGCGTTTGGTAAAATACTGAGAAATTTGATACTCCGTTTTATGGGTTGCTTTCGATTTCTCCAACATCTACGATAAATGAAAGAAATTTTTCCAAGTCAAGGTTTATCGAAACTAAAATCACCATAAATCATTTAAACCAAACATTTAAACCAAATTTTTTGTCTAAAAGATTCTTTATTATCAAAAAAGTTGTTTTTGGGAATACATAATTTTTTTCATTAAAAGATTTTATTTATTGTGCTTAATTCCCTTTTTTTAATTGATAGTAGTACTAAAATTTATTGTTGGAGGACAAGCTGTTCCTATGCGCATTTTACTGGTTGCTTAGGCCAGATCATCAGGAAACATTCTCCTTTGCAAGTGCACGTGCATAAAAAACTTAACTGGAAAATTGTTTTTTTATTTTGATTTCTTGCGAAAACAATAAAAGCACTTTGTTTTTGTTTTAAATATGTTTTTTCTTTACCCACTTACAACAACAATTAATGTTGGGAGAATTCCAAATAATTGTAGTGGGGAATGTAAGAAAAGATACACTCACTGGTTTATTGTTGATATTTTGTTTAAGCTTTGATATCATTGCAAAAAAGACTTTCTGAGTGTTTGTAGGTAATTCTCGTTCCCTCTGTATTCTTGTTTGCTGATAGCTTTGGCTTTTCTAAAATTATTTAGGAGAACATTTCCTGATGATCTGGCCTAAGCAACCAGTGAAATGCGCAAAGGAACAGCTTATCCTTCAACAATAAATTTAAGTACTTTTATCAATTAAAAAAAGGGATTATTTTTTTTATTATTTTTTAAGATCTCCTTAAACTATTGAAATAACTTACAATCTCACATGTAATGTATTATTAAAATCTATATATTACATATTAATGAACAATTTGTTTGCTAGTTCAAGAATTTTATTTATTGTTTTTTACTAATAAACTCTAAAAAACAAAAATTATTTTTATTTATTGAAATTACTTAATTTATAAACAAAAACTTTATTAATCGGTTAATACGATTAAATCAAAACCTCGGCTTATTAATCGAGCGATTACCCAATTAAAGCAAAAGCCCGATTAAATAAATATCCACTTAACACTGACTTGAATTTCGAGTAACTCTATTGCAAATCGACTAAACTTAAGACTGGCTCGACTTTAGACTGACTTGATTTTGGACACACTCGATATTCGATAGACTTTACTTAAGCTATCCGACTTTATGCTGATGTCAGAGTGTACGCTAGAGTGTACTGCGTATGTTTTCCTTGTGTATTTGTTCAGAGTGAGTGCGAAACTTAATGCGAGTTTGTGCTACAAAGCAGGTTGTGGAATGGTTTCCAGCATGTTGCAGATCCTCTTCTTTTGTTTTTGTTTTTCTGTCATGGCCTTTTTCGTTTTGTGCATTAATACAACGGCATTAATTTTGTTTGTGAATTTGCGATAATTTGGTAAAATTTTGTATGTTAAATTAAATATAAATATAAATAAAACAAAATCAAAGAAATTTGTATATTAAATTTAAAAATTGGACAGTAATGGAAATCGATAGCTATATCGTGAGAATTTGCGTGCGGGAAAATTATGTAAATTGCTGTTAAAGCACTTATCCCGTAACCAGTGAACAAAATTTTATAATTAAAAGGAACGAATTGTGAAAGGTGAAAACAAGACCTGTCACTTAACTGGTGATAATGTGTTTAGAGTGTAGGTGGTCCAGAGAAAAGGTAATTGGCACAAAACTATTCATGTGACTGGATTTTGTCCGGGTAGTGGCTGATTCTCTCTAGTTTTTTTTCTTTATATGAAGGGGACCTATCATATTGGCATTGCTCATTTGGGACAATATCTGCGACAGGCATTATTTTAACCGAAATTGGAAGGTTATTTCAGTGACCTGTTACAAAGTGTCAAAAAGGTGTCAATTAACCCCCTCGTAGGACATCGCCATGTTAAAGTGACTTGTCACGTGACAAGTTTAGTGTTAGTTTCATACAAAAGCGCTTATAAAATATCCAAAAAAAAATAGTGTAACCAAAAGAAAGCTTTAGAAGAGCGTTCACTCTGACACCATCTAGCATTGATAAACCAAAAACTATTATCGCTTCTTTCCAAGACTTAACACTGACTTGAATTTAGACTTACTCTTTTGAAGATTGACTAGTCTTAAGACTGGTTCGACTTTAGGCTGCTTTACTTAAGAAAACTCGATTTTCGATAGACTAGACTTAAGCTACTTGGCTTTAGACAGACCCGATTTTCAAATTTCAGCTTGCCTAGACTTAACACTGACTTGAATTTAGACTGACTCTATTTCAGTTTGACAAGACTAAGGACTGGCCCGACTATAGGCTGAGTTTACTTAAGACAGACTTAAGACTGGCCTAACCTCAGACTGACTTGACTAAAGACTGGCCTGGCTTAAGACTAACTTGCTTTTGGACCGACTTTTTTTAAGATTAACTCGACTTTATAACAACTTGACTTTAGACTAATTTTACTAAAGAGAAAATCAACTTTACAGTGAATCGACGTTAGACTGACTTAACTAAAGACTGACTCGTGTACAGACTAATCAATAAGTCTATTTTATTCTTGGTTACCGTAGGAACACAATTGCACAGTATGAACGTAGTAGCGTACGATGTAGAAACGTTTTCAAATTAAAACGCATAATATTTTATATAAAGACATACAATAGCTGACGTATCTAAGTCGTACGTTGACTTAGATTCTATTCTACTTTATAAGCCAGGTGCGACATTATTGTCATAGAAAAAAAGCTAAAAATATTTATTGCATTTATTTTTGTGTTCAATATATGAAAAAAATAAAAGAAAAATAAAAAAATAACAATTGGAATAAAAATAGGATTTTCTAAGATGATTTTCAATAGAAAACAAAATGCGTTTACGACAGAAATGTGGGCAAGGAACATTAACACAAGGTAGAAGTACTAGAAATATAGAAGTCCCTTTCTATACCCTCCGCCGCCACTGTGGTGAGTTAGGGTATACTAAGTTGGTCATTCCGTGTGAAACTTTTTTATACTACATCTAACACCCCCTTAAAGTATATATAGTCCGGCTCCTTGATTAATTCTAAGGGGATTAAGCCATGTCCGTCTGTCCATCTGTCTATCTGTTAAAAACAATCTCACTTTCGAAAAACGCAAAAGAGAAGAACAAACTTCGTCACATCTTGCTTCTAGTTATCCTGAGCAGTTTGGGATCGAAGTCCAGCAACATCGGTTTAGTAGGATCAGAACTATGAATCAAAATGTGGAACCACCACCCTAAACAACTGATAAATTTGATTGATAAATGGTGGAATAATGCACGGAATGACATAAATTTATCACGAATTCGCTTTATACGACTGCAAATCATACTGCTAAATTCCGTGAAGATCGGTCCATAATTAACTCTAGACCCCATATAAACCCTACACCCGGAAAATATTTTAGTACGCCTAAAACCGCAATAAACAACGCTAGCATACTTAAATTTGGTACGTCACAGTTTTATAGGACCATAAATCACACTGTAAAATGTTTTGAAGATCGGTCCATAATTTACCCTTTTCCCCATATAAGCCCTACTCTCCGAAAAAAGTTTATTGCCCCTAAAAATAGTTAAAATCGCCTAAAACCATCACAGATATAGATATTGCGTTTAAATTTCTTACTTAAATTCATATGGCTGTTCATATCACTGTTAACGCTAAATTTAATTACACTGCTGTATTGAAATTTATTCTAAATTATTTTTTGTAATATAAGAAAACAGTCTTCAGAATTTTGGGATCAATCCATAATTTTAAAATACAAATTACACTCCTAAAAATTATTTTAGTTCGGCTAAAACTTTTAAGAATCATGATATTTTACTCAAGCCAGTTCAAAGTTCTAACAAAAAACGCATAAAATTTTCTTATTGTCGGTCAATAATTTAATTCAGTTCTAATCCGCAACTAATTTTAATGCTGACGTTCGTTTTTGTGAGGTTTAGTTAATACTATGTATATGCATTTATCATATAGAACCCACTCCTGTCGGTAGAGGGTATCAAAGATTCGACACAGCCTAATATAGCAATCTAACTTGTTTTTGTATGTAGTTATATAGATTTGACATAAAGAAGTCATGCTTGACATATTTTTTTTTTTTGTTTTTTTTACCTATACTATTCCCGCAAAGCTCTTCGCTTGTCTGCAGGAGACCAGAGTCTCTGGCGGGAATCGAACCCGTAACCCCGGCACTGATAGACTAGCTCACTACCACCTAGCCTACCGGGCTAGCTGGTAATTGTTCAATTAAATAATAAAATGGTGTACATTCATTTTTACAATCGATTTTCTGTTGGCTGTAATTAATATTTTTAATCAAAACACATAAATTTAAAGGTTTGTGTATATGTTGTATATTTTTTAGTTTATGCATTTAATTGTCTAATTGACTTAATTTGCATGGCATGACTCGAAACTACAAATCCGTTAATTGATATGATACGTCCAACGTTCCTACGACGTACGGCACAATTATGAATATTCGACTTAGCTATTTTAAAATTTTTCCTTTAATATGTGATGTTTAAAAATTATATTTGGCGTTGTCATCTGCATTGACGTTAATAAGAAAATTGGATAATAATGACGTAAAATAAAAAAATAATGGATAATTTAAAAACATAAAATTTAAATTCACAAAAAATCAAAATCTAATTAATAAATTTTACGAACTATCTTTTATATCCATCTCTATTTCATTCACCTTGAAATAAGCACCTACTTATTTCATTTAGCTAATAATAACTGCCATGAAAATACCATCAGATGTTCACTAAATTTCTATTTGACAAAATTTCCTAGGAACACACAAAAACAAACAACCAAACTTAAAATGTCATAATGTCGTCAATTCCATTGTCAATTCTCTAACAAGCCAAACCAAACATCGGCAGCAGCAGCAGCAGCTGTGCCTTGTGGAGCACAAACTCTTGAATTCATATTGAAACAATCAAAATTGGATGTTTCATTAATTTCACAATTTATATTTATAACACAGTCTCAATGACATATTGACATTATGACAAAAAGCAACACACACAGCCACTCGTACATGCAGACAAGAAAATGGAGGCACACAATTGAGAGCAATAAAATCATAATCAAATGAAACTCAGACACAAACTCATATTTCTGCAAACACTCATGAAGAAAGATACTCGATGGCTAAAATACTTACACTTAAATTTTGAGTTTGTGTAAATATTTGTAGACATTGCAGTTGGGAATGACATTGTTGAGGGCTGTTGGGGGAAACTAATGACATTTTTTCTTAATTATTATAATTATATTTAGCAAAAAAAATTCTTTAATTTAAACAGAAACTTTTTGTAATTAATCAAATTTTTTCCCAAGGTATGTAAACTTTTGTCAAAATGATATATTTTTCGAAAAAAAAGATACCGTTTTGCTGGGAAAAAAAATTTTCGTACAAAAGAAACTTTTCTAAGCAGATAATTTTCTTCAAAAATTCATGGAAAATATACTTTTGTTAACAATAAGATATTTTTTTCTAAAAAAAAAAAAATTGCTTATATCTAAAAGAATTTTATATTATACTAGCGGGCCCGTTGCCTGCTTCGCACGGCAAAACAAAATAAGAAAAGAAACACACTTGTTTTTAATAAAGTTGGTTTTGTTCCCTATTATTCAACTTTTAATTCTAGTTTCTTACAATCTTAGACTATGTATCACTTAAACTATCTTAGAGCTCTTTCGTAGACAACATTTTTGGTTTTGCCATGAGTTGTTGTGTAGATAAAGAGAACTGAAGGCTTGCCAACACGTGAGCACGAAACATATAACTGGCCGTGTGAAAAGCAAGGATATTCTAAATCAATTCCGCACAATTCCAACGATTGCCCTTGCGCTTTATTTATTGTAATAGCAAATGCAAGACGTATTGGAAACTGTAGTCTTTTGAATTCAAAAGGTAAATCTGATGGAATCATTGGAATTTGTGGAATCAAAACATCTTCACCTTTAAACTTCCCCTTTAAAATTGTTGCTTCGATCAAATTGTTCATGACCTTCTAAGCCAGCAATAGTCAATGATTGGCCTTGTGCTTTGTTGATGGTAATAGCAAAGGCAAGACGCAAAGGGAATTGGAGCCGCTTGAATTCAAATGGTAAATCGTTGGAATCGGTCATGCCGTTCTCCAGTTATGCGCTTAATAGAAAAAGTGGGCGTAAAAGTAGGCGTGGTAAATTTTTCTTTCGATGAAAACTTAAAGTTGATTAATACGAACATTTAAAAGAAAAATTAGTCAACTCGATGGAGCCGTTTTCTGATTTTAGGTAAATCGAAAAAAGTGGGCGTAAAAGTGGGGGTTTTCCGTAAAAACCTAAGTTGAACCATGGCGATCATTTTAAAGAAAAAATCGTTCAAATCGGTCAAGCCGTTCTCAAGTTATGGATTTTGCCACGCCCCTCCGCCCCCAGACCGAAAATTTCAACCAAACTTCATATAAACCATATATGGGCCACTGCCTACGTAGTGTATAAGTTTGGTTGAAATCGCACGACGCGTTTATGGTTAGTTCGGCGACGTACATATACGGACATATTTTTATATATATAGATAGAAGATATATATTTATATATATTTTTTTTTTTGTTTTTCTCAAAATACTTATTTTTTTAAAAGTTACTTTTTGCAATAAAAGTTACGTTGAACTTGAAAAAAAATTTTTGTTTTTAAATGAAAAAAATGGGCAAAAATTTAAAAAAAAAAATTATTTAAATTGTAGTTTAGAAAAAATATGCATTTTAAAAAATAACAAGTTAGAATGCTATATTCGGCTGTGCCGAATCTTTGATACCCTCCACCGACAGGTGTGGGCTCTATATGATAAATACATATACATATATGTATTTAATTCGTCAGCATTAAAATTAGTTGTGGCTTAGACCTGACTTAAATTATTGACCGACAATAAAAGTTTTAGACGAACTAAAATAATTTTTAGGAGCGTAATCTGTATTGGACCTATGGTAAATTATGGACCAATCATCCCGAAACTCTGAAGACTCATTTCTGGTGCTACAAAAATAAATTAGAATAAATTTCAATACAGCAGTGTAATTAGTTTTAGCATTAACAGTGAATTTCACAAAATTGCATGATATTTTTTCTAGCCATATGAATTTAAGTACGAAATTTTACCGCAATATCTGTGATGGTTTAAGGCGAATTTAATTATTTTCCCAAAGTGGGCTTTATTTGGTTTTAGGCGCAATAAATTGTTTTCCGATAGTAGGGTTTGTATGGGGCCTAGGGTAAATTATGGACCAATCTTAACGGAATTTGGCAGTGTAATTCCTCGTCCTATGAAACTGTGCCGTCAATTTGATGGCATTATTTATTGCGGTTTTAGGCGTACTAAACTGTTTTCCGCGAGAAGGGTTTATATGGGGTTTATATAGAATGATCTGGACATACTTAATACGTAGAAAGTATGTCCAGATCATTTAAATTCATAATTTGCTCTTTCCATATCCAGACTAATGCTTTGACAAATCATAATATTGGCCCCAATAAATTCATCAAAAAACGGTCATATTAGCAATTCTTACTTCCACTCTTTGTCATAGACAAAGACAGGCTCTTCCGCAACTATTCGAAAGCTTGCCCCGCTTAGTGGTTCGATAGTTCCTCTTATAAAATCCGCTCTTATAATGAAATGTCCTGAACCAGTGCCGGTAGTCAATATGAGCTTCTTACCATTGATATAGCCACAACTGTTGACATTTCTATTGCTCGTTTTCACTGCTTAGATGATCGTAGATCCTTCAGATGTATAAGTTGGCGCTTTCTCCGCAATTCTTGTGATGGCTGGTCATAAGCTCGCTAGTTGTTTCTTGACGGCAAAGGAGATCTTGATCGTTTTCCTGGTGCTTTGCAGTTTCGCTGAACATGCCTAATCTTAATTATAGCATTTTGTTCTGGTATTACTTCAATGCTCACTTAATGCTCTCATAACTACCTCTTTTATTGCCTGTTTCATTCTCAGCAGTTGTACCGAGCCTTTGCAGCTTATACGTCTCCGGCTATTCAATTATCCCTTAACCTTTGCCAGGGCAAACGATACCGTTTCTGTAAACGATGACTTCTGTGGTGCACATACCGTGAGTTTTTCATCGGCATCATTTACAAATTTACAAACCATTTACAAATGCTTAAGACTTTAAGTGATCTAACAACGGATGACTCTTACCAGACTGATTAAGCTATACCAAACGCTCAATCTCGAGTGTGAAATTCTGTATCGTCTCGTTTGCCTTTTGTACGCTGACCCCATTTCTGTATATTTATTTCTTGTGTTCACCAAATCAAAGTTTGTTCTTTCAAATTATACTTTTTACTGAAAAAGTTGTTGTTTTCTTTTGTTACGATAAGTTTACTAAAAAAGATAAATTTATGTTCTTTAGGTAGATTTACATAACACGCGTAAGTGCGCGCGCGCCCTCTAGACTTTTGTCAAAAAAAGTTAAACTAGTGTATTTTCATGGAACAAGTTACACAAAAAGGTTTTTGACGCGTACGCCGCAGAAAGTTGGTTAACTTTGAACTTCTTAACGTGTTGTGTACTTTTGTCAAGTTATCAGCTGACAACAAAAAAGAATAATTTAACAAATTTGTGAATCATGGAGGAAAAACTTTTTGAAGAGTTTATAAAACATACAGTATCGTATAAAAAGAGCTGAAGCTTGGAATTCTTAAACAAAACGTGTTAAACAAAGAAAAAGCAGCCGAAAGAAAAGGCTTTTATAACGAGCGTTATGTAATTTTCAAAAAAGTTTTTAGGCGCACGATTCTCGTTGAATCAACGCGTGTTATGTATTTCTACCTTTACTCTAAGAGATACCTTCACCTGACAATTTTGTACAATTTTTTTGCATATTTTCCTGAAAAAGATCATTTAAAAAAAAAATTTGTGTCTTAAAAGATAATTTTTACTAAAAATACAAACAATTTTTCTTTTAACAATGCTTTTTACCAATATAAAAAAATCTCTTTCCTTTAAAAGATATTTTTACCTAAAAACTTAAAATAAAACAACATTTTACAAAGAGAAATATAATTTTTTTTTTTTTTTTTGAAAGATACTTCTCTTCTTAAAAGAGATTTTTTCCTAACAAGCGAAACTTTTTTTAAATCAAATATAAATAATCTTAACAACAATAATTAGTATTGTTTTTATTTAATTGAACTGTAAATGGTTTTTAATCCAAATTTCGATATTTTAATCAGGCTTAAGGTCATTGAATTTAATTTTCATTAAATTATTTCTATGAAGAAAGAAATTTTAAAACCTGAAATTAATTAAAATCTGTTGATAATTTGTCATTCTTGACTGAGCTGAGAATTGAACCCAGGTTTTCACGGACAGGTTGCCCTGACTAGTTTCGATTGTAACCACACAATCTATTCGGAGGGGTTTGCCGTTTTACTCACACCGGCATTGACGTCGGATGACGTCAATAGTCAAACATCAATCTTTAAACCAAATGGTATTTTACCTTAGTAGATCGACATTTGCTTTGAATGAATCATTATCTATTTATTTGATTTACATGTTCTTCCTTACTTTTGTTTTTCTTACTTTTTGTCAAGAATTCTTCTTGAAATCCAATCTTAACAACATTTTTAATATATTCTAAAAATTTGCAAAAAAAAAAAGTTACTTTTTTAAAGCAAAAGTTACTTTATTCTAAAATAGATACTTTTTCTAACACAGCAAAAAAGTGAAAATGTTTTCTTAAGAAGATAATTTTAACATTAGCAATACTTCCCCACTGCTGAGTACTACCCCCAATTAAAATAGTCCCTTAGAAAACAAGAAAATAAAAACTCAACAAATATTTTTAGCCACACTATTACTACTTTAACATCAATAACTTTAATAATAACTTAACTTACGATTTGACAGCTTGTAGAACATAATGAAACGAGAGTAAAGAAAAAATAAAATAACCTAAAGCAAACGAAAAGAAAATGCTTCCCTCGATTTCTCTCCTCCTCTTACACCCACAACCAACACCAACTAGCACAGAGTTACAATAAGACAAACAAATATACTTACGATTCCAATCTTGCTGTTCTAACATAGACATTGAGGATAAAGATGTCACTACGGGCGGGAACATTGTCGCTGACATATTAAGTACATCTTGGAATATACTTCTAGTTGTTGGTGTTGGTAAGGCTGCGCCAACGGGCACAGCCAACGGTGTTTGTATTTTACTCTTTGGAGTTTCTACAGATGACGATGATTGTAATTCTGCTGATGCAGCTGCTTGTGTAGATGTTGCTACGAAGGACATGGAAGTTGTCGTAGAAGCTAATGTTGTTGTTGATATTTTCTCTGTTGTTGTATCGGTTGGCGTATAATACTCTGTTGATGGACTAAATAATGTTGAGGCCGTTGTTGATTCTTGCAACAAACAGTAATCAACACATTGATTTACAGCCAATTCAAGTTCAGGTTCTTCAGGGCATTCACGGCTAGGGCAGGGTGACCACCAGACCTAGAAAAAAAGTTTTCAAAAAGAAAAAAACGAAGTGAAAGATATAAAGTTAGAGGCATTATTGTAATCATAAAATTAATATTGGTTTTTATGTCATACAGTAAGACCACGATTATCCGTTATGGACGGAACCGGGACCATTCTGGATAGTTAATTTTCCCGGTTAATTAAGCAATAATTTTGTGTAGTAGATTTTTTTCTTCGCTTATTAATAAACGAATATAATTGTATGTACTTTATTATATTATTGTATATAAAGAACAACGAAATCATTTAAGGATTTTGTAAATTTTTAAGAAATATTAAAAAAAAAATTGGTAGAATTTCATTCAATATATTGCTGGGTTTTTAGTAGCGTCCGAGCTGTTCAGGCATTATTAAATTCCCCTTCTTTATTCACATTTGGTGTAAGTGAGTCGGTAGCAAAGTACTCATGGAAGTATGATTTTGTCACTGTAAAAAAAATCATTAGTCCTGGGGGCTAATATAAACTTTGACATTAGCGTAGAAATTTTTGATAATTTAAATGCACCATAGGCGTTTTGCTACCGTTTCACGCATACGCATTGTCTTTGATTGTGGGAAAAAAAAAGAATTTACTTATAATACCGGCTAACAGAGGTAATCCCAGATAATAGAGGTGATCGTTGCAATAAAAAAACATCATTTTATTTCCCGGATAATTATTGTTGCCAGTTAATAAAATTTTGAATAATCGAGTTCTCACTGTACTTATATTTATAGATATATGTATGTATGTATGGCTCTATGTAATAATAAGAAGAACATAAAGAATTTCAGCTCCAAGAATTGTCAGCATAATTTTTTTAGGAAATTGCTCAAAAACAAACACACAAGAATATGCATTATTCGGCTGTGCCGAATCTTTGATACCGTCCACTAAGAATTACAGATTTTCAGGCGTCTCATTCGTTACGGTTTTAGGCGTATTAACTAGGGTATTCATTTAATCGGGCTTTTGCTTTAATCGGTTAATCGCTCGATTAATTAAGTCCCCTTTTAGACAGGCAAAGTTTACTTTGACAAAGTCTGTTGAATTCTCTTTTAAACTTTGTTTGGTGCTCAGACACACAAAGTTTAATTTGACAAATTTTTGTTTTCTCTTGTTTGAATATAATACATAAACAGCGTTGCCAGAATGATGATTTTATCATATTTTGGATTATTTTTTTAAACAAAAATATGATTAAAGATTTTTTTCTCAAATGATGATTTTTTATTTTTAGAAATTCTGATTTTTACTTTAATTTTGCTTATACAAAAAACACGATTATTTAAACGATCACTTTTTAAAACAATGAAGTTTTGCATCAGCTTGATGCGCATTGGTGCTGCACACTTTTGTACCCAACAAATTCTAAAAATTTTGTTTTTGTTTTAAATGTATTTGTACGAAGTAAATAATTCTTTCGCACATCGGAAATAGGCAGTTAGAATATTGATAAAAAAAATATTTGTGAAAAGAAAAAATGTATTTTTATAAAGTTTCATATACTGACGAATTATGTTTTTATGTATTTCAATTTAAATAATAAAAAGTATGTTTTTATAAAAAATTAATAATTCTTACTATTTTGCCCTCGTTTTAAAAAAATTAAATTAAGAAAATAAAAAATTTAAGATTTTCATCTTCAAAATATGATTTCTTTCGCCATATGACAATTTTCATTCCAATGATTCTGGTAACGCTGTATATAAATATAAAGTTGCAGCCAACTTCAGGTATAATCTACGAACGAAAAACAAAACGAATTTGTGAGTAAAGCAAAGTATGTACTCCCCCGCTATGCTCTTTTCCCTTCTCTTCTATAAACTCAAGACTTTGCAAAGTAAACTTTGCTTGTCGGAAAGGGGTCTAACCGAGGTTTTGGTTTAATAATCGCGTAATTTTGTAATTGATCGGTTAACCGATTATTAAAGTTTGTTTTATAATTTAAGTAATTTCAATACATTAAAATGCATAAATTATTTTTTATATAGAGTTTATTATGTTTTAAATTTTTAACTCTTCTAATTGTTTTGGTTAATTCTATTAAAAGATTGATATGAGAAAATATGGAAAGAAACAAATAACTAAACACATACATACATACATATGGGAAATTCCAGCGAAAAATCTCCTTTTTGTAATGTAACGCCAGTAGTAATTTAAATCGTTTCTCAAAAATGTTATTTGTATAATTTACTTTTTTTATATGTTGTGTAAAGCGCAAATATCTCTACATTAAGTTACAAAAGGGATAACTTTTGAATAACATGGTCCTAAAACATAAGCTTATTTGCTTTCTGGCGTTACATTACAAAAAGTAGATTTTTCGCTGGAAATTTCCATATGTACCTAAAACGAGCAGAGATTTTTAAATTTGAGAACTTGGAAAATATATCTGTATAAGTCCAAAAATTATTAAAAAAGGTTTTATACAAAAAGTGTTGCTCAATTCGCAGACTTATGCAGTTTTGTAATGCAAGTCAAAATCCACTTCTGTTTTTTGTAACGTTACGCCGGCGCATATTATTGCTTATATCTTCAAATCCTTAGGGTTAATTGTTGTAAATTTTTTTTTTTTTTCTTTTACAAATTTGATTTCTACATTTAATTCATTTTGTCGTACAAATATCACGCCACGTCACAATGGAAATGCCCATATAAAAAAGTACGTGAAACAAAAAGTTGTTGACAGCAAAGACCTATTTAAAATGAGGATCACTGAACACCTTCTTTGTTTGTATGAAAAAATATTTTCTAAACGAATACCTTTTGCATATGAGACGAAACAAAGCGAAGAGGCTCATTTTCACTTAAACGGCATCGTCAACAAGCAAAACTGCCGTTACTGGTCTCCAAGAACCCGCAACCCTCGATTGAAATATCAAAAACCATTTCATTGCCCCAGGGTAACTGTTTGGTGTGCCTTATCCACGCATGGGATAATTGGACCATTTTATTCGAAGATTCTCGGGGAGAGGCGACGAATGTCAACGGTGCAAATTATCGACTCATGATTACGGAATTCGTTTTGCCAAACCTGCGATCTCATCCATCGTACTCTTCACATACGTCGTTTCAACAGGATGGGGCGACTGCACACACAGCCAGAGCTTCGATGTATTCGCTTCGGGAAAATTTCCCCCAAAAACTGAACAGTCACTTTGGGGACATCCCACGGCCACCGAGGTCGCCCGATCTAACTCCCATGGATTTTTTTATGAGGCTACCTCAAAGAGAGGGCTTATAATGTTAATCCCCAATCTCTTGTGGCTTTAAAGGAAAATATTCGTCGAGAAATCACCTCAATTGAACCAAGTTTACTGCAGCGTCAGATTCTCGAGCCCGCAGCCCTTCTCTAGCCATTTCAGCCTGCTGTTCTACAGCCTTGGACAGTGGCACAGAAGGTGCTCAACTGTCTTCAACTCCTCCGGGTCCTCACGCAACCTACATATATCCGACAAATCAGATCGCATTCTAACCGCCATCCTGCCTATCTTGCAGTGGCCCGTGATAATACCTATCATGGTCCTGGCGCAGACCCTACTCCTACCCAGCAGCGAATCCGAATCGTACTTCCTAAGCACTGGCCGCAGCGCACGCGCTACCCTGCAGTACGTTCGGTTCTCCCAGGCCCGATTAGTCCCGCTCAGAACCTATTCCCTGATTCTCCCAAAGTAAAGGCCACTTGGAGGCCTGACCGCCTCCAGAAAGTCAGAATCCTACATTTCCGAGCCCAGTCTTGCCAACTCATCAGCTGTTTCATTGCGATGACGCTGCAGTGACCCGGTACCCAGCATAGCCTCACCACATAATCCCCTAAGATTTTTCCTAGAGGCCTCCCGCAACCATCCACTAGCCTGGAGTTGACATAACAGCCCATTAAGGCCGCCTGGCTGTCCACATACATAGTGACCTCCAAGACCCTGGTAATGTTGCTCCTTATCAATTCTACGGCCCTAAAAATCCCCTGAACCCCTGAACTAAAATACACTGCAGTCGTCGGGAAGGCTATATGACGTTCTGATGTCAAGATCCTCAATGTAGGCACTCGCACCCGTGCCTTTCATCTTCGAGCCATCAGTAAAAATAGCAAATCCATTTGTTGTGTAGATTCTCATGGCTTTGGTTTTTGGGATATTAATTCTGAGAGCACAAATAGCTGCTTCTGATTCGAAGTTGTTAAGTTTTGACTGCTTATCGTTAAATTTATGTGAGAGCTAACAAATGTCGTCTGCATAGTTAAAATCTTCGAGCCGGCCGTTTAGGGGCCAGTTGATGTCTCTAGGTGATGTTATGACTTTTTCCATGATACAGTCGATGACAACGTTAAGTAGCAGGGGGATATTGAACATACCTACCGCACACCAACTTTTACACTTATTGGACAACAGATTGCGTCCTCGTGTAGGGTGCGGGTTTAGCATTCTCGTACAGTGCCTTGATTATTGCAATAAGTTTTTCCTGTATTCCCTTGCAGTGCGTTCCATATTGCAGCGTGATGTATTGTGTCGAACGCCTTTTCTAAGTCGGTGAATGTTAGATATAACGGAGAGCACCATTCGACTAATTGTTCCGTTATTATTCTAAGGCTGTTAACATGGTCAATGACTGATTTCGATGCGAATATCGTTGGACAATATGGCTGATAAACGTTTGCTTATTATATTAGCTATGACCTTTTTAAGAAGAGTTATTTCCATCCAGTTCTTGCATTCTGTAAGGTGTCCTTTCTCTGGGATTTCTATTATCATAACCTCTTTTAGGTCGTCACTAAGTTGATTGGTGTCCCAAAATTTGTCTACAATGGGGTGTATTAGTTGGGCGTATAAAATTGGATCTGCATTTAGTAAATCGGGCGATATGCAGTGGCGGATTTAGGCCTGCACTCTTAGGCCTAGGCACTATTTAATATGCCGCCCTTTTTGATAAAATAGGAGTGATTATCCAAAATAAAAAAATTTAAATACTAAAATTGTTGTGTATTCATTTTTATTAATTTATTTACTTACAAAAAACCTCAATTAAATCTTCATAGTTAACTTCTTGCTCAAGTTGGGCTTCAATAGACAATATTGCAAATGCGTTAAGTCTATCTTGGCCCATACTTGACCGTTGATAGTTGTTTACCCTTTTCAGGGTAGAAAAAGATATTTCTGCTGAGCAGTTTGTAGCAGGGATACTCAAAAAAGTTCGTAAGGCTATGTATACATTGGGGTAAACATCTTGAAGATGCAGCTATTTTCCCGTCAAATCTAGCGATTTTGAAAGCAGTGGAAAACAATTATTTTAGCTATGTATGTATTACCAAAATAGAAAGTTAAGATACACTGGTTTTGAGGAATATTATTTTATTTCCTTTATTCAATCTGTGATCAGAATCGATAACCATCTAAATCGACTTACTAATTAAGAAGTAAATTCAACAATTGAATTACTTAATATGTAAAATTTAATATAAATTTCGTATTCGTTTAAAGTAAAACTTGGCCAAATCAATTTTCGAATTTGAATTCCCTTTACATTCTTTTACCTTTAAATGTTGGCGCCCTTTAAATTATGCCGCCTAGCCCGACCCTCACGGGTTAATTCACCACTGGCGATATGTTGTTGATTCCGGGTGTTTTATTGTTCTTGAAAGTCTTAATTGCTGGGGGGAAATATATACTTAATAAAAAAACTACAATCATTGATACACAAATAAAGTGTAGTGTATCATCTAGGCGGGGTTGATTGAAGTTACTTGTTTAGATGTTCGTTTTGAACTAAGGACAATATATATTAATAAGAAATTGTTCGCTTCTAATAACAAAAAAAAAATGTAGTAATAAGAAATGAAATGAGAAAACTGCCAAGTTAAACTTAAAGTAACTATTAGTTTTGCTGATTCTTAGTAAAAACAACTATTTACCAATAAAACTTTTTAATAGTTGTCAACTACGATTTAATAGAACAAGTTAACAAGTTAATAAGACAAACTGGACATAAATTTCATAAAACTTATTAAAAAAAAAATAATAATAAAACAGAAAATGATTTAAAAAAAAATTAAATGTGCAAAAAACAAACGTAATTTACAAACAACTTTGAAAGAAATTTATGAATTTAAAGGACAACATATTTAAAAATGTATTAAAACCAAAGAAGTTTTTTTTGTTATTTAACATACTTTTGCATCAGATGATTATGAATCTTATTGCGTTGCGTGCGGTTTTGTCGACAGTAATTATAACATGGTTCGTATCTTGGCTGATCAGCATCAGGGCTTTGATATGTCACATAAATGTCCAAAGACTTTTGCCAAAACTTGAGAAATTTTATTTCCTATATGTTTCTGAAAGATGGCTTATACCGAATATAAATGACAGTACTTTAAAGTAAATGGCTGTCGTATCTTCCGAGCGGATAGGCAATGTAATGGTGGACAACTGAAATCTATGATCTTTCACCGGGAATAAAAAAATAAAAAAAATTTGTGTACGACCACAATAATATAGTTGCCGTAACCAACTTCAACAACGGCTACCGTAACCATGCCGAACACTCCGTCCCGTAGCAGGGCAAGAAGGCTACTTCTTCCTTATAAGGGGGAACTTAGGCTACTTGTGGGCCTATTTACGGGGCATTGCGGTATCAGATACTATCAACATATTATGGGTGATTTTGGTACCAAGATATGCAGATTTTGTGAGGTTGATGATGAAACATCTGAACGTCTCCTCTGCTGCTGTCCCGCTTTGGGGACTTCCAGTCGGAACTTCTTCGGGAAGCAAATTATGGGCCCAACTGAAATCTACGATCTTTCACCAAGCAGGGTGATAGGCTTTATATGCAGCCTGAACCTGACATGGTGATAAACACATGCTGCACAAAAGAATCCCTGGGTCGCGGTACGTATGGCCTTCTTCATATCTATCTAATCACGTCATTTACAAGTAACTAGAGGAGTCCTTCAGAAATCCATCCTTGCACCCCTGCTATACTTATTATATTCGAACGATCTTCCTAAACAGCTCTCGTATGCTAAAATAGAAATGTATTGTGATGACTTTTAGCTGTATTTCAGTAGCTCCAAAGAGTAATATAATGTTCATTTAGAGCAGAGTCCGCCAAACACATACATTCACATTTCATGCTTCTCTCAGTTGTTTATTTTTGAGAGTAATTGTGTTTCTCTTATTACACTGAAAAAAATTTTGGTAACGTTTTTTACCATTAGTCTTACAAGTGTATTTGAAAATGTTATCGCAGTTCAGTAATTCAAAATAAAAATTGACTTTTTATTATCGCAATTAAAAAATTATAAATTGGCGAACTTCAAAAACTTTTAATAACAAAGTTTCGAATTACATTACATAAGTCGTTTTTAATATACATATACATATTCTACATACATATGTATGTAGAATATGTAGTTTTTAATATTTGAAGATAATATAACTACATATATAATGGTCATAATTTCTTGTTTTCTGCTATTGAAAATTAATACAAGTTACGTTATAGATGATACAAAAATACTTAATTTTAAGCCTTACTACTTTCGTTACGAGTAACAAAATAAAGTAATTTCGGCATAGAGCTGCCTATTTTTGTAATAAAAATAAAAATTATATTAAATTATATAATAAAAATTTTTACTGAAAACAAAAAAAAAATTGAATTTTTTTATTGTTGTTTTAATGTAAACTCCCAAACGAAAAGTTTTATTAATTAGTTCATTTATTAATGATGTGCTAATAATCCCAATTTTTTAAATGAAAACACTGAAATTTATTGTTGTGGGAAAGCTAGTTCCTATGCGCATTTCGCTGGTTGCTTAGGCCAGCTCGTCAGGAAACTTTTTCCAAATACTTTAGAAAAGCTAAAAATATTATACAAGTAAGACCATAAAGTGAATAAGAATTTTAAAACACTCTGGTCTTAAATGTAACAATATCAAAGCTTCAACAAAGTCACAACAATAAACCGTCAATTTTTTCTTTCTTACAGTTTTATTTTTATTACAACATCATTTAGTAAAAGAGCATTCTCCCATTCTATATAGAACATTTTGTTAAGTGTTGTCTAGTTATAAGAGAAATAAAAATACAAATTATCTTCTTATGCTCTTTTCATTAGCGTGAGAGCATTCGCACATGTGTGCTGTTTTGGCGGACTCTGATTTAGAGGAACTAAATCAAGATCTTGGTAAAATATTTACAAGGGCATTAGCAAACGGTTTGCGATTTAATCCTAATAAATCAAAATGCACCATTATCATCGAGTGGCACTAAAGCCCTGGGTGAGCTTTGGCTTATTCTACAATTTTCCTCCATGTGTTGCGATCTTCTGCAGTCTATCTCCAGTCACTAATACCAAGCTTTCAGGCGTCAGCTTTCACGCAATCTAACCATCTTATTTTAGGTCTTCTGGGTCGTCTTTCGGTTGTTGGTTTGTAATCAATAATACTTTTCTGCGATCGGTATAACATGAACAGCGAATCAAATTAAAATGCATATTTATATGTAAAGGAGCCCTTCACATTGACTTTGAGATAAGTATATTTCTTGGTGATTCGTGAAACGATGTTATAGATTAAGCAAGAAACTGAGGAGTAATATTTGATAGAACTTGGTCGAATCACATTACACAAGTTTGTGTTAAAGTATAAATAGCATGTTGGGCTACTCGCTGCTTTACATCTCTGCAAGTAAGAATATTACTTGCAAAAATAAGTATATTGCCGACACTTTTGTACTCGTCTAAAATTTACACAACAGATATGAGAAAGCTGACCGTAACGTACAACAATATCATCCGTTACATTTTCTGTTTAAAAAGATTTGATCATATATCGCAGCATTATTATCGTTATTAAATATGTATATCATTTTCAAGCGGCCTTTCACTCAAAAACTTAATATCACTTCGCAAAATTATTATGACACAGGAGCCAAAATATCTTTATGGACGTATGGCAGTTTTCCAGATCATGCAGAGGAAAAATTTTAATAAAATTTTGTCACCGTGACCATGCTCTGAATGTCAATACTTTATATCAAGCATACGCCTGTAGAATAAACTTCCAAATGATTTACAAGTTCACTAGCAATGCTATAAGATTTAGAGAAATTACTGAGGCAATATTTTTCGTAAATTTTTTAAAGTTTTAAATGTAAACTTTTTTTTTTTTTTTTTATTTTTATATGGGTAATTCCATGTCAAATCGACCAAGAGTGGGACCCGACCCCTTTCGATTTAAATGAAATTTGGTGTGAAGGTTCCTTTCATCCTATAAGGAACATATATTACCGAAAAACGTTTTTATAAATTTTTTTTTCAAAAGTTACGTCCTATTTAAAACGTCATCATTTCGCCGAATTAGCCGAATGTGGTCAGTTTACTTTCTCAATATCTCAAAAACTACTGCACATACGAAGATGATTTGTATGTCATTTTAAACAGAATACTTGGGGTTACAAGCAATATTTCTTAAAGAAAATGAATATTTACGACCTATTCAATTTTAAAAATGGACTAAGTCAAAAACCTAATTTTTTTTTGGCTGATTTTTTTTTATGTAATTCCTCAAACTGTTCTTCAAACAGTTTTTTAAGCATTAGCTAATTTAAGGGGAGAAGTTAAATATTTAATATATTTATAAGTATGAAAAATGTTTAGGAGAAACTTGAAGAACACGAAATGCTGCCTCCTTTTCATTTCTCATTAGAAAATTGTTTCCGAGCGAAGCCAAAAAATGTATAAAACTCATTTGATTTCTTGGAGACGTAAAGTGACAAAAAGTGTACTTTTCATTGAAAGTGCCCACATTGAGCTCCAACAGAAAATGCAGCCAATAAACATAAAAAAACTTTATCAATGTCGTTACTTTTTTTTAACACCTTAAATCAAACAAATCAGATTTAATAAATACTTATTTCTCAAAATGACAATATTAATACTTTATTTTAGGATTTTTTTTACAGGTTGCAAAAGAAAAAAACTAACTCATTTCTTAAAAAAAAAAAAAACACCTCCTTTAAACTTTCAGGATTTTTAAAGAACACTTTGGCGAATTACATAAAAAAAAATCAGCCAAAAAAAATTACGTTTTGGACTTAGCCCATTTTTAAAATTTAATATTTGGTAGATATTAAATTTTTCAAAAAAAAAAAATTTTTTAATATTTTGTTCAATTATTCTCTTTAAAATTACATAAAAATCATCTTCGTATGTGCAGTAGTTTTTGAGATATTAAAAACATAAACTCAACACATTCGGCTAATGCGGCGAAATTATGACATTTTGAATATGCCATAACTTTTGCAAAAAATTTTTAAAATTTTTTTTCGTTGATATATGTTCCTAAGAGGATGAAAGGAACCTTCTCACCAAATTTCATTCAAATCGAAAGGGGTCGGGTCCTACTCTTGGTCGATTTGACATGGAATTACCCATATACCTTTATTTTATTCTATTTATATATAATTTATGTAATTCTTGGAGAATATATTCCGTTATCAATGTATAACTTAATTTAACTTGTCTGATTCTTATACTGTAATTTATAAGATTTTATGGCTCTTTCTATTAGAAAATCAAATTAATAAATACATAAACAAATTAACTTTAAATTATCTTCCTTGCAACTATCCGCTGCAATCCAAAATTTAATTTCAATGTAAATTTATTTAAGAGCTTCAAATTAATATTGTAAACATCTCTATAACAATGTTGTTTCCACTACAGTTCAATAAATTAATTTTTAACATCACCACTACATTAAACTCATAGAGAAAGTATACTATTATTTGGTGGAAGCTTACAAATACACACACACGTACGCAAACAAACACTTTCATCCACAAACTCCACACACACACGCGACAACCAAGAGAACATTAAAACATTAATAACTAAAATTACTGCACAAATAATATTTACATACTAAATTCAAGAGAAATGACCAAAAAAAAAGGACTATAGTTGGCCAAAAGGAACATCAAAAGCCGTTTAGTGCCGCAGGCAAAGGATATTGTAAAAGATACCCATCATTAACCAAAAACTAAAGAAATCGCAAGTTGGAAAAAAATTAATTTAAAGTGAATAATTTATTTTCTCTACTATCTTAAAGGGATGTTGTAGTAAGAGCATAAAGGATTTAAAGAAAAATAATAAAAAAAAAGTGTTGTTAGATGAAAATACTTGCAAGTATGTATTTCTAGTTTATATGGCAGTCTTTATAAAAGATTTTATATGCATATTATAATAGAATAAAATAAAACAAACAAAAGTAAAAGGATACTTTACAATGCACAGTGGGTTTTGGACTTTCAGCAAAAAGCAAATCTTGTAAAAATTAAATGATGTAAAAAGCAAATGCTGTAAAAAATTTATGACTTTATTGCCATTTTCTTACCAAAAATCTTTTTTCTTACGAATCCCATTGTGCTCTATTTTAGCTACGTTTCCCTTTTTGCAAATCGCCTTAATATATTTTCTAGTTGTTTGCTATTTTTATGCCAATAATAAAATATGGACTCCTTTACCAACACGAACATGGACACATGTACATATTTATGGAGTACACAAATATACGTTTATGGTTATACGTTTATTCAAGAAAGTATTAAAAAAATATACAAACAAAAACTAGAACATGGCAAATGTTACTATTCGCCATACATTTTTATGGCTTTCTAAGCAACCATTTTTATACCCTCCACCACCACTAGTGGTGAATGCAGATATACTAAGTTTGTCATTCCGTGTGAACCCATAAAGTATATATAGCCTAGTCCGTTTGTCCGCCCATCTGTTAAAAAAAACACGCTCACCTTTGAAAGACTCAAAAGAAAAAAATAAACTTGGTGTCAAATTGCAGTTTGGGATTGAAATCCAGCAAAATCGGTTCAATACCACCACCATAAAAAATTAATAATTTTGTTACAAAAACTAACATAAATGGTGGAATAAGCCACGGATTGATATAAAATTATGCACAAATTTGTGATTTCATGACGTTCAGTCCACAATTTACCCTGGGTTCCATATAAACCCAGCACCCGGAAAACAGTTATTTCGCCTAAAACCGTAACAAATAATGTCATCATAATAAATTTTGGTATGTAATAGTTGTATAGGACTAGAAATCACATAAATATAAATCCTCCTCTTGGAAAAGAGTTTCGTACGCCTAAAATCGTTTCGCAATAAAATTTAGTACGCCACAGTTTTATAGGAATCTAGATCACCTCCAAATGAAATATTCAAGAGGTGTAAAATTGTCAAATCGCATGACTTTGGAGGCTTATTGGCAGGTTTATTTCTCGAAATCAACTTATCGCCAAATATTTATTTCAAGATGTCGATGGATGCGGTCTCTGTGGGGCACATAACGCCATCCTGTCAAAAGCCAATCTCGCCCCGATCAATATTATCCATATTTTTGAACGTCATCAATTAAAGTAATCGAATCTAACGCGAGTTCCAGTTTCTACCATTTTTCTGGAAGTAATGGAGTCACTCTCTCATATTGGTCTTACGCCATATGCAACAATTTTGTTTATTTGCAAAGCCGTTAGGCAAAAAATGAGCCTCCTCACTGATTTTCAAAGTAAATTTGGAAGCGCTGATCAAGCATGAATCTATTTATTATGATTTGACAAATTATACTGATCACCAATGTCAAAAATTGAGCGCTGTATGACAGCTCGTTTGAGATCTAACCTCTTCGTAAGTTCTATCGGGCTAAAAAAAATACCCTTTACAAAAAATACCCTTTATAATTAAATTTAAAGATATTTAATAAAAAATAAACTTTTTTCTTTCTTTAAAGTCTTACTCATTTTTGTAAAACATGTAACCTGCAGAAAGCCTGGGATCAAGTGCTCCAATTCGCAATTTCTGCCGATTAATTAAGTGACTCTTTTGGTGATATTGTTGATAAAGCGTCTGCACTTTTGACTGTCTTAGAGAAAAAAAAATGAATTGGTGGCATTGACTACGCTGACGACATTTGTTTTTTCTTGCACAGTTACGAACACATTAAAGCCAAGCTGAAGTACCTGCCAGAAAATGCTGCTTAGGTCGGTCTGAAAATAAATATTGAAAAAACCAAGCTTATGGAAATAGGCACAACAAATGTAGGTCCGCTTACTTAAGACAGGCAGGCCATTGAAGACGTCGACATCTGTTGCTACCTCGGTAGTAAAATAACCAAAGAATGGGGATCAGAGGCAGACATCCGCGATCGTATCAACAAGGCTAGGAGTGCTTTTCTTAAACTGAATAAAATTTGGATAAGCAACAATATCTCGAGTAAAACAAAAATAAGAACTTTTAGCGGCAGTGTCAAATCCATTTTACGATATGGCTGCACGACTTGGAGCAAAATTAAAGTGTGATACCGCTGTCTACTTCAATTATTGAACATTTTCTGGCCAAACCGAATTTCAAATGAAGAATTGCTACTAAGAACAAATAATCTTGTCGAAATAGAAGTCCAAAGAAGGAAATGGACCAGGTTACGTTACATCTTACGCCGCCCACACACTGATATCGCCAAACCTGGCTTAGACTGGAACCAACAAATGCAACGTAGTAGAGATCGTCCAAGAAATAAATGGATACGCTGTACTAAAAGAGAACTAGAATCAGTCCAAATATCCTAGAAACACGCAAAAATATTGGACAACGATAGAGTTAGATGGAGAGAGTTTGTCGACGCTGATACAACTGTTTTATATGTTATATACCGTCGGTAAGGTTAATTGATATTGTTTCTCAGCATAAGTTTTATTTTTAAGGTTTTAGAAACACTTACACACAAAAAGCCAAAAATTCAAAATAGTCCATATGCTAAAAAATTTAAAAACCCTCGTCTTGAGTTAGAAATTAATTTTTTTTATAGATATTCCACTCGCACCCCCCTAACCTACCAAAACTACCTTAAAAGAAAAGACATAAGCTTTCTTTTGAGCAAAAAAAAAAAATAATAATAAAAAAAAAATTTTAAATATAAAAAAAATGTTTCTAAATGTTTTTAAAAATTAAAAAAAATTTTTAGAAAGATTGAAGAAATATCTATCTAATTTATTTGGGACAAATTTTGCTAACACCAATAGGTAATAAGTTACATCGATGAGAAAGCACACATGGTTGGCTAAAATGTCAAATTTTGACCCCCTCTAATTCAGAAACTTTTTGACCGATCTTGTTAAAAATTGTGGCTAAACTACTAATAGGACCTTTGTGCAAATTTCATCCAAATTGGAAGACATCGATTTTAAAAGTTGGGTCACTTGACATGAAATCCCCCATTTATATTAGCAAAAGTTAAGGAAAAAGCTATAATATACGTTTTGGGCGATATAATACATAGAAATATGGACAAATCTTTTAGTAATCGACCGTCTCAGAATCACTGTTTCAAGTGATCTTTCAAAGTCCAACCGTCCGTCTGGCTGGTTGTCTGTCCATGTTAACTTTTTGCGCAAAGTACAAGTTATAATTTTGTAAATAATTTTATATAATTTGGTGAATACATTTCAATTGTTCTAAGGACGAAGTCTATGTAAATGGTGAAAAACGGTCTTTAATTTCACATATTAACCATAAGAACTTCTTTCCAAATTATGTGCTCACATGAATTAATAGTTTTAAATTCCTTTTAAATGTTAACATTAATAAACAATTTACCGACCGTTCCTGAAATCCCTTTAAGACAAAAAATGTCATATGGATGTTAATATCTAGATAATATTTCAAAACACAAAAATTTTAAAAATAGACAAATTTAATTTTATTTCAGGATCCACTAAATTAAGCGAAAACTATAATATGAATCTAACCATCTCATGGTTTGAATAGTTTGAATGATTAAAATGGTAAATTAAGAAAAAATAACACAATATGTACACTTAACCCTAATCATACTGATATAAAATATTACTTATCCTACTAACATGTCTAAGACACATACGTGAAAATTTGAAGAAGAAAAAAGCTTTTATTAATGAAAACCAAGTATGTGTAGAGAAAATTTTTTATTAAACACATTTGGGGTATTCACAAGGTGTGCTATCATGGTTTATTGTCACAATGTTCTAACATTTTACAATGGTTTAAAAATATTGTTGTTGGTTTGTAAACAAAAAGTGTCTTAAATAAATAGAACGTTGCTTGCTATGTTTATTGTGCTGTCGTAATTAATAGCACATTAAATTATGAGGGGTTGCTCACAACAGTCGTATTATTTCATGTTATTATTTTAAGACATATGACTTTATGACACCTTGTGAATCCCCCAATTGTTCAAATGCAAAATTTTTTATACCATGTAGATTACAAAGGTTATTATAACCAGTGATGCCAACTCTTTACTTCTAAAAATGGCTAAATTTTTAGTTAAAAATAGCTAAATAGTGGCTCAAAAATTGCTAAAAAAGATTTCGTTACAAAAAACCCATCAATATTAATAAAAAAAACTTACACCATTTATTTACGACACTGAAACTGCACATAAGAGATTTTTTAAATACATCTTTAGTAACAAAAAATTCAACATACGAAAAATTCCTGATAAGCGAAAGTTTAAATTAACTATAAAATTGATTCTTTATTCTAAAAGTCATTTGCGTTAACAATTAAGAAAATTTAATCGTTGCAACACAACTAAAGCCATGCTCGTACCTATTAAGTATTTGACGTCCTAAACGTAACCACTAGCTTTATTAAAATATTTTTCGCTTTTGCAAAACGTTTGCCGGATCAAACATCATTTAACAATTTTTTTTTTAATGAATTTTGCAATTATCTTCTTACAAATAAAGGTAAGGAAGTTAATAAAAAGTGTTAAGAATACAGCTTAAGTTTGATCAATTTGCTGGTCATGCTTTCTTGAATTTTTTTCGTCAAATATTTGTTAGGTCTGAACATACCTTAATGCAGCATTTTAACATTTTTTGGTCTAAACGTTTTAAAAACTTGAAGAGAATTTGGTTAAAGAAAAATGGCTAAAAAAAATGGCTAATGGCTAAATTGATTTTTTCATGGCTAAACGAGATGAGAAATGGCTTAATCTAGCCACTAAATGGCTAAATTGGCAACACTGATTATAACATTTTTGACCGCATTGTTTAACTTTACGACTTTTTTAGGATCGCACATTTATCATATTTTGTATTTATTTTTTGAATAATAATTTACATGTGGTGAAGCTTCTTCCTGAAGACCGTCCTGCATGCACAGATTTATAGGCCGATGTTATTTATTTCGTGACCTTTGGCGTATTTAGGGAGCAATAAGTGCTTTAGCACTTTAAAAGTGTCTATGAGAATGTGTCTATCAGTGATGCCGTTTGGTTACATTTGTTACATTTTTCGTAACTTTTGAAGCCCCGAAGTAACATGTATACTTTTGTTATATTTGGACAAATTTTTATAACTTATGGCACAGAACGAAATAAAATTTTTAAAACCTTATTTTGAGAATGAAACCCCCAATCTTCAAAATGAAATTAATCCCCAAAAATATCAAACAACCCCCATAACAATAATTAACCAAAACCCTAAACATAAATGGAAACTTATGGCCTGTTCAACGATCTCGATAGCAAATCGCAGCGATGGCAATACATTCGCTCGACTTCGAATCAGATTGGGTTCAACCATTTCGACAGTTTTCGATCGCTTGCTCTGACGAGTCTCAATATTTGTTACTTACGTATTAAGAAAATATAGTATTGCCATATAAGATATTTCTATAATTGTTTGCGTTTTTGTTGAAAAGTATCAAAATTAATACTAATTTGCTTGATAACATATACAACTGTGTTTGAAATTTTATCAGCTGTATAAAAATATCAGAAAATAAAAAAAACATTTTTTATTAATACCAAAACTTAAAAAAAAGTGTAAACCAATTAAACAATTACAAAAGCAGCGACCCATTAATTTTCCGTACTAGGAAAGTTAAATAGTTTCGTTTGTAAATACCGCGACCAGTTTTTTGCAGGCTTTTGTTGTTTTTGTCCTGCATTTTAAATGTAAATATATGTACATATTATTTCAAAATCAATACAAGCCTATAGTTTTTTCTGCCTTAAAATATAATGTCGTTTACCATCTTCTTCTCTGCAATAGAACGCGTAGGTGGCACAATGGCGTTTTGTTTTTTGGTTTTTACTTTTCCATTGCTCGTCCACCGAAAATTATTTGCTCCAAGTACTGGTGCACCTCTCGCCAACTCAAGATTCTCGCCCATGTATTCGACTAATGTTAGCAGTTGCTGCCTTGTCGACTTTTTATATCCACACCACAATAGTGGAGAGGGTATTATGCATTTGTGCTGATTTGTGAACACCCTAAAATATGGGTCCTATAGCTACTTTAAAGTATACCGATCGACTCAGAATCATTCAAAATCATTCTAAATCGGTCCAACGATGTCCGCCCAGCTGTCTGGCTATCCATGTAACCTTGTGCACAAAGTACAGGTCGAAATTTTGGAGATAATTTGATGAACTTTGTCACACGGGTTCAAATTTGCACAAAGACCGAGCTTATTGGAAACGGGCCGAATCGGTCCATAATTTTAATTAGCCCCCATTGTTCCGATAAATGATCTTATTATGTTGGTATTAAGATTAAATTTTGTCCAAACTAATTTATTGCAATCAAAATCATCTTACCAAATTTTATTGGAATCGGTCTATATTTGACCAAAGCTCCCATACAAATAATACTCCCGAAAATAGCTTTAAATGCCATAACTTCTTTACAAATGTTAGTATTAACATACAAATTGTCGACAGTGAGTTTTACGAGAGCTAATATGTCATAACAAAATGTTGTCCTGGTAGGTCCAAAATAAGCCATGGCTCCCATATAAACCCCCATCCTAAGATCTCATATATTTAGATGAAGAAACCTAAATAATATTCGGCAGAAATATTTTTAAAATAAATCTTAACCTCGTAACATAATTTTTTTCAGGATTGTCCATGATTGTCCATGGGCCCCAAATAGGGTACAATCTCAAAAATGGTCGTGCTTTTCCAACTATATTTTCTTACTTATTTATTTTGGAAATCTTATTTGTTTTGGAAATCGCAACTGCAAAACGCAAGAATTTAAAAGTCGTTTTTTTAGTAAGATTTTTGTAGTAAAAGAAATACAAATACAACACAATACAAATATTTCTCTATTAAACAGAATTCTATGAGAAAATTATTAAAAATTTTATTAACAGTGTATTAAAAAGAACTTCAAAATTCTTGCGCTTTGCATTTTCGATTTCCAAAACACCCCTTATAATTTTACGTTTAATCAATCAATAAAATATTATTATTTTACATATGCCCATATATGAGAACTGGTAATGTTCTCCATTTTTATTTATTATTTATTAAAATAACTCTTAAATATTTCTTGTTTTTTAAAATTTAACGATTCGACAACAAAACAACAAGTGACATTTGTGGTCGTTATCTTGACAATACCTTCGATATTGATAAACCGCTTTTTGTATGAAAGTACTTACGTTTTCTTTTGAGTTGTCGTTCGTTCGAATGTGCGTAAAGAATAGCTTAGAATGCGATCGAAGTTGTTCTTTCGAAATCTTTGTACAGGCCATTAATTTATAATGATATAAGTCCCCATTTCAAAATGAAACATTAAAAAAAAATTATGTAAATTTTAAATTTTTGAATAAATATATAAAATTCGTCGTTTGTTATACTACAGAGGAGAAAAAACTTGAGCGCGGCCGAAGGAAGGCTATGCAGAGAAGCTTTAGCTAGCGAAGCCAGTGTTTGTTATAACATAGAGGAGAAAAAACATAAGAAATGCTCGTCTCTGAAAGGAGTTTTGACTTTTAAAACTTAATTACTTTTAACCTATACACAAATAGAAAAAATTTAACTAGGAGGGAGTTTACACGGTGTCTATTCAGACATGTCTGACAAACACGTCTGTTTTGTTTGTAGGCGATCGGGGTAGAGAAGAAAGAGGGGTTGCCAAACAAACACGAAATGAGTTTTCATGTTTGTTTTTATGAATTTTCATGTATTTTGATTTGTATGTATATCAGTGATGGAAAACTTAAAAATTTAGATGGTACTGACCACCAACCAAAATAGTACTTTTTTCAATATTTTGGTACTTTTTTTAAACATATTTTTTATTGCATATGTATTTGCTTATGATTTAATATAAGGTACACACGTAACAACAAGAATCATTTGATATCAATATATCTTTAGTTTTAATTCAATTTGAAATAGTTTGTACTTGCAACCGATTTCTTTTTTTTTTCGTTTTTATAGCATCTTGCACTGAAAACGTGCACTCAACTGCTGCTGATAAATGGAGTATTGACAAAATTCCAATGGCAATACGTGAATTATCAGGAATCATAAGTTCGTTCATTTCGTTCTTAACTTGGCTTAACATGAACGAAAAAAAAGAACAATAAATTTTGTGTAGGCAATGTTGTCAATGTTAAAAAAATAGAAACGCTAAATTTCTCAACAAAGAAGCAAAGAAACAACAAAAGAGTACGAAAAATGACGAAAAATGGTGGGGGTACCGTGTTATTTTTGAAATGAATAAGTACTGAAAAAGTACCATAGTACTGAATTTTCCATCACTGATGTATATGTATATTAGACAATTAGACATGAAAACAGATATGTTTGGATAGACATCGTGAAAAGACAAAAGGTTTTTGGTAGCATGTTCAAAAGAAAAAGTCAAAAAAAGACATGTCTGAAAAGACTCCGTGTAAACTATGCCTAGAAGTCTTAACTCAAACGTCGCTTTTTGTCAGTCATTTTTAAAATTAATAAGGCTACAATTTTCCTTTAACGAAGATATTAAAAAAATCAAGAAAATGTAATTAATCAAAAAGATTTAATTGAAATAATTTCAAAAATAACAGAAAGAAAACGGAACACCGCTTTTACACATTTATCTATATTTGTTCGATGTTGTGTTTTTGCTCATAAAACGAGTTTATTGTCTTGTTTTTATCACTGAAATATGGAATAAAAACATATATTATATATATATATCAATTTACTAGTTATTCAAGGAATATTTTAAAACTTAACTTTTGACGAAAAACGTAACTTTTTTGAAAGAAGAGCGAAACTTTTTGTATTCTTCCCCTGGTAACATTGGTGTCTATGTCGGTAGTTAATGTTGCATTTTTTTGTTTTGCCTTATAAAAAATTGAATACTTAGAATTTTACATAATTTTTTTTTTGTTAAACTATACAAAACCTATGTAAAATAAAAGTCAAGAAGTTTAGTTTCGATATGCCGTATAAGTTAATTCATTGAATTAAACATTAAAATGTGTCTCACCGACACATGTTGGTAAGATGGGGTTTAAAATGAAAATCACCCAAATTCTTTCGTTATGATCATAATGTAAGTATGAGTAATATTGAGCTTTATGTTACACAAATATTACTCATACGTTCTGGTAAATACTAACCCCATATTGAAAAAAAATATTTTTGATTAATAAAAGGTGAATTAAACAAATTTTCATAGAAAATTCGTTTCATAAACCTGCTATAAACCTAAAATATTTTTTATGAATATGAGGGTAATTGTTTTACTTTATTTTATAACTTTTTCCAGTAGCTCGTTTTTGTATTTCGCGCATCGTAAAATTTCTCACATGAAATGTGAAACAAAAAATTCCATCGCGTCTCGATTTGTGAGCAAAAAAGTGTTTCTGTATTTGAATGCGAAAACAGGCAACACTGATTCTGTTCTTACTGGAATATTTCCAGTAATTAAGTTAAATTAAATGCAAGCGAAACGTCAACGAAAGAAATAAGTCAAAAAAAAGTCAGCTGCTAAGAAAAATGTGTTTTGTATTTTTTTGGTTAAATGGCAAACTTTCAATCGGAAAAAGAGAATTTTGCTACCAAGTGGCGATTTAGAGGTGGCTAGTGATGAAAGTGATTTTGAGGAAGACGAGCCAATTGAGGGTACCGATAGTTTAACTTAAGAATATTCTAGATGGGTCGATGTTTGACTTTAAGAAGACGTATATTCTACAACAAGAAATCCAACAGGAGACGTTTGCAAGTAAACAACAAATTGGCTTGAGCTGCTGTGGAAGTCTACGGAACTTTAGACTGCCATTAATGTTTATATTAGAATTAGAATTCATTTTTTTCTTACTTTTTGTGTCCGAACCCCAGGTGTCCGTTTGGTATATCAATACGTTAAGAAAAACAAGACTGTCGCAAAGTGCGGTCAATATAAGGAAAAGTTGAAGAATATCCACCCCACTCACCCCGGCGAACGTTGCTGTTTGTCCAAACTTCAAAAGACTGTTTCCGCACCTACGGTGGTGTTCTCTGTCATGGCTGTTTGCATGAACGTATCGTTCGTGATTTCCCCATCGAGCACCAAAAGATAGTGAAGGCCTTGAAGAGCCAACGTGAAATGCTTGTTAAACCTGTCAAGATTGAAAAGAAACCCGTTAAAGCTGCCTCTAAGGCCACCGGCAAATCTGCACCCAAAAAGACTGCTCAGAAAGCCACCGGCAAATCTAAGAAGTAAATTACGTTAACATCCAGATTTTTTTTAAATGTGGTTTATGTTTCTAAAATTTAAGTGACGTGTGTGTTGTATACGAATAACAAAATCTCGGGAACCATCTCGGCATCATTGATAAACAGTGAGAATTGTAATAATATTTCCTAAAATAAATAGGGATAAATAATATTGATGGAATCATTTCACTATTCCTGCAACAGTAGATATTGCACAAATTGAGGCAACGTTGATAAAAATGAAGTAAAAACAATTTACATAAAAAATTAAAACAAATTGTTTTTTCTTTAAAAAGAAATTAGTGTTTTTTTTTTAAAAAAAATTGTGATTAAAATTGACAAATTGTGGTGTCAAATTGAAAATTTCTTTTTATTTGATTGTATATTTTGTACAGCGAGTGTTCAAATTGTTTTACCCTCCACTAAAGGTGGAAAGGGTATACTATACTATAAGGGAACTTTATAATCCCTAATTTTGAAATCCTTATTTTAAAAATCCCGAATTTAGAAACTTTAGTTAGCGAAGCCGGTGTTTGTTATACCATAGAGTAAAAAATAATTGCGACCGCCCGAAGGCCGGCTATGCAGGAAAGCTTCAGTACATAAGTACATATATAATTTGTTTTTTTTTTCGGATAATTTGGGATCCATATTTATTTTATATATTGATATTAGGAATTATTCCTTTTTTTTATAAGCAACTTAATTATATTCAACATTTTTTATTTTTCGAATTTATTCTATGAGTTAAATTTCAGCTTTGTATTTTATAAAGCTTTTTTGTAATACTTCCTTGAAAAAAAAAGAATAATTCCCAATATCTATTTGTTAAAATAATTGAGTTAAATACATTCAATATATAAAGTATCACTATCCAGTGTGACACAATGAATGCTGACGAAGGCCGTAGCGGGCCAGAAAATGCATTACATTCTGCTGGTGTCTAATAATTGTAAATTTTTCTGTGCATACAATATACTTCACTGCTATCCAACGGAAGGCTAAGGTAAAATGTAACAAGAAGACACAATATAATAGTCTGGTAGTGTATAAAGTCATTTCTAAAAATTTAAGGAATAGAACTATTACAAAAAGCTTTATAAAATATATAACTGAAATTTAACTCATAGAATAAATTCGAAAAACAAAAAATGTTGAATTATTTTATATATCTATTAAACTTAAAATGTTAAATTTAAAATATACATTTTTTTGAAATTTTATTTTCCCGCACAAATTTCAAATGTGACTTATTTTGACAGTTCTTGTGAGAAATATTTCGAAAAATATTGTAACAGAAACACTCTTTCTCACGTCCTTCCAATAGTTGCTGGAAAATTATTTAAATGACAGATCACTCTCGCAAAGTAAAGATACAGAAACACTTGTGTGAGAAAAACTAGTTTTTGTTTCATTTTACTCTGTTTTTGTTCTAATTGACTCGTTTCATGCGAAAAATTTTACAATGCGAGTAATACAGAAACGAGCTACAGGGTTTCAAAAACTGCAGTCGAAACCAAAAACTGCCGAACAAGAAACGAAAATTTGTAAACAATTTTTTGGCAAATGAAGAAGTGGAATAAATTGCAGTTTTTAACTTTGACTGCAGTTCTTTAAACGCTGCTTTATACATATTAGGACATTTCAGCTTAAAAAGAAGCTTATGGTGTAAAAAATACATTATACACCCTTCACTAGCAAAATTCAAGGTCATTACTATAAAGAAAATCTTTTTTATCATTTTTACCATGGAGTAGTAATTTTTCTACTGGCATTGTATGAAGAACTGAATCTAGGTTGTATCTTTATTATCCCCCTCTCTTTTTTAATTGCATATTTTTTATATTCCTTGTCAGAACTACACAAATGTGCAATATTTTGTTATTGAACTTAAAACAATGTTTGAATGTTTATCATGCACATGACTTAATGCAAAAAAGGACGCATACTTAACACAGATATACGCAAATATGTGCATAAGAACATTTTTATTATGATCATAGTCGTCTTTCAAGGACCATCCATTAAAAAAAAAAAGGAAAGCCAATATTACAACCAGCTCCAGAACAACAAACTACTCGTATCCAATATTTTATCTCCATATACAAAGTTCGTTGTGATTTTCTTTTTTTTCGGTTTAATGTTTTATACACATACAAAAACACACATAAAGTACATATTTGTATGTGATTATGTGTGTGTGTTTGTAGATTTGTGGAATACTTTTTAGTCAATAATTCATAGATGGTAAGATAACAAAATCTGTCACTTTCATTGCTTTTCATACTTATCTTAAGTGCTATTTCCATTTCTATTTTCTTAAGTTTGTTTTATTTTTTCATTGTTTTTTTTCCTTATTGCTCTTCTACCAAAGTGATAAAGTAAAATATGGACGCATATAAATAAAGTGGAGTATGAGTGTTGAAAATTGATATTAGGAGGATTCGTTGCAAATTAAATGTTTTACCTATTACACAATTTTTGCCAGTTTTACAATTCCTTTTTGGTTTTTAGCTCTAAAAATTTATGATCCAACACTAAAGGTGGATTCATCCATGCGTTCCGAACAATATTTTTGTCCGGAGAATAACCTTTTTACTGAGAGTTTTCTGCAGAACGATTCACCCATTTCGGAAAATTTGTCTGGAAAAACAAAGCTACCATGTTGTTTACATATGTAAACAATGGTAAAAAAAAGGCAAAACGACTAGCAAAATACTAATATTGAATTGTTTTCTAAGAGTGTGTTAAAGAAAATGGATAAAAAAGGAAAGTGATATTGTTATTTTTAATTATAGGTATTTATTTTTTACTTAATTATTCAGCAAAAAAAACAATTGTTATAATATAAATGCAAAACATTATATGATGTGGCAGCTCAATTCAACTTTTAAGTCCAAATTGAAAAAAGTGGCATCTCAGCTAATTTTGTTCCCAACAAGAATTAAAATTAAACTAACTCAAGAAAAAACTTTCCGATCAAAATAATTTCTCTCTCTCTCTCTTAAAATAAAGAAGTCAAGCTCAATATAAAACAAATTTTGTCCGAACAAAAATATTGTTCGGAACGGTGAATCGAGCTTTATTCTAGATTTAAACGTCGCAATTTGTGATGCTCATCTTGTGCGTTTTTAGGAGAGAGAAGAAAAATGAAAGGGGATTGGTACGGAGATGCTTGTACTCGGTCATTATGATTTGTCTTTTTATTCGTAAGTATATGCACAAGGCGAATTCATGCATACGGTGGTGTCGATACTACAACAAATAACAACGCCAAAAACACAGCAATGTATTTTTTTGTTGCTTTCGATGATCGATATGTCAAAAACACAAGCAACTTTTGACATTTCTCTATCTAAGTAAGAAAAAAAAGTAGCACAGCTGTGCTTTCAACGCCACCTGATAAATGAATTCGCCTTGTATATGCACAACAATGGCTGCATGAAAACTTTTTAATTTCTTTTTCTTTTTGATTGGCTATGAAAAAATTGTTGTTGTTTGAAACCGAAAAAAGTTGAAACCGACTGCTGCGTATGATCATATTGGCAACTTTAAAAGGGAATTGAAAAGAAGTTGTGCATCGAAAGCACAGATTACACACAGATATGTCACGAGACGGAAGATTTTCTGTCTCTTTCTTAGAAAGCTGCCCTTTTTCCATTTCTCTTTGAACCATCTTTTATGCCGCAATACAATGAGCACAAATTTATTTAGTTGAGATTTATTTGGGAAACTGTTATAAAAATTGACTTTTAAGTTTATCGCAACACAAGTTAATAACATTAAAAAACAAAACAATATTACTAATTAAATTTTTTTTGCACAAAATAAAACGTTTGTTGAACTAATGCTTTTGTTAACACGGTGTTTACATTTGCCAGTACTGGCAAGACAGTTGCAATACATGCAAACTTTTTCACTAATACATGTACACTTTTCCAACTGTCTTGTCTACTGTCTAGCAAATTTTGCAGACAGTAAAATGGACAGTGATTTGACATTTGCTGACAGTAATTTAAAGTTTTGTTCGCAAAAGTAAAAAAAAAATCAACAATTAAAAGAAATTTAATAAATTATGCTTTGGTTTTGTATGTTTTACTTAAGGGCTATCTATGTTCACAAAAATAGTTGTTCAATGCTATTTTTAATTTGTTAAGTTAATATAAAACACGTTTAGCTAGAACATGCACTGCGACATTCACGTTAGACATTTTTTTTAAAGTGAACTGTCTTAACTACTGTCTGGACGCCTACATCACGAAGACAGCAAGTAGTGTTTTTGGCTACTAATATGTATTTCCTTACTGTCTTGCCAGTACTGTCAAATGTAAACGTACTGTAAACGTGGTTTGTGTATTGTTATTTTTGTTTTGATCCCGCAATTTGTGTTGATTGTAGAGGCCTGTTTTTACACATTGCCACTTAACTGCCAAAAAACGCTTTTTGTCTCTTTCTTCGAAAGCTGCCCTCGCAGCTGACTTGGGCCTTTTTCACACGTCACTTTTTACATATCTGTGTGTAATCTGTGATCGAAAGTTGAAGGGTATTAGCCTAGACTAAGATTAAAAATATATCACAAAAGATTTTGCAGTGCAGTATATAAATATGTTTTAATTCAATAAATAATTTTTTTTTTTTTATTTTATTTTATTATTCTCCCTTTTATGTGCATTGTTTTATTTATTATTGCATAAATTTATTTGCTATAAACTTCAACTTGAGAACAAGATTTTATGAAAGTATGTACATAAACATAAACAATAAAATAATTTTATTAGGACTTTCCCAAAAAGAAAATTCAAACATCTTTACCTGTAGTCAAATATTTCCATTTAATTTTCACTCTTATATTGTTTTACCAACTTTAATCCTGAAACAAAAAGAAATTCAAAACCAAACAGCAAAATTTAAGTTGCATTTTATTTGAAAATACCCGTAGTTTTAAAACGGGACCATACTAATGTCCATAATAAGAATACGTCTATAAAATAAAACTAGTTTGTTTACATGTACATATAAGCAATATTTGCGTGCTTATATAAATTTATACCCAGCAAACATTTTGAACACAACTTGGTTTTGAATTATAAAAAACTTAATTAAATAAAAAAAAAATTCATAGAAAATTCGTTAATAAATCTTTTATTAACCAAAAAAAATAAATTTTTAATAAGAAAGTAAAAATAAACTTTAACGCATCCTGGCTATTTTAAGTCACTCATTACTCATAACAACTGGTTATCCTGCAGTGATGAAATTTTATCAAAATTAATCATGTAATGTAACTTGTATAAGTAATATGTTCGCTGATTTTATTTCTACCACTTGTTCGAATGCTGCATATGATAAAACTTGTAGTTCTCCGTTTTCATTAGCGGAAAATCAGGCTATATCAATACCGTTTTTCGATAATCAAACTGTCGCAAATGATCTAAAAAAGCTTAAATTCTCTTACAAATATGGTTCTGATAAAATTCCGAGTAGTATTTTGATAACATGTGCAGAAGCCTTATATATTCCTTTAACAGTATTGTTTAATACATAAATTAAATGTGGGTACTTTCCGAAAATTTGGAAGGAATCGTGTATTGTTCCATTGTTTAAGTCTGACACTAGATCTGATATTGAAAATTACCCTGGGATTGCAAAACTTAGTAAACTTTTTGCAAAATTAATAACAACAAATTTATATTATCATGTCTCAAACATTATATTTCCATATCAACACGGATTTACAAAAGGTTGCTCTACCACAACAAACCTTCTTCAACTAACAATTGCAATCAATCGTTATTTTTTCATAAGGAATTAAACAGATGTTTACTATACTGATTTCAGCAAAGCTTTTGATAAAGTCAATTATTTTCTTTTGGTAAAGAAACTTCAATTAATAGGGTTAACAGATCTGACCTTAAAGTGGATTTACTCTTATTTATCGAATAGGGTCCAAACCGTTTTTTTTTTTAATAAAACGTTTTCTAAAACCATAAATGTGCCATCAGGAGTACCCCAAGCAGCCACCTTGGACCTCTATTATTCCTGCTTTTTATAAATGATTTGCCTGGAGTTATAAAGTTTTCAAATGTTCTTATGTATGCTCATGATGTTAAAATTTTGTTAACTTACACACATGTGTTAGATCATCAACGACTTCAAAATTATCTAGATTGTTTTTATGGATGGTGTGAACCAAATTTAATGCAGCTAAAGTTAAAGAAGTGTAAACTAATGCGTTTTTCAAAAAATAATCCAGCTACAGCAAAGTACTTCCTAGCAGGTATTCAAGTTAATACAGTTGATAACTTCCTTGCTCTTGACCCTAAACGGAGCTTTAATTCGCATATATAGAATTTTGTAAAAAATTGTTTATAAAACGATAAAACTTAATTAGTGGTGTTGTTTCAAAGAACTATTATTATAAAGAAATATTTAGTGTTGATATTTCAATTAATATTAAAGCAAAATAATTTCATTTAATATTGCAGCAAAATACCTGTGTCGGCAATCATAACTAATTTTGACTGACATGTGTGCACGCCTAAAATTTCAAAAGTACACAGAAAAAATTAAAAATTGTGTCTAATCACCAAACTTAAAGAATCAAGTAAACAGTTTGTTGATTTTGCACCTATTACCAAAATAATAATATTGATAACTAAAAATTGTAAAAATTTAAAATTATGAATTTTTTTCCAATAAATGATATTTTTAATTTTAATTAAAAACAAATGTCAAAAAACTTTGCAATTTCAAACAATGTAATTATTGATTTAATTAAATATAGCTCAGGTTTGGACAATTCCCAGCAACAATTCTGCAAGTTAAAATTATTTTATTTTAAGCAAAAAAATCAGGTAAGATTTTTTGTTAATAAATTTATGTTTTAATAACAAATTTATTTTAAGTTGGCTTATTGTTAATTAAATCAAAATTATATTTTTTTTTATTTTTTTTTTTTTTTTTTGTTCAACTATAAAAATAATTAATTCAATTATTAAATTAAATTATTTTTCAAACAATGTTTTTAATTGATAAAAAACTACTCAACATTTTTTTCTGTGTAGTGGGGTGCAAATTTTATATGAAAACTATTTTATCATCGCTAGCAAAAAAAAAAAAAAAAACACGTGTGTTGGCGTTTTTAAAGATTACATCCAAGGCGAATTCAACTACAGGTGGTCTCGATACTACACAGAGCGAAAACAGACGTTAAAAAATTTCCAACCAATGGTATTGAAATTATAACAAAGTGTTGTCAAAATTTCGACAACATCTGTTGTAAAATTTTTAACATAATTTTGTCGAATGGGAACCAATAGAAAAAAATATTATTATTGTTAAATAGATAACGCTCTGTTGTCAGTATTATTCGCAGTTTATTGAAATAAAAAATTGCACATTTTAATATGTATGTGAATTAAAATTTATAAAAAATAAAAAATAAATAAAAATTAAACAGGAGCAGTGAAAACATTGTATTAAAATGTGACGATTACCTTTTTTTTAAACTTTCTTTTTGAAGAAAATGTCGACATATAAAAAAATCATTTCCTTTTCGACGACGACAATAAGTAATAAAAAAATTAATTGTATCTTTAAATATTAAAGGTAAGTACATATTTATGATTGTTTTAGAGGTTTGTTAAAATAAACATTTATATGGAATTTGTAGTTAATTTTACAATTCTTTTATTTAAGATGCTAATGTGCCATATGATGCTTGCGGTATGCACCACACTTAGGTCTACGCGCTGAATTCAGAAAAATGCTGCTTTCATAAATAAAATACAAGAAAATATATTAAACTGCAATTCTGTTTTATTAAAAAATAATTTGTAATTTTTGTTTTGTTGTTTAGAAATGTAAAATACTTAGATAAAAAAATTTCATATGTTTTTTTATTGCTTGGATTCGGAACAATGTGTGGTCAAACTGACAACTGAATGTTGTCAATATACCAACGATGTGTTATCAAAAATTAAAACATGTTGTCGGAAACACACCATTATGGTGATAATATCTTAGCATTTTGTTGGAAGAATGAGACCAAATGGAGACGAAATGACAAAGAAGTAGTTTAAAAATGTTCACACCATCCATTGTCAAATTGAACGCAAACGTAGTTGGCTCACTTTTGACAACGGATGGTGAAAATTTTGGTATTTATATAACGGATTTTCCCTATATAACACTACTCAACAAAAAAATTTTCGTTCTTTGTCCTAAAGTTTATTTTATGATTTTCCGGTTAATTATGCACAAAAACTAAAAGGAAATACGTTTTTTTGGTATAAAGTTTGCTTTTCTGATAGTAATAGTAATAATACTAATTTTTAATTTTTTTTTTTTAATAAATTTTAATACATTCAAATATATCGCACGATAATTTTTTACGATCCCATAGCTTCCCTAGATGGGACTCAAGTGATAAACAACGATCAGTACCCATGTGCTGTAACTTTGGTGAGAACTTCTCGCATCGAAAACGTGTGAAACAAAATATTCCATTGTTTCTCGAAATCTGAGAAAAAAGTGTGTCTGTAACTTATGTCGAAAACTATCAAAAGAGATAACATCGTTACATTATAAATGTCATAATACTCCACTCGAAGCCGATATGAAATTGCAGATGTTGTGAACGCCAGTCAAACATACGTTGACGGCGACCAAATTTAACTAAAATTGAACATTTTTCATCGACGGCGGCGAAAATACAAACGTCGGCTATACCAAAAAAATATAAAGTAATAACATATTTGTTGATTACAAAATTGCTTTGAAAACATTCGTATATTTTTCAAAAATGCTAAAAGCAATATAATTAAATTATGAAAAAATCTGCCAAGAACAAATACTTATCTCTTCCGTGTTAATATTCATTGCATTTTGCATTTTTAATTTATTTTTTAGTGTTACAATTTTTTCTCACCCCGTTTTTATGCGTGAGTTTATTTGACAGTTCAAAGCGAGAACTTTCCCACAAAAATTTTACAGACACACTTTTGCAGTATATTGGCGAGAAATTTTCTTACGTGACAGTTTTTACTCGCCAAAAATGTTACAGACGCAGTTATGTGAGAAAAACAGCTGTTTGTTTCAATTTATTGCAGTTTTGTTTCATTTCGCACATTTCAATCGAAAATTTTCTCGCCCCGGGAGTTACAGAACATGGACACAGGTGTTTTGTTCAAGTCTAGAAAAACTTAACATGTCGTCGCGAAGGTGTGAATATAATGCTAATGCATTTTGTTATAAATGTGTTCAATTTATTGAAGTTCGAGATGTCTCAGGTTCTCTGTGAAGCCAACGAAGCATATTTTGATTGTCGTGTTCGGCATCAAAATAAGCAATGGGCTCCACATGTTGCTTGTAGTTATTTTAAAAGATGTTTTGAAGGTAAGCAATTTTTAGGTTGGTGTCGAGGTGAGAAGAGGTCCATGAAATATAGAGTACCAAGGATATGGCGAGAGCCAAAAGATCACGTCAACGACTGCTACTTTTGCATTGTGAAGCTGAGTAAAATACGTAGAGGTAAAAATGCAAATCCTATCGAATAGCCTGACCTTGAATCTTCTACTGCTTCAATTTCATACGACCTGACACGATCAGTACCTGAGCCACCGAAAAAAATATCGTTCCAATAAAAGTAATTCAGATTAGGAATTAAAGAAAATTATTACTTGAATCTGTAAAGTATCATGAGTATAACTGGCAGCTGATTGGAGATCTTAAAATTGTTGGATTTTTAATGGAACTACAGAGTGCATATGCAAAGTATCCGTGGTATCTGTGCTTATGGGATAGCAGAGCGGATGGTAAGCACTACATTCAACATGTAAGTGTTAATGCCACCTCTGCACATAAAGATAGTTTTGATAAAATGTTAAAAAACTGGATGAAACTTTAGAAGCTATTGGATACTTTTTCCGAAGTTATAAGAAGCAAAAGTTAAAGCTGAGCTTTTTGTTGGTCTGCAAATTAAAAAGATTTTCTCCGATGAACAATTTCTAACGCTTCTTAATCGTATTAAAAAGACAAGTTGGAGCAGTTTTAAAGCAGTAGTTTCTATATTTTTGGAAAATAACAAAGCTGAAAACTACGAAAAGTTAGTTGCGGATATGCTAAAAAAATCGAAAGGCCATGGACTGCAGAATGTCATTAAAAGTGCATATGTCGAATGTTCACAAACACTACTCCCTCTCTCCTCTTTCCCATAACATTTTTTCCTAGTTCCAACCCAATGCATTGCATTTGTAGGGGTCATACCTTGAGTGCTGGTCCCAACCAAAAAAAAAATCTGTATACTGATTTAGATAAATTTAAAAACAATATCAGGACATTAAAAGCCTCAACCAACGTTATCAGGGCCAACGCAATGAAACCATGATGGGAGTCTATATTTGGGGTTTATTGAGATAAAGTATGAACTTATGAACATAAAAGTGCACTTTTTAATTATTTCCTACTTTTTTGTAAGTTATTTTGATAGAAAAACTTAATAAAAATAATAAACATATTTATTTGAATGGTTTCGTCTTCAATAAAAAGTTAATTACGACCTAAAATATCAAAATTTTATGATTCAAAGGTAAAGGCATATTTTGTGTTGACCCGTGTAATAAATAACAGATACAACATGAAGCTTTTTGAATTGTATTTTAATGTTTGCGGTTGGAAATATCAACCATTTCATGAAGCTTTTTGAATTGTATTTTAATGTTTGCGGTTGGAAATATCAACCATTTCCAGCAAAACATTAACAAATCAAAATAAATTGGTTCAAGCTGTCAAAATCAGATGGTGTTTCGATACCACCTGTAGTTGAATTCGCCTTAACTACATCGGAATTTTATTTTAGGGGGAACTAAGGTTTTCCCCTTTTGCCTTGTTCGTGCAACATATCGGTATAGAAACTATGTGTTCTTTACATTTACAGTAAAATTTAAATTTCATTTCATAATAAGTCATATTCTTTACACAAAATCACATTTTTAACGACAACTAATCTTTTATCGAAAAGGCACATATTTCACCAAAATTCACATTTTGACAAAAAGTCACCCTTTTCACTAGACCTATTTGTTTATAAAAAGCGCCTTTGTCTGGGTTTACACTATGAGATTTTTTTATTAGAAACTCTAAGTTTATTGGTGAGAGGCCAAGAAAACATACTATTCTTTTCTCCTCTCTCACCACTAAACTCAGACTTTCTGAAAGAAAACTTTTATGGCGTGAAGCCAGACTTTCTCATTAAGAGTATATTATCCCCAAAAATCAATCTTTACTAATGATTCTTTTGATATTAATTGACTCTTATTCGACCTTTAACAATTTTTAATTAATCCTCTTATTTAAGCTTGAGGTCTTATTTCTTTTTTTATAAAAAATATTAAATTTATTTAATCCAATATTTCGGCACTCCGTTGTGTGCCTTCTTCAGGGATTTTTTTCTTTAATACTTGACTAAAAATTAACAATTTTTAATAAATTTAACAAATTTTACAAATTCAACAAAATGTCATATTTTCAATAAAATACAAAAAGGTTTTCCAATTTAAACCTAATCTATTACAGTTTAAATAAATTATTAATTTCCGTTTCTATTTCTATAAATTAAATGTCTATAATTTTGGGCTGCATTTTCAGTATCTGACTTAAAATTAATTCTGGATATTGTTAGAATCTTTATAATTTGCAACATTTCTAACATAAATCTACGCTTATAATTATTTTCCGTGTTTAAAACAAATATACAACAAATATAGATAGCTACATGAACAAAATGAGATTGACTAATAGGGATAAATTTGTTGTTGATAAAGTAAGGAAGACAGAAAAGTTTTTAAGACTTAACAGGAATATTCTTATTTTGAATGCAGATAAGGGTAATACCACAGTAGCAATGAACAGAACAGATTATAATTTAAGAATTATTAATATTATAAAGGACAACTCATTTTATAAGAAACTAGGTAAGGAACAATGGAATAAGGTGGAAGAACACACTAATATAGATAAGGATTTATTTTTACGTATTCTGAAATTTTGCATAATTGATAATAGGTATTTTCAATTGGATAGTAGTATATATGTTCAATTAAAAGGACTTCCTATGGGTTCACCTGCATCTCCTATTGTAGCAGATATTGTTATGGAGAAATTAATAGATAAATGTATAGATCAGTTAACTATTAAACCTAAAATTATGACAAAATATGTGGATCATTTATTTTGTGTAATTAAAGAATCAGAAATAACAAACATTTTAAATACATTTAATTCTTTTCATATCAACCCATTGTGCAAGTTTAAACCATTATCCTGATTTGGAAATATATCAGTTTTAAACACGGAAAATAATTATAAGCGTAGATTTATGTTAGAAATGTTGCAAATTATAAAGATTCTAACAATATCCAGAATTAATTTTAAGTCAGATACTGAAAATGCAGCCCAAAATTATAGACATTTAATTTATAGAAATAGAAGCGGAAATTAAAAATTTATTTAAACTGTAAAGTTTAGGTTTAAATTGGAAAACCTTTTTCTATTTTATTGAAAATATGATATTTTGTTGAATTTGTTAAATTTGTTAAATTTATTAAAAATTGTAAATTTTTTGTCAAATATTAAAGAAAAAATCCCTGAAGAAGGCACACAACGGAGTGCCGAAATATTGGATTAAATAAATTTAATATTTTTAATAAAAAAAAAAATAAGACCTCAAGCTTAAATAAGAGGATTAATTTAAAAATGATTCTTTTTAAAAGAAAAGTTATTGTTTTCATATGCAACCACAAAAAAATATATTTTTGGACTTTTAAAAAAAACCAGACCTAAAACTAATCGAGAACAGTTTCGTTACACAAATGTGAACTGGGTAGTTTTTAGTTTATTTCTTTATTTATGTATGTGTGTATATATGTGTGGTGGTAACAAATGAAAGGCGTTTGATTGTAAAAATAGTTGTATTGTTTCTGTTTTCTCTTTTTCCTCTTTCATTCCCTTTAAACACTCCTTTTCCTTATACTGGCCCTGGTATATTACATTCTGGCTACATATTTTTCTAGCAATAAATAAATTATTTATATGAAGTTTTATTAAAATTTATGCACATAAAAAAACTAACAATGTGTAAATTTCCAATTTTGTACTTTGTAACAATATATAAAGTTCAATCAAATGCTAGAGAAGTGTTAAGAATCTTCTTTTTTTTATTTACTTTTACAAAATGTATTTTAAAGTAAAAATTTGCATAAAATTGTTAACAAGTAATTTGAAGTAGTTTTAAGATAATTTAAATAAATTTTATAACAAAAATTATTTTTATATACTTCCATGTGTAAATAAACAATTTTTATTAATTTAATTGAAAGTTATATGATTTTTTTTTTTTTTTTTTATTATGTTATTTTTTTATTGAAGGGTTTTTCTATGAAAGCAGATTATGGTTTGTAGAAATTTAATTAAATTTTATTTGGGGTAGTAAAAGTTTTAAAAATCTTATTTAAGAGTTTGTTGGGAATTATAAACTTTAAATTTAAATCAAGCCAAAACTTTGTGGCGTTTACAATAAAATAACACAACACTTACTTTTTTATACACACACTCATAGAAAAATGCATCTTCATATTGATGATGCACTAACATCAGAATTGTGACATCAACGTTATTACAAATGGCATCAATGAGGCAAAAAGTGACATCAATACAATGACGAACGTCATCCTAAAATGTTGTCATATTTTATGCGTCCTCTATGCTATGACTACATTGTCATCATTTCGACGCCACACTGATAGAAATGGCGTCATAACGCTGATGTATTTTAACATCAGTACAAATAAACTGTCATCAGTATGATGCCAAACTGGCATCAGTGCTATGACTTAATATACCATGTCATCAGTGTGATGACAAACTGTCATCAGTACAATGACAAACTGTCAGCAGTGCAATGAAAAACTGCCATCAGTGCAATGACAAACTGTCATCAGTGCGATGGCATAATGTATCTTGTCATCAGCGTAATGACAAACTATCATCAGTGCAAAGACAAACTGTCATCAGTGCGATGACAATATATATCATGTCATAATATATTATCAACATTATTTTCATTTTTAAAAAGTAAAATTAGAAGCAAAAAATCCCATATTCTACTTTTTTTAAATTATTTATTTAAATATCGTACATCAAATTTTGATTACGAAAACAATAACGTGCATACTGCTGATGTCTTATAATTGAGAGTTTTTCTGTTGACAAAGGGCGGACTACAGTAAACGTGAAACAAACATGTGTAATGGGTACGTAAATAATGATATTCTTTCAATTTGACTTATTGTCAATTACAATGACTCAATTTGATGACAGTTTGTCATCGCATTGATGACATGCTTTATAAAACCGACTCCGATTCGTTATTTCTGTGATGCCAATGTCTCATCCCATTGATGACATAATTTAAATTTTTGACCCTGATGACAAGTTGGCCTAGTGATATTAAGGATAAGTTACATGTGGTCAAAAACGAAGACACTTGTCATGATATTGATGTCAAAATATATCAGCGTTAAGACGACTTTTCTATCAGTGCAGCATCACCACAATGATGAATGAGAATATACTAGAGCCTAGAGTACACTGAATGTAGAAATCCACATGTCACGTATTGTGTCACAAAAGTCTTCTAAGACTCCATGAAGTATTCATATTTTGTAGTTCTTAAGTAATTCTAACACGATTTAGCCATGTTCGAACACAATAGCTTTTACGGACGCTTTTGCATTACATTATAAGATTTCCATTAATTAAAATTAATAAAATAGCACATCATTAAAAAATTTGTTCTTCATTACTGGTTCTTTGGGAAACACTTTGATTTTGGATTTTGAAGCATTGGGAATTCGTTATACTTAACAAAAAAAAATTAGAAAAGCACTTAAATTGTGGTTTTCAGTTTGTTTTGCCATCGTTGTAAAAAACATTTGGGGAACACCATAACGATTTTATCATCAGCCTTACCGTTGAATATTTTTTAAAAGTACCAAAAACAAGTTAGAGTGCTATATTCGGCTGTGCCGAATCTTTGATACCCTCCACCGTCAAAAGTGGGCTCTATATGATAACTACATATATTATTATCTAAGCTTCACAAAAACGAATGTCAGCATTAAAATTAGTTGCGGCTTAAACATGAATTAAATTATCGACCGACAATAAGAAAGTTGTATGAGTTTCTTGTTGGAACTTTGAACTGGCTTGATTGGTATCAGTTTTAGCAGAACAAAAATAATTTTTAGGAGGGCAATTTGTATTAGACCTATGGTAAATTATGGATCCATTAACCCAAAATTCTGAAGACTGATTTTTGGTATTACAAAAAATAAAATAGAATAAATTTCAATACAGCAGTGTATTTAGTTTCAGCATTAACAGTGAATTTCTCAAAATTGCATGATATTTTTTCTGACCATGTGACTCTCAGTTGGAAGAAATTTTACCGCAATAAATATATCTGCTATGGTTGTAGGCGAATTTAATTATTATTCCTTTATTTGGTTTTAGGCGCAATAGACTGTTTTCCGAGAGTAGGGCTTATATGGTGCCTAGGGTAAATTATGGACCGATCTTCACGACATTTGGCAGTGTGATTTCTCGTCTTATAAAAATATGATAGCATTATTTATTACGATTTTAGGAGTACTGAACTGTTTTCCGGGATTAGGTTTTATATGGGGCCTAGTGTATATTATGGACCAATCTTCAAAAAATGTTACGGTGTGATTTCAGGTCCTAAAAAAAACTGTGCGGTACCAAATTTTAGTATGATAGCGTTATTTATTATGGTTTTAGGCGTACTGAACTGTTTTCCGGGAGTCGGTTTTATATTAGGCCTATGGTCAATTATGGACCGATCTTCACGAAATTTACCAGTATGATTTGCAGTTATATAAAGCAAATTCGTGCAAGATTTTATATAGTTCTGTGCATTATTTCACCCTTTATTTTAGTTTTTGTATCAAAATTTTCAATTTTTTAGGGTGGTGGTTCCACATTTTGATTCATATTTCTGATCCTACTGAACCGATGGTGCTGGATTTCAATCCCAAACTGCTTAGGACAAGCAATTTGGGACCAAGTTTGTTCTTTTCTTGTGCGTTTTTCGAAAGTGAGCGTGTTTTCAACAGACGGACAGACAGACGGACATGGCTAAATCGACTTAGAATTACTCAAGGAACCAGAATATATATAATTTATGGGGTCTTAGATGTATAATAAAAATGTTTTACACGGAATGACAAACTTAGTATACCCTCATTCACCACAGTGGTGGTGGAGGGTATAAAAATGGCATATTTACAAAAACAAGAGGGACCAAAAAGGGTATTTAAGAAATAAAAGGGGGCACGTATTTTAAAATCAAAATAAGTACACCAAATTATGTTTTTTCCGCGTATTTTGTTTAATTTATTTAAAATTGCAAGTAATATTTTAAAAATAGTAAAAAAACCTTACGTAACAAAGAGAAGACTTTTCGCTGGAAATTCCCATATACACTACTTGCAAGCAATAACTTGCATGTGTAAAGGCAGGGTAAGTATACGCCATAGTATAAATATTTATTTCATCACGGTTTACGCTTAGAAGCAAGAGACACTTACCAAGCGCACTTACTTGCGAATATTTAATACGTACACATGTGCAACCTAACCACGCATGACAAGAAAAATTTTATATAAGCTTGCTCACATATATATTTAAACTGATAACTTTCATTAAAGCTGTGTGTTTTATTAAAACAGAATGAACAAAAGAGTATCTCTTCATTTAGTAAAAAGTATAAAAAAATTGGCCAGAATTACAAAAAGTAACACATTTAAGTGCATTTCAAAAAATTAACAAAAAAGTATCCAAGTAGTCGAAAAAGTGGCAAATTGCTACTTTAGTAGCACCAACATTTACACTGGTTATCATTTTAGTGTTGGTCAGTGTTTCCAAGTTAGGGATTTTTACCCTAAATTTATGAAATAAACAGGTGGCATTGCTTCACCAGATGACGATTTTTTGCTCTTGCATTGTTTGTCCTTTCCTTTGTCAAAGTTTTGTTTATGTTTACAAAAAGTTCACGTTTTGTGTTGCGCCTAGTGTATTTTATTAAAGTTTTTGATAATTTAAATTAAAAATAAAAAAGTAATTGACAATAATAAAATAAAAATTGACTAAAAATATATATATTTTATGACGTTCAGCAGCACACTTTGATCTTTGTTTAAGATAATTTTTGACATTAGCTGGAACTTATTTCCATTTTTGTTATAAAAGGTGCGTTTGAGTACTTTTACAGTAAAATGCAGTAAATGAGTAAACTTAAAAATTTTCTCTCACAAAAAGCTGTTGTCCAAAAAAGTACGCGAACGCAAAATTTGTTAAAATTCGTAAAATAAAGGCAACAGCTGATCGCAAATAATTAAAGTGTTGAAAAATTTTCACACTTTTGACTACGTAACTCGAGTAACTCTAATCGGTACTCGATTAAATACTTTTTATAACACGAATATTTTTGGAAAATACAAACAAATTATTTTATGTAATCTTTCATATTTGTTTGTTTTTTATTTTATTTGAATTTGCTAATTTGTGTCCGACTAAATTTGATCAATAGTACACGAACACTTTTTTTTACTATTGATAACTTTAAAAACAAGGGCTGTCTAAGTACCCGAGTACTTGACACTTTTAGAACTCCAAAAAATTAACATAACAAAACAAAGTTTTAAAAGTTGGTATTTAGCCATATAAATTCTTCACAAACAAGTTTAATTAATTAATATTAATTCATTTTTTGTTTTTATTTTAGTTCTATTTCAACTTTTCTTTTTTTAAACAATTTTTTCACAATTTGCATGCTTTTTGTTTGTTACTTTTGTTTGTTTGCCTTTGAAACATATGTTTTTTTGTTTTACTAAATTTTACTGCAAAAATTTCTGCAGTAAAAATTTGTAAGTACTCAGTCAAGAACTGTCACTTTACGCTCTCAATTTATGTTCTCATTTACTGTATTTTGTGTACGCGAACGCAATTTAGTAAAATGCATTAAAGTTCAGTAAAAAATAGTAAAAACTTTTGTGTTCTCGAACGCAGCTAATGTTGTGTTTTATTATAATGTTGTATGTGTTGCCACCTATATTATTTCACCATGGTTGATATTATTTTCCCAAAGATAAGTTGGCTATACTTATACTTTTTGTATAAGTATGTATATGTTTAAATATATATACACATCAAAAAAATGAAATGAAGTAAAATGTTGTGTATGCTTAAAAATAGATTTAAAAAATTATTCTTTTTTTTTGGGGATTTTTTCATTTTTTCTCAGCGCAAATTTAGGGGGTATTTTTTTGATTTGGGGTTATTTCTTAAAATTAACTTGGCAACACTGGTGTTGGTAGAACTTTTATTGTCTTGCCAACGTTGGGCCATTTGTTATTTTATGCCTGGGTATATTTAGACCATTCTTTAAAACTCAAAATCTTAGGCCGTAATCATGTAAAACGCAACGCAACGCCAAAAAAATTAAATTGCTATCTACATAAATTCACATTGCGTTTTAAAATTTCAAACGCTGCATATCTTGTGGCGTTGAAAATTTTAAAACGATACATGAATTTTTGTAGAAAGCAACAACAAAATTACAAATTATTTATGACATTGTTTTTGCTTTCAATGTAATTCGTTGGCGTTGCGTTTTACATGATTAGGGCCTTAGTTCATATTTTTTAATTTTAAAATTAATTATTTTTATTTCGTTGGTGTCGAACAGAGTCTTAATGTGCCTGAAGTGTTCCTTAGAATAAATTACGCATAAAAGTTTTTTACACTTTTAAAAGTTTTTATTCCGTTAAATTTTGCAAAAGAAGATTTGCAATGAGAAAAGTCAGATAAGGTTGGAAAGATATTTTTAAGTTATTTTATTAACTACAGTACAAATAAGAATATTTTGATGGCATACCGTATTTTGTTCTTAGTAGTAGTGTGGGATTGAAGTCTAGCAAATAAGGATCAGTAGAGAAACCGCTGTGAATCCAAATGGGAACCTATTCCAGTCTATTTACTAGGATGTTCAATTAATTGGCATTGTTTGTTCGATTAAACGATTAATCGATATTTGGCAGTTTTGACTTAGACGATTAAACGAATAACATTTTAAAATGTATCGATTAATCGAATAATTTAAAATCCAGAAATTTTATAAATTAAGAGATTTTTTTCGATAATTTTAGAAAAAAATCGGTAATATTATTAATTACAGGTATTTTAATATTTTATTAACAAACAAAAAACAAAACAAACGTTAAAATTCATACTAATTGATAAAACCTTTACAACGATAAAAAATAATAAAACTTGTATTGAGATCATAAAATTTTATATGTACAAACAATTAAACAGATCTTTTAAAATAATCTTTTTAAAAAAAAAATGTTGTTTCAATGTTTTGCTTTACTTGGAAGCCAAACGATCAAGTCTTGTCTTTCCTTTTAATTTACCATACTCTCTCATTTTTTTACTAACGCACTCACTCAATTTTACGTTCAATTAAACAACTGACCACAAATTTACTTTGGCGCTTTCTTTATAAAAAATATATTTCTTAAAAAATCTATGTGCTTGATTAAATAAAAAAAAATTGTGCTCTAAAAAATTCTTGTGCTTTTTTACAAAATACTTTGAGTCATGCTACTATTTTGAGTTGTTTCTTCATCGGGGGCATTTTTAAAATGAAATTGATTATCAAATTGAGTGCAGCCTGTGACACAGCTGTCAATTCAAACAAGTTTTGACAAGAAGTTTTTGTGAACAAATTGAAAGTGATTTATTGAACGTGTGGCTCCAGAGTTAAAAATACATAAATAAAAATGCATAAATTCTTCGATTAATCCTTTAATCGAAATCAGCAATTTTAAATTAATCGAAGAATTAATCGTCTAAAATTGTTCGATTAATCGAACAAGAATTAATCGACTGAACAACCTACAATTTACACAGTATTTAATATAAAGATCCAACAATATGTTTTTATTTATTCTAACGACATGTCGTTAATTTAGTAAACAAAGTTTTGACCTGCCCACTTTATTGGCACTAAATTACAAAAACCATTTTATTTCATATATTTACCCGACAAATTTTTTTTTATTAAATAAGTGGTGGGCGGGGTCACGTTGAGCACCACCTGGTCATCTCAGGTGGTCATGGTAATCTCACCTTCACGTGAGATGACCATGTCCTCAAATTGATCGTACATAATATCCAATGTGGCATGAGCTGTGTGGCACGTAGCGCCGTCCTGTTGATACCGCAATCGTTCAGATTCAGCCTGATTTATGCGCCAGAGTTATGGAAAATTGGAAATTTCGGATGCGCTCTACCCAGAGAAGCCGTGGCGGATATTTGTACGATGCCATATTCCACCTATTAAAATCAATAATCAATTAGTGCCCCAGCAATCGCATGTAAAATATCTCGGTATTCATCTAGATCTGCGTTTAACATGGAAATGCCATATAGAAGCAAAACTAACACAAATGAAACTAAAAGCAATTCAAATTTATTGGCTTATTGGAAGAAATTCTGTTCTTAGCCTCGACTGCAAACTTCTACTTTACAACTCTATATTAAAGCCAATCTGGTGCTGCCTCGGCCTCAAATATCAAAAAAATTCAAATTCGCCAAAATAAACTTCTTTGAATAATCACAGTCGCTCCCTGGTATGTTAAAAACTCTAATATTCACAAGGATCTCAATGTGCCATTAGTAAAAACTATTATTACGAAGTACGCAGCAAAATATTTAAAAAGGGTTGAGTCGCACCCAAATCCACTAGCTCGAAATATTTTAAATCACAGTGGCCACTCTAGATTAAGAAGAAGAGATACTGCCGGACTCATCCGACGAGAAGACCGCTAAACATCTACATATGTGAACAGAAACCTTGAGGAGAAAAATTTTCCTCTAGCATTGGCAGGCCAAAAATAAAGTATTAGTATAAGATTTGATTAATTATTGTTAGTTCATATTTAATATATGAAGATTCAATAAATAAATAATGAAAAAAAAAAAAAATATTCCACACATAATGACATCAATAGGCCTTTTAAACGAACAACAAATGTTAATGATATCTCCCACATAATTTGTTTTATTTAAATTTAAATATAGGAAGCGCTTAAAGAAAGACCCTTTAGTATATTCTTACAACTTAAGTCCAATTATATCTCTGTCATAAAAACTAGTGTTACTGCATCAGCATTCCCATTAACGTGAGTGTGTAAGTGAAATTGTTGGTATTTATTATTAGTTGCTGACAATCATAATGTTGTTGACATTTGGTAAACAAGAAAAAAAAAATTATTAGAAATTTGTGTTTTCCTTTTCATATTCTCTCTAATTTGTTCTATTCTGTATTTGATATTCTCTTTCCATGTGTTAGTTTTTCATTTTCTTGGACTTTTTTTTCTTTTAAACATAAGTGTCCGTTTTTGTTTTTTGTTGCCGCTTTTATGTTGTGTTGTCATTTTGGCACGAGTTTTTAATTGCAGTGTCATGATGATGTAAATGGCTCTTATTAAACATGATTATGTCTGCCTGTGTGTCTTTCTTTGTTTGCGATTGTATTCATATGGAGTATAATGATAATAATTGTTTTGTTTTTTGTTAAATTAGTATTTGTTGTTTAGTTAATAGCGTATTCGTTATTGCTGTTGTTGGCATAATTGTTCATTCATTTCACAATATTAAATATTAAAGTTGAAACTAAAATAGAACTAAAAAGCCATTAAAAACTAAATCTGCTTGGCAGACATTTCCAACTAAATATAATTTCAAAAGCAGACCCTAAAAGTTCTTTTTAAATAAATGTATTTTTATTCAAGTCAAACCCATTCGCAAAATTATTAAGTTCACTTTCCAACACACTCAATTCTATTTTAATTCGATCTTTTAAAAATTCACTTTATAATCTCCAAACAGCTTCAGACATTTAAGTACTTGTCTCATTTTTCTTATCAAAGCCAAACAAACTTTTTTTATGGATTTAATTGGCCTTGACAAACAAACTTGATTGCATGCTAAAAAAAAAATGGTAACACCATGCCAGATACCAAACCTGACCACAGCCATCAATTTCACTTAAAACAACCCAACATTTCTTAAAGCATTCCTTTATTCAACTAGCAAAAAATGAAAATGGCAAAATAGAAATGGCTTAACATTTTTCATACACTCTCGTTTTTTCCATTATGTTTTTTTTTAAAACAAACGCATAAACAAAGTTAAAAAGCAAAAAAAAAATAAATATGACAAAAACATTTATGTATAAATATCTTCCAAGCAAAAAATGTACATTTGGCGCTAAAATGTCACAACTCGTATTACGTTTAAACAGGAAAACAGTTGGAAAAAGCGTTAAAACAATATAAAAAATTGGCATTGTGGCACAATTTTATTAAACTGTTTATGGCTTTTAATCCAAATTTTTATTTTTTAAACAGGCTTAAGTTTATCAAGTTTAATATTTCTTAAATTATTTTAAATGAAGAAAGGAAGTAACAATATTAAATTAATTAAAATTTATTGATAATTGTTCATTATTGACTGAAGATGGAATTAAACCCACAGACAGGTTGATTTGACTTGATGAAAATCAAATTTGATGAACTTAAGCCTGATTAGAATACAAAAATTTGGATTAAAAACCATAAACATTTCGATAAAATAACCACATCTATGAGTATGTTTTCATTTATCCTTTAAGTAGTGCCAAAAAGGTCAACGAAAAAAGAAAGACAAGAAGGAAAAACATGAAAACAAAAAAAAAATTAATTTGGACTTCTAGAAGAATTCTTGACAAAAAGTATGAAAAATAGAAGTAAGCGAAAAAATATGTAAATCAGTTGAAAATAGATAACACTGTGAGACAAATGGTAGGGGTCAGTGATCGGGAAGGGTTCAAACTACCGGGGAAAGTTACATCGGTAAAAAAGAAGTTATACGTGTCTCGGCGTTATACCTGATTCGTGTGCGTTTTAAATTTTTCGAAACGTTCTAAAACATGACCACTCATAAATGTGGGTGCAATTTGTGTAAAAAAATCAGGCAGGTAGCCAACGGAAAAAACCCAAATAATTAAAGAAGTGCACTTTCCTTTTTTCCTTTTAATTGTCCACGCACATTTATGACCGTTTTTTAGTTTGTTACCGCTACCATAAAAAATCAAATAACCTTTTTGTGGTGTTGCGCCATCTAGGTGTGAGCTACGTTACAACACCAGTAACATATTATTAAGGATGATCTGTCAAACTATTTATTAAGCATGAATTGAAATAATAATAAATTACTTCTTATTCAACCACCAAACACGATACATTATACTTTTGTTTATTACTTTTTTTTAATTCTGACAATCATCAAAAAAGTCATCAATGTTTTTTACAAGGAATTTTGAGCATATCTCGGGCAAATTTTTGAAATTCATACCTTCACTTAATTGTGAATAAAAGCGAAACGCGTCCATTGATTTTCATGATCTATGTCTCATTTTGTTTAAAGGTAATGTGACTTTACGTGAAAGTAATAGGACTTGACACTTTTTTTTACCGTTTTGGATTTTTTATGAATTAAAAATAAAAAAATTCAATTTACATTTATTACTTAATACATTTATTTATAACTACGAAACTGTTGATTATGTAGCGAAACGTTGTCTAAACAGAAAGGAATTGTAATTCCTAATTTTTTTAAATTTGGTTCAGCAAAATCGGACTGGTGGTTCTCGAGTTATGTCAAAAAAAAAGACCACCACCAAAGGTCACAATTTCCCCTATATGATAGTTACTAACTTCAAATCGATATATCTCGATTTCTAGACTTGACCCAGCGAAACGTCGGGACACGTATAACTTATTTTTTACCCATATAACACTTCCCGTTGGTTTCATCCCATCCCGATTTTGACTGTCGCATAGTGTAATCATTCACAACAACAAATTGCGATCCACCAAGAAAAATTCAATTTAGTTTAAATATTGATGTTTCACTATTGACTGCCAGCCGCCGCTGTAGAATCCACGCCGTCAATGGCGGTGAGTGTTAAACGGCAAAGATTTCTGAAGAGATAGTGTGGTTACTAACGAAACATTTCAAAACCACCTGTCCGTGGCCTTAATCCCAGCTACAGTCAACAGTGAAAAATTATCAATAAATTTAAATTCATTTCGTGTTGTAAATTCCTTTCTTATCATTAAAAATAATTTAATGATAATTACACTTGATAAACTTAAGCCGGATTAATGAATAAAAATTTGGATCAAAATGAAAAATGAAATTTGTAACTGCTTTAGACTATGCAAAATGTCTCTGCAATAATATTCGTATTTTCTTTTGGCATCCCTTTGAAATCTATTATACGTTCAGACGCTATCCTTTGTTTTGAAGGCTTCAAGCCACTATTTGATGCTTAAGTCTGTTAATGCATATCTCGCTTGTTCAAAAATACTGTATTAAATCAAAATTTAAAAATGTTCAGTAGAAGCAAGATAATTTTAAGTTGTACATTAACGTTACATGAAAAAGAAGTTTCAAACCAACCCTTCTTTCATTACCAAAATATAGGCAAAATTGCACTATATTTTTACAGCGGTTAGAAATGAATATTACGTATTCTTTTTTTTTTTTTTTTTCAAAAAAGTAAAAAATAAAATTTTTTGAGTTAATACGCTATTGTTGAGCAAGTGCGATATGTTTTAACCAGCTTTTATAACATCATGGTATAACAGCAAATCATGACTGTCGTAATGTTTTAAATGATAAATTAAAAGTATTGCCAGAGAATTACCTTGACAACATTAAAAAATTGTTTCAGACATTTTGCTTATCAAAAGTTATAATTTGTTCAAGGATTTAAAAATACACGTATTATGCAATATTTCGAGTTAATAAAACATTTTATAATTTTATAGGAGAGAGAAAAAATTTTCTAAGGTCTTTAGTTCTGAATATATTTGAAGTCTGTATATCCAGTTTTGCTTCATTGTTGACTCTTTATTGGTTTGCAAACCAACTAAAAATAATACATTTATGTTTTACATAGCTTTTTGTGACTTATCACCTTTTCTATTTTATATTTTATACTTTTAATGTACATTTTAGCATGTCAATTTGCAAAAAATAATATATACCATAAAATTATTTTATTTATTTCAATGTTGACAAACATTTCAATGGGCCCTAGCGCTTTTTCTTTAGCATTTTTGGAATAACATCTTAAGCATTTGGATATAAATATCGTTGCAAAACAAGAACTAGAAAAAAATATTTGTATTTTTTTTGCAAACGATGTATTTTTGTTAACTCTATTGAACTGCATCAAAAACTTAATTTTCAAAAATTGTGGCATTAGCACATTTACGGCTGAAGGTACATATGTACGTATGTATGTGCAGCCAAAATTATTTTTGTCTTTCCATTGTTATAAGCTTTAAAACTCCTTTCTAAATAAAAATAATTTAAATAAAAAATTAGCTGTAATCAACTTAAACCAGAATAATTATATATGTATCTTAAGATTAAAACCCAAACAGTTCGACTTAAATTCATTACTTAATTTTAAAATTAGTGAAGCATATTCCTTCTTCCAAAATTTTGTTAACAATTGCATATGTTTTTTTTTTTTTGGTCGAAAAACTGGTCAAACAATTTAGTATGATGTAGTTAAATAAATTGTTTCAAATAAAAAAAAACATTAAAAATAAACAAAATTATTTTTATATCCAAAACGTTATTTAAAAAGACTAATTTATTTTAATTTATATTGAACTGATCTTATCTTCTATTTTACCTTATTGTTAAGTTTTTTTTAAAAAATAATATAAACATATCGTTTTTAATAAACTTTTAAAACAAATTTTTTACTTGTTTTGTACCATAAAAAATTTATTTTAATTTTAAAATGGATTTTAATTTTATAAATTTTAATCCAAATTTAGATATTTTTAATTAGGCTTAAGTTCATTGAATTTAATTTTCATTAAATTATTTTAATGAAGACAGGAATTTTACAACATGAAATTAATTAAAATTTATAGATAATTTTTCATTCTTGACTGAGCTGAGATTTGAACCCAGGCGTTCACGGCCAGGTTGGCCAGACTAGTTTTGATTGTAACCACACAATCTCTTCAGTGGGGTTTGCCGTCTTACTCACTCGGCTATTGCAGCCGGATGACGTCAATAGTTAAACATCAATATTTAAACTAAATGGTATTTCACCTTGGTAGATCGAAATTAGCTTTTGAATGAATGATTATCTATTTTAATTGATTTACATGTTCTTCCTAATAATTTTAATCTTTGGATTAAAAACCATTAACAGTTCAATAAAATAACCACAATACTAATTAATTTTATAAATTTTTATAACAAAATAAAAATTATTATTTTCAAAGAAAAAACGGAAAAATTTTTTATGGCTAAACAAGTTGGAAAATGGCTAAAAAAAATGGCTAATGGCTAAACTCGTTTTTTACAGGCTAAACAAGGTGAAAATGGCTAAACCCAGCCACTAAATGGCTAAGTTGGCAGCACTGTCAGGCGATAAAAGTACTGTCTGTCGCACAAAAGTGATATCTTGTTAAGTCTTAGAAAAAACATGATTATTTTTGTCAAAAAATTATTTTTTTTTTTTTATTTTACTTTTTGCTCAAAAAAGCAATTTGTAAAAAAAAATTATTTTGAAAAAGCGACCTTTTGTGACAATTTGAGTTTTTGTGGAAAAGGGAATTTTTGTGAATAACAGACTTTGTGGAAAACAGCGGTTCTTTGTAAAAAGCTAGTTTTTGTGTAGACGGTACTTTTTTAAAAGAGGTACTTATTGCGTAAAAATACCTTCTTGTGGAAAGTAACCATTTTATACAAAAGGGACCTTTTGTAAAAAAATGGGCTATTTGTGAAAATATACTAATTTTGAAAAAGGGGCTTTTTATAAAAATGGCAGCATTTATGCGATGATTTTAAAGACATGTTTTTTAATGGAGAAGAAAGAGTGGTAGAAAAAATGACATGATTTCTGTCTTCGTGTTTTTTCTAATTTTTTTTTTACTGTCATTTAAAATTTTGCTATTATGTTTTCTTTTTATTCGTTTCTTCAAAAGTCATCATGTAAAAGTAAAAAGATTTTAGTAGCACCTTTAATAGAAATTTTACAAAAGACACGTCTAAAAAATCATCGTATAAATGCCGCCAAAGAAGCCTCTTTTGGCGAAAAATTGTGTTTTTGTAAAAAAGGTTTATTATGTAAAAATTTCTTTTTTAGTAAAAAAAAAAATAGTGTTTTTGTGATAATTTGTAGAAAAAAGCATTTTGTTTGTTCTTTGTATTTTTTTGTCAAAAGTACAAAAATATTTTTGTTTTAATTAAAGATCTTTTGAAAAATTGTCCTGGTAAAAATGCAACTTTTCCAAAGCATCATTATTTGGGTTAAGAATATAGCAGCAGAGTTGCTTAAAACTTAATGCCACTTTTGGAGTTTTAAAGAAACTTTCAGATATTTTACTAGACACCTAAAATGTTCATACTGCACATTTCATGTATAATGGTTATAATGGCGCCACAAGCGTTCCTTTTGTTTGAATGTCTGTTATAACACATGAGCCTGAATGTGTCTGTCTCTTGATTCGTAAATGTTTATAAACCAAAAAAAAAACAAAACAGAATCACCATGAATTTGGAAGAGCATACTGCTATATTCATAGTTACATTTGATAATTCCTAGATGTGTTTGTAAGATACATTCATAAAAAGCAGTTTCATACTGTTCTTCTGAATATGTCCGCATGAATGTGTGCTATTTGGAGTTATACTTTGTTCATACACTCATTCTACTCTGTTTGTTGTTGTTTGTTTATTTATTTAGCCATTATTGCGTACATGACAGGGAAATTTCAGACAAATATACTCATGCATACTCAATTCACCAATACACTTACATTTTACGGTTACATTCATTCCTGTTAATATCATCTGCGCTTATTTCACTGACTAAATTTTTCTGCAATCCCATCACGAGTGTTTTAAATGTGTGAGTTTGTATGTGTAATTTGTAAGAATGTATTGGAATCACGGCGTATTAACTTTTTGTGAGTATTTATTTTGTTTTCGATGCTTTTGGCAAAAAATTTCAAAAAGGTTAATTTTTGTATTTTTCTTTTAATATTGTAGAATGTTGGCTTATTTATGTGTGCTAAGGCAAATGTATGAACTTTTAATGAAAAATAGAAGCAACAGAACTATGCACTGTGGGTAAAGTAGCAGCATAAAATATGCTATGTCGAATCTTTTATACTCTTTACCATGTTGCGATAATAATAGAAAGTTATAAAAATACCATTTTTTTAATACAAATAAATTTTTTTTGTGCCACGCCCACTACTCCGATCCCGCCCAGACATTGTCAAATGTAATATAGTGATGCTTGAACCTAATTTTGCTAACTGTTGCGCCGTTCTCCAGATGTACAGAAATCTTTAATGTCTCTGTATGGGCAGTGCCACGCCATTTTCTCTAATCTCGACCATTTTTTTTGGGGAGGTTGTGTGTTGAAAACCCAGGTATGTGTACCGAATTTAGAAGATTTGGCTCTTGTCGTTCCATAATGCCTTTGTATGGGAAGTAGTACGCCCACTTCTGCAATTCCGCCCACATTTTGTCAGATTTTGTGTATTGATAACCAAAATGATTGTACCTAATTTGTAAAGTTTGTCTCCTGGCGTTCTCCAGATATACAGACATATATAACGCCTTTGTACGGAACGTGCCACGCCCACTTCTAACCCATCTATATGAAACACTTTTTGGAACATTTTTCTACTACCATTTTTAAAATATAAATGAAATTTTTTGAGCCACGCCAACTTCTTCACTCCCGCCCACATTTTGTCAGATTTTTTTATCTTTATAACCAAAACGCTTGTAACTAATTTTGAAGCTTTGTCTCTTGCCGTTCTCCAGACATACTATAATGTCATTGTAAGGAATGTGCCACGCCCACTTCTCTAATCCCACCCATTTTTTAGAATGGTTGTGTATTTGATAACCCAGTTATGTGCTCCGAACTTGGGTAATTTGGTTCTTGCCATTCTCTAGGCATACAGAAATCAATAATCTTTGTTTGGAAAGTGATACGATCACTCCTTCAATCCCGCCCACATTTTTTCAGTATATATATGTTAATATTCATATCAAAGTATATTGATAACTAAGACGGTTGTACCTAATTTGGAAGCTCTGGCTCTTGACGCTCTCCAAATTTACATAAACAATATTAAAAAAAAAATATCCACAAGCGATTTTTGGGAATAATTAGAGGCAGTCGGAAATTTTTGCTTATCTCTCAGTCATTTGTGAACCGATCAGGCTGAATTTTGATAGCGAATATTTCTGGACTATAGTGACATAAAAATATAACAACCAAGTCTCCACCCTATCTGGGTCTTTGGAAGCCAGATTTCAACGGACAGACGGGCATCGTTAAATTAACTTCGGTCCTCATAAGGACCCAGAATATATATACTTAATAGGGTCTAAGATCAATATTGTAGAAATTAGAAACGGAATAATAAAATTATAATGACGCTTCTACCTTCGGTGACGGGCTTAAAAAGATTATAAAATTAAATAGTTTTATTAAGCTTTTTTTAGAAATTAATTTTTCATATGAAAAAGTTTTTTCAAAATGCATAACAAAAATGCTTGTTGATTTTGTGAATAACTTTTTTCAAAGTACTTTAATAAAGTTCATAACATTTGATTTAAGTAACTTTGTGACTTAATCCATCTACAAAAACTTTTTATTTTTATTTAAATAATTTTTATTAAATAAAAATATTGAAATAAAACTAAACAAAATTTTTTTTAGAAATATCTAATTTTTTCCAAAAACAATGGAATTTATTTTGCAAAAAAAAAAATAATTTTTCGCAACGATTCACTGTTTCCAAAAAAATGCACCTTTTCCATAAAAGTAACTCTTTTCAGAAGAAATAAAATAACATTTATTCTATTAAAGGATTTTTTTCTATTTAAAATTTTTTCGTTAACAAGTATTTTTTTACAAAAAAAATTAACAAATAGAATCTGGGAATTTTAGTTCTCATGTTGAATATCATTTTTATTATAATTTTTTTTATTAATTCGAATGTGTATTCTAAGTCCAATAAACAAAAAATTCTGATAGTGCATAGAAAATACTGAAGGGATAAGACTTTTAAAGTAAGAAAGCTTTATAAATTATAATTTGACTTTTATAATTTGAATTTATAAAAAAAAATTAAGAAACGTCATGTTTTTTACAGAAAGTCAGCTTGTTATCTAAACGTCCCTTTTTCACAAAAAGTCACTGTTTTACCAAAAAGTTACCATAAAAAAATCACGTTTATTAAAGTCATTATTTTCACACTAACTGTCAATTTCACGAAGTCGAAAGAACACTCTCTTTCGCACAAATACATTTGAAACAAAAACAAAGTTCTTATGGTATTTTCTTTTCTACAAAAAATGTGACATTTTATTTAAAAAAATGTAATTTGGTGCTGGTTTCTTAAAAATGCTTCGCTCTCTAAACGGGTGGCTTGTTTTATTCTAAAAAATGCACTCTTACTAATGGCATAAGGCCTTGCACTTTACGCCCCGTACAAATCGACAGTGTTAATAATGCCCTGTAAAAAGATGGCTTCTGCTTATATATAGAGTTACCAGACGAAGTTGAGAAAAAATCGCCTCTAATCAGGAGAGTAAAATTTTTAAATTTTAATTGTTATTTTTTCTATTATTTAATAGTAAAAATATAAGAAAGCATTACATTGCTAATGTTAGGTTGTCAGTGATATAAAGTTTAAGTGGATTCGTTTTTATAAAATTGTTTTTGAAAAAAACGTCAAATCAAGAAATCTGAAAAACTTGGTGTTAATAAATCAGCAATCAGGCAAAGGTATTTCTTGTTTACATATTTTATAAAAAAAAAAAACAAACTAAAGAAATTGGAATTTCGTTATTCATTTTGTTCATTTATTTATTTATTTAATATCAATCTATTAACAAATTATGATTTATGTATATTTTTTTATATTTTGAAGAACAAACTTTTTTATTTATGTACATATTTTTTTACTTTTTGAAGAACAAACTTTTTGTCAGCTGTTCAAAACAGGGCGGTAAAATTTTGTGTTTTGTTGTCGTCAAATAAAAAATTGCATTATTACAGGGTCTACAAGACATTTTATACATGTACCTTTTAACAAGGTGGTATTTTTTTTTTTTTTTTTTTTTTTGTAGAAAAGAAAAACCCATTAGAATTTGTTTTTGTTTTAAATATAGATGTGCGAGAGAAAGAGTTCTTTCGCATTTAGTGAAATAACCAGTTAACCTTTTCCACAAAAAGTCATCTTTTCATACAATCATCCTGCTTGACTTACAAAAAGTCTATTTGTTCTATCAAATGCACTCTCTTTACATCCCAGTTTTCTTTAAATATTTTTTCTTTAATGACAATCGTGATTTTTTATTGAACTGTTCACAGAAAGAAGTTTTTTTATCAAGTTATGAAATGGCTTAAAAAGTATTTAAATTTAATTAATGTAATAATTGAGTCAATTATTTTTTTGTTTAGCTCTCAACAACTAAAGAAGAACATGTAGATCAATTAAAATAGGTAATCATTCATTCAAAAGCCAATTTCGATCTACCAAGGTAAAATACCATTTGGTTTAAAGATTGATGTTTGACTAATGACGTCATCCGTCGTCAATGACGGTGAGAGCTAAACGGCAAACCCCACTGAAGAGATTGTGTGGTTACAATCGAAACTAGTCTGGGCAACCTGTCCGTGAAAACCTGGGTTCAATTCCCAGCTCAGTCAAGAATAAAAAATTATCAATAAATTTTAATGCATTTCATGTTGTAAAATTCCTTTATTCATAAAAATAATTTAATGGAAATTAAATTCAATGAACTTAAGCCTGATTAAAATATCAAAATTTGGATTAAAAACCATTAACAGTTCAATAAAATAACCACAATTCTAATTATTGAAAATTAAAAATATAATTTTGAGTTAATTAATATTTAAATTGTTTTTAAATGAATTTTTAATTAATATTTTAAGTAAATATCAAAAAAAATGAATTGATTTTTTTTTCGTGTAAAATAAAATCATTTAAACTGTAGAATTGTTGTTGGGATGGTCAATATTAAATTAAATAAATTAACACATTGTTTGAAAAGGCAAAGTTTTTTGATCATTTTTTTCATTTATCATTTATTGAAAAAAATTATTTAGAATTTTACAATTTTTAGTTATGAATATAATCATTTTAGTAATAGGTGCAAAATCAATAACTTGTTCGCTTGATATTATGAATTTGGTATAAATTTGGTGATTAGAGACAATTTTTAATTTTTTCTGTGTTGGTTTTCAATTGCAGTGTTTGATTTTTTTGTAATTGCCGAAATTTTCCACCTGTAAGGCCCACTGTGGCCCTTTAAGCATCATGTGCAGTTATAAGTGCTTTCGCATGGTTTTATGTATGAGTGTTTTTGTGTACACAAAATGAAACTAAAACGCATTATGTGACTATCTTTACCGAAGATTTGTTTTTAGCATCTTCTTTAAAATGTTCATTCTATTTTTCTGTTAAAGTGCAAATGTGTATTTGTGTGTGTGTTTATGTGTCTGTTTGTGTATTGTACTTTAAAAGTTTTTATGTTGTCCCCATATAAAATTCTACGCTTGTTATTTTTTTTGTGTTTTTCTTTTATTTCCTGTGCCAATTTTTAAAATCTAGGAGTTGGTTTTTATGAATGTGTACGGGTACACTCATAAAATTATTACCGTAACGGATTGTAGTTTAGTAAATTCGTTTTCCGTACTGTTAAAATTAAATTAAAATATAGTTATTTTGCGAATGAATTTATTTTTGAACATTTACGTTTGTTATTCAAAAAACAAACTACTAAAAATACTGTTTTCCGTACTAATATTGTAATGTAGTTTGATTTGATGTCAGGTTAATAATATTTTTTCAAAGCAATAACTGTTAATATAAATAAAAATAATATAAAAAATTTATGTAAAATTCATTTATTTTAAATGAAATGTATATGATCCGTTTTTTAAATAAATTTTTAGTTGTTTAAAATGAATTTTCTGTGGAATTTACCTACATAATATTTTGAGTGTATAAGTGTAGCTAAGTGTGTATGTGTTATTTCTGATGCTGATTTCTTTTTTGTTTTTATACATTTTTGCTATTTTTCAACATTGAGAAAAATCATACACCATGTGGTTCATTCATTATAATCTATTCATACAAATATTTGTCGAACTGAGTCGTTGTATGTGAAAGTTTGTACATGTAGATGCATAGCGGGAAAACTCAGAAGACCTTCTTACTTCAGGCCCGATTGAAGGCCTGCTTAGAAATTTTTTTGATTCAGTTACCTTTCTGATCTATCTGCTTAAGAATGCCTCATAGAAGGCTCTTCCGTATATGAGATGGGAGAAGAGAAGGAGTACGATTATTTGCTTTTTTCCAAAGCAAAAGCCAAAGAATTCATGATGTCGTTATAAAATCACCATTCTCTGAAAAGCCTATTAATCTCTGGCGAAAGAAGCGTGGGCGGAAGGCCTATCACGTAATGACAACGTGTGTAAAAGATATAAGTATGGAGTGGAACGAGCAGGCCTGGTACATCCAAGAGAAGGTGTACAGAGGCCTTCTAGAAGGCATCCGTTCTCCTTCTTTTTTCCGCTGGGTATGACTGTGTGTAAGTTAAATCACGTATGAGTGTTTAAGTATTTAAAAGGGATTTTAAGTTTTCATAAAAGTTTTTGAAGGGTAAAAATCGACCAAATATTTTTCAATATGTTTTTATAATAAAACCAAATTTATATATTAATCATTAGAAGTGCAATAAAGTATTAGGAGCTATTTATTGTGACGAAAAACCACAGTTTGTTATAACTTCAGATTCTAATTCGTTTTTTAGGAAATTATTTATTTATTACATATGTACATACATTAAAGCACTACACATTTAAAGACTTAGAAAATGTTTTTAATTTAATTTTTCCTTTAGTTTTGATAACAACTTTCGTTTTTTCCAGAACTTTTGGGAAATTTGGTTAAAAATTCTTTTGAAATTGCTAAACTGAAACCCTTTTTATTCGTTCTTCACATCACTGCTTGAGTTTTGTCCTCATAAGCGTCATTTTAAAGATTTTTTCTTTTTTATGCTGTAATAACTTTCATGTTTATTGGACAATGTTTATATTTTATGATTCTTTTCAATTTTTTCTCTATTATCTACTTTATAGTTTCTCCTTTCTTTTGTTTAAAACTCTTTAATGGCTTGTGTTGCTTTCTAGTGGTTTTGAAAATCTCTAAAGTAACGATATTTTTGGCATATATTAGCCGTTTATTGTGACACATTGGCACAGTATAAATTTATTCAAAGTATTGTCCATCCTTAGCTATAACATTTTCCCACCTTCATGGCAACATATGGATTCCGCACTAAAGCACTGCCTACCCAGCAAAAATATTTCAAGGTTTGGAAGCAGTAAATACGTATACTGCATCCCAACCGCTTCCTTTTTTGCTTCTTAAAATGACTGCCTTACTCTAGTGCTGCCAGATAAGGCATATAATCCTGCAATCTTTAAATGCTGTGCTAAATACTAGAAGTGAATCGCTGTTTATTCCTATTTTTAAGATTACATTTTCTACTGTTTCATTAAAACAGAAATATCTTTTAATTTTTCGATAACACAAAAAAAAAATTTAACTTAATTTTACAACAAGTAAATATAACTGAATCATTTATTTCGAAAAGAGCTCAGACAATTTGAATTTTTTAAGCCGATTGTAAGCTTCTGTTTGTGTTATAATTGTAAAAACAAAAAAAAAAATTTTAAGAATATTTGATGTGCCTGCGAAGACATGTCGGTTGGCAATTGCAGAATATCTTCATATCAATTTTGAAAATCGGCAATCTGGATATCATTATTCTCCGAATAGCTGCAGTTACACATTTTCAAAGTGAAGATAAGCACAAATTGTGTTATTTATTGATTTTTCAACTGAAACGGTGTTCACTTTTCAGATTTTTTTTATTAATGGCAAAATCAAAAGTAATTTTTCATAACAAATTGACCACACACTCAAAACTTAAATCTCACTGTTAAAATTGTGGTTTTTTATCATTTGCTAACTAAAACACAAACATAAAATATTCTAAATAAATATGGAGATGAGCCCTTTTCGAAATTCATTATAAAAATCCACGTTTTTTTCATCGCTATGGAAGGTGTATATAACTTTTTATTCTTACATTATATCGGTCTATATGTTTACCTCCAAAAACAGCAAAAAACATAATTTACAAAAATTTGTTCTTGAGCCCTTTTAGGAATAAATAATTCAATTGTATAAAAACTAAAACCCTCTTATTCCAAAAAAATATTTTTAATTAATAACAAGTTTTTTAAACGCTTAAATAAAATAATTTTCAATGCTTAATATTTTCACTTTCTTTATTCACGTAAATCATGTCCGTTTTTAAGGCGTGAAATAAGCATATCTATAAATCTCTAAAGCAGAGCTTCTACGAAATGAATTCCAAGCATAAATTATGTAATATTTCATAGAAGTGCAATCGCTTCACTTTGAATTCTCCCTAACATAACTGCTTCCGAGGAAGCATTAATTTTTGTTGGGTATTGCCAGAGGCCTTGAACGAATCAAACTAATTTGTGATACCTTGTTCTGATATAAAGATTTTCTAGAAAGAGTTCTCAATTAAAGCAAATGTAATTCGGACGGAGCATAGCCTTGACTATAATTCGGAAAAGGGAAGAACACTTCTTAGCCACTATTTTCTTAAGATTTCTTTGTGGAAAACGCAACGCAATGCCAAAAAATATATTGAAAGCAAAAGCAAAGTCAAACAAATTTTATAATGTTGTTGCTTTCTACAGAAATTCATATTGCATTTTTAAATTTCAAGCGCTGCATATTGTGAGGTCGGTACTAGCTCAATCATGTGTAAATGAATTTATACTTTAGGTCTAAAAAAAAAAATTGAATTGAATTTCAGAAGAAAAAATATTTGAAACTTAAGTCCGAAAGAAACGTTTTGTTGTTGAGAGAGAATAAAAAGAAAAAGAAAAGTTGATTGAAGAGAACAGTCGTTTGGTTTTAAGGTCGAAATTTTTTATTTTTTTTTTTAAGAATAGCCGAAATATATAAATATTTTTATTTCCGGAGATCAAAACGGAATACATCCTTTCTTGTTTGGGAAGTTTATCCTTATGCAAGTAATTTTATATCGGCTTGAAAAGACACAAACCCCAAAGGTTTGGGGCAGTTTAAATAAAGGACTAATTTGTGACATCGATATAAATTTTATCGGGTCATCTAATTGTGAATAATATTGGGATACATGAAAAATATTGAAATAACTACAAAAAGAGAGGGAAAAAATTCGATAAGCTTGCATCCAAACGTAGATTATGAAGACTAATTTGTGCAATTTTATTTAATTCAATGAGAGGAAGATAGTGCGTGAACAATTTAGAAATTTGCATACAAAATAAATCAACATCTCAAATTAATTGCTGGCGAAAATATATGATTTTTAAAATTTTAAAGAAGAAATTTTGACAAATTTAAACTATATGGGAATTTATTTTGCCAAAATTAAGATACACTGAGAATTTTATTATTAAAAATCAGTTAAGTAAATTCAAGTAAAATAATTTTTTATACAAAGCGTGATCCATTTCGAGGTTCCCTACTTTTTTAAAGAAAAAAACTCAGAAAATTAAAATTTAATGGGGAAAGTTTTTTTTATCATTTTCCAATTTTCGATGACTCGTTCGAGCATTTCGACTGGTAACTGGCGATTGACACGCGTGATGTTTTCCTGCAAGGCCTGAATCAAAGCGGGCTTGTCCGCATAAACCTTAGACTTTACATATCCCCACAGGAAAAAGTCTAACGGTGTGATATCACATGATCTTGGTGGCCCATCGACCGGCCCAAAACGTGAAATTATGTGTTCACCGAAGTGTTTTCTCAAAAAATCCATTGATTGATGCGATGTGTGGGAAGTGGCACCGTCTTGCTAAAACTAAATATCGCCGAGATCACGAGCTTCAATTTCAGGCATCAAATAGTCGGTAATCATGGCACGATAACTGTCCGAGTTGCTGCGAACGGCGCCGAAACGACTCTCCACGGTCTTCGTGTATACTCTCAGCTACGGCCGCTATATTTTCTTCACAGCGTGCTGGACGTGGTCTATTCGGTCGAATATTATCCAATAATGAATGCTGGGTCTCAAAATGGGTGATGGTGTAGCGAATAGTACGCTCAGTAGGCCGATTATGTTAACCATAAGTTGAGCGAAGTGCACGAAACACATTCCACACAGAACGTGAATTTTCGTAATTAAGTTGAACGATTTGTAAACGTTGCTCAGGCGTAAGTCCTTCCATTATGAAATGCCAAACAATACTAAACAAAAATAACATGACAGCATGACACGACTCACACGTGATCTGTCAAAAAAGGCTATTGAAAAAGTATCTATACTTACATCACCCATTATTATCTGAATTATCTAAAAATTTTATTAATGAATATTTCTTAATTACATATATATGAATTGTGTATATTTTAACGTCATTCACCAACATAACAAAACACCTGCCATTTAATAAGTGAAAATATAGAATATAAATTCACTTAAATTCAAATTCTAAAAATTCCAGAAGACATAAATTTTAATAATACTTTTATTTATAACCTAAAATTTTCACACGCACTTGTTATATACAAATACAAACAATGTAAACTTTAATTTAATACACTTAAATATAATATATTAATAAATATATATTGATAAACATAATTTATTTTAACCATATTCAATTTATAATTTAATTGTTGTGTAAAATGTCTTATTTCAATTTGTCATAATAATTAATTTTTTTATCATATTAAATTCAACTTTATTAAATAATTAAAACTTAGAAAAATTTAGACAATAAATAATTATTTGTTTATTAAGTTATAATTAGTGCATAACGAGGTTATTTTTAAAAATGATTATAACTGCACATTTTATCGAATTTTCTACTTGAATAAATGTAAATTCATATAATGGACTTTTAAAATTTGCTTGAATTCCACGAAAATGTAGATATTTATAGATGGGTTAAAATTGGGCTATCTAAAAACATTACAAGATAGCATGGTAGAGTGGATAATGACCTCGAGAGTGTATACCATCATTTAACTCTCTTAGCTAAATTTCACTGTTAAAATTGTGGTTTTTTATCATTTGCTAACTAAAACACAAACATAAAATATTCTAAATAAATATGGAGATGAGCCCTTTTCGAAATTCATTATAAAAATCCACGTTTTTTTCATCGCTATGGAAGGTGTATATAACTTTTTATTCTTACATTATATCGGTCTATATGTTTACCTCCAAAAACAGCAAAAAACATAATTTACAAAAATTTGTTCTTGAGCCCTTTTAGGAATAAATAATTCAATTGTATAAAAACTAAAACCCTCTTATTCCAAAAAAATATTTTTAATTAATAACAAGTTTTTTAAACGCTTAAATAAAATAATTTTCAATGCTTAATATTTTCACTTTCTTTATTCACGTAAATCATGTCCGTTTTTAAGGCGTGAAATAAGCATATCTATAAATCTCTAAAGCAGAGCTTCTACGAAATGAATTCCAAGCATAAATTATGTAATATTTCATAGAAGTGCAATCGCTTCACTTTGAATTCTCCCTAACATAACTGCTTCCGAGGAAGCATTAATTTTTGTTGGGTATTGCCAGAGGCCTTGAACGAATCAAACTAATTTGTGATACCTTGTTCTGATATAAAGATTTTCTAGAAAGAGTTCTCAATTAAAGCAAATGTAATTCGGACGGAGCATAGCCTTGACTATAATTCGGAAAAGGGAAGAACACTTCTTAGCCACTATTTTCTTAAGATTTCTTTGTGGAAAACGCAACGCAATGCCAAAAAATATATTGAAAGCAAAAGCAAAGTCAAACAAATTTTATAATGTTGTTGCTTTCTACAGAAATTCATATTGCATTTTTAAATTTCAAGCGCTGCATATTGTGAGGTCGGTACTAGCTCAATCATGTGTAAATGAATTTATACTTTAGGTCTAAAAAAAAAAATTGAATTGAATTTCAGAAGAAAAAATATTTGAAACTTAAGTCCGAAAGAAACGTTTTGTTGTTGAGAGAGAATAAAAAGAAAAAGAAAAGTTGATTGAAGAGAACAGTCGTTTGGTTTTAAGGTCGAAATTTTTTATTTTTTTTTTAAGAATAGCCGAAATATATAAATATTTTTATTTCCGGAGATCAAAACGGAATACATCCTTTCTTGTTTGGGAAGTTTATCCTTATGCAAGTAATTTTATATCGGCTTGAAAAGACACAAACCCCAAAGGTTTGGGGCAGTTTAAATAAAGGACTAATTTGTGACATCGATATAAATTTTATCGGGTCATCTAATTGTGAATAATATTGGGATACATGAAAAATATTGAAATAACTACAAAAAGAGAGGGAAAAAATTCGATAAGCTTGCATCCAAACGTAGATTATGAAGACTAATTTGTGCAATTTTATTTAATTCAATGAGAGGAAGATAGTGCGTGAACAATTTAGAAATTTGCATACAAAATAAATCAACATCTCAAATTAATTGCTGGCGAAAATATATGATTTTTAAAATTTTAAAGAAGAAATTTTGACAAATTTAAACTATATGGGAATTTATTTTGCCAAAATTAAGATACACTGAGAATTTTATTATTAAAAATCAGTTAAGTAAATTCAAGTAAAATAATTTTTTATACAAAGCGTGATCCATTTCGAGGTTCCCTACTTTTTTAAAGAAAAAAACTCAGAAAATTAAAATTTAATGGGGAAAGTTTTTTTTATCATTTTCCAATTTTCGATGACTCGTTCGAGCATTTCGACTGGTAACTGGCGATTGACACGCGTGATGTTTTCCTGCAAGGCCTGAATCAAAGCGGGCTTGTCCGCATAAACCTTAGACTTTACATATCCCCACAGGAAAAAGTCTAACGGTGTGATATCACATGATCTTGGTGGCCCATCGACCGGCCCAAAACGTGAAATTATGTGTTCACCGAAGTGTTTTCTCAAAAAATCCATTGATTGATGCGATGTGTGGGAAGTGGCACCGTCTTGCTAAAACTAAATATCGCCGAGATCACGAGCTTCAATTTCAGGCATCAAATAGTCGGTAATCATGGCACGATAACTGTCCGAGTTGCTGCGAACGGCGCCGAAACGACTCTCCACGGTCTTCGTGTATACTCTCAGCTACGGCCGCTATATTTTCTTCACAGCGTGCTGGACGTGGTCTATTCGGTCGAATATTATCCAATAATGAATGCTGGGTCTCAAAATGGGTGATGGTGTAGCGAATAGTACGCTCAGTAGGCCGATTATGTTAACCATAAGTTGAGCGAAGTGCACGAAACACATTCCACACAGAACGTGAATTTTCGTAATTAAGTTGAACGATTTGTAAACGTTGCTCAGGCGTAAGTCCTTCCATTATGAAATGCCAAACAATACTAAACAAAAATAACATGACAGCATGACACGACTCACACGTGATCTGTCAAAAAAGGCTATTGAAAAAGTATCTATACTTACATCACCCATTATTATCTGAATTATCTAAAAATTTTATTAATGAATATTTCTTAATTACATATATATGAATTGTGTATATTTTAACGTCATTCACCAACATAACAAAACACCTGCCATTTAATAAGTGAAAATATAGAATATAAATTCACTTAAATTCAAATTCTAAAAATTCCAGAAGACATAAATTTTAATAATACTTTTATTTATAACCTAAAATTTTCACACGCACTTGTTATATACAAATACAAACAATGTAAACTTTAATTTAATACACTTAAATATAATATATTAATAAATATATATTGATAAACATAATTTATTTTAACCATATTCAATTTATAATTTAATTGTTGTGTAAAATGTCTTATTTCAATTTGTCATAATAATTAATTTTTTTATCATATTAAATTCAACTTTATTAAATAATTAAAACTTAGAAAAATTTAGACAATAAATAATTATTTGTTTATTAAGTTATAATTAGTGCATAACGAGGTTATTTTTAAAAATGATTATAACTGCACATTTTATCGAATTTTCTACTTGAATAAATGTAAATTCATATAATGGACTTTTAAAATTTGCTTGAATTCCACGAAAATGTAGATATTTATAGATGGGTTAAAATTGGGCTATCTAAAAACATTACAAGATAGCATGGTAGAGTGGATAATGACCTCGAGAGTGTATACCATCATTTAACTCTCTTAGCTAAATTTCACCTTGATAGTTTTTTTTTATATAAAGGTTCCGCCAAATAACTTTTTTTTTTTTGAAAATGCTATAAAAGAAACTACTGAATATTTTCTCAAATTTCTTTTTTTATTTGAAAGTAAAATCCTTCCGGTTAATAATGGAAAATAATTTCGTTCAATTGGCGTCATACCAATTTCTTTATGCAAAATTCGTCTCAATGATGTCTCCGATATGTTCAATTGTTGAGAACGACGGTGAATTAACTTTCTGCCACAGCAGCAATATTCTCGGGTGTACGCACTGTTTTTGGCTTTTCACGCTTTGGTTTATCGATGAGGATGTCAGTTTCTTTCACTTTTTTCACAAGATAACGAACATACGGAGCTGACGATGCTTCTCTTCATCCAAAATCCGTACGCAATTTTCGTACACATTCTGCAACATTACCATGATTTTCAAAGTAATGTCGCAATATTGCCCAGCGTTGTTCAAGCGTATACACAACCATATTCGTTCAGCGGAAGGACAAAACTAATTATATGTCAAAGCAGACATGAGCTAAGTGTTACCATTCACGAAATAAGCACTAGTTGAAAAAAAAACGTTAGATTGCGGACCCTTTATATTATCTTTTTTTTTTTTCATTTAATCTAAATTGTGGTCAATATTAAAGGGTATATTGCTACCTAAATTTAATTTTATGGATCTGGCTTGATTCTACTTTGTTGAAAACAAATATTCCAACCCAAACCCTGATATAGGTAGTAGTGTTTTTCAACAAGTATGAATTATTTATATTATTAAAATTTTAATGAGGTCTGCACACGGTCAAAATGCTGGTCATGCAGGCGAATACATTCGAGTACGTCTGCTGGGCGTAATACTCTCCGTCATGTCAAAAAATTGTTTTTTGCCGTTCAGCTTCGTCGGTGTCACACATACAAACACATTTTCACTAATACTAACATAGCGCTTGATGAGAAATGCTTGACCGTATCGTATAAGACCCCTTAAAAGGCAACATGAATTTCTAAAGAGAGCAACAACAAAATTGTAAAATATTTTTGACTTTCTTTTTTGCTTTCAATGTAATTTTTGGCTTTGCTTTGAATTTTACACAATTAAGACCTTAATTATTTTTAACCGGTCTTGCAACATGTTACCGAACGTTGTCATAATAAAATATTACGGCTTCATGTGTTGTGCCATGTTCTGAGCATTTTTCGACATCATGTGATCTGCCATATTCCGAGCCAATTCGGCAAATACTTGCTAAAAAAATAACTTGTGTTTTGTACAAACTTCCTGTAATTGCCTGGACCGATATTTTCAGACCATAAACGCAAGAAATAAATATGTAAAGCCCAGATAACCAGCTGAATTAACGACGAATTAAGAAAGTATAATTATAATATTCATGGTGTCAAGGTAGTATTTTGTATTTTGATGGACATGAAGCGTTTCATTTATTATGATCTGTTAATATCGGGCCAGATAAGTCACGCGGTACTTGTTTCGAACAAAAGAACGATTCACTTAAAACATTTTTCTCCATTCATTGACACATAAATACGTACTAAATTATGGGCCCCACTACAATATTGAAATTGTTGATGCTTCAATGGGGAGAAAAAACGTACTAAAAAGGAGAAATTCTAGAAAATTAACTTCTTTCTTTAGCTGTTTTGTTCGATAACTGGTACTTTTTTTAATTATCGTTAATATTGGACATAGAAACATAAACTTCAACATGCAATGTCCTGAGTGGATAAGAATCCATGAGGAAACTTTTTGGTACTATTGGACCTAGAAACATAAAATTAAACGTGCAGTGTCCTGAGTGAATGAGAATCTTTTAGAGGAATATTTTTGGTACTTTTTAGTTCTTTAATTGGTAATGTTCTTTTACTGGTACTATTTGAATGTCCGCATTCACAATATTATTACATTAACGGACTGTAGGTTATTTAAGATGTATTCCATTCAGTCATTTTTAAATAAATAAACATTTAAAGTTCCAATCAACTTTATTTCTAACTGATTCTAACATTTATTCAAAAAACTAAGTGCATTTTAATACGGACTTTCGGTTGCATTTAATATTCTTCGTTGATTAAGTAAAAATATTCTGTATGTAAAATTAAATGAAAATGAAATTTAACCCAACTATAAATTTACTTAAAAGCCGATCTACTTATTTTGCATTTAATTTTAACGAAAAGTTCATTTAATTTTTACTGTCAAAAATTCAACCGCGAACTCCGCAAAAAATAAACCACAAATTACATTAAAACAAAAGAATTTTCAGTTATTTTATATAATTTAACTACCAAAAAATTAATTTTTAGTTATCTATTTATAGATCTGTGGCAAAAAGAAAAAACGATTTACCTGTTTTGTGTAAAAAATTCCCATATTCATTTTGTTAAAATTATTTAGCTAAATACATCAAATTTTGAAAGTAAAATTATTGCGAATACCATATCGGTCATGCTGCTGGTGTCTTATAATTGAGAGTTCTTTTGTAAACAAAGTAGTTAGTAGTAATAGTTAGTAAGTAATAATATTTTCTCTCTCTCTCTCTCTCATTAGAAAAACAAGGGGACGGGTGTCTGGTATTTTTTAGAAATTCGAGTAAAACCTGTATTATATAAAATAACTGAATTACATAATATAACTGAAAATTCCTTTTTTTAACAGTAAAAATTAAATGAACTTTTCGTTAAAAATAAATGAAAAATAAGTAGACCGGTTTTTAACTGAATTTTCATTTATTTTATATTACAATTGCAGTGAATAATACCTTACGAAAGGTCAAATTAGGACATTTTTAAGACGACAATCTTTTCTTCGGTTCCTGGAATAACGGCATAACGTCAGCTCATTATTGGTTTGGCGCATATGCCAAAAAGTCGTATTGGAGCAAAATGTCATGAAGTTTTCTGAAAATATACCCAATAGAATTTTTCTGTATTTTCACCACTGCTTATGGCATATGTTTTGAAGAAAAAGAAGTTAATAGTATTCCAGTCAAAGTGAAAAGTTTAGTGTTGTGCTGCATACGCCGCTTTTCTATATTTATTCTTAAGAAGTAGATTTTTGTGCATCATATGCATATTAACTGTTGTGTATTGAGTTATTGACATTTTGCTTTTGCTTATACTACTTTTTTCTTACGGCAATGAAGCAAAGCAGGAAGTGGGTCTTCAAAATATGTATACCCCATATTTAACAAAATTTTTTTTAAATGGTAGCCAAACCAATAATGAGCTGACGATATGTCAGAAAATTTAAATTTAAAAAAATCCAAAATAGCGTTCTAATTTAAATGATATTTTTAATGTAGTCCACCTTAATAAGCTGCAAACACTTTTTTCACAAAATAACCTTTTGAACTCTTGCAGTTTTCCCCTGACCCTAAAAAAAAGTCATCATGAAAAAAAGATAACAAATAAAATAATAGTTTCAACAAACTCAAATATTGGTTTTTTGTCGCTCTTTATCTCTTCTCAAATTAAGTTTGTTCTACGACAATATTTCTTTGCTGTACTATTAAAACGAAAATATTTGACCTAGTCATTTTTTTCTTAACTGCTTTTTTTAGCCATCGCTCTTATCGCAGATATTTTTTTTCTGTTCGGTTTGTTTTTTATGTACTTATATTATTTTGTTATCTGAACGTCAGTGTTTGATTAAAGCAAAAGTCAGAAATGAACGAACTGTGCAAATATTTGTTGTGCGATGATACTGCGAGGTCTAGATTGGCAGACATCGAGTTTTTAAACACAAACCGGATGGAATGCATTACAGTGTGTGCTCAAAATACAAACTGAAGAATTTTTTTGGTAAACAAATAAGACAAGAGTAAAAAAGTAATTCATATAGAAACTAGGGATGGCCAATTTGTAACAATTGTACTTTTTTGGTACCACCAATCGCTAATTTAGTACAATTAAGGAATTTACATAGGGGGGATTCACAAGGTGTGCTATCAAGTCATATCGTCATAATGTCCTAAATAATATTTTACAATTGTTTAAAAAAAAATTATTTTTTTATGTTGTTTGAAACAGAACAATATTTTTTTTTAAACAATGGTAAAATATTATTTAGGACATTATGACGATATGACTTGATAGCACACCTTGTGAATCCCCCCATAGTTTTAATAATTTAATATGGCAATTCATAATAGCCACCATTATTTAGAGATCTTAGTGGCATTGAAATATTAAAATATAACGAAGATTTAAGTGTCAATGATTTCTGGGCAACAGTCTTGGAAATAAGAAATGAGGAAAATTAGTTAATGTTTCCAGAAATCTCGAAAATAGTGAGATGAATATTATCAATTCAACATCCATCTGTAAACTTGGAAATTATCTTTTTCTACAAAAATATTATCAAAACTAAATGAAAAAAACAGACTCAAAATCGCAAATCTTTGCGGCTTTTTTTAAAAAAAAGGACTTATCGAATTTACAAAATAACAATTGTTATGATGTAAATATACCAGAAAATTTATTATCGAAATTGTAATTCTGCTATCAAATTCTACCCAATAAGCATTCAAATTTTAAAAATTCAAGTGCTTTAAATATTGCTGGAATTCAACTTTAATATATAATAGCAATAACGACGAACAAAAATGAGATTTAATTTATATTGGCACAACAAAGAGAAATTTACAAACAAGAATGTGTGAACACAAAAATGACATAGATAAACATAAGGAATCAATAGCTTTGTCAAAACATATGATTGGCGAAAAAGCATGAACCTGACCAAGGCGAATTCATGTATACGGTGGTGTCGATACTACAACAACCCAGGAAAAACTTTTTGAATTTTGGTAATAGGTCGTAGTTATTTCATACGTTACCTGGTAAGTAGTTGTCATTACAATTATCATTATTCTGAAAACCTCAATAAGTACTTGCTAGTAATGACCTCAGTAAGTACTTTTCACTACTATTATTTTCAGTTATGAATATTTGCTTACTAATAATCAGCTTAATAACTACTTATTTGTTGTCTGGTTTTCAGTACTGAATATTTACTTACTGGTAACTAGCTCCATAACTAATTATTAGGTCTATTAACTAGCGCAAATTAAATAAAACTAGTTATTTTTTGGCTTCTAATAAGTATATTGTAAGTACTTACAATTCAACTTACTGGTAGTTAAATAATAACTAGATATTTTGTGACTTCTAGTAAGTGTATTGTAACTACTGAATTCTGTGGACAACTCGAACAAAAATAAGTAGTTATTCAGCCGAAAAATAAGTAGTGTTCATATGTCTCCAATGTTACTTGCTAACTTACCATGTAAGTAAAGTTTTTGCTGGGAAGTAACAACACCAAAAACACAACAATGTATTTTTTTGTTGCTTTCGTTGATCGATATGTCAAAAACACAAGCAACTTTTGACATTTCTCTCTCTATGTAAGAAAAAAAAAGTAGGACAGCTGTGCTTTCAACGCCACCTGGTAAATGAATTCGCCTTGAACCTGACTTTGACAGAATAAGAATATTAGACGTAGAAGCAAAACAGAAAAAACGTTTCACAATAGAAAGCTTACGTATACAACAAAATATTGACAGAACAATGAATTTAAAAGAAGACACAAATAATATAAGTTCTAGCTACAGAGTTGCAATAAAATAGAAAAGATAAACTGTGATATTAATTTAAGTTGTGTGTTTAATTTAATTATATGTTAAATGTTTTATGTTTTATGCAAGCTGTGTAACATTCAATGTATAATTTAATATGAAAAACTACTTAGTAATTGTAAGTTAATTTATTTTGTTGTTTTCTAATTTTGTAATAATCAATTGTTTAAAAAAAAAAAAAAAAAAAAAAAAAATATTTAATAGACAACCCCTGAAGATGTCAACAAATAATTGACGAAACGTTGGTAGAAACATGTAAAAAAGGTTTTTTATTTACATTAATACATTAGGTATAATTAGCTTAGCAAAAACTTATATATTATAACCGCCTAAGTCGAAATAGTTTTTGAGGAAAGCCACTTTATATTAATGCCTGCTTATCTGAAAAAATTAATTGCATTAGAAAAAGAGTAATTCAGAATCGAAGATTCTTATCCCCACAATGTTAAGATAAAAAAATTATAACGAAAGTTGTATTTATTTCCGAAATATTTAATAAAACCAAATATAAACTCAATTGTTTCTTAAGTCGACTTAGGCTGCTATCGCTTGTAACCACAGATATGCCGTATTTTCAAGTAAAATTTCAGTTCATACAAAAATGTTTGAAACAATTTTTTTTTTACTTTTGTATTGCTTAAGCTATCAAATACACTGTGCAAGAAATTGACACTTTTTTTCGTGACAAGATGGGCACCTAGCGTTTTAACATAATTCGGGTACGCTGAATCCAGTGGTGCCTTAAATTTGGCCCCTGCAGCGCCTAGGATGCCCTTAGATGGGTCAAATGTATGACCAACCCCACTTTAATTTCATCTCAATCATTTATTTCTAACATACCCACCCGCTATCTCCATTCCTTAATGGGGCTTCCATACAAAATGTTCAATGCAGACTAGAAATATATTAAAGAAAAAGTCCCATAAATGCCCAGGAGTCGCCCCTAGGGGGTTAAAATGTATGACTGTCCTCCATTAGTTTTTTGTTCTTAAAATTTCTCTCGAATTATACTTTCCCTTTATCACCATCCCTTAGGGGGGCTCCCTTACAAATATTGCGTTTTATGAAATTCTTAAATTAATTAAAATTTGTCGACTTTTGTGAATAAAATCAAAAGTTGCAAACAGATTTTAATCATTTATGACTAGTTTTGTTTGGAATTTTGTTTTTTATACGTCTGCAAAAAATTGGAAGCATAGCTGCATTTTCCATGAATTTTTAAAAAACAAAAATTTCGAAGTTTTGATAAAAAAAAATAATTTTTTTTTCAAAAAAAAAATTATAATTACTACGTCTTTGACACAGGAATTTCACTGTAATTCAACGCTTGAATTTCACTGTATTTATCTTGCTATGTTCGACTGGAGTTCTTGTATCCGTTTTGCTGGAGTATGCTTATTGAAATTCAATGTAATTCAAGAATAATTCAAGGCTTGAAAAGGGAAAACGGGACTGGAATTACACTTGATTTATACTTGAATTCCAGCAAAATTGCTTACTGGGTAATTGAAAACCAATACGTATGTTCCTTTTCTTAATAACTCCTACTAATATTATAAATGTAAAAGTTTGTCTGTTTGGATATTTAGATGTTTCTTAGTTTGCGGCTTAATCACGCGAAACCCGCTTAATGTATTTGGATGAAATTTGGTAGACGAATAGCATATGGCCCAGATTCAAATATAGGGTACTTTTAAAGAATAAAATCGGTGAAAAATTGGTACTTAAGTACTTTTTCTCCTTTTGATAAATTTGGAATGCAGATTGCACATGGTCCAGATAAATATATTGGGTACTTTTTAATGGGGAAAATGTGTACTTTTTAAGGGATAAAAACGGGACAAAATGGACTTTTTCTTTTTCAATGAATTTGATATACATACATACAGACTATAGCCTACATTAACATACAGAAAACGCTGATACTTTTCTACCTTTGATACTTTTCTTGGGTACTTTGATACATTGGTACTTTGAAACTTTTGTCCATTCGAAAAATTCGGTATAGAGATAGCATATGGCCCAGATTTAAATATAGCGTACTTTTTACGATGTGAAAAAGAAAACAATTGGTAATTTGGTACTGTTTCTCTTTTTGATTAATTTGGTATACTGGCGGGAATATACCTTTTTAGAGCTTTTCATAAACAGTTCAATGCCGGTTGCTCAAGAGTATCGAGTGCTTTTATGTATGTATAAGTATGTATGTATATGTGTTGGCGAAATATAATAATTGCCATAATGTTTTTTATTGAGATGTTTTAACATAAAATAAGTGTAGATGTAAAAAATTTCATAAAATTGTATAAATATTGCTCTTATTTTTACGTGATCTCTAAAGTAACGGTTTAAAGCTACTAGTTTATATATCAAACTGAATTGATTTTATAGTACACTGAAGTCCCGATTTGCATCATTGACGGGGACCAGCAAAATGCGATGCAAAGCGAAACGACGCAAATCGGTTCACTTTTTTATATAAAGGGTGGTTTTAAGGGCCGATGTTGATTTTGAATACAATACAAATTATTTAGGAAATTATTGTCCTTTCTTTTTATTATCATAATATTGGTATGGTTCAATTATGTATTGAAGAAAATATTGGCCAACTGGCCGCCGCAACCTCGGCGGCACACCTCCATCCGATGTTCCAAATTTTCGATACCGCTGAGGTATAATTGAGTTTCTATGCCGTTAATGTGCCGAATTATCTCATTATTTAGCTCTTGAATTGTTGCTGGCTTATCGACGTACACCTTTTCTTTCAAATAACCCCAAAGAAAGAAGTTCGACGGTGTCAAATTACATGATCTTGGCGGCCATTTCTCATCGCCAAGACGTGGGACAACACGGCCATTGAATTTGTCGCGCAAAACACCCATTGTTTCGTTAACTGTGTGGCAAGCGGCACCGTCCTGTTGAAACCACATATCGTCCACATGCATATATTCCAATTCGGGCCATAAAAAGTTCGTTATCATCTCACTATAGCGAACACCATTCACAGTAACTGCCTGGCCGGCCTCATTTTGGAATAAATGAGTTATGATGCCGCCAGCCCATAAACCGCACCAAACAGTTACTCTTTATAGATGCATCGGCTTTCAACAATCACTCCTGGATTCTCATTTGCCCAAATGCGGCAATTCTGCTTGTTAACGAATCTACTGAGGTGAAAGTGTGTCTCGTCGCTGATCAAAAAAAAATACGAAGTGCCCGATATGCATTTTGATTTGACCGCCCATTTTCATAATAAGCCTGAATAACTTTAATGAGTTACTCGATTGTGTATCTTTCCATGGTTCAAATTGAGTTATAGCCAATTTACACTACAACGAAATCTAGTACTTTCGAGATTTCGAGCCAAATCTAGTTGTTTTTGGCTAGATTTCCCGTACAGAACAAAATCTACTCCGTAACTAGATTTTGACGAAATCTAGTATTACTTATTGATGCAACTATGTTTTTCCCCATATAGCACTAAAAACTACTTCCCTGCACAAGAACAAAATGACATTTTAACAAAAAACAAAACAAAAACAATAATAGCTGCTTGTTAAAATTGTTAAAAAAAATTCAAAAATTTTATAAAATAGTAAAAAAAATGCAAATGACAAATAATATTGATAAATAAAATGAAGTTGATTATAAAGAAAATGTAATGCAAATTTTTAAATGCCTATTTCTTTATATGTAAGTATGTGTTACACAACAAACTTTCAGTCGGCGGTTTTTGTTGTGAAAACCAAATCTCGCTAATGTCAAACAAGTATAATGTAAACGAACTAGATTTGGAGGAAGATTTCAATTGAAATCTACTAAATTTCGATGTAATGTAAATGCCCTATTAGTCTGAAACTGATAAATGTAAAATTAAATGCAGAAAAACACCTGACGTTTAGGTGTGGTTTACATTCAAAATCGGCCCTTAAGATTTAACCACCCGTTAGAAGTGCATTGATTTTTTATTGATTAGGTAAAATATTAAAATATTTGGCAACGAATTTTATATTTTTATAAAAAGAAGTCGTATGGTATGATTTTTCAGCAAGTAAGTTTAATTATTATAAAGAAATAAATAAATATATACATATACATATTAATACTCGTATATTTGAAAAGAAATAAAAAAAACATATAAAAAATACATATGTATGATACAATATAATTTCATAAAAACATAACAAAAATTAATTTAATTCATTTATCCATATTCCCATAAACATTAAATAAAAAACTGAATCTCATTTGAGAACAACTCGAGCTACATATCTTCCTCAACATATCTGCCTCATTTTTAACGCTATCTCTATTGCATATTGTTTTGACTGTTGTAGGTACTTAATCAAGGGTTCTTGCTATGGGTTTTTGTGTTTTCACCCAACTTGACTTACCTAATAGAATAACGCAAATAGAAAAATTCTCCGCATGTGAAAAAATCCAATCATATGTAGCGACGCAAATCGGAATCAAAGTAACGCAAAGCGGATAAAATCAAATTTTAAAAAGCGACGCAAATCGAAACGATGCAAATAGGATCGACGCAAAACGGGGCTCTAGTTTATACACAAATAAGATTAATAATACATTTCTGTGATTTTTTTCATAAACATGAAAACCAGCCAATTGTAGGGGAATGTAAGAAAGATAAATTCACTGTGTATTGTTGTGGCCTTGTTGAAGCTTTGATATTGGTACAAGTAAGACCTGCGTGTTTAAAATTCTTATTCACTTTATAGTCTTATTTGTATAATATTTTTAGCTTTTCTAAAGTTTTTGGAAAAAGTTTCCTGACGAGCTGGCCTAAGCAACCAGAAAAATGCGGATAGAAACCAGCTTTCCCATAACAATAAATTTCAGTGTTTTTATCAAAAATAAAAATTGGGAGTTTAGCACGTCATTAATAAATGAATTAATTAATAATGAATAAAGTTAATTTGACTTAAAAAAAATCTATTAATCTATTAAGGTCAAAAAAAGTACAATTTCAAACGGTTGTTGGTAGAATTATAAAATTCTCAATGCCATCCCTGATAAAAACCCCAATTTACCACACAAAAACTTGTTTATGCACAACTTAAGATTGAAGAAATAGAGAAAGGGAAAAATATAAAGAGTGGGAGAGCAGAAAATTGAAGTGATACGGCTTTTTTATTTCTTTAAATTTGTAAACTTAACACTTGTCCAAGAAAACTTAGGTCCTAATCATGTAAAACGCAACCCAGCGCCAAAGAATAACATTGAAAGCACAAACAATGTCATAAATATTTTGTAATTTTGTTGTTGCTTTCTACAGAAATTCATGTACCGTTTTAAAATGTTTAAAGCCACAAACTATGGAGGGTTTGAAACTTTAAAACGCAATGTAAATTTCTGTAGGAAGCCACAACAAAATTACAAACTATTTATGACATTGTTAGTGCTTTCAATGTAATTATTTGTCGTTGCGTTGCGTTATACATGATTAGGGCCCTAATGTCTGTAATCTGTTTTCAACCAAAAACTGCACTGTGGGATAAAATAAACAAATCTGTAGTAATCTGACAGACGGTCCGATTTTAATAAATTTCGAAAATTCGGAGAATATTTACATCTGTCTTTTTTCCTTAAAACAACTTACAGAGATGTGGCTGTATCACACCAATGTCGCATTGGATCTTAGATTTGAGCTCAGGAATTGTTTCTGGCTTATTTGCATAAGCCCGAGATTTCACCAAATCGCAAAGAAAAAAATTGCACTCCGTTAAATTACATGATCTTGTTGGCTAGAGCAGATTTTCTTGAAATAATTTGTGTTGGAAATCGTTAATGCAATAAATTGTTGAATTTTTGATGGTGCTCTAATAGTCGTTTAGGAATACCTAAAAAAAGCCGATCATTGAGGATGGCCATTATGATGTTTGCAAAGTCAACTGCATGTGCTTATTGTGGTTCCACACCCAGAGAAAAAAATTTTTCAATATGGTCACCTCCAACAAAACTATTGTTAAAGAATATTTTAAGCATGTTATTGTTAATGTAACCATATTATTGTCACCGGCAACCATATTATGGTTAAATTTATCCACCATCAAGCAGCGACAGCCATATTGTGGTTGCCTCCAGACATATTATGGTTAATTATAACAAAAATATTTTAAACACTTATAAAAGCGTGGTTGTTTTTAAACCATAGTATGTTGTTCTTAGAAAAGAGGTAAATTACTGTCATATTTAACCATAACATGTTTAGAGGCCACCATAATATGGTTGTCGCTTCTTGATGGAGGATAAATTTAACCATAATATGGTTGCCGGTGACAATATCATGATAAAATTTAACAATTTATGTTTAAAAATGGTCATTAAAAATGGTTTTGTTTGAGGTGAACATATTGAAAAATGTGTTTTCTCTGCGTGAATACTGCTATTGTTAGCCCCTAGTCTCAAAACCGTTTTCGATGAAATTCATGAGGGCTAGAATTTGGTCCCTTTCTAAAGCCAGTTCAGGAGGAATCACCCTTTTCGAAGATTTTTTTTATATTTGCATCCAATATTCCAAGACATATTCTGTAGTTTATAATTGGCAGATCGAAAATCGGTTGCAGGGGATCTATGAAACAGGAATTTGCTTGAAAAAAAAAATTGTCTATGAATATAAAAATTTTCTATGAAATAATAACTTTCTTTTAAACAGCAGTTTTTCATGAAAATAGAAAATTTCTTTAAAAATAGCAAATTGCTATAAAAATAGCAATTTGCTACGAAATAGAAACATTAGCCCTTTGGGGTTAGAAACAGGTCCTGAGCAGGTTATTGGTTAGCAGCATATACAAATTTAAATAAATATTCATAAAACGAGAGAATAAATAGTTCGGCTCCTACCGAATTTGCCGCCGTGAGTTCGCACAAGAGGACATTAGCAAATGATTTGTTCTCACCCAGCAACATAAAATATAAATTTGTCTCGAGAATAATTTGGAAAATAATTTCTATTCGAAATCTATTTATATGTATATAAAAATAAAAATGCGTTTGCTTGTATTGTATGTATACGTGTGTTAGTTTATTGGTATGTTTGTGTGTTTGCTCACAATAGACTTCTGTACTACTGAACCGATTTTCATGAAATTTGTATAGTCATGCGGCTATTGCGGCGCATTACATGTGCTATAAATATTTATAAATTTTCAAGTGGGCGTGGCAGCCTGCATATAAAAACCGCAAAGGAAATCACACCAAAAAACATGGTGTACCAGAAGCACAAAAAAAGATTTTGCAAGGTACTGCTCATGAGTAGATGGATGCACCGTGGCATCACTGCCATTCAGATGACAGCACGGTGAAACATCAAATACACCACACCGTACGATCAGCCATTTACAGAACGGCAAAAGTAAAAGTTTTCAAATTTGTGAACAAACACTTTCGTTATTAGTACAAAACATGTTGAAAAGGATAATAGTAGAATTTAAAATTAAGTACAAAATGCTTCGTTATCATATGCAAGATCTGAATTTTATTTCACAAGATCTTACTTTCATATATTTTTTTATATAAAAAAATTAATTAAAGTATTGTTTATTTCTTAATATTTCGATTTTCGTTGGAAATCTTCCTCAGGAAATCTTTTTAAACAATATTATTATTATATTTAAACTATTACTATATTATATTATTATTATTTAAAAAGACTTCCTGAAGAAGATTACCAACGGAAATAGAAATATTGAAAAAAAATAAGACTTTATTTAATTTTTTATAAAAAAAAGTGTGACCTAAAACTTGAGAAAAATATATGAAAATATAATATTCTATAACAAAAGGTCGAAGTAATAAGTATATAATTATAATTTCACAAGATCTTAATTTCATTATTTCTTTTAATGGGTCTAGCGAAGCGCAACGGGTTAAGGTAACTAGTTAAAAACCAATTAAATTTATATTAATCCTTTTAAAATTACAAAACCAAATTACATTACCACAAAATAGTACAAAATATTTTAGTTATTCTAAAACAAATCGCAATACAAATTCAAATCACCCAATAGATTACATGAAGAACATGTAAATAAATCAATCTATTTGCATTCTTGCAGGCCTCAACTAAATCTCATACAAAGATTGGCAAAACAAATTGCGAAATGTTTGTATTGGAGAAGAATGTTTGTAAAATATACAAGAATACTAGAATATTACGATAATCATCATCAATGTATCGAATGGAAAATTCTATAACAAAACAAAAACAGCAAAAAGTGCACTTTAGCAATGCTTGTAGTAAATTTAGCCTTTCCAACGATGCCAGCAACAATTATAGATTCTAACAATTAGCACGAAGGTACTCGTATTAAATAAAACTGATTTTACTGATTTTTTTTCTAAAGTAAACAATTACAGTTATTGCAATAACAAAACATACGTATTCCTAACGAAAACATTTAAAGATACATCTGACTTTGAATTGCGAATTTTCTACTGGCCTTTACGTTCACATGTCAGTTTCAGTTACTTACAATACTTTATATGTATAGAACAATACTCGTACGTATGTATGTATTTATGTTCGTAGGTAAATAGCTAAAATATATTCATATATTTCGTGATCATATATTTCAATGAAAATACTTAATAGAAAATTCTTATCCTGTTTTTGTTTCTTGGTACGAGATTGCATAAGTAAATAAGTTTTAGAAAAATGTGAAGATACTTGTGCTGAATATTTTCTACATTTACCAATTTATTGGCTGTATTAAGTTTTAGCAGATATTTATTAGAAAACGTTTAGAGTAACTGTTATATATTTAATACATAAAAATTTACGGTGAAAATTTTAATTTTCAATGAAGATAGAAATATTTAATAGAAATAAAAGTTTTCTATGAAAAAAATGGTTATAAAAATAGCAATTTTCTATAAAAACCGATTTCTATGAAGCAGCAATTTTCTATAAAAATAAAAATTTTGTATGAAAATAGGAATTTTCTGTGTTAATACCATTTTTCTATGAAAATATCCATTTTCTATGAAATTATTAATTTTTTTTGAAAATATCAATTTTCTATGAATATATCAATTTTCTATGAATATATCAATTTTCTATGAAAATATCAATTTTCTATGAAAATATCAATTTTCTATGAAATTATATTTCTATGAATATAAAATTTCTATGAAAATATCAATTTTCTATGAAAATAGCAATTCTCTATGACAAAAGCAATTTGCTATGAAAATAGAAATTTTCTTAATTTTCAATGAAGCAGCTATTTTCTATAAAAATAGCAATTTTTCTATGATATTAGAAATTTTCTATAAAAAAAGCGAATTTCTATGCAAATCGAGATTTTCTATGAAACAGCAATTTTTCATGAAAATAGAAATTGGATATGAAAATACCAAATTGCTATGAAAACAAAAATGTTCTATAACATTAGCAATTTGCTATGAAAATAGCAAATTTTCTATGAAAATATTTTCTATAAAAACCGAAAATTTCTATGAAGCAGCAATTTTCTATAAAAATAAAAATTTTGTATGAAAATAGGAATTTTCTGTGTTAATACCATTTTTCTATGAAAATATCCATTTTCTATGAAATTATTAATTTTTTATGAAAATATCAATTTTCTATTAATATATCAATTTTCTATGAATATATCAATTTTCTATGAAAATATCAATTTTCTATAAAAATATAAATTTTCTATGAAAATATCAATTTTCTATGAAAATATCAATTTTCTATGAAATTATCAATTTTCTATTAAAATATAAAATTTCTATGAAAATAGCAATTCTCTATGACAAAAGCAATTTTTCTATGAAATTAGAAATTTTCTATAAAAAAGCGAATTTCTATGCAAATCGAGATTTTCTATGAAACAGCAATTTTTCATGAAAATAGAAATTGGATATGAAAATACCAAATTGCTATGAAAACAAAAATGTTCTATAACATTAGCAATTTGCTATGAAAAACGCAATTTCCTATGAAAATAGAACTTTTCTATAAAAAAAAATTTTTTAATGAAACAGCTGTTTTCTATGAAAATAGCAAATTTTCTATGAAAATAGCAATTTTCTATGAAAATAGAAATGATCAATAAACAAGTTAGAGTGCTATATTCGGCTGTGCCGAATTTTTGATACCCTCCATCGACAGGAGTGGGCTCTATATGATACATACATATATATTAGACCGACTCAAATTGTATGGAGCCGAAAAAAGAGTTTTAGTTACCCCTCTGAAAATAAAGCTTGATATGTTTTATGATGATTCCCAAAATATTTTGGTTCTAGCGTTGACCATTCGTGAAATGGACCATTTTTTTAGTTTTTCGAATTTTGTTGTACTTTGCTCCAAGACGACATAAATAAAATTTGGTATCATCGAAAAGAGTTTTTGAAGCAGCACCCAAAGGTATATAAAACTTTACCACTTGCGACCTACTAATTGAGATATTTAAATAAATACATATTTTAGTTTCGGATTTTCATACAAATTCTACGTATTTTTTTATTAATTTTATATTTTTTATTGTATTTTTCAGACTCTTTTCGATGATACCAAATTTTATTTATGTCGTCTTGGAACAAAGTACAAAAAAAATTGGAAAAACTGAAAAAAAGACCTTTTTTAAAAACGGTCCAGCTCACGGATGGTCAACGCTAGAGCCAAAATATTTTGGGAATCATTATAAAACATATCAACCTTTATTTTCAGAGGGGTAAAATAATCACTTTTTTTTTTTTTTGAGTCGCTCTAATATATATTATTAACTAAGCTTCATGTATATTATTAACTAAACGAACGTCAGCATTAAAATTGGTTGCAGTTTAGACCTATATTAAATTATTGACCGACAATAAGAAAGTTGTATGCGTTTCTTGTTAGATCTTTGAACAGGCTTGAGTAAAATTTCATGATTTTTAAATTTTTATCCGAACTAAAATGATTTTTAGGAGGGTAATTTGTATTAGACCTATGGTAAATTATGGACCAATCATCCCAAAATTCTGAGGACTGATTTCTGGTATTAAAAAAAATAAATTAGAATAAATTTCAATACAGCAGTGTAATTAGTTTTAGCGTTAACAGTGGATTTCACAAATTTGCATCATATTTTTTCTGGCCATATGAATTTAAGTATGAAATTTAACCGCAATATCGATATCTGTGATGGTTTTAGGCGAAATTGATTATTTTCCCAAAGTGGGGTTTATTTGGTTTTAGGCGCAATAAGCTGTATTCAGAGAGTAGGGTTTATATGGGGCCTAGGGTAAATTATGGATAAATCTTCACGAAATTTGGCAGTGTGATTTCTCGTCCTATAAAACTGTGACGTACCGAACTTCGATTTGATAGCATTCTTTATTACGGTTTTAGGCGTACTAAACGATTTTCCGGGAGTAGGATTTATATGGGACCTATGGTCAATTATGGACCGATCTTCACGAAATTTAACAGTATGATTTGCAGTTGTATAAAGCGCCATTCCGTGCATTATTCCACCATTTATGTTAGTTGTTGTATCAAAATTATCAATTTTTTTAGGATGGTGTTTCCACATTTTGATTCATAGTTTTGATCCTACTAAGCCGATGTTGCTGGATTTCAATCCCAAGCTGCTTAGGATAACTACAAGTAATTTGAGACCAAATTTGTTCTTTTCTTTTGCGTTTTTCGAAAGTGAACGTGTTTTCAACGGACGGACAGACGGACATGGCTAAATCGACTTAGAATTACTCAAGGAGCCAGAATATATATACTTTATGGGGTCTTAGGTGTATAATAAAAAAGTTTCATACGAAATGACAAACTTAGTATACCCTTATTCACCACTAGTGGTGGTGAAGGGTATAAAAAGGGGGCAAATTTCTAAGAAAATCGAAATTTTCAATGAAACAGCAATTTTCTATGAAAATAGCAATTTTTCCAAGAAAATAGCCATTTTCTATGAAAATATCAATTGTTTATAAAAATATTAATTCTCTATGATAAAAACAATTTTATACCAAAACTTAAATTTTCTTTGAAAAAAGCAATATTCTATGAAAATGGCCACAGAAATAATGAAAAACCAATTAACAGAGTTAAAAAAAAAAGATATTTTGGCATTCGTAATCGACCCAGAAGTCAATAAAATAAGGCAATAAAATAGTTTTTAAATTTAACATTAAGAAAAACTACAAATTCTGACTTAAGACCTTTTTGCCTTACTAACACTAATATTTCCCTACAAATGGCACGTTCATGCAACACATTCTGTTTCATTGCCAAAAATTAAAATCAATCTGCAATTTCAGCCAATTTGTCTGCTGTTTGCAAAAGCGCATAACTAGATTTGTCTTCTTTCAGAGGCAGAATAAAACAGTTTACCTACGGGAAACTTAATCAATATCAGGTGAGAGATAAGAATAGTGCATTTAATTTTAACAATAGTCTGAATATGCGCAATATCAATACACACTAGGGATGCCAGTCGGGACCGATTTTTGAAAATCCCGGGATTTTCCGGATCCCGGGATTTCGGGATTGTTCGAATATTGAAAAGCTTTTATATACGTAACATAAATTTTTAAAAATGAAAACAACAAAACAATTTATTTTATACATATGTTTATAACACTGGCCTCACACATGATCAAACTGATCAGATTCTGAAAGAAGCTTAAAAAATATACGTGTCTCTTAGTTTTTCTAGATAAATTCATTTTGGTTTTTTGACAGTAATTCAATTTTTAATGTGAATTTAGTTGTGACGACATTAACACACTGTAAATTGTAGTCCCTTATCGATCTCGATAGCGGACTTAAAAACTGTAACGCTATGTCGACTGCAGTGCAGTACACCTCCAGGGTAAGGGCGAGATTCATAATCAATAATTTAAGTACGTTTGAAATTTATTTTAAAACAAAATGTTTATACAAATGTTTCTCAAAAAGATTTCAAGTTAAAATAATTTTTTATGAATACGTCAGATAGTGTTTATTTATAAAAAAATTATTTTATCTACCGCATGTTTTTTAAGCAAATTTTTTATTATTACTGTACCGGAAGGAATATGAGCTATTTCATCAATATTACAACTTAATTATTATAATTATATCAACTTTTATTCTTTAGTTTCCGAATAATACTTTAATTGGATCGTGAATAATTTTTATTTTTTGCTTGATATATAACAATTTTTTCTTGATTTCTATATTTTGCATAAAAATAATTGTTTTTATTTTGGTATTATGTCTTAAGCGTAAGCTGAACTTGCTAAACGTAATTGTAAAAAAGGCTTGAGATGTGAATCTTGAAATTTCGTTTCTACTTAAAATAATGGTTTTTATTAAACAGTATACAAAAATCCAGAAATAGTCATCATATATCAGGCAAAAATTAAAAATTGTAAATAATCGTTGTGTGCCAAAAACAAAAATTAAACTCAAAAATAAGAATTATTTACAATAAAAAATATTACTCAAATATAAATTTTTAATAACTTTTTTGTATATAGTATAAATATTCAATAAAAACGAACAGTTTTGTACATAAAAGTTAATATGTCCCGGAACTCATGAAAATAAATCCCGGGATTCGGGTTTTATCAATCCCGAAAAATCCCGGGATTTCGGGATTCGGGATTTTCCGTTTGGCATCCTTAATACACACAGTCACACAGAGATACAATCAACCTGTCAAATAGTGATGTATAAACCACAAGCAATAATGTTAAAGCAATTTAAAATGCTCCTTAAAATATACAATTTTAATTAAATGGTGAATATACTGCACTAATATTTAACATCGAATGATACATATCGTCACCTTAAATGCAAAGGGACGTAACTACACAAAAAGGTAAAAATCGATTTTTGGATTGATTAGGGTTTGTTTTATTAACTACTAATTTTAGACCACTGCGAACAGAAGCGGCGACTTTATAAAAAAAAATTCAAACGCATAGAATACTTAATTGTTATTGGTTTTTTAACGTTTTTTGCTTCTCCTGTAAAAATAAAATAAAAGTGTAGTTACGTCCGTTTGCATTTAAGCGGACGATATAATGTATAATTAAACATATCTGAAACTTAAATTTAAAAGGGACCGATGGCCAGAAAATAAGTTTTGGAGAAAAACGTCTTTGAAGCTAATTAGTTGATTTTGATGCGCTTGAAGGTTTTATGGCTTGAAACTCGTTACTCGAGAGGTTTTTGGGGTCGCTGATTGCGAATCTGGAATCAGATTTTAAAAATACAAAATTTCGGACTATTTTTTGTAATAGTATTGGATTTGCTTGAAACTCATCACTCAGGGGTTTTCGGGGTCACTTGTTACGAATATGGTATCCGATTTTGAAAATTTATAATGGGGATCCAATAACCCTACTCCCGGAAAACCCTTTAGTACGCGTAAAACCGTAATAAATAATGCTATCATAATTAAATGCGGTACGTTTCTGTTTTATAGGCCGAGAAATCACACTGACAAATTTCGTGAAGATAATTTACCCTAGGCCCCATATAAACCCGACTCGCGGAAAACAATTTATTGCGCCTAAAACCCAATAAAGCCCACTTTGGGACTATAATTAAATTCGCCTAAAACCAACACAGATATATTTATTGCGGTAAAATTTCTTCCAACTTAAATTCATATGGCCAGAAAAAATATAATGCAATTGTGTGAAATTCACTGTTACCGCTAAAACTAATTACACCGCTGTTTTGAAATTTATTCTAATTTATTTTTTGTAATACCAGAAATCAGTCTTCAGAATTTTGGGATGATTGGTCCATAATTTACCAAAGGTCCAATACAAATTACACTTCTAAAAATTATTTTTGGTCGGCTAAAACTGTTACGAATCATGATATTTTAATCAAGCCAGTTCAAAGTTCTCACAAGAAACGCATAAAACTTTCTTAATGTCGGCAAATAACTTAATAGATTTTAAGCGAATTCAAAAATACGTATGTCTTCCCCCAAAATAAGTAAATATGAAAGACAATATAATAAAGTAAGAGAAAATGAATGCTGGTCTATTGGTAAGTACTTATGATGTATCGAAGTATTAAATAAATGACGTATATTTATAGTTGATTTAAAGAAGGCGTAAAATCAATTGAACAAGCTCCTAATTCTTATAAATTTACTCATTCGACTTAAAAAACAGCATATTGTTCTGTTTTTAATACCTCTCTGGAATCACAAAGAGCGAGCATTTTCAAAAATGAACTTTGCTAAAACCAAAGCTTCGTAAGAAAATGCAGTACGAACCATTAGAGGCACTACTAAGATAAAGGGTGCGTTCGTAAATGCATCACTGCGCTGCATCAGAAAAGCAAACTTTTTTTATTGGAGATAAAAAAGTAATTATAATTTTTTTTATTGTGGCTATAATTTTTCTGGAGTATTTGACAATTTTTTGGTCCACATCTACTTTATTGAAATATATATAAGCATTTGAAATCAATGATGCAACGCAGTGATGCATTTACGAACGTACCCAAACATTTACCTCAATACCAATTTTATTCCAACTAAGGAAATGATGCAACAATTTAATGCTCAAACTATGTACAATATCAGTGAATCTCAAGACGTTGATGGTGAAACAGAAGTTTATGAATTATTCAATTCTTACTTAGTGTTTTCCTTTAAAAATATTCAATGTAAAAATACAAAATATCTTAAATATATCTTAATCACTTAAACTAATAATGTTAAATATAAAAAAATTTACCAAAAATTTTTATTTGGGGATTTTTTGGGACTTAGTGTTATAATTTTTCTTATTATTTTAAAAAAAAATTTTAATTTGGTCAGCAAAAAACAAAAAAAAAATTTACTTTTAAAGGGTTTATTTTTTAAGGATTTATCTTATATTTTTTGGGGACAAGGAAAAAATGTACCTGGCATCCCTGCTTTTATATGTGATTATATCTGACTGAGCGTGCTGAATCCAAAATCTTTTCACGGATGGGTTCTATCACGTCTAGTTTTCTATGGGCTAAACCAATATTTTGCCGAAATAACGCGGTTATGCTAATACATTTTATTATAACTTGAGATCGATTTATCCGATTTTGTAAAAAAAATAAAATTTCCTTAAAATCATTCAAACAAATTTTTTTTTATTTTCAACTGTTATTCAGAAACAAGTGGAGATACTTTTTTGCAAAAATAGTACTACTTTTGTTTTAAAAAATGTATATAAAGATTATAAGGGAAAAAATTTGACATTTGGCGCATTATTTGTGAACATTTTGTATTCCAACATTTTTTTGGAATTCCTTTATATTTGACATAACTATAGTTCTAGTAGATATGAATATTTTTTTCTATGATGTTTATTTGTCGAGTTACGGGGTGGTAAAGTGTTGCCGTTTTCAAAAAAAAATTTTTTTTAATTATTTTTTCGAACCAAAAATTAATCAAACAAAAAAAAAATTTTATTGATTCTTATAGAAAATTGATTGATATTTAAATAAAAAAAATTTTTTTTTTTTTTTTTCTCATTATTTATTTATTGAATCTTCATATATTAAATATGAACTAACAATAATTAATCAAATCTTATACTAATACTTTATTTTTGTCCTGCCAATGCTAGACGAAAATTTTTCTCCTCACGGTTTCTGTTCACATATGTAGATGTTCAGCGGTTTTCCCTTCGGATGAGTCCTGCGGTATCTCTTCTCCTTAATCTAGAGTGTCCACTGTCATTTAAAATATTTCGAGCAAGTGGATTTGGGTGCGACTCAAGCCTTTTTAAATATTTTGCTGCGTACTTCGTAATAATAGTTTTTACTAATGGCACATTGAGATCCTTGTGAATATTAGAGTTTTTAACATACCAGGGAGCGGCTGTGATAATTCGAAGAAGTTTATTTTGGCGCCTTTGAATTTTTTCGATATTTGAGGCCGAGGCAGTGCCCCATAGCTGAATACCGTAGCACCAGATTGGCTTCAATATAGAGTTATAAAGTAGAAGTTTGCAGTCGAGGCTAAGAACAGAATTTCTTCCAATAAGCCAATATATTTGAATTGCTTTTAGTTTCATTTGTGTTAGTTTTGCTTCTATATGGCATTTCCATGTCAAACGCCGATCTAGATGAATACCGAGATATTTTACATGCGATTGCTGGGGCACTAATTGATTATTGATTTTAATAGGGGGACATGACTCCCGACGCAAGGTGAATGTTATATGTACGCATTTTTGCTCATTGACCTTTATCCTCCATTGTTTTAACCACTTTTCCAGTTCAAATATATGATCCTGCAAGTAACGGGATGCTTCATGACAGTTTTCGTGTACGCTTAGAAAAGCTGTATCATCAGCAAATGTTGAAGTTAGGGTGTGGTTGTTTGTTGGCATGTCTGAGGTATATATTAGGTATAACAGTGGGCCCATGATGCTTCCCTGAGGGACTCCAGCGTCAATTGGCTGAGGAGAACTTATAAAAGCACCTTCTTTAATAATAAACTTTCGACCGACTAAGTAGCTTTCTAACAGCTTGTGTGTGTTTACTGGTAAATTAAGCTTCAATTTATGTAATAAGCCTTCATGCCAGACTTTATCAAAAGCTTGAGAAACATCGATGAAGAGGGCGGAACAATATTTTTTTTCTTCAAAGGTTTTTCTTATGGCGTTTACTATACGATGGGTTTGTTCAATTGTGCTATGTTCTCTTCTAAAGCCGAATTGATGGTTTGGAATACATCTATTTACATTTAAAATTGGGGTTAATTTTGACACTAACAGCTTCTCAAACAGCTTTGATATATTAGACAATAAGCTTATAGGTCTATATGACTCAACTTTTGTAGGATCCTTTCCTGGCTTAGGTATCATTGTAACTAAGGATACTTTCCATTCTTGTGGGTAGTATTCAAGGCGTATAATAGCATTAAAAATTAAAAGAATAATTTTCTTTGCTATGCTGGGTAGCTCTAAAAGCATTTTGTTGCTGATCTTATCAAAACCAGGGGCCTTCTTAGGGTTTAAATTATGAATAGCCTTTTCGATTTCTTTTATCTCAAATCTAAGGGGAACAGCAGCTCTAACAGCAACTGGTGGCAACTCGACTACAATATCGGGAGATATATGCGGGGTAAATACGTTTTTCAAATGATTAACAAAAAGATTTCCTTTTTCTTCATCATTTCGTGACCAACTTCCATTTAAGTTTCTTAATGGTGGTTTAGTGATAACTGGTCTATTAAGATTTCTAGCTGCACGCCATAATGAGTAGTCTGATTGAGAAGTTGCATCAAGTTCCTTAAGATATTTTTCCAGGGAAGCCGTTTTCTGAGACTGCAGTAACTTTCTTAGCCTTTTTGTGCACTCTTTTAGTAAATTCTTAAGTTGAGGGGATCTATGCAATTGCCATTCTCTTCGAGCTCTCCTTTTTTCAGTCAAGAGACGCTCAACATCTGCAGAATATATTTTACTATTTTTGGTTTTTTTGAGGGTTATACTAGAATGTTGAACAGCTAGTTTCAGATAACTGTCAAAATTTACAATAGAAATATCCACATTCTCCGGTGTACTAAGCGGAATATTTTCAGTGCAGTGGGTACTGAGATATTTTTTATATTTTAACCAATTTATTTGAGTGGCTGACGTCACTAAGTTATCAGACGGAGATACAATTCTATTAGGATTTGTTATTGTAAGAATTGTAGGTGTGTGATCAGAAGATAGTTCTAAGGAAGCTTCAACATAAATCGTTTCTACGGGGATGTTTTTAACCACTCCAAAATCGATAACATCTGGAACTTTTTGCTGATCAGAAGGCCAATATGTTGGTTGTCCGCTCGCGACCACATTTAGATCCATTTTACAAATTGTGTTAAACAAAACACGACCCTTAGGTGTAATAAGTCGTGAACCCCAGAAAGTGTGTTTAGCGTTATAATCGCCAGCAGCCAGGAAGCAAGGTCCTAATGATTTGAAATATATATTATATTGGCTTTCTGATATAGAAAATCTAGGTGGGGAGTATAATGATGAAATTACTATGTTTCGATTTAGTTCCTCAACGCAAATGTTCGTTGCTTGGAGATAGTCTTCACGATGATCACTCATTAAGTAGTGTTTTACTCGGTTCTTTATCAAAATGGCAGAACCGCCACAAGCTCTGTCTCGAGGGTCCTTGGTATCATATAATATATAACCATTGATTTTAAACGTATTTCTTGAGGTCAGATGAGTTTCAGAAACCATCATAACATCAATTTGTTTATTTTTAAGGAAGTATTCTAGTTCATTTTTATGTTGGCGGATGCCGTTTGCGTTCCAAAAGCAAATTTTTAAACAGTTCATGGCTTGTTTAGTACAGCTTGCAATAACATCGATTGCATTCTTAACATTTCTTGCATCATGTTACCCATTGTGTTAGTAAAATTGTTAACTGTTTGCACTAATGTTTCCATAGTTTTTTCTAGCCGAGTTAAATTAGAAATGGGAATTTCGTCGTTATTTGGTACATCACCTTGCAGTTGCATAGGATTAGATTTTAATACATTAGCGTACGAGGTTCTGTTATTATTTGGCTGAGGCATTTGGACGCCGTACGTGTTTCCTTGATTAGTTGCCTGCGTTTGAGGGGGATTAAGTTTCTGTCCAACAGAACGCTTGACAATCGAATATACCGGGCATCCTCTATAGTTGGCAGTGTGGTTACCACCACAGTTGCTACATTTTTTTACGTTAGGGTCATTTTTGGACTTATCGCACCGGACGGTACCATGTAATTCTCCACATACGACGCAAACAGGGGGTAAATGGCAGTATGCCCTAGTATGACCAAATTCTTGGCAGTTTAAACACTGAACGGGCCCATTTCTTTTGTGCGGCTCCTCTATCGTGATTTTTCTGTACAGAATGTATTTTAAACTGTAAATGGGATGCGTTTCATTTTTTTTTTAGCTTAACATCGCCGGGCTCTAACTCCACTCGAAATAGTGGTTGGGGATTTTTTTCCCTATTTTTAATATTTGTAACATTTTTTATTTTGAAGCCCTTTTCTTCTAAAAATGTTTTTATTTCGTCTGGGTCCACGCATGAGTCAATGCCCTTTATCACAACCTGAAGACCTTTGCTGCTTTTCAGTTGGTATGTATAGAAGCTTTTTTTAAGTGCTTCAAACTTATTAATTATTTTGCGAAAAACATTCTCGTGATTAACCTGTATTTTTGTTTCGTTTATATTACCACGCTTGATTGCAGCTACGTAAAACGAATTTTCACCTATCACCGAGATTAAACTTTTTATAAGCTCACTTGAGTTTTGCTCTCTAAGATATATCGGGGGTGGCTTTGACGTTTTTATGACGTTAGGTGCTTCAGAAGATTCATCCTCCAGAATTGCAAAACGATTTTGCGAGTTTATTCTATCAAAAGATGGAACTTTCGAGGCAGAGGCTACAGCTGAAGAGGCAGGGCTGCGACCACGTTTAAGCACTGTTACATACCTGTCCATACCAACTTGCACTTGTGGTTTTTGACAAATTTTTTCTTGTTTGTTTTCCATTACGTCTTTGTTCGAGTTTATGTTGTCAATGGTAACGCTTGTATTGTTTTCTGTTGTTGTATTTATTTCCACATTGCTTACACTAGCATGAGTATCATTTATTTTTGTTGTTGTTTCATTGTTATTACTCATATAGAGTTGTTTTTGTTTTTTTCACCGTTTTTTTAATTTTAATTTTTGTTAACTGTGCTCTTTTTATTATGTATAATGTTGTTACACCGAGATAATAAAAGAAAAAAAGAATAAATATTTTTTTTGCACAGATTATTTGCAAGTATGTATGTGCGTACATACATACATATGTAGGTAAATTTTTTTACTTGTATTTTTTTTTCTTAATTTTTTTTTTTTTTTTTTTTTTATTTTTTTATTGTTCACTTTTATATTGAGCGTCCAAATTCGCTTGTTAAATTAACTAATTTATGTTAAAAAAAAAGAACCGTATGCGGAGTTAAAAGAAACACGTCTTTTCTCATCGAGCACGACCGACTGAATGTATATGTATATGTATATAATAAAAAAAATAATTTGAAAAAAAAAATTTTTCATCTGCAAAACTGGAAAGGAACCGAACCGAAATTAGCCTATAGTGTCCTTATTATATTGTAAAAGTTTTATTGTGGGACATCTAGGAGTTTTAAAGTTATGCAAATTTCTTTACCCTCGTACATGTGGTTATTGCAATGTTGTACCGTAAAAAACAGGAAAGAGCGAATTAAAATTTTAATTTTTCTCCAATTTTTTTGGGAATACAAAATTTATTAAAAGTAAGATTTTTTGACATGATATTTTTATCTTTGATAAATACACTGAAATTTATTATTGAGGGAAATCAAGTTTCTATCTGCATTTCACTGGTTGCTTAGGGCAGATAATAAGGTAACCTTATTTTTCTAACTTCGACCTAATTTTTTAATTTTCTTTTTAGCGAAATAAGCCTGCGGCGTACTTGTTAAATTGTAAACCTTTTATTATGTGCTCATCATAAGTTTAAAAGTTATGCAAATGATGATTTTAGCCTCTTGTTTATGTAGGCTGGTTGGTTAAGTTTGTGCATATGTACAATTACATATTATACTTTAAATTTTTTTTACAATTTTACAAACAGTGTCTATCATAGAACTCGTGCTTTTTACAAGAATGCCTTCATGTTTTGGAATAAAAGCATGGCAAATTTTAGTTCCTGGAATTGTGATTGCGGAATCAAACTTAGGTTGCAGAAAATTTCCTTTAAGTTCAATATCCTTTTTGGAGCAGTATTTGCACACTTATTCATATCTACTAGAACTAGAGGTATGCCAAATATAAAGGAATTCCAACAAAATATTTTAAGTGGGTTGTCCTCTTTACAAATAATGCCCCATTCGTATCATTTATCTGAAAGCCAGGTATACAACAACTTCAGCATGCGACAGCAAGTCACTCATTATCGTTCTCTTAAGCGCCCTACTAAATATAGACTTGTCAGTCGACAGGTTTTACGTGTCTAACGTAATTAATTTATCTATTGTCAAATGCCTATATTGCCACATCATCAATTCCGTAAATAAAACGCTAGTTTGGGAATAAAAATCGACAAAACATATAATTTAGGCCAAAAAATAGAACTCTGGCTGCAACCAAATCAGGATAGAAGACAAAAGAGTAAAGAAAAAACAAACAAAGCAGTAAACAAAAAATAGAGAATAGAATTTTATAAAAAATATTTTAAAAACCTGTATAATTTTATAAGTGGTGGTGTTTTAAAGAAATATAATAACAAAAAAAATGTTAAGTGTTTGTGTGTAAAGAAAATTTTGTTAAATATTTTGACAAAATGCATATGTCGACAACTACAACACAAGTAACTGATTATGACATTTGTGGTCGCATAATATTTCTTAATCGGCCGCAAATTTGTATGAAAACTGTAACGTTATCGGTCGCTTGCATTGTCGATTGGCTTAGCTGTTTGTCGTTGAAAATTCAAGTGAACGATAGCGGTCGACATCGGGGGCCAGGCTGTAAAAAATCAAATTTTGCGGTTACTTTTCAAATAAACTCCAAAAATCAATCGGTATTTAAATACGATTTAAGTTTGTATGAAAACAACATTAATATAGATTTACGGCCTTAGTTATAAAGAATACAACAGATTTTGTATGAAAATCCGTTTCATAAACCCTTGATTAACCCGTTAAAATTTGTATTCCTTAGACCATTAAACACTATCCTGAAACTTTGACATTAAGAATTTTAATAATATGAATACATTAAGTATCTAACTATTTTTTTTAAATGTTTAATAAATTTCGTTTAACCCTCTATCTCTCTCTTTTAACAACATTTCTTTCAAGAAAACTAAATTCTTTTATTCTCGGTTCTTATAATAAATTAAATTCCTAATAAAGATTTCCTAAGAACTCTTCATTGTTTAATTAATACACAACAAACAATTTCTATTGACAGTTGTACGCAAACAGCATTAGAAATATGCATGTCCTAGTTAAAGGATAATTGCTCAATACAGCTGAACATAACTAAACCAACTGTAACTACAACTAAAAAGCATCTTGCTGTATACCAATAAACATCTGTATAATTCAGTACAAATATTCACTCACACACAGCTGCTTTACAAATCCATTTTACCAACTCAAACCCAATAAATGAGGGCAAAAAAACTTTTAGTTTCACTTCAGTTGTCATGAATGTGCCTTCGTACAATTCATGCATCATCGTCATCGATATGTAAAACTTTTCAATTAAAATTACAAAAAATAAAATAAAAAAAATCTTGCAAAAAAAATTTCTCAAAAAGAGAAATAAAAGCTGTTGTAAAACTCTTACCTCAATATCACCGCTGTCAGGATGACGCATTACGAATGCTGATGGCACAACACCCGGTATTTCCTGCTGCGGTATGAACAGCAATGAATGATGGAAGATTGCATTCAATAGAAGACTCATAACCACAACTGGTTTGTATTTGCCAAACTTGTCAACAAGAAAACCTAGAATTTTATAGAGAAAAAAAAACATAAAAAGAATAAATTAATAGAAAATGTTGTACACATTTATTTACAGTTTAGAATGCCTTCCGAATGTATGGAATTCCCAGTTATGAATTCGTCGACCCAACAAACACATTTGAGAATAATATTTGAAAAAAAGTTGAACGTAAAGGAATTTATACTACATAATTGTTGAGAATGCTTTATGTGTTTCAAATCTTTTTCAAATCATTTTCAAACGTTTGTCACTTGAGAAAGTGCTAAATTTTAAATCATTTTCAATTTAAATCACACCTACATGTTTGTTGGGAATATACATATAAGAAAAATTACATGTTCGGTACCCAAGTTTCCTGACTATCAATCGTTAAGATTTCTTTACGTAAAAGTGCTTTTCGAGAGCGAACCGTTTACTTACTAAATCATGCCCACTTCTTTACAGATCCTTTCCAATATACAATTATTATAAATAAAAAAGTATAACATTTTACAAAGGGGCTTTCATTAAAGACAATGTATTGAATTACATGATGTTTTTTTATTTAAAATGAAAGTGCATGCGATGTTGTTATTTATTTAATACGGCATTAATTAAATGTTCGCTGCAAACCAAGGCTCTACCCAACTTTCCACAATTCAAGCGCAAAAATCGCCGGAAATACTAGGAATGTCGTAGTCGTTGCTCGCCGAACTTTTTCTTAAATAAATTGATTGCGTCGTACATAATATGGAATGTTGCATCATCTTGTTGGAACCACACATCGTTCAAGTTCATAGCGTCGCCATTCACTGCTATTTCATTTCAAAATAAAACTTGTGCCGATGACACCACCGCCATGAATACGCCAGCAAACAGTCTTAATTATTTGGACAAAATTGTCCGCCCGGGTATTGCAACCAATACCTTTAGATATATGCTTTAGATATCTGCACGATCTCTGGCGATCTTATCTGGTAACACTGTCAGTAGTCGCCGGTAGCACGGCACCGGACTTTTATTTTTTTTTATTATTTTGTTAATTCCACGAAGCTCTACGCTTCTCTGCAGTAGACCAGAGTCTTTGGCGAGAATCGAACCGCAAACCCCGCACTCATAGACTAGTTCATTGCAAACTACTGACTGAGAAATGATTAAGGCCTCCGCTTGTATGCTTCTTGAGGGAAGTGATTTCTAGCTTTCAGTAAGATTGTCTTTGCGGAAGTTTTGTCCACCCGTTGAAAGGATACTTTCGAGGATTACGTTGTGGATGTGGTCTACTAACAAAAGTCGCGAGCAGGGATACCCTATAAATCCCACAAGAGGTCTCATTTTTCACCTCTTGTTAGGGGGTTCGGCATAAAAGGACGATAATCCCTAGGTGCTGATGGTACTCAACAGATGCTGCATGCATTTTACCAAAAGTAACGGAGCACAGTGGCTGAAGATTTTATTTCATTGGCCAAATGTCCAATTTTTGTTTGTCACCGATTTCCAAAATTTTAATTTTATTTAATAGTAAACATATTTAAACTAAGGTAGCCAAAAAATTAGGTCAAAACATTGGAAATTGTGGTCGTGCCATGTTGTTGAACACGACTTTTCTTAAACTCAAAAAAAAAGTGATTTTTTTATATTTAATCAGAAAGAAATTATCATTGATCAAAAACTATCATCGATAATTACCTGCTTGCTTTCTTGCTAGGTTGGTAGTCTTGTTATCTTTAAAAAAGTAATATGTGCGACTATTGTGTTATTTATATTTGAGATGTTAAGACATATTTGCTAAACTACTATATTTTTGTTAAATTTCAACTTTAGAAGAATAGAACTTTTGCGGATCAAAAGGGATTAAGAAGATAAAATCCTGTATATACTCATGTCCCCTTTTGGACCCGTCTGTTTAACACTTTTATAATTTTAATGAAATTACACCAAAAAAAATTTTTTGTTTGAAATTTTTTTTTTATAATAAAATTTTTTATTATTGTTACACAATCAGAAAAACGTATAGCTGCCCTGATTCATCCTTATCCGTTACACTACGTTCACACTACCATATTTTAAAGTAAAATAAAGAGCTTAAACACGCGTTTACGCTAAACAGGTATATTGTGAATCCCACCTTAGAAGGGATTTTAAAAATTTCTTTTTGTCTTTTTATTTTATCTGTTTTTATGACTCTAATAATATTCTATGACCCTATAACTATGCAATGCGTTGTTAAATTTATGTCAGGTATTTTATAGCATATAAATAAAAGGATTTTAAGTTTTTTAATCCTTTTAAATTTACCTGTATTTGGTATGAAAATAAGTATAAAAACACACAGAGAAAAAATATGTTTAAAAATGGTCACCTCCAACAAAACTATTTTTAGAAAAAATTTTAAACATAATATGTTTAAATTTAACCATATTATTGTCATTAACAACCATACTATTGTTTAATAAGTCCTCCATCAAGAAGCAACAACCATATTATGGTTGCCTCTAAACATGTTATGGTTAAATATGACAATAATTTGTTTTTAATTTAACAATAGTATTTTCATCTTTTCCCAGAGCAACAAGCTATGGTTGAAAACCAACCTTGCTATTATAAGTGTTAAGCATATTTTAGTTATTATTAACCAAAACATGTTCGGAGGCAACCGTAATATGGTTGTGGCTTCTTGAATGAGGATCAATTTAACAATAATGTGTTTGTCGGTGACAAAAGTATGATTAAATTAAACATAATATGTTTAAAAATTTTCTTTTAAAATAGTTTTGTTGGAGGTGACCATATATAAACAAATTTTTTTTCTGGGTGAAGGTTTAAAAGCAAAGGACATTCGGATGCAAACTCAGTGGATATAATATATCTGAGCAATAACAAAGTATTTTAGAAACAAAAACGAGGAAGATGTTAAAAATTACATTCGAAAAAAAGGAAACTTAAATTCCTATAGCACTGAAATACAATTGGACTTAGAACATAAATTATCTGTTTTCATCAAAAATTTAAAACAGCGATATAGGAAAGTTGTTTACAGCAAAGATAGATTTTATAAGAGCTTTGCAAACTGGTTAGAGAACGAACTTTCTGTCCAGATCGCTTCAGGAACTACAAATCAAAAAACTCGTGGGAGACCACAAAAATCGCTGGACAACTGTAGCCATAGATCTAAGAGGCGGACGCTTAAGGATATCAATGAAGAAATTGGATATGAAAATATTCAAGATACTTTTCTACATCAATTACAATCAAAGAAACAATTGACAAAAGTGGATATAATTGAAAAAAGTTGTTAAAGCTAGTCCATTGATAACAAAACCAACTTCGAGCGATGCAAAACCATTCACAAATAAGGAGGCATTAGCATTATTTCTGAATTTGAAGTTAACAAAACAGCACTATATGTAGCTCAGATTGCGTGTGATTGAAAAAGGCTTAAATCGGTATCCACAGCTGTTAAATGGACATAACAGCTGCTAAAATGGACTGTTTGCCATTAAATGGCACTATTACAATCACACCAATTTCGGATTTGTTTCTTTATCATGGAGAAGATGTCATTAAAATGTCAAGAAATGGGTTATCCGAAGTCTTAAGATATGATGGGGCCTCGCTTACTATAAATATGCCGGAACTATTTTCTATTGAAGTTCAGCCAGATCGGTACAAAAATGGCTGAGATATGAGCAAAAAAACACGACTACCTCATATGTTTTTTTTTTTTTTTATAAAATCCCATGTTGTTGTTTTTTTATACCCATCACCGAAAGTTACACATAAAAATACATATATGTCCAGCGCAGTTGATTAAACGATGTCGGTCTGTGCGTCTGTTTTTTTTTTCTATATCTGTAGCACGGAAAGAGCAACAGTTTCCAAATAAGGTACAAGCATCTTGGTTATCAATACATAAAACTGAAAAAATTTAGTCGGGATTGGAGAGGTGATCGTGGTAGAAAATAGATTAATTTCCTGCTAAAGAACGATAATTTTTCTCGTAACGAAAAAGCAAATCTGTGCTCAATATATTTTACGGTGGACTAGAATATCAAAAGAAGTGCCCGCCAAGATAAGCATAAAAGGATTGACGATCTGGTCAAAGAAGCCAAAAGAGCAGCCGCAGCCCAAAGAACGATAGATATATACAGAATTGCTATGAGATTAGCCCAGAGAACGTTTGCTACTAACAAACCACTTTAAACCAATAATGGAGATCCAGTCGCATCCAAAAGAAACCAGACGGATGTATGGGTACACAGAAAAATTTATCAGTAGTTTTATATCAATTAAAAAAATTGGTTAAAAAGTATTTCAATTTAAATAATGTTATTATCAATTATATTCTTATTTGAAAGAAAATTAAAAAAAATTTTTGATTTTGATTTAATTAACATTTTAGTTGTTTTGAAATAAATTTTTAATTAAAATAATAATTAAATAACAAAAAATCTTAATTGATTATTTTTTTTTTTTTTCATTTAAAATAAAATAATTTAAACTCGTAGAATTATTGTTGGAAATTGTCAAACGATGAGCGATATTTAATTAAATCAATTAACACATTGTTTCAAACGGCAAAGTTTTTTGATCATTTTATTAATTAAAATTAAAACTATCATTTATTAAAAAAAAAATAAATTTTCAAATTTTCAAATTTGTAGTAAATAAATTGTTTGCTTGATTCTATGAATTTGATATGAATTTGATGATAAGAGAAAATTTTTAATTTTTTCTGTGCCTATATTATAACGAAGACTGTCGAATTCTTCATGATGGCTGTACTAGTGACTCATTCACAACTAAAACTGTAGTGAGACCCCTGCTTTTTAATATCGTCCTGGACCACGTAATGAGCAGAGCCTGAAGATGTATTAACGTTCTGCTATCTCGGAACTCTTCTGACTATAACTGGTAGTTCTTCAGAAGCCATAAGAAACCGTACAACATTCATTTGGCATTCTTAACCCAAATGGCGATCAGCACACATCTTGAAAATAAGAGAGCTAAACATATTTAGCTCCTGCATAAAATCATCTCGTCTCTATGGATGTGAATCGGGAAATGCAGCGCAGAAGAATGTTAACTCGCAAAAGATTTTCATAAATCGCTGCTTGCGTAGAATTCTAAAAATATTCTGGCCAATTACGATACCCAGTGAAAGGTTATAGACCAGGGTTGGCTGCTCACTGGGTAACCCAGAAAACCCCACCTGGGTTTAATGGGTATTTCGTTCAAAAATCTCAAGTGGGTTTTTTCTTAATATTCATTTAAACAAAGATGGTATAATATTTACATTTTATTTACAGAAAAATAAAATAAAATGATTTCAAAATTCATACAATGTATTTATATGTCTATTTGTGGATATGTAGATTTAACATTAGTTGGCTTTTCTCTATTTAATAATTAAAACATAGAGTATACATAGTATTATATATATTTTTAACATCAAATTCGGTATTTTCCAAATCAAATTCAGGGGCCTAATTCAGGCAGTCGTGATCGAGTACTTTCTCGATTCGAAAGCAATTTTATTTGTAATTCTTTCAGTCGATACTGAACAAATCAAAATTATTTTTTCAGTATTGTGAAACTCAAATTAATGCTTTACAACACTGATTTCGATTCGTTTAGTATTGACTGAAATATTTAAATATTATAGCCTATTTCCGATGTGCGAAAGAATTCTTTCTTTCGTATAACTAAATTGAAAACAAAAACAAATTTTTAGACTTTGTTTTTGTTTTCAATGTAGTTATGCGAACGAAAGAATTCTTTCGCACATTGGAAATAGGCTGTTAAATTGCTTTCGAATCGAGAAAGTACTCGATTACGACTGCCAGAATCAGGCCCCAGGTTGTTAAAAAACGAATTTATCTTTTTCAAAACTAAATTCGACATTTAAGAAATTAAAATCAAGTTATTTTTTAATTGAATTTGATTCACAAAAGGCTGATTTTGATATTTAAGGTGCGAATTTGATTTGAAAAATGCGGAATATGATTTGTAAAATACTCAATTGGATTTCAAAAATTCTTAATTTGTTTTCTTTTTAACATAAAACATATACATAAATGATATATATATTAAATGATATTTCCAATCCAAGACGATTTCTAAGGTTATTCCATATTAAGCCCCAAGATGACTAAAGAGAACAAATCGTAAAAGTTTGCTGCTAAAATATTTTAATTATTTTCCGCCATTGTTGTTCACTTAATTTGATAAGCACTTTTTTCCTTAAAAAAATATTAAGGGTATTCAGTTCAGATTTCTTTTATTCAAAAAAGAAAAAATGGAAAGGAGAAATGGAAAGCGTAAAGTTGTACATATTTGACTTGTCAAAGATATTAAAACAAACTGTCAATCAAATGTAAAATATTTATGTCTTTCAATACGCCTAAAGAAAGTTTAAAAAATAAATTGATTAAATCTTATTACTACGTCGTTAATGAAAAAAGATTATATTTATGAAGTTAATGGTAAATTGAAATATGCTTTAAAATTTGCAATGAATGTCATTGTCAAATTCATTGAACTCTTATTTCTTATTCTTATTAATGCATAAAAGTCATCACTTGGCAGCTGAGGCATATATATTAGGACTTATATTAAATCTTGCTTTTCCTTTAACCCTCCATGCTTTTTATGATGATGCCATAAACAAAAAGATTTTCTAGCTAAATCAATGAAAAGGGCTGAGTTGACAACATCGCTTAAACCAATTATAAGATCACTACACAAAAAACCATCAAACCCACTAAAGCCGAATAAAACCCAAAAAAAACCTCATGAAAAAACCCTATGGGTTGGTTTTTCTTAAAAACCCCGGGTTTTTGCCAACACATGTCGAGATCCGGAGAAGAAAATGGCGCTGGCTGCTAAAAACCCGCCGACGATGTCAAAAGACAAGCTATCGAATGTAATCGGCAAGGAAGCCGTAGAAAAGGAAGACCATGCCGCACCTGGCGCCCCCAAATTGCAATTCAAGCAGCCAACCAAGACAAATAGTGGAACGAGATAAAAACAAATAACAGTATTTATATAACTTTCTTTTCGAATCGCACCATGGTGAAGAGTATATAGTGTTGCTTTTAACTAAATGGCTCTATTTAAACAAAAAATTATTTATTTAATAAACAGCACCTACTAAAATAAAAAAGTGAATTTTAAAATAGAAGAAAATAATTTTTTTGAACTAAGATTTACTTTCGCAATGAGTTCACCTTTTTAAAAGAAAAGCGAATTTTTCAACTAAAAGCACGTTTTTGAATAAAAAAAGTCTTTTTTAAAAATTATCTCGTGGAAAAACAAATCGCCTTTCTGACAACAAAACAGAGCCTTTTGGTTAAAAAAACAGACACCTTTTAAAAAAAAAGTACCTTATTAAATTAATATTAACCATTTACTTTTAAACCGCCTTAAATGCATCACCAAATTTTAAAATTTAATTGCCAGACAACTCATATCGTACCGTAAAAGAGAGCAAATGTTCTAAATACTACGATTGTTAATTTTAGATAACAAATGTTTTGGTACAATCTCACAGAGACGGTATTACAATGCGTTAATATTATCTTAAATTTTTGTGAAATTCGGTCTTTAGATTTTTTAAATTAAATTGAGTGAAATTTGTTTATTTTAAATTTTTATGATCCAACTTTCGTTTAAATTTTGATTTTTCTTAAAATCCATTTGCCCATACATAAGTCTAATGTATTTGCATTGTATTTTGCTTGTACAACAATTTATTTGTTATTTATTTACTAATACCCAACATAATACCAAAATCTAGAACATACATACAGTATCGGAAGAAATAATAGGGACGATATCTTTCTCCGATTAACATGTTGTAGAAAATTTTTCATTGGACTTTTATTGATGAAACTGAGTATAAAATTCCCATAGATTACCTCTGGGAAATTCTAAAACATAAAATGAGGGCGTAATGTGACAAAAGGTTCAAACAGTTTGGTACTAAATTTCACCGGATACCTGCGACAATCTCGTGAATTCAATGAAGCGGAGATGCGAAGAGTTAATAACAATGAAAAAGCCTTCTACCAAATAATATAATAACTTTTGGATTTCATAGCAAAAACTAACAAACTTGAAAAGTTCCTTTTATGTTTCCAGACATATTTTTTTAAAAACATCAGATTTAAGAATACAGAAAGACAAACCTTAAGTCAAAGGTGACACGAAATAAGGCCTAATGAAATACGGCCCAATTAAGAAAATGAAGTAAAACCCAATAAAAATGCTTAATTTTAATATTGGGTGAAATTTAATTTTCCTTGGTTTTGTTTCATCTTTAAATTGGATCTTATTTTATTATGAAATAAAACAAAAAAAAATAATAACAGAATTAATTGGGGTTTTTTTCATTTAAAATCGTTTTGGCTTTATTTAATTTTACTTGGGCCTTATTTAATTTTCTTAAAATTCAATTCTTTTACAAAATGTTGGAGCTGCGAAATTTGGCCTCGACCGAAGAAATAACTCAAGTTAGCGAAGTCGTTATTTTTATGACAAAGAGGAGAAAATTCTTGCGCTAACTTAAGCTTTGGTAGCCGGCCTTGGGCCAGATGCAATCTATTGTTTAACAACACCGGCTTCGCTTCACTAAAGCTTCACTGCACAGGCGGTCTTTGGCAAGGGCCACATTTCGCGCCATATTTTTAAAAAAAAATTCTATTTTTTATTTTAAAATACCTTTTTTTTTAAAGCCCAATAACTTATTTATTTAATTGGAGGTTATTCCTTATTTTTCTGTTATTTTTTATTTTGAACCATTTGGGCTTTACATAATTTTTTTTTGGGCGTTATTTCGTGTTGCCTTACTTTAATATAATACATTTATGAAAACAAAATAAAAATTTAAGAAACTATTAAATATTTTATGTGTCCCTATTATTTTTTCCGACACTGTTTGTTTAAGTATAATGCCGAAGAATGTGCATTAGGCTTAAATATAGGAATTTTTGTTTAATAATTAATTTGGAATCTGCAATATACCGTATGTGTATTTAATTACGTATTAATGTACTAATACATTAATATTTAATTAAGCTTATGAAAATTTGTGTTTAAATTTCACCAGTCAAAAATTTCTAGTTGCTTTTTTGGGAGGTGAAAGTCATAAATCTGTTAATAAAGAAGGTAAAGTAGTATACTGCGAGTTGTACAAAAACTGAAAGAAAAATAAATAAAAAAAACTACTTTTTCTTAGTGAAAAATTTTATTAGAGATATAATTTTTTTTTTTTTTTTTGAAAATAGGGTTTGAAATCTTCAACTATGTACTTCTAATACTTATTTTTATTCAAACTGGTGATATTTATTAAATTACCCTGCGTAACAGGTTTAGTTTTCACCGGTGGTGTAATACATATCTTTGGGACTATTTAAAAATTTGTTCCTAAAATTAATTCTAGGACTTTTTTATTGGAAAAATACCCAGGACTAGCTTTGTAGTAACTAACACTTAGCACGTTTATTCAGAATAGATGTGTGACTGGTCAAAGAGCGGTTGTTAGATGTCAATTAACCCCCTCCAATGACAACATCACGTAAAAGTGATAGGTCCCATTCCTATAAAGAACTATGACCGGTCTCTGCCACCAAAGAGCCTATCACGTGACTACTATAGTGCCAGTTCGCTTCGCTCTAGGGTATTTATAAACAAGTTCATATATAAAAATATTTTTTATTAAGAAAGAAGCTTTAACTTTAAAGGTACTTTTTATTTAAAAGGTACTTTTTATTTAAAAGGTACTTTTTATTTAAAAGGTATTTTTTATTTAAAAGGTACTTTTTATTTAAAAGGTACTTTTTATTTAAAATGTACTTTTTATTTAAGAGGTACTTTTTATTTAAAAGGTACTTTTTATTTAAAATGTACTTTTTATTTAAAAGGTACTTTTTATTTAAAAGGTACTTTTTATTTAAAAGGTACTTTTTATTTAAAAGGTAATTTTTTTTTTAAAGGTACTTTTAATTTAAAAGGTACTTTTTATTTAAAAGGTACTTTTTATTTAAAAGGTACTTTTTATTTAAAAGGTACTTTTTATTTAAAAGGTACTTTTTATTTAAAAGGTACTTTTTATTTAAAAGGTACTTTTTATTTAAAAGGTACTTTTTATTTAAAAGGTATTTTTTATTTAAAAGGTACTTTTTATTTAAAAGGTACTTTTTATTTAAAAGATACTTTTTATTTAAAAGGTATTTTTTATTTAAAAGGTACTTTTTATTTAAAAGGTAATTTTTATTTATAAGGTTCTTTTTATTTAAGAGGTACTTTTTATTTAAAAGGTACTTTTATTTAAAAGGTACTTTTTATTTAAAAGGTACTTTTTTTTAAAAGGTACTTTTTATTTAAAAGGTACTTTTTATTTAAAAGGTACTTTTTATTTAAAAGGTACTTTTTATTTAAAAGGTACTTTTTATTTAAAAGGTACTTTTTATTTAAAAGGTACTTTTTATTTAAAAGGTACTTTTTATTTAAAAGGTACTTTTTATTTAAAAGGTACTTTTATTTAAAAGGTACTTTTATTTAAAAGGTATATTTTATATAAAAGGTGCTTTTTATTTAAAAGGTACTTTTTATTTAAAAGGTACATTTTATTTAAAGGGCACTTTTTATTTAAAAGGTTCTTTTTATTTAAAACGTAACTTTTACCCAAAAAAATTGCCTAATATTTCAAAAGATATTTTTATTTTAATTTTTATTCCAAGAGGCAGATTTTATCTAGTGTTATATGTAATATTGGATCTGCTGACAAGTAAATGATTTGTCTAACAGTTGTATACATTTTCTTCATTACTAGCCAAAGGATAGCTAAAGTAAGCCTAGTACTAGAAATATACAAACAAACAAAATTGTGGTAGTGCATAGAAAATATTACTGGAAAATATTAAAGGAATAAGACTATTAAAGTATAAAAGCTTTTTAAATACTAATTTGACTTAGAATACACATTCGAATTTATACAACAGCCCCGTCATCGTCGTTCACAATTGATATCCTACAAACAATATTTCCGCGGAATGGGTACCCAGGCGTACTAGTGTCAGATAATGCAACACTGTTCACGAGTGGGGAATTCACAACATTTTGTAGCGAAGCGGGTATTTTTTAAATATAGGAACATTAAAATACTAAAAAATGATTAGCGGCCATGTCGGATGAAAAAGTATCCATTCAAAAGAAAATTGAGGAAATTATGTTCCGGTATAGAGCTACACATCTTCAAAACGGAAAAACTCTCTCAGAACGCCAAATTCGAATCCGTTTAGATGCCTTTAAAACCATACCTACAAGTTACTCAACGACCCCCTGTTTATTTTCCAGGCAGTTAAATATGGGAGATTGGTGCCGATCGCGTTATTATACGGCGAACAAAGAGCAGTGGATTGTTGGTGAAATTATTGAAAAAATTTATCATCTATACCATATGGTGAAGCTGGACAATGGTTACGTATTTAAAAGGCGTTTATCCGTGTTCAGCGTAATTTCAACAGAAATTCTGTTCCGAAGAAAAACTGTGAATGTAACAATCAAGTGGAAAACCAAAAATAATATCAGCAACATCTTTTACATCAGCCAATTCATATACCTACCAGATTGCCAACTATCGGAGAGAGTTCTAGCAATGATTATCCATTAATAGAATAAGATGCGGCTGGACCAGCAACTGGATGCCAAGGTAAAGACAACAGTTTCGCCGCAAAACAACCAGTTAACGAAGACCACCTCAGCATTTCCAGGACTATGTCGTTGGTGATAATGTGGGAAGCCAAGATTAAGTGCCGGAGGATCGTTGCAACTCTAATATTAATAATGATATGGCAATCTTTTAAAGTGCTTGTTAATCTTGACTCGCTAGTTGTCATATTGTACTCATGTAATTATTAATCAGCAATTTTGCAACGTCAATAATAACAGTATTAATCATATATAAATAACTAGTATTTAACTCGCTACTTCATTAGCGTCTCCTTTTTTCATGGACATATTTTTACACCAAAGTTTATGTTGCATTCACTCAGGAACTTTTATGTTTTTTTATTTTATTCTTCTAGGTCCAATATTAGCTGCAATTTAAAAAGCACCAGGTTAAGAACAAAAAAGTAAAAAACGCCCCCCCCTAAAAAATTCTCATTCACTTAGGGCATTGCATGCTTAATTTTATGTTTGTAGGTCCAATATTAACGAAAATTAAAAAAGTACCAGTTAAAGAAAAAAGTACGAAGAGAAATCCCTCTTACAGATTCTCATTCACTCAGGACATTGCATGCTTAATTTAATGTTTGCAGGTCCAATATTTACGAAAATTAAAAAGTACCAGTTAAAGAACAAAAAAGTACCAAAAAATCCCTCTTACAGATTCTCATTCAATGAGAATGCATGTTGAAGTTTATGATTCTAGGTTCTAAATTAACTATTATTAAAAAAAAGTACCAGTTGTAAAACGAAAAAGCTAAAGAAAGAAATTAAATTTACAGTATTTCCCCTTTTTAATACTTTTTTGTCTCCCCATTGAAGCAACAAAAATTTCAATTTTGTAGTGGGATCCCAAATTTAATACGTATATGTTAATAAATAGAGAAAAATGTTTTGTTAAAAAGTACCAAAAATAGTTACGGTTTTCACCTCTTAAACTTCCGAATTTCAAAAAAGTACCAAATTGGTATTTGTATTTTTTAAATTAGTTTCAAATGTGATAAAACCTTTATTTCTACGTTTATGGGTTTAAAAGGCAGATGGAATCACAAAAAAAAATAACAAAATACAGTTTTATCCGTTTACTCCGTAAAAGGGCCGAACTTCAAAAAATTACCAGACACCTGTCCGCTTATTTTCCTAAAGATCAACGATAAGTATAAATTTTTTTTTTTTTTGGATCTCTTTTAGTTTTAGAGATAAAAGGCAACCGAATTTACGCGTTTTTACCCCCTAAACATTCGAATTTCGCAAAATCCCGTCTTAGTGGAACGAGTTGGTGAGAGACCAACCTCTGGTCCAAATTTTAAGTTTTTAGTTTCAAGTGTTTAGGCTGTGCGATGATGAATCAGTGAGTCAGTCAGTAACGTTTCAATTTTATATATATAGATAAGTTCTTATTAATAAATCAAAACCCGGTGTTTATGTATTTCATGGATGGGGGTAGTGCACTAATTTTGCAGTTTCGACTCGCAGTTAGTGATAGTGCAAAATTATTGCAATCATTTTGTTGATGTTGAGTGTGATGAATTGAAAATTAGCAGCCTCACTAAACATGAGTTATAGTGATGTTAAAAGATGTTTCACTCAAAAAACAAATTGTGTGAGTTAAGAAAAAGCAATCCTCAGTTTATTTCAACTTTTCTGATCTTCACTCATTTGAGTGCAACTTAAAATTTTGCACTAAATTTACAAGCAAAAAACTTGTTTTTCCATGATTAAAGCCATGAGATATTCCGTTATTGACAAATTATTCGCATGTTGTTTAATTTCCTTTCTTATGCATATTATAAAAATAATCAATGCAAAATTAAATTTTTTTTAATTTTAGTGAGTGTCTGTTTATATCAGCATTTTTGATTGCAAGTACAAATTTTGCACTAATTGAATTTTTGCATTCAATCTTCGTTTAGTGAGAGTGAAACAATTTGCAATATCACTAAATTTTTTTAGTGATAGTTAACAAAATAGCAATCATCACTAAAGCTGGTAAAACAGAGTGCAAAATAATTTTTTTTGCAGTTTTATTTAGTGATAGTGCACCACTGATTTAAATCAATATTTAGTGCACTACCTCCAACTATGATTTATTTATTCGAGATACAACAACTTTTAAAAAAACTGCTAAATTTATAATGAGAACTGAAAAATGATAAGAGACAAAAAAAACGTTAAAGATAGTTTTCTTTTACAAAACTAGTTTTTGCTTATTATAACTTTTACCTTATTCTAACGTTTTGGGGTTTTTTCTCCAGGTTATTGCATTTTGTATCTCGTAACACATTTTAAAGTGGTACAAGAAGATCTTAATAAAATCAATAATTCTTACTTAGTGTGGTTTAATGAATTCCTGTAAGTGATTTAATGAATCGTAATTTGAATTCTGGTTCATGGGTTGCAGTAAAATCTAAATAGTATGTACATCAAAGGCTTTAAGACATATTTATGCAACCAGATACGGCACAACTTTATTGAAAGCAAGATTTAATTAACTTTTCCTGCTAAACATTAAATGCATCAGTTGTATTCGATTGATATTGGTCAGAGAGGTGAGCTAATTACATAAACTAAATAGCTAAATTAATTACAATTTAGTGGGTTTATTTAACGTGCCAGTTTCGTAAGAGTCCCTTGAGCATATTTGTTGGCATGAGAATTACTCAAAAACATTATGTACAATAGTAAGAGAAAGGTACTTGTTTAAATTTAATGCTAATTGGATGTTAATGGTCGAAAATTTATAACTTTAACCGTCAGAACACCTTCCTTTGTCTAAACACAGTGGTAAAGAGAGCAAAAAATTTCTAAAAAAAATATATATTCATTTTAAAATTTTAAAGGAAAAAGCACATTTTAAAGTCAGATTTTTATAGATTTTACAGTCACAAAATTGAAATTCTTTAAAGTCTATCCGATTTTTTCTGCACTAATACTTTTGTACATATTAAATCGAATACTTACATCTGCTGATTTTCCATATTGTTGGCTACACTGTCACTCCTTAACAAAAAGAAGAAAAATTAGCAACAGAACGAAAACATTTTTGTAAATATTTTATGGAAAAATAAGAAAAAAAAAATAAATTAACTGCCAGGTAAACATGGAATATGACAGATGTGAAGAAAACACACTTTTACACAGGGCACACGAATTACACAACTTTTCTTTTTTTTAATACTTCCAATCTGTAGCTGAAGATTTTTGTTCCAGTAAATATATTCACATTTAGAGTGCAGATAAGATTAAGAAAATAAAGACAGATGTAGACAGACAGACAGCGAGTCACATGGAGGGAAAAAGATTAAAACATGTTCTCTGTTTGATTTATTATTCATTGTTGTGTAAAAAAAATCATGATGAAAATGTAAATATTCTTTTAATTGGGTGTTTAGCTGTGTAGAAAGAATCTCCTATTCAAATTATTTTAAAAATTTAAAAAAAATAACTTTTTGTTTTAAAATTTTACAAACTTTATTTTGTTAAACTATTTTCTTTTTTATTTTTTACTTACCAGTAATGGGTGGACTTAAAAATGTTGTGAATGGTAGAGCCAAATAAATGATGGCGATTTCTTCAACTGTTAAACCAATCGATTGCATGTGTATGGTCAAGTAGGGCAGCAATGAAGAAGTGGCTGAAAAGGAAGAAGAAAAAAGCCAAATTTATTCAAAACGTACTTTTTATTCGAAAGGGAACTTTATATTCGAAAATGTTGCTTTTATTCCAAGAACTCTTTCTGTGCAAAAAGGAAATTTTTTATTAAAATAGCTACTTGTTATTCAAAAACTATAAAGTACTAAAAAGTTCCTTTTTGTCCAAAAGGGTACTTTTGTTTTTTTTTTTTATAAATATTCTTTTTATTTAACAAGGTACTTCCTATTCAAAAAGCCAGATTTATTCAAAATGTACTTTTTTAAAAAAGGTGCTTCACGTTAAATAATTTTACTTATATCCCAAAAACTCTTTTTGTTCAAAAACGAATTTTATTTATTAAAACAGATACTTTTTATTCAAAAATTGTTTTTTTTATTGAATAAGGTACTTTGTATTCAAAAAGTTCCTTTTTATCCAAAAAGGTACTTTTTTAAATTTTCTTTTTATTAAAAAAAAAGCAAAATTTACTTCAAACGTTCGTTTTCAAAAGGTTCTTTACGTAAAAGAATTTTACTTTTATCCCAAAAACTCTGTTTGTCCAAAAAGTATTTTTTTTTTTATTAAAATAGGAACTTCTTATTCTAAAGTTTGTTTTTTATTTAATAAGGTACTTTGTATTTAAGAAGTTCCTTTTTTATCCAAAAAGGTACTTATTTAAAAAAAATTTGTTTTTATTAAAAAAAAAACGCCATATATATTTAAAACGTACGTTTTATTCGAAAAGGAAATTTTTATACGAAAATGTTACTTTTATTCCAAAAACTCTTTCTGTGCAAGCGGGAATTTTTTAATAAAATAGGTACTTTGTATGCAAAAACTATAAGGTACGATTAAGGTACTTTGTATTCAAAAAGTTCCCTTTTTTATCCAAAATGGTATTTTTGCTTAAAAAAAGGTTTTTTATTCAACAAAATGCCTATTCAAAATGTCAGATTTATTCAAAACGTAATTTTTTAAAAAAAGTGCTTCACATTCAAAAAATTTTCTTCTATTCCAAAAACCCTCTGTGTTCAAAAAGGAATTTTATTTATTAAAATAGCTACTTTTTATTAAAAAATTTGTTTTTTATGTAATAAGGTACTTTGTATTCTAAAAGTAACTTTTTATCAAAAAGGTACTTTTTTAAATTTTCTTTTTATTAAAAAAAACGCCAAATTTACTTCAAACGTTCTTTTTCAAAAGGTTCTTTACGTAATAGAATTTTTCTTTTATCCCAAAAACTTTATTTGTCCAAAAGAAATTTTTTTATTAAAATAGGTACTTTTTAAAAATATAATTTTATATATTTTATTTACTTTTCTGGCAACTTTTATGAAATTCATAAGAGTAGAAAAAATGAGTAAACGCTTTATTTTTGGTGGTTTTTTTTGAAGAAAATAATTTTTATATAGTCCAAAATGTGGATTATGCTAGGATTCACATATTATCCATAAAATAGCTTATAAAAATAAATCGGTTATAGGCCAAATTCGCTTATAGTCCACAAAAAAGTGCAACTATAGTATTGGACTATAAGCGAAAAGTACTGTATTCGCAACAAAAATATTTAAACACATACACATACTTTTATGCAAATGAGTTTAACTGCCCTGCAGAAAAATAAACTAGTATTTAACTAGAAATATACCAGTTGGAATTTTCATTAAACCAGTTGCCCTTTTGATTTTTTTTCATTTATCAAACTATCGTATATAAAGTTGGGTTGTCATAGGAGGCGATCTAGTTAATTTTTATGCTGTTTTATAATAGTTTTTATATATATATACTATAAGTATATATATATATAGTATAAGTATAAAAAACAAAATACAATTTTACTATTTCCCTTAAAATCTTTTTCATACTTCTTGCTTTATAAGAAAAAGCAGAGCAGGAAAAGCTTCCGACATTATATCGCACACCTAGTTAAAAAGTGACTTAACCCAAAATTTTGATTTTTCGAGTTTATATGATTAAACTATGCACAACACACTCATTTATCTATAATGTACTTTTTAAAAAGTACCTATTTTAATAAAAAAATTTCTTTTTTTATGTAATAAGGTACTTTGTATTCAAAAAATTACTATTTATCCAAAAGGGTACTTTTTTTAAATTTTCCTTTTATTAAAAAAAAGCCAAATTTATTTCAAACGGACTTTGTTCAAAAAGGTTGAAAAATTTTACTTCTATCAAAAAAACTTTGTCCAAAAAGGAATTTTTTATAGGTAATTTTGATTATAAAATTAGTTTTTTAAAAATAATTAGTATTGTGGTTATTTTGTTGAACTATTCATGGTTTTTAATCCAAATTTTTTACTATTTAATCAGGCTTAAGTTCATTAAATTTAATTTTCATTAAATTATTTTTTATGAAGAAAGGAATTTTTACAACATGGAAGATTAATTAAAATTGTTATTGATAATTTTCATTCTTGACTGACCTGGGATTCGAAGCCAGGCTGGCTGGCGTGTGATTCGAACCCAGGCGGCTGGTTACCCTGACATGTTTCGACCTCAACCACTAGGTCTTTTCAAAGGGATTTGCCGACTTACACTCGCAGCCATCGATGACTGCTGACGTCAGTAGTCAAACATCAATCCTTAAACCAAATTGTATTTTAACCTTTGGTAGATCGAAATTTGCTTATTGAATGATTATCCATTTTTAATTGATCTCACATGTTTTTCCTTTACTTCTGTTTTTTTCCGTACTTTTGTCAAGAATTCTTCTTGAAGTCCAAAGTACATTTTTTTTGTTTATCATGTTTTTTGTCTTTCTTTTTTCTTGTTGACATTTTTCAGCACAACTTGAAGGACAAATGAACACATAGAGCTTGTGCCTTAGCTTTAACAATAATTAGTATTGTGGTTATTTTGTTGAACTATTCATGGTTTTTAATCCAAATTTTTTACTATTTAATCAGGCTTAAGTTCATTAAATTTAATTTTCATTAAATTATTTTTTATGAAGAAAGGAATTTTTACAACATGGAAGATTAATTAAAATTGTTATTGATAATTTTCATTCTTGACTGACCTGGGATTCGAAGCCAGGCTGGCTGGCGTGTGATTCGAACCCAGGCGGCTGGTTACCCTGACATGTTTCGACCTCAACCACTAGGTCTTTTCAAAGGGATTTGCCGACTTACACTCGCAGCCATCGATGACTGCTGACGTCAGTAGTCAAACATCAATCCTTAAACCAAATTGTATTTTAACCTTTGGTAGATCGAAATTTGCTTATTGAATGATTATCCATTTTTAATTGATCTCACATGTTTTTCCTTTACTTCTGTTTTTTTCCGTACTTTTGTCAAGAATTCTTCTTGAAGTCCAAAGTACATTTTTTTTGTTTATCATGTTTTTTGTCTTTCTTTTTTCTTGTTGACATTTTTCAGCACAACTTGAAGGACAAATGAACACATAGAGCTTGTGCCTTAGCTTTAACAATAATTAGTATTGTGGTTATTTTGTTGAACTATTCATGGTTTTTAATCCAAATTTTTTACTATTTAATCAGGCTTAAGTTCATTAAATTTAATTTTCATTAAATTATTTTTTATGAAGAAAGGAATTTTTACAACATGGAAGATTAATTAAAATTGTTATTGATAATTTTCATTCTTGACTGACCTGGGATTCGAAGCCAGGCTGGCTGGCGTGTGATTCGAACCCAGGCGGCTGGTTACCCTGACATGTTTCGACCTCAACCACTAGGTCTTTTCAAAGGGATTTGCCGACTTACACTCGCAGCCATCGATGACTGCTGACGTCAGTAGTCAAACATCAATCCTTAAACCAAATTGTATTTTAACCTTTGGTAGATCGAAATTTGCTTATTGAATGATTATCCATTTTTAATTGATCTCACATGTTTTTCCTTTACTTCTGTTTTTTTCCGTACTTTTGTCAAGAATTCTTCTTGAAGTCCAAAGTACATTTTTTTTGTTTATCATGTTTTTTGTCTTTCTTTTTTCTTGTTGACATTTTTCAGCACAACTTGAAGGACAAATGAACACATAGAGCTTGTGCCTTAGCTTTAACAATAATTAGTATTGTGGTTATTTTGTTGAACTATTCATGGTTTTTAATCCAAATTTTTTACTATTTAATCAGGCTTAAGTTCATTAAATTTAATTTTCATTAAATTATTTTTTATGAAGAAAGGAATTTTTACAACATGGAAGATTAATTAAAATTGTTATTGATAATTTTCATTCTTGACTGACCTGGGATTCGAAGCCAGGCTGGCTGGCGTGTGATTCGAACCCAGGCGGCTGGTTACCCTGACATGTTTCGACCTCAACCACTAGGTCTTTTCAAAGGGATTTGCCGACTTACACTCGCAGCCATCGATGACTGCTGACGTCAGTAGTCAAACATCAATCCTTAAACCAAATTGTATTTTAACCTTTGGTAGATCGAAATTTGCTTATTGAATGATTATCCATTTTTAATTGATCTCACATGTTTTTAGTTTTTTAATTAATAAGGTACTATGTTTTAAAAACATTCTTTTTATTATCCAAAAAGGTAATTTTTTAAAAAAATATTCTCTTTAGTCTAAAAGAAAAATTTATTAAAAAGTGTGATTTTATTCAAAGGCGTACTTTTATTTCAACAGGTACTTTTTTCTTAAGAGATTATTTTCAATTAAATAAAAACCCTTCTGTTTAGTTAAAAAGTACTTTTATGTGGTCTTTCCAAATGGTAGGCGATTAATAGTGAAGTAAAATGTACATGAAAAGCCTTAAAAAAACGAAATGCTTTTCATATAAATTTTACTATACAATCAATCGCCTGTCACTTGGCGACACATTAATTTAAAAAATATTTTTGATTATATGTATATAGAAGTATATATTTTTTAAAAAGATATTTTTTCAAAAGTATAAACAAGAAATATTGCTATATTCGGCTGGGCCGCATCTTTGGTACCTTCCACCGAGAGTTAGAATTTATAAGGAGTGAGCTTTTAGGGGCCTACGGCAAATTATATATCAATCTTTCCAAATTTAATTGTGCGATTTCTAGTCTTATGAGACTATGACGATTTCTAGTCTTATGAGACTATGATATCAACAGACGGATAGAAGGACGGACATGGCTAAATGGACTTAGAATCAATCATGGACCCAGAATACATATATATACTTTATGTGGTCTTAGATGAATTTTCAAAAGGTTACATACGGAAGGACAAACTTAATATATCCTTATTTCCCACGAGTGGTTAAGGGTATAAAAAAACCTTTTTATTTAAATTATGCTCTCTGGTTTTTTGTCTGTCTTTTCTCCGTTGACTTTTGTCAGCACTACTTGAAGAACAAATGTAAACTATAAATAGTCTGCCAGCCGTCGTCAATAGCGGTGAGTGTTAAAAGCCAAAGAGTTATGAGGAGATAGTGTTGTTACTATTGAAACAAGTCACGTGCCCGTGAACGTGGGTTCAATTCCTCGGTCAGTCAAGAATGTAAAATTATCAATAAATTTTAATTAATTTCATTTTGTAAAATTCCTTTCTTCTTAAAAATAATTAAGGAAAATTCTATTTAATAAACTTTAGCCTGAATAATATGGGTAATTCCATGTCAAATCGACCAAGAGTGGGACCCGACCCCTTTCGATTTGAATGAAATTTGGTGAGAAGGTTCCTTTTATCCTATAAGGAACATATATGAACGAAAAAAATTTTTAAAATTTTTTTTTCAAAAGTTACGTCATATTCAAAATGGCATAATTTCGCCGAATTAGCCGAATATGTTGAGTTTATTTTTTCTATATCTCAAAAACTACTGCACATACGAAGATGATTTGTATGTCATTTTAAAGAGAATACTTGGGGCTATAAGCAATATATTGAAGAAAAAATTTTTTTTGGAAAAAATGTAATATCTGCAAAATATTAAATTTTTAAAATGGACTAAGTCAAAAACCTAATTTTTTTTTTGCCTAATTTTTTTTTATATAATACCTCAAACTGTTCTTTAAAAATCCTAAAACTTTGAAGGAGGTGTTTTTTTTTTTTTTAGATATGAATTTTTTTCTTTCGCAACCTTTAAAAAAATAACCTAAAAATAAAATTTTAAAATTTTAATTTTGAGCAATAAGTATTTATAAAATCTGATTTGTTTGAAAAAGTACTATTATTGGTAAGGTTGTTGTTGTTTATTTTTTGCATCTTTTGTTGGGACTCAATGTGGGCATTTTTTTAAGAAAAGTACACCTTTTGTCACGTTACGTCTTTAAAAGTCGTTTTTTCTTCGTCTCTTTTCCTACCGTTAATGCCGGGCTGCTTTTTCTTTACCTAAAATAAATGAAAATGCTATGAATGTTGAAGCCTTATTCAATGTAAATACAATATTAAGAATTAAAACGTTATTTTTTACCTGGTTTTAAAGCCTGGTTCGCTCAGAATCTTGTCGATATTGTTCAATTTAACATCCTCTCCTTCGCTAGATGAAAATAAAGCTTTTATTTTAATAAATTTATTCGAAATAGGAATGGCGGCATGACAGGAACGTACTCCTTGAACTGGTGAAGCATTTTTAAACCTATTTTCCAGTTTTTTTTCAGTACGTTGAATGTGTTGATCTGAGACGAAATTAAAATTGATTCCTTGAATATTATCTTTCGCCCATCGACACAGTTGCTCGGGTGTCTGAATTTGTTGATCAGGTGTCAATTGTAGATTGGCTCGGCTAGCTAATCGCTTAACTGTTCCACCCAAACCATCACTTGGCCCTTTTCCATGAGAAGTTGCAAAAAAATGCCATTCTGCTCGAATTTGAAAATCCTCTTCGTGGTGTATCAAATTTACTAAATTGTAACGATTTTTATATTGGGATGCAGCACCATCAGAAAAATAAATTATTTTTGAAATATTTGGAATCTTATGTTTAAGGAACGTCGTTAATGTCTCTTGGAAGCTGTAAACTGCAGTAGTATTATGAGTTAAGTTATCTGATATTATTACCAAGCTAAGAGGTACGATATCACTTCCATTCTCAGCAATGGATCTATAATAGCAAGCGAATGGATGAATTGTCGCTTGTCTGTTATTCCAATACACTCCTTGAACACTATTTTGAAGTAAAAACGAATAATTTTCAGAGAAATCAGCAACAACAAGAACTTGCCCTATCTCAAGATTATTTTTCGTAGTTTTAAAATATTCGGCTTGTTCTTTAGCTACAAAGTCATGCCGAAGTAATTTTGGAATATATTCTACAACAAAATCAACGAAATCTTCAGTTGATTTTATAACTGTCTCCAAAGAGCATCGGTCTACTCGAATCCACTGATTATATGTAATGTCATCTAAACAGTTTTCCGTAAAAAGATTTTCGAGAATATTTTTTAATTTGGACGAGCCGGGACAAGCATTGCATACACCAAGATAACAGTCATCCGTAGGTGTTTTACAAATAACCATTTTCATACAATCTTTATATGAAGAAAATGGTTGAGATCCATCCTTAATTTTTAGTTTTTCAAGTCTAGCACCTTGAAATAGCATTTTAAAATTTTCATGAATCCGGCAAACACATACTACGTGCGTACCAGATGCACCAGCTAGAACACATTCGGGTGGTCTTAAACTTGCAAATTTTGAAAAACCAACTTTTTCAAATGGATATTTTTCTTTAAACATGTGAAAAATTTCACTTAGGTTACCCAAGATTAACCGTTTTTGTTTTTGCACTCGCAGACCGTTTTCATAAGCAGATTTATATTCTTTTTTACCGGGTAGTTCTCTGCTGACGTCTTGTTTTCTAAAGAACTCTTGAATTTTTTCTTCCGTAGTTTTTAACAACGGATGACCTTTATGTTTTTCAGGAATGAATAAAATGCCATCTTTTTTACGTTTTCTTTAATTTTTTTAGCCATGTACGAAGTTGCTCCGAAAATATCAACAATTTTTTGGGTTGACCAACTTGATGGTAAGACTGACAGGATTTGTAATTTTTCACTCAATTTGCTAGTATTATCAAATTTGTTCTTCAACTGTACTATCATTTCTTTTCCAGTTAATTCTGGGTTGTCATCAACAATTAAATTGTCATCGTCAATTGAGTCAAAAGAACTATCCGTAACATGCTTAAAGCATGATTGTAGTTTAGATATAATTTCATAATATTTTTGCTGGACATAAGTTTTTGATCGATTTAAGTATTTTTTTTTAAGAGGAGACAACCCGAGTATTTTTGCAACAGCATTGACACGATCAAGATTAATTGTTTTTGAACAAACAGTTTCACTTGTTGAACTACAAATTTCAGATGTCACATCATCTTGTTCAGATGGGGGCATCATTTGTTGATATTTTTCCACTTCAATACTAATTTTTTTCCAACACGAAATACACAGTTTTTTCCCGGGTGCAATTAAAGGAAAAATTACCTTAACTTGAGTATAAATCTCAAAAGTAACGACTTTCAATGATTTTTGTACTCGAGTTACATGAATGTTATACGGATCAGCACACATTTTTTGGTTTAAGGTGTATTTTTCACAAAATTGTCTATCATGCTTATCGCAAACAAAACTGACCACAATACCACTTCTAGCATTAAGAGTAATGCGTTCTTTATCAGAAAGATCTACACAATTAATGAATTTTCCCTCAGAGCATACCTCATTATTAACTATGCCAATTGAACACTTATTACTTTCCATGATTACCGTTTTGACTATTATTTATTTTAAATAAAAAAAATCACACTTTTTGCTATTCCAAACACGAATAATTGCAATAATTGATTTCAGACTTACATATGGTTGACAATTAAATCAGTGTCGACTAAAAGTGCATTAAGCACAGCGATTTTTTTACTGTATTAACTGTAGAAACCAGCCCGGCATTATCGGTAGGAAAAGAGACGAAGAAAAAACGACTTTCAAAGACGTAACGTGACAAAAGGTGTACTTTTCTTAAAAAAATGCCCACATTGAGCCCCAAAAAAAGATGCAACAAATAAACAACAACAACCTTACCAATAATATTACTTTTTCAAACAAACCAGATTTTATAAATACTTATTGCTCAAAATTAAAATTTTAAAATTTTATTTTTAGGTTATTTTTTTAAAGGTTGCGAAAGAAAAAAATTCATATCTAAAAAAAAAAAAAAACCTCCTTCAAAGTTTTAGGATTTTTAAAGAACAGTTTGAGGTATTATATAAAAAAAAATTAGGCAAAAAAAAAATTAGGTTTTTGACTTAGTCCATTTTAAAAATTTAATATTTTGCAGATATTACATTTTTTCCAAAAAAAATTTTTTCTTCAATATATTGCTTATAGCCCCAAGTATTCTCTTTAAAATGACATACAAATCATCTTCGTATGTGCAGTAGTTTTTGAGATATAGAAAAAATAAACTCAACATATTCGGCTAATTCGGCGAAATTATGCCATTTTGAATATGACGTAACTTTTGAAAAAAAAATTTTAAAAATTTTTTTCGTTCATATATGTTCCTTATAGGATAAAAGGAACCTTCTCACCAAATTTCATTCAAATCGAAAGGGGTCGGGTCCCACTCTTGGTCGATTTGACATGGAATTACCCATATACGAAAATTTGGATTAAATCCCATAAACAGTTCCACAAATTAACCACAATACTAATTAAAATGATTTTTTTCTTTACGAATAACGTACTTTGTACAACATATGCTAAGTTCTAGTAGCAAAGTTACGTTTTAGTACAAAAATATATATTTAGTACAAAAGTTACTTTTTGTTACCAAAGTTACCGTTTACGATAAAAGAAAAGACATTTCAGAAAAACGTAGACCATTAAAAATTCGTTTGAACAACAACTTAAGCCACTTGTTATTGTATTCGTCTTTTTTGCACTACATGGCCTTTTCCCTCAACTCTAGTCTGCAAAACATTGTTTTTGTTTTAAGTTTTAAATGTTAAACGTAAAACAAAAAGCGAGAATGTTTGTAGTATGGCAACACTTTTTTGTTATCTTCATGTTGAAAGAATAAAATAACTTTTTTGAGCTCGAGGCCAATTGTTTGTAAAAAATATTTATTATTTATTCACTAATCTTCTCCAATATTTCGATATCCATCGGATATCATTATCAAGGAATGAGTTACAAATATATTCGAGCTTGAATAAAAAAAAAAGGTCGAAGGAGTAATATTTTATTTAGAATAAAATAACTTATAAAAAGATGGAAAAATTCCCGATTTATATTTGGTAAAATTATTTATTTAAATACATCCAATGTTCAGAATAGAATTATTATGGTGAAGAAATCGTAAATTTCCTGGGAAAAAATAAAAAATCGTCGTCTGCTTGAAAAATCGGATTTTAAACAAAGTTTGTTCGATTTATATTTAAAAACAAGGAAATAAAAGCATATTTATGTGTATGACATTGTTCGTTTAATTTAACAAACGTTTGTTAAGGAAAATTTTTATAAAAAATTTGTTTTGTAAACCTTTAATTACTATATTATAATAATCTAAGGTTTTTTTTTCAAAGTCTTAAGAATAAAAGATACTTTCAGTCGGGCCATTTTCTAAAACATTTCAAATTTGTCTACCGTTCACCACAGGGTGTATATATACAAGTTCGTTTTTATATAAGTTTGTCATTCATTTTGTAATTCCTACAATATTAATGTTAGGCCCTATAAAGTATATATGTATATTCCAAGTCCTTATGAATAGCAAAGTTGGTTTAACGATGTTAATCTAACCATGTGTTTATTGAAATGGGATTTCAAAAGACTCGTATATAAACATTGCTATACATATATATTAGATGTAGTACGGAATAGTGTGCTATTATATTTCAGCCAGATCGGTCTACAAATGCCTAAGATATGAACAAAAAACAACGACTGCCTGTCATTTACACCCATAAATCTCTAATTTTGACTTATTTAAATCTTATCAAAGTTGTTTGTGGGAATACTATTATTTATTAAAAGATTTTGTTTGTTGTGCTTAATTCCCTTTTTAAATAATTGATAAAAAATACTGAAATTTATTGTTGGAGGATAAGCTGTTCCTATGCGCATTTCACTGGTTGCTTAGGCCAGATCATCAGGAAACGTTCTCCTAAATAATTTTAGAAAAGCCAAAGCTATCAGCAAACAAAACTACAGAGGGAAGGAGAATTACCTACAAAACACTCAAAAAGTCTTGTTTGCAACGATATCAAAGCTTAAACAAAATACCAAACAATAAATCAGTGATGAGTTTTATCTTTTCTTACATTTCCCGCTACAATTATTTGGAATTCTCCCCACATTAATTGAAGTTGTAAGTGGGTAAAGAAAAAACATATTAAAAACAAAAACAAAGTGCTTTTATTGTTTTCGCAAGAAATCAAAATAAAAACAATTTGCCAAATAATTGTAGCGGGAAATGTAAGAAAAGATAAAACTCATCACTGATTTATTGTTTGGTATTTTGTTTAAGCTTTGATATCGTTGCAAACAAGACTTTTTGAGTGTTTGTAGGTAATTCTCATTCCCTCTGTAGTTTTGTTTGCTGATAGCTTTGGCTTTTCTAAAATTATTTAGGAGAACGTTTCCTGATGATCTGGCCAAAGCAACCAGTAAAATGCGCATAGGAACAGCTTATCCTCCAACAATAAATTTCAGTATTTTTTATCAATTATTTAAAAAGGGAATTAAGCACAACAAACAAAATCTTTTAATTATTTAAATCTTCTAATAATTTATTATTATTTTTTTCTTTTTATATAAGCTAGGAGCATAAAATTTGGCTTAAAAATGTTTCATATAAATGGAGTATTAAATGTTAAAAATGAGAAAAAGTGCATAGCTTCACCTGCTCCCCACACGAGTGAACTCTTAATCTCAAAATCAAGGTTTTGGTAAGAATTTTTACTTAAATTGACTTGACTCAAAATTTCGCTTTTGCCCATAAAATTTTTTATGGAAAAGAGCACAAATTTCCAGTATAATTTTATTTACAATAGGGATGAATATAAAAATTTAAGCTTTCTTGTTTACAAATATGTTTTTTTCTGTGCTGCCTAATAACAAACATCAAAAGATTTAAAATCGGCACTTTAAAAATTTCAGAACCAAGAATTGTCAAAATGACGATAAATCGTCAAATCTGGCAGCCCTGGATGGAAACCATTTCGGGCCATTCTGCTGTTGTCTTATAATTGAGAGTTCTGATATTAACAAAAGGGAAATATGTGTAGGAAAAGTTAAATAATAATATTCCCTGTCTCTATCTCTCTCTCCCTGCTTCCGAGGTTTAAATACATATCACACACATAGTTCAAAGGTGATTCAACTTAAAAAACTTAATTTTTCAGAAATAAAAAAAAAACATTTTTTGACCTCAATAAAAATAGTTAAAAATATAAACTTCGGACTATTTAGTAGAAAATCCATACAGATAATTATCTTTAAAGTTCTTTTTTTAATATTTATACACTAGATAATGAACAATTTTTAGTTGTGTAATTTTTGATGATATTTTATTTGCACAAGTTAGCGAATTATTTTAGGCTATGTCACTTTAGATGAATTATTGAAATGAATCGTTCTTACTCTAATGAGCTAAACTGACACAAGTCTTATTAATATAAACTCCAACAAAGATTGATTTTATCAAAAGTGCCATAATTCGATTTAAGACTATTAAGCACTAAGCAGTGGGGATCTACTATCATTATATTTTCTGACACAACTAAAAATAAGGCACTTTTATGAATTGCAACTTTATACCAACTGAAACATTAAGAAAGACATAACAGTTTTTACAACCACAAAATACACTGATATTTTTTTTATAGATAAATGAGTGTATTGTGCATAGTTTAATCATATAAACTCGAAAAATCAAAATTTTGGGTTAAGTCACCTTTTAACTAGGTGTGCGATATAATGTCGGAAGCTTTTCCTGCTCTGCTTTTTCTAATAAAGCAAGAAGTATGAAAAAGATTTTAAGGGGAATAGTAAAATTGTATTTTGTTTTTTATGCTTATACTATATATATATATACTTATACTATATATATATAAAAACTATTATAAAACAGCATAAAAATTAACTGGATCGCCTCCTATGACAACCCAACTTTAAATACGATAGTTTGATTAATGAAAAAAAAATCAAAAGGGCAACTGGTTTAATTAAAATTCCAACTGGTATATTTCTAGTTAAATACTAGTTTATTTTTCTGCAGGGCAGTTAAACTCATTTGCATAAAAGTATGTGTATGTGTTTAAATATTTTTGTTGCGAATACAGTACTTTTCGCTTATAGTCCAATACTATAGTTGCACTTTTTTGTGGACTATAAGCGAATTTGGCCTATAACCGATTTATTTTTATAAGCTATTTTATGGATAATATGTGAATCCTAGCATAATCCACATTTTGGACTATATAAAAATTATATTCTTCAAAAAATACCACAAAAAATAAAGCGTTTACTCATTTTTTCTACTCTTATGAATTTCATAAAAGTTGCCAGAAAAATAAATAAAATTATATTGCCAGTTTGTTTAAAAAAATATAAAAAACAAAGTGGACAGTAAGAGAATTTTTTGCATAAAGTATTAGATACGCATGCAAAGAAAATGTGGCTTTTAATCAAAAATGGAGTAAAGCGAAATGGACCTTAGAACAAATTATTTGTATTAAATTCGAAAAAATCTGCAAGTTAATAAGACAGTTTTAGCTTTAATTCGTTTTTGGCCCTTAAACCGAATGGACTATAAGCGAAAAGTATTGCACATTTTTAGTACGAATGAATAAAAATTGCCTTAAGTATTTTACAATGTTTCATTAAAAATTTATTTAAATAAATGAATAAAGAATTGTTATAAAATTATTCCTCTACTCGTTAAACAACAAAATGTTGTAATTTATAATTATTTTTTTTTTAAACTACTCATTTAAATAAACAAACATGCACATGCATGTACAAGTCCACAAGCGTGTTCATATACTTATTTATGCATACCAGTTTCATTATTTTAATGATTTTTTCTCTTCATCTTGTTGCAGTTGTTGCTGTTGACCAACCACATTGTCATCATTACGATTACGAATTGAGAAATGGAATGGAATGCAAGTTTTGAAAGGAATGCCACCACATTGTCCTTATGAATTGTTAAATGTTGGACATCGTTTGTGCCGCTTAAGCTGTTTATTTAGTATGTGTCCGTCTGTATGACTGTGTGCATATACACATTTGACATAATTAAATATATGTCCTGGATTACCTGACACCAAGGATGTAATTTAAAACAAACCCAGGAGTTTTAAAAATTTAAGTTATCCTGCCTATTAGATTCTCTGGCAGAGTTAAGTTTATGACTACGGGGATTTGGTTGAAAAGGGAAGTTTGTCAAGAACAAAATAATAATTATTCAGTTTAACACCAAAGAAAATTTTTAGAACGAAAGATACATTTCTGAACCAAAGGCACTTTTTAGAACAAACGTTTCTTTACTGACCACCAATAGATTTAAAAAACAAGTTAGAGTGGTATATTCGGCTGTGCCCAATCTTTGATACCCTTCACCGACAGGAGTGGGATCTATATGATAAATACATACATATTGTTAACTAAGCTTCACAAAAACGAACGTCAGCATTAAAATTAGTTGCGGTTTAGACATGAATTAAATTATTGACCGACAATAAGAAAGTTTTATGCGTTTCTTTTTAGAATTTTGAAATGGCTTGAATAAAATATCATGATTCGTAAAAGTTTTAGCCGAACTAAAATGATTTTTAGGAGGGTAATTTGTATTGGACCTATGGCAAATTAAGGACCAATCATCCCAAAATTCTGAAGACTGTTTTCTTATATTACAAAAAATAATTTAGAATAAATTTCAATACAGCAGTGTAATTAAATTTAGCGTTAACAGTGAATTTCACAAAATTGCATAATATTTTTTCTGGCCATAAGAATTTGAGTAAGAAATTTTACCGCAATATCTTTATCTGTTATGGTTTTAGGCAAATTTAATTATTTTCCCAAAGTGGGCTTTTTTTGGTTTTAGGCGCAATAAACTGTTTTCCGAGAGTAGGGTTTATATGGGGCCTAGGGTAAATTATGGAACGATCTTCACGAAATTTGGCACTGCGATTTTTAGGCCCTAATCATGTACAACGCAGCGCAACGCCAAACAATAACATTGAAAGCACAAACAATGTCATAAATATTTTGTAATTTTGTTGTTGCTTTCAACAGAAATTCATGTACCGTTTTAAAATTTTCAACGACACAAGCAATGGAGCGTTTGAAATTTTAAGACGCAATGTGAATTTCTGTAGAAAGCAACAACAAAATTACAATATATTTATGACATTGTTTGTGCTTTCAATGTTATTATTTGGCAATGCGTTAGTTCTGTGGCGTTGAGCTGCGTTGTACATGATTAGGGCCTTAATCTTATAAAACTGTGATATACCAAATTTTATTATGTCAGTGTAATTTTCCGTCCTATAAAAATGTGACGTACCGAATTTCATTATGATAGCATTTTTTGTTACGGTTTTAGGCTTACTAAACAGTTTTCCGGGAGTAGGGTTTATTTGGGGCCTAGTGGAAATTATGGATTGATCCCTAAACAGTTTTAGAGTGTGATTTCTAGTCTTATTAAACTGTGACGTACCAAATTTTAGTATGATAGCTTTATTTATCACGCTTTAAGCGTACTAAAATGTTTTCCAGGAGTGTGATTTCTAGTCTATGGGGCCAAGGGTAAACTATGTACCGATCTTCATAAAATTTAACACTGTGATTTCCAGTCATATAAAACGAATTTTATATCATTCCGTGCATTATTCAACCATTTATATTAGTTTTTGTAACAAAATTATCTATTATAGCTCTGATCCTAATGAACCGATTTTGCTAGATATCAATCCCAAACTGTGAGGGCAACTACAAGCATTTTGACCCAAGTTTGTTCTTTGCTTTTGAGTCTATCGAAAGTAGGCGTGTTTTCAACAGACGAACAGATGGGCAAACGGACAGACAATCGTCTTAGAATTACTCAAGATGCCAGAATAGTTATACTTTTTTTGGACTTAGATGTATAATTAAAAAGTTTTACATGAAATGACAAACTTAGTATACCACCATTTACCACTAGTGTTGGTGGAGGGTATAAAAAATCGTAAAAATTACAAGAAAAAAAAATCACGAAAATAATAAATCTTGAACATCTGTGATAAAAAATGTTATCATTTTAAAATAAGCTGTTCCACTAAGATTTGAGATAAGAGAAATCGAAAAGGCTATTCATGATTTAAACCCCAAGAAAGCCCCTGGTTTTGATAAGATAATTTACAAAATGCTTTTGGAGCTACCCAGCATAGCAAAGAAAACTATTCAATTGATTTATAATGCTATTTTACGCCTTGAATACACCCTCAAGAATGGAAAGTATCCTTAGTTACCATGATTCCTAAACCAGGAAAGGATCCTACAAAAGTTGAGTCATATAGACCTATAAGCTTATTGTCTAATATATCAAAGCTTTTTGAGAAGCTGTTAGTGTCAAAATTAGCCCCAATTTTAAATGTAAATAGATGTATTCCTAACCATCAATTTGGCTTTAGAAGAGAACATAGAACAATTGAACAAGCCCATCGTATAGTAAACGCCATAAGAAAAGCCTTTGAAGAAAAAAAATATTGTTCCGCACTCTTCATCGATGTTTCTCAAGCTTTTGATAAAGTCTGGCATGAAGGGTTATTACATTAATTGAAGCTAAACTTACCAGTAAACACACACAAGCTGTAAGATAGCTACTTAGTCGGTCGAAAGTTTATTATTAAAGAAGGGGCTTGTTATGTTCTCCTCAGCCAATTGACGCTGGGGTCCCTCAGGGAAGCATCATGAGCCCACTGTTATACTTAATATATACCTCAGACATGCCAATAAATAACCACACCCTAACTTCAACATTTGCTGATGATACAGCTTTTTTAAGCGTACACGAAAACTGTCATGAAGCATCTCGTTACTTGCAGAATCATATATTTTAATTGGAAAAGTGGTTAAAACAATGGAGGATAAAGGTCAATGAGCAAAAATGCGTACATATAACATTCACCTTGCGTCGGGAGTCATGTCCCCCTATTAAAATCAATAATCAATTAGTGCCCCAACAATCGCATGTAAAATATCTCGGTATTCATCTAGATCGGCGTTTAACATTGAAATGCCATATAGAAGCAAATCTAGCACAAATGATACTAAAAGCAATTCAAATTAATTGGCTTATTTGAAGAAATTCTGTTCTTAGCCACGATTGCAAACTTCTACTCTACAACTCTATATTAAAGCCAATCTGGTGCTACGGTATTCAGCTATGGGGCACTGTCTCGGCCTCAAATTTCGAAAAAATTCAAATGCGCCAAAATAAACTTCTTCGAATAATCACAGTCGCTCCCTGTATATGTTAAAAACTCAAATATTCACAAGGATCTCAATGTGCCATTAGTAAAAACTATTATTATGAAGTATGCAGTAAATTATTTAAAAAGGCTTGAGTCGCACCCAAATCCACTTGCTCGAAATATTTTAAATGACAGCGGCCACTCTAGCTTATGGAGAAGAGATACTGCAGGATTTATCCGACGAGAAGAGCGCTAAACATCTACATATGTGAACAGAAACCGTGAAGAAAAAAATTTTCGTCTAGCATTGGCAGGACAAAAATAAAGCATTAGTATAAGATTTGATTAATTATTGTTAGTTCATATTTAATATATGAAGATTCAATAAATAAATAATGAAATAAAAAAAAAAATAAAAATTTTATATATTAGAGAAAAAAAGTTTTGAATAAACAATTTGCAAAAAAAAACTACAAAATTTAAAAAAAAAACATGCAAGTTTAAAAAAACATCACTTAAATCAGTAAACTTTAGTTAATTTCGAAAAGCATCACTTTAAGTATAATTGATAAGTTGTTAAAATTTTTGCACTTAACTAAATTCGTTCTTACTGGACTTTTTTTTAAATCGCTTCACTTTTTTTTATAATAAAAAGAGAATATTTATCTTTTGCATTAAAGCAAGTGATTAATCATCAGCTGAATCCATCACTATTCGAGTAGTTAAACATAAATTTATTATCAATTATAGAATACAACAATAACAGCAATACCAACGCCAACTACAATGTAAATAAATTAATTAGCAGTTATGCACTCACTCAACCACAAGCACTTGAAAGTGTACAAAAAAAAAAGCAAACACATAAGCAAGGTCACACACACACACACACACACAACCATTCATAAAGGGCATAGAAAAAAAGTTTAATGGAAAAATTGAGCCTTCCCAAACACATATGCACATATTTACACAGCGAACATATTCACATATTTAATTGTTAAAAAAAAAAACAAAAGAAAAATATTAAAAATAAATATCAAAAAAAATTAAAGTAATAATTTCTCTTTGTACACATTTTTATATCCGTTTCCGTCTGTTTGATTAAACAACTGCATCTGGACGTGTGTGTGTGTGTGTGTGTGTATGTGTTTGTATGTGTGTGATTGTTTGTAAGTGTTGCATGCTTTGTAGCGTAAATTAAATATTTTTTTATATAACAACACCGTTATTAACATTTTGTTCATCATCATCTTGTTTATCATATTTAATTGTTAATTATCTGCATCAGTTGTTGTTTAAAGAACAACAAACTAAAATTTTTTATAAAAGCAACGGCATATAACGGAAAATTTTTAAAACAAAAATAGTAATATAAAGAAAAACTAAAAAAAAAACTATATAAAATAAATTATAATGAAATAAAGTATAATTTAATAGATACAGTTTGTAAAAACTACAAAAACATATTGCTCATTCACTTTAACAACGTCATAACTCCAAAAATAAAATTTTGAAGTTAGCGATGAGCTTTGGTTCTCTTTATATATATATATATTTGAGGAGCCGCAGAACAAAACGTACTTTTTCGCATTTTTTTACAAATTGGTTTTTTGATATTTTTATAATATTTGGGTTGAAATCTTTAAGAAAAAATCTAGTTAGCATATTTTATTTTTTTTTTATCAAGAAAATGGGTTCTAAAAAAATTGATGCATAACAAAGCGTAAATTTTTCATTTTTATTTTTAAAAACGTGCTTTTTTCATTGTTTTTGCCATTTCTTCGAGTAGTTGTTTTAATAACATAACATTTCTTAATATTCTTAATTTGTTTGACGTTTATTTATGTCATTTAATTTTCGTTTAAATTAACTGTTGAATAATAAATTCTTGAAAACGCGTCGAAAAAGTGAAAATTTTCATTAAAACAAAAACAAAGTTTAAGAAATTTTTTTGTGTTTATCATACAATTTACCGTTTTTTAAAGAGAGAGAAACGCGTCAAAATTCTCATGTATGTATATTTAATTAAGAAATGTTTGACAAACAAAAACTATTTTTTAAACTTTGCTTTTGTTTTAATGTAAATTTTTATTTCTTCGACGCGTTTTCAAGAATATCCACCAATAATTGCAATAATTTAACTATTGTTTGGTGAATGAGTGTTATGAAAATAATAATTAATACAATAGTATAATTAAAACATGGAAGAATAACAAGAATCTGTAGAAAATTCAAATATGAGAATACGTAAAAAGCAAAAATTTAAAAATGCTAAAAAAAGTAAATATTGCGAGTTTTATTTCAACATTTTGAAAACGACGTTGGGAAAAAAGTTTATACCATTATAAAGTTAATACCATTTAGTTAAATACATCTCATTTTGAAAGTAGAATTATTATGAAAAACCATATCACGCATTCTGCTGGTGTCTTATAATTGAGAGTTTTTCTGTAGACATAGGGGCAATACAACAAAAGTGAAAGAAAACATATGTGTAATAGTCTCTGTCTCTCTTTAAAAAATTAATAAAGCAAAAATACGTAATTTTTTTTTATTCTCTTATTAAAGTCAACATATTGTATGCACCACAAGCTAACTCATAATGAGCTAACTTATGGTTATCTTAAAGTTATGCAGTGTGAGTTAGTACTGACTCGTACTGCGGACATTGCGTGTAAAAACTGAATAGCTTTAACCATGTAAATGAGTTAGCTTGTGAGTCACCTTTGACTAACTTCTGATTAACCATGAGTTAACTTTAAGCTAACTCATTTTCCGACAGGGTACATTCATGTATATATATCTATATATATAAAAGTGAATGTATGTTTGTATATATCGAGCCTTTGCTGCAATAGAGTCATAACTCAAATTTGTATTTCCTAGCACCTTAAAATTTAATTCTTCTCTCTAGAGTTGAATATATAAGATATTTGTCTGAAATTTTTACACGATATGAAGAAACGATATATCGATTAACTCTACATTATTAGCTAGTAGGCGGCCCTATGTTTCACTGGGAATTAAATGATTAAATACATTAGCTCAAAAATCAGGTTTTTTGAGTTATGACTCTATTGCAGCAAAGGCTCGATATGTATATTGTATACATATATTTGTGCCTTATAGGAGGCCAAACCACTTGACCATCTTGAAATTTTCACAGAATATAACTGTGACCCTGGAAGAGACATTAGGCTATAAAAAGTTAAGATTGGACAAAGGGGCGATGCCACGCCCATAAAACTCAAAATTTTAAATCGTTATATCTTAGGCATTTTTTGGCATAGGATGATGATATATTGTACATATGGTGTTAGTATGAATAGAAATAAGCTCCATAAAAAAAAGGAAAAAGGGGCGGTGCCACGCCCATACAACCCAAAACATAAAATCTTCATATCTTTGCTACTATTTGGCGTAGGTTGATGATATTTGGTATATGGTATTGTAATGAATAGAAATATGTTGCATGAAAAAAGTGGGAGGGCGACGCTCTTTTATGTCGATTATATCTAATTAACTACTGAACCGATCGTCATTAAAATCTCACAGTAGGCTCTTGTTATGAATTAATGAGCCCTAGGCTATGTAAAGTTGTGGTTGGACAAAGGGGCGGTGGCACGCCTAATTAACTCAAAATTTAAAATCCTCTTATCTTCGATACTGTATCACGTATGTAGGTGTTGGGATAAATTTAAAAGGGAATTTTTTAACATATTTACTCATGCTTGATACACATGTTAATTAAATTAGTGAAGTAACCATATTCTCATTCTCCCACTCCCACAACTTTTATAACGATTGGGGTAGCGAAGCACACCGGGTTAAGCTAGTTATATATATACATGAATGTACATATGTACACGCAGAGAAAAAATATGTTTAAATATGGTCACCTCCAACAAAACTATTTTTAAAGAAAATGTTAAACATATTACGTTTAATTTAACCATATTATTGTCACCGACAACCATATTATTGTTAAATTAGTCATACATCAAAAAGACACAATAATATTATGGTTGCCTCTAAACACTTTATGGTTATATATAACAATAATTTGTTTTTAAATTTACAATAGTATTTTCCTCTTTTCCAAGAGCAACATTCTATGGCTAAAAATCAACCATGCAATTATAAATGTTAAACATATTTTAGTTATTATTAATCAAAACATGTTAGGAGGCAACCATAATTTGGTTGTGCCTTCTTGATGGAGGACTAATTTAACCATAATATGGTTTTCGATGACAATAATATGGTTAAAATAACCATAGTTTGCTTACAATTTTATTTAAAAATAGTTTTGTTGGAGGTGACCATATTTAAACATATTTTTTCTCTGGGTGTATGTTTATTTGTTTGGTTGTTTGTACCTTATAGCCGCCTAACCGCTGAACCGATCATCATGAAACTTTAACAGTATATAACTGATGGTATGGAAGGATCTATAGGCTATATATTTTTTTGAAATTTTGGTTGGGCAAAATTCTGTATATCTAGCGAAGGGAAAGGAAATTTAGTACAAGAATCTCAGGTGTCAATACACAACATCTAACTCTAATTTTAACATCATATTTAGGCGCAATTTAATTATATCTAAAGAACGGTAAGAGAGAAATTGTCCAAATTTGGTACACATAACTGGGTTATCAATACAAAATATCTCTGACAAAAAAGTCGGAATTGAAATGGTGGGCGTGGCATCTCCCATACAAAGACATTATAGATTCATGTATATCTGGAGAACGGCAGCTGCCAAAGTTTCCAATTCATTCCACTGGTGCACGAAATGCAATATTAAAACTTTACTCCTTACAAGTTAAGGCTTATTAAAGTGTTTTCCTATTATGGGCATGGGACCTACGGTAATTTATAGAAATTTCACGAATTTAAGTAGTGAAATTAATACACTACATAATTTCTGTGGTGGGTAAAAAATGTGTTTGTTATGTTAAAATTAGATTCCTTTTTTTTAAATTTATTTGATTTCAATTCAATTACAAAGGTGAGCAAAATGAAAAAGTAGTGACTCAGCACCAGTTGGCATTGTAGAGGCTAGTTGGCAAAACTCAATTCAGATTAGTTATTATCCTTAGTAGTATTACAATTTATACATGATGAATTTCATGTAAAAATCGAGATGCATTGAACCCGACCCCCTCAGATATCGATGAAATTTTGTTCATAGCTAAATTTGATCAATACAAACAAACTCTCATTTTTAGAAATGACTGTTTTGCGATTTTTTGGGCGTGACACAGTGGGAACGTTTTCGAAAAAACGCGAAAATGGTCGAAAATAGCTCCATTTAAACTACAATAACTCAGAATCGGCTAAACCGATTTCCATGATATTGGTATCATTAAAAAGATATTTTAACAGGCTTTATGACACGTTTAAAAAAAAAAAAAGAAATACACTGTTAAAAAAATTTATAACAAAAAAAAAATTTTAACTGACGAAAAAACCAAAAAGATCAAGGGTTTTTTTACAGTGTATTAATTTTTTAGAAAGGTTTATCCTTCATCTATACCATATCAAAAAATAAAAATGGGTTCTTTTTTAGTTTTTTTTATATAATTTTTTAAGTAGTGTCACTTCTAGTAATTGCCCTTATATTTTATAACAAAAAAAAATTTTAGGTAACGAAAAACCAAAAAAGATCAAGGATTTTTTACAGTGTATTACTTTTTTAGAAAGGTATTTCCTTCACCTATAACATATCCAAAAAGTAAAATGGGTTCTTTTTTATTTTTTTTTATATAATTTTTTAAGTAGTGTCACTTCTAGTAATTGCCCTTATATTTTATAAAAAAAAAAAATTTTAGGTAACGAAAAACCAAAAAAGATCAAGGATTTTTTACAGTGTATTACTTTTTTAAGAAAGGTTATCCTTCACCTATAACATATCCAAAAAGTAAAATGGGTTCTTTTTTATTTTTTTTATATAATTTTTTAAGTAGTGTCACTTCTAGTAATTGCCCTTATATTTTATAACAAAAAAAAATTTTAGGTAACGAAAAACCAAAAAAGATCAAGGATTTTTTACAGTGTATTACTTTTTTAAGAAAGGTATTTCCTTCACCTATAACATATCCAAAAAGTAAAATGGGTTCTTTTTTATTTTTTTTTTATATAATTTTTTAAGTAGTGTCACTTCTAGTAATACGTACCGAAAGTTTTCGAAATAATTCGAATAACAGCGAAAATATGTGGTCACATTCACAAAATAGTTCAACAATTCTAACATTTTTTAAATGTTTACAAATAAAAAACCATCAACAATTGTTTATATTATTTGCCATGTTTTTATTAATTTTTGTTTTATTTTATTTAAATTTTTTTTAAGTTAATTATTTGTAAGAAATTTTGCGCTGCTCAAATTTGGCACAGTCAGAATATCTGCGCACATGTACAAAAGTTTCATTTATCGGAATGAATGAATGAAAGCCTTGAGTTCCTGTTAGAGTTTTAGCTTCTTTATTCTTGAAAATAGCTTTTCTTTAACGTTGTTGTATTCGTCAGCATCTGCGTAAGCAACTTGTATGGTGGTCTTATATGTTTCTGATGCCCAGTGATAGAGTTGCCTCGTTGTCTGGATTTCATTTTTATTTGCAATACTATAATTTCGAGCACCTCTCTTCAATGTTCCTCCGATTCCATCACATGCAGATTTTTTCTATGTCACCATTACAAACGTTTTCACTTATTTTACGAAGCGAAGCGCAACACTTATTAGATATTTTTATGCATCTGTACTTATTGTTTGAATTCATATTCACTCAAATTTTTAAAATATATGCGTAAAAATTGTAATGGGATATCATGGCTTCTCAAAACTGTTTATAATTATGAATTTCGGTACGTTCATCAGGTGCAATTATATAGCATTTTTTAAGGCAAGCAAGAACTTTTTGCGGTTAAAACATATTCATAATTTTCCTGGGACAATGTTTATTTATTTTACCTGTTAACCCTTCGTCAGGTACATATTTTGGCACATGGTGTCTACCTGTGGAAGAAAAAATAGACCTGAAAAAATCTTTGGAATGAAAAGGGCAACAATTTTTTTGTTCTATATATATTTCTCTTTATTATGGGTAAAGTAGTAAATGTTTATGACAAAATAGAAAATTATTATGAAGAATACATTGATTTTTTATTCAGAATTTTGCGGAATTACTAGAAGTGACACTACTAAAAAAATTATATAAAAAAAATAAAAAAGAACCCATTTTACTTTTTGGATATGTTATAGGTGAAGGAAATACCTTTCTTAAAAAAGTAATACACTGTAAAAAATCCTTGATCTTTTTTGGTTTTTCGTTACATAAAATTTTTTTTTGTTATAAAATATAAGGGCAATTACTAGAAGTGACACTACTTAAAAAATTATATAAAAAAAAATAAAAAAGAACCCATTTTACTTTTTGGATATGTTATAGGTGAAGGAAATACCTTTCTAAAAAAGTAATACACTGTAAAAAATCCTTGATCTTTTTTGGTTTTTTGTTACCTAAAATTTTTTTTTGTTATAAAATATAAGGGCAATTACTAGAAGTGACACTACTTAAAAAATTATATAAAAAAAACTAAAAAAGAACCCATTTTACTTTTTGGATATGTTATAGGTGAAGGAAATACCTTTCTAAAAAATTAATACACTGTAAAAAAACCCTTGATCTTTTTGGTTTTTTCGTCAGTTAAAATTTTTTTTTGTTATAAATTTTTTTACAGTGTATTTTTTTTTTACAGTATATTTTTTTTTAAACGTGTCATAAAGCCTGTTAAAATATCTTTTTAATGATACCAATATCATGGAAATCGGTTTAGCCGATTCTGAGTTATTGTAGTTTAAATGGAGCTCTTTTCGACCATTTTCGCGTTTTTTCGAAAACGTTCCCACTGTGTCACGCCCAAAAAATCGCAAAACAGTCATTTCTAAAAATGAGAGTATTGATCAAATTTAGCTATGAACAAAATTTCATCGATATCTGAGTTGGTCGGGTTCAAAATTTCAGTTTTATCTCGATTTTTAAATGAAATTCATCACATATAAAAATAAGAGGAGAAAAAAAATATGCGTATTAAGCATCTGCATGAAACTTAATAATGATGTTCATGTTACTTTCATTATAATTTTTTATTTGCTTCGTTTGTATTCAATAAAACGAATAACTAAGAAATGAAAGCAACAAACACGAAATTTAAGAAACGAGTAAGACGCAGTGTTTTTGTTTACTTAAACAAGAGAATATGAATACTAACCACTCTGAAACAAAACAACCACTGAATAAATGTCGAATAAGTTCATATAAGTTCAAAAACACATTTATTTTAAAGTCAGTATTGCCAGTTAAAAGAAATGAAAGATGTTAGAAAAGATAAAAAAAAAAACAAAAATAACCATGAAGAGTAAAAGCAACAAGATTAGGAAGTACATGCTGAAACAGCCATACCTAAACAAGAGCGGAACGCGTTTTCAAGCTGTCAAAAAACCTCATGCCCATATAATTTGTATGAAGCAATTGGAAAATCCGATTTTGACAGCGCGTTATAATAAACAGGGCTGCTATAGCTGTTGTTTTGACAACCCTGTTTTATTGTTTGACAATAAATAATGGCAAATTAGCTATTTTTAGGTTAAACTAGCGGTTTGAATTCGATTTCTTATGTTTTTAATGAGGGTTTTAGTCGGCCCGAAAGTTAACACTACTGTTTATGGCACAACGCTGACGCTCTTATTTAGGTATGGCATATCAGCGTAAAAGCTACGCTGAAGAAAACGTTCCGCCTTCCGCTCTTGTTTAGGTACGGCTGTGTGTGTGTTTTTGCCATATGAAACGAAATGTGTTTGCTAGTAGTATGAATAAAACAACAGTTTGTTCAGTGGTCTGAATTTTATTTGAATACGAAGTTCATTGAATAAATGAAGTTCGTATTCATGAATGAAGTTATTCATGCAGCCCTTTAATGCGTATAAACAAACAAGGGTATATCAGAAGCAGTAGTTTTATAACACATCTTGAATATTTTATTTTAAAAATTCTTTTAAAAATTTGAAATAGTAGGACATATTTTTAAAAATTGAGGTAAGTTGGTAAATTCTTTACTTCCAGAGTATTCAATACGTGGTGTAGTTGTTTCTGCACGGCAAACTTTGTTTATGGTTAACTAAAAAAAATTGCTATTGCTTATTAATTTCGAATTAAAATTTCAATTATTCATCTTAATTAATTAATAAAAATTTTAATAAATCAATTACTAGTTTGCTCTATTCAATTGATATATTTATTTAGTTTGAATCAACGTAGGTAATTGAATAAACTATAGATTTTATGTTAATTATTTTTTGGAAATCGTTGGAAATCGTACGTTGTTTTTTTTATTATATTTTTAATTCAATTAATCATTAATTAAGAAAAAAAATCACAATTTTAAATTTTTACAAATTTTAGTAATCAATATAATCATTATATTTAACTTTGTATTATTAAATGAATTGCAAAACTTTTGTTTGCAAACATCTCATACAGATGTTTTTTTTATAAATACTTACAAAAAGTACAGTAGTCTCTCGATTTACGTCGCAATTGGTTCCGGAAAATGACGACGTACATCGAAACAACGTAAATCGAGTTTAAACATGCTCAATGTGTTCTATAAAAGGTACCAAGATTCATGTAAAAGTTCTTTATGGCGAATATTATTTAGATATCTTCATCTATATGAGATAAGTTTAAATGATTTTAGATAAGGGGGTTTATATGTAAGACCTATAGTTTATTTGGATCTACAAACACCACGTTTTGCCATGACATAGAAGCTATCGTTTTTTGCTAAATTTTGTATCAATACCAACATTTTTAAAAAAGTTATTTTCGGGATAGTCAACATCATTTTTTAAGATGATTAAAATTGCAATAAAATAAGTTTCGACCAAATTTAAGCTAAATAACATGATAAGTTGGTCCATTGGAACAAATACTCAATTCCGAACAAAACCTTGTGTGGGGGCTATGTGAAATTATGAACCGATACTCACCATTTTCAATAGGCATGTGTACCAAATTTCATGAAATTAAAAAACTGTAATTTAAGTACAATGTTTCCATTGACAGCCTGCAAGCCAGCCGAACGAACGGATATCGTTAGGTCGATTGAAAAAGTGATTCTTATGGCTAATAAATCAGTAAGTGTTTAAATGCTGGTTTAGTTGAACTAATCTTAAATTTATATGTAGTTTAAACTCAACAGTTGTAAATCAGTGTCCCATGTATTATATGTAGTATAAAAAGGAACATGTGGCAGCACTACGATAAATGTTGACAAATTCATATGGTTTGTATTGGTAGTTTAAACGCCCAATTTAATGCGTTTAAATATGGCTTATATGTTTTCTGATTTATAGATTTGATAGAGTTTAACTTGCTCTGATTTATTAGCCCTTAGTCGATCGGTAGGGTCTAGTACCAATATCTTAAAGTGCTACAAGCATTATCAGAACGTAGAATACCCTTTCCACTACATATTGTGGGTTTTTGAGCTCATATTTCTCTCCGTTGTGTTTGACAAGCAAAACAAAAATGTTTCCATGTATAGAATAGCTACACACGCATGAAAACCTCAAAAGAACATTTCAACTAAAAACTGTGATTCCCCGCTTTTTGCTTATAAAACATAAGCAAATGAGGCGACGCAAATCGAGGTTATAAGACACAAAAAATCAGAAGACGCAAATCGAATCGAAAGCCTGATATCCCGATAACCCGAAAAATCCCGATATCCCGAATAATCACGGGATCTTAAAAAATCCCGTGATTTCGCGATTTGATCCCGAATCCCGGGACTTGCGAAAACAAGTGCCGATTGGCATCCCTATTTCACCTTCAACTCAAATTCATGTAACAAATCAAACTCATAAGTCAACTAATAACTCGGGATGTAACGAATACCGATACCGATATATCGGCGATACTACACGTTTGCCAAAATATCGGTATCGGCGATATTTTACTGTCGATACGCCGATACTTTTTTTATAGTTTTTTGAACAAACAATTTAATTTTCAACACCTTTTTTTTGCATAACAACTAATAGCAAAACATCAAACAGCATAATAAATTGTTTCTTTTAATTTTTAAACTGATGGTCGCTCCACACCACGCGTTTTATGCGTATGTTTCTGTTTTGACCTTTTTCGAGACGCCTGCTAAAGTAGAGAGTAATCCTACCTTAGTTAGATACGTATAAGCATTTTACGCGTTTGCTTTGTAACTTGTCAATACAATTCTGCACTACGGACTGATGTATAAACGCATTGCACGCTTGGTGTGCACCTGCAGCACCAGCTGTTTTGCTTTGCACCGTAATGGTAAAACGTTCTCCCATTGATTAATCTTGTATTTAATTGTAGGTCTAAAGAATTTTCGGCTTATTTTTAATGATTTTTGTGAAAAAAAAAATCAATTCGCTACAACTTATGGGTTACTTCAAAGAGCCACACAATCCATAAGCAAAGCAACTGCTAAATTTTCTAACACTATTTCAATAGGTAACAGTCTTCGAATATTATTGGAAAATATGATAAATGAATTGACTGAGATGCAGAATAGTTCAGATTCCCAAATATTGGCGACTTACGTAGCATTCGCTCTGAATGAAAGAATAATGAAATCTTCAAGGGCGGATCAATAAGACCGTTTTGAATGAAACACAGTTTTTCATCCACAGTTACAAAACGCCGCAAAAACTCATTCGAACTGCGGTTAAACAAATCCAAGCAATACTTTGAAGTTGTCACACGATTACGTTAATGGTCAATTGAGAGAAAACGCAGCACCCATCTTGCAGACAGCTTCCGTAAACCCAGCTGATCATTTAAAATCGAAACCACAATGACATATGAAGTGCCTATGGCATCAACAATCTCACACACTTTTACTCTTCGATCGGCCAACACCATATCGTGAATTTTTTCGATATTTTCGGGTATATTGACTACATTGGCCGTCCACGTTCAGCTTCATTTGTACTTCCGCGACCACAACGAAAGTCAGTAAAACACTTTTTTACCATTGAAATCGATGGTGCAGAGTCCCCATAGTATTTATCAAGCTTTTCCTTGGTTTGATTGACGGTTTTTTTTTTCGCAAAAAATAATGTTTAATGAGCACTCGAAATTCACTTTTTTCCATTTTTAAAAAATCCACGAGGTTGTTTGTTTTGAACAGCTGTTAAACGCAAAGTAATTGACGGAACTTGCTCAAAACTTGACAGTAGTCTATTAACAGGTGGTTCTTGATGGGAGCAGTGTTGCATTTCATATAACTACGAGGGAAGCTCGTATTGTTTATCTACAGTTTTCTACCTTTGATACAAAACTAGACAATTTCAAAGGCAAAAGATCGAAAAACGTCTTATTGAGCTAATCAACATGACTCTGCATTCCGAAGGTGTTGAAGACACGTTTACCCCTACACCTAGTAAAAGTTCTGATAAGTCTACAAGAACTGACCTTGAGCGTTTGTGAAATTCTTAAGAGAAAATTTGGAGAAGAATGATCTTCTGTCCATTCTACGCTGTGGTTCAGCTAAATAAGAAGTCTAGATGTATCTTAGATCTTCTAATTTGTCTAGTAACGCAGATCCGTTTGTTTACTGGCGCTATTAAATATTATAAGACCACGGCGTGCCGCGGCGCAGAAATACTTAAGTTATCAAATGAGTTCGGATACATCTGAGAGGCGATTTTTTACTGCAGGTCTGCTTCAAACGAATTTGCGAAATTATCTCCGCAAAAGTTGAGAATTCTTTGTTTGTTAAACAAAAATCGTATTAATATTAACTTTGAATATTAATAACACTATTATACAAATTTTAATTTTGAAAAAGTATTTTTTAGGGACAGCAGATTTTTTTTATTTATGTTAACATACTGCATACAAAAATGACCACTATATTTTAAAAATAGTTACCATTTCTTAGAAAAAATGTCAAGTTTTAAATAACAGAAATTACATCGTTCTTCTATTCGTTGGTAGAATCGCGACGTGGTTTCTTCGCTGCCCTATTGTAGTGTGCTTCTGGAGCATCTCGATAAATAGTCCAGCAGTACGCCACTAACATTGAAACGTTCCACTTGCCCTGATATCGTCTTTCCATGTTAGCGATGTCCTATTGGAAGCGGGGTCCGTGTTCATCGCTGAAGTTCCCACAGTTATCCGGAAAAAAGTGCAAATGAGAATGTCAAAAGTGGATTTTTAGGGATCTGTTACAACCCAGTTCTTGGAAGGATGATAACATATTTTCAATAATTTCAGCGCAGTTGTCACTTCTTTTATTTCTCAAGAAGTGTTTTGTCACACGGCGAAAATTGTCCCAGGCTTTTTTTTCTTTACTTTCCAAAATTTAGTCGAAATGTTCATCTTTTAATAAATTTCTTATTTGGGGACCAACAAATATACCCTCTTTGATCTTAGCCTTACTTAACCTTGGAAATTTCTGGCGAAGGTATTGGAAAGCAGTTCCATTTTTGTTCATTGCTTTTACGAAATTTTTCATAAGCTCTAGTTTTATGTGCAGTGGTGAAAGTAACACTTTTTGTCAGTCAACTAAAGGGTTATTTTGAACATTTTTTTGCCAGGCTGAAGTGACGGACTATGAGGCCACACCTTTTTTGTATAATGCTGCTTCCTGTCACGACTATCCCATTCGCAAAGAAAGCAACAAAATTTCATGTAGCCTAATTATAGTCCAAGTAGAATAGCTATGACATTTAAATCTCCGCATATTTGCCATTGGTGTTCATCATTTGTGTTCATCATCTGCAGCAAGAAGGTTTTCATATTATCATAAGATTCTTTCATATAGACTGCATAACCAATAGGAATCGATGGTAAGATATGTTGTTTATGTAACAATACAGCTTTTAAACTTAATTAAGAGCCATCTATAAAAAGTCTCCATTCGTCCCGTTTATATGTAATGTTAACAGATCCCATCAAGCCCCGGACATATTTACAAAAAAACTAAACTTTCAGCCATTTCAAAATATTTCATCAACTGTTTTGTCTGGTACGGAAACATGTTATAACAACACCACTTTCTAAAAGTTTCCATTGTTGCAATTTCGAACATAGAACTTTTATTCTTTGGCAATAATAATTCATTTACAAAATCATTTAATTCAGCTTGCGTTATCATGTGTGGCTGTGATGATGTACTAGGTACCTCGTATTCTGACATTGACAAAATTACCGGTGTGAACCGTCCGTGATTTCATCTTTGTCGTCACCGATGTTAGGACGTTTCGGGATCGGATGAAGATTGCTGAGCGGTAGAGGACGAGTTTTTTTTATTTAGAAACACCTTTGCCTTTTTCAAATTAATGAGTCTTCAAGCAGAAATAACAATCACTTACGTGATCCGTCGATTCTCGACACTGCATTGGCACTGCAAAACGAAATGATGTTCTTTACCATTCAGCCAACTTCTTAAGCCGATATAGTACTTTATAGGGTCTAAGATTAATATTGCAGAAATTACAAACAAATTGAAAATCTTATACAATGATACAAAAATATTTACCATATCAGCCTTAAACCGAAAAGGTCAATGACCATGATTAAAGTTTATTTTCTTTTTCTAAAAAGTATCACGGAAGAAATTTTTATTTTTTCTTGAATGTTATAAAGAAACGGTTATAAAATTAAATCCGGTGGTAAAAATGTTGAATAAGAAGTATTCAAAAATGTTTGTATGCATGTCTAATCAGTCTACTTAAACTTTTTTATATTTGTTTATCAAAATTTAAATTTAAACAAACTGTATTATTTATTTAAAAATTATAAAAAAATAAAAAAAAATTTATAACCACAATTTAAAGACATTTTCTAAATTAAATCTAATTGAGGTAAAAAAAAAATTTTTTAGCATTTTTTTAAAATAAAACGTGATCACTTGACGTCGACAAATTTTATAACTCGTAACGAATCTTTAGGTTCCCAACGCAATAATTTTGAATTAAGATGCTGTTTTATCTAAAAATAATATAAACAAAAAATAGTTTTTATTTGGCGGATTATTCTAATATAAAAAACTAGTATACTGTTTTATATAAAGTCAGCGGTTCCCAAATGGGGAATTTTAAAATCTTTCGATTTGAAGTTATGTTATGTTTTCTTTTTTGTCGGCATAAATATAAGTTCTTTCATATTAGCCATTAAAAATCTCGATTTCAGTATAATATAATTTTTTTGTTTAAATTTTTGTTAAGAAAACTGTATTTGCTTCCCGCTGGATCTAACAAATTTCCAAATTTTGAATTTATTACTTTAAAAAAATGTTCAACACATTTTGCCCCTGAAATTAATAGCCTATTTCCGAATTTTCAAACTTTGTTTTTGTTTTCAATGTAGTTATGCGAACGAAAGAATTCATTCGCACATTGGAAATAGGCTATAAGTCTATTATTAGAAAAAAAAGATATTTTTTGCCTCGTTGAGTGTAGGGAAAAAAGAAGTAAAGAATACCGATACCGATATATCGACGACATTTTAGATTTTCCGATACATCGGTATCGGCGATATTTTGCAGTCGATACGACGTTTTTTGGAGTATTTTATAACAAATAATTTAATTTTCTATGCTTATTTTTTGCAGAGCAACTAAGAGAAATAACACATTAAAAAGCAGAGCAATAATTAAAACCGAATAATAATGTTTCATATAAACCTAAGAGGATGGAAAATAGTTCGGAATCTCAAAATTTGGCGACTTATTACACAGTACAACAGCCAATCTGGGGGGTGAGAAATTCCAAATCAGGGTGATTGTACTAGGTCAGTATAGTAAAACCCTCAAAGGGTTTGGCGTTCGTATATGTCAGTTTTTTTTTTATAACATTTTAAATTTTTTCCTTATCTTGATGTTTTTTCGCTTAGTTGTAACATTTTGGCACAAACGTAGTTTAACATAACTCGAGAACCACTTGTCCGATTTTGCTAAAACAAACTCAAAAAAATTTAGAATTACAATTTCTTTAATCCGTTCATATAACGTTTTTCTTTATAATCAACAGTTTTGCCGGTAAAAATAAATTTGTGGAGAAAAATAAATATTTTTTTGCCTAAAAATTAAAATTTTTTTTTTTAAATTCATAAAAAATCCAAAACGGAAAAAAGGATCAAGTGTTATTAATTTCATGTAAAGTCACATAACCTATAAACAAAATGCGACATAGACCATAGATATCGATTAACGCGTTCTGCTTTTATTTACAATTAAGTGAAGGTATCCCATTTTGACAAGAATATTGATATTTGTTTTTATTCAAAAAAGTGTCATTTATCGCCTTTTTTATAAATTTTCCCCAATAACTCCAGACTTCTGGCCATAAACTACTAAAAAAATTAAGTAAACATTTTTATAATTTTTTATTTTATTTATTTTAATAAATATTGCCTAGACTTTTTCGATGGTGGTTGTTCGGGACTAGTGGCATCGCATTCATCGCTATCATCAGTTTCTGAACCACACATGATGTCAATGTGTGACTCCACTGTTGGCCCTCCTGCTTCTCCTGAAAATTCTTTATCATCAAGATCATCCTTGTCTTGCCACACAAGCTTACTCCACCAACAAATTTCCGCAATTATTGCACTCGGCGACTTTTTGCCTCTATATCTGTAAGTTTTTGTTTTATTAAAATGAGTTTGAAAAAATAAAAAATCAGTATTACCTCATTTCAAATGGCATAGCAACTTGATGATAGCGTTCACCTTGTTCATCAGATTCGGTAGCCAATTGTTTGCTGAAGTAGTCCAGATGATGATGTAAATAATGGATTTTCAAGGACATGTGGACACCAATTTCCGAGAATGCTCTTAACATCACAATTCAATGGATTGTGACCTTCGCCAGGATTAGTCAAAGTCATTGGGATACCGAATGGCATACTTTCACGTCTTCTATTTTTCCAATCCATTAGACGGTTGTAGCAGCTTTTACACACTATATTTGGTACCCAATTTTCGTTCACTATAACATTTTGGTTGAAGTACATCTCGTATGTTTGAACAAAATCAGTACTGAAATTTCCCCTTTTTTTATGTGTTGAGACATATTGACCACATCAGTAGCAAAAGCTATTTATATCTGGCTTGCACAGTTCCATATTCTGTTCTCTTTTGTTCACTTTTAAAAAACTGGAGAAAAATCACTTTTACTGTTCGCGTTCGTCGGCACTTGTTGAATGACAAAAATCACAGAACCAGTGTGAGAAAGAGAAGAAGTATAATGACAATGCATGTTTTATGTGAACGTTACAGAACCAGTGTTGCCAGTGTTGCTTGTGAGTGTCAATGTTCAATTTTTTTCAACATATAATTGTGAAAAGTAGTTGAATTTGTTTTTGATTTTTAAAAAATGTTTTTGAAGAAATAAACAAAAATAAATAAATAACAGTAGAATAATTCGAATGTTTTAATTAAAAAAAACTATCAAAATATACTTTCTATCAATAAACAAAAATGTGTTTTTTTCGGTTCCAAACGAAATTGTAGTCTGTGACATGGCGGATAGATATCTAGTATTCAAGATCTAGCTCTAGCTAGTTTGTGTTGTATGGACCCTAGCTTATCAAAACCCAGAGTTCGGGAGGAAACTTGTATGGGTGACAGGCTTATTTTTAACATTTAATACTCTTAATATTTCAAGTATATCTGTGTTAAATTTGAACCACAGAAAAAAGTTTTTATCAATTAAACAAATTGTTTAAAAAGTATTCAAATTTAATGAATGTATAATAAAAATATAATTTTGATTTAATAAATATTTTAGTTGTTTTGGAATAAATTTGGAATTAAATTATTTATTAAATATCAAAAAATATTAATTGATTTTTTTTCGTATAAAATAAACTAATTTAAACTTGTAGAATTGTTGTTGGGAATTGTCAATATTTTATTAAATAAATTAAGACAATGTTTGAAATTGCAAAGTTTTTTTAAAATTTTTTTAATTAAAATTAAAAATATCATTTATTGGAAAAAATTTTTAAAAATTCAAAAACTTTTAGTAATCAATATAATCATGTTGGTAATAGGAGCAAAACCAACAAATTGTTTGCTCGATATTATGAATATGGTATAAATTTGGTGATTAGAGAAATTATTTAATTTTTTCTGTGTCCACTCAGCTCACATGGTTTCCAAACGTATTTAAACAAAAATCATGATTTATCTATAGCGCGGTCATTTATATACCGATATTGTGAATTTTAACCAGGAGTATCCTACTAAGTTTATTTAAGATCAAACTTGAAAATAAAGTTCATAAATTATAAGAAGACTAAAAAGAGTAGAGGTTTATGGGAAAGCATTAGAAATTTATGGGTAAAAAATAGAGGCAATCGTGGTTTTTTGCTCGTATCTCAGTCCATTTTACGCATTTTAACATACAAATCAACTTCGCTGCTCATAAGGACCCAAAACATATACACTTTATAGGGTCAAAGATCAATATTCTGGACATTACAACCGAAATGACAAACTTATATATACCCTTACCTACCTTCCCCAGGTGTATGTAAGGAAACATTAAAAGGATATTACACCTTCTGGTGTTACATCCTCTGGAAAAATCAGGACTAGCCAATACCTGGAATTCGTCAGAATTCAAAATTGATAGATCTCTTGAGATCACTGCTGACCAGAGATCCTATCGAGTGCCACGGCAGTCATAAGCTCCTGGTAGCACGGCACCAGAATGACTATTGGCTTAGGCCCATTTTAATCACTTCGTCGATGTAGATAACTTAAAAACCTACTTCGAGGGTTGACTATTCAGCACTTATGGGATGGGCCGGTCTTAGTGCGGATCTATATTCTAATGCAGGGGAAGTTATAATCTCCAGCTCCTAAACAATGGGTGAGAGTATAAATCTACCGCACTGCACTCATAGAAAAATGCATCTTCGTATTGATGGACTACAAGCGAAATGGATCCGAAAAAATCTGCAAGGGAATATGACAGTTTTGGCTTTAACCCGTTTTTGGCCTTTAAGCGGAATGGACTATAAGCGAAAAGTACGTATAATTTTATATGTGATACACTCATAGAAAAATACATCTTCATATTAATGATGCCCTAACATTAAAGTTCTGACATCAAAGTTATTACAAATGGCATCAATGAGGCAAGAACTGGCATCAATCCCATGACGAACGTCATTATAAAATTTTGTCATATTTTATGCGTCGTCTATGCTATGACTACAGTGTCATCAATGCGATGCCACATTTTGTGTATTATTAACATTATTTTCATGTTTAAAAAGTAAAATTAGAAGCAAAAATTCCCATATTCTATTTTTTTTTTTAATTGTTTAGTTAAATACATAACGGGCATGCAGCTGGTGTCTTATAATGGAGATTTCTTCTGTAAGCAAAGGGCGGAATACAACAAAAGTAAAACAATTATGTGTAACGGGTAAGTATGTATATTATGTGTAAGGTCAATCCCAGTGACTAAGTTTAATGACAGTTTGTCATTAAATTGAGCCTAATGAATCCTTTCTACGAAGTTACTGAGTCATCGCACTGATGACATGTTTTATTAAACTGACTCCGATTCGTCATTTCTGTGATGCCGATGTGTCATCCCATTGATGACATGATTTCAATTGTTGACCCTGATGACAATTTGGCCAAGTGTTGTTAACGCTGACATCACAATGATGGAAAGTGTCATAGGGTCAAAAACGAAGACACTGATGTAGTACTAATGTCAAATTACATCAGCATAATGACGCCTTTTCCGTCAGTGTATGTAATAAAAATTGCTACCTTTTTTTGCTGGTTACGCTCACACACAGTTGGTAAACATATTGTTTGTCACTCAGTGCTTAAGGTTCACAGTGAGATTAGCCCAGCACGGCTGGTTCTCTGTTTAATTTTTCTACTCAAACCCTTTCCATCCGTGGTAAAGAGTATTATAATCTTCCACTTAAACCTTTAAAATAAATTTAAAAATTTGCGAATTAAAAAAAAAATATATAAACATTTTATCAATAAAATATTCGCAATATTTATATTTATTTATTAATAGAATTGCTACTTAATGACCCTAAAATAAATAAATTTATTGATAAAATAACGTACCACTTCGATCATTTCATCTTCCCGTTTACTTCCACACTACATTTCCTCCATATAAAGAGAAAAACATTTTTATTTATTATTCAGTTGTCCCTTTTTTGTTTTTGAACCGAAAAAAACTGCATTTATAACTAAATAAATAAAAATTCAAGCAAATGAGTAAAAATTTACGAAATACAAATAAATTTAAGCTTCATATTTTTTTATTTTTATTCCATCCATTTTTATTGTAAACAAAAAAATTGCAAAAAAAAAATGAAAAACTACAATAAAAATAAAAAAAGAAAGCAAATAAATTTATTTTTTGAAGCAACCAAGTGATAAGAAAAAACTAAATACGAGAAAGAAAAATAAATAAAATTCCAATGAGGGACTGAGGAGGAGGACGAATGTAATAAAATGTTGCATTTTAATGGAACTAAAAGCCCCATTACCAAGTGACGCAATTCCCACAGAATTTATAACGCGTTTTTTATCTCCTCTAAGCTGATGTAAATTTTTTTTTAGTTTTGTGTTCTATGTATGCGGATTTTTCAGATTGATTTATAATATTGAATAAATCTTTAAAAATTATGTAAAATTATTAAAAGGGTTTCGCATGGCGTATGAGTAATGTAAATGTGTATGTATAGGTTCTTTTTTAGCTTCATGAGAACTTTCGATATCGATAACTATAGTTTGATAGCTGAGAATGTCAAATTGGGCTGATATTTCTGTTCAGTAAGGTTTGGCAAGTCAACGTGAATCGTTTAACGCTCAAACAACGCTTCCAAATTGTAGAAATTTACGTTGAAAAATCAAAACTTTTCGCGAAGTTTATAAAGCACTTTCGTTTACGAAGCTCATTTCTGGTTAATTGGCCTCGTCGATAAGCAAAATGTTAGTATTTAAAGTGAAGACAATCCTCCAGCCGTTAACGAATCACTATTACATCCAATAAAATTGATTGTTTGGAATTCGTTACACGCTCTTTCGAAATCACCAAGGATCTGCCGTTACGGTGAACAGCGAGCGCTTTCCAGCCATGCTGACTGAATTTTTGTTTACATTCAGCTAGGCATCAACGAAATTTGATTCCAACAAGAAGGTGCAACTTGCAATACAGCGCGCTTAACAATCGGTTTATTGCATTGGAAAACAATATTCAAGACACCATTGACGCCATACGGCCAGTTTTATTGAAAAAAGAAGTAAAAAATGTAACTGATTGAATGGACCACGTAACTCTTAGCCGCGGCGGACATATGCCGGAAATCATATTTAACAAATAAATGTCCTTAAAATATCTACCCACTGATAGAAAAGCCGTCATAACGCTGATGTATTTTGACATCAATATTATGACTAGGGTCGTTTTTGACCCCATGATACTTTACAGCACAATGATGTCAGCCTTAACATCACTTGGCCAAATTGTCATTAGGGTCAAAAATTTAAATTATGTCATCAATGGGATGACACATTGGCATCACAGAAATGACGTATAGGACTCGGTTTTATAAATCATGTCATCAGTGCGATGACAAACTGTCACCAAATTGAGTCATTTTAATTGACCTTTAGTCAAATTGAGAGAATATCATTATTTACTTACCCGTTACAAATGTTTGTTTCACTTTTGTTGTATTCTGCCCTTTGTTAACAGAAGAACTCTTAATTGTAAAACACCAGCGGCATGCCCGATATAGTTTTTGTAATAATTCTACTTGAAAAATTTGATGTATTTAAATATATAATTGAAAAAATAGAAAATGGGAATTTTTGCTTCTAATTTTACTTTTTAAACATGCAAATAATGTTAATATTATATTATGTCATGATATATTATTTCATCTCACTGATGACAGTTTATCATTGCACTGATGACATGATATATTATGTCATCGCACTGATGACTGTTTTTAATCGCGATAAGCATTGACATGATTACAGTAACTATTATATTGTTGATATTAAATAAAAATAACAATATTCTGTGCACGAAAACAATATATTGTTACAATAAATATAGTTTCGTTGCCGTAACCATACCCAACCATTTTGCCTCTCTGCGTATATATATATATATATATATATATATAAATATACTATTTAAATAGCTATATATAAATGTACATTGTATATATTAGAAATGATAGATATTTTTGAAGGGAATAAGGAAATTATATATTACCCCTTTACCCCTGTTGTTTTCCTAACCCAAATTACAATAATTCAAATGGAGTCTCGTCTAAATCAAGGACAAAATCGGGCAATTTTCAATATGAAACGATTAAACTTGTTTTGCAAACATTTTTAGGTAAAATTTTATGTCAATCTCAAGTCGGTTCTTTTAAGTAAAAAATCTCACGCCCGAAATGAGGCTGAAGTCCCTTTTACACTATTCTACAAGTCATGGGATTTTTGCTCTCACAAAATCTTATGATTTTTTGGTCTGATTGCAAAAAATGAAATAGAAAATCTTTTTCCTTCAATTTCTTTTCTACACGATCACACTTCAAATAAAAAAAAAACTGCTGTGTAATATAAACAGCTGTTCAGTAAACAAAAAACGTTTTAACATATTTTTGTTTTAGGAGCGCCTTAATTTTTGGCGTGATTTAATCAGATATGAAAAAATAAATAAAAGTGAGTTGCTTACAACATAAAATGTAATATTTGTTTAATAATTTTTATTCTGAGGCTGGCGGCAAAATATTCAATAACTGTTTTTGTTACTTTCATCAAGGTTGGGAAAGTGGATACAAATTTACTTTTTTCGTCTCTGCACCGTATTTAATTAGTTTTTACAAAAAAAAATATGAGTTATTTATTTAAAATTAAAAAAAGTCCTTAAAATTTTTTACTTTCTGTGGTCATTTTTACAAAAAAACTTTGTGAAAATGATCAAAATTAAAATTGTCCATACCTGAATTTTTTTCATGTACTTCTATAAAAATACAACTCTGATAAAATGCAAATCTAAGTCCCAATTTACATTATACGATTTTTGTCGTTGCGATTCTTACCTAATGGGCGAGAGGGGAGAGAGGAATTAAAAGGGGTACACAAGCGAGTGTACTCTACGATTCGTTTTGTTCTTTCATTCGTAGTGTCAAATTATATGTATACACAAGAAGTTGTAACGACAAAAATAGTACAATGTAAACATAAGACCGACTTCAAAGAAGAAACGACAATAATCGCAACGACAAAAATCGTATAATGTAAATTGGGACTTATCGTTTAAAAAAATTTCAACAACTTTTCTTTACGCGTTTTTTGACATTTCGTAACGAATTGTTTTTACACTACTAGGCATTTTAAATTAATATGAGTTGTTGGCATGTCATAATACAAAGTTTAATTGTGTAAAAGGGCCGTAAAACAAATAAACGATTTGTGCCAATTTTATTATGAAATAAATTTTCATCAAATTTCAAAATGAATATAAAGTAAGAGCAATTTTTCCAATTGTTGATATCTCAATATTTTTTGGTCAAGTTTTTAGGCTTCTACAATGCAAAAAATTGGTAAAATGTTTGCACCAAAACAACAACTATGCCTCGCACTTGGTATACACCTGGCTATTTTAGATGTGTTTTACAAACCAAATGAAAAACGTACCGTAAACGAATTATCTTCTTCAGAAGATGAAGAGATATTTGAATCTTTTGATTTTTGTATTAGAGCAACGAAACCTGATTTGACTGATCGTTTTCATATTTCAACAGTTATTGGAAAAGTCAGAAAAAGTTCAAAAATTTTTAGAAAGTCACCAACTAAAAACGAAGTTTTGCAAAAATATGTTAAAGAGGAAAAAGGCAAAGAACTGAAACTTATTTCATTCTGCAAAAATAAGTGGAATACTCTCTTCGATATGTGTCAACGATTTTATGAATTATAAATACCCGTAAAGAACGCTTTAATTGATTTAAAGGAACAATAACGGATGACGAATATAAATTAATAAAACAAATGACGCAAATTTTGAATACTGTAGAGGCATCTCTTGAAGCTTTATGTCAAAGCGAAACGAACCTTTGGAAAGCAGATGCTGCCCTTTCTTTTATGAAAAAAGAAGTATTAACACTTGAATGCATATTAAGCCGAGAAATAGAAAAGTCTCTTTACAAAAGATTTAAAGAAAGAAGAACGATTAATTCGAAATTGTTAAATTTTTTGAAAAATCCTAAACTTAAATCCAATTTTGACAAAAATATCGAAATAAATTCAATAAAATGTGAGCTTCAAAAGTTAATTTTGCAATTTAAGGACGAAAGTGAACCACTTAACGATAAACCCGAAAGTTCTAGTTCCAACTCATCCTTAGTTGAGGAAATAAATGATGATTTATCGTTTTCGATAAATAAAAAGTTACATAAAGCGATAGAAAGATGCAAAAGCCCAAACAAAACTTCAAAAGTTTCATCAGCAGCAGATATTGTAACAACAATTGAAAAAGAGATAAATATGTTTATTTCGGGGGCAGATAGAGGAATGTACTTACAGGCGGCATACACAGGGTGTCTGGTGGCAGATTTATATTTTCAAACTTAAATAAAAAACGTCATAATTGAGACAAAGTTTTATTAAGGGCATTGAAAGATAAAATGGAATTTTTTTTAAAGATTACACAGAAAAAAGTGTTTTATTAATTAAAAAAATGGTTTAAAAAGTATTTAAATTTCATTAATGTGATAATTGAATCAATTATTTTTTTAGTTGAAAGAAAATTAAAAATTTAATTTTGATTTAATAAACATTTTAGATGTTTTGAAATAAATTTTCAACTAAAATTTTAATTAAATAACAAAAAATCTTAATTGACTTTTTTCGTTTAAAATAAAATAGTTGAAACATGTAGAATTATTGTTGGGAATTGTCAATTTTTATTTAAATTATAATACATTGTTTGAAATGGCAAAGTTTTTTGATCATTTTTTTAATTAAAATTAAAAATATCATTTATTGAAAAAAATATTCACAATTTTACAATTTGTAGTAATCAATATAATCATTTTGGTAATTTGTGGAAAATCAACAAATTGTTTGCTTGATATTATGAATTTGGTATAAATTTGGTGATTGGAGAAATTTAATAATTTTTTCTGTGTATGTCATCCAGATGTCTTCCGTCGAGTTGAACACACTGTTCAAAGCGGAGCCTTGTGTTCTGCGCCACAGGATGCAGTAAACTTGGTTCAATTGAGCTGATTTCTCGACGAATATTTCCTTTAAATCAACAAGAGATTTGGGATTGTCATTATAAACCCTATCTTTGAAGTAGCCCCGTAAAAAAAATTCATGGGAGTTAGATCGGGCAACCTCAGTGACCATGGGATGTCCCCAAAGCGACTAGTCAGTTTTTCGGGGAAATGTTCCCGAAGCAAATTCATCAAAGCTCTGGCTGTGTGTGCAGTCGCCCCATCCTGTTGAAATTACGTGTATGAAAAGTACGTGTATGAAAAGTCCAATTATCTCATGCGTGGATAAGGCACACCAAGCAGTTACCCTGGGGCAATGCAATGGTTTTTGATGTTTTAATCGAGGGTTGCGGGTTCTTGGAGACCAGTAACGGCAGTTTTGCTTGTTGACGATGCCGTTTAAGTGAAAATGAGCCTCGTCGCTCCATAAAATGGGATTTGCAGTAAAAGTCAATTTCTTTCTGTTCTTAAACGATTTGAATTTAAAAGGATGGAACTTCAGATCCTTTTTTAAAATTTCAGGAATAATCGCTCTTGGAAGTCCCAGTAAGGCCGCTCTTTTCCTCTTTCAACCAGTTCATGTTTTTGTCCTTGAAGATCGACTGGGCTCTAGCCGTGGGGCATTCATAGCCGAAGGAGTTGCGCGGAATCTCTGCACCCACGAACGAATCAAATTTACACTCGGTACATCACGTATTCGCCGAATACCGAAGTTTAAACAAAATTGTCGACTAGCAATTACGTTAGAATCATTACTCTAAAAAAATGTCTCCACAGTGAACGCGATATCGTGACTGACAAATCCACACAAGCGATAATTCCAATATTTGAAATAATCGTATTTAAAAATATAAATTTGCCAACAGACACCCTATAGCAACTTGTTGACCATCCTTCCAACAAGCGTTGACTGTGAACGCGGTTTTCTGCGAAGCATTTTGAGAGAAGAAGAAAGAAAAGTGAAAAAAAAATTAAAGACTGAATAAAAATATTTTACTTATACACATACATATGTACTGGAATTCCGGGATTTCATATTTCAAAATCCCAAATCCCGGAATTCGCGAAATCTCGTCCGCGATTGGCATCTCTAATAAATACGGAATATGCATACAAGCAAATGCTTATAGAGTAAACAATTTCGGCTATTTTAAATAGCAAACTTTAATTGCACAAGATTGGATGCATAACATGCTTATAACCGGTGTGCAAATAAGCGATAAACAACTGTAGCCTTTTACTTTAAGTTCAACATTGGCTAATATTTATGTTTGCGATTATTTGGTTGGTTTGTACCACTTTTCCTTGTCAAAAACTCCTTGCAGTTTTAAAAAATTTTGCAAATTAAGCGGCTTCTGATTATTCCTAAATCCGATAATATTTTTTGACGATGTTAAAAATCGATGCATAACAAACGAATATATGACTTAAACTAAGTTCCCTTTATAGTTACGGGTCCCATTTGACCCGGATCAAAAGTTAACAATACAATTTCGTCACAGATAAAATAAACACTAAATTTCTTTCTAATTCCATAAAATTTTAATTTGAAGAAAGTTTCGCGACTAGGAAACCTAATTTAACGATTTGTTTTGATAACTGCTTCCAAAACAAAAGTTTACTTTGTTTAAGTTAAATACACACTCGTACATATTTTGGCTTTTATGATGAACACGTTTTCTAGAATTTATATTGAGGCCCAATAAATTAGTTCTACGTTAAGTGATCTCGTTAAGATAAGCCTGCCGACACATTTTATCTGAACCGAAATCGTGATAAAGTATTTACAAATTAAGAAAAAAAAAAGATTTACGATTTATTTAAATAAAAAACAAGTTAGAATAAATTTTTGGGCAAGCCCGACAATATGATACCCTACACGAAATTGTATGTCAATACCAACATTCAGAAGGAAGTTATGGCATTAAAAGGTATTTACGGGAATGGTATTTGAATGGAAGTTATGGTCAATTATGGACCGAGTCCAATAAAATTTGGTAAGACTATTAAGATTGCAATTAAATAAGTTTGAATCAAATTTAATCTAAATACCAACATAAGCAGATGGTTAATGAGCACGAAGACTCTATCCTGGAAAGAAACTTGTATAGGGGCTATTTTAAAAATATGGACAGTCTCATCAATTTCAATAAATTGTCTCCAAAAATGCGACCTGTACTTTTCGCACAAGGTTAATATGGTTCTAACGGGCCCATGATTGCCCATGCGTCCCAAATTAGGGGTCCACTTTCTCTCAACACTGAGCTGTAGGGTATTGTATGACCGGCCTTGACCGACTGTATTTTCTAACCCACAAGGGTGGAGCGTCGTACATAGAGATTTTTACCATTCTAGCCGGACATTACTATTTTAAGTTCATATTGAGCTTTTATTGAGTGTCCCTAGATCGATGAAACATGGGAGAAATACGTATTATATGTCATAGGCAGGTCAACAAATCAATAATAAATAAAATCTGACCAAGGGAGAAGAAATTCCCGCTAGAAGAACTAATCCTACCTCGGAAAAACACGGTTTTTTAAAGTTTGCCATACTTTTGTTTAGCAAATAAAACTTTAACGTCGGCGATAGTTAAAAAAAAACCCCTAAAATTGGACCCGCCCCTTTTGTGGGCGGTTACATAAAATAATACTTGCAAAAATACTGTTAATATTAAAAGAAAAGGAATTCTTACGCTTTAATGCCATAAAAAATAATTTTTTGAGCTTTTATGGGTAGGGCGAGGTATCCCTCCAATCCTCCCACCCCGGAACGACCCTGTAATTTTTTTTTTTTTTTTTGCTAATTTTTACAAAATATTAATTTTTAAGCTTTTATATCTGTCACTCTTATATATATAATATATCTGAAAATAATTTATTTATTCATAATTATAACTTATTTATGATAGTAACAATAAATTTTATTTAAAATAATAACAACTAATTTATTTAGTTGTTATAGAGATGTTGACATCTTCTAACTAAAAATTACATTCTTGTACTATTTGGAATAACTCTAATCTTGTATATACTTTTTTCATTTTACTCCAAAATCTTCAAAATACCAATTTTGTGCAATAATCCATAATAAATAGTACCTGGAATCCAGATTGGTTTTTTTTAAATATTTTTTTTGTTTTTAAGAATTTTAAAAGTTATTTCAAAAAGGTACATATATTTTTTTCCATAAAGTAACGTCATTTTGAACGCGGCTGTACAGGTGGTGAAAAATTAGTTATAGGAGTGGATTAAATTTACTGTTTCGCACATTTGCTGTTAGATATATTTACTATTTAAATAATAGACATCTCAGAACAATTATCAAAAACCAAAACATTTTATGACTGACAAAAAGGTTTCTTACTCATATGTACCTATCGCAACAACGCACAATTTTTTTTTTGGGTCGGTCTAACAGTAGAGATTTTAGATTTTATTGTGGTATACAGCGTTACCATATATTTTTAAAAAAAATCTTGTTATCTCAGAAAAAAAAAACTTGTTTTCGCAAGAAAAAACTTTTTTTTTCAAGTGTGCCAAATTTTTAAAGAAAACACCAAAATGTATTAGGAATTTTTTTCGTTATCCATCCTTTCAGTAAAATATGATCATCCCATGCTTTTACGTAGTTTCCAAGTTTCCTTTTCTTAGGTTTCGTTGAACAACTTGGAGTCTCCGGTTGATTTGTTTCTTCCTCTGTAGTGGTTTCTTTTCTCGGGACTAAAACAATATAAAAAATTTTATTTAAAAACAGGCATACATATTTTATTTATATTCTTACCATTTTTTGTTAAATATTTGTCCATGTTTTGTCCGCACTACAAAGTTAACTACAAACTGTCAATGTATACAAACGACCTTGTTGTTCTTACAGGGAGTATACACAATTAAACAGTGTTGCACTAATAAAGGAGTGAGAAAATATAAAATCGTTTAATTGTTTAAAAACATCATTTAATATTTTTATCCAATAAACTGCAAATTTTAAGTTATATATTTATAAGAAACTGGAAAAACTTTACGTATTTATAAAAAAAAACTTGAAAAACTTTATATATTTATAAAAAATAGATATTGGGAATTATTTCCTTTTCATAAGCAACTTTATTATATTCAACATTTTTTATTTTTTCGAATTTATTCTATGAGTTAAATTTCAGTTATGTATTTTATAAAGCTTTTTTGTAATAAAAGTAATTTCTAAAAATTTAAGGAAAAGAGCTATTACAAAAAAGCTTTATAAAATACATAACTGAAATAAATTCGAAAAAATAAAAAATGTTATTTATAAAAAACTTGAAAAAACTTTAAATAAATTAAAATCTTTTTGGCATCTCAAAAAACTTCCAAAAAAAAGGGAAATCTTGACAAATAGCAACGCTGGTGGTATATAACATTTTAGCGCTAGCGATTACCTTCACTTTCATATACCTTTAAATATATATATTTTTTTTTACAAAAAGTGAACAAAAAAAGCGTTTTTCTTAATTTAAAAACAACTTAAAGTAGCAGTTATTATAGTCTTTCAATCACCCCTATCGTGAAAAACAAGTGGAATTTTTGTTCACATAAAATTTTTATTCCCCTCGAAGGGAAAAATGCTATCGTGATACTCCCGTGAACAATTTTTCACGCTATCAGTTCTCAGTGAATGTAAAAATAAATATTAAAAAACATTAAGAAAACAAAAAAAATTTTTGTTCAAAAATATACGTGTATATTTTAAAGAAAAGAAAAAAAAACAAAAGAAAATATATTGTATTGGAGCGATATTCTGATTGCAACATTAGCTTATTGGACTTTTATGTAGTAAAATAATTTCCAAAATTCTGCCACTACGTTTTTTAAAAGCTTCATAACTCCTCAGGCAATCGACCTGTTTTTTTCTTTGCATTTTGTTGAATAATATATTTACATACATATAAGTTTTGCCTCTTTTAACGGATCTTGGCCTTAATTTTAATTTTGTAAACTTTAGTATTCGAATTATGAGAAGAATTACTTACATAAATGTTTTGTTCCCTAGCAAAAATAAAGTGAGAATTCAAAGGGAAAAGTGAACAAATTACGGTGGAAAAATTTTTTCACGATAAGGGGAATTTTTTCCCGCGAACATTTTTTCACGTTATTTTTCTCCAATGAATTAATTTTTCTGACTTTAACAGTGCCCCACAAACGACAAATCTCAAGCAAAAGACTTGAAAATTCACTATACGATGCAGAATTTTGATGTGCGTAAATTATACATTTCTTAAATTTAATTTTTTAAGTAATGTCCGGCTAAATTGGCAAGAACACCCCATGTGCGTCGGTATATGAAGGAAAAAAAGTCATCCAATAAATTTTGAATACCTCTAGAATGTTGCATCTACCTAAATTATATACAATAAAAAAATTTAATTTTTCCGTCATATGTATCTTTAAGTCCTTTACCAAAGCTGAAAAAAGGCAAAATTTTGTGCTGAATTAAAGAAACTTAGAGTCGAGCAGGTCTGAAAAGAATAAGAAAGTAAGAATAACAATTAAGTGAAAAAACGACATTATTTTCCGTACTACCGTCGTAATGAAGTCCAGAGTACTGCAGGGAAGCGTGTTAGGTCCAATCCTTTACACAGGATTTACTGCAGGCATACCCTCGAATACGGATGTTATGATTGCCACATATGCAGCTGATACTGCTTTATTAGCCATCAAAGAAAAACCATATGAAGCTTCAGCATTATTTCAATCCCAACTCAACTTAATAAACGTATGGTTAAAAAAGTGGAATATAAAAGTGAATGCAGACAAGTCAACTCATCTTACTTGTACTCTTAAAGAAGGTGACTGTCCGCCAGTTTATATTAATGGGACTTTTATTCCCAAATCCAATTGTTTTACATATCTTGGTATGAATATTGATAGACGTGTAACATGGAATAATTATTTACAAATAAAGAGAAAGCAACTTGATATAAAAACAAGAAAAATGTATTGGCTTCTAAGTCCAAATTCAGAATTGAGTCTTAACAACAAATTAATTCTATATAAGACAATTTTAAAGCCTATCTGGACTTATGGAATTCAGTTATGGGGAACAGCATCGTACTCTCACATTGATATTATTCAGAAATACCAGTCTAAAACTTTAAGACTAATAACAGGAGCGCCTTGGTTTGTTAGAAACAACAACATTCATCACGACCTTGACATTTCCAAAGTTAAGGAAAAAATATAAAAATATAGCATGATATACTTGAACAGACTTAGCAACTACGAAAATATTCGGGCCATAGCTCTTTTAGATGACAGCGACGAAGTAAGACGGCTAAAAAGACTACATGTGCTAGATCTTCCATTTATACTTTAAACTAAAGTTATTTTAAAAAATGTACAAAAAAAAAATCGGTTAATGCACTTTTTTGTTAATTGACTTACAACATTAATTTAAGTAGCTTGTAGATACAAACAAATATATATTTGGTTAAGTTCGCTGTAATTTCCGTACAAAATTGTTTTCTATTAAAGAAAATTGTTCATGGTTTAAATTAAATTAAATAAATTTAGTGTAAAAAAAAATTCTGTTATAATAAAATTCAGTCTGTCATAGTTAATACGACATCACAATGTCAAGTTTCGTTAAGATCGGTCTATAATTTACCAAAGGTTGCATCTAAAGACCACTCCTCTCATTACATTTTGAGTATAATGAGTTACAACAACTATAAGAAATGTTAAATGTTGCGTCATATGATGTTTAGCAAATTGATCGATTTGATCTCTTTTTTAAAACACAAATCTTTTTTTTTATTATTTTTCTAATGTATCTAACAATAAAATTAAACGTTTTAGTGCTATTCGATATTAAAATTCGCAAAGAAATTTAGACACTGGAAATTACTTCAGCAAATACCACATACGACGAACTCAACATTCCATATCTCGAAAGCCGTATGAGGTATCGAAAAACTGATTACGCCAAATGAAAGATCAGGTCTGAAAATCTAAGGAATCGATCTTAACTCAAAACCGCAAAAAATCCACATACGACATTTAAATTATCAACCGACGATATGTATGTATGTGTGTAAATATCAGTGTGGCCAGGTTTTAAAAAAAATTTACAGCTAAATCTGGCTTTAGATATGTCCAAAAAATGCTAAAAATAATGCTAAAATTTTTTAAAGATTTTTGCTAAAAATGTATTACCAGTATGAAATTTTATTCGAAACTAAATACATTTTAGTGACTTATTTTTAAACGAAATTTAAATAAATTGTTATTTTTAAGCAAATGTCTACATATGGCAAAATGGATACATATAAATATGTAGCACAGGTAGTTAAGATTAAATTGTTATTTTAGGAGCCTGCAAGCCGCTGATATATGCGAAATTTAAACGATTTATTTCTATGATATACAATATTTTTAGATCATTTTATTTTTTATGGTCTAAGAAAAGCTAAAGCTTTAAAATAATAATTTTTTTCAGCAGTTAAGAGCAAACTACTTTTTCAAACATTTACACTATTAAATTATTATCTAAATACAAAGTGAAATTTCCTTATACTTTTATATGATAATATCAAAGGGCAAAAAACATGATAAGGTCATTTCTAATATGTACTCCCTGAATATTCTATTATTTTTAACAAGACAGGGAAGATGTTTCTTAAAATAGGAATTATTAATTTTCATACGAAATTTAATTTTAGTCAATATTTATTATAATTTTAAAATTTTTTTTTTTTGGTAAAATCAAAAAAACTATTCGTTCAAATTTTTAAAATAAATAATGCTAAAAAAAACTAAAAACATTTTCTAAAAATGCTGAATAAAATGCCAACAGCTAAATGAAAATTTTGCAGCTAAATAAAAATTTCTAATGCTAAATTTAGCTGCAAAAACGCCAAAATGGCCACACTGGTAAATATGTTTGTATATTTACTAGTTTGTAGTCAGAAAATATAACTGAATTTATATTTTTACTTATAGTCTTTCATAAATATTATTATTTACGCATGTAAATATTCCTTTTATATACATACATATGTATGTATATATACATATTTATGTATATGTACATATAAATTTAATATTTTTTTTTTTTTTTTTTTTTTTTTTTTGACTTATTGCCTTTTAAAATAAACAGTCTAATTGACAGTTTCCGAATTTAACAAAACATGTAATAAATTTTCCAAATGTCAGGCAAATTAAAAAAAAGCAATGACTTTTGAAATTTTCTTAAGTCAAGTATTAAGAAAAATAGATCAATGGAAAGAGCTAAATAAATATTCACTATATATCTAGTAAATAAATAGTAATTGTACTATATATGGTACATAAACGCACACTTCTTAAGCCAAATAATTTTAAATTAAAAGTAGAAATCATACATGTATTATTTCTAGGCTTGCCAGATTCAAATTTATAAAATTCTTAAACATTTAGTTAAACATAATATTAATTTTGAGAAGAATTTTTGACAATTAAAAACTTCCTTAAATAATCTTTTATAGAAATAACACAGTTGTTAAAATCAGTTAAAGGTAAAAAAATGCAAGCAAATGGACTCTCTATACGCAGAGAAAAAATATGTTTTGGCATGGTTGCGGCAACTACACTATGTTTATTGTATCAATATATTGTTGTCGTGCACAAAAAATTTTTATTTTTATTTAACATCAGCAATATTATAGTTACTGCAAACATTTCAATGTTTATTGCAATTGTATATATGAATTTGGTTCACTGAAACATAATTATTTTTCTCACAACTTAATAATGATAACTTTGAAATTAACAACCATTAAATGATATTTAATAACTATTACATGGTTACTTTCTATTCGTGTAATCATAGTATGTTTAAGATGCAAGCAAAATATCTTAACACTTAATAATATTTTGTTATCATCATTTCCATCAGTTCTGTCAGTTGTATTATATCGAATTATTTGTTAGTGTAAACAATGTGGTAAACCAATTTAAAAAAAAATACCATTAAAAATAAAGACAAGACTATAAGCATAATTGTAAGTTTCAATTTACATTATACGATTTTGAGATTCTTACCTTTTTGGCGAGAGAGGAATTAAAAGGGGCAAACAAGCGAGTGTACTCTTCGATTTGTTTTGTTAATTCATTCGTAGTGTCAAAATTAGGGATGTTAAAGTTGGTACAATTGCACTTTTTTTTTGTACATTTTAACCTTCTAAAGTACCATGGTACTACCGTGACTCATTTGGTACAATTTAAAATTTTGTCATAGTTCCCCCTTTTTGAATTTTTAGTATAGCAAACAAATTATTGAGTCCTTTTCATTGCATTTATGTTGTACAACAAATCGTTAATGTAATGGGCGCTTAAATATGCGACTAGTATTGTGGTGTAAGAGCGCTTAGTCCCATTTTACAATGTAGCAAGTGAAAGGGGGACAGACGAAGTTTGTTGGTAAGGGAGCGACGCTGTATGTGCGACACACTTTACTTTTTTCCTCTCTCGCCTACAAACTTCGTGTGTCTGCCTTTCACTTGCCACATTTTTAAAGGGGACTTATGGTACCCACAGACGAGGCAACATTAGTGAAAACCTGAAATTTATTGCGGAACAGAAGTGGCTTTATATATTTCTACAAATAATATCAATAATGATATTGTTAAAGAAATTAAAGAAAATGCAAAACGATTTTATATACAATTTTGCGAAGTTTTGAGAGCCAAAGTCAACTTTAATAATTTTAAAGTTTTAATGTGGTTCCATAAATTTTCTCCTGAAAATTTTACTTTAGGTAAAACAAGTTGTATTATTGTACCTCTTCTAGAAAAATTTTTATTCAATCAATAATCAATTTAGAGCTTTAGCTAATGCCGAGCAACTGCAGTCGTTAAAAACTGAAAACATTTGTAGTTTTCTGTCGGTAGTAGCTAATTAACAAAAAGAGTTGAATGTCCATATGTGTCCTGACACTTCTAGAGTCGTTGCTGGAAAAGAAATCGTCGGTTGATAATTTAAATGTCGTATGTGGATTTTTTGCGGTTTTGAGTTAAGATCGATTCCTTAGGTTTTCCGACCTGATCTTTCATTTGGCGTAATCAGTTTTTCAATACCTTATACGGTTTTCGAGATATGGAGTGTTGAGTTTGTCGTATGTGGTATTTGCTGAAGCAATTTTGAAATTAAATGTGTTTAAACTCAATTTACTGGAAACTATCGGAATCCACATACGACAATTAAATTATCAGCCGACGAAGTGCCAAAATGAAGAAAATTGAGCTAGATGCAGCAATGAACACTTACTACTTTTATCTTTAATTGTATAAAAATTAATTAACTGAATAATGACTCCAAATTGCGCGATATCGCAATATAAACTTTTTAAGGTTATATTTAAATATACTAAATAAAAAAACTTTGAAGCTTAATTACTCAGAAATTTTATTTTGGTACTGAACCCATTTACTTTTCAGTCCTCATTGATTGTTTTAAATCAGCATTACTGAGTGTTGGATATAGGAAACGTATTTGTTATAGATTTTTGAACAAATACAATTAAGCCAAACGATGAAATAATTATTTGCTTTTTACACAGCTTTCACTAGAGAAAACTGTAAGCAAATTAAAACAAACAACGTTTTCTTTCTTAAGGCTTTAAGAAATCATAAAAAAAACATATTTTCCCTCGATTCTCGACGGCTACTGAAAATTCTTGTATATCAAGAAAATTCATGACCGCCTGGCAAGCCTAATTATGTATCATATACAAACAACAAAACGTATATTTTTTTTATTAACTAATGAATATAAATCCAAAGTCACTGTCAAATTCACTGGACACTCGGGACATGATACAGAGTACATACAAGTAAACGATGGTGATGATGCTGCTGGCTTCCACAGCTACTGATGATAATAAGACAATATCTAAAATATCTACAATATTTTATTTACAGTAGTGGGTAGATTAAAAGAAAAACTCATACTCATGGTTGGTTAGAAAACAAAAAACCACACTTAAAGAAATAACGGTAAGGAACATCGAATCTCCATGGAGTAGAAACTAGGGTATTCATTCGGTTAACTGCAAACCGGTTAACCGATTAGTTACTACCCGATTAACTTATCGGTTAATTTAAAATTGGCTTTTTTCGATTAACGATTAAACCGGGGTATTTCAGTCGTTTAACCGACTAATCGATGCAACAAAATTTTAAATTTTTTGTAGTATTTTAACAAAAAAGTGTTTTTAATTATTTTTTTCGCCTCACATACAAAAGGTAGTTGTTCAGTGATTTTCATTTTAAATTAGTGTTTGCTGTCAACCGCCTTTTGTTTCACGTACTTTTTATATGTATGTGTTTAGTTATTTTCCAGCGGGAAAAAGGAATACGGATGCCTTCTAGAAGGCCTCTACACTCCTTCTTTTGGACGTACAAAGCCTGCTCGCTCCATTCCATACTCATATATTTTTTACACACGTTCTCATTGCGGGGTAGGCCTTCCGCTCTCGCATCTTTCGCTAGAGCTTCTATAAGGCTTCAAATTAATGGCTCGTTGAAGGTTTTCAAGAAGATGGTTATTTATATAAAGTCATACAGACTTCCTGACGACTGCAGTGTTTTTCAGGCGGAGGTTCTGGGGGTCTTGAAGGACGTGGAACTGATGAAGGACAACATTGATAGGGGCTCGGAGGTGACTATATACGTGGACAGCCAGGTGGCTCTTACGGGCCGTAAGGGGCTGTAACTCCAAGCTAGTTGATGGTTGTAGGAGGGCTCTGAAGGGAGCCTTAGGAGGGTATGTGTTAAGGTTGTGCTGGGTGCCGCGTCACTGCAACATAAACGGCATTGAGGTAGCTGATGAGTTGGCGAGGCAGGGCTTAAAAATGGAGGATCCTAAGGGTATGAACGCGGTGAGGCCTCCAGCAGGCTTCTATTTTGGAATAATCAGGGAATGGATTCTGGGCGTGATTTATCGGGCCATGGGGAACTGAACGGAATGCAGGGTATCACGGACGCTGTGGCCGGTGCTTAGGAAGTCAGATTCGGAGTCGCTGCTGGGCAGGAGTAGGGTCTGCGTTAGGACCATGATAGGAATTATCACGGTCCGCTGCATGATAGGCAGGATGGCGATGAGGATGGGATCCGACTTGTCGGATATATGCGGGTTGTGTGAGGACCCGGAAGAGTTTGAGACAGTTGAGCACATTCTGTGCCACAGTCCTAGGCTACAGGGCGGCAGGCTGAGGTAGCTGGGCAGCAGATTCCAAGGCGAATTAGGAGATCTCTCGGGCTGTGGACTCGAGAGTCTGATAGGAATTGTAATGGGGATGGCCTGGCTGCGTGGCAGAAGACTGGATGCTAGCCGCACGCAGGACGAATTTGTGTTGAGTGGGGTTTCTCTCGGGTTTTGTGCGATATCTTCTGTTTTTATCTATCATTTTTATCTTTTCTTTCGCTATTTATTTCACCTACTTTCTATCTATCTATATCTAAACAAGGCGTCACAATGGACCATATTGGTCTGTGGGTGAAGGTGTGAAAGAGACTTCACAGCAGCCTTTCTACCTACCTATAACGGGATCTGAATTCTTTGGCAAAAAAAAACCAAAAATCGTACTCCTTCTCTTTTCCCTTCTCATAGAAGGGAATATGGAATGTGTATCTTATCTTTTATACGAAGAGCCAATGAATGCTATGCGGCATTCTTTAGCAGTTAGATCAAAATGGTAATTGAATAAAAAAAAATTTAAGCAGGCCTTCAATAATAATTTTTTCCGAGTTAAGTTTTATCAAAACTAAAGAAGAGAATCGCTTAAATCCTAAATATTTAAACAAAATTATTTGTCTTAAACAATATTTTATAAGGTCTGCTTAAGCAATGGAAATAAATTATAAAATACATAAAATGTAATAAATCAAAAATTACATATTTATGAATTATTTTTTTGTTTGCTCGCTTAAGTTCAAGAATTGTTATGTTATTGTTTTTTTTACTAATAAGCTTTAAATAATAAATAATTTCTGCATTTTTATTTATTGAAACTACTTTATTTATAAAAAAAACTTTATTAATCGGTTAGCCGATCAATAACAAAATTAAACGATTATTAACAGATTATCCAACACCTCGGTTAATTAAGCGAGCGATTAAGAGATTAAAGCAAAAGTCCGATTAAATGAATTCCCTAGTAAGCGCACTTGATTTTATTGCAATTATTTTAGACGCCTTAAGAAGAGCGGAAGGCGAAACGTTCCTTTTCTTTCTAATTGACTTAAAGGAATTATTCGCTGATTTTGATCTTCAATGCAAATGATAAGAAGTGACTCCATTTTTATTAATAAAAGACTTCTCATTTTTGTAACCTGTTTATGTCTTTGGAACAACAAATGGATTTTATTGCAGAAGGGGCTTGTCCAAGGTTGCTTCCAATATAAACCGCCTTTTCCCCTGATTAAGAATGTCCAGTTTTTATTCTAAGCTTATTTGCTTTTTTACTCATTTTTGCAAAATATTTGGATTTAACTTCACTTCAGCAACTACTAACGACCTTCAACTTGAAACCAGAGGACAACCATCACATACTTATTTGCATTAGACTTAAACGAGAATTCTCGTTTTTCTGTTTAAGATTTTTACAAACATTTTTATATTAACGAAGCAAATAGAAGCAGTAACGACGAAGATTCGAGGCCATGCGATGCAAACTGAAACAATAACGACGCAACTTCGAAATCACAAAAATTGTTACAAGACGCAACTTCGAAACGACGCAAACCGAAGCGATGCAAACTTGGGATATCGGTGTATATTGTTTAATAAGACACATATAATAGAAACAACATGGAGATAAATTGACCAAAAAAATAGCTAAATTGCCATTATTTATAATCAAGAGCGGCTAACTTCACTATTAAACTCTTTGAGAAAATTGGATTTTCAAATTGCAAAGCGTTGATACCGCGCTATTTAGGGATGCTTCATACAAATTGTATGGGCAAGACAGTTCTTGAGAGCTCTAGGTACCGCTGTAAGTGTACAAAAAAAATTATATTAAATTTTCCAGCCAATCCTCTTAGACCAGAAAGTACTAAAAAATAAGGAAATTTTAACAGTTTCGTTTTTAGTTGGCAATACCTTAAAAGTCTTGACAGATATTTTTGTCTTAGATCTTAATTATTGGTAGTTTTTTTTAATCTTAATATTTTGAAATATCTCACTGAGTTCTGTTAAATATATTATGGGGGCCTCTTTAGTATAGTGTTAATCAATAATTTCTTTAAGTGTATTTAATTTTCAATTGAGTTTATACGATTACACAAATAAAATACACAAATTTTCCTATAAATGAACAAAGTAAATACTTTGTTTTGATTTAAACAGATTGCAAAAATCACAAGACAAAACGCCATAAAGTAAATACAAACACCAGGCAACAAAAAAAAAATTATAATATTAGATACTTTATAAAAAGATGCGATGAAAAAGATTTGTTATACACTTTCAATGTTATATGTAGTAATAGGACTTGAATGTTTCAATTAGGGGAAGTAAACTAAAAGCAGAACTCATAATCTTAGAAAATTAGGTTTCTAAAAATAAATATTGTAATCGGTAAATTTGTTATAGAATATAGAAAAAAATTTCTATGGAAAGTCGTTCAATTTTCTATAGACCAATAAAGTGATCGTATTATTTTCTTTAGAACAATAAAGTAATCGTTTTTTTTCCATAGAAAGTTAAAGCAACCGTATTATTTTCTAGAGAAAATTAGAGTAACCGTATTATTTTCTAGAGAAAAATGAAGTAATCGTATTATTTTCTATAGAACAATAAAGTAATCGTATTATTTTCGACTGAAAATCAAAGTAATTGTATTATTTTCTACAGAAAGTTAAAATAATCGTTTAATTTTCTATGGAATATTAAACAAATCATTTTATTTTTTTTTTAAAAATTTAAGTAAGTAATAGTTAAATTTTCTATAGAAACTAATACGAAAGATTTTATTTTTTAAAGAAAATTCATATATTAACTTTTATTAAAAAATAAAATTTCTAGTTAAGTTTTGTATAAAACCTAAAATAATCGTTAAATTCCCTAGAAAAAATGTATTTAGTCGTTAAATTTTCTGTAGGAAATTTATATAAATAAAATGAAATGATGTCTGTTGCGCATCACCGCAGAACGGCTGGATCGATTTTTATCAAGCTACCGGACAGAGTAATGGTTTTAGGTTATAACAAGTAAACATTGACCTAAAAAAGTGAACGATAAGCTAAGAGCAGGTATATCCTCATGGTAGCTTTACAAGTTAATTTAAGAATTTGAAGCTGCCATATTTTCTGCTGAAGATATGACAATTTCAATGGCAGTTTTATGTAAATTAAATTATTCAAACGTTTTCAAAATTAACACAATTTAACACAAAAAATAAAACAATTTACCATTAAAGACAAAAATTAAGCACAAGAATTGACTTCTGTTTTTAACTAAAGAAATAAACAAAAGTAAGTCCCTGCCACTACGTATTTTAAACAAACAAAAGTAGTCGGTATTTACTGCAATTTTGCCACAGTATATAAATTATATTTTTCATTTTTATCAGACAGTTTTAATATTGGAGAAAACTTAATGGTCACTTTATCGTTCACGATAGCTATTGTTCACGTTAACTATCAGAAACTTTATCAGTTTGTTGGAATAATGGTCCTTAATGTTTTTAAATATTCCGAGGATGATTTTTATGGAAAAAACTCAGGGTAAAAATTCGTACCTTTTGTAAACACGTTTTTTTTAAATAATTTTGCGATCCTAAATTAAAAATTTGTCACAAAAAAATAACATTTTGAAAGTCGGCCTCTCAGTGGGCAATAAGGGATATTGTTGGTGCTTTTTTTAAACAACGCCACTAAGAGTGCAAAATTTAAAAAGTTTAGTAATTTTTATGCCTAAATTATTAACATGTAAAAAGATATTAAACATTTTAACTCGAAGCGCCGAAATGGTCAAAATTAGTACTTTTGATACTTTTTGTAAGCACTTTTTAAAAATAATTTTGTGATCCTTTTTTTTTTCATTATTTATTTATTGAATCTTCATATATTAAATATGAACTTACAATAATTAATCAAATCTTATACTAATACTTTATTTTTGTCCTGCCAATGCTAGACGAAAATTTTTCTCCTCACGGTTTCTGTTCACATATGTAGATGTTTAGCGGTCTTCTCGTCGGATGAGTCCTGCAGTATCTCTTCTCCTTAATCTAGAGTGTCCACTGTCATTTAAAATATGTCGAGCAAGTGGATTTGGGTGCGACTCAAGCCTTTTTAAATATTTTGCTGCGTACTTCGTAATAATAGTTTTTACTAATGGCACATTGAGATCCTTGTGAATATTAGAGTTTTTAACATACCAGGGAGCGACTGTGATTATTCGAAGAAGTTTATTTTGGCGCCTTTGAATTTTTTCGATATTTGAAAAAAAAAATTTGTGATCCTTAATCGAAAATTTTCAAATTGGTCTTTTAGGTGGTTAAAGTGGGTAAAACGGAGAATTGGGGTACTTTTTAATAAACCCTATTAAGACTGCAAAATTTAAAAGAGTTGACTATTTTAATGCTTAACCTACAAAAGGGAAATTTTGTTTTTCTTTAAAATAAACAATTTGTAGACCCGTGCCCATGTTCTGTAACACATGGTCGAGAAACTTTTCGATTAAAATGTGAAAAATTGCTTTAAATTGTGCCAAGCAACGGTTTTTCTCACTTAACTGCATCTGTAAAATTTACTTTACGCCGTCACGTTAGGAAATTACTCGCCAATTTGCAGAAACAGTATGTCTGTAAAATTTTTGTAAGAAAGTACCCGCTGTGAACGAGATGAGAAAAAATTTAACACTTTAAAACTCAAAAAGAAAAGCTTAAGAAACAAAAAATGTACTTCGGACATCAAGAAGAATTCATGACAAAAAGTATGAAAAAACAGAAGTAATTGAAAATAGATAATCATTCATAACAACAAATTGCGATCCACCGCGAAAAATTTAATTTAGTTTAAAGATTGATGTTTGGGGCCAAAGGTCCTTTTTTGGAGGATTAATTCAAAGCTCCTCAGCTACAATAGTGAGGCACACTAAATTTGATGGGGGTAGCTCTTAGATCAGACTTCATGTTCTAACAAAATCTTGGGGGTATAAGAGGGGGGATACGGGTACCCCCATACAAAAAATTTGGTTTTTTTCTTATATCTGAAGAACTACAATAGTGAAGAATACTAAATTTGATGTGCGTAACTCTTAAAACAAACTTCATGTTCCAAAAAAACTTTGAAGGTATAAGAGGGAGGAGACGGGTACCTCCCATACAAAAAAATTATTAATAAAAAAATAAACATGATTTTTTATTCACGCACACTCCTGCCAAATTGCCTGCACTAAATACGTCGCTAGAATCACTTAAATACGTTTCCTTTCGACCACGCTTTGGGGTCTTAGCATACGGAAATGCAATTGATGATTGCAGCCAATTCTTATTCGTTTCACTGAAAAATCGGTCTTCGTTTCTGTGAGCTTTATTCCATTTAGTCTTATACTCAAAAACGAAACTGTTAAATTGTTATTAAAAACTTGAAAGTTGCCTTCTGAATAACCAATGCGTTTCTTTAGTTCTTTTTTTAAATATGTAATTTTTTCATCTATTGTTTTACAATTAAAAGTTTTCAAAATATCATTAAAGCTTTGGTGGCTAAAAAAAACAACGCTCGAGCTTGTTCCTGCATAATGGAAACATATTGCATTGAAATATACAAAACAACATTTAAAATATATAAATTATAATATATAATATATAAATTTAATCACGTTCACGCGTGACTCATGTTTTTTAAAAAATAATACAGTACAATCAGAATTCAAAGCAATATGTAATACAAATTCTTTATAGCAAAAAATTCACATTTGAAGCAATAGATCTTTTACTAAAAAGGAAAAAATAAACACATTAAATATCTTTATATAAATCGGCAAAGGCAAAACAGTTAAGAACACTTTCCTCCTCTGTTTGTCAAACGATTTTAACGAAAAATACACCTTTTGGAAGGCATTAACTTACAAAAGTGCCCACTGTATATTTTATTAATATCTGAGGGAGTGAAAAGGGTAAAAATTGGTAAATTTCGTAACCTCATATATCTAAAACTAAAAGAGATCCAAACAAATTTAATACTTATCGTTGTTCATTAGAAAACTAAATGGACAAGTGTCTGGTACTTTTTTGATATTTGGCCATTTTCGGTATTAAACAAGTATAACCAGCATTTTGGTACTTCTTTGTCACCACATTTATCTTTTCAACAAATAAACATAGAAATAAAGATTATACTGATTTCGAGGCTAATTTAAAAAATATAAATATGAATTTGGTTCTTTTTCAAAATTCGAACGTTTAAGGTACGAAAATCCTAACTATTTTTAGTACTTTTTTATAAAACATTATTCTCTATGTATTGAAACATACGTATTAAATTATGGGCTCACAGTACAATATTGAAATTTTTGATACTTCAATGAGAAGAAAGAAAGGGGGGAGAATGTTGGTACTTTTTCGTTCTACAACTGGTACTTTTTTAATTTTCGCGTATATTGGGCCTAAAACCATAAAATCCAAAATGCAGAGTCCAGAGTGATTGAGAAACTTATCTAAGAGGATACTTTTTGGTACTTTTGGTTTTTCAATTGGTACTTTCTGATTTTTTATTTATATTATTGAACTTACAAAACTAAATTAAACATTTACGGACTTGAGTGGATGGGAACAGTTTTTTTAATATTTGCCTAAATTATTATGGTCGAATTTCGAAAACTCGGTAAACACTAGTGAAAACAAAACGTATTTACTAACTTTAGAGCAAATGGAATTATTATAAGGGAAAAATAAGCCATTGACAGCATTAAAAATGCACTAACATATTAATGTAAATTTTTTATACACATATTTGGGCTTTTTCTTGCTGTAATATTTTTACAAAGTATTAAAAATAAAGAAAATTACTTTATGGTTATTTATTAAAATCCATAAAAGTTTGACCCCGGTTACCACCGAGTTTTAACAGCTAGTAATTGATTGAGTTTATTTGAATAATTCTGGCCAATTTGATCTCAGATTATTCTGGAAAGTTTTGATAGACTTAACATTAACTTTCTAAAAGGGTACCATTCCCCTATAAAACTTTCGCAGAATGTCCCATATAAAAACCATTAAATGACAATCATAAAGAAAAATTTTACTTCACACACTCTTAATCAAGTACTTGAATGCAAACGAAAAAAAATATTGTAGTAAAATTTGAGTATTAAATTAAACTACACAACATCAACTAAACCAGAATGACCGTCAATTGTCTTAAATTTTTTTTTATTTTTTTTTTCGTCTTATTTGAAAAACAAATAAATATAATCTAACTACATTTATCTAATAGTACAACTACTGTATGTATCTTAGTTTAGATGTAACTAAATATCTTCTAGTTCTTTACTATTTAAATGTGTATTAAAGTTCTATTTGTCTCTATGATGATGACTGTTGGAGGGTAAATTTCAACCTAGTTACATACTACAACAAATATTGTATTGTACTACAACAAATATTACAAATGTGTATGTACAGCAATAAATACAGCAGCAGCAACAACAAATAAAAGGAAATGACTTTTAAAGAAATAAACTTTTATACTCTACCGACTTGGCGGTCAATGGCAATTAAAAAACTACAAAATATTTGTAAACAAAAAAGAAAAAGAAAAATAAAAAAAAATTTAATAGAAATTTAGTTTTTTTGTAATTCTTAGACAGAATAATTAGTTTGACGATTTAAGAGCGCAAGAAGCTGCATAAAATGGTCAAAATTAACAGACTGAGTTGATTCATTTAATTTGCACAATTAATTAAAAACTTTATACTGATTTACTGAATTGCCGCCTCTTTTTTATATTTCATAAAGAAATGTTAAAAAAAAACTTATGTATAAGTTATTGAAACAAGTTAATTAATGAAAAAATCCAAAAGCCTTCAATCAATTTCGTTTTAAAGGTTAAAGGACCTTTTTTTTATTTTCAGATGTCAGATGCTATAAAAGGTCATAATCACGCTCTCGGCATCAGTTACGACACTTTATATTTGCATATTCTTGGAGATATCTTCAAAATCTATATTATTTTTATTTTTTTTTTTAATCTTGATGCTCCTCTTTAAAGGCAAGCAAGTGTCAAATCTTAATTCCCTTTCACCATAGTATGGAAAATCGTTCCACCTAATACAATTGCCACTCACCCTTTGTTTTTCTTTTCTTTTATTTTTATAAATTGTATTTTGCAATTGAATATAGCGCTCTTACTTGTTCTGTTTATACTTTTTGTAAACATTATAAACTTTTTTAATGAATTAAATTCGTAAAATCAAGTAAAACATAATTAACCCTCTGATGCCAAACTTAAGAAAAGACGGGAAAATATTATAAGAATAGTTTTTATAGAGTATTTTTGGACCTCTAAATTCCAAAAAAAATTTTGTAAGCCCGTACAATGAGTCGTTTACCTTTCAGGTGAGAAAACATCAAGGAGTGCCTTGAGGTACCCTGGGGCAGTTAGTAAGCAAAACACATTAAATTTTCGGAGAACTCAGTTCATTATTTTGCACTGAAAATAAAAACTTACAACGTATCTTCCGCCAATACAGAATAATAACACAACTATAAATTATGTAGACACTGCAAAAAATCTTGGTGTAACTTTTAATAATGAACTTAATTGGTCAGATCATATTAAAATAAACTGTGGAAAAACTTCTTCTATGTTAAGAAACCTATGGATGTCGCAACATTTTACACCGACACACATCCGAAACACCGACACACTACTTGCCAAAACGTATTTACTGCCAACTCTAATGTATGGTCGAAGGCTGAATGTAACATATAACAATATTGCAAGATATATTTTTGGTGTTAGAAGATTTGAAAGCATTTCACGATTTGCATATAAAATTTATATTGTCACCTTTGATAATTTATTAAAGTGCCGAACACTTATCTTCTTGCATAAAATAATATACAACCGACAACCACCATATCTCTATGAAAAAATAACAATCTCAAGGTCGAATAGAGGTAACAAAATAAATAGCATTAAGTATTCAAAAGCGATATCTGAGCAACACTTTTTCATTAATTCAATTCGTCTATGGAGCCAATTACCCCATCAAATACAAATTATTAGCAATGCAAGCCATTTCAAATCTGCCATATTTAGGCACTTTACGTAATTATTTTACCTTCTAAATAAGCACTTTTGCCCTAATTTTTGTCTGTTTTTTTATGTTAATTATAGATAAATTAAAATTGTGAGTTATAATTTTGCTTTTTTTTAAATAATTATTATTATTGTTTAAATTTACGATAATATTTACATATCTATAAATATGTTAAATAACTAAGCAATACTTTAATATAAGACTTGTTCTTGTTGTATTGTAATAACATAAGTAATAAATAAATAAATAAATAAATAACTAAACAAATCTAAAATATTTTCTTTTGTTTAAAATAATCAAAGAAAAATTTTTTATTATTTGAACAAAATAAATTAAGATTCCATTTGGAACAGAAGCATTGTGTTCGAGATTGTTTACAATGCCTTAAGAGCTTTTAACAGCTGTCGAAGCTTTCACAAATATTGTGCTACATCTTTTAGCAACTGTAAAAAAATAACTAAAGATAACTTAATATATATAAATTATATATTAGACGTCAGTTCAACTTTGGTGAAGAGTGCCTTGAGGCAATCTTAGGCATTAGAGGGTTAAATCACAAATATTTGTTTAAGTACGTGCATATAAAATATCGAGTGATTCATCGTGAAGTTTAATATATAATGCAAAATAAAACACATAAATTTGAAAGTGAATGATCTAGATGGCCAATTTACCGTAGCAAAACGTGAAATTAAGTGCTTACCAAAATGATTTTCCAACCAGGTCATTGTGTTACGAGCTCACCGAGACCACGCGCTTGAACTTCAGGAAGCATATAGTCCGTTAACATGGTGCGCTAACGGGTGCCATTGACGGTAACCTTCCGATTTTTCTTAATTTTTGGTCTTTGCGTACATCCTCAGCTATATCCCGGTAAAAAAAATGTATGTTTTTGAAGTACTTAAGAGGAAAAGCGCATAATCCAGGGCTTCAATTAGAGAGTTCATATACAGCAGTAAATGATAACGAATTAAATATACCAAAAAGCTGTTATTTTAGTGCTGACAACGAAGAAGATTTAAAACGATAAAAAAATATATTATGGTTTACGAAAATGCTTGAAAAAAAGCATTTAGACCAGTAAAAGCAAAACATTAATAAATATGTTAATATAGTTAGCCCTCAAAAAAAGTACTTTAGGAGTGCTTTGTTTGCATGGTTTATTAGGTTAAAGGAAGCGCCTATTGTCAGCAGAAAATAGTCCTCCAAGCAGGGAACACCCTATACAAAAATCTGGCATCCCATCAGCAGGTTCGAAGCGATTTGAGGTATGAATTCATACATAAAACCTGCACGTCTGGATGTGGCCTAACCGGTCGAGTTTCATCCACTGATGTAAAATGGGACTCAAATTTGCGAACGGCGTTGGCAAAAGTGTTTTCGTTAGGTCAATATGCGCGATTATGCGTAGGTCGAATCGCACAAAAACATTAATCACAGAAGGCTGATATACGTGATACAGGTGAATAATTTGGAGAGGATTTTGTAGTGTTAAGGAGCTATCAGACGGGATGTATTTTACATATGTACTGTCACTTTTCTTACCCATATGTAATTCCGTATGTATGTCAAAATTTCCATTTTACAAACGATTCATAATTTTCGCTATCACACCTTATGACATGACCTATAAATGTAAACAAAAGCTGAATTTTAAACGTGCATAAATTGCAATAAATATAAGAAACATAATTTAATTTATTAAAAATCGAAAAATACTTACTTTTCCATGTTCATTATCCATTTTCTTTAATTTTTCTTTACAATATATTTTTTCAAACAATTTCGTTTCAAAATAAACCAGCTGTTTTGTTTATGTTTGCCACAGGAAAATAGAGCGTGTTCTAATCGAAAACATTACATATGTATTTTCACATGTATTTTACACATGCAAAGTTTCATAGGTATCACACGATGTGTTCAACTCTTACAGATGGAAAATTTGACAGTACGATACTGAACAAAAGTGAAAAGCAGTTTGATATTATTTACGCGTGATCTGTAAGAAAAAAGTATATTGCAAATCCAACCTCACGATGAATCACCCTTTATTTCCTCATTTTAAAGGTATTAAAATATTCTATTTAAGAAATAAATATTCTTATTTAAAGAATACATTTCGTAAATTGTAGTAATGTATACTTTACTAAAATTAAGTAAATGGTATTGAAATCAAAATACATTTTTCCATAAAGTTAAAAAGTTTAAGAAGTTAATCTAAGTTTATAAAAAATGTTAACTAGATTTAAGGAAGATATGAAGTTAACTTTTCGCTTTTCATACAAAATCTTAAGTACTTACCCTGCGGGAAATTTGTGTCAATTGCTCTTAAAGCACTTATCCCGTGACCAGTGAACAAAATTTTATAATTAAAAGGAACGAATTGTGAAAGGTGAAAACAAGACCTATCACTTAACTGGTGATAATGTGTTTAGAGTGTAGTTGGTTCATAGGAAAGGTACTCGTAATTAGCACAAAACTATTCATGTGACTGGATTTTGTGCGTGTAGTGGCTGATTCTCTTTAGTTCTATTACTTTATATGAAGGGGATCTATTATATTGACATGGTTCATTTGTGACAATATCTGCGACAGGCATTATTTTAACCGAAATTGGAAGGTTATTTCAGTGACATGTTACAAAGTGTCAAAAAGATGCCAATTAACCCCCTCGTAGGACATCGCCATCTTAAAGTGACTTGTCACGTGACACGTTTCACAGAAAAAAGTGTTTTATCAATTAAAAAACTGGTTTGAAAAGTCTTTAAATTTAATTAATGTGATAATTGAATCAATTATTTTTTTAGTTGAAAGAAAATTAAAAATTAAATTTTGATTTAATTAACATTTTAGTTGTTTTGAAATAAATTTTCAATTAAAATTTTAATTAAATAACAAAAAATCTTAATTGACTTATTTCGTTCAAAATAAAATAATTTAAACATGTAGAATTGTTGTTGGGAATTTTCAATATTTATTTAAATAAATTAACACATTGTTTGAAATGGCAAAGTTTTTTGATCTCTCTTTTAATTAAAATTAAAAATATCATTTATTGAAAATATTTTTTCAAAATCTTAAAATTTTTATTAATCAATATAATAATTTTGGTAATAGGTGCAAAATCAACAACTTGTTTGCTTGATATTATGAATTTGAAATAAATTTGGTGATTGGAGAAATTTAATAATTTTTTCTGTGTTAGTGTTAGTTCCCTTTACCCTAGGGTATATTAAGGATTTTTCTGTAAGCTAAAAGTTTTATAATTCATGTTACTAATATTTTCTTCATTTAAGTATGGAAAATTAAGTAAAATTGTAGGATTTTTTGAAGTTAATCAGAATTTTGTGCAACCTTCAGTCTAGTATCCCAATACAAAAATTTCTTATTTTGCGAAGCACTAATTGTACATTTTAAAAAGTTAGCACACATTTATGCGCTACGCAATAAGACATACAGAGATGCAGTGAGGTAAGCGAACGAATTCTTAATAAATTAAAAAACATATATATAAAATTTAAAGAGCCACGACATTCCCTTACAACGAAGCAGGTTTGTAAGGGAGCATATAAAAGAATAACGGTAACAAAAAATTCAGTGTGCAAAACTGATCGTTACATTCACCAATTTTTAAATGTACTGATTAAAGCGCTTTCTGTGTCAAAAATGTATTGCTTCAAAGTGGGAACTCGCCATATAAAATGCATGTCTTCCGTAAGCGATATGGTAAGCGAAACTTTTACGTTTCTCCCTTACAAACCTGCTTCGTTGGAAGCTCAATTTTTTATTGGGATATTTTATATATTTTAAGTTAAATTTCCCTTTTTCAAGTAAATTTGAACTAAGTTCGAGGAAATTTTATGAACTAAAATTAAGTTTATACCTTGTTTGTGTGCAGTAAATAAAAAGACAAAAGCTATTTTCGGGAATACAAAATTCATTATTATATAATTCATTAATTAATGACGTGCTAAACTCCCAATTTTTATTTTTGATAAATTTCAGTGTTTTTTATCAAAAATAAAAATTTGGAGTTTAGCACGTCGTTAATAAATGAATTAATTAATGGCAAAATTATAAGTTTAAAGAAATTAAAAAAATAAGCAATTTGTACATTAAAAAACATTTTTTAGTGTCACAAAGTGAAAGTGTGAAAATAGTGGTGCAAAAATATTGACCACTGCTTCTAAGTTTTATGTTTTTTTTTTTTAAGAGGAAGAGAATGAAAATTTCATAAAAAATACATATGGGTAATTCCCAAGGTAGTCATAAAGTTGTAAGGTTATATTTTTTTCCAGAGTTTCTTTATTGAATCTTCATATATTAAATATGAACTAACAATAAGTAATCAAATCTTATCCTAATACTTTAATTCATGTCGTGCCAGTGCCCGACAAAAATGTTTCTTATCACGGTTTCTGTTCACATATTTAGGTGTTTATCGCTCTTTTGATTGGGTGAGTGCTGCAGTGTCTCTTCTCCTTAAACAAGTGTGGCCGCCATCATTTAAGATATTTCGAGCTAGTGGATTTGGGTGTAGTTCAAGCCTTTTTAAATATTTTACTGCGTATTTTGTAATCATAGTTTTTACCAATGGAACGTTGAGATCCTTGTGGATATTCGAGTTTTTAAGATACCAGGGAGCAGCTGTGATTATTCGATTTTTTGCTGAGCCAGTGCCCCATAATTGAATACCGTAGCCCCAGATTGGTTTTAGAGTAGAAGTTTGCAATCGAGAGTTGTTAAGTAGAAGTTTGCAATCGAGACTAAGGACAGAATTTCTTCCAATGAGCCAATGAATTTGAATAGCTTTTAGTTTCATTTGAGTTAATTTTGCATATATATGGTGTTTCCACGATAATCGGCGATCGAGATGTAAACCGAGATATTTTACATGCGAATGCTGAGGTATTATTTGATTATTGATTTTAATAGGGGGACATGACTCCCGACGCAAGGTGAATGTTATATGTACGCATTTTTGCTCGTTGACTGTTATCCTCCATTGTTTTAACCATATTTCTAGTTGAAATATATGCTCCTGTAAGTAACGAGATGCTTCATTATGGTTTTCATGCACGCTTAGGAAAGCTGTATCGACCGCAAAAGTTGAAGTTTGGGTGTGGTTGTTAGTTGGCATGTCCAAAGTATATATTAGGTATAATAGTGGACCCAGGATGCTGCCTTGTGGGACTCCAGCGGCAATTGGCTGAGGAGAACTTAAAAAGTCGCCTTGTTTAATAATGAATTTAGGACCGACTAAGTAGCTTTCTAACAGCTTGTGTGTGTTTACTGGTAAGTTTAGCTTCAATTTACGTAATAAGCCCTCGTGCCAGACTTTATCAAATGCTTGAGACACATCGATGAAGAGCAACAGTATTTTTTTTTTTCTTCAAAGGCCTTTCTTATGGCGTTTACTATACGATGGGTTTGTTCAATTGTGATGTGTTCTTTTCTAAAGCCGAATTGATGGTTAGGAATACATCTATTTTCATTTCAAATTGGGACTAGTTTTGACACTAAGGCTGGGTTTTTGAGGTCTCAGTTAAACTAGGTTTAGTTTATCTGAAAACTGATTTGTAGCGCCATTACCAAGTTTTTATATAAAATTTTGACGGAACTGCTCAGTTTTGCTTAAAATGTTGCTCTTTAATGAAATATCATATAAAAAAATTAGATTTTTCTAGAAAAAATCCAAGTTTCAGAGTACGTTAAACTAAGGTTAAACTTAATCCACATCTCAAAAACCCGGCCTAAGAGTTTCTCAAACACCTTTGATATATTAGATAATAAGCTTATAGGCCTATATTTTTTTTTTTTTTTTTTTTCATTATATATTTATTGAATCTTCATATATTAAATATGAACTAACAATAATTAATCAAATCTTATACTAATACTTTATTTTTGTCCTGCCAATGCTAGACGAAAATTTTTCTCCTCACGGTTTCTGTTCACATATGTAGATGTTTAGCGGTCTTCTCGTCGGATGAGTCCTGCAGTATCTCTTCTCCTTAATCTAGAGTGGCCGCTGTCATTTAAAATATTTCGAGCTAGTGGATTTGGGTGCGACTCAAGCCTTTTTAAATATTTTACTGCATACTTCGTAATAATAGTTTTTACTAATAGCACATTGAGATCCTTGTGAATTTTTGAGTTTTTAACATACCAGGGAGCGACTGTGATTATTCGAAGAAGTTTATTTTGGCGCCTTTGAATTTTTTCGATATTTGAGGCCGAGGCAGTACCCCATAGCTGAATACCGTAGCACCAGATTGGCTTTAATATAGAGTTGTAGAGGAGAAGTTAGGCCTATATGACTCAACTTTTGGGTGATCTTTTCCTGGTTTAGGTATCATGGTAACTAAGGAAACTTACCATTCTTGAGGTTAGTATTCAAGGCGTAAAATAGCATTACAAATAAAAAGATTAATTTTCTTTGCTATGCAAGGTAGTTCCAAAAGCATTTTGTTACTGATCTTGTCAAAACCAGGAGCTTTCTTGGGGTTTAAATAACAAATAGCCTTGTCGATTTCACTTATTTCGAATGTTAGGGGAACAGCTGCTCTAACATCAACAGGTGGTAACTCCACAGCAATATTATGTGATGTATTAGGGGTAAATACGTTTTTCAAATGATTAACAAATAGATTTCCTTTTCCGTATCATTTCTTGCCCAACTTCCATTAAAGTTTCTTAAAGGTGGTTTAGAAATAACTGGCCTTTTGAGATTTCTAGCTGCACGCCATAATGAGTAGTCTGATTGTGGAGTTGCTTCCAGTTCCTTAAGATATTTTTTCAAGGATACCGTTTTCTGAGACTGCAATAACTTTCTTAAACTTTTTGTGAACTCTTTTAATAATTTAAGATCTTAAAATAATAACAAGGAATAATTATACATGACTGTTGTGGGCATGCGCTTATAATTTAGATTTCTACTGTACAGTAATGACGAATCAGCATTAAAAGTGTTATTTTGTTTGAAACACAGCAATATTTTTCAAACAATTGTAAAATTTTATTTAGCCTGATTAAAATATCGAAATTTGGATTAAAAACCCATTAACATTTCAATAAAATAACCACAATTACGAACTATATGTTTACATTTGTCCTTCAAGTTGTGCTAAAAAAGGTCAACAGGAAAAAAACATGAAAAAGAAAAAATTACTTTGGATTTTAAGAAGAATTCCTAACAAAACGTATGAAAAACAGAAGTAAGGAAGAACATGTAAATCAATTAAAAAAGGTAATTATTTATTCAAAGCAAATTTCGATCTACAAAGGTAAAATATCATTTGGTTTAAAGATTGATGTTTGACTAATGACATCCGTCGTCAATGACGGTGAGTATAAAACGGCAAACCCCTCTGCAGACATTGTGTGGTTAGAATCGAAACTAGTCAGGGCAACCTGTCTGTGAAAACCTGGGTTCAATTCCCAGCTCAGTCAAGCATGAAAAATTATCAATAAATTTTAATTCATTTCATGTTGTAAATTTCCTTTCTTCATAAAATAAATTTAATGAAAATTCAATTCAATGAACTTAAGCCTGATTAAAATATCGAAATTTGGATTATTAAGGACTTTATGATAGCACACCTTGTGAATCACCAAATAATAATTTTAATTGTAACAACGATATTATGATAACCTACGATTATAATATGATTACTTTAATCATATATTGAGTCATAATATGGTTATTTCAGATTATAATATGATTCTAGTAATAATCATAATATGTCTTGATTTCAGTCATGAATCTTATCATAATATATTGAATATGTTTGCTACAATCATGTTTTTTCAAATAGTTTTGCTATCAATACAAAACGTTCGTCAAAAAGCGAGGTAAACTGGAAAAGTGAGCTTTGAACATTCCATACAAGGACAATATAATTTCTTATAAATCTGGAGCAGAATAGTTGTAGAAGTTTGCAATTTGTTACAAGTTGTTTCGCTATTCACGCACGAGATCTTTTTTAAAAAAAAATTTATTTTATTTCAATAGGGATAGCAAAGCGCACCTGGATAAGATAGTATCGAATAAATCAAACATGGATGTGGAGGTGGAGTCGAAGTTGAAGAGTCGGAGTTGAGGTTTTTGTACCGGAATCGGAGTCGAAGTCGAAGTACCCACAAAAACTCACGACTCCGACTCAAAAATTTTTCGGCATAAAAATCTAAAAAAAATTTCTAAGTTTTTTTTTAATAAAAATTCTTCAAAATTGACGATGCAATGTTTTTAATATCGATTCGAAATTTTTACATAATAATTTGAATGCAGTCGGAGTCGGAGTTAGAACTATTTTTTGAATACTCCCTGATATCAAAAATAAAAAGTATCGTCTTTAGAATTTTCCAGAGAAGACTAAAATTATACATAAATAATTATGTACATATTCCTAAAAACAAGTTTTATAATAAAATTGCAAGTGTACGTGCATAAAAAAACTGAACTGGCAAATTGCTTTTATTTTGATTTCTTGCGAAAACAATAAAAGCAATTTGTTTTTTTTTTTTAATTGTTTTTTCTTAACAAACTTACAACTACAATTAATGTAGTGTGGAATGTAAGAAACGGTAAACACACTGTTTTTTATTTGAATTTGGTTTAAGCTTTGATATCGTTGGGAATAAAACTTTTTGATTGTTTGTAATTCTCATTCCCTCTGTAGTCTTATTTCTGATATTTTTGACTTTTCTAAAATTTTTTGGGAAAAACGTTTTCTGATGATCTTCTGGCCTAAGCAACTAGTGAAATGCGCATAGAAACAGCTTATCCTCCAACAATAAATTTTCAGTGTTTTATCAAGAATAAAAATAGGGAATAAGCATAATAAATAAAATCTTTTAATAAATAATTATGTATGTATTCCCAAAAACAACTTTAATTGTTATCGATAAACTTTATTAGAAAATTAAAATTTTCCAAAGATTAAAGAAATTTTAAATAGAAAATAAAAGTAGCCGATAAAATTGTTATAGAACATAAAAGTAATGGATAATCTTTGTATAGAAAATAACAGTAATCGTTAAATTTTCTATAGAAATTCAAATTATTGATAATTATTTTAATTTAATTCACTTAATCGATAAGTTTCCTAGATGTGTATAAATTTTTTTAGAAAAGTTATGTTTTCGATATCGATGAATTTGTAAAAAAAAAAAATTGGTTAAAATATGGGGTATTCATAAATACTTTTATTAGAAAGTTTATGTTATCGATAACGTTTCTTTAAAAAAAAATCATAATTATCGATAAAATTTATAAAGAAAAGCTATTGAAACAAATTGAACAAAAAATACCAAAAGTATTTCCAATTTGATCAAAAATCTTAAAAGTAATTTTAAAAATCTTATAAGAACATTTCTGCTTAAAATTTAACGGTCCTATTTTAAAAGAAATATTTTGAAAAATATTTATTTTTGAAGAGCACAGATCTGTTAGAACCCAAAGCAACAAAAAAATAAGAGAAAAATCCAAATGCAACAAAAAAGGGCCTGTTTCGAGGCGAGTTCAGCTACAGGTGGTGGCGGTAGCCCATCTGATTTTGGCAGTTCGAACAAATTTGTTTAAAACGTTTGATATTTCGAACCGTAAACACTAACAAAGCAATGCCAAATACCTCTGTTGTTTTCGGCTTGTTGTAGTATTGCCACCACCTGTTGTACAATTCGCCTTGGGTTATATTTTTCAACACAATATGCCTCAAGTATTTTTGTGATGCGTGTTTAATATTTGTTTGAGCATCATCTGCTTTTGTTATGTATTTTCTTTCAGCTGACATTTGCAGTGATGCCAGATGATGGTTTTGCAAACGCGCTGCGCATCATATGCAAAGCATGAATGCAATTCTGAAAAAAATTCTAAAGAAAACTTATGTTATCGAAAAATGATCTTTAGCAAATGTTACATCACCGACAAATATTTGCCATTAAATAGCAAAAAAAAAACATTAGATTAAAATTTTTAAACTTAAAATGCAACTTACCTCCATACATGACAAAGAGAGTTATTTTCAGCATTATCAAATTTGGATTTATACCGCGTCGTATACAAAATTCATCGAATTTTGACGGTTGCGGTACATAAACCGTTTCTGTGGCAACTTCTTCTCCACCCATTTTAACGAAATTCTTAATTTAATTTCAATATTTTTTACAATTATTTTAATAACAAATCTCTGGGATTATTTTAAAATATATTTTTTTACAATAAATTATTTAAATATTTTCGACTTTATTTATTAATTTCTTAAATTTTTTTTTTTTTTTTTTTTTTTGTTTAAATTTTATTTAGTACACAAAAATACACATTTACGGCAATTACTGGGGCCTGACATAAATGAAAATTAATTGTAATTTAATTTGAATTGGAGAATGGATCTTTACTACAAACAGAGCTGGAGGCAGATGGCGACGGAAGATGACGTCAAAGTTTAGACACTTTGAAATTGAGTAAAATTTTAAGGCTTCGCTTTTTTCCGAGTTTTTTTACGTTTACTTAAATCACACTTGAAATTAAATGTCTGTTATTATTTTTTTTTTAAGATTTAATTTAATTTGATTGAAATAACAATTTCATCATACATATGTATTTTTACATCTCTTTTGGGTTTTTTTTTAATTTTTCTTTTTTAGTTTTAGAAAAAAATAGAGAATTTATATCACTTTTGTATAAAATACTTTATTTAATTTTTAATTTTTTTTTTTTTTTTGTTGATTTTATTTGAAGTTCGTTTTGGGTGGACACAATAGTTTAATTAACTGAACAGATTTCTTTTCAATTCCCCGGGAATATTGTGGTATTGAAACACTTCTTTTGTTAGATTTACAAAAATTTTTTATGAATGTTAAAATAAATTTATGGACTTTTTTCAAAGGAAAATTTTTAGAAAAAATTTCGATTTGCTTTAAAATTTTATATCATTTTCTATTTCAATTTTAAATATCTTTTTAATTAATTTTTATCAAATTAATACACCAAGATTTTTCTATATTAATGTTTTTTTTATTATTATTTCCTCCGATTTTTTGTCTAAAGTCGTTTTAATCTCCAGGTATTGCTCGCTCCGTAGTCTGAACAAAGACTAAAATTATTTGATCATTTATCCTAAAGTTTTGAATAAGAATACAGACTAAAAAGATGATAAATAAATAATAACAATCATATTTTCATCTTGTCAGTGATCTTAATCTGTGTGTAAAAGCCGTTATACTCTCATTGTACATTTGCACATACAGCATATACACGCTTACTTACACTCATCTACACAAACAATAGCATATGAAATAAGTAGCAGTAAAATTAAACAACAACAAACATAGTAAATAAATATGTAAATCATATTTATTTATTTATTAACTTTGTATTTAGTACACCTTCACCACTACCATCACACTCATTCCCAATGATCGCATATCCCTGTGTGTGTGTGTGTATTTTATTTTTTTTACTATTTCTGACTACTTATTTTTAATTTTTTAACTATTTATGTACCTATATGTTCTATTCCAAGTTCTGTTATTGGAATTGTAGTCTACTTGTTTTGATCTGTTTTTCTTTTCTTCTTCAACAGATAAAGATGATAAAAAAAAAAGAAACTGACGAAAATACGTCAGGTAGAAACGATCCATCACGAGCTTTTTTTTTTTCAATGAAAAACGAAATTCTCAGTGATAAAATACATTTTCAATCTGTTTATCGTTTAAACAGTGAAATGAAATGATTTAAAATTGTGGCTTTTGTGGTGTAACAAACATTGAACTGTCAGTCAAGAAAATAATTTTCAGAGTCAAATCTAAAATGCTCTCTACTTTAAAGCGAAAAAAAACAATACTTAAGCAACATTTTAATCTTAACGTTAAGTTTTTAAAGATATAACTTAAAGTTGTTGATAAAGTTAATAACCGAATTCGACCAATTTTCTACAGAAAAATAAAGTTGTCATTTAGTTTTCAATAGAAAATTAAAGTAATTATTACATTAACGAAAATCGTTTATTTTTCCATAGGAAATAAAAGTAATCCTCTAATTTTTCATAGAAAATTTAAGTAATCGGAAACTTTCAATTAAAGTAATCGTCTAATGTTCTATAGAAAATTAAGCAATCATATAATTTTCTAAAGATAATTAAAGTAATTGTTAAAATTGCTTTAGAAAATTTAAATAATCATTTAACATACTATAACATATCAAGGTAGTTGTTTCATTTTCAATTAAAAAATTAAAGTAATCATTAAATTTTCCACAGAAAATTAAGCTAATCGTTAAATTTTCCACAGAAAATTAAAGTAATAGTTAAATTTTACACAGAAAATTAAAGTAATCGTTTAACTTTTAATAGAAAATTTAACTAATCGCTAATATTTCAAAAAAAAAAATTAAGGAACCGTACAATTTTGTATACAGAATTAAAGAACTCGTTTAAATTTTTCAATGGAAAATTTAAGTTATCGTTTTATTTTCTATATAAAATTAAAGTAATCGTATAATTTTCTATAGAAAATGAAAGTAATCGCTTAATTTTTTATAAAAAATTAGAATAATTATATAATTTCCTATAAAATTACAGTAGTCGGTTTATTTTCTATAAATAGTTAAAGTAATCGTTTAATTTGCTTTATGAAATTTAAGTAATCGCTTGATTTTCTATGGAAAATTAAAAAAATCGTAGAAATATCTATAGGAAATTTAAGTTATCGTTTACCTTTCCATAGAAAATAAAGTTATCGGTAAATTTCCTATAGAAAATAAAGTAATCGTTTAATTTAGATATTTTTAATTAGGTTTAAGTTCATTGAATTAAATTTTCATTAAATTATTTTTGTGAAGACAGGAATTTTACAACATGAAATCAATTAAAATGTTATTGACAATTTTTCATTCTTGACTGCTCTGAGATTTGAACCCAGGCTTTCACGGACAGGTTGCTCAATCTCTTCAGTAGGATTTGCCGTTTTACTCACTCGGCTATTGATGCCTAATTAAAAATATCTAAATTTGGATTAAAAACCATTAACAGTTCAATAAAATAACTACAATACTAATAATTGTAATCGTTTAATTTTATATAGAATATAAAGTTATCGTTTAATTTTCTATAGAATATACAGTAATCGTTTAATATTCTGTAGCAAATAAAGTAATTTTTTAATTTTCTATAGAAAATAAAGTAATCGGTAATTTTCTATAAAAAATTTAAGTAATCGGTCAATTTTCTATAGAAAATTTAAGTTATCGTTTAAGTTCAATAAAAAATTAAAGTATTCGTATAGTTTTCTATAGAAAATTTAAGTAATCGTTTTTCTCTAGGAATTTAAGTACTCGTATAATTTTCTATAGAAAATAAAAGTTATCGTTTATGTAGTTTTTATAAAAAATTAAAATAGTTATATCATTTCCTATAGATAATTAAAGTAATCGTTAAATTTTCTTTAGAAAATTTAACTAATCGTTTAACATTCTATAACATATTAAAGTTATTGTTTAATTTTCAATAGAAGCTTTTCAACGTTGAACTTTTTATAGAAAATTTAAGTAATCGCTAATACTTCTATAGAAAAATTAAGTAACTGTTTAATTTTCTATACAGAATTAAAGTAATCGTTTAATTTTGTATAGAAAATCAAAGTAATCGTGTAGTTTTCAATGGAAAATTTGAGTAATCGTTTTATTTTCTATATGGAATTAAAGTAATCGGCTTATTTTCTATGTAAAGTTATAGTAATCATTTAATGTTTTTATGAAATTTAAGTATTCGCTTGATTTTCTTTGAAAAATTAAAGTAATCGTTTAATTTTTTATAGAAAATCAAAGTAACCGTGTAGTTTTCAATAGAGAATTTAAGTAATCGTTTTATTTTCTATATAAAATTAAGTAATCGGTTTGATTTTCTATGAAAAGTTATAGTAATTATTTAATGTTTTTATGAAATTTAAGTAATCGCTTGATTTTCTTTGAAAAATTAAAGTAATCGTATAATTTTTTATAGGAAATTTAACTTATCGTGTAACTTTCTATGAAATAGTATAGTCATCGTTTTATTTTCTGTAGAAAATAAAGCAATTGTTTAATTTTCTATAGAAAATAAAGTAATCGTCTTATTTTTAATAAAAAATTAAAGTAATCGTATAATTTTCTATAGAAAATTAAAGTAATCGTCTAATTTTATCTATAAAATTAAAGTAATCTCTTAATTTTCTATCTAAACTCTCTCTCTTATCATTTACGTAATCGTTTAATTTTCTCTATATCATTAAAGTAATCGTTTAATTTTCTATAGAAAGTAAAGTAATTGTTTAAATTTCTATAGAAAATTAAAGTAATCGCTTAATTTTCTATAGAAAATTAAAGTAATTGTCTTATTTTCAATTAAATTAAAGTAATCGTATAATTTTCTATAGAAACTTAAAGTAATCGTTTTATTTTCTCTATAAAATTAAAGTAATCGATTAGCTTTCTCTTTATCATTAAAGTAATTGCTTAATTCTTTCTACATCATTAAAGTAGTCGCTTAATTTTCTATAGGAAATTAAAGTAAACAAGTACTTTAATTTTCTATAGGAAATTTAAGTATTCAATAAATTTTCTATAGAAAATAATCGCACGAATGTCCTGCTAAAAAACTTGTTTTTTATTTTCCAAATTTATGACTAATAAATCGTACGTATAAATTGTAGTTTAAAATAATATCTTCTATACCAATTCCCCTGCATCTGTTAAAATGACATATAAATTCGATATTAAATTTATCAATAATATTTCGATTTTTCTTTTTGTCTCTTCGAGAAATAGATTTTAAACTTTGCTTTGAAACTTTCATGCATCGTTATTGTGAAACTGCAACGTTTTGAATTTTTAAATTCCCGTTTTATGGATCACAACGAATTGATTAATCACAACGTTTTTTCTGAAAGCCGCGTGATAACTGACGAAAATTTCTTGTTCGCTTGTAATCAAAAATTTTATTGAATGTTCAAAAATGTTGTGAAAAAAAACCTGATAATAACAACTTTAACACATGGGAACTAAAACACACTTTGTGGATTAAATTTGATAAAAGAGTTTGATAAGGTTTCAAAAAACTCTTGAGAATTGTCTGGTGGGTTATTTAGGCGACAGTAATTTGTTCAATATTCGTATAAAAAATTGGAAAACGATTTGATGACATTATGGAAATAAAAATAATTTTGCGTAATTAATTAAATATCAATATTTGTTATTTGTTAAAAGTTTTTTTATCTCTCCATTAAGTTTTCTATATTGGTCTGGAATTTTAAATTACAACTCAGTTTGTTTAACAAAATTTTGTTTAAATTAACTGCAAAAATTATTTAGAAAAAAAGACAGATTTAAAAAAAGCAAGTTAGAGTGTTTTTTTCGGCTATGCCGAATCTTTGTTGCCCTCCACCGACAGTTGGAATATTTTAGGAGTGAGCTCTATATGGAATCTATAATTTATCAACCAATCTTTATAACAACGGACGTCCGTTTTAAAATTGCGGTTTAGACCTAAATATGTTAAATTATTGACCGACAATCAAAAAGTCTTATGCTCCTTTTTCTAGTCATATAAAACTTAATTTGAACTAATTTGTGTTCAAGCCGTACTTAAATGATTTTCAGGAGGGGAATTTATATTGGACCCATGGTCAATTATGGATCAATACTCACAAAATTCTGTAAAGTGTTTTCTGGTATTAAAAATCCTAAATTATGCCAAAATTCAATACAGTAGTAAAATTAATTTAGATGAATTTATGCCTGAGTTAAAAACATCAAAAATCTATATATTATTTAATAGGCAAGTCGATTTCTGTTGCTCCCTTTTAGGCCAACACTACACATTGGATTTAAACAAATGATCCATCCTTCGAAAGATATTTTTTTGTCAGAAGTGTACAAGGTACATTTTATTGAAATTGGTTCAGTATTTTGGGAGCTATAGCCCTTCAGGAGAATTGGCGTTAATTGTCAAAAAGCCACTAGTGCAATTACTAGAACAAGAAGCACTTGTGGTAACGGTGTTAGAGTTTTTTGTATAAAAATACTAGTGCTTATTAGTACTAGTACTTGATGTAGTACAAGAGCACCATTTGTAAACTGATAGCATTTTTGTGCAAAAATTTTTTAAAAACAAAAATTCGTATATGGATATTTATTTTTTAATAATTTATTTATAAATTATTTACGGCCATGTTCTGGAAATCGAAATCACGTGAAATTAAAATCGAATAAAAATTGAAATTTATCCTGTGTTTAAAGTTTATAAAAATATATGCCTCATATTTTGAGGTCCACTAACCTTTACCACTACCTCTCTTCAAATCAAGAAAAGATGCGTTCAATTGAAAAAAATTGAATTCAGAATATTCAATTGGGTCCAAGTGTACTGGTACACGACTATAACCTATAGTACTAGTGACTTTTCAAGCACACCCAATGCTAATTTGAGCATAAAGATAGTATAGAAAAGTATACAGTCGAGAACTAGTACTGCAGTACTGGTGAACTTTGAACTAGTTAGGCACTAGCTCGATCTCTGGCAGGGAGGGGTTAGAACGTGTTACTAATAAATACATAGAAAAAATTCGTGTACGTGTGAGCAAAAAAATGTCAACAGTACAGAATCAGGATGCTTTGTTTTTGTATTTGCATAGTAAAAAGAACAACACATGCAGAGTTCTCTGCTATGCCAAGGCGCATTCATGTAAACGGTGGTGTCGATACTACAACAAGTAACAACACCAAAAACACAACAATGTATTTTTTGTTGCTTTCGTTGATCGAAATGTCAAAAACACAAGCAACTTTTGACATTTCTCTCTCTAAGTAAGAAAAAAAAGTAGCACAGCTGCGCTTTCAACGCCACCTGATAAATGAATTCGCCTTGTGCTATGCCTTAACCTAACGTTTACATTTGCAAGTACTGGCAAGACAGTAAGAAAATACATATTAGTTGCCAAAAACACTACTTGCTATCTTCGTGACGTAGGCGTCCAGACAGTAGTTAAGACAGTTCACTTTTAAAAAATGTCTAACGTGAATGTCGCAGTGCAAGTTCTAGCTAAACGTGTTTTATATGAACTTAACAAATTAAAAATAGCATTTAATAACTATTTTTTGTGAACATAGATAACCCTTAAGTAAAACATGCAAAACCAAAGCATAATTTATTAATTTTCTTTTAATTGTTGATATTTTTTTTTATTTAAAATTACTGTCAGCAAATGTCAAATTACTGTCCATTTTACTGTCTGCAAAATTAACAAGACAGTAGAAAAGACAGTTGGAAAAGTGTACATGTATTAGTAAAAAAGTTTGCATGTATTGCAACTGTCTTGCCAGTACTGGCAAATGTAAACACCGTGTAAATTGGAGAACAGTAGAAAATAAGGAATAAAAAGGAGAAAGAAAATTTTTAATATTTTGTTTTCTTTTTGGAAGAGTTGTTTTTTTAAATGTTACCGTTGATTTCTTAAATTTTTTACTTATGAATAATTTTAATGTTATTGCTACATTATTACAGTCGTATTCATAACAAAAAGTTAGCCACAGTTTGTACACTACGTACAACGAGCTGCTAACTAGAATGCCGATTAAGCTTAGCAGCTTGTTAGCATAGAGTTTATTAATAACATACTTTATCCGTCTGCTAACTTTTAATAAATCAACTCTGAGTATTAATGATGCCACATTATAATACTCCAAAATGCAACACGTTTTGCATTTATCATCGCTGGTTTTGTCATTGCATTTCATTTTTTTTATTTTCCCTCTTTATATAAAAATTTGAAATGTTTTTAAATTAAAATATATTTAAAAAAGGACTCTAAACTAAAAAAAACAGTGTATTAAAAAAAACAAACAAAATTATTCAACATAAAACGGCTGTTTATCACAAGTTGGCAAACGTTTGGCAGCTTGTTGACAAGAGTTTAGCAAATCGTTAGCCAGAGTTTGGTAAGTGTATTATCAATAAACTTTGTGCTAACTGCATGCCAAATTTTCGTTATGAATACGGCTGTTAATGTGTTAACATTGTAAAGAATGTGTTTATTGCATTTTTTTTTTATAATGTGCGATCTTTTAATGGGCTGCGATGTTATATAACAGACACTACCCATCAGTGTAATTTATTATATGATAATCATGTATTTACAAAAAATTTATCCCCATATTCATAACAAATATTTTAGGTTTATAGCAGGTTAATGACACAAATTTTCTATGTAAATTTGTTTAATAAACCTTTTATTAATCAAACATATTTTTTATGAATATGGGGGATAGTCTATAGAGAGGTTATAACAACATAATTCATCAACAAAAAATATATATAAATGGAAAATATATAAAAGGCTTTGTTATAAACATTAAGATTAGGGAACGTATGCACATACATATTAGGAAGATCAATTATTCGACTTTTTTCAATAACGGGTTTTCGAATATTACGAATAGTTGCTATTTTAAAAAAACGGGTTTTCACTTAAGCATTTTTTAAATAACCGCTTAACCGGTTTTAATTCGAATACATAAAAACACAAAAATCAAATAAGTTTTTGTAATACAACGTTAATTTGAATAAAAACAGAACAATTTGCAAAGGTAAGGAACCAACAAAATACATATGTAGTAGGGATGCCAAATTTCGGGATTGATAAATCTCGAATCCCGGGATTTATTTTTATGAGTCCCAGGATTTTTAACATATCAACTTTTTTGTACAAAACTGTTCGTTTTTATTGAATTTTTATACTATATACAAAAAAATTATTAAAAATTATATTTGAGTTATATATTTTATTGCAAATAATTCTTATTTTTGAGTTAAATTTTAGTTTTTGGCACACAGCGAGTATTTAAAATTTTAATTTTTTGCTTGTTATATGACGACTATTTCTGGATTTTTGCATTTTGCTTAATAAAAATGTTCATTTAAAGTAGAAACGATATTTGAAGATTCACATCTCAAGCCTTTTTTACAATTACGTTAAGCAAGTTCAGCTTTGGCTTAAGACATAATACCAAAATAAAAATGATTATTTTTATGCAAAATATAGAAATCAATAAATAAATGTTATATATAAAGCAAAAAATAAAAATTATTCACGATCCAATTAAAATTTTATTCAGAAACTAAAGAATAAAAGTTGATATAATTATAACAATTAAGTCATAATATTGATGAAATAGCTCATATTCCTTCCGGTACAATAATAAAAAAAAATTTGCTTAAAAAACATACGGCAAATAAAATAATTTTTTTATAAATAAACACTGTCTGACGTATTCATAAATAAAGTATTTAAACTTGAAATCTGTTTTAAGAAACATTTGTATAAACATTTTGTTTTAAAATAAATTTCAAACGTACTTAAATTATTGATTATGAATCTCGTCCTCACCCTGGAGGTGTACTCCACTGCAGTCGACATAGTTTTACAGTTTTTAACTCAGCTACCGAGATCGATGAGCATCTACACTTTGCAGTGTATTAATGTCGTCACAACTTAATTCACATTTAAAATTTAATTACTTGCAAAAAACCGAAATGAATTGACCTAGAAAAACTAAGAGATACGTATATTTTTTTAAGCTTTTTTCAGAATCTGATCAGTTTGATCATGGGTGAGGGCAGTGCTATAAACATATCGATGCCTTACTTTCTCAACCTCGTATCTTAAAAAAATACGGTTTGGACTTTTTCATATAAAACGATTGTTTTTTTTATGTTCTATTACTGCAAAAACTTATTATTTCAATAATTTATTAATATTTACAGAATTGAGACAAAGTATTGAAATAATAAGTTGTTGCAGTAATAGAACACAAAAAAAAAACAATCGTTTTATATGAAAAAGTCCAAACCGTATTTTTTTAAGACACGAGGTTGAGAAAGTAAGGCATCGATATGTATAAGATAAATTGTTTTGTTGTTTTCATTTTTAAAAATTTATGTTACGTATATAAAACCTTTTGAATATTCAAAAAGTGTTGTTTATTAAAAAAAGTAGCATCTTTAAGAAACACATTGATCCCGAAAAATCCCGAAATCCCGGAATATCCCGGGATTTCGGGATTTATTTTGAATGAGTTTTAATTTGTTGGTGGCTGGGTATGTCTATATAAATCAACCATATTTTTAAAAAGTTTCAAACAAAACCTCTTAGCCAGTATTATCTATTTCAAATTATTTTGTTTCAGCATTTAAGCCATTCCCTGACATTGTTTGATTTCTTCAATTTTGTTTTTTAGATCTTAGTGTTTAAAAAATAAAACTGGTAGAAATTTTTTCCATATCGTTGATTCCGACGGAATGTTGTAGTTTTCAGCATGAAGAGATGTTAGAACTGCTTAAGAGTTTTTAGAGCTTTAAAGTGCATTTCGTCCTCGGCAACACAATGGGCTAATATTTTACCAATGATTCATTTTTGGCCGCGTTTTTTAGTAAAGTATTCTTTGTCGTCTCTTTAGAACTACTTCGAACTGAGTTAAGTTTTATGTGGATCACATTAATGTCAAGCATGTAGACTAATTAAAGGTGATTAATAAGTCGTGACATGGAAGAACCTTTGTATCTTATCATTTAAGGGCACTTCAAGCACCTAACTTTGTCTTTTAAATCGCGTTCGAAAAATCTCTAGAGAATCTCTATATAAAAATATATTTAATATGTAGAATACTCTCGCACAAATTCTTACTTTTTAACTACACACGTTTTTGTAGCATTTTGAATAGTTTTTGGTTTTTTTTTACAAGAACACACGCTTTTATAAGCGATTTGTATTTACAGTGTTCATAATGTTTTTTGACCTTTGTTACATTTTGTTTTGACATTCTTCTTTAAAAGTTTAAGTTTGGCCAATATTCAATTAGAAAATACTTTAATTACGAGTACATCTACAGCAAGAGTAAAGAAAATGTATAATAATTAAACATTATTAAAATATTCGGTATATTATGCCAAAATAACCGGTTTATTCGATATTCGAAAAATGGGCATTTTAAAATAACCGACTTGGGCAAAGCAAAAATAACCGGTTAAAACCGGTCGAATAACAACCATTCGATCTCCCTAATACATATGTAGTTTTTTATTTATAAATCCTAATTAACTATTTTAAGATATATATGTACATAAGTAAAAATATACATACTAGCATTTAACCCGCTACTTCGTTAGCATCTCCTTTTTTTCGTGGACATATTTTTACGACAAAGTTTATGTTTCTAGGTTTTAACCCGCTACTTTGTAATAGGTACGATTTTCACCTCTTAAACGTTCGAATTTCAATAATGTACTAAAATTTTATTTGTATTTTTTAGATACTTTACGAATGTGATATTTTTTTATTTCAATGTTTATTGGTTTAATAGATAGATTGCGTGGCAAAAAAGTTTTAAAATACAGGTTTTACCCGTTTACTCCCCAAAAGGGTCGAATTTCAAAAAAGTACCAGACACCTATCCGCTTTTTTTTTGTGATGAACATGAGGTTAGGGAATTTACCCTTTTTTAGCTTTTTTAACCTCTAACCATAAACATTTTCAAAACTTTCATCCTATGGAATCGATTTAGCGAGAGGCCAACCTCGCGGTCAAATTTCAACATTTTAGCTACAGGCGTTTATGACGTGCGATGATGAATCAGTCTTTACATTTTTATATTATATAGGTAGATGAAGAGAAATGTTTTGAAACAAAAATAACAGAATTAGGTACGATTTAAACGTTCGAATTTCGAAACGGATCAAATTTGTATTTTTTAGATAAGTTATGAATGTGATATATTTTTTATTTTAATGTTTATTGGTTTAAAAGATAGATGGCATAGCAAAAAAGTTTTAAATTACAGGTTTTACCCGCTTACTCCCCAAAAAGGCCGAATTTTAAAAAAAGTACCAGGCACCTGTCCGCTTATTTTTTTTTTATTGAAAAACAATAAGTACTAAATTTTTGAATAAAAAAAATATGTTTTGTAAAAAAGTACCAAAAATAGTTACGGTTTTTACCTCTTAAATGTCCGAATTTCGAAAAAGTACCAAATTCGTATTTGGATTTTTTTAGATAAATTTCAAATGTGATATAACCCTTATTTCTATATTTATGGGTTTCAAAGATAGATGAGGTGACAAAAAAGGACCAAAATACAGGTTTTACCCGTTTACTCCGTTAAAGGGCTGAATTTCCAAAAAGTACCAGTAACCTGTCGGCTTATTTTTCCAAAGAACAACGATAAGTATTAATTTTTTTTTGTATCTCTTTTAGTTTTAGTGATATAAGGTTACCGAATTTGCCCGTTTTAACCCTTTTTTACCCCCTAAACATTCGAATTTCCAAAAATCCCGTCTTAGTGGATCGATTTGGGGAGAAACCGACCCCTGGTCCAAATTTCAAGTTTTTACCTTCAGGCGTTTAGGCTGTGCGATGATGAATCAGTGAAAGAGTGAGTGAGTGAGTCAGTAACCTTACAATTTTATATATGGGGGATTTCATGTCAAGTGACCCAACAAACAAATTAGATAGCTATTTCTTCAAGCTATTTGTTTACACATATCCCACTCGCATCCCACTAAGCGACCAAAACTACCTTAAAGGAAAAGACCTTAGCTTTCTTTTGAGCAAAAAAAAATACCCTTTTCAAAAAAAATACAAAAATAGTTTTAAATTTAAGAAAAAAAAAAATTTTAAAAAATAAAAAAATATTATTAAAGGACTTATGTGATTGAGATTAAATTTTTTAGATTATTTATCTTGTTGTTTTTATTATTATTATTTTATATTAATTTAATTATTATTACAAATAAATAAAAAGATTTAAGTTGATTTTATTCCTGGGATTTACATATTGTGGGTATTACAGTATCGAGGGAATGAAATCCTAGTTCGGTATGTTATATACCGTCGGAGAGGTTAATTTGTCTAGTTTCTCAGCATAAGTTTTATTTTTAAGATTTTAGAAACACTTACACATAAAAAGGAAAAAATTCAAAATAGTGCATATGCTAAAAATTTAGAAACCCTCGTCTTGAGTTAGAAATTATTTTTTTTTTATACATATCCCATTCTCATCCCACTAAGCGACCAAAACTACCTAAAAGGAAAATACATAAGCTTTCTTTTGAGCAAAAAAAAAAAAAAATACCGTTTCCAAAAAAAATAAAAAATAAGTTTTAAATTTAAAAAAAAAAAATTTTAAAAAAGAAATAGCTATCTAATTTGTTTGGGACAAATTTTGCTAACACGAATAGATTATAAGTTACATGGATGAGAAAGAACACCGGTTTGGCCAAAATGTCGAATTTTGACCCCCTCTAACTCAAAAACTTTTTGACCGATCTTGTTGAAAATTTGTGTCTAAACTACTATCCAAAAAGACTAACCTTGGTGCAAATTATTAACCGATTAAATCAAATATTCGGTTAATTAATCGAACGGTTAACCGATTAAAGCAAAAGCCCGATTAAATGAATACCCTAATACATATTCGTCGCCCGGGGGTTTATGTGCTCCAAACGCCATTTTGACAAATTTGAGTTAAGAACGCCAACTTAGGTTTTCGATCCAAAATTTTTTAAATCAGAAATCCGTTTTCGGCTATCTCGCCTCATTACTGAGATAAATCGTGTCCATTTTGCTCTATATATTATTAAACAGAACTTATTGTTGCCACTTTACGCTATTAAAAGACGTATAGAGCAAAATTTCAGTACAAAATCTTGAAAATGATTTCTGCTGGACATTTTGCTCTACGTGCAGTTGAAATTGTTGAATGCAAATATTTTTAATATATTTTTCCGTTATAAAGAGTTATTAAAAGTTCTCTCTTTTATAAAGTAGTAGCTCTTACAACCAAAAATAAATAAATGAGTCAAGCGTTGCATTAGGCTATAAAGTAACTAATTTCTTACTGTAAAGGGGTTTGTATTTTTTGTAGGTAGTGAGAAACCGACCGCTACAGTCAATGCAACGCTTGACGTGCTTATTTAGGTTTAGCTGTTACTCCTTAGCAGGCGCGGATCCAGCTTGAGCCTTAGGGGGGGGAGGGGATTTTTTTATGGTACAAAACAAGTAAAAAATTTGTTTTTAAAAGTTTATTAAAAACGATATGTTTATATTATATTAAAAAAAAAACTCAACAATAAGGTAAAATAGAATATAAGATCAGTTCAATATAAATTAAAATAAATTAATCTTTTTAAATAACGTTTTGGCTATAAAAATAATTTTATTTATTTTTAATGTTTTTTTTTTATTTGAAACAATTTATTTGACTACATCATACTAAATTCTTTGACCAATTTTTCGTATGCAATTGTTAACAAAATTTTGGAAGAAGGAATATGCTTCACTAATTTTAAAATTAAGTAATGAATTTAAGTCGAACTGTTTGGGTTTAAATTTCAGTTATGTATTTTATAAAGCTTTTTGTAATAGCTCTATTCCTTAAAAATTTCTTTAGAAATTACTTTATACACTACCAGACTATTATATTGTATTTTCTTGTTACATTTTACCTTAGCTTTCCGTTGGATAGCAATGAAGTATATTTATGTACAGAAAAATTTACAATTATTAGACACCAGCAGAATGTAATGCATTTTCTGGCCCGCTACGGCCTTCGTCAGCATTCTTTGTGTCAGCATTCTTTGTGTACATAAATATACTTCATTGCTATCCAACGGAAAGCTAAGGTAAAATGTAACAAGAAAATACAATATAATAGTCTGGTAGTGTATAAAGTCATTTCTAAAGAAATTTTTAAGGAATAGAGCTATTACAAAAAGCTTTATAAAATACATAACTGAAATTTAACTCATAGAATAAATTCAAAAAAATGAAAAATGTTGAATATAATTAAAAAAATAGTTTAAAAAGTATTTAAATTTAATTAATGTGATAATTGAATCAATTATTTGTTTTGTTGAAAGAAAATTAAAAATTTAATTTTGATTTAATTAACATTTTAGTTGTTTTGAAATCAATTTTCAATTAAAATTTTAATTAAATAACAAAAAATCTTAGTTGACTTTTTTCATTTAAAATAAAATAATTTAAACATGTAGAATTGTTGTTGGAAATTGTCAATATTTATTTAAATAAATTACCACATTGTTTGAAATGGCAATGTTTTTTGAACATTTTTTTAATTAGAATTAATAATATAATTAATTGAAAAAAAAAATATTCAAAATTTTTAAATTTTTAGTAATCAATATAATCATTTTGGTAATAGGTGCAAAATCAACAACTTGTTTGCTTGATATTATGAATTTAGAACAAATTTGGTGATTGGAGAAATTTAATAATTTTTTCTGTGAGAATACCTATTTAATAGAATACGATTTGCTAGATCGCGTAGAGGAATGTCTATAATTCAATTTCGACATCGAAGTCATGCATCTGAATGCCAATTCTTTGTCTTTAGCATACGTCTCTGAAATCAACTCCCAAATCACATCCAAAACACAAACAACGCAATAAATTTTAAGAAAATGATAACCGAAATTTTAAAGTAACTTTCCATTTTAGTATAATTAAATTTTTTCCTATTAATTGAATTAGTTAAATATATGTATTTGAATTAATTATTACTAAACACATATATTATTATTTTAAATTGATCTTTGTTTTTTATATATTTTGCTTTTAGTAAAACAATTTTGTTAAACTTTTTTCATCTTATATTTGTCTTTAACTATTCTGATTCTAATGCTGTAATTTATAAGATATATTATCTTGTTGTATTAGAAAATCGATTTTCATAAATATATAAAAAAAAAATAAATAAAAAATTTGTAAATTGGACCTATCAATTATCCCAAAATTCTGTAGACTGATTTCTGATGTTAAAAAAAAATAAATTAAAATAAATTTCAGTACATCAGTGAAATTTTACAGTTAATTTCAGAAGGCTGCTTAATATGGGATCTAACGTTAATTATAGACCGTTTATCACTTAATTGCATGATATTTTTATGTCCATATGAATCTAAGTTGGGAGAAATTTTACAGCAATATCTATATCTGCTACGGTTTTAGGCAAATTTAATTATTTTTATAAAGTGGGCTTTATTTGGTTTTAGGCGCAATAAACTGTTTTCCGAGAGTAGGGTTTATATGGGGCCTAGGGTAAATTATGGACCGATCTTCACGAAATTCGGCAGTGTAATTTTCCGTCCTATAAAACTGTGACGTACCGAATTTCATTATGATAGCATTTTTTATTACGGTTTTAGGCGTACTAAACTGTTTTCCGGGAGTAGGGTTTATTTGGGGCCTAGTGTAAATTATGGACGAACTTTTTATTGGGATGAAGAAAAAAAAAGTTCTACACGAAATGTCAAACTCATTCGCCGCTACTGTTGGAGAGTAAGAAAATCAAAAACAAAATGATGAAATTTCTTATGCCCCAGTTAGCGGACAATAACCGTAACGTTGCTAGTCAGCTGCTTCATTTGTTGTGTGTGAAGCAATTAGAAAGATTATAGTTAGGAAGTAAGATGTTACTTAACCGTAACGTCTAAATCTGTAGAAAATTTATTTTTCTTACGTTTTTACTGTAAGGTTACATTACTGTCACTGTCAGCTAACTGGGGCTTTAAGTAGAAGAAACTGTATGGCCAGGATTACTGGCTGTCATTTCTAATATAAATTTGAAATTATCCTAAATATTATTAATAATATGACTAAAAGAAAATTTTTAACCTCAAGTATGTTTTTTTCGATCATACTTTTTCGACTGATGGAAAAGACGTCATAACGCTGATGTATTTTGACATCAGTACTATGACAAGTGTCTTCGTTTTTGATCCCATGCCACTTTTCATCATTGTGATTGGCCAAATTGTCATAAGGGGAAAAAATTTAAATTATGTCATCAGTGGGATGACACATTGGCATCACAGAAATGCCGAAATTGAGTCATTATAATTTGCCTTAAGTCAAATGTTTGTTTCACTTTTGTTGTATTCCGCCCTTTGTTAACAAAAGAACTTGCAATTATAAGACACCAGCAGCATGCCCGATATGGTTTTCGTTATAATTCTACTCTAAAAATTTGATGTATTTAAATAGATACAAACAGGATATGGACATTTTTGCTTCTAATTTTACTTTTTAAACATGATGACAGTTTGTCATCGCGCTGATAACTGTTAACGTTATGACGCCTTTTCTATCAGTATACACAAAATGTGGCATCGAATTGATGTCACTGTAGTCAAAGCGTAGATGACGCATAAAATAGGACACAATTTTAGAATGACGTTCGTCATTGGATTGATGTCACGTTTTGCCTTTTTGATGCCATTTGTAGTAACATTGATGTCACAATTCTGATGTTAGGGCATCATCAATATGAAGATGTATTTTTCTATGAGTGTATCACATAATAAAATTATACTTAAACTGTACATATAGTCTATTTCGCTTAAAGGCCAAAAACGGATTAAAGCCAAACTGTTATATTCCCTTGCAGATTTTTTCGGAACCATTTCGCTTGTGGTCCATATTTTCTTAAAAGCCACATTTTCTTTGCATGAGTATCTAATACTTTATGCAAAAAAAAATCGCTTACAGTCCACTCTGTTTTTTATATATTTTTTTAATAAACTGGCGGTATGTTTTTATTAACCTTTCTGGCAAATTTTAGAATTGTCAAATTTTGGTTAATTCATTAAAGTAGAAAAAATGAGTAAACGCTTTATATTGAGTGGTTTGATTGAAGAAAATAATTTTCATATAGACCAAAATGTAGATTGTACTATAATTCACTTATGATCGGCTTATAAAGATAATCGTTTATAGTCCAAATTCGCTTATAGTCCACAAAAATTGTGCAACTATAGTAGTGGACTATAAGCGAAAAGTACTGTATGTTTTTAAACAAACAAAAAATTGGTATCCCTTCTTATTTTTTAATTTCTTTTGTTATTTCATTTGAAATTTAATTTACTATAAGAAAAAAATTAACAAAAATAAATCTCTTATCTTAAACAATTTTTATATAAAAATATTCTAACTTATTAAAGTGCATAATTACGCATCATGATAATAATAAAAAAAAAAAAAGAAACAATTAAAAAGGTAGACAAGACATCAGCATCCAGCTACCCACCATAAATCTGCTCCCACTGGTGACAGATCATTTTAGAAAAAAATGTGTAAACAATTGCCCCAGATCATTGTCACGAGTTTGTGTTCAGTTTGCTATAGATTATTAACAAACTATTTATTGCAATGATAAAAATATGTAATTTCAAAACACTTCTTAGTTTAAAATAAATCAATCTCACATATTCATAATTGAATTTTTTTAACAGTTAATTAAAATTCATACACACTTGCCCAAAATAATAGATACACCGTATTAGCCCAATTCACGATCTTGTGCATTTGAGATTGCAAATTATTGTAATTGTAAATATTTTCTATCAATTGTGAATGGCGAACGAAATTCACAGCTGATTGATATATATACATATATAATTATTTTCTTCTGATGTTTTGGTCTAATAAAATGCATACGTCTAAGAAAATATTTAAAGAACAATTATTTTCTGTCCACTTTTTGTTGAGTTTATCCGTTTCATTCGTTTTTTGTTTTATTTCCCATCAAGCCGAATTAATTTATCAGGTGGCGTTGAAAGCACAGCTGTGCTACTTTTTTTCTAACTTAGAGAGAACAATGTCAAAAGTTGCTTGTGTTTTTGACATATCGATCAAAGAAAGCAACAAAAATATACATTGATGTGTTTTTGGTGTTGTTACTTGTTGTAGTATCGACACCATCGTATACATGAATTCGCCTTGTTACCCATATTAATATTTTTTACTTTTACTTTTTCTTTTTAATTTTTGCTTTCTTATTGTCAGCAAAGTAAGCCAAGTCGATACACTGTAATCGGCGGTGGCGACAGAACAAGCGGCTTTTGAATCCGTCTTAGATTTTGACCAAAATAAAATCAGCGGTGGCGGTTATGCGTCGGTGCGGTAAGCGACGGCGTTTAGCCACCGATTGAAAGTCGATCGGCTTGGTTCCCAAGTGTAAGCTGTCTGTTTGCAGTCAAGTGCTGCATATGTCGAGTAAATATAAAATATTGGTTTTAAGAATTTCATATTTGCAAAAGAGTAGTGATTGCATTGCTGCATATTTTGTAGTTGTAGATTAAAAATATGTTATACCATTTTGCATTTGCTACGATGCAAGACCCTTTGCACAAGATTGTGAATTGGGTTTTTTACAATAGTGTACTTACTTTGAAAATTTCCCAGAAACTTGGACAATTTTTTTATTTTTTTGTAACTTTTTTTATGGCTGTCAGTGTATGGCTATTTCACGCCAAACGTAAATATTTTTGAGTTTAATTTGCGTTTGGCAACTTGGAGATATTTAAAATGTGTGATGCGAGCGTGAGATATATTTCGCTTTGGGAAACGTTTTGAAGCAAGTCAAAATCTCAATTTCGCTTCGAGATGGACTAAGGTACCCTGGTGTTAGGGCTGAAGCACGTCGGAAATAGGGGTTTCGCGTGAACAAAAACAACCGTTGATTGACGTTAAGAAAACTTTACCGCAGTTTTTGACACGATTATCTCGAGTCTTCAGGACCAGATGCTTATGACCTGGACAGGCTGTCTATCCCATATGACATTTGACATATGACAGAAAAAATAAATAATTTTCTCCAATCACCAAATTTATACCAAATTCATAATATCAAGCAAACAATTTGTTGATTTTGCACCTATTACCAAAATGATTATATTGATCACTAATAATTGTAAAATTTTGAATATTTTTTTCAATAAATGATATTTTTAATTAAAAAAAAATTATCAAAAAACTTTGCCATTTCAAACAATGGGTTCATTCATTTAAATAAATATTAACAATTCCCAACAACAATTCTACATGTTTTAATTATTTTATTTTAAATGAAAAAAATCAATTAAGATTTTTTGTTATTTAATTAAAATTTTAATTGAAAATTTAGTTCAAAACAACTAAAATGTTAATTAAATCAAAATTAAATTTTTAAATTTCATTCAACTAAAAAAATAATTGATTCAATTATCACATTAATTAAATTTAAATACTTTTTATACCATTTTTTAGTGTAGGAATAAAAAAACATTATTGTATTTTTACCATTTCGCCGTCTGTTACCTTTTCAACCAATTTTAATTAAATTAATTCATTATTTATGTTTTCAATAAATTCAAACTGTACAAGAAATTTGTATTTAATATTTTTTTAATAATTAGTATTGTGGTTATTTTATTGAACTGTTAATGGTTTTTAATCCAAATTTAGATATTTTGAATTACGCTTAAGTTCATTGAATTTAATTTTCATTAAATTATTTTTATGAAGACAGGAATTTTACAACAGGAAATCAATTAAAATTTTATTGATAATTTTTCGTTCTTGACAGCGCTGAGATTTGAACCCAGACTAGTTGCCCAGACTAGTTTCGATTGTTACCACACAATCTCTTCAGTGGGGTTTGCCGTCTTTACTCACTCGGCTATTGAAGCCGGATGACGACAATAGTTAAACATCAATCTTTAAACCAAATGGTATTTCACCTTGGAAGATCGAAATTTGCTTTTGAATGAATGATTATCTATTTCAATCCCCTTAAGCCTAATTAAAAATATATATCTAAATTTTAATATTTTTATTTTCTTTACTAACACTACAATTGTACAATAATTACAAAATGTGGTAAATTTTCATTAAATACATATCATTATACTGAGCTTTAAAAAAGAATAATCTAAAAAAAGATCACTATATACAAAAATATATTGTTCATATAATATTAATATTAAACATTAGGCTTGGATCAGAGAACTGCAACGAGCACCCGTTTTTATGATTTATAATACTCGCCTTAAAACCAGTTGCGATGTAGTTAATACAGCCTATTGCTTTTGTATGTGCTCGCCAGGCTCGTAAGAAATTGTGTTTGCAACATACGAGCCTTTAGGAAACGCAATGAAATTTATATGAGTTCGGTTTAGTATTGTTTCGTAAATATATTTTTTCAACATTCGGCAATAGCATTCGTACTTCTGATAAACAACACAAGAAATGTTTGTGTAGGAATTGGAAAATACACTTGTACATTATTACGTAGTGCAGTGGCAAGAATGATATAAAAAGAGATTACGCCATGCGCATGTTTTCCCGTTATATGACGTAGCTTAACCCAAGCTAGGGTTACCTATTCGTGTATGTTTCGTGACGTCATTTGACCCACCTGCGCAGAAAATTCAATTTTTGAGTTCGTGTTGTCGTAATCTTTCTTCTATCATTCTTGGTGCAGTGGTAGGCGCTGGTTACTCGCAGCATTTGTCATTCGTAGTAATACTTAAAGCAGCGTTGCCAGATGGTTTAGGAAAAAATCAATGATCGTATATTGAAGTAAACATGTAGGGCTAAAATCATTATGAAATAAAGTGAATTTAAAAGTTATTATAAGAAAAATTTTTGTGGAAAATTTTAATTAAAATATGTTACTTCTATCTTTGCAGACGATATGGCGATTCTTAGCTCTGGTATACTTTCAACGGATGTTCTGTCCAGATTAAAAACGGCACTAACTGTAGTTCACAGCTATTTTACAAAATGGAAGATTCTTGTTAACCCACCAAGGACCCAAGATATATACTACAACAGAAGGCGCAAACCCTGTTTCTTACCCCAAAATCCAATTACATTCAACAACAGTTCAGTATCATGGATGAACAAAGTCAAGTACTTAGGCGTAATTTTAGATCCACAACAAACGTCTTATACTAAAATCCATATTCCACGCTATAATGTTTTACGCTGCTCCATTTACAGATTGCCCAAAACAAGCGATTAAAAATTATGGACAATTTGCCTTGGCATTACTCAACGCTCAGACTTCACTCATTAGCCAACGTTGAACTTGTAAATAACAGGTTAGAACGGACACTAAACTGTAATTCTAGATGTTCAAGTTCGGAATACAATCACATCAATGTTCTTATTTCATTATAATTTTACCTCTCAGCCTGAACCTTTTTTATCTAAAACATACAAAACCCAAAAAAAAACTTTTTAAAAAGGTTTTTTGTGAATTTTTACCTTACCTAGTAATGTTATGTAAAGTCAAAGTAATGTTTGATTTTTTAAGAGCTATAGGAAAGTTTAAAAAAAAACACATAAAATTCAGAAAAATGCATGAAATCTTTATTTGAATCGATAGTACGGTCCATATAATTTACTCTTTGAAGATTATTTCATGCAAATGTTGACCGTGACTGCGCCTCAAATGGTCCATCCGCTTAGTCCAATTTGGGCATACTCTTTCCAACATTTCGGCCTGTATCTCATGAATAAATGCTTCAATGTTGTCTTCAAATGCGTCAATTGAAGCGGGCATGTGTGTATAGACATGAGCTTTAACATAGCCCCACAAAAAATAGTCTAAAGGCGTTAAATCGCACGATCTAGGCGGCCAATTGAACGGTCCCGAACGTGAAATAAAATGTTCACCAAACTCGCCTCTCAATAAGTCCATTGTTAAGCATGCTGTGTAGCATGTGGCACCGTCTTGTTGAAACCACATGTCATGCAAGTCAAACTCTTGCTTTTTGGGCAAAAAAAAGTTGGATATCATCTCACGATTCGCATCATCTTTGAAGAAGTACGGTCCAATGATGCCACCAGCCCATAAACCGCACCAAACTGTGACTTTTTCTGGATGAATTGGTAGCTCTTGCAATGATTCTGGCTGATCTTCACTCCAAAATCGACAATTCTGCTTACTAACGTACCCATTGAGCCAAAAATGTGGGTCGATTAAATTGACCATAAAATGGAAGAAGCGCGCGATGAACTTTCTTAACAAAGCACACATTTTGATAATAAAATTCAATAATTTGCAAGCGTTGTTCGTTTGTAAGACGATTCATGGTTAAATTATAGACCAAACTGAAGATGTTTGACAGTGAAACAAAACACGAAACGTGCGTCAGCTGTTTAAACCAGTGTTTCCAAAAAGATAATAGCTAAAAAATCACACGTTATTATATATTAAACTCTTAAGAACAATTTTTTAAATGAATTCACCTAGAAATATTATATAAATAAAAAGAACTGAATTAAAATGCAATCCTTTTTTATTTATTCTTTTCAATACCTAATTATAAAAACTCTAGTTTACTTTAGTTTTTTTTTTTTTTTTTTTTGTTCGTGATATCTATTATTCGAACGGTTAATTCATGTAATAGTTAATTGCTTATCTGTTAGAATTAATTTATTCTGCATAAACTCATTTGTTCAATTAGTCCAATTATACCTTATTTTCTCTCAAACTGGTAATTTTTTTTTTTACTATTTATTTCCGATTTTTTTTTATTATTTATTCATTCCAGGCCTTTAAGTAGATAATAGAGTATCCACTCAATTAATCGTTGTTCGATTAATCGAAGAAAAGTTTCGCCATTATTTGATCGAATAATTAAAATAGCCAATTTCAAATAACGAATAACTCGAACAATTTATGTCAATTAATCGATTAAAATTATTTTCTTAAAAACTACTTTTTTGATATAAGAATGTTTTTTTAAATTTCTAAATAATAAAAAATATAACAACTAAATAACTTGTTCTTATATTCTGTATCTATTGTGTTACTCGCACTATTGAACATACTTTAGTCCCTTTTTAGATGTGGGTGTATGTGAGACAAATCATGTAATAAACGATTATATACTAATTCCATACGTAAGAATTTTCGTACTAAAATATCGCTTTTGCGTTCATTGTAACAAAATCTGTCTGTCAGATTATGGGTTACCTGTTTTTACCCGACTTTCAATTTCCTTTGTTGAAAACAAAATTACGGATTGTTGGCGCAAAATAAATCGTTAAAGAAAGAAATTACCCAAACCTATAGAGTAGAGCTTTAAAATGAAGAAAAATAAAGTTATCACCCATGTTCGGTAAATCGAATAGATATGAGTTAAATTCAAATAGAACAAACTTTGAAAACGATCCAGTTTAAATAGTTTCTTCGTGCTTTGAGTTCTTTTTTTTTTTTTTTTTGAGAGAGAGCGGGGAGATTTCTCCCAACGGAGACGGTACCGCGACCAACCAGGTCTATTGTACCCACCCCCCTTTAGTTGGCCAGAAGACCTTCTGCCTCCCAGAGAAACCCAAGAAGGTCTTTTGCCGGTATTGCACCGACTCGGGACGCGCCCATCGTACCGTGCCCCAAGTGTCTCCTTCTTGCCCACGCACATAGGGGCTTTTTGCCAATCTAGCCGGACATTACTTTTTTTTCTAGCTTATATTGCTTCTTAAAAGTTATTGAGTGACCCTAGATTGATGAAACTTGGCAGAAATATGTGTTATTGTCATAGGCAGGTAAAGATCAAAAATACTTAAAATCGGACCAAGGGGGAAAAAGTTCCCCATAGAAAAACTAGTCCTAACTCTGAAAAATTCAATTTTTTTAAAGTTTTCCTATACTTTTGTTTGGCAAATACAACTTTTAACATCGGCAAAAATTAAAAACCCTAAAATTGGACCCATGAGATCGTAAAATTTCACTTTTCTCCCCGCCCTTTTTGTGGGCGGTTACATAAAATAATATTTAAAAAAAAATGTAAATATTAAAAGAAAAAGGTTACTAATGCCTTAATTCTATAAAAATTAAATTTTTGAACTTTTATGGGCAGGGGGAGGTATCCCTCCTAACCCGCCCCCCGGAACGACCCTGTCAAAAAAAAATTTTTTTTTGCTAATTTCCAAAAAATATTCATTTTTAAGATTTTATGTGACTTTTATGTATTTTATAGTATTTAATTTATATGAAAAGAATTTATTTATTCGTAATTATAACTAATTTATAATAGTGACAACTAATTTTATTTAAAATAATAACTTATTTATTTACAAGGCGCCCTATGCTCCAGTGGGAGTTAAAGGAACATATATATATATATATATATTTACAATAACTTCTCTTTTGCACTAAGATGATGATGAGTGCCATGGTTCTTCTTCGTCTGTTTCTTCAAAATCCTCTTCCGAATCGGAATTCTCTTCAGAGCCAAGTACAGGTGGAAGCATAAAAGAAATTGCTTCTTTCGTAAAGGGTAATGACTTTTTTTTGGAGTTGGTATATAGTAAAAAAACTAAGTACCTGGACCCCAGATTTGATTTTTTAAATATTATTTTTGTGGTTAATAATTTTAAAAGTTATGCAAAACAGGTACATTTATTTTGCTCCATAAAATAACGTCATTTAGCTGCTGCACAGGTGGTTAAAAACCGTTACGTACTGTTCGCACATTCCTTTTTTTACACAGGTAATATTACTCTTAGATGTAATAATTTAAATAAAAAATATCTACGTCCAACCAAAACATTTTATGACTGACGAAAGGGTTTATATCATATGTACCTATGCAAGATGAGCAAAAACAGAAAAAAGGTGAAATTTTCAAAAAATCATTAAAAAAAATGGCGCAACAACGCGCAAGGTTTTTTTCTTGAATTTAAAAGTAGAGATCTCAAATTTTAACGTGATGTTTAACATTTTTATGGACTCTAAGGGTTGCACCTTCAAAAACCTTTAAATTTTTTTTTTTTTACAAAAAAGTGAACAAAAAAATCGTTTTTTTAATTACGAACGATTTTTTTTACCATAAAAATTGCTAATAAAATTTTTCTAAAAATTTTTATAAGTAGCTGTTAATATAGTCTTTCAGAGAAAAAAAAATCAATGTAAAATCTTTATTCGTTTACCCACAAAAAAATATATTGTAAACCTCCCAAAACCGTAAAAAGTCAATAAACACGCATCCAATTTACTCAACTTTCTTGACTTTAACAGTGTCCCAAAACCACAAGTCTCAAGCTAATGACTTGAAAATTCACTATACGATGCAGAATTTTGTTGTCTGTCGAGCTGCGTACTTACATTTTTACATTTCTTAAATTTAATTTTTCGCCTAATGTCCGGCTAGATTGGCAAAAAGCCCCTATGTGCCACGCCAGCGCCGGGCAGTCACACAGTAGGTGCCTTGTAGTCTCGTCCTCCTCACGGCATAGTCTGCATTCCTGGTCCTCTGCCAGGCCCATCCGAAACAGGTGGCGCTTGACCGTATGGTGGCCCGTCAAATAAGCCACCAATAGCCGTAGCTCTCGTCTGTTGAGACCCCTTGTCTCCAATGTACTCCCGGGAAATACAAATTCCTTTGAGTTCTTATCCTAACCAGAACTTTTCTTAAAATCAAGAAAAATACGGCGTATAAAAAAATTATCTGAGAATCTCCATTGATTTTAATTTGACTTGATTTTCAGGTAAATTAGTTAAATTGAATTACGAATAATAAATTTGTTTAAATAAGCTGGACCTCTCATAACAATGACGCGGTGAAAGAGTCTAAAGAGTTTTTTTTCTGATCCTGTTTCGGTCGCTTTAGTGCCTTAAAGACTGTTTGATTTTTTAATTATTTATTTCATTTAAAAGTTTTAGAACTGTGTGCGTATTATTAGCTCTGTTCCACATGCATAACGAAACAGTCCGAACTTGCACAAAGTTACCTAAAAGCGTTCCAAGTTACAATTTTGCAATTAAGAGAGTAATTGAGAGAGCAATATTTTTCATTTCCTGTACAAATTTGCACGAACTTTTTCTTTGGGTAAGTTCGGACAAGAATAAACAATCAGCTGTTTTTTTTCGCATATGAAACTGAAAAATTAATCAGGAAATTTACAAGCTAAAGAAAAAGTTTAGTTTTTATTAAAAATATATTAGAAAGCAATATGTAAAATTTTTATGAAAAAATTAAAGTGGCACATAAATTATTGCATACATATTTCCCTTAATCTTTAATTAAAAGAAAACAAAATATAAAAAATGACAATGATGGTAATGTTTCAATTTTATAATGTTATGACTTTTAAGCGTCTAAAACCACTTAAATAGATCTTAATTTGAAAAGTAAGCAGCATTAGTATTTGAAAAAGTGCAAAAATGGTTTTTTGCGTTCCAGCAATTTTGGGTAGTTTGGCAAATTCAGAGAGTAGTTTTCATTTTATCTCATTAGTCCGAACTTGCCCGAGATCTTGTGGAAAACACCTATTAATTAATTGTTATTTTATTGTTTAACCTTTTTTTTCAATTTATGGTTTTTTCCGTTTATTAATATAATAAAAGTATCAAATCAAATAGCCATGTACGTTTTTCCCATTGAATAAAATTGTTTGAATTATTCGAGCTACTCGAACATATTAAAACTCTTATTCGATTAATCGAGCAAAATTTTAATTCGAAAATCGACTAATTTCTTACTCGAACAAAACCAGAAGTCAAATAATTGGATACTCTAGTAGTTAATGATAATTTCTGTTAAGTATTTACTGTGAATTTTCTAAAGTACTTCTTTAATTAGGTTCTTATTGATTAGGTCTATTTGGTATTCATTAAAATTTTTTTCTTTTTATTTTTTCTTTTTTAACTTTTTTCTTAGATACTCGTATTTATTAAGTTGTTTATTTATTTATTAAATTATTAATTTATTTACAACATTTCTTATTTTTCGAATTTATTCTATGAGTTAAATTTCAGTTATGTATTTTATAAAGCTTTTTTGTAATAGTTCTATTCCTTAAATTTTTAGGAATGACTTTATACACTACCAGACTATTATCTTGTATCTTCTTGTTACATTTTACCTTAGCTTTCCGTTGGGTAGCAATATCTATTTATTAATTTATTTATTTATTTAGATATTTATTAAATGATTTATTTATTTAGGTATTTATTAAATTATTTATTTATTTATTTGTTAACTCATACATTTAGGTCTTTCTGTTTTTATAGATTTGGATAAGGATTTAAATTTTATTTTAATTGTTCAAATCTGAATTTAATTTAAGTAGGTAAATCTGGAATTAGTCTGTAAATTTAAATTAATCAATTAAATTTAGACTAGGTATTTAAACCAGGGTTAAAGTATTTGTTCATGAATTTAAATTCTCAATATAGTTTAGTCTTGAATTCAAAAACCGAATTTGGAATTTGATTAAAAATTTATACTTATTTTACGTGTTTCCATTTCATTCGAGTTTATAAATTTCAGATTCAGTTTATTTTCCCAAATCAACTTTCAGTTAAAAGATTCAAAATTAATTTGATTATTCAAATTCGGCTAGTCACTTAAATTCAAATTCGGTTTGTGTAGTTAAATTCAAATTCCGTTTATGTAATTGAATTAAAATTCGGTTTGTGTATTTAAAATCAATTCCAGCATTAAAATTCAATTTTAAATTAACCTAGATAAATAACTAGACTTAAAGTCAATCTAATGATTTGAAGTCAATTTTAGTCAAAATGCCTAGAATTTTACCAATTTATATATATATTTTATAATAAACGTTAGTTTTGTTTTATTCGACCTTTTCTTTATAGAAACTCAAAGAAATAAATACTCAAGCTCGAGGTCATAAGTTTTTTAAAATAATTTTTATTTATTTAAATAAAACCAATATTTCGATATTCCTTGAATATCATCATCAGGGTTAATCTAAAACACAATAATATAAATGTATTAAACATCAATACAAACACAAAAATCACACAAAATTCAAACAGTTATAACAATAACATCAAGAACTTACTAAATTATTAATAAAAATCACAAAAATGTTTTTCCTTTTCTTATTGTCTATGTAATGTAGTGTTTACTACCATCGTCATGATTGTACTAAATTTGAATATTGCTTTGACTTATTAACTAGATATCTATAATGTTTTGCACAGCCACTCTCTACATCGCTCTTAAAATTCATCGCTGTTGGTATATTAATAATGTTCAGCATCTCCAACGTAAAGCGTCGTTTGTAATTTTGTTCTTGCTGTAATATTCGTACATCATCAAAATTTGGCGAGTGATTTGTACTAGCACAATGGGCTGATAGTGCAGTTTTTTGTAACGAAATATTTAAAACGCGTTGATCGGATTTATGGCCTGATATTCTAGTTTTTAGTTTATTTTTGGTGGTCCCTACATACACTTTATTGCAATTTTCACCATTCTTCCCGTTGCATGGTATTTTATATACTACATTTGCTTTCTCCAATATTTCTACTTTATCTTTAGTATTGCTAAATAATTGCCCAAGGTTGTAGCATGTTTTATGAGCCATTCTATATTTTTCGGCATTATGTAGTCGGGATTTTTCAATTCTTTTGGACAGATCTGGAACATATGTCAGCGATTTATATATGGTGGGGGATTCCTTATTTTCATATTCACGTGTCTTTTGTTTTTTTAAATCTTTTATAAGTTTTGATGCAATGTTTGTCGGAAAATTGTTGTTGTGTAACATGTCATTTATCTTTTTAATGTTCTCATTATGAAATTCTTCGTCGCTAATATTTAAAACTCTCCTTATTATATTTGAGGCCGTATTTATTATTATTCTTTTGGGATGTTTCGAATAAAAATTAATTATTCTACCAGACGCGGTTGGTTTTTGGTACCAATCTATTTTAATTTTATTATTTTGCCGTATTACTAAGGTATTAAGAATTTATTTATCACCCAGATAAATTTATCCCCTTAATCACAAATCTAATTTAGACAAATAAGTGTGAAAACACCCACTTCACTTAATGAATGAATTCTTTTATTTTTCTTTTTTTTAGGTTTGTCTTTTTCGTATGTCCTTCAAAATTTTTTTTTAATAATTTTTTTTTCGTAATCTTGTTAACCTATTCTTGTATTTATTATGTTATTTGTTTAATTAGTTATAATTATTTATTCTGTTAGTTTTAATTAGTTACTTATTTAGTCAAATGAGGTTGTATATTTGGTTAGTTTTAGTCATCTATTTGGTTAGGTATAGCAAATTGTTCGGTTAGTTAAATTCAAATTTAATGGGGAATATTTATTATCATTTGAAAGAACATTATTTGGCATTTATTTTTTGAAGATTATGTCTATCAAATATTGGCCGTTGCTACGTCGCAGTTGGTCCATCCGTTGAGTCCAATTTTCGATGACTCGTTCGAGCATTTCGACTGGTTACTGGCGAATGACACGCGTGATGTTTTCCCCCACAGTAAAAAGTCTAACGGTGTGATATCACACGATCTTGGTGGCCAATCAACCGGCCCAAAACGTGAAATTATGTGCTCACCGAAATGTTCTCTCAATAAATCTATTGATTGATGCGATGTGTGGGAAGTGGCGCCGTCTTGCTAAAACCAAATGTCGCCGAGATCGCGAGCTTTAATTTCAGGCATCAAATAGTCGGTAATCATGGCACAATAACAGTCGCCATTGACGGTTACGTTCGCACCGGCATCATTTTTAAAGAAATATGGACCGATGATGCCACCGGCCTACAAACCACACCAAACCGTTGTTTTTTCTGGATAAAGTGGCAGTTCTTGAATCTCTTCAAGTTGCTCTTCGTCCCAAATGCGGCAATTTTGTTTGTTTACATACCCATTGAGCCAGAAATGGTCCTCATCGCTGAATAAAATTTGCCTCGAAAACGTCGGATCTTCTTAAAACTTTTTAAGAGCCCATAGAGCGAAGCGATGTCGTTTGGGAAGGTCCAGCGGCTTCAGTTGTTGCACAAGCTGTATTTTGTACGCTTTCTATTTAAGATCTCGACGTAAAATGCGCCAAGTCGTTCCATACGTCAGTCCGAGTTGCTGCGAACGGCGCCGAATTGACTTTCCACGGTCTTCGTGTACACTATCAGCTACGGCCGCTATATTTTCTTCACAGCGTGCTGGACGTGGTCTATTCGGTCGAATATTATCCAATAATGAATGCTGGGTCTCAAAATGGGTGATGGTGTTGCGAATAGTACGCTCAGTATGCCGATTATGTTGGCCATAAGTTGAGCGAAGAAACACATTCCTCACAACGTAATAAAGTTGAACGATTTGCAAACGTTGTTCAGGCGTAAGTCTTTCCATTATGAAATGCCAAAAAATTCTTAACAAAAATAACATGACAGCACGACACGACTCACACGTGATCTGTCAAAAAAAGGCTATTGAAAAAAGTATCTCTACTTGAATCACCCATTATATCAATGTAGGAGAATATATATTTATACAATTAAATTAATAAATTACCGCCTCGACAAAATATTCACAGTACTAAATAATGGTTTAATTAATGGATGAGTTATTCCCTTGTCAAATTCAATAAACTAATCGACATTATAAATAAGTTTTCTTTTCTCAAATACAAAGGGATTTATTAAATGATTCATAGGAATGGTAAATCAGCTTAGTAAATTGACTGACAATTTATTAGATCATCAGACGAATTTTAAACTAGCTTGGTTATTTGCTTAACTCTCAGTACGTCCACTAAAGGACTTGAATACGTGTATAATTTCGTAAAAATATAAAGCGACAAAGTATAAAGTTTCGGAACCGGTATAAAAACTTAAACTTCATAGTATCCGTTTGGTACCTGGTCGCTGCACTACCGTTTCGAAATACTTGCCGAGGTGGAAAGCAGGCCTAGGTTTAGGGTTGCCAGTTTTGAAATCAGAGAAATCAGTACATAAGAGAAAAAAATCAGTACAATTGCATAAAAAACAGTACATATACTTTTTTAATATAGAATTGCATATTAATAACATTAAAAGCTTTAATCTTTTTAAGCCTAAACTTGAATTCATGCTATAATTTGGACAGTGATAAAATTTAATTAATAAAACTAAATTATTTCAAAACAATCCGTATATATTTTTAGCGGGAATACAAAGTGAAAACAAACAAATCAAAAACACAACAAATTGTTAAAAATTCGATTCTTAATTTCTTGTTAGCTACTTGGTTAAATCTTTTTCAGAGAAACATTAGTTTTATTAAAAGCAAAAAAAAATGTATTTCCTTTATTTTATTATATTTTTTGAATATAGGTCAACATAAAATTAATAAAAAGTAAATAAAAGTAGTTTTTTGCTATATCTGCCAGTATAATTAATTTAATTTTGCAATTAAGAGGTCATGCTGAATCTCTTTTATTTTGCGGAAACAGCCAATGTCAAATATAACCGAGAACAGCTTCAAAAAGGTTTTGCTCGCCAATTTCACTTAGAATTCTTCTATAAAAAACTAAAATCTTAATTTTCTCAAAAAGGAATTATTTGACATTGGCCTTTTTAGCACCATTCTACAGATATAAGGACAACAATATTAAAAAACAAATTCAACACTTGAAATAACGAATCTTGTTACGTATTTATCTTCACAATAATTTAAAACAATTATTTAAAAGTGATTTACAACTTATTACTATTAGTAATTGTAATTATTGTAAAAGGCACAATCGTTTTTCAGACGATCCTATACTATTTATTTTTATAAATAATATATTTACATATGTATGGACATAGATATTTACAATTTTACAAGCAGGGCTGTGGAGTCGGAGTCGGAGTCGGAGTTGAAGAGTCGGAGTTGAGGTTTTTGTACCGGAGTCGGAGTCGCAGATTTCTAATATTTTCCAACATAAAAATTCTTCGAAATTGGCGATGCAATATTTTTCAGATCAATATGAATAAGTAGATTTTAATTTATTTTATGAGAAATAGTTGATTCAAGTACTTTACTATTTAAGTATTTAGGTATATTTTTTATACGTGCGGGAAAAAGTCTAAATTACATTAGCAAAACTTATACTCAGTTATTGATCTAGTTGAAAAAAGATGTGTGATTTTTTAAATAATTTACTCATGCTAAAAAATGTTAATGACAAGAATTGCCAATAATTTTAATATCAGAATTTTTTAACCATCAACGCTGAAATATTTTCAACATTGTACAGAATAAGTGTTGATATAGCGCGTAAATACTAGTATGTATTAGAAAAATTGTGACGTAAAATTATTTCTCTTTTGTGTAGAAACATCTTTATCGGCCTGCCTTTAATTCCTACCATAACACTCATGTTTTTCTTATGCACATAACGCGGGGATTCCCATAATTCGTTTAATAAAGATGTTTCTACACAAAAGAGAAATAATTTTACGTCTCATTCATTTCGCATCACGGTTAGAGTAGGAGTCGGAGTCGTGAGTCGTGAGTCGAAGTCGGAGTCGCACTTAAAAAATGTCAGCGTTTGGAGTCGGAGTCGGAGTTAGTACTTTTTTCGGACGACTACACAGCCCTGGTTACAAGTTAAAAATATTTATGGCCTTATTGTACATTGTCCACAATTTCTTTCCTGTCTTCAGTCTCCAAGAAATTGTAAAACTCATTACAACTATAACCAAACTGTGTCTTCTCACTTTCTAGGCATTATATTAGAAGCCTGTTTCTCTCTTTTCTCCACTTTGAAAACTAAAGACTCGTTCTGTAAAAGAGTTTCAATGTGGAATGGAACAAATAAAATTACACATTTCCTCAAATTCGTAAAGGCACCACCATTAAGAAACACTTTCCATTTTTCTTCTACTGTCTTCTTTTTTTCGTACTGACTCGGCAAAAATCTTTTGTGTTAATAACTCATCGATAAGAACACCCATATTAATATTTGTATCGCAAACAATTTGATAATATGACAAACTATATACTGAACAAAATTAATAGATAATAACAGTACAAAAACAGTACAGTACTGAAAAAAGCAGTACATTTGCGTACTGATTTGCCTTTAATGCATAAATCAGTACTTTAAACACAAAACAGTACATGTACTGATTAAAACAGTACGAATGGCAACCCCACCTCGGTGACCCTTAATCGTGGTAATGAAGTTGACGATATAGAAAGGTGGCGTATTAACTGTTATGGCACAAAACCGGTGGCTGACTGTGGGTGGGTTGGCTGAATATTGGTATGCCTGCCTGTCGGTGGTGTGTTGGTGTCGGTATTGCTGCTTGTTGGTATATGATGGTAAAGGAATGGCTGTTCGTCGTGTTAAGGGTGAATGGAATGGCTTCTAATTATTGTTGGTTTTGCTGGCTGTTGATTGATATCGGTTGCTTACTGTTGGTGGTGGCGGCCGTTGTATCGTTGCTGACTGTTAGCTTGGGGTTGCTTAAGTTGGCCCGCGACAACTGCTGTTTTTTAATCAACCTTAATTTGTGGTTAGGCATACCGTATCAGATTTTTTTGCCGCCATAGTAGATTTCACCACGTGAAGTTTTATTGGAGGTAATTTGTAGATAGGTAGCGATCATCAGATTTTTGCCGCCGACGTTGGTTCGATACACGTCTGTTGCAGTAATTCGGTTATGGTTACCCTGTCGGTCGTTTAGCTTTTGTTGCCGCTGCTTTCGCTTCTTCTTCGTTACGATTTTCTGTATAGTTAAACTAGTTCACACCTTGAGTGAAGGCTTTATTATTTCACGAAAATTTTGATTTGTAGTTTCCACCATTAAGCAACTTTAAACTGGAGCAAAACTACGGCACTTTTCAATATTTGAGTTGGGCGCGGCCATTATTTCCATGCGTACACTCTCTTTGCGAATTCTTATCGCCATTGGATTATGTTGTTGTTGTTTTTGCAGTTTTAAACCTATTTAATTTACTGCACTTTTAAAGCAAACATTTGAAAAATAAGTAATTGGCAATTTTAAAAACGATTTTTGATTTTTACGCACTTTCTGGAGCATTTACGAATGGCGGCCAACAGCAATGAAACTTTTAAACAACAGGTGACCCGAAGAAGACCAAATCAACATCATATAGAGCTCGATTAATGTTCCAGTTTTTCGTCAGAAATTCACTTATCTACTCTTTTTTTATTTCATTAGCATTGGCACTGAGAGATGGGATTGTTTAAGTGTCTTGCCATCAAAAAACGCCAATATAAACATAGTTACCGTCACAAATGGGTGATTTTCTTTTTTATATCTACAATTTTTTTAAAACAAGTAAAGTTTTTTCTCTTGTTTTTTAATTTTATTTAAAACTACCTAACAAGTCCGTGCCCTCAAGGCACACAAACATTTTATATTGTAAGTATGTAATTTATAATGGTTATAAAAATTAAAAAAAAAAACAAATTAATTTTTCAATGAGTTAATATAACAAAAAAAATACAATTTAACTCGAAACATCAAAGTACATACTTCATTTACGGTCAATTTCACCAAGTTAAGTTAAAATTTACTATCAGATATAACTGTCGAAAACATATGTATTGTTAAGTGAAAGTTAAGGCAATAGTTAGTTTTTACTAAACTTGGTGAAATTGGCCTTTAACACAATATTTTTTAAAAACTGATATAAATTATCGTTAAATTCACACCATCTTTGCTTCTCACTCTTGTGAAAGCCATATATAATTATCCATAACTAAAAGCGAGTTTTGGCAAATATATTCCCAACTCTTCTAACGTTTGACCTTGTGATATCTTTATGATGATGGAAATTTGGGGAACTACTTTTGACGAAGAATAAATGGTCGGTCTGGATATGTGGTAGTCAAATCAATCCTGGGAATGAACGCACTACCTTCGACAGTGCCTGTTGGGACATTTCCATATATAAGATTTTGTGATAGTTTTGTCACTGGCAACCTTGTGCCATTGCATAGTAATTTTTTGTTATTAAATTATGCAAAAGGATGACAATAGCTCCCGCTTTGACGTGCAACTTGTGAGGACTCATTTCAGATTATGACAGTTTGTTAAAAAAATTCAACCGGATATCTTTCTCGTTCCGATCTGATACTCCACTCCACCGTATCAATGCTCAAAAATGTAGAACGTTCACCCTTCATAAGACTTAGCACTTTCTCTTTGATTTGACATACTTCATAATTTTTAGAGCATAGAATGGCAAAGTTGTAATACTTCCCAACGTCAGACGGGTTCAATCGTTCACTAAAAACGTTTGTAACTATTGAGTCTTAAGTAAACATTGTAACTTAATTAAGTTCCCCATCGCCCGTTTTAAAAAGCCAATCTCTATAATTTTTGTTCACAGCCCAATATTGACTTTACGCGGCCAAATACTTAAGTTATGCATGATTCAACAGTAGCCGCCCTGTGGGCATGCGTTATCATACTTTACATCCAAAAGGGCGCTTATTTGTATTAATGTTTTTCGCAACTTATCAACAGCATTCAGTGCGTAGCTTGGTGCCATTGTAGCCTCGTCCAAAATTATTAGGCTAGCCTCCTTTTAAAAGGTTTGCTACAATTCCTATCGATGCAACTGGCAATGCTAAGGGTGATCCGCCTACCATACTTATCAAGGTTTTGTAGAGATAGGTTTACCCACTTCCACTCGGTTCATCAAGAAAGAAACTTTTTGAGCCTGTTGTCGAAAATAAACATTAACAGCCTGGCCCCCGATGTCGACCACTATCGTTCGCTTGCATTTTCAACGACAAAAAGCTGATTTGCGGCCCACTAACAATTTCTGCACGACAAGTCGATTGACAATGCAATCGACCGATAAAGTAACAGTTTTCATACAAATTTCCGGCCCACTAAGAAATATTATGCGACCACAAATATCATAATCAGTCACTAGTGTTGTTGTTGTCGACATATGCATTTTGTTAAAATATTTAACAAAATTTTTTTTACACACAAACACTAAACATTTTTTTTTTAATATTATATTTCTTTTAAGCACCACCACTTATAAAAGAATATAGGTTTTATTATCAAAGTTGTTTTTGTGAATACAATTATTTATTAAAAGATTTTGTTTGTTGTGCTTAATTCCCTTTTTTTAATAATTGGGTAATTCCATGTCAAATCGACCAAGAGTGGGACCCGACCCCCTTCGATTTGAATGAAATTTGGTGAGAACCCAGGAAAAACTTTTTGAATTCTGGTAATAGGTCGTAGTTATTTCATACATTACCTGGTAAGTAGTTGTCATTACGATTATCATTATTCTGAAAACCTCAATAAGTACTTGCTAGTAATGACCTCAGTAAGTACTTTTCACTACTATTATTTTCAGTAATGAATATTTGCTTACTAATAATCAGCTAAGTAACTACTTATCAGTTGTCTGGTTTTCAGTACTGAATATTTACTTACTGGTAACTAGCTCCATAACTAATTATTAGGTCTATAAACTAGCGCAAATTAAATAAAAACTAGTTATTTTTCGGCTTCTAGTAAGTATATTGTAAGTACTTACAATTCAACTTACTGGTAGTTAAATAATAACTAGATATTTTGTGACTTCTAGTAAGTGTATTGTAACTACTGAATTCTGTGGACAACTCGAACAAAAATAAGTAGTTATTCAGCCGAAAAATAAGTAGTGTTCATATGTCTCCAATGTTACTTGCTAACTTACCATGTAAGTAAAGTTTTTGCTGGGAAGGTTCCTTTCATCATATAAGGAACATATATTAACGAAAAAGTTTTTAAAAAATTTTTTTGCAAAAGCTACACCATATTCAAAATGTCATAATTTCGCCGAATTAGCCTAATGTGTTGCGTTTATTTTTTCAATATCTCAAAAACTACTGCACATACGAAGATTTGTATGTCATTTTAAAGAGAATACTTAGGGCTACAAACAGTATATTAAAAAAAAAATTATTTTTAAAAATGTAATATCTACAAAATATTAAATTTTAAAAACGGACTAAGTCAAAAACCTATTTTTTTTTTTTGCTGATTTTTTTTATGTAATTCCTCAAACTGTTCTTTAAAAATCCTGAAATTTTGAAGGAGGTGTTTTTTTTTTTCTTTTTTAAGATATGATTTTTTTTCTCCTGCAACCTGTAAAAAATAATACTAAAATAAAATTTTAATATTGTAATTTTGAGCAATGAGTATTTATTAAATCTGTTTTGTTTGATTTAAGGTGTTAAAAAAAAGTAACGACATTGATAAAGTTTTTTATGTTTATTTGTTGCATTTTTTGTTGGAGCTCAATGTGGGCGCTTTCAAAGAAAAGTACACTTTTTGTCACGTTACGTCTACAAGAAATTAAATGAGTTGTATACATTATTTTAGCGAAGTCGATTTTTCTTTGGCTCTACTCCTACCGATTGTGTCATGCAGCCATTCCTATTTCGAATGAATATATTAAAATTGAAGCTTCATCTTCTTCAAGCGAAGGAAAGGATGTTAAATTGAAAAATACTCACATCGACAAGTTTCTGAACGAAATAGGCGTTAAAAATAGGTACAGAATAACGTTTTAAATGCAAATATTGGATTCACATTGAATTATGCTTCAATGTTCATATAATTTTAAGTAAAAGCAACCAGACATCAACGGTAGGAAAAGAGACAAAGAAAAAACGACTTCGCTAAAATCTATACATATATATATATATACATTAAACGGCCCATCTAATCGCGTCCGGAAGTAGTCGGCAAGGAGCTTTTTCTGCCAAAGATAAACTTTCTGCTTGTGTGAGATTTTTTTACAGAAGGAAGCTACCAAAATACAATACAAAAAAAATAATGCTCGCGTTAGTAAAATTTTACTAAAAACAGCTTTAAACACTGGCACAGTTTATGGGTGGCCCGAAACCATTTAGAGTCAATGCCAAATCTTCCAACAATTTGTTTATTTCACGTATCCACGTTCTCTAAAACCACAAGCGATTTCTTGATTTAATTTCATTGAATCGACAATAAAAAATTGCTTATAATGACAATTTGCTTGTATATTTATATATTTTATTTAAATAAAATTTTTTTTTGTTTAAATAACTAAACCAAATTTTCTTTTTTTAAATTTTATGTTACTTCTTACATTTTCATTCCTTCCGTTAGCTTCTCGCTGTAAAATTTTAACGTAAGCAAAATGGCGAAAAATATCTATATTGCGATATCAATATTATGGCAATCCCGCAATGGCAGAGATGATACCGCAACAACGGAAAGATACCGCACAAGCGGAATAAATAATTGCAAATTTTGCTGCCGCACAAAAATTGCTTTCCGCAATCGCGGAACGGAATCAATAATACCACCCAGTATGTTAAAAAACGTAATAAATAATGCTGTTGTAATACAATTTGGTACGTCAAAGATTTATAGGACTAAAAATCAGACAATAAAATTTCCTGAAGCTCGGCCTATAATTTACCATATAATGTCCAATATTATGCTCCCTCAGGGAAATTATTTAAAAATGCCTTAAGCCGTTGTGGTAAAATTTGGTTCCATTTTGGTTCATATGGCCACAAATAATATCATGCAATTTTCTGTTTATCGGTCTATATTTACCTTAGATCCCATATTAAGCAGCCTTCTGAAGAGCCCTTTGAACGCTAAAAAAAAAATTTCACTACTGTATTGAAATTTGTTCCATTTAGTTTTTTAATAACAGAAATTACTCTGCAGGATTTCGTGAGATTAGTCCATAACTAACCATGGGTCTAATAAAAATTCCCCTCCTGAAAATCATTTTAGTTCGGCATAAACGGTTACGAATCAGTATATTTTATTCAAGTTAGTTCAAATTGCTATAAATAAAAGCATAACACTGTGTGATTGTCGTCCAATTGGTTTAAACCGGAACCAATTGTTATACTGACGTAGGTTTTTATAAAGATTAATTGATAACACAGTACAACAGCCAATCTGGAGGGTGAGAAATTCCAAGTCAGGGTGATGGTACTAGGTCAGTATAGTAAAACCCTCAAAGGGTTTGGCGTTCGTATGTGTCAGTTTTTTTTATGACATTTTAAATTTTTTCCTTATCTTGATGTTTTTTCGCTTAGTTGTAACATTTTGGCACAAACGTAGTTTAACATAACTCGAGAACTACTTGTCCGATTTTGATGAAACAAATTTAGAAAAATTAAGAATTACAATTTCTCTAATCTGTTTCTATACCGTTTTCCTATATGTGCAACACTTTCGAAGTTAAAAATGAATGTATGAAGGGAAAAAAGTATTTTTTGCCTAAAAATTTAAATATTTTTTTTTTTTAAATTCATAAAAAATCCAAAATGGAAAAAAGTGCCAAAACTAATTACTTTCGCGTAAAGTCACATAACTCATGAGCAAAAAAAGGCATAGATCATGAAAATCGATGCACGCGTTTCTCATTTATTCACAATTAGGTAAATGTATGAATTTCAAAAATTTGCTCCAGATATGCACAACATTATTTGGAGAAAACATTGACACTCACAAGCCGAACTCTCTCATATTTTTCTACTGTACTAAAAGAGAAATATTTATGTGGCAACACTGGTTCTGTAATGTTCACATAAAACATGCATTGTCATTATAATTCTTCTCTTTCTCACACTGGTTCTGTGATTTTTGTCATTCAACAAGTGCCGACGAACGCGAACAGTTAAAGTGATTTTTCTCTAGTTTTTTAAAAGTGAACAAAAGAGAACAGAATATGGAACTGTGCAGGCCAGATATAAATAGCTTTTGCTACTGCTGTGGTCAATATGTCTCAACACATAAAAAAAGGGGAAATTTCAGTACTGATTTTGTTCAAACATACAAGATGTACTTCAACCAAAATGTTATAGTGAACGAAAATTGGGTACCAAATATAGTGTGTAAAAGCTGCTACAACTGCTACAAATAGAAGACGTGAAAGTATGCCATTCGGTATCCCAATGACTTGGACTAATCCTGTAGCTCGTTTCTGTATTTCTCGCATCGCAAATTTCCTCATATTAAGTGTTAAACAAAAAATTTCATCGTTTCTCGATTTGTGAGAAAAAAGTGTTTCTGTATTTAAATGCGAGAACAGACAACACAGATTCTGTTTTAACTGGAATACTTCCAGTAATTAAGTGTCAAATGCAAGCGAAACGTCAACGAAAGAAATATATATAATAAAAATAAGGCTGCCAGATTTAAAGATTTATCGACATTTTGACGATTTTTTTTGTTCCAAAATTGGCAAAGTGAAAATTTGCTAATTTTTTTCTAGTGACGATACAGTCTTTGAAATAAAACAATTTTAAATAGTTTTATATGTTTGTGTATTAGGCACCACAGAAAACTGATATCTTTAAAAACAAGGCAGGGAAAAATAACAGATTAAAAAATGTATCGGCAAAAGCAAAATTTCGAACGTTTAATTTTTATTTGCTTGGATTATTTAATATATTTGTTTGTGTGATCAAAAGATAAAACTATTACCCCATTTTTCAGTCAATGCACTTTAAGAAATTTTTGCCTTTTACTTTGTCCAAAAGGGTTTATTTTATTTCAATATGATATTTTGTCACTTCTTTGTGTGATTTCTGCAGGGAAAAATAACAATCTGAAATTTTAAACTCTTATCGGATAAAGGAAAATAAAATAAATAATTTTATTTAAATAGACCTCAAGCTTATGTATGTATAAAATATGTATTTTACCCATTTTTGTTTGTTTTTTTTTTTTTTTTTTTTTTTGATTATGTGTTTATATGATAAAAAATTGTGATTATATGATAAAAATCGAACAAAATTCGTCAAAATTAATTTTAAATTTTCCGAAAAAAATAGACGATTTTTTTATTTTTTCTTAGGATATTGACGTTTTTTTCACAAATTTATCTGGCAGCCCTGCATAAAACAAACAATGAAAGGCTAAAAAAATTTTAATAACAAAATATAACAATTGTGTTTTATATACTTATTTTCATCATTTAAATTCTTTCTTTTAAAATAAAATAAAATAATACACATTCTTGTTTACATACATACATAATTTGGGCTCCATTTTTTTAAATTTTTTTTCTCGCATCAATTTCAAATATGACTTATTTTGACAGTTCTTGTGAGAAACTTTTTGCAAAATATTGTTACAGAAACACTTGTTCTCACATCCTTCCAATAATTGCTGGAAAATTATTTAAATGACAGATAATTCTCGCAAAGTAAAAGTACAGAAACACTTATGTGAGAAAAATCATTTTTTGTTTCATATTGCACTGTTTTTGTCATAATTCACTTGTTTCATGCGGGAAATTTTACGATGCGAGAAATACAGAAACGGGCTACTGGCGAAGGTCACAATCCATTGAATTGCTATGCATGTGCGAATAAAGGAGCCGCAAAAAGGATAAGAAAATCGTATAATTACGTTGGTGTTGCAAGTGCCGCAACACCATTGCCTCATTTTGGACCACATTCCTGTGCCAAAAGCTTCTAGCCCAGATATTTTCTCTTCTACGACTGCTCCGATGAGCCAATTTTAATAAATCAAAATAAGCTTGATTCAATTGTTGCCAAGTTGGAATTAACACAGCATAAATCGGAAGAGCTGGCTTCCATTTTGAAATCAAACTATTTGTTGGCACCCGGTGTGAAAGTCACAGCTTATCGAAGTCGTCAGGCAACACTCCAAAGTTTATTCCTTGTGAATGATGAAAAAACTTCTGCATATTGCCCGGATGTAGGAAAATTTATGGACGCAATGGAAATAAAATATGAAGCAGATGACTGGAGATTATTTATTGACAGTTCAAAACTCAGCTTGAAGGCGGTTTTACTGCATAAGACCATTAAAAAACCTTCAGTTCCAATCGCCTATAGTACAGAAATGAAAGAAACATATGATGCACTGGAAAATATTTTAAAAATGGTTAACTACGCCAAACATATGTGGCGCATATGCTGCGATTTAAAAGTTGTAGCAATGCTTTGCGGTCTTCAAAGCGGCTATATAAAATATATGTGCTTTTTGTGCGATTGGGACACACGATTTTCCGGTGACCAATATGCATGCCACGGATGGAAACTCAGAGAGCACAGCAGGTTACAAACGGCCAATATTATTCGTGAGCCTCTAGTGCCGAAGGAGAAGATATTGCTGCCTCCACTGCATATTAAATTTGGAATTGTTAAGAATTGTATCAAAACTGTCGCCAAAAGAGATGAAGTTTTCTTGTGTTTGAAACCAATTTACCCGAGACTCAGCGAAAGTAAAATTAAAGAAGGTAAGTTATAATATCACATTCATTTCCCATGATTTTCCATCTTAACAAATTAATTTTTTCCAATCAGGCGTACTAAATGGTCCAGATATACGAAAGCTGATTAAAAGTGACGCATTCAACAATATTTTGATTGACGCTGAATTGAATGCATGGCAGGCAATCAAAGAAGTAATAGAAGGCTTGTTGGGAAAGCATCGTTCTAACAACTACGATGTTTCTGTCGCAAGGATGTTAAGAGCATTCTCGGAAATTGGTGTCCACATGTCCTTGAAAATCCATTATTTACATCATCATCTGGACTACTTCAGCAAACAATTGGCTACCGAATCTGATGAACAAGGTGAACGGTATCATCAAGTTGCTATGCCATTTGAAATGAGGTAATACTGATTTTTTTTTTTTTCTACCTCATTTAAATAAAACAAAAACTTACAGATATAGAGGCAAAAAGTCGCCGAGTGCAATAATTGCGGAAATTTTTTGGTGGAGTAAGCTTGTGTGGCAAGACAAGGATGATCTTGATGATAAAGAATTTTCAGGAGATGCAGGAGGGCCAACAGTGGAGTCACACATTGACATCATGTGTGGTTCAGAAACTGATGATAGCGATGAATGCGATGCCACTAGTCCCGAACAACCACCATCGAAAAAGTCTAGGCAATATTTATTAAAATAAATAAAAATAAATAAATAAAATAAAAATGAAAAATTATAAAAATGTTTACTTAATTTTTTTAGTAGTTTATGGCCAGAAGTCTGGAGTTATTGGGGAAAATTTATAAAAAAGGCGATAAATGACACTTTTTTGAATAAAAACAAATATCAATATTCTTGTCAAAATGGGATACCTTCACTTAATTGTAAATAAAAGCAGAACGCGTTAATCGATTTCTATGATCTATGTCGCATTTTGTTAATAGGTTATGTGACTTTACATGAAATTAATAACACTTGATCCTTTTTTCCGTTTTGGATTTTTTATGAATTTAAAAAAAAAAATTTTAATTTTTAGGCAAAAAAATATTTTTTTTTCTCCACAAATTTATTTTTACCGGCAAAACTGTTGATTACAAAGAAAAACGTTATATGAACGGATTAAGGAAATTGTAATTCTAAATTTTTTTGAGTTTGTTTTAGCAAAATCGGACAAATGGTTCTCGAGTTATGTTAAACTACGTTTGTGCCAAAATGTTACAACTAAGCGAAAAAACATCAAGATAAGGAAAAAATTTAAAATGTCATAAAAAAAACTGACACATACGAACGCCAAACCCTTTAAGGGTTTTACTATACTGACCTAGTACCATCACCCTGACTTGGAATTTCTCACCCCCCAGACAATAATCCCAAAAATGTTCCATAGTGTAATTTGTAGGGTATCAAAGATTCGGCACAGCCGCATATAGCACTCTAACAGCATCTTTTAAATTGTTAAAGGTGTTATGATACTTGCTATTTTTTGTATTGGATTTTTTTAGGATTGACTGAATGAAACAACAAATGCGAGAAAGAACAAGAAATACAACATGTAAACAAAACCAACAATATTGCCCACGTTTTGTTCCCACAAAAACCGTGAAAAAAGCTATAAATCGCAAAAAAAAAGTTAAAACCCGCTACTTTCGATCAAAAACTAAAAAAAGTTAGCAGTGCTAACATTTAATCTGGAAATGTCAATTTTAAGTTACAAATTTTTATATTTTTTTTGACAGTCTAAGATTATTTATCGATAACACACGTATATTTTTTTGACATTTCAAGATTTTTTATGGTATAATCAAACTCTTTACACTTAGTCAGTTTTCCTATGCAAATATATTTGCACTGTTCTCCAATATAGAAAAAATACAAAAAATAGCAAATATCATAACACCTTAAGTATAGCAAGAAAATGATTCTGTAAAAATTTCAAATCGGTTTGTGAAATATTCCATTGCCAATTTCGAAGAATTTTTATTTTGGAAAATATTATAAACATTTTTTAAATTTTTTATGACGAAAAATGTTGGAGTCGGAGTCGCGACTTTTTGTGGGTACTACGACTTCGACTTCGACTCCGGTACAAAAATCTCAACTCCGACTCTTCAACTCCAACTCCACAGCCCTGATCCCCACTCCTTTTCTAATGGCCTAGAAGAAGATATAATTTTATTATTACAAAAATTAATATGTAATTTTATATTTTTAAACGCTTTAGTTGAGAGAATATATGGCGTCCTTTTCATTTGTAAAAGTGATTTGAGAAAAAGACTGTCGTCTGAAAGCATTAGAGTAATTTTATTTACTAAATAACCCGTGGTTTACACAAGCAAGTGCAAGTTCGAAAAAACTCAATACACCCACACAAGGCGAATTCATGTATACGGTGGTGTCGATACTACAACAATTAACAACACCAAAAACACAGCAATGTATTTTTTTGTTGCTTTCGTTGATCGATATGTCAAAAACACAAGCAACTTTTGACATTGTTCTCTCTAAGTTAGAAAAAAAGTAGCACAGCTGTGCTTTCAACGCCACCTGGTAAATAAATTCGCCTTGCACCCATACATTTTTACTAACACCATAACATTTTTCGTACTTGCAGCCAGGGCTGCCAGATAAAATTGTGAAAAAATCGTCATTTTCTTGAGAAATATATAAAAATCGTCTTTTTCTGTTTAAAAAGTCGTCAAAAAATTGGACAATTTAAATTTAGATTTTAAACAAAGTTTGTTCGATTTTTATTTAAAAACAAGCAAACAAAAACATATTACATACATACACATACCCCCGTATGCTTAAGAAATTGTTTGTTAAAGAAAATTTTCATAAAAAATTTGTTTTGTAAAACTTTAATTACTATACTTTAATAATCTAAGGTTTCTTTAAAGTCTTAAGAATAGAAGATACTTCCAATCCGGCCATTATCTAAAAAATTTCAAATTTATATACCGTTCACCACAGACCCAAAGGGTATTTATACAAGTTCGTTTTTGTATAAGCTTATCATTCCGTTTGTAATTGCTACAATATGAATGTTAGGCCCTATAAAGTATATGTGTATATTCTGAGTCCTTATGAGTAGCAAAGTTGACTTAACGATGTCAATCTAACCATGTGTTTGTTGAAATGGGATTTTCGAAGACTCGTATATAAACATTGCTATACATTTATATTAGTACGGAATAGTGTGATATTTTATTTCAGCCAGATCGGTCTACAAATGGCTAAGAAATTAACAAAAGACAACGACTGCCTGTAATTTATACCCATAAATATATAATTTTGACCTGTAAACCTTAATTTCTTAATCTTCTTATAATTTATTCTTATTTTTTTCTTTTTTACCTGAAATAATCTTTATTCATGAAATTATAGTTTTGGCACAATGGCACCCATATAAGCTAGGAGGATCAAATTTGGCTTAGAAATTATTCATATATGGGCGTTTCCTAGGGTCACGAACGTACATTCGTACGCTTTTGATGTACAAATAATATGGAAAACAAAACTTTTTCCTAGCATTTTTTTGCAGTTCGATAGCATTTTGGTAGCTTTATGTTTAGTGCAAAAGTTGGATTTCATCGAGTTTAAGTTTTCAAAATGATAGTTATAAACATGTGGTCACGAATGTACGCAAAATAGAAGTCAACTTTGGCTGACAATAGTGAAATGTAAATAATCTGCTAAATGGAACGGAATATTTAAACATGACTAATTTATTTTAAAAGTGTATTAATGTAGGTCTCTATCCAATATATACACAATAACAAATCTCTATTGGTTTTTGTTTAATGGGCTTAAGTACCGGTCGCGAACGTACTATTTTTCCATATGTTTTAACCGTTAATCGAACTTTGTATCTTCTCCTTACACTTTTCTCTTCTTAATTGATTGTAATAGAGAGATTTTAAAGAAAGAGTGCAAACATAACAAATTTTTTTGCATGTAAAATAATTAAATATAAAAATGTCTTTAGAAGTAGCTTAAATAGAAAATATTAAATTTTCCAGCTCAATTTCCTCAAGTAAAACAGCTGAGATATCATATATACCATTCTATTATAAAAACATAGACTTTATTTTATAATTATAAACAATAAAACACGATGATTATCAACATTTTATTTTTCCATCCTGGTTTATCATTCTGAGGAAATGCCCATATTAAATATTAAAATGAGGCAAATCCGTACATAACTTCACCTGCTCCCCACACGAGTGAACGCTCAAAATCAAGGTTTTGGTACAAATTTTTTACTTAAAGAAAAGAGGAAATTTCTTATAATATTATTTACAATATGGATGAATATAAAAATTTAAGCATTCTTGTTTACAACAATGTTTTTTTTTTGTGCTGCCTAATAACAAACATCAAAAGATTTAAAATTGTTTTATTTTGAAGACTGAATACAATCGTAACTTTTTAGAAAAAAAATCAGCAAATCAGCATTTTGCTAATTTCGGAACCAAAACTCGTCAAAATGACGATAAATCGTCAAATCTGACAGCCCTGCTTGCAGCCCAACTTGCAAGAGAATTTGGTTGAAAGTAAATTGTTGACACTTACAGCAAGTAAAATTACAAATAAAGAAACAGTGCTACCGTAGATGCCTTTTGTATCAACTTACTAGTAGTTAGCAAAATAAAAATTATGTTTATAGCTGATTTTCTGTGTATATATAAAAATAAAAAACAAAACAAAAACACTACTATACAGCAGCACTTCTTCTTTGTATTTTTTAAACATTAATTGCAATAATTTTGTGAACAAAAATTGTTAACAAAATATTTTTTCAGAAATTTTCTGATATCGGTAACTACGGCAATACTGGATTCACATATTTTAAAAATGAACATAATTTTTTCATCAAGATGGACCAAAAATAAAATAAAGAAGAAATTAATTAATCAATTTCGTGATAACGTTAACATGATTATATTATTTTTAAGCCCAAAAATAAAGCTTTTTTCATAAGATGTTTTCGCTTCGAGAACATATAAAAAATAAACTTGCAACTGACTGTGTAAACACTCAAGCTACTTGCAAGACATTCGGCTATTTCTTCGACATTTTCGTCGATAACACATATACACTACTTGCAAGTAATTACTTGCATGTGTAAAGGCAGGGTAAAGTACACAAAGAACCGGAAATTGACATTTTGAACCTTCGCTAGATATATGCAACAAAATTTATAAGAAGACTCTTCACTTTGAGGTTTTTATTTTATTTTTATTAATTGAACCGCGTATGCCAAAAAAAAAAATTTTAAATCCACATTAGTTAACCAACACATTAAGCCTAGCTAAAGCGTATGGTATTACCCCCGTTTTCACAACTTACCGATAGCTAAAGGTAGGATTTTATCGGCCGTATAAATAGTTTTCCATTATTACAACTTTACTTTAATCTACCAGGTAGGGTGACCATTCCTTTAACTTATCATTCACTTAAGGTTTAAGTAAAGTTGTAATAATAGAACACTTTTTAATCCCAACTTTAGCTATCGGTAAGTTGTAGGGCTTTCATTCGGGAAATCCCGATCCCAGAAATTCCGGGATTTTCGGGATTAGGCGAATTAGAGATTTTCGGGATCCCGATTTTTTTATATTTTTTTATTATTTTTAAATTTTTTTCAATAATTTGTATAGATATTTTTTTGTATGCGTATTTAAATTTAAATTTTAAATATTCTATTACCGAGTGTTGAGTACGAAAGATATTTTTCAACTGCATCATATCTAACAACAAAATTCGTTGGATGCTTTAATATTCTTAAGAGACTACTTGAACTTAATATTAAGTACACTCCTTTTAAGAGTTTGAAATACATAATTTTCAATTGTGTTTTAAAAGTTTTTAATTGTATTTTAAAATCGTTCATATATATTTTAAAATTATCCAAATGTATTTTAAAATTTTCCCAATTGAATATTAAAATTTTAAGATTTTTTTTTTTTTTTTTTGTTGAAATCGTCTAACTGCTACATTTGTCAAATCTTGAAACACAATAGATAAAATATAGAGAATCATTCATTCAAAAAGCAAATTTCGATTTACCAAGGAGATATACCATTTGGTTTAAAGATTGATGTTTGACTATTGACGTCATCCGGCTTCAATAGTGAGTAAGACGGCAAACCCCACTGAAGAGATTGTGTGGTTACAATCGAAACTAGTCTGGGCAACCTGTCCGTGAAAGCCTGGGTTCAAATCTCAGCGCTGTCAAGAATGCAAAATTATCAATAAAATTTTAATTGATTTCATGTTGTAAAATTCCTGTCTTCATAAAAATAATTTAATGAAAATTAAATTCAATGAACTTAAGCCTAATTAAAAAATCTAAATTTATTTACACTTTTAGAAAAAGTATTTGTATGTATGTAAATTTTTGGTTTATATGTTTCTTGCTTCTGAATATATCAATATTAGAAGCACCAAAATTGTTATAAAATCACTTAACTGGAACTAATATTAGATATTGGGAATTATTTCCTTTTCATGAGAAACTTTATTATATTAAACATTTTTCGTTTTTCGAATTTATTCTATGAGTTAAATTTCAGTTATGTATTTTATAAAGCTTTTTGTAATAGCTCTATTCCTTAAATTTTTTTTTTTTAGAAATGACTTTATACACTACCAGACTATTATATATTTTTTTTTATTATTGTATATATTATTGTATTTTCTGGTAGTGTATAAAGTCATTTCTAAAAAAAAAAATTTAAGGAATAGAGCTATTACAAAAAGCTTTATAAAATACATAACTGAAATTTAACTCATAGAATAAATTCGAAAAATGTTGAATGGAACTAATATTTTTAATAATAAATGATCATCTACTAATTTTTTGGTTTCATTATTTCAGAACAAAACACAATTTTTTCCATATTCAATATTCTTTTTTATACCTACACCACCACAAGTGGTGAATGAGATTATACTAAGTTTGTAATTCCGTGTGAAATTTTTTTATTATACATCTAAGACCCCATAAAGTATATATATTCTGGCTCCTTGAGTAATTCTAAGTCGATTTAGCCATGTCCGTCTGTCTGTCCGTCTGTTGAAAGCACGTTCACTTTCGAAAAACGCAAAAGAAAAGAACAAACTTGGTCTCCAATTGCTTGTAGTTATCCTAAGCAGCTTGGGATTGAAATCCAGCAACATGGGTTCAGTAGGATCAGAACTATGAATCAAAACGTGGAACTACCACCCTTAAAAAAATTAATAATTTTGATACAAAAACTAACATAAATGGTGGAATAATGCATGGAATGATATGTATAAAAACACTTTATATTTAATTCGCAAATCATACTGTTATTTACTTATTTACATACTGTTAATTTCGTGAAGATCGCTCCATAAATTACCCTAGGTCCCATATAAACCCTACTCTCGGAAAACCAAATAAAGCCCACTTTGGGAAAATAATTAAAATCGCCTAAAACCATAACACAGATGTAGATATTGCGGTAAAATTTCTTCCAACTTAGATTCATATGGCCAGAAAAAAAAACTTCATGCAATTTTGTGAAATTCACTGTTAACGCTAAAACTAATTACACTGCTGTATTGAAATTTATTCTAACTAAAAAATTAAATTTAAAACAAAAAAATTTAAAATTTGTTTTTGTTTTAAATGTAATTTTCTATTTGAACATTAACGTGCGACATCGTGGCTATTAATATACAATTAAATAACTTTACATGTTGCGCCATCTCTTAACCCCTAGTTTTGATAAACAGACACATCCAATCTCATTTACTTCAGCAAGCTCACCACAGCAGTAATCTTTTGTATACATCTAATCTCTCTAGTTAAGTGCTCAACCGCGTCCTTAGTTCAGACAATGGTGTATTTGGTAAGAATAAAGCAACATTATATCGTTAATGCAGTGTTTAACAATAACATTATATCGGTAGTGCAGTATTTTGTTTGCAAAACATACTGATAAGGCAGTTTATCAACTACAGTTGTTTGTGTCGATAAAGCATCATATTCATTGGTCTTGCCATTTCAGCACTTTTAATGCTATATCTAGTACTTGTTTCTCAGTCAGCACAAAAGATTTAAATAAAATGCAAACAGCTTGATTAGCACATTTTTATAAATTTTTAGCCTTGGTTGCACTCTTTTGGATATTATTTATTTGCAATTTGTAGTGAATTTCTCTTAAAGCATCTTTACGCGGTAATACAATGTCAAATGGCATGTCGAAAAAGATGTAGAAAGAAAAAAATATGATATAAGAGCAAAATGTATCGAGTAGGAAACAAAATTTGACAAGCATTTCACAAACATTGAATATATTGAAGGTGCTAACATTTTTATATAATTACGAAAAGAACTCTGGACATGTTAATGTTGTTTTTGTAAATATTGAAGAAGTGTAACCATAAGCTATTTTTGTTATTAACTGCTTGTAAATATCTTTGCTTTGATTGTACTTATACCATCCGTATAAACATGAAAAATGCCAAGGTCTGTCCAATAGGTCTGCATAACGCTACAAAAATACAAAAAACAACAGGCATTTTGTTTGTGTAAAATTCTTCAACGTTTTCAAAATCTTACTACTACATAGGGAAAACAAAAGGAAAAACGTGTTTTGTATGCATGTGTCGCAAAAAAAAACACAAAACGTAAACAAATATATACATGTATAAGCAATATGTAAACAACTTTTGACAACCTAAGGCAAAAAGCAAAATAAAAATCTGGCTCCTGCGCAGACCTTGAAAAATACTTAAAACAGACTTCTATTTTTTTTTATAATATTTTGATTCTACAAAGTCGTAAAACATTGTATTACCGTGTAAACTAGCCTTTAGGAGAGAATGCAGATACAAAATTTGACAAGCGGTCGGTAAGTGTTTATTATGTTTTAGCCGTCAAGTCTTGAGCTTTTAGGAGAGGAGGGAAAAGAGAATGTAATTTATCTTTCTCTCGCTCCTAAAAACTCAAGACATGACAGCTTAAACTTGAAGAGTGTAAACCAGCACCATCTTACATATGTATTCTCATCACACCATCAACATTGGCCGCACTAACAGGTGAACATTTTAGACAATTAAAAAACAACAAAAATCCGTGTGTAATTAAACATTTCATTTGTAATTTTTACTTGCATGTGTAGCCTTTTGTGTTTTATCTTTTCATTAATTTTTGATATCAAAGTTTTTTTTTTCGAACATTTTTTGAAGATAAAAATGTTTAAAATAAACAGTCAAAATCTGTGCCAAAAACGAAAAAGTGCTTAAGTCGACTTAAGGAAAAATTTGAGTGTATTCCACCTTTGTTATCTCCATGTTTGTAAGTAGTCATGGTCAAAGTTTCAGGAAGTTATAGCAAAATTACTCTTTGCTTATTTTTTCAATGTGGATTAACATTTATAATTGATTTTCTGATCTGTGATGTTAGGAGTATTCAGGAATAAAAACTTTCTGATTGTTTCTCAATTTAAAATAACGATTTTCGTTTAGAAATTTATATTGAAAACAAAAAACAATTTGAGTTTTTTTTATTGTTGTTTCAATGTAAACTCCCAAGCGAAAGGTTTTATTTTATTTTGAAAAACAGGCAGTATAACCGAGCAGAATAATAACCTTTAAAATATAAAATTGCTTTTCTGCAAAACTAATAAAAAAGACTTAACTCATTTTCGCCGCAACAAGTAAACTGACAATATAATAAATATGTAAATAAGATTTTAACTGACAGAAAAAAAACATTGCAACAAAAAAAAAGTACGAGTGATGGTGATTATAATCACCGGTCGGCGAAAAATGTTTAAAAACTATTTCCTTATTACCGCAATTTTAAGACTTTCGTGTGGAAAATACAAAATAACCATGTCAATAAATTTGTTTCTATTTAATAGAACAATTTACAGTGAGTTTTAAGAATTTATGTTGCTTGAGCTTTAACATAAGCATTCTTGTTCTGTTCCTCTGCCTATTTTATTGCTTATGTTTGAGAGGTGCCATGAAAATGTGCATATATTTCTTTTTTCACTTCAGTAAAACGTTACTATATTTCTTGTATCGTAAAATGTTTCGCATGAAACGATTGAATTGCAACAAAAATAGAAAAAATTGAAATATACAGCCACGTCACAGAGTAGAATTCCGTTCGGAATGATTTTGTTCGGAACCGAAGACAAAATATTTGTTTATTGATAGAAAGTATATTTTGATAGTTTTTTGGCCTTTAAGTTACAGAAAACGCCCATTCCGTTCATGAAAACAAAAATGGTTTCATTCCGCTAAGTTTTTTCGTAATTTTCTGAATTGGAAGGATGATTGGAAGTGTTTCTGTAACAATATTTTACGAACTTTCAAAATAAGTCACATTACAAAGTGGTGCGAGCAAAAAATTTTAAAAAATATACAAATATATTTTAAATTTAAAATGTGTTTGTAAACTATCGGCCTTACTTATAAAAAATAAAACTGGTTACTTAAGGGTTTATGAAACGGATTTTCTATGAAAATTTGTTTAATAAACCTTTTATAAACCTGTTTTATCTTTTATAAATAAGGGCGTTTAATTTTTTAATTAATTAACTTTGTGGTTAATTACCCGAATTTGGTATAATTTTTAATGTCGTGGGTTGAGCATGGGTAACTCTTTTGGGGTGTAGATCAGGTGCAATTGGAAAGTCTTTCGTTTTAAAACAAGGAATATAAGGACTTGATTGGAGTGGTAAAATTTTTACCATTTAAGATATTGTTGATAAAAAAAATTATAGAATTCTCAACCAAAGTTTCTTTCGATAAATATGGGCTTCGTTGTGATTAAGAGCGCGAAGCTTATGGAACAAATATAACCTGGAGATATGTTTTTGTTATTGCAAAAATTAATATTTTTTAATGCTTCAGTTGAGAGAATATTGTGCTGGTAGTTACCAGCATTGACCAAAGGTCCCACAAGACCCCACTCCCTAAGATCACTTTAAGGCGGAAAAATATCAATAATATAATTTTCATTTATGTCACTTTTTTGTCGGACCCATAATTGCCACTAGGGACTCTCTTGAACAATTTTCGGTAAATACTGTGGTGTTCCTTGTTTTTTTTTTTTTGTAAATTTTTTTTATAGAATTAACCGTTGATATCAGGAGTAATTTCAATCGGGTAATTTTGGTTTATCTCAAGTGTAATTTTACATTTTACTGTACAACATTGTACATTGAAGTGATATTTTCTATTTTTGACATTTATCAATACGACAAACTAACGATAAATAAATTTATATTCACCACATCAATGATAAATTCAAAAAAAATTGAAATTTGTTATATTTCGTTCTTATAAATTATCATAAAATCAAATACATATGTACATACTTAATTTTGTTAATTCCTTTTTAATTTGTCTCTTCATTTTTAATAATTATTTGCCTATTTTTTATTTTTTTTTTATTTATTTACTATTATTATTTATATTTGATAAAATTTCAATTAATATTTGCCGCCACAAACAATTTTGTTAATACAAAACAGCTGATTTTTTTGTCACTTGAAAATAGAACTCATTCTAAATCAAAAATGTCATATGTACTGTACACAGATAAATAACACATGATATTGTTTGGAGGTGTTCAGACGAAACGTACAAATTTAACATGTGAAAAAGTGACAATCCACATGACAAATACACATAATGTGAACATAGCTTAACCCTTTCAGTGTTTTTGTCGAATATATTCGACATTGCATGTACTCTCTTTCTACGCACTTTTACTGTATAAAAATGTACAGTTAATTATATTTATTTTGTTTTATCTGAAAGAGGGACACTTTTGATATTTCAAATTGTAATTATAGTAGACATTGACTTTCTTTTCTTATTATTGAGTGCACTGTCGTATCCAAGTCAGGAAATTTGTAAAAAGCTTAGATTTAGGAAGAAAGAAAAAAATAATAATTTCGGGGATCAGGCGATATTAAAAAAAAATTTCAAGTATTGATACATGCGTAAATAAGTATTTTCTTGAAAAAAAAATACTGCAAAAATAAATTGTAAGTTCTTTTGTGGATATTTGAAGGTAAATTTTGAATATATTCGGCATTCCCTAAAAACCAGGGGAGCTGCATGAGGCAAAAACTATTATTTTTCCCGGCTTCAGCGCCATCACATTACCCTAAATACAAATTTTCAGATATTTATCTCGCCAAAAATTATTTTTGACACTGAAAGGGTTAAATCAATATCTTGTTCATTTTCATATAAACTTAAACCGTATTTAAATACAGTTTGGCCTTTTCAGTGTAATATAAAAAGTCTTATATAATTAGGATAAAACCATGGTAGCACTAATAAATAAAAAAAATATCATAAAAAGTGTAAAAATGTATGTTGGTTTCAAAAACAAGCTGACTGTTAGTAATTTGCTTGTTGTTGTATTGTTGCGATATTGAGGCTACCTTGCTAAGTAATACACAATAGAAACTTAAATTGGATTTAAATGTACCAGCTTAATTAAGTTAAGTAAAAATGCAAATTAATATCAAACAATATTTTTTTAACAAATAGAATCTGGGAATTATTTCTTTTCTTAAGCTACTTTATAATATTCAACGTTTTTATTTTTCGAATTTATTCTATGAGCTAAATTTCAGTTAGAGCTTCAGTTTTAGAGCTTTTTATGAATTTTTGCATCGATTTGTAAGTGTATATTTTTTGCATATATTACTTTGCAGCATTTTTTTTTTTTTTTTGCATAATTTAGTTAGAAGAGCCTTTTTGCAAAATTTTTTACGGTGATAGCACATACATATGTCAGCTTTTCGAAACGTATTGTGATACATGTTTAAATTTTTTACTTGTAGGCAGCTGGTTTTGTAGCGAATCAATAAATTTTTTTTATTATGGTCAAGGATACTTTACACTATCACACAAGTCTTACGTGTTTTGAGGAAAATTCAGCCTTGTCATGGTGAGTTGTTAGTGTTTTTTTTTTTTTTTTGAAAATTAATTAGATCAGGGAAGCACTTTCGTAAAAATTCTTAAGATTTGTTTAACAGTTTACTTTTCTGTTTCTAATATATTTTTGTATACCTCACGTGTTGCTTAAGGCTAGTTTACACGATAATACAATGTATTACGACTTTGTGGAATCAAAATATTATGAAATTCTCTCCGTGTTTAAAATAAAAAATTAAAATCTGTTGGTAAGTATTTTTCATATTTACACGGATGGTTTAAGTAAAATAAAAGCAAAGTTAGTTAATAACAAAAAAGCAGATGGTTGCAGTTTTACAATATTTACAAAAACAACATGAACATTTCCTGAGTTGATTCTGCTTGTTTTGTAATTTTATAAAAATGTTACCACCTTCAATAAGCACTGTTAAAATGCGACTCTGCTGTGATGAGAATACATAAGTTTCTAAAATGGTTTAGAAAATGAACATTTACCGACCGATTGTCATATTTTTATCCATATTCTCTCTTACTCAATGCATTTTACTTTTACATGATAAGATTTTTCTCATTCTACATAATTTTTTGACATGTCGTAACACATTGTATTACCGTGTAAACTAGCCTTAAAGGCTACAATGTATTACGACTTTGTGGAATCAAAATATTATGTGTTTAAAATAAAAAAATAAAAATCTGTTGGTAAGTATTTTTCATGTTTACACGGATGGTTTAAGTAAAATAAAAGCAAAGTGAGTTAATAACAAAAAATCAGATGGTTGCAGTTTACAATATTTACAAAAACAACATGAACATTTCCTGAGTTGATTCTGCTTGTTTTTGTAATGTTATAAAAATGTTACCACCTTCAATATATTCTGTTAAAATGCGCCTCTGGTGTGATGAGAATACATAAGTTTCTAAAATGGTTTAGAAAATGAACATTTACCGATCGCTTGTCAAATTTTGTATCCGTATTCACTCTTACTCAATGCCGTTTGCTTTTACATGATAAGATTTTTCTCATTCTACATTATTTTTCCAGATGTCGTAATACATTGTATTACCGTGTAAACTAGCCTTTACTAGCAACCACAATTTTTTCTATATGTTTTTATTTCGTCCTTAAAAACAATGTTGTTTTTTTAAGAATATGTGTAACATTTTCACATTTTCATCATTAATATGTTTTAAATAATCTTCTGATAACTTTATTAAAGAATTTTTACCCTTTTTTAATATTTTATAGTAATATAAACTTTTTTTTGTGTTTTGTTTATTAATCAACTGTCATCTTTATCATATCAAATGTAAAGTGGGCAACCTTTATTAGCTTAATAAACATTTTTCTTAAACGCGTTTAAAACCCTAAATGTGAATATAGCATAACTTGGTCTATGAAAAGAACTAGTCTACGTTTTTTTTTTTTTTTTTGACAGAAGTCTTACAGTCTACAAGAGACATGCATAAAAATTAGTGCAGGTTCACACTGTTCAAATTATAGCCGTCAAGTATTGAGCTTTTAGAAGATAAGAGAAGAAAGAATGCCATTTATATTCCTTTTTCTCCTAAAAACTTAAGACTTGCTGGCTAAGACTTGAAGAGTGTGAACCAACACTTACACTAATATGATGTTAGTGTTCCATTCCGTCCTGACCTTCCATTGTTATGTTTGCATAAGAACAAAACGTTGGCCGAAATAGCGACGCAAAATTATTTATGTTCTTCGATGTGGAGAAAACCCATATAAAAAGCAACAATAACAATCAAGATGGCGCTTATTTATATGACAATACTGCAGAGATGTTAGACATCGTTGTGCAAGCTATTGTTTTAACAACGCTGTTTTAACAAGAACAAAACATCAACAAAAGCAGTCTTCACTATCCAATTTCATGTGTGCACATGAAATTGTTTGTTGTTTTAACACAGCGATGGCTAATGAAGGCGGCATGTTAAGTATAGACTCATCATATTAGAGGGTTTTTCATGTTAAAACACGGTTGTCAATGCATATGTTTTAACAACGCTTTTATAACATCATGTTATAGCAGCAAATCATGTCAGTTGTAGACGGCGAGTAAGAGAGAGCTTACACGGGGTCTTTGCGACATGTCTAACAAACACGTTTGTTTTGATTGTATGCGATCGGGTTAGAGAAGAAAGAGGGGTTGTCAAACAGCACGAAACGAGTTTTCATGTTTGTTTTTTGATTTGTATGTGTATTAGAGATGAGCGATCCCGTGATTTTTTTAGTGAATGTGATTTAAAAATCACTGCTCCTTTAAACTGTGATTGTGATCACGGTTTATCAGTTTTCTGTTCTTTTAATGCAATTGCGGACAAGCTATATGTACAATGCGCGAGCTTTTGTAAGAGCTTTTGTAGGCACTTTACAAAGAAACAACAACAAATTGTAAGAGCTTTCAAATCTGTTTACTTTCATATACATACATACTTGAACAAATAAATTTTGGCTAAAAAAATTCTAATAAGGTAGAAGAGAGAATGAAAGGAACAGCAATATCATTCGACATTTCATTTAAAAAATGCTATTACCCACACAAACAGTGAAATATCATAAATTTGTATATGTAACAAAATACAAAAAGAACGACTTACTTGGAGGCCACACGATCAATTTTTGTCTTTCAATTCCTTTCAATTTGCTCTCACTCTCATTTTTTTCACTAACACACTCACACTTTTTAAATTGATCACGAGATTGCTCTCAATTTTAACTATCCATTTGTTTGGCATTCTTACGCTCAATTTAACAGCTGATTAGAAGTTTAGTGAGCTAATTTTTCGTTTGTCAGTATAAATTGTTATCTTGATGACATCTTGAAAGTAAATTGCTTAAAAATTGCGTGCAGCCTACGTCACAGCTTTCAATTAATGTAAATTTTGACAAACAGTATATGTAAAAGACTATCAACAAAAAGTTGATCGTGTGGCCGCAGTGTTAGAAAGTACCTGTTACTTGACAAATTTGGTCACAACTGTGATTCGTGATTTTTCAGTAACAGTGATTAAATCACAGGTACAGAAATATCGCTCATCTCTAATGTGTATGCATATTAGTCCCAATTTACATTATACGATTTTTGTCGTTACAACTTCTTGTGTATACATATAATTTGACACTACGAATGAAAGAACAAAACGAATCGTAGAGTACACTCGCTTGTGAACCCCTTTTAATTCCTCTCTCCCCTCTCGCCAATAAGGTAAGAATCGCAACGACAAAAATCGTATAATTGGGACTTATGCCCAATTTTCAGGATAGTATTTAAATCTATATTATGTTAATTTTCATAAAAACTTAAATCGTATTTAATTACAGATTGATTTTTTGAGTTTTATATGAAAAGTCTTATTTAATTAAGTAGCATTACTAAATACAAAAATATATAAAAAAAAGTGTAATTATTTACAAGGTGATCTCAAAAAACAGTATTGTTGTTGTATTGTTGTGATATTGAGGCCACCTTGCTAAGTTAATCTAATGGAAACTTAAGTTGAACTTAAATATACCACATCGGTGACTTAACTTTCATTTAAGTGTTTAGTGAAGAAGAGAATTTTGTATTTAAAACGATTTTAAACATAAATGTGTTTTAATGTCAATCCTGAAAATTGGCCATTAGACAATTAAGCCTGGTACTCTGTTCAACAGTTTACGTTAAATGCTGTCAAAACTCATATGAAAAAACTTGTGCGGAAATTCGATGAAATAATGTTAATAGATTTGTAATCTGTTTTATATGTGAAAAAGTTGCGAAATGTTTCTGGCAACATTTTTTTTTACAACTGCGAAATAATATAACTTGCACTTATTTCACGTGGAATTTGAAGCAAATGAAAAAAAGTTTAAACTTTATATAAAAATGAGAACTGAAAAACAAAATAACACAACCGGTAACAGTTTTTCATCCATATTTACTTTAATTTTTACTTCATATAGTATTTTAAAAAAATAGTTTTTAGTAAAATACATGTGGGTTTTGTTAACATACTTAAAACAATGTCGCATACTTTGAAATATTAAAAACGTCAAATTGTGAAAACTCGCGAGATAGGCAACATTGATACATGTCAAATTTTTCGTGTGAAATAATATATGTTGCTGAACATTTTTCAGAAATTGGAACAGAGTACTAGGTTTTAGACATGAAAACAGACATGTTTGGAAGGACATCGTGAAAATATATGATTTTGGAAGCATGTTCAAAAGAGAATGAATAAAACAGACATGGCTGAAAAGACATCGTGTAAATGACCCCTAACCCCCTAACTTAAAAGTGAAATCACACATGTTACCAGGATCTCCACCTGACTTGAGGGTTACACGATCAAGTTTTGTCTATCAAGTTTTAATACACTCTCACTTTTTTACCAATACACTCATACTTTTAAAAATTTAAGCGAACTTGCCTTTAAAATTCTCTTTCAAGTGAGTGTATCAATTTACGATCAAGAAAACAGCTGATTACAAGTTTGGGGAGAAAATTTTTCGTTTGTCTTCATAAATTGTTCTCTTGATGACATCTTGAAAGTAAATTGCTTCAAAATTACGTCACAGCTTCCAATATTTTGACAAACTGTATATGTAAAAGACTATCAAGAACAACTTGATCGTGTGGCTGCAGTGTGAGATAATTTTTTATATATAAAAACGTCAAATTCAATCGTAGAGAGTATTAACTTAAGGGCATAATAAACCACACAAATAGCTTGGCAAACATGTCAAAATCTTACGTTTGTACAAATATTTTGTGTTGTGAATTGGGGTGCTTGCTGTTTGGACAAACATTTGAAGCAATGTTTGTAGAAATATTAAAAATTTTTAATATTTGGCAGCCATGTTAGATATTTGTGAAACTTTTTGTGGTATCAAGTGCTAAAAGTAATTATTTCAACCAAAACTTTGCAGAGTAAAGACGTAGAAGAAGAAGCAATAATATCATTTTCAGCAGTAAATTCTATTTTTTTGTTTAAAGCACATTTTACTCAAATAGTTTTTATTTCTGTTAAATGTTTTCTCCGTTTTAAACAAACAGCGAGGAAAATTGCCGCAGCATAATCGTTGTCTGCATTCATTGAAAACAAAATAAAAATGAAAAATGAATGTTTGTACGAAATTTGATTGTTTTGCTTATTGGCAAACAGAAGCAAAAACAAACGCCATGTTTGCCAAGCAATTTGTGTGGTTTATTATGCCCCTTACGTGTGGACTCTCAAATACTGTTAGTATTGATATTATAATAAATGTTATTCGACAGTTGTTATGAGAAATCTTCTAACAACTATCTTATGACCTGTCGGAAATACACATATATACATACTAAAATAAAAAACCATTAGAAGACCCTATCTTTAAAATGTTTAATTTTTCGTGCAAATAGGGCAAATCTGGTGAAACGTTTTTTATAAACAATATTTTACACTAAAAGAAAGAATATAAAACAACAGAAGTTTACTGTACGAAAATCAGTAAATTATGAAATCTTATAAGATACATGTTTCCATTGTTTAAGATTAAGATATCATGAAGTGTGTTCACGTATTCTTACGACGTTATCTCACATATTTTTTATTAGATATTAATTATATCAGGTGAAGACCCTCTGTTCACATTTTACTAATTACACATGGTCTACACAGGCTAAGAGAAATACCACACAATATCAGGGTTGTCAGATTGATTTTGATCTTTTTCGCCAAATTCTATGTCAAAAATCGCCAAAATCGCCAAAGCATTTATTTTTTTTCGATTTCGACAATAATATATGTATTTTTAGAATAATTAAAAATATTTTTTCATAAATCCCAAAAAAAATTGTTCCGTATCCCTACAATCCGCCAAAAATTCGAAAAAAGTCGCCATATATTTTGTTTAATTTTTATTTAACAAAAAAGGTGCAATGTTTAAAATATTTTATAGTAGTCTACTTAAAGTAACAAAAAAAGGATTTTGCGGTAAGTATTAAACAAATATTGGATGTACAATATATTTGTATGTAGTTGCAGTTCTATTATACAACTAAAACGCTATATAGTTCACCAAGAAGACTAACTTGTTGTCTTCTTTTTTGAAATACATTGTGAAGGTAGAAAAGAAATGCAACATGTGCTATTTATATTCGTAAAAACGTGTCGAAAACTTCATATCGCATTCTACTTCAAAGCAGATATTTAGTGAATTTCAATATTTCAATACAGGTACCTGCCGTATCCTTGTAGCTATAAATTGTTGGCCTTAACTGATCTTAATTAGATTGAATATCATCATTACAATTTTCTTTTAACAAACTGTATTTTTTCTATTGTATTTCATTAACATCCAAGGGTAAGTTAGGATTCATAAAAAATCTTTAAAATATATTTAAAAACAACAAATTTTATGTGATAATTTGTCACATTTTGGAAAAATGTGAAAAATGGAAAAATTTTCATAAACTTTCATTATATTCATTTTTAAAGAATTCTACTTATTACTTCTTTCAAGAGCATATTTAAATGTGAAAAAAAATTTCTCGAAGATTATCTTCATCAGCCATTTCAACATTATTTAGTTTTAAATACTGGTCATACATATGAATGCATCAAATTTCATACATTGAAATACTAGAATAAAAAAAATATTATTTCTTCGTTTTGAATTTTACAAATTTCAAAACAAATAGATGGCTCATCAAAAATAGCCAACAAAATCGCCAACTATTTTATAAATCGCCAAAAAATCGCCATGTCGCCAAATCGAAAATTAGGTCGCCAAAAGATTTTGAAAATCGCCACGTTTGGCGAGAAATCGCCACATCTGACAGCCCTGCACAATATATGTAATTATACGATTATTGGCAGCACTGTGTTATATACAACTCTGAAATGTTATTCGTATCAAATACAAGTAATTTAAGAGAAAATTGCGGACGAATTTGACCAAAAAGAAAATTAAGATTTTGTAACAAGACGAAATAATTTTTTGCTCATTTCACGCAGTTTATTTAAAGACGGATAGAAAAAACAAGTGAAACAAACGCGCGTGTTAAATAACGAAAATTGTGAAAACATTTTGTGAATTTTTTAATAGTAAAAGGAACATAATAAAAACAATAATTTTTAAGAAAAAGTTATAGAAAATAAAGGTAAAAGGAACAACAAATTTATAATGACAAAAAAGCAGAATGAATAAAAAAAAAGAGTAAATTTTACATATAGATTGTAGATGAGAGTGTGTGTGTGTGTGAATATGGGAAAATTTCAAGTAGAATTGATAGAAGAAGAATAATGAAAAAAAAAGCACTGTGACGAACACAAAACGATAAAAATCAATTGAATCAAAAGGAAAAAAGTAATTTGTGGTTCGGTGTTGTTTTTTAAACAAATTTTCATAAAATTTTTCATGATTAAAGTCTTAATTTTTTAAAAACTTGTTTCTATGGGTTAATTTGAAAAGAAGTGTTTATTATACTGAAAAGAGCAAAATTGTGTTTTGTTGGAAAAAGAGAGTAAGAAAAAATTTTTATAAATCTTATAAAGGGAAAAGAACAACAATGTTTTTAATGTTTACTAAATAGTTTAACGTGATTTATTTATAGAATTTCATAAGTTTTTTGTAAATATGGATAATTAAGCAACTAAATAAATTTTAAACAAACAACAAAAAAAATTTAAACCGACGACCACAAAATACAAAAAAATTCACTAAAAACGAGTATTTTTTCTAGTCGCGGAATTTTCTGCAATTGCCTTTTGTTGTGTTTTTCATTTAATGCCAACCAACTCTCTTCGTTCCTTAATTTTATATCTCTTTTTGCTTTCTTTTTAATTTTTATTTTTTTGCTTTATTTCTGTTATATTTGACTTTTCTCATGGTACTTTTTGTTCGTTTTTCTTTGGAATCTTCTTTATGTTGCGAATTCGCTCGGGTCTGCGAAAATTTTTGCCAGTTTGAAAAACGGCGAAGAGGCATAAAGACCTAAAACTAGTGGAAAAAAACGCGATGATTGTGTGTTAATAAAAATTCAAGGTGAAAAATAAAAAAATTAAAACAAATAAACGCATTCCTCTAACAAAAATCGGAAAAAGAAACAAAACTTATCTTTTAATCAAAAACAAATACTTGTTTACTCCCTTTCGTTCAATTAATTAAATTTCATAAAGAAAAAAGTTGTAGAAAAAATTGTATAAAAAAATCAATGCTTTATAAAAAAAACCAAATAAAAGGAAGCAAAGAAGAAAAAAGTGTTGCGGAAAAAATGTGGATAAAAAGCAACGTCAAAGATTAACAAAAAACAAATGAAAAAGCGAAATTGAAAAATGAAACGAGTAGCACGCTCGGCATGTGTGTGACAGAGAGAGTATGATTCTCATTTAAAAATAGCTCTCTCACTTAAAGCAAAGAAAAGAAAAAAAAAAACAATTCTATATGAAAAAACGACTTGCAATTTGAGTGTGTGTTTTTGTGTGTGTCATTTTTTTTTTATTAATAAAACCAATAAAAATTTAAATAGAAATATAATTAAAATAATTAAAATCGTTTTTTAAGAAAAATCTTATAAATCAGTTTTACTGATGTTCGTAATAAAAATGTAGAAGATATATTAAAATTTGTCGTTCGTAAACAAAAAATTTAAAAAATTTTACAAAACAGAGTTGCTAATTGTGGATTTAGTAAAAAAGCGCAAAACTTAATATTAGCGCTATTTTTTACAGCTGCTTGCATTTTATAGGATTATTTGGATAAGTGTTTGCCTTTAAACTGGTATTTTTTTTTATCATTTTAAGCAAAATTCATTTATAAAAAAAAAAAAATATATACATATGTATATATATTTCTTAAGGCCGGTTTACACTAACACAAGTCTTAAGTATTTTGACGAAAATGTTTCCGTTTATATTATTGTTTGAATATTTTCAAAAAAAAAAAACAAAAAAAAAAAAAAGCTTATCATGACAGGCTTGTATTTTTCTCAAAATACGTAAGACTTGTGTGATTGTGTATAGTATCCTTTCGTAACCCTTCCCGCGATTGAACTAGTACAAAAATATCCAGTACTAGTTCTCAACTGTAAACTTTTCTATGCCATCTTAGTACTCAAATTAGCATTGAGTGTGCTTGGATAATCCATAGCACTGTTGGTTCTACACTTGTACTAGTACACTTGGACCACATTTGGTGCTTAAGAACCAATTTGATACTAGTTCTTGTGTGTAGATAATTAGCATTTTGCATTTTAACATTCTTTTATAATAAAAATGGAATAAATAAATAGATTCGAAATCAAATTTAAAAAGCAGTATCAAACTACAAATATGTACACGAATTTAAGTTTTGTTACAAAAAATTCTATCAGTGGTACCGTTCTACTACATCAAGTGCTGGTACTCATAAACACTAGTATACTTATATAAAAAATCTTACCCCGTTAGTACTAGTACCTCTTGTTCTAGTAATCGTGCTAGTAACATTTTGACAATTAGATCTTAATCTCTAGCAGGGAAATTTTTTATTTACAAAACATACTTCGTCCTAATAATAACAGATTTAAACAGTTTTCTACTGTTAACATTTTTAGAATTATTAACTATCGTAAAAATAATTCTTTTAATTTAAAAATGAAAAATATTAGATTTTAGTAGTCAGCTAAAAAAAATAAAAACAAGATCTAAAATATTGTAAATAATAATTGGTTGGGCTAAATATTGTGCAAAATTTTTAATCAAAATGTTAAGGCTCAAAATGTGCATGAGCTAGCTTAAGTTAATGAAAAATTTAACCAAAACCCGGTCAAATTCATTTAAAAATCAAAAACAAAATCCAAAAACGTCTGATTCCGTCAGTATCATAAAACTTAACAAAAGGCTTTCTAGAGTTCAATATGGCTGGACACATATGATTTACATGTTTTCGCACAGTTGCTTAAGCCAGCTCATGCACATTATGGATGGGCCTCTGGTCTTCAAACGATTAACAAGTTAAAAAACAACATATGTTTTGATTAAAGCGAAATCAATGAATATATTGACACACTATCACCATGACAATTAACACTATTTAAGTATGCGCCAGTAGCATCGACTGATGTTGAAGATATATATTCCAACAGCCATGCTCTGACTATCGCAGGATTTGAAATCGCGAAACACCAGATTTATTTTATGGTGTTCTGAAACTTTTGCATTTTGTCATAGTTTCTTAAATATCTTGTAGGTAGTTGCCTTGAGAATATTTTTGCAATTTGATATCGCCAAACTTGTAACCATTATGATTTACAGAAGTTCAATTCAGTAAGTAAGTTCAAGTCAGAAAAGCAAGGGTTAAGCCTTTCGCGATTGTCAGAACATGCACGCAAAAATGCTATGGTTTTGTGTGACAACCGAAGATAATTTCAACTTGAAGAATACGTGATTATACTTTCTGGAAATTTATCTTTGTTAGTACCGTAGTACTACCCCGCTATATTTGGTATAGTTTACAATTTTCCCTTAGCGCCGAAAACAAGTCCTTTATTATTTAACAAATAATCACACCTATCGTGACTAAAAAGTGAGCATGTTTTTTCAACGAAATTTTGTAAACGTATACTTATGTAAACAAATTTGTAAGTAGAATTTTCTCTTTCTTCATTTTTAAAATGTACTAAGAATGTTTATTCGCTAAATAGATAATAGGTTAAGTTAGGTAAGTAAGGATTGCGTGCCCAAGGGTACCCGCAATATAGAGGTAGAAAGAGATAAGAGATGATGAAAAGAAGAAGGAGATGAATGACAGAAGATAGTTAATAGATAAAATGATCTACTCAGAACAAAAACTTTCACTACAGTCCTATCATCAGAAACAATCGTCCTATTTCCCTGATAAAACCAAGTAGATCGACTGGATTACTTCCAGAGACACCTCAGTTCATCGTGAAATCTATCCCCCAGCCACTTCTGCCTGAAATCCTATATCCTAGGACAGTGGCACAGTATATGCTCAATCGTTTCTAACCTGCAGAAGTTCGGTATGTTATTGTTCCCTTTGCTCGTAAAATTCCTAACGGAACAATGACCCGTCATGAACACTATAAGTGTCCTAAGATACTTAGTGCACGGAATTTTTCAAGTATCACCATATAGAAGTGACATAAGAGTTGATTAACCCCAACGTCACTTACCACCTTGCAGTGTCCGGGTACACAACAAAGCCTTGCTATGAATATTTCCATGAGCTCCCTCAAAGGATTCCTATACCTAGCGACCAGTCACGATCGCACAGTGTAATTTGTCAATGCTCTGAGCGCAGCCTGACTATCGACGTAAAAAAATAGATAATACATCCAACATGAATCGATCTGAAAATATATTATATTTTGATAAATCAGAATTTGATTAATCAATTAACCGATTTATTGATATATCTTATTACTTTAAATTTTGAATAATTAAACAATTTAAATTTTGATGAATCTAGTTTGTATAATTTTATTCGAAAAATAAAAAACGTTGAATATAATAAAGTAGCTTATGAAAAAAATAATTCCCAGATTCTATTTGTTAAATAGAAAATTAAATAAAACTTAAAAAAAAAAATGAAAAACTAGAAGAATAGTTGTTAGTAAGATAACCGTTGTGTGTCCCTTTGGCTTTAGGATTGATTCCAGGCGGAATCTCTGGTCTTTTTTACTACAACAGGCTTAAGATCAAAGTTACTCTTGCCGGTTAATTGAGTTAGAATATAATTTGTTATTGTATTTGTAACCACTTATAAATAAAATCTATATATGTATGCATGTATATCAAATTGTAACGTCACTGACCGACTCATTCATCATGACAAAGCCTAAACGCCTGAAGCTAAAAGTGTGGTCTGTAGCCAAAACGGTCCATTAGACGGGATATTTGCAAATTGGAATGTTTAGAGTGTAAGACGGCTAAAAACGTTTAAATTCGCTAACCGCATGCATATATCCTAAATTAAAATAGATACAAAAAAAATTTAAAACCTGTTGTTCATTAAAAAAATAAGAAGACAAGCCAGACACCTGGTAATCTTTTCAATCTCTGCCCTTTTAGGGAATAAATGAGTAAAACCAATATTTTGGAACTTTTCTGTCACCTGTTCTAACTTTCGAACCAATAAACAGAAAAAAATTTTATAACATTCGTAACTTATCTAAAAAACACAAATAAAAATTGGTTAATTTTTTGAAATTCGAACCTCTAAGGGGTAAAATCGTACATATTGATAATTTTCTTACATAATATTTTTCTACCTTCACTGACATATACGCATTAAATAATGTGCTCGCTCCCACTACAATATTGAAGTTTTGTGTACTTCAATTAAATTTTTTCCTTTTACCTTTCCGTTCTACATGTGGTACTTTTTTAATTTTCTGAACGATTAATAAAAAATTTTAATATTCAAATTTCTGCTTAATCGAATAATTGATTATTTATAATTTTTATTAACCATAGTATAATAAGTACCTGGAATGTTCATTAGGAAGAGGTGTCATTATTTACCCATATAATGTCGAATTTATTTATCTGATTTTTGTCGCTTGTTTTAATTTTTTTTTCCTTATTTTCTTTTGTTTGACGTTATATGGGTTTTAAAGTTTAGAACAACATTTCTAATGACTTAACTCTGTACTTATTCTACCATGAATTAAACAAGATTTTAGATTAAACAATTAATCGCACATCTCCAAATTAAACAATTTAATGGTTTTTAAAACAGAATTTGTAATTATTTAAAGCTTTCCTTGTGAATAAACAAAACAGTTTTTTTTACATTTATATATATTTATTATATATATTTAAGATATACGCTAGAAAATACATTTTTTCAAATTTGTCATCTAACGAGCCTCGCTCTTTTTGGATTCTACAGTATCTCTAGTCTAAACAAAAGTACTTTACGTGTAACAAAAACAAAAAGGTAGATGTAAAAATTAAAAAAAAAATTTGATCCATTGTATTCTAAAATATTGGTTAAAAAAAAAAAAAAAATACCTACAGTGCTGATCAAAATAATAGACCTTTTTATTTTTTTTAATTTTTTCAAAAATGCTAAATCAATTAAAATTATTTCTAGTGTACTTTTAATATACAATCAAAATACTAGTTAAGCAAAATTTTTTTTCTTTTTAATATCTTTATTAACATAAAAAAAAAAATAATTCACTGTTTTGCTGCTCAAAATAATAGAATTATTTTAAATATCAAGTGGTCTTACAGTTTTTTTTTACTAGAGTAAAGTACTAATTTAAAAGTTATTTAATAGGTATTTAAGATAAGTTATTTTTATCTATTTTGGGAACCATCTAGCACAGCTCGAATTCGCTTGGGCATTGAATTTGCGACATTTTTCAATAGGAATACCTTCCCAACTGCTTTTCACAGTATCCCAAAGTTGAGATTTGTTCGTAAAAACTTTTCCCTCCAAGCTTCTCTTCAGTTCCGTCCACAAGTTCTCAATCGGGTTGAGATCTGGGGACTGAGAGGGCCATTCCAAAGAGGATACTTCGTGTCCAATCACCCAAGATTTAACCAATTTTGACGAGTGCTTAGGATCATTGTCCTGTTGGAAGTTCCAATTTGGTGGCATATGGTTTTCTGTATATGGTAGCATCACATCCTTTAAAATATCGCAGTAGATTTTTTTAATCATGATTTCATTGACCTGGTGTAAAGGCCGTACGCCATACCATGAAAGTGCGCCCCAAACCATAATATTACCTCCACCATGTTTGACGGTTTTTGTTTTGTGTACCTGTCGTCTAGCTCTTTACCTTTTGCCAAATAATTTTATTATTGTTACATCGCTCCACAAAATTTTCTTAAAATCATCAAAAGAGCTGTTTTGGTATTTTTTTAGCAAATTCAATGCGAGCTTTTTTGTTCTTGGTATTTAATAGTGGAATTTTTCGGGCGACTCTTCCATGCAAATTATGTTCAAGTAGTCTTTGGCGAACTGACGGAGCACTTATTTCATTATTAATTTAAGCAGAATTTTTTTTTTTTTTTGAGATATAAGTGGGTTTTTTGCAAGCAGTACTATACGGGAATCAGTATTTATTTAACGACGTGTTTCGTGGTTTACCACGTTTTTCTTTGGTTTTTTTTCCACTTTAAAGCATTACTAATATAGTGCTCGGAGCTTCCAAGTGCTCTAGCAATGAAATCTATAAATTTTCCTTCACTTCTAAAATTTTCAGCAACGCAATGTTCCTCAATAGTGCAATGTTTTTTTGGCCCATCTTAAGCAAATATTTTAAATAAATTTAAATGTTTTTGAATAAAAATTTTTTAAATACTTTTTATTGAGTTATCTTACACAGAACAATAAAAAAATTATAATATATTCCTTGATCTAAGAAAGTTGTTCCAAAAAGGTCTATTATATTGAACCGTTACAATTGTACTAAATTTGTTTTTTTAGCACCTACTCTTAAAACTTAAAAAATAACTTCCACGAAAAAGCAGATCAGCGCAGCTCGCCTTTACTTTACAGGACAAATAATTCTATAGTGAGATGCTGTGATCAGTGTGACATGAATGAATTTTGATTTTTCCATACCATTGTGCAATAATCCCATTAGTGGTTAATATGTCATTTTAATTATACTGGATCCTCATTAAAATTTATTTTTACTTTGTAATGCAAACTAACCTAAAATTTTTACTAATTGCTGGCTAAAAAATTAATGTTTTTACTATTACACCATAAAAAGTCATTCGTATGTGTTTATCAGCTATTACTCTATATCTTTCAATAGGTAAACCATTAAATGTTTTATTTTATTTATGTACTCAAGAATTTTCATTTTGAAAAATAAAATTTTTTTAGTGTATGTTAAGGCCGGTCGGTATTCACTATATATAATCTGACGGAATTCTATCCAACATATAAAAAATATCTGCAAAATCTGCTGTCAATCCCATACTATCCCACAAAAAAGATACAAACTCAAATGACTCATCTACTTTACAAGAAAATGCAAATCGCATATAATCTATCATTTTAGGAAAATTTTCATACACATTTGCAAGTCGAACAGACTTGTCAAAAAATCTGTCACTCAATTAATTTTTCAGCCACACTGTCATACATTATGAGCACACACAATTTTTTTGACATATCGTGCGACCAAATAGGATAGTGAATATCGGCCTTTAGGAATTAAATATCTGAATATTTTTTTATCATTATACCTACATTATAAATAATTGTACGCTTTTGTATTTGACATTTTGGAACCCTTTTTAATCGTTTTTATTTATTTATTAAACTGAACTTAATCTCAATTATTGCAATATTTGCCCGTCTACGTTATATATTTTTACAGAAAAGAAGAGGCCGTCTGGCAGAAATAAGTTTGTTCTAAAAAAACTGCTAAAAGCATGGGACTTAGGAAACCTTCCGTGGCAAAAGTGCACTTTACGGGGCGTACGGGGAAAAAAAAAAAAAGTTGGACCCCCTTTTGGAATAAAAAAAGAAAAAAACCAAAATTAAAATTTAAGGGGGCTGAGGCCCCTGGGACCCCATGGATCAAAAAAAGCGGCCCGCCCACTTAGTGGTATGTGTGGGTACTCAAATTAAAGGTAATTGTGTAAAAAATACGAAATTAATAAAATTTAGGTCGAGCGGGACTTCTGGGTCCCTCTGGGGGTAAAAAAATTGCCCCTCCCTCCCTTATAACTATGTGTGGGTACTCGAATGAAAGGTATTTTGCTTACGATTGTAAATATTTTGTTTCTATTTTGCTTTTTTAATGTTATACCTATGCGCTAAATTTTTCAAATGAGTTTTATTATTTTTGTATTTTTTTTGTAACTAAAGCTTCTCTGTATAGACGGCCTTCGGCCGGTCGCAAGGATTTTCTCCTCTATGGTATAACAAAGACCGGCTTCGCTTACTAAAGCTTCTCTGCATAGCCGGCCTTCGGCCGGGCAAAAGGATTTTCTCCTCTATGGTATAACAAAGACCGGCTTCGCTAACTAAAACTTCTCTGCATAGCTATAAAAGATACATAAATTAACCTAGAGAGGAAAATATTAAACGAATACAAAAACAAAATACATATTTGCAATCGTGAGCAAATTACCTTTAATTTGAGTATCCACACAGATATACATAAGTGTTATGGGGGGGGGGACACTTTTTTTGCCCCAGAGGGCCCTAAAAAAGCCGCCCACCCAAAATTTTATTATTTTCGTTTTTGTTGCACAATTACCTTTAATTTGAGTACCCACACATACCATTCAGTGGGCGGGGCGGTTTTATGGACCCAGGGGTCCCCACGGGCCTCAGCCCCCTTAAATATTAATTTTGTTATTTTTTTTTTTTAATTCTGGATAAGGTGGCATATTTTTTATATTTTTTTTCGTACGCCCCGTAAAGTGCACTTCAGCCCCTTCCGTTAGTAGAGCTCTCACTGTATATTTGGATTATTTGTAATCGTAATCAATTGGGCAAAACTGAAACAAATCGTATTTATTTATTTAATCTACATTTAAAATCAACATAATTTAGTTAGCAATCATTAGATACAATTAATTTAACAGCTAGTGTTTCAAGGTATCTCTGAAGTAAGAATCTAAACGAAGATTTCGATAAACAAAAACTATGAGTAATTCTTTTTATTGTTATTCATAATTTTTAATATTGTTCTTTTAAGTACGAATTAGTTAACACTAAACAACAAAATTGACAACATTGTTTAAAAAAATAACTTCGTTTTTCTGAGAGAGAAAGAGTATATAACTACTATTCTCTCTCTCTTTCATACTTTTTATTCATCAACAATCCAGCTGTAATAAAAATAAAAAAATTTTTTCTTAGCAAACGGACTTTGGAATTGTGTTTAGAAATGTAAATTTATCTAATATTTTTAAGACACCAAAATAATTTTTCTATAAAGTTTATTAAATTTCATGTTTATGGGTTTTATTAAACAAAAAAAAATCCTTTGTATATTTGTCTTCAATTAAGTCGGCACTTCTTTTTTTTTTGAATTTTTCTTTTCTTTTAAATTCGCCTTTATTTTTTTTTTGCTCTTTTTGTTGTATTCTTTTTTGCATCTCTTATTTAGGGCTACCAGTTTTCACATTCATCGTCATTTTGACGATTTTTTGTTGCGAAATTAGCAAATTGCCGATTTGTTGATTTTTTTAGAGACAAAATAAAACAATTTTAAATCTTTATACATATGTATGTTTGTATATTACGCAGCACAAAGACGTTTTTGTAAACGAGATAGCTTAAATGTTTGTATTCATTCCTATCGTAAATAAAATTTTCCTCGAAATTTGTTCTCTTTTCCATAAAAAAATTATGGGCAAAAGCAAAATTTTATTTTAGGTGAAAAAGAAATAATAAACTTCATAGATTATAAGAAAGTATCGGGTGAAATTGGAGATATATGGCCAAATATAAGAAGCAATTTGGATTTTTGCTCATATTTCAGCCAGCTAAATTTTCAATAGCACACTATTGTGTGGGCTATAGGTATGTGATAAAAATATTTATAAACCTAATTAGGTACCATCATATCTGAAGTTTTCGGAAAACTTATTTCAACAAACGCACAGATAGACAAACTGACTGAGGGATAGATAGATTGATATAGTTTAATCATAAGAATTTTTAATAAACATAAACCTTTATTCTTTAAGGTTTAAAATGAAGGTTAGGTTAGGTTAGAAAGGCTGGTGTGAAGCAAACTTCACACCCTCACCCAGAGACCATTATGGTCCATTGTGATGCCTTTATTTAGTGAAACAAAGAAAGAAAGAAGAGAAAGATATCTAGTGTGACAGAGTAGGAGAAGTTAATGGTGAAAGCACAGAGAAGGAAGATAGTGGAAGATAAGAAATCGGACAGAACAAGCAAAACACAACCCTACCAAACAGGAAAAACTGCCCTACATGTTTCCCAGCCTCCTGCCGCGCAACCAGGTCATTCCCATTACGAATCCCGTCAGATTCTCGAGCCCGCAGCCCGAGACATCTCCCAATTCGTGCAGGAATCTGCTACCTAGCCACCTCAGCCTGCTGTTCTGTAGCCTGGGACAGTGGCACAGAAAGTGCTCAACAGTCTCCAGCTCCTCTGGGTCCTCACACAGCCTACATATATCCGATAAGCCAGACCCCATTCTCACCGCCATTCTGCCTATCATACAGTGGCCCGTGATAATACCTATCATGGTCCTGACGCAGGCCCTACTCTTACCCAGCAGCGCGTCCGAATTTGACCTACTAAGCATCGGCCACAGCGTGCGCGATACTCGGCAGTCCGTTCGGCCCCGCCAAGCCCGATTAGTCCTGTTCAGAATCCATTCCCTAATTCTCCCAAAATAGAAGCCCATTGGAGGCCTGACCACTTGCAAACTGTCAGGATCTTCCATTTCCGAGCCCAGTCTTGCCAACTCATCAGCTATCTCATTGCCGGTGATGTTGCAGTGACCCGGTACCCAGCAGAGCCTCACAACATAATTCCCTAAGATTACTCCTAGAGCCCTCCTACAATCGTCCACTAGCCTGGAGTTCACATAACAGCCCTTCAAGGCCCTAAGAGCCGCCTGGCTGTCCACATATATAGTGACCTCCGAGCCCTTGGCAATGTTAGCTCCTTTAAAATGAATATTGCAGAAATTTTTAAGAAAATGGCTCGGTTGAAGGTATCCTTTGTTCTAAATACTATTTAAAAATAAAAACCATAAATTAATATTGTATTTTAACCTGGGGCCACATTACAGCAATCGATATCGATCGAAACTACAATACAATTTAAATGGATATTTCGATAAATATCAAATGCCGTAAATTGCCCCCTGATTGAATTCAAAACTTTTTTATTTTAATATCGGTATATGTATTTATGTATTATGTACATTAAATGAGTATGTATGCAAAAAATACCAATGAACTTTATTTATGTTTTTGTTGATTCTTTTTTTTTTTAGTAAAAATCTAAAAAATTTTGTTCAGAACTAAATTTGAACATTGCCCACTTAGTAGGTCTGCGCAAAACTACAACAATGCAACAATAAGAAAAACAAAATGCATTTTGTTTGTGTAAATTATGTTAAAGATGTCAAAACCCAATGCATTTGTTTGTGTAAAAATTGGACAAGGTGTCAAAAGCAATTTTTACAAAAACAATTGCACGATAAAAATAGAACTCTACAAAAAATTAGCAGGCGTTTCGAGCAGACCATGCATTTGAGGTTGTCCGATTTCTTCAACGATTTTTTAAAAGGAAAGGGACGATTTTTTGCACTTTTAAAACGCTAAAATTGACAGAATTTTTATTTTAAACATTACTTATCCATTAGTTTAAGAACATACTTTCCAAATATGTAAAAAATTTTGAAAATTTTAATAAAATAAATAGTGAAGATTTACGAAAAAAAAAAAATTAAAAGATGCCAAAGACAAGTGTGCTAACGCATTAAAGTGTACCAATCACCAGATTTTTTAACATTTTTTTCGCATCGAAACCTAAATTCACAAACCAAGCTAAATAAAAATTAACTTATTTTACTGACCGCATGAGTGTTTGATCCCGGAAAATTAAATATTCGAGGAGTAAAGTATTAAGTTTAGATTTGGGCGCGGGACGTAATGACTTTAAATATCAATCACGCGGCAGAAAGTAATCGTAATTGCAATATAAAATTTGAGTGCGGGATCGTGAGGACTAAAATTTTAAAATCAACCAAGATTTCTTACGCGCCTGCAAGTTCTCTTAAAGAACTATTGAATTAATGCATTGTGTTTCATTACAAAAGATATTTTTTATTTTGTGAGTGTGCAAGATTGTACGTCTTTATAAATACTTCTTAAGTGAGCCTGGGTGATCTTGAAAGTTTGAAAATCTATCTCCGTAAACGTACGTGACTGAATTTCTTTTGTTTGCGGGCGAGCGTACAAGTGCGTTAAAAATCATTCAGAAGCGCAGATATATGTAAATACCAATATTTTGTTACTGTTCGATTGGGAGCGGAGATTGATTGCATAAATTTCTTTGTGCATCTTTTTTCGATCATAAAGAGGGAATTAACTGAAAAAAATTATTTTCCCCTTTTTGGAAAAGTCGACACGTAATATTTATAGGTACATACCCGCTATTAAAGTATTGTGCTATTTAGTCTACTTTTTGGTAATTAAAAGGTCGTTTTTAATTTTTTTCATATGCCTTTCATACCTGTTAAATTATAAATTGTTTTGCTTCTACTGGACATTTTCAAGTTTTGAGTAAATAAAACCTTTGACCAAGAAAAGTTACTTCCTGCGATGCAGCTGTATAGAAAATACTTATCCTAAAAAAGCACTAACCTTCGAAACACAATTTATAAACCGCTACTTTCGCGGGAAAAAAAATCTCCAAATAGACAACAATATACATATCTACCAATCGTTTATTGTTGTTTTTTCGTTTTCAACAAAAAGCGGTTACTGCTCTGCTTGATATGTCAATTTTTTTCTTTTATTTTCTTATTCTTTTTTTCATTATTTTGTTAGAAAATATTTTCCTTTCAGTTTTTTAGTTTATTTTAATATTTAAAATTGTTAACAAAATAAACAATTAACTAGAAATACTTAAAAGGATTTAAATAAAATTAATAAGAAATACTTTTACAGAAAAAAAGAGCTAATTATTTGAAATATTTTAAGAATTTACTAGGTACCTAGTAATTTTCATTCCTTTTTCTAGTTTTTCTTTCAATTTAGGAAGTTTAACTTAATTAGTCACAATTCAATTTTAAAATTTTTAAATACTATTATCACTAAAGCTTTTTGAACATATTTAAAATATTTTTTCCACCCAAAAGTGTTGATTCATTCTGTTTTGTTGTTCCTGTTGTTATTTTACTTTCCCTTCCTTTTGATTTTTTTTCTTATACATTTTCCTTACCTTTTCGATAAGCATCTCGTATTTCTCTCTCTGTTTCCTTTCTTCATTATGTTGTTGCTGATTTTGTTTTATTTAGTTTTTTCCCCTTTTTAAAAATTGCATAAATTTTTATGTAGGAGAAATAGAAATATTCAAATAAAGTGCAAATTTTTATTTATGAATCGTAAAATTGTTTAATTTTGTAATAAAACAAATTCCTAATAGCGAACGAAATAACCTTTCCACGAAATTAATTTTACTCTCAAATTTATTTGAAAATTCTGGTTAGAATTGCAGTTTTTGTTTGTTGTAAATTGTTTTGATTATCAATTATCTCTAGTCGTTTTATCGATTTATCTTTTTTTTATTAAATCAGACTTATTTTAAAGAAGAAATAAAAAGTTGAATATGTACCTTCCAGAACTAGAACTTATTTTGCATTGCATTAAAACTGAATTTAAACTGAATAACAAATAATAGCCCGTTTACATTACAGCGAAATCTATATGATTTCATTTGAAATCTTCCTCAAAATCTAGTGCGTTTACATGTTACCTACTTTTTTGACATTAGAGAGATTATGTTTTCACAACAAAAACAGCTGACTGAAAGTTTTTTGTGTAACACATGTAAAAATATAAAGAAATAGACATTTAAAAATTGCATTAACTTCATTTATTAATCATAACATTGATAACGTTCGATTCTTTTACTAAACATTTGACTATTTTTTTTAACAATTTTTATCTGGCTCTAATTTTTGTTTTGTTTTTATTAAAATGTCATTTATTTCTTGTACCAGGTACATACCACCTACCTATATGGAAAAAACCATAGTTGCATCAATAATTGCATCAATTTTATTTCGAAAAGAAAAGAAAAAATAGGTATTTTGTTTCAAATAAAAAAAATTTAAATACGGTCCCTGGTTTTAACTTACTGCCTGGCCCACAATGTCGGCAAGAACATTTCTTTCGCATTTTCATATTGAAAACAATAATAACAAATTTAAATTTGTTTTTGTTTTCAATACAAATATAAGAAAGAAATGTTCTTGTCGACATAGTGGGCCAGGCAGTAAGTTAAAACCAGGGACCGTATTTAAATACTTTTAAAACCACCTTCTTTTCTGATTTTTTCATATAAACATAAAAAAAAACTTATGATTAAAAAATTTTATTTATCCATCTCGATTTTTTTATTTGAAACAAAATACCTATTTTTTCTTTTCTTTTCGAAATAAAATTAAATAAAAATCGTTTATGATATTTATCACAAAAGTTGAAAATTATTTTCAACTTTTTCATCGGATGAAAATTTTAAATAGGTATAATAAAAATCATATAAAGAAAACAGTAAAACGAAATAAAGTATATGCACATTTAAGTTTTCACAACTTATTGATAGCTTAAGGAATGATATTATCGGCCGTATAAAATGCGTTCCGTTTTTACAACTTTACTTTAACATAAAGTGAGCGATAAGATAACGAAAGTTTCATCCTGCGTTTTGAATTAATTAATGCAAGAAGATTTTAGATAAATCCACCATTTAAACAACAAAAACTAAATTAAAATCGGCATAGGCATTTGGTAGCAACGGCGCCACAGACAGATATATTCAAGAGGATACAGCTAGAAGAGAGAAGGTAACTTCTAATCGGTTGCACTGATTTTCTTCAAACAAAGCTTAGAACTTTCGATCGAGCCGTTTTGACTCTACGATGAAACGTACAGATACAAAGATACACACAGATATACACAGATGGACACTACAAACTTGTCTGTAATTTACGAATTTTAGTTGCTTTATAAAAGAATTTTTTGTTTTAAAAAAAATTTAAATTTAAAATCTGAAAAATTTAAAGAAAAAAATTTGAAATTTTTTTTTCTGATATTTATTGTTTAAGGATTTTTATTTTTTCATCATGATGGAAATTTATATTTGAAAATACGACTTGAATTTAATACACTCATATTTATACAAAAAATGAAAATGGGAAACGCGCCGGAATACCTGGTAGATCAATTGAATTATGTCGGTGACATGCAACCCTATCAACTAAGAAATGTTGGGAATTTTAGGCTTCCACAGGCAACAACAACTGCAACACAACGGTCGCTTTTCTATAAAGGACCACATATGTACAACATGCTTCCAACATACTTAAAACTAGAGGAAAACAATATTATTTTTAGAAGAAAAATTATATCGTTTATAAAAAATAATAACTATGAGAGGTTTTGATTAGATAAAATATTTATATTAAAATTATATTAAGGAGAATATTGTAAAGTATTTTAATACTACTAAATTTTGAAATAAAAAAAAAAAAAAAAAAAAAAAAATAAATATCAATGTTTAGTTTTTTTTTATAAATGAAAATAAAAGCTCAGTCAAGAATGAAAAATTATCAATAAATTTTAATTCATTTCGTGTTGTAAAAATCCTTTCTTCATGAAAATAAAATTTAATGAACTTCAGCCTGATTAAAATATCAACATTTGGATTAAAAACCATTACGAGTTCCATAAATTAACCACAATACTAATTATATTGAAAATAAATATTTATCAGCAGAGATATTTATATGATATGGAAATAAAAAATTTTCGGGTCTCTGGATTAAACTTAGTTCAACGTACTCTGAAACTCGGATTTTCCCGAAACGTGATTTTTTTTTATATTATGTCATTAAAGACACAACATTTTAAGCAAAACTTATTTGTTCCGTCAAAATTTTATATACAAACTTGGTAATGGCGGCACAAACCTGTTTTCAGATTAACTAACCCTAGTTTTACTGACTCTTGTCAAAAACATCTAGACTTTTCTCGAAATCTAGTAAAGTCGGCGACACACCATCCTATTCAGTCGTACGATTTGTAAAAAATATCGAGTGTGCTCATAATGTATGACTGTGTAGCTTAAAAATGAATTGACTGACAGATTTTTTTGACAACTCTTGCCGTCTTGCAAATGTTTATGAAAATTTGCGTAAAATGATAGATTCTATGCGATCAGAGTTGCATTTTCTTGTAAAGTAGCTAAGTCATTTAAATTTGCATCTTTTTTTTTTGTGGGATAGTGTGGCATTGACAGCAGATTTTGCGTACATTTTTTATGTTGGATGGAATTCCGTCAGATTTTCGTGTGAGTTAATCGTACGATTGTGTAGGATATTGAATCCCGTCTTTAAGTTTGTACTAGATTTCGTTGCAGTGTAAACTGGCTATCGATAGGAACTAAACTAGAATAAAGTAGAACTAAAAATAAAGTAGCACTAAAATATAACTTAACTAAAAGTAAAGTAGAACACGAAATAAACTAGAACTCAATAAGAATTAAACTTAGAGCACTGCGAGCATGATCTATAAATCGAAATGAATTGGATTTAAAATCGTACAAATTTTAAAAACAATCCTATTAAAAAAGTTCATAACATTCCTTTCCTTTTTACTAGGGAAGTAACAAATACCGATATATTGGCGATAGGAAAAAAATTTAGTTTAAAAAAAAATAAAATAGCAAAAACTTTGGGTTTGCCGATATATCGGTATCGGGGATAATACGATACCTACTTTTTTTGAACAAACAGCTTAATTTTCAATGCTTATTTTTTGCATTACATCTAAGGGCAATAACACATTCAAAAGCAGAGCGAGCATAAAATCAAACACAACAATAATAAATGGTTTCTTTTAATTATTTAACTGGTGGTTCACACCAAGCGTTCCATCGAGACCGCGACGCATGCTAAAGTATGAATTAATCATACTTCATGCTTTCAATACGAATATGCATTCTTCGCTTGTAACTTGGAAACACAATTTAAGGCTACTACTTTCTGGAAAGATGCCTAAACCCATCAACGAAATGAAGGCTTTAGCCGATTTGCTTTGCACCATAGCACAGAAGATCATTAAACCCGTATTCTTGGCCAAAAAAAATTTTTTGCACTAACAATAATAATGTTTTTGTTAAAGATGACCAATTAAGAATGTATCAAAGCAAATAACTGCATATTTAGTTTTTGCAAGCAACATGATCAGTACAGTATAAAAAGTGTAGTTTTGATATACGGGCATGTTCTAACAATCGCATTTGCGCTTTTGACTTTAAATCGCATAAAATGTGTTCTGTAAAACGCAATTGCAAGAAGTTTGGCGACTTAAAATTGCAAAAGTATGCTCAAGGGAACTAGAATATTTTTAATAATCTATGGCAGATCGCAAGCAAAGCACACGAGATTTAGAACACCATAAAATAAATCTGGCGGGCGATTTCAGATCGTGCGATTGTCAGAACTTCGCCGATTAATTAAAACTTTTTTATCAGTTATTAAACAAAAAGAAGGAAATCGTGCATATTAAGGTGAACAGAGGGGATAGTAAGAAATTAAAAAAACCAAAATATTTTGGTGTACGTTATTACTTTTTTAAATTAATTACTTTTTTGATTTATATTATTTTTTTCAGACAACCTCAGCTTGAAATATAGTGAATTTTCGAATGTTTGGGTTTGTGAAAAGAATAAAAAAAAAACTGATTCTGTTTAAAATTTTATTATCATTTAAATTTATTTAAATAATTTTTCAAAGCATGATTAGACTTCGTTGAAGCAAAAGATACAAACTTTTTTTAAAAATTTATCATTAAGGTGGCCCCCGGAAAATGAAATGACCTTTCCAAGCTTATCACTATTTTGTTAGCTCCATTGCGTTATTTCAACGTGTCGAATTTTAAAATAATTTATCCGTTCGATTTAGGGATATTCAGTTTTTTTTTAAAGCTCAACTGTGCGTGCTCATAAAAAACTTTAATTCCAAATTTTAGCCAAATCGGTCTAAAACTGGCAGTAAATAATTTTGTCCTAAAGAGTAGCTCAAATTACCCAACGTGCACAGTAGTAAAATGTTCTCTCATTGATTAATCTTGTATGTACATCATTGATGTTAAAGTTGGCACAATTGTACTTTTTTTGGTACATTTTGACCTTCTAAAGTACCGTGACTCATTTGGTACAATTTAAAAATTTGTCATAGTTCCCCCTTTTTGAATTTTTAGTATAGCAAACAAATTATTGAGCCCTTTTCATTGCAATTATGTTGTACAACAAATCATTAATGTAATGGGCGCTTAAATATGCGACTAGTATTGTGGTCCATGGAGCGCTTAGTCCCCTTTTACAGTGTGGCAAGTGAAAGGCAGACAGACGAAGTTTGTTGGTAAGGGGGCGTCCCTGTATTTGTGACACAATTTACTTTTTTCCTCTCCCGCATACAAACTTCGTCTGTCTGCCTTTCACTTGCCACATTGTAAAAGGGGACCTATGGTACCCACATACGAGCCAACATTAGTGAAACCCTGAAATTTATTGCGGAACAGAAGCGGCTTCATATATTTCTACAAATAATATCAATATTAATATTGTTTAAGAAATTTAAGAAAATGCAAAAAAATTTTATATAAAATTTTGCGAAGTTTTGAGAACCAAAGTCAACTTTAATAACAAAGTTTTAATTTGGTTCCATAAATTTACTCCCGAAAATGTTATTTCAGGTAAAACATGTTGTATTGTACCTCTTCTAATAAAAATGTTTCCGAATGAAATTGCAAATTTTGATTCAATCAATTTAGAGCTTTAGCTGATGTCGAGCAACTGCAGTCGTTAAAAACTGAAAACATTTGTAGTTTTTGGCCGGTAGTAGCTAATTTACAAAAAGAGCTGAATGTCCATATGTTTCCTGACATTTCTAGAGTCGTTGCTGGAATTTTATTCATTCCACATTCGTCTGCAAATTTGGAAAGAGTTTTTTATTTTCAAAATATAATAAAAACTAGGGAAGCTAACAGATCAAGCCTTATACAAACACAGGATTGGTTAAGATCGACAAATTCATGGTGCTATGACGTGAAAATTCCAAATAGTTTATTAACTATATATTTATATATTTATAAGACTTTTATGTACCTTATTTTGTTCATACTTACAATGTATGTATGTTGATGTTAATTTTGGTTTTTTTGTGTACAATTGAATTTTTATATACTTTTTTTGTTGTTTTTATAAATTAAAAAAAAAAATGATACCGTTAAGGTCCAAAAAGTAAATTTTTTTGGAAGTTGATACAAAATTTAAAACCCCATTTAACATCCCTGATGTACATATTTGTACGTTTTAAGATTTTTCTGCTTTTATTTTATTGATTTTTGAGGGAATACAAATCAGTTTTCTACAAATTTTGTTTTACTTGGAAGAGAACACAAAATCCATAAGCAAAGCCACTGCTACTTTGTCTGACGCTATACCGCTACAACAGTCTTCGAGTATTATTAGAAAATACAATTAATGAATAATATGAGATGCAGAATATTTCGGAGACCCAAATGTTGGCGACTTAAGCTACGGTCACACTTATTAAATATTTGACCAAATAAGCATAACCACTACTTTTGTTAATTGTTCGTGGGATTAACATGGTCTCTTAATTTCACAAATACTTACTACCATACACAGCAAAAAAACTGTTTTTTGTATGATGTATGATGATTATAATCAAAATAAATATTGCAATTAAAGGAAATTATATTTTAGTCTGCCTGTTGGTAACGACTTTTTGTCAAATATTTACAAAGTGTGACCGTAGCTTTAGCATTAGTTCTGAATGACAGATTTGAGGGCTTAGAGAATAATGAAACCTTTTGTATTGTTAAAAATTTAAGAGCAACATGCAGAAATACTTAAGTTTACAAATGAGTTCTGACGCATCTGTAAGATTTCAACTGCAGGTGTGCTTTAAACAGATTTGCGATATCTTTGTTTTTTAAACAATAATCTTATTAATATTAATAGCCAATCCCACGATGTCACACGTTAACGTTCGCATAGAAAATAACATTTAAAACAAAAACAATTTTTAGAATTTGTTTTTGTTTTAAATGTAATTTTCTATGCGAACGTTAACGTGTGACATTGTGGGACTGGCTATAATTTCAAATAATCTCATTTTTTTATTAAAAAATAATAAAATTTTTGTTAATTTTACCATGAATTCAAATCCAATTCGTTGTTTTTAAAATCTTATTAATATAAATTTTAAATATTAAAAACTCTTGCACTGTAATTTACTGCCTGTTTGTAGAACGCGAGCTCAAAAGTGACTCGTTTAACTTACAAACACAAAATTTCAAAATTTGTGTTCTACAAACAGGGATTTAGTATAATAAAATAATTAATCTACTTGAGTTTTCTTAATATTACCTTGAACTTAAATTTAATATTTGTGTCGGTATCGCCGATATTTCTTTTTGAGTCTCGGTATCATATCGTCAGAAAGGAGTATCGTTACATCCCTACTTTGTATATGGGATTTTCCTGGGGTCACGAACGTACGTTCGTACGATTTGATTTACAAATAATATAAAATACAAAACTTTTCTTAGCATTTTGTTTTGCTTTTAGTGCAAAAGATGGATTTCATCGAGTTTAAGTTTTCATAATGATAGTTATATAAATGTGGTCACGAACGTACGCAAAATAAAAGTCAACTTTGGCTGACAGTAGTGAAATGTAAAAATCTGTGAAATGGAACGGAATATTCAAACGTGTTTAATTAATTTTAAAAGTGTATTATTGTAGTTGTCTACGTCGACAGCCAGGCGGCCCTTATGGCCGTAAGGGGCTGTTACGTGAACTCCAAGCTAGTTGACGGTTGCAGGAGGGCTCTGGAGGGAGCCTTAGGAGAGTATATGTTGAGATTGTGCTGGGTGCCTGGTCACTGCTACATAAACGGCAACGAGATTGCTGATGAGTTGGCGAGACAGGGCTCAGAGATGGAGGATCCTAGTCATATGGAGGCGGTTAGGCCTCCAATAGGCTTCTTCTTTGGAAAGACTAGGGAATGGATTCTGGACGCGACCAATAGGGCCTGGGGGAACCGAACGGACTGCCGGGTATCACGGACGCTGTGGCCGGTGCTTAGGAAGTCCGACTCGGAGTTGCTGCTGGGCAGAAGTAGGGTCTGCGTGAGGACCATAATAGGAATCATCACGGGTCATTGCATGATAGGCAGGATGGCGATGAGGTTGGGATCCGACGTGTCGGATATGTGCGGGTTGTGTGAGGACCCGTAGGAGCTGGTGAGGGTTGAGCACATTTTGTGCCGCTGTCCCAGGTTACAGTGCAGCAGGCTGATGTGGCTGGGCAGCAGATTCCTAGGCGAATTAGGGGACGTCCCGGGCTGTGGGCTCGAGAGTCTAATAGGATTCGTAATGGGGATGGCCTGGCTGCCTAGCAGGAGACTGGGAGCTAACCGCACATAGGGCGGATTGGTGTTGTGTTGAATGAGGCTTTTCTTTCGGGTTTGGTCAGATCTTCCTTTTCTTATCTATAAATATCTTTTCTAATGCTTTTGCTGTTTCTCTTCACCTTCTTTTTCAGCTATTTCTCTCTAAACAAGGCATCACAATGGATCATATAGGTCTCTGGGTGAGGGTGTGAAGGAGACTTCACACCAGCCTTTCTACCTACCTACCTGACTACCTACAATAACAACTCTTAAAACAGGAAAAACAGCTTAAATTTTGTAAATATTTGAAATTAAAATCTTGATCGATTTCAATTCCATTTCATTTCAATTTCTTAAACATTCCCGATAATCTTATACTGAACTAGAATCTAACTAGAACTGAACTTTAACTGAACAAGAAATGAACTAGAATTAAAGACAACAAAGAATTATTTTAAAAGATTTTTTTTTAAACTTAAGCAATTTCTAATTTATTGGCATCCAGCTGTATTTGCTTTTGATCATAATGGAAACATCATCTTTTTATAAATAAAAAATCTAATAAAACACCTTCAAACATACTTGTAAATTGCTATTTTTAGTCTTCCATTTAAAACTATAATTTTTATAATGACCTAAAAATTTTTAAATACATATAAATAAACACTTTACATATTTATGTTTATTAAATTTAAATTCTAACAAAAGCTCGCATGAATACATGAATTTTAATTAACTTTAAAATCTTAAAATAGTTTTATCAAAAAAAATATTTTAATCGTCTTTTTTTTTTTAGCTTTTAAGACAAAAAATAATCGTTTATTAGGCAAATTAAACAAAAAAAAATATTAAAAATTTTATTTTAAAACTTAACCGGTATCAGCAGTCACAATATCAAAGAAAGAAAGAAATTTAAAAAAACAAGTTCCGGAAGAAAGTGCAGCCAAAAGTATAAAAAGAAAATTCTCACACAAAAAGAAAAAACAGACGAACACAGAAAGAATAAAAAAAAAAAAAATATAAAAAACATTTTATTCGGAAATGAATCATTTTGATAGAGGAAAAAAATGACTCGGACTGTCAAAATGACACTTGGTTTGACTGTATAAAATATATGCAGCAAAAGTCAGTTAAGATTTTATGACTGACTCTCTGCTAATGACGATTTTTTTCGCTGCTGTTTTATATTTATAATTGATGGTTGAATATTTTTTTTTTGTTTTTTTTTTAGTGAATTTTTTTTGTTTTTTGTTCTATAAAACAGTTCCCATTTTTAAGATGAAAAAACTGATGAATTTTCAAGACATAGAATTGTAGAAATTGTATAGATTTAGAGATAAAATGATAAAATCAAGTAGTATTTAAGAAAATATTATTAATAATATCAGAATATATCTGAAAAAATTAACTGAAATTCTTAGGAAATTTGAAATTGGTACATATCTTTAACTGTTTTAGAATTAAACTAAAATATAACTAGAACTATACTAGAACTGAGCTAGAACTAAACGAAGAAGAACTGAACTGGAAAAAAACTAGATCCTTATATGGACTTGTCTAAAACTAAACTAAAACTGAACTAGAACCGAACTTAAGCTAAACTAGAACTACACTAGAACTAACCCGAGACTGAACTAAAATTTAACAAGAATCTGAGCGAAACGTGAACGAGAAAAGGTGCTAAAAGTAAATTAAACCTAAAACTGAACTAATACTAAATTCGAACTGAACTTGAATTGATCTGGTACTGAACTGGAACAAAACTAAAACCTAAACTTGTCTATAACCGAACTAGAAATAACCCAGGTCTAAACTAGAATTGAACAAAATTCTAAATTAAAAATTAATGAGAACTAAAAATGGACTAGAAATAACTTAATTTTTATTTATTTATTTCTCATATTAACCTATATACAGAAAAAATCATCAGTAGTTTTTTTTACCAATTAAAGAAATTGTTTAAAAAGAATTTCAATTTAATTAATGTGATAATTGAATTAATTATTTTTTTAATTGAGAGAAAATTAAAAATATAATTTTGATTTAATTAACACATTTTAGTTGTTTTAGAATAAATTTTTAATTAATATATTAATTAAATAACAAAAAATCTTAATTGCTTTTTTCGCTTCAAATAAAATAATTTAAACTTATAACTTATTTTCAGTTTTTGTAAAAATTTTGCCATTAAATATTTACTTTTGCAATTAAATGTAAAAGAATCGAAATGCGTACGAAATTATCGATCTATTGAGATATAAAAAAAATAATTTGTTTAAGAAATTTTAAGGTTATTAAAATTTCCCCCATTTTCCCTCATTTTGACCCCCAGTGAATTTAAGGGTTAATCTCTATTTTTGCACTGTTTTTTCTTCGTATAGCTGTAAAGTATATTTTTCTCCAGTTTCGTATAAATCGACACAAAAATATACAATATTTTGCTATCTTTCAAAATATGTACATTAGAGCGACTCAAGTTGTATGGAAGCGAAATTCGTGGAAGGTGTACAAAATGAACCTTGGACTTTTTTAAGATGACATTTAAAATATTTCGGCTCCAGCTTTGACCTCTCGTGAACTTTTTTAATTTGCGAATTAAAATATGCCGCCAAAAAGTCGTGGATCATTTCTTTTTTCTTCTTTTAGTCCTATTTTCATCCATACATGATCTAGAAACTAAATCCGCTATCAAATTAGAGTTACCACAAAATTGCATTTATATTTTGCAAAAATCTAAACTATTTACAAACAAAAATGATGCACTTGGCAAAAGAAAAAATTTGATACCCATAATTTAAAACGAAGGGTTACCACCCCATTGTATTTTTGTCAAAACGCAAACTAGCACGAATTTCAAAAAAAGCTGAGACCCGTATTTGATTAAATCGACTAAAGATTAAAATATGTTAATTTGGCAGTTTTATGACAAACAACCCTGAACAAAAAATTCAAAAACCGTTCTTTTTTAGATTAATATGTTTTTATTAAAAAAATTTATTAATTAATTCATTTATTAATGATGTGCTAATAATCCCAATTTATGATAAAAAACACTGAAATTTATTGTTGTGGGAAAGCTAGTTTCTATGCGCATTTCGCTGGTTGCTTAGGCCAGCTCGTCAGGAAACTTTTTCCAAATACTTTAGAAAAGCTAAAAATATTATACAAGTAAGACCATAAAGTGAATAAGAATTTTAAACACTCAGCTCTTACTTGTAACAATATCAAAGCTTCAACAAAGACACAACAATAAATAGTGAATTTTTTCTTTCTTACATTTATATTTAAGAACTTAAATTTAGCTCACAGCATCCAGGGTTTGAAAACAGATCTTTTGCTTATCACCAGGTTATTATAATTGAAAAATCAAACAGTTTGATACCCATATTGCCTATATATGAAAAATATAAAATAGGTAAAATATATCGCCATTTTCGCATTTTATGTGAATAATTACAAAAAAAAAGTAAATTAACATTATTTTAAAACAGATTCAATTTGAAAAACAGAACATTACTTCCACATACGTAGAATTTGTATGAAAACCCGAAACGAAAATATGTATTTAGTTAAATATCTCAATTAGTAGTTCGCAAGCGGTCAAGTTTTATATATCATTGGATGCTGCTTCAAAAACTATTTTCGATGATACCAAATTTGATTTATGTCGTCTTGGAGCAAAGTACAAAAAAATTCGAAAAACTGAAAAAGGACCTTTTTTAAAAATGGTCCACCTCACGGATGGTCAACGCTAGAACCAAAATATTTTGAGAATCATCATAAAACATATCAACCTTAATTTTCAGAGGGGTAACAAAATCACTTTTTTTTGAGTCGCTCTAATGTACATATGTCAAAATTTGACTTTTGACGTTTATGATTTTTGGGTTAATGTTTTTCGAATTTAGTAAAACCTTTAGAGTATATCTATAATTATCTGGACTATAATATTCTGAATAAGTTTAACATAAAATTCATAACATTAAGGAAATTGGGCTCATTCGCAAAAATATGGTCAAAACATAAATTTTTCCAGAAAATAGCAAAATTTAAATCACAGAATCGGAAAACATTTTGACATAATTTTTTCATAATTTTATTCCCTATTATATCCTCAGTAAATCCCAATGTGACGATCAAAAAATTCGTGACGATCAAAATTTTCTTTGGTGATACCTGGTAATAGGTTAACGGTATCCCACAAAGTCAAAAACTCATATACAATTTAATTCGGGTATATTTTAAGTAAAAATTAGATCTTCTTCAAATATTTCTCAAAAAGATGTTACCTTTATACCTACATTTTAATGACCCGGGGAAATTTTAATAACTTACATTTTTTTAACCAAATTTTAGAACGATAATTTCGCACACAATTCGATTCTTTTTCATGTAATTGCAAAAGTAATCTTTTAATGGTAAAATTTTTACAAAAATTGAACAAATTTAACTTTTTCCTCCTGTAAATACACCTTCAAACTTAAGGGCGGGTGAGCTACCCCTTTCCGATATGTGATCAGCCTAATTTTTTGCGAAACATTATTTTTTTTTTTGACGGAAAGAACATTTTTAGGGGAAGTTACGGTACAATTTCGCAATTATACAAATAAAACGCACACTAGTGTGCATGAAATTTCTTAAAATTTTATTCATGTTTTGTTTTAAAATTTATAAAAAAATTTAATAGTCAAGTTTCTTTTACTTAAATTTTATTACTTGAAAATTCAACTTTATTTATTACATAAATTTTAAATGAAGTTTGATGTCCGGAATTTGATGTTTGACTTTTCTGAGCGAAACAAAATATTACCAACAGATACGTAAATTTGATGAATCAGTTTGACGTGCGGCCATGCCGCTTAAACTGTAAATTAATCTTTGACAGTTTTCAATAATCTGCAATTATTTTTTTGTTATAATTTTTCTTAGGAAATCATTCCCTAAACAAGTTAATTTTTTATATTATTTTGTTTTAGATACTAAAATGTGTCAGTTACAAAAAGTTAAAATACCAGAAATGTTTGCTGACGTTTCAATTTGCAAATTTGTGCTGAGAATGCAATCATTTTATTTTTGGCCGCTACTAATTTTTTTTTCATTTTTATTTTATCTTGGTAAATCTTATCAGTTATTGAAAAAAAACATATGTATGTCTATTCTTTTTTATTTTTTGTTTTCAATTATCAGAGATTATCAAAAGTAAACAGGCTTTGCCGAACTTAAATACCCTAAATTCTGTAGTGTTGTTTTTTTTTGGGGGCAAGGTGAAATAAAAGACAAATTTGGCTTATTTTTAATGTTAAATGTTACCATCAGTGGATCGATATTGCTGAATTTATATAATAAACAATTCCGGAAGTATGTTTGTAAAATAAATACAAGGCGGCGCAAAAAATTGTCACCCGATGAACTTTGAGTGTAATGGTTTTAATCAGGGCTGCGGAGTCGTCAGAAAAAGGTACTATCTCCGACTCTGACTTCAATCGCAGAAATTTTTTAAGTGCGACACCGACTCCGACTCACGACTCCAACTCCGATTCCAACTTCTACTGTAACCTTGATGCTAAATGTATATGAGACTGGTCCTTATTTGACTTTAAACTCTTTTTATACCCTCCGCCAATATTGCTGACTGAGGGTATACTATGTTTGTCATTCCATGTGGAAATTTTTTATTATACATCTAAGACCCCATAAAGTATATATATATTCTGGCTCCTTGAGTCGATTTCGCCTAGCCCGTCTGTTAGGGTTCAGTAGGATCAGCAACATCGGTTCAGTAGGATCAGAGCTATGAATGAAAATGTGGAACCACCACCCACAAACAAAAACTAACATACATAAATGGTGGAATAATGCTCGGAATCATATAAGATTTTGCACAAATTCGGAGATCGGTCAATATAAAGCCCACTTTGGGAAAATATTTCAATTCGCCTACAACCGTAGCAGACATAGACATTGCCGTAGGATTTTTTCCAACATAAATTCATGTGGGCAGAAAAATATCATACAATTTTGTGATATACGGTCCATAATTTACCTTAGATCCCATACTAAGCAGCCTTCTGAAAAGCACTTTAAATGCCAAAACAAATTTCACTACTGTATTGAAATTTGTTCCATTTAGATTTTTAACAACAGAAACCAGTCTACAGGATTTTGTGATGATTAGACCATAATTTACCATGGGTCTAATATAAATTCCCCTCCTGAAAATCATTTTAGTTCGGCATAAACTGTTAGGAATCATGATATTTTATTTAAGTTAGTTCAAATTGCTAGAAATAAAAGCATATTACTGTCTGATTGTCGTCCAATTGTTTTAAACCGGATCCAATTTTTATACTGACGTCCGTTTTTATAAAGATTAACCCCCATATTCATAAATAAATATTTAAGGTTTATAGCAGGTGTATGAAACGAATTTTCTATGAAAATTTGTTTAATAAATCTTTTTTAATCAAAAATATTTTTTATGAATATGGGGGTAATAATTTATTTATAGCTCTCATATATTCTAACTGTCGGTGTAGGATATCAAAAGTTCGGCACAGCCACATAAAGCACTCTAACTTGTTTTTAATGCAGTATCTTTTAAATTGTTAAATATAGCAAGAAAATAATTCTGTAAAAATTTCAAATCGATATGTGAAATATTGCATCGCCAATTTCGAAGAATTTTTATTTTGGAAAATATTAGAACATTTTTTTAAATTTGTTATGACGAAAAATTTTGGAGTCAGAGTCGCGACTTTTTGTGGGTACTACGACTCCGACTCCGGCTACGGTACAAAAACCTCAACATCGACTCCACAGCCCTGATTCCTACTAAAAAATAGCCTAGAGGAAGATTTAATTTTATTATTACAAAAATTAATATCATGAATTTTTAAACGCTTTAGTTGAGAGAATATATGGCGTCCTTTACATTTGTAAAAGTGATTTGGGAAAAAGACTGTCGTCTGAAACCATTACAGTAATTTTATTTACTAAATAAAGTACACAAATAACCGGAAATTAACAATTTGAACCTTCCCTAGATATATGCAACCAAATGTGGAAGTAGACTCTTCACTTTGAGTTTTTATTTTGGAAAATATTAGAAAATTTTTTTAAAATTTTTATGCTGAAAAATTTTGGAGTCGGAGTCGCGAGTACAAAAACATTAACTCCGACTTCATAGCCCTGGTTTTAGCAAATGAAAAAACTTTAGTTTTGCTTTTGGATGGTTTTATTTGTTGTCTAAATTTTTTTCCATAAAAATACGAGCACCATTTATGGAATTTTTCATCACTTTTGCAAGAATTTTCGGCGCTATGCTCTCGCATTCCTGACGGGTATTATTATTATTTTACACAATTCAGTCGTCAAGTATCAAGCGACGAGTGCACATGCGGCGGATTATTATATTTTTTTTTAAGAATATTTGTCTCTTTATTCACTAATACTAATATAAAGCAATACAACCACAGTTTACATTTTGGACATCTATGGATTGATGTCACTTTTTGCCTCATTGATGCCATTTGTAATAACATTGATGTCACAATTCTGATGTTAGACTATCATCAATATGAAGACGCGTTTTTCTATGAGTGTACCAGCTAGGTTCCCGGGGCACACCTTAAGTTGCATGTACACGTAATGTTTTTTACATCTGACTTGTCAAATATTCCACTGCAAAATACATACACGTCGTTTGTTACCTTTATAAAATTGCTTCTGCAAAAGTCAGATGCAAAGTCATCTGAACAAATTTTAATAAGAACATGCTCTATTTTATTTTGAGAAACTATCTGTCATCAGCTGTGTCAGAAACCTATGCCGGGAGGAAACCGCCAGTGGCGGTCTAATATTGACGAAATTCTTAGCCGGCTGAAATTAATATTTTACAATACCGGAATATGTATGATAATTTCACCATTGAATATAAATTAAGGACAAATAGTTATAAAAAACGTTTTACTATTATATCCTTAATTGGTAACTTCGAATTTTAAGGAAAAAATTTCAAGATGGTTGAACTCTTACAGCGCAAATAAAAATTTTTGTGGCGGTAGCACGATATTTTGAAACCGTACAAAATTTAAAACCCCATTTAACATCCCTGCCCTGCCATATCTGGGATCTTTGGAAAATCCATTTTCTATGATTAATATTGCAAGAATTTAAAACTTATTGAACCACTTTTCACCTGTGGTTAAGGATGGTAAAACATTTCAATGGAGAAAGAAACATTTAGGTAAACTATTTTTTTATTTATTATATATTACAAATATAATTTCAAACTATATAGCGTATTCTGTAGCGTATAATTTCAGCTTTTATATAATAAACTAATTTATATTTAAATATTATGGATACCGATAATTTACTAATAAAGAAATTTGTAGTTAATATCTTCACAAATTGGAAACACTGTCGCTTAAAGCTAAACAAATTTCCCTCATGAGACAGATCAATGTGTTCATTATTTTTTTATATTTAAAAAAGTTCTATTGTACGTCACCGTTGTCACGTTACCACTTTTTTATGTCTTTAGTTTCCTTTTTTAAAAAGAGGGTTACATTTCTGTTGTCTTTCTTCGAATTACGTTAAGACAGCGTATTCAGTCACGTGTGCGTGCATTGCGTTTGGCCAAAAATTTATTTTAATTACATTTAAAATGAATAGTTCAATGAATGTTGTATTTAATAAATTGCAATATTGTTAAAAAAAAAATTTACAGGAAATGCGAGGCAAGCATTTGTTTACTAATTTAACGATGATTAATATTAAAAGCATTACTAATTCTTGAGAAATACAAAAATAAAAAGGTTTTACACAGAGGATACCATAATAGATTAGAGGAGAGGTAACAAAATAATACTTACCAAAGTAATTACCGAAATGTAATATGAATAACATAAAGGATATTTTTTAAGCCCAATATAACTTTAAGCTGTAAAAAATAACACACAATATTAAATTATGGGCACGACGGCTGTTCGCGACATATTGCATCATGGACCAGTGATGCCATTAGGGTACGAAAGATACATTTTTCGTATATTTCGATGACTTCAGGTACCATGTATAATCCTGACATTTTTCGTATCTTTTGAATCTGTACACAAAATGTACAGAAGAAAAATATTATACTTTCCGTCTCTGACAAAGTTTTTTAAAGTTATCATTTCGTTATAAATACTAAATAAACAGTGACAACTATATATTTACAAAAATAACATGTATTTTGTTGTTAGGTTTTCTAAGTTCTTCTGTCATCTGCTTATTCTTGTGTATGTATGTTACCCGGCGTTTACACATGCAAGTTCAAGTTCGAAAAACTCAATACACTCACACATTTTTACTAACACCTTCACATTTTTCGCACTTGCAGCCCAACTAGCAAGAGAATTGGCTTGCAAGTAAATTTTTGATACTTGCAGCAAGTAAAATGACAAATAAAGAAACGGTGCTACCGTGGATGCCTTTGGAATCAATTTACTAGTACTTAGTAATATAAAAATTATGTTTATTGTTGATTTTCTGTGTTTTTGAGAATAAAAAAATAAAAACACTACTACAAAGTAACACATCTTCATTGTATTTTAAAACATAAATTGCAAGCATTTTAAAAAAAAATTTTAATCAAAATATTTTCTCAGAAATTTTATGTTATCGGTAACTACGGCAATACTGGATTCACATATTTTAAAAACAAACATAATTTTTTCATCAAGATAGACCAAAAATAAAATAAAGAAATAATTAAATTATTAATATTAAATATTACTAAATAAATTTCGTGATAACATTAACATGATAATGTAGTTTTAACCCAAAAATTAAGCTTTTTTTCATAAGATGTTTTCGCTTCGAGACAATTTGAAAAATGAACTTACAACTGACTGTGTAAACACTCAAGTTACTTGCAAGACTTTCGGCTATTTCTTCGACATTTTCGTTGATAATACATATACACCACTTGCAAGTAATTACTTGCATGTGTAAAGGCAGGGTTAAGATGAAATTTTAGGAGACAAATTTATATGAACTTTTTGATATAATCGCCTTAGTATAAACCCCTTAATTCGTATATTAATTTTTACAAAAATGAATTTGTTTTGATAACATCCAAAGATAGTTTTAGTTAATTTTAGAAATTTTAGAGTTTGCTTGCTGTATTTTTACAAATTACATACCTAATATTTATGACTTAAATAAATATAAAAATGAATTTAGATGATATCATTTTCTTTACAATATTCATTAAATATGAAAAAAAATTTTATGTTAATAAATGCTAAGTTAAAAATGGATTTTCAAATTTTTTTCAAAATGTATCTTTTTGGGAAAAAGTGTATCTTTTTGGAAACTAAAATGTATCTTTCTCGAAATTTCACTGGCAACACTGTCATGGACGTCTAATTTTGGCCGAACGCGAGCTCGTACTTCATTTTCGAGGAAGAAAGTCTGATTATGGCATCAGCGTATAAACCGGACCAAACGGAGCATTTTTTATGTTTGAAATTTTTTATCATTGTATTGCTGGATCAATTATATTATTTCATTATGCTTTTGTATAAACATTTTTTCAATCATATAAATTAGATCCTGAAGATGAACTGTTAGTTCGAAATATATCGATCAAGAGAGAAAAAAATACCATGATGTGTTTTATTTATAAGGATTAAGAAGAGGCAATACAAAAGCATAATGAAATGGAGCATTTTTTGTTTTGTTTTTTTATGTAGGGGCAATTTTATTATTAAGAAACCCGTTCAGATAAGCGATAATGCACGTAGAGAAAAAACATGTTTAAATATGGTCACCTCCAACAAAACTAATTTTAAAGAAAATTTTAAAAATATTATGGTTAAATTTAACCATATTACTGTCACTGACAACCATATTATTGTTAAATAAGTCCTCCATTAAGAAGCGACAATTATATTATGGTTGCCTCTAAACATGTTATGGTTAAATATGAAAATATTTTGTTTTGAAATTAACAATAATATTTTCCTCTTTTCCAAGAGCAACATGCTATTGTTGAAAACCAACCATGCTATAATAAGTGTTAAACGTATTTTAGTTATTATTAACCAAAACATGTTCGGAGGCAACCATAATATGATTGTCGCTTCTTGATGGAGGACTAATTTAACAATAATATGGTTGTCAGTGACAATAATATGGTTAAATTTAATCCTACTATTTTTACAATTTTTTTTTAATAATAGCTTTGTTGGATGTGACCATATTTCAACATGTTTTTTCTCTGCGTTATAAAAACTACCAAGTCGTCTATAAGTTCCGGGACTCGATGACTGATTTTCAAATTAAATTTTTATAAATTGGCAACGTTGTTCAAGAGTTAATCTATTTATGATGATCTGCAAGAGTGTACTGTTCATAAATGTTAAAAAGTGAACGCAGTATGACAGTTCGTTTGACAACAAACCCTTGCGTAAAGATATGTTTAGACGTAACAAATATTTGAGAAAAAAAGCGTGACCAGTAAACATTTTTATGTTTTTTTTTCTAAACATAATTTGTACACTGAAAAGACAAAGCAATCCATTCGTACTTAAAGCACGCCGAAGCGGTGTCAAAGTACGGTTAGTACGGATTTCCTTTAATCAAGTACTTAAAATAATCCGAAAAGTGAGATAAAAATAAATCTCCAACTGTGCTAGTTTTAAGAATTTCTAAGTTGGTTTAATTCCGATTCGTACTTGAAATAAACCGAAAGTTGGATGAGTTTCTAACCTAAGCACTTACCCCCGAGATAGAGAGAAAGTTATTATTTACTTACCCGTTACACATATTTGTTCCACTTTTGTTCCGCCATTTGTTTACAGAAGAACTCTCAACTGTTAGACACCAGCAGAATGACCGATATGGGTTTCGTAATCATTCTACTGTAAAATTTGAAGTATTTAACTAAATAATTTTAACAAATAGAATATGGGAATTATTGCTTCTTAGTTTAACTTTTTAAACATTAAAATAATCTGTTATTTTCTTGTAGTGTTATTGTTAGGGATGAGCAAATTGAGAAAAGATATCGATATATATCGTATCGATATTTTTTAAGAGTATCGATATATATTAATTAAAAATATCGATATATCGATGTATCGAGCGTATTAAGCTGAAATTATTACCAAATTTAAAAACTTAATATACCTATGACAATACGTATTTACATAGGTACAAACATATTACATGTAATTCAAATTTACTGCCTGTCCCTCGATTTCGAACGAAACTTTCATTCGCTTAACTTTTATTTAAAACAAAAATCAATTTTAAAATTTTTAAGGTAAGTTATACGAACGAAATTTTCGTTTGAATAAAAAAATTTAAAAAAAAGTAAAGAATACAAAAAAGTTTTAACTTATTCGCCATATGAAATCTAATAAGGATTATATAATGCCGGATTATATACTGCCGGTAAACGAAACTTGTAACACATACTATACACGTAAACTGTGTAATATTTTATTTTTAATATATAAGAACATGCTCAAATAAAAAAAAAAAAAAAATGGCTAATACGCCATAATTAAGGCGATTCTTTGCATAATTCTAGGAACCCTTCCCGGAATATTTTTTCCGCGCTTATTTTTTTGTTGTCATCTCCTAAGAAACCAAGACAAAACTGACCTGTGTAATGTATGAAAATGTACAATTGAAAAAGGCCCTTATTTTCTTAATATTAGTTAAAAAACATATGATGCAATTCTGAAAAACAACAGTATTGTAAGCACTGACCAACGGTTAAAATGTTGAATTTATTATAAAAAGATCTTAAAAACATCGAATTCTATAGTCGTAGATAAATATCGATATATCGGTTTTTTAATATCGGCGATATATATCGATTAAAATTTTTTTAAATATCGATATTTTGATATATTATATATTATTCTTCATTTGTCTAATTTTCTTTAGTTCTCTTTAAGTTCTAGTTCAGGGGGTAACCGCGTATTTTAATTCATTTGTCTAATTTTCTTTAGTTCTCTTTAAGTTCTAGTTCAGGGGGTAACCGCGTATTTTAATTCGAAAGAAATAATTTACGAGTTCGAGCAATTTGTACAGTGTGTTAATTAAAAAAAAATTTTTTTTAATAATCCCGTGAATCCCGGGATTCAAAATATCCCGATAATACGGAATTCCGAAATATGTTCTTCAATCTCGAATCCCGGGATTCGGAAAAGCCGGTCCCGATTCTTCATTTGTCTAATTTTCTTTAGTTCTCTTTAAGTTCTAGTTCAGGGGGTAACCGCGTATTTTAATTCATTTGTCTAATTTTCTTTAGTTCTCTTTAAGTTCTAGTTCAGGGGGTAACCGCGTATTTTAATTCGAAAGAAATAATTTACGAGTTCGAGCAATTTGTACAGTGTGTTAATTAAAAAAAAATTTTTTTTAATAATCCCGTGAATCCCGGGATTCAAAATATCCCGATAATACGGAATTCCGAAATATGTTCTTCAATCTCGAATCCCGGGATTCGGAAAAGCCGGTCCCGATTCTTCATTTGTCTAATTTTTTTTAGTTCTATTTAAGTTCTAGTTCAGGGGGTAACCGCGTATTTTAATTCGAAAGAAATAATTTACGAGTTCGAGCAATTTGTACAGTGTGTTAATTAAAAAAAAATTTTTTTTAATAATCCCGTGAATCCCGGGATTCAAAATATCCCGATAATATCGGAATTCAGAAATATGTTCTTCAATCCCGAATCCCGGGATTCGGAAAAGCCGGTCCCGATTGGAAGCCCTAGTGTACAGCAATAATCCCACAGCAGCTTAAAAAAGCACTATCGAGCAGATATCCACCATCGATTACAGATTATTGAAAAACGTGTTTGAGAATTTTGGTAAAAGTTTGGGAGAGTAAAATAAAAATAAATTTTATATCTCAAAAAAAAAAAAAAATTTTTTTTAACAAATAGAATCTGGGAATTTTATTTCTCATGTTGCACAATGCGGATAGCGCATAGAAAATATTCCTAGAAAATATTGAAGGAATAAGACTATTAAAGTATGAAAGCTTTATAAATTGTAATTTGACTTCCCAATAAAAAATGGAGCTTCCAACGAAGCAGGTTTGTAAGGGAGAAACGTAAAAGTTTCACTTACCATATCGCTTACGGAAGGCATGAATTTTATATGGCGAGTTCCCACCTTGAAGCAATACATTTTTGAAACAGAAAGGGCTTTATTCAGCGCATATAAAAATTAGTGAATGTAACGATTAGCTTTGCACACTGAATTTTTTGTTACCGTTATTCCTTAATATGCTCCCTTACAAACCTGCTTCCGAATTATTTAGAATTCGGAAATTTCTAGGGGTAGTACCAACATCCCGAATTCTTAACCAAATAGGAAAAAATCTTTACCGGCTATGCAGAGATTTTTTTTGAAAAAAAAGGCCGGCTATTTAGGCCGTAATTGTGTAAAACGCAACGCGATGCCAAAAATTACATTGAAAGCAAAAATAAAGTCAAATATATTTTATAATTTTGTATTTGTTTTCTACAGAAATTCATATTGCGTTTTAAAATGTTCAACGCCACAAGATATGCAGCGTTTGAAATTTAAGAAATATAAAAATTCAATATGAATTTCTGTAAAAAGCAACGCCAAAATTATAAAAAATGTTTTTCTTTCAATGCAATATTTGGTGTTGCATGGTGTTTTACACAATTAGGGCCTTAGTAAAGCTTTAGTTAGCAAGCCAGTGTTCGTTGTACCATAGAGGGAAAAAATACTTGCGCCCGGCCCAAGGACTAACCATTTTACCTCTCGTGCGATCTTTAAAAACAAAACTACAAATATTCGGGATATTTGAAATCACGATTTTGAAATTTTGGATTTTTAAACATGGGATTTTAAAATTCGGGATTTTAAGTTTCGGGCATATAAACCCTATCAAAATTTTTAATGTTAAAATTGTTTGTTTGTTTTTTTTTTAATTTTAACTTTTTTGGGGAAAAAATTCCTTAACAATTTTGAGGTGATTTTTCATAATGAAGAATTGCCCCAAGCTTAGTGTCAAACTTTATTTTATTTGTAGAGCTACTTTTCCTTTTATTGGGATAATTTTTTATTATAAAATAGGGTTGGGTCATATTATATTATGAAAAATAGTCCCAAATTTGGGGTAAATTTTAATAATTTTTTTTTTTTGGCGATATTTCCTGGGGCCATATTTCGCTGCGCCCTTCCTTTGTCTACATAAGTTTTAACTTAAGTCCTTCTATTTAAGATTTAGTGAAGGTAATATTATTTAAAAAAAAAAAAGAATTGTAAGTTTTAATTCGACATTAGATCATTAGAAACAGCTTTAGCTTAAAGTTGAAACTGCTACCGTCTCTGTATTTCGTAAATGCTTTAAAATTTTGCAGTAATAGCCCAGTCTACAAACCATCCATATTCCGTTTAAAATGCCAACGTGTTTAAAATTATTATCTTCCTTTAACTGAAAGTGATATTATTAAAATATTTGCTTAAATAAAAAAAAATATTTCATTTAAAAAAAAAAAAAAAAAAAAAAAAAAAAAAAAAAAAAACAAATATTAAATAATGCCGGCTAAAAATGAACTAAAACCAATAACCAAAAAATTATTTGAAAATAAAAACCATTTAACTAAGTAAATTTTAATAAAAAATTTGCTAAAAGATCAACATAACATAACACACGCTCTTAAAGGCAAATTTACATTTTCAATTGTGTTTTTGTTAATTTTTCGCAATTTTTTTTTTAAATATAAAAGCAGTTATTAATTTGATTTTCTTCTTTCTTTGGTCTCTTTGCAGTTACAACTTAACACAAAAATAAAACGGAATCTTTATGAATTTTTCGCTTAAACTTTATACATTTGCTTAAACATTTCAAACAAATTAAAAATAACATAATCTAGTGAATTTTTTTTATATAAATAAAAAAATTATTAAAGTTAATCATCTAGAGTGTTAAAGAAATAATTAATAATTTTGAATAATTTAAAATATTTAGTTATAAAAGAAAAAAGCTAAAGTTTTTAAAAATTTGGCCAAAATTTCTTTAAGATTATTTTTAAAGTGTTTGTTTTAAATGAATTAAAAAAAAATTTTAAACAATTTTAGTTTTCTAACTAAATTTTCTAAAGTGAAATAAATCGCTAAACCACTTTAATTTTTAAATGATAATTTAGTTTTTAATTTTATTAAGTTAAAAAAAAAAACATTTTTTTAATAGATTTTTTAATACATAAACGGAAACTTAATCAATTAAAAAAAAAACATTTAATTGACCACTTTATATATGAAAACAACAACATAATAAAGTCATTTTAATTAAAGAAATCAAAATTCTATTTAATAATAAAAAAATATTATAATAATAAAAAGAATCAAATTCATCAAACTACAAACACCCTCTAAAACCTCAACTTATACTATTAAATTAATTTAAATTAAAGTAAATAAAAAAAATGTGGCTTTGATAAAGGTTAAAACGTAGTTAAATATAAAAAAAATTAAATTAAAAAAATTAGCAAAAAATTGTGTTTTTATGGTGTCATCACTATCGTCATTACTTTTAAATGAAAATTAAGCAAAACCTCACACATCTCTAACCCAAGACAACAAAAATTTATCAGAGCAACGATATAAAACAACAAAAACAAGCATTATTTCATCTACAACTACATCAATAGCAATAACAAATCGGTGAAATTTTCATTAGGCGCAAATTCACCACCCCATAAACAAACCAGCAACAACAATAAACCCCCTACCCAATCTTTTGTAAACTCGTGCTCTCACACCTCACCTCTTTAAATAACCGTAAAAATCGTTCTATAACGTTAATATGCAAAGTAATAGTGAGAGAGAAAGAAAGAGATAAATCTACCGTTAAATAAATAATTAAGATTTTTTTGTTGAACTTTTCGTAAAAGACTTTCGCAAAGATCAAACTTTCACGGTAATGCAGTCACTTATAAAACTTTTTAAATATGCTGTCGTTTATAAACGTTTAGCGCAATATGTATCGACCAATTTGTCGCTTAGTTAAAAGTTATAATATTTACCGCATTCACCACGCGTTTCTGTTTGGACTTTTGCCGCGTTACCAACTCAACGGTGCAAAAACAGAAATCTTGAAACCATTTAATTTTTTTAAAACATCGTTATCACATTATAAGTCGCGGGTACTGTCGTTAACGTTATCGTCATCGTCGTTGTCGTCATTATCGTCGCCGTTGTCGCTAAAGTTAAATTCGTTTATTGTGGCTTTATGATCGTGATGATGGTTTTATTTTGAGTGAATAATAATAACAATAGTAACAACAATAACAATAATAAAAATTGTACGATCTTCGTAGTGTGTTGATCAAATTCAATTAAATCTAATTTATTTTGTGTATTTATTTAACCTCATCCACAACAACTGCTTCGAAAGTAAAACCTTAAAAAAGAAAGAGAGCGATAGAGACACAAAAAAAAAAGAGATTGATCATACAAATACGGCAAACTATTCATCTACAAAAGTAAATACAATTTTTAGCAAATCTCGCAATATCATAATCATTTTAAACTAGAAACCCGACACAGGTCTTTAAAATTAAAACAAAATCAACTAAAATAAAAACAAAATATTTCAATAAATCCCTAAGGATTCCCTACCCTCCAAGCAAAATTAAGCAGACTAAGTTAATCCACACTCCCTCATACCACATTGGCTCAAGTTTTCGTTAAACAAAAAAAAAAAAAAAAATTAAAATTTGCATTCCGGGATTAAAGTTCAATATAATAACAACGATCCTGGATCTGCTGCTGAAAACGTTGCGCACGCTTAAAAATCCGATTATGGCCGAGAATCAAACTGCAACAGAGGATTCCGGTCAACAGTCAACACAACATCAAACACATCCCCATCACAATCAGCAACACCAGCAGCAGCAACACTCTCACAACGATAATTCACATACATTATCTACGCAAAATTCCGAAGATCTATCATCTGCCCCAACATCGCCCACCACGCCACCAAACGAAAATAATTCAGCTTCATCGCCAGACGAACCCCAAACTGTCGTAGTTGCGAATCATCATCATCAAACACATCAGCAACAACAACAAGAGCCACACCAACAGCAGGAACGCAGTATGATTGATCGCCAAGTAACCACGAAAATTAAGGCTATAAGACGTAATACCATACAGACAACTTCTGTGCCCGTTAGAGCCACTAGTACTACGTCCATCAAGAAACCTTCGTTAATAAAAATGAACTCATTGACCGGTACAACCGGTAATGGCGAAAAAAACAACACGGATAAACATCACTTGCAACAACAGCAGCAGCAACATCATCACCATCATCATCAACACAACAGTATGACGAATCATCATCATCATCACCAACATCAGCGGAATAATTCCGCATCTTCGACCGGCACCAATAGCAATTCAACAGCCATACATCGTACTACAAGTGAAAGTCTTCGTCTAAATGCTTTACCACCAAATGGTGGTGGTGGAAATGCTGCTAGCAATACCGGTCGTGGTGATACACTTTCGAATGCTACCAGCAACAGTAGTATTCATTCAAATTTGACTAATAATAGCTCAAGTTCAGCCTCAGTTGCTCCCAAATCGACTAGCACTACTGCTAGTCATAGTAAATCTACTACGTCCAAGTCGTCAACCGCTTCGTCGAAGGCTTCTTCGCCCAATAACAACAATAGCATTGCTTCAGTTGCAGGTGGCAGCTCGCATACTTCACGTAGTCATCACAGTCATGGCCATATACAAGGCCATGGCCATGGTCATACCGCCGCAGGTTCGAGAAAACCAAAGACTACTTCCTCGTTTCAAATAACTTCCGTAACGGTGGGCCATCCCAAGGCTCCGGTAGCGCCTGATAATGGTGAGGAAGAGTCGGCTGATGACCTCGACGAATCTCATACTGACGATAATAGTCGCATTACGGATATGGAAAATGAAACACCATCAATGTCAGAGGACACTTTTTCAAAGGAAGAGATCTACTATCATCAAGATGACGCTTTAAGTAGTACTGCTCCGGTCATACCAACCAGTTCGCAATACGGTCTGGTTGTGGCCACTTTAGGAGCTCAGGATATCTCTAATGTGCAAGTGAATGTTGGAGAGAATTTCATAAATGTAGTGCCCAGTGGCAGTGGTATTAAGAAGGAAGATCTTAAAGACTCGTCCCAGCATCGTAGTGAACGCTTTAAGGTTGTTAAAATCGAATCCACTGAACCCTTTCGTCGTGGCCGTTGGGTTTGCATGGACTACTTAGATCATAGTAGTGTGTCAGGCAAAGAGGATAGCAGTGGCGGTGCAGGCAATAACAATGAAAAGACTGAAGCCGGAGGAGGTGTGGATAATAGTGAACACGCTGCTCCGAAAACCACGCAAAGTATGATATTGGGACCAAGCGCTGCGGCTGCCTTGGAAAATCATGTAGATCCCTCTACAGTACCAGCTGCAGATGGAAATTGGAATTTTACTGATACCAACGTAAATGTGGGAGGTGGTGGAGGTGGCATTGCTACAGCTCCGGCTTCTGTAGTGCATGGAATACAGCAATATGTGGAGACTTCAGAAGGCACAGATCAGCAAAAACAGATTTTGCCACAAGAGCCTCAGTATCAAACACCTCCACAGGAGGTAAATGCTAATGCCACACAACAAATGACAATGACTGCTCAAGCTCCGCCCGAAGTTATGCAACCTGCAGTGCCCATGGATTATGCCACTGTAGCTGCTCAAAAGCTTAAAAAGTCTTTGGAAGAGTTAAAGAAACAAGAAGAAGCCATAGCGGCCTCTGAAAAGGCTGCAGCTGCTGCGGGTGGCGTCTATATGCCGGGACAATCTCAACCAATAAATTTTGAAGCCATGCAGCAACAACAGCAGGTAACGATGCAACAATCACAACAGGTAGCCATGCAACAGCAGCAACAACAACATGCATCTACGTTGCCAGGAAACATCAGTATGCAAAATGGAAATATTTCCATTGCAACGGACAACAGCAATGTAAATGTAGCCCAGCAAACTCAACAGCAACAGCAAATGATGGTAGAACCACAACAGACACAAAGTTTGGGTTATGCTGTAGAGGCTTCACAACAGCAGCCAATGTCACCAGCTCCTCAGCAAATGCAAGTACCACCAAACTTTGTGACCGCTAGCTTCCAAGGTACACCACAGCAAACACCACCACAACAGTCACCACAGATGCAAGATGCCGGACAAGCCATGCAACATCATCAGCAACACATGAACCAACAACAGATTACGCAGCAGCAACAATTGCAACAGGCTCTTCCACAGCAGCAGCAGCAACCACCGACAACCCAGTTGCAGCAACAAACTTCACAAACCGATGGAGTTACCAACCTACAAAATGTGGCAGCTGTTGCTTGCATCCAACAAATGCAGCATCAACAACAGCAACAGTCGCATGCACAAGCCGCGCAACAGCAACCACAACTTCCACCACAATTCCAGCAGTTGCAACAACAGCAACAGCCTTTAGCTCCAGGACAAACAATGCCAATTCTAACTCAAATGACCAATTATGATATGCAACAGCAACAACAACAGCAGCAACATCATTTGCAACAACAGCAAAGTGCTCCAGCTAGTATGATGGACAATTCAGCCCTACTGGCCACATTGCAAGCTCAGCAACAGCAACAACAACAACATCAGCAATCTACTGCAACTAATACCTTAAGTGGTCCTACCAATATGATCATGCAAACTGCATCTGTTAACGCTCCGTCTCAATATCAGCAACAGCCACAACAGCAGCAATCACAATTACCTATCGATAGTGCTCCTACAACAAGTGTTAGTGCCAATAGTAGCAATAGTACTGTTAATTTAAATCCCATTACGACAGCTACAATTATACCAATAACTTCTTCTAATAATTCATTACCAGTAGGAACAAATGTTGCCAGCAGCAACAATAATAACACGACTACCAATATTGATAATCAAACAGTTTTACAACAACAACAACAACAACAGCAGCAAATGCAACCACCGCAACAACCATCCACATCATCACAACTACAAACCACGCAACAGCAATTACAACAAAATACGGAAACAGAGACTGAAAGGTAAGTTTTAATCTTTTAGTTCTTCTTTTCTATTCAAACTTCTATCAACCTGAAGGACAACTGAAGCAAACTCTAATACTATTTGAAACAATTTAAGTGCATAACTTTTTTTCAAATATAATTAAACAAAATAAGTTTTATTGAAAGCAACGAAAAAAATTTTTATTAAAAAACAAAAATTATTTGATATGCAAATCCATTTTTATTTTATTATATATAAATGCGCATTCATTCCTTTAAGTGCATGATTGGTTGATGGGTGGAGCTACCTAATTGAACTATACTGTGATGATGGATGGCAAACAATGAAAAAGAATATAAGTCTCATTTAAATATGCAAAAATTAATTTGATTTTCCTGTAGATCAAGATTTAGCTATATAAATACATTTTTATTTTATTTAATTTTTGGTCATTGGTAGCATTTCGTAAATCGATATTTCACCAGTATTTGCCAATTAAATATAGCAATTTTATAGAATAATTGGCTCAATCATTTTGGTTTAAAAAATTATTTTTCAGGTGGTTGAAGACTTTTCGAAGTTAGGTTGATGTTCGGTTAGGTTCAATGAATTTAAAATTATTTATTTAAGTTCTAGCGTAGTTTAATATTATTCTTATTTCCTTATTTAAAACTTCTAATAGTCTTAGGCCCTAATCATGTACAACGCAGCGCAACGCCACAGAACTAACGCAACGCCAAAGAATAACATTAAAAGCACAAACAATGTCATAAATATTTTGTAATTTTGTTGTTGCTTTCTACAGAAATTCACATTGCGTTTTAAAATATCAAGCGCTCCATTGCTTGTGTCGTTGAAAATTTTAAAACGGTACATGAATTTCTGTTAAAAGCAACAACAAAATTACAAAATATTTATGACATTGTTTGTGCTTTCAATGTTATTGTTTGGCGTTGCGCTGCGTTGTACATGATTAGGGCCTTAATAAGAAGTCGTACAAGAACTTTTTCAAAAATCCCTCAATATCTGTCAGGGACATTTCTAGATCCTTAAACTTGACATATACAGTGCACTCGCGATAATATGAACTAATTAAAACCACGCCAGTTCGCTTTTGCAAGATTGTTCATATTTACGAATGGCAACTAATTTCCCCTGAAAAACATTTTCCTTGTCCGCTAACAGTGATCTCATATTCAAAAGCCATCCGGAGAACGCATTTTAAATTTTTGGGTACACGGAAGGCCGCACGTTTTTTTCCAGGTCAAATAAACGTATTGTTAGCATTTTTATTTTTTGTCCATATAATGTAGAACATTTTACCACAAATTTATTAGCTAAATTAGTAACACTGACATCTTCTCCTAAATGTTCTAAATTTTTTAAAATTTCTGACTTTTAAAAGTTAAAAACTTATGCTTTTTGTATGCATATTTAAGAACTATTCACGTTCAAATTATGTTTAAAGATGAATATAGAATTCTAGTTGAATGTGAGCACTAAATAAATCGTGTATGCAAGACATTTTGATTGACATTTGAAGACAATTTTAAAGCAAGCAGCTAGAAAAACTCCCCAATTATTATACAGTTGAATCAAAATGTATCCACCACCCTGTTGATTTAGACTTAAACGCTGTATACGTAGAAAAAATACGTTAAAAATATAATTATAAGTTGTCCATATTTTAAATCTTTCGCACAAGTTAATATTTTAGAGTAGTCAATGGAAGAATATAAGTGTTCATATTTTGGGATGTTCATATATTAGGGGGTTCATATTATCGCGAGTTCACCGTACACATGTAGTTAGACAGTTAAAGAGTTTTCAGCCAATTTTCGTTGAAGTTGTTTTAATTGTGTTACGTTCATTTTAGGCGGACTGCATTTAGCAGATTTAAGGCCCAGCTGTTTGTAAGCCATATGTCGTCAGCTCATTTTTGGCTTGGGGCATTTGCCAAAAAGTCGTAGTGGAGAAAAACGAAGGTTTAAATGCAATTTTCTGAAAATAGACACGAGAGAATGTTTTTGTATTTCACCACTGCTTCTGGCATATGTTTTGAAGAAAAATAAAATGTAAATTTTTATGAACGCTCATGAATGAACTTCGAAGTTAATAGTATGGATGTTTTCCTTAACGCATGGTGCATTGTAGTAATACATGGCAACATGTTCTTAAATCGTCGGTTGATAATTTAAATGTCGTATGTGGATTTTTTGCGCTTTTGAGTTAAGATTGATTCCTTAGGTTTTCCGACCTGATCTTTCATTTGGCGTAATCAGTTTTTCGATACCTCATACGGTTTTCGAGATATGGAGTGTTGAGTTTGTCGTATGTGGTATTTGCTGAAGCAATTTTCAAATTAAATGTGTTCAAACTCAATTTACTCGAAACTATCGGAATCCACATACGACAATTAAATTATCAGCCGACGAAATGTAGCCATAAAGATTTTAACAATGCATTTTATTCCTAAATGCAACTTTGTGGTTGTCACTGCGCAGAGAAAAGCAAATAAAAAAATTTAGATGCAGAACATTAACATATACAATAAAACTGTATTTACATATTGTGAACACACGTTTATTCAAAGTAAAAATTATTGTTTTGTGTCGCATACGCCACTTTTCTAAATTTATTTATGAAAAGTACCTTTTTGTGCTGCATACGTATACTTACTTCTGTGCATTATGTTGTTGACATTTTCAGCCCAATTATGAATAAAAATTCCCTGGGAGTTTTTTCCCTTTTCCCATTTCTACAATTGAATTAACATAGGAAAAATGGGAGAAGGGAGAAAACTCCCGGGGAGTTTTTCTTTCATAATTGGGCTGTTTATTTCGCTTTTGCTTTCACTACTTTTTTTCTTACGGTAATGAATCAAAGCAAGAGTGAAATTTATTTCGTACGTTTTTGTATCAGGAATTTGCAGCATTCGCCAAACAGTGTCGTTTAGAGCAAAACAATACTTAATAAACTTTAATATAAGTGATATGAATCAAAATTAATGCTTTATACATATCACAGACAACCATAAAAAATTCCGTGAAACAGGTTTTGGATTCAGAAAGGGGGTATTCAAAATATAAATACTCAATTTTTTTAAAAATGGTCGGTAGGTCAAACCAATAATGAGCTGACGATGTGTCAAACCTTATTGAACTGAAGGAAAATGTGGATAAACATGAAGTTTCATGACACTGTCATTTGCTTAACCCTGAAAGGCTACTTTTCATTTTAGTACATTTAAGTTACTCTTCGTCGAATCGACGAACTTTTTTAAAAAAAATTCTAGCGGAACGATTTTTAAGGTAAAAAATCCACAAAAAGTTGTTCTTCTCTTACAAAATTTGATATGAATTTTTACTTATTTTTGTGTTTTAATTTTATTTATTTCTAATCTAACGTTGTTGGAAAAAAAGCCTATTTTGAATGCACATAAAAAGTTATATGATAAAGTATAAATGAGCTTCGTTGATTTGACGAACTGTCACCATCCAGGGTTAAGCAAAGTGCGAAACTGATCGCACATTCATACGGAGTCCTATGATTTTTGATTTAATTTTTTTTAAATGCATTTGGCGGATTTTTCGTTATTTTTTTGGCAGAAGCTTGAGCCAGCTTATACATATTATGGTTGGGGCTTAAAAAACAATTTTGTTTCGAGAGCTAGAGCTTTTCAACCTTAGTTCTTTCCAGAAGGGCGGCATGAAACAATCCCCCAAAATATAACACCCCAAACAAAATAATGAAATAACCCGCAAAGTGTGGGGCCTTATTTAATATGCCCCAATTTTAAAAATAAAAAACCACAACGAAATGAAATAACGCCCTAAACAGAAATTAAATAATACCCTAATTTTGGGGGCTCATTTCTTATAAAACAAGACTCCAATTTCTGAAATTAAATATTTATAATACAATTAATTGTACAGTTTTGGCTTAAAGAATCGCGCGAAAGATAGCATGGCTGGGACTTCGGCCGGGTGCAAGGATCTCCTCCTCCAATAAGCGGTTTCGCTAACATAAGATTTTCTGCAAAGTTTTACAGAAGCTGCTGCAATTGAGTTGCCCGGTCTGCCGCCAAAAGTCGAAAGTGTTTTGCTTTTGAAATCTGAAATGGCTGCTGTATTAATGCACTGAATATCAAATCATTGTTAGAAAAGTTGTTGTTCGACTGTTCACCTATTCTGTAACCTATTTTAGCACCTCCTGTAATTGCAAGTTAATAATTGTAAGCCCAAAACCTCTTATTTGGTTTAAACGTATCAGGGACAGTTTTGTCAATGTTTGAATTTTCATAACTGCTCTCGTTGAGATAGGTTACAAAATTTTTTACCCATTTTCAGTCCAAATTTCTTTCTAAAACCCAAACCGCAAAAAATGCAGTATAATGTATTTGTAGTCTTGTAACTCTGATCATACCAAGAGATTCATTAAAACTCCCAACGAAGTAATTATTATCCTTCCGATGTTCGAAAATGTGTCTGCCTTTACTTTAAAGGTTTGCACCAGGATCGACTGAACTAAGTAACGCCTGGCTGCTGTAAAAAATTATATGCTGTTCCTGATTTAAAATAGAAATTAATTGAGAGACTGCTTAAAAAAAAAAAAAAAAAAAAAAGCCACAGAAGTTTAACGTTTCTTAATGCTAAGAAGACTGCGAGGGACAAAACTACTGGGTTCTTGGAAAAAGAGACAGATTTTTAACGGGCTATCTCCAGGTCTGTCAAATGTGGCGGTTTTCAAACGTTTTATGCCTACCTAATTTTCGATTTGGCAACATGGCAATTTATAAAATAGTTGGCTATTTTGTTGGCTATTTTTGATAAGCCTGAATTGGGTTTGAAATTGGTTTGGTACGCCCAACTAGTAATGCATGTGTTGAAAAAGCTCGCCTTCGAAGTAGAACGAAATCGAAGTTCTTGACACGTTATTACGAGTTATAAATTATATGAATGTGAATAGTACATGTTGCACCTTTTTGAACCTTCGTTGAATAAACTTAGGCCCTAATCCTGTAAAACGCAACGCAACGCCAAAGCATTACATTGAAAGCACAAACAGTGTCATAAATATTTTGTTATTTTGTTGTTGCTTTCTACATAAACATACATTGAGTTTTAAGATTTCAAACGCTGCATAGCTTGTGGCGTTGACAATTTTAAAACGGTACATGAATTTCTATAGAAAGCAACAACAAAATTACAAAATATTTATGACATTGTTTGTGCTTTCAATGTAATTCTTTAGCGTTGCGTTGCGTTTTACATGATTAGGGCCTTAATTCCCTTACTATGTATTTAAAAAAAGAAGTGTATAGCATTTTATATATATCAAGGAACTGCAACTTGCTTAAAACTAACCGCAAAACTTGTTTTTATTTTTCGTTTTAAGTAGACTACTATAAACTATTTTATAGTATACTTTGTACCTTTTTTATCTTTACTAATCATTTTAACTTTGTTCTTTTTTTTTTAATTTTTTTGCGGATTTTAGCAATTCAGAACAAAATAATTTTTTAGGATTTATAAAGAATATTATAAATATTTAAAAAAAATATATATATATTTTTGTCAAAAACTACAAAGTAAAGCCTTTGGCGATTTTGGCGATTCTTGACATTAAATTTGGCGGATAAATGTCAACATCAATCTGACAACCCTGGCTATCTCGTGCATCACAATTTTAAGATTTTTTAAAAATGCCCTTTAAAATTTGAAGACTGTTATTAAGATGATAATTTTTTAAATCAACATCGATTTAAAAATTAACTCAGTTTAAATGTTAATTTAATATTAATTAAAAAAGGAGTCCTTAAGGAAATTAGTCAAAAGATTTTTCTTTTACCCCCGATTATCGTAAAAAAGGTGTTTTATATGAAAAAAAAATAAAAAAAAAAAAAAATAATAATGAAGACAAAACACTCAATTTTGATTAAATATTTGTATACCAACTTTGAACATTTCTAAAACGTATTTGATTTGAATTATTTCTTTTTCATTAAAAGTTTTGATTTTAATGCTAAAGTGCATTTTAAAAGCGTTTTGCGTGCAAATATTTACTTGCTAAATAAGCAAACTTTTCATAGTCAGTTAGTTAGCTGGTTATAATGTCTTGTTTGTGTAGCCTTCTGTTCCCCTGGAGGTTGTTAGTTGGATTCATCATCATCGTGTTCTGGTGCCCGTTGCCAGCCGGCTGTGCCACTAATGTGATGGTAACAATATATTTCAGCTGTGCTATCTATATGAATGTGTCATTATTGTCTCTTTCTGTGTGCATTATTTGAATGGTAATAGTTGTAAATGGTTTTCATTATTATTAATTTTGTTTTATTGTGTCTTTTGTTGGCTGTTTTTTTTTTCTAAAACATACGGCTAAAAAAAAAGAAAAACCAGTTAAAATCAACAACAAGCTTGTTTTACCAATTTAGAAAATATAAATTTTCACAATGTCTGTGTTCGCTGGAGTGGCTTGCCATACCGTCATATGATTCATCAACACCTACTTTTGTTTAAAATTGTATTGTATTGTTTTTGTTGTGCCTGTCTCTCTAACTGCTTACAAAAGGCGGCATAATTTTCCACAAACGGTCGGTAAAAACAAAAAACGCCATTACACATCTATTCCACCAGTATTTTGGAGTCTAGAGATCAATGATGTTAATTTTTTTCTTGCCATTTTTTTTCGTTATATTTTTTTTTTTTTTTTTTGCTTAATTTTTCTTTTCTAGTTCGAAGAAAGTTTCAATTGTATTAGATTAAATGAAAAAATTTTAAAAAGCAATTTACATTGGCGCATGAAACCGGTAAAGTGTTATTTTCTGTATGAATCATTCAAATGATCCCGTGATTTTACTTTATTCATGTTGAAAAATTATTTTTTGGCAAACATTTTGTTTTTCTTTGAATTCGGTTTTAAATAAACTTTTCGATAAAATTTAAGCAAACATTTTATCAGGGGTATTCGCAGAAGGTTGCAAATAAATGGTATTCAGGGTAGACTGTAGATTAAACTTTATTTTGAATTAAAGACAAGACTTAGTCCGTATAAACGATGGACTAGATTATAGTCTTAAGTTAAGACTAGATTACAGTTTAAATTAACGACTGGACGTAAGACTAGACTTAAAACGCCTAAACTAGACTGAAGGCTATAATTAAGAAATGGTTTTTAGAATTGTTCGAAATTTATTACACCTTTAAAAAGAATTTTTTTTTAAATTGATCGATTTTCATCAAATACGCAACAGTCTAAATTATAGACTTTATTATCCAAACCAGTGTTGTCAATTTGTGGGTAAATAACCGAATTGGGTGTAATTCGTACTGTCGTGGGTTATTTCTTTTAGGTGTAGAACAGATGTTTACAAATAACACTTTCGTTTAAAACTCAAATAACTTATTTTTAACGCAAAATAATTTCTAAGGCCATTCGCGCAACTTGCCCAGTTTAACTTAATTGTTGACCCTTTATGTGTTTACCAATGTCCTCTCCTTCTCACAGCCCGAGGAGTTCGCGTGTTCCCCCCTACCCTAGATATACACAATCAAATGTAGAAGTGGAACTTAATATTTTTAGTCTCTTTTTTTAAATTTTCAAGACCTGGAACAGAATAAAGTAGTTGTAGTAGTACCTTAAGTTTGCGAATGCACTGCCGCGCAGCAAAGTTAAAATTTTTAATTTTGCCCTTTAACTTATACTACAACGACTACTACCAATATGTATTCTGTTGACAATACTTTGAAGTTGCCGTTTTTAATTCTTGACAGCTTGCAGCGCTACTCGTAACGTTGTACTACTACAGCGACTCTATTTTGTTTCCTTGTTACTATATTAATCTAAATAGTATGACTAAAGACTATAGATTTATACAATAGATTTATATTCTTATAGAATATCCTATATAATAGAGAAATACTTGTGTTGCATTTTTTGTATATCTTTTACTACAAAAATACCATTTTGCGTTTTCGATTTCCAGAACACCCCAGAAAGTCTTTGGTATGACCAACATTAAGCTCTTTAAATGAATTTTTCGTGTTTTTCTTTTTGGTAAAAGTTCTTTATTTATAAAATTAAACGTTAACTTATTTCATCTTTAGTGTAATTTTGAATTTTGCTGGTGGTAACACTGATCCAAATTTTAGTCTGATTAGATTTGACTGTGACTGGAACTATAAAATTGACTTTAATCTAAAACAGAGATCGGCAAACACATACATAAAAATATTTTAGTATTATAAGTGAGAATAGACATCAATGTAAGCAGTGTTGCCAAAAGACTTTTAGTTAAATACTTAATTGGTAGAAAACACTATCAAAATCGGCTAAAAAGAAAAAAATCCTTTAACTCACGGTTCCCAAAAAGGGGGTCTGCAGTCTTTTTGGGGTCCGTGACAGATTTCGCCCTGTTATAAAAAAATTATAAATACATCACGAAATGCCAACATTAAATGCAATCTGCAAGCGATAACACCACCCTCCTGTGTGAAAGCTCAAGCGAGAGTCACTGGTGTTATTTAATATTTGAGCACACGTAAGTGTGAGATTAAAAGAGAAAAAAATGAACGGTGTAGTAGTTTTGCGTGTCTCTGGAACAAAACCTAGTGTTAATATGTACTTCATAACCTGTGAACACCCTGAATGTCTGTTGCTTGGCTAGAGAGCTACACCTCCCTCTTCGCTCTTTTACCACAAAACCAATTTAATAATTGAAAAAGAAACAAAAGGAAAGAAGGAATTGATAAAATAGCAACAATCATTCAGCATTCAGTGTAGATCATAACTATTTTTTAAAGTTTGCGAAAAAAAGTTTAAGCATGTCTGATTGTCTAGCACACAAACTGTTTGTTGGTCTGCCTGTATGTCTGTCTTTTGGTTGCTCTGTGCATATACTTTTGTTTTAAGTACCAACACGCGCAATCTTTTTTTTCCGACATACAAACGAATTTTTTTTTTGTTTAATTTTTAACACAAGCTTAAAAAATTTCGCATGTGCAATATTTAGCAACTGACTGACTGACTACTAACCACCAAAAAAACTGGCAACTGTGTGGCGTTTAGCAACATTTATTCATGATCTGTTTTAGCCATTTTTTTCTTCATTATTTTGTTTAAACCGAAAAATAATAACTTTAACGAACAAACATTGATACAGGCAAACATCTTTCTATTTAATTAGTTTTACGAAAAATTTAAATGATTATTTTTTAGTTGCTTGTTTGTTTGAGTTCTGTTTCTCTTAGTTAATTTGCCTTTAATTTTCATTAGTCGGTTTTTTTTTTTTTTTTTTTTTTTTGGATCAGCTTAACTTGTGTCATTCTTTTAAGGCGTTCGAGTAGACCTGCCAAGCGTTTGGCATTACCTCCATTCTTAATCGTACTACTTGAATCTGTATTCGTTTTTTGTCTTTCTCTCAATTTAATAGCAATTTTATTTTTTTAATTAAATTCAGCATTGAATATTGTTGTTTACTTCTGCTTTATTTTTTTTTTGCGTTTTTCAAAGTCAATGGCAAATTTATAAATAAATTTAATTTTATTTTATTTACTATTTTTTTTTAAATTTTTTAATTGATAAAGTCAATCAGGTTCAATATTTTTGACTTGGAAGAATTTTAATTTTTATATACATATTAATAATTTTGAAATTAATTCTTTTTTATTTTAAAGAAAAAATTTAGGAAACATTTCTTTTAATAATATTGTGTAAATGGTTCATTATACTTTTCCATTTATTAAGGCAATATTTCATCGTATTGAAAGCCTCGCCCCCATAACAATTTTCACACAATCTTACACACCCATTTTTTGTTCGAATTTTAAATTAAATGAAAAATCCACTGTTAAAAATTTGTCAATTCACAATTATATCAAATAGATATTTAAATTTAAAAATTATTAATATTAATGCTAAACGCATTATATACGTATGTATGTAGATTATTAGGGAGGTTTCTATCTATTGGAAAGGAAAATACAATATGCGTGATTTAAGTAGATATATTTTTTTCAATAGCCTTTTTTTGACAGATCACGTGTGAGTCGTGTCATGCTGTCATGTTATTCTTGTTTAGTATTGTTTGGCATTTCATAATGGAAAGACTTACGCCTGAACAACGTTTACAAATCCTTCAACTTTATTACGAAAATTCACGTTCTGTGAGGAATGTGTTTCGTGCACTTTTTCGGCAAATTTTGTTCAGCGATGAGGCCCATTTCTGGCTCAATGGGTATGTAAACAAACAAAATTGTCGCATTTGGGACGAAAAGCAACCTGAAGAGATTCAAGAACTGCCACTTCATCCAGAAAAAACAACGGTTTTGTGTGGTTTGTGGGCCGGTTGAATCATCGGTCCATATTTCGTTTTTTAAGCTTGGGATCTCGGCGACATTTGGTTTCAGCAAGACAGATAAATGGATTTATTGAGAGAACACCTACGTGAGCACATAATTTCACGTTTTGGGCCGGTCGATTGGCCACCAAGATCGTATCACACCGTTAGACTTTTTCCTGTGGGGATATGTAAAGTCTAAAGTGTATGCGGACAAACCCGCTTCGATTCAGGCCTTGGAGGAATACATCACGCGTGTCATTCGCCAGTTACCAGTCGAAATGCTCGAACGAATCATCGAAAATTGGACTCAACGGATGGACCATCGGCGACGTAGCAACGGCCAACATTTGATAGACATAATCTTCAAAAAATAAATGCCAAAGAATGTTCTTTCTAATGATAGTAAACATTCCCCATTAAATTTAAATTTTCTGTGTTTTTTTTCTTTAAAAACGTAGGGAACCTCGAAATGGATCACGCTTTATTATAATCGTTTTTTTTTTAAATTTTTCATGATATTGACTTTTTAAGGCAAGTTACCTTCCTTAAGTCGCCTAAAGCCTTTATGACACTACATTTTTTATTCATTGAACTGATAGAAAGAAACAGTAAATGTAGGAAAGAGCAAACTATAAAAAAATGTAAACAAAGTTTTTTTTTTTTTATTTTTTTTTCATTTGTTATAGTTTTATTTATTTTATAAAATGTTTTTAACTTTTTGTTTATGAGGAACATAAAAACAAGACAAACAAAAAGCGCTTCAGCACCACTTTTAATATTTCTAGCTAGAAATGTAAAAACTTAAGCAATGCATTAAAAATGTAGTATCATAAGGGCTTAATAATATTATCGGAGAACTGGTCTTCGATAGGACCCAATTTCGCACCTGTAACACTGACATCGTACTTTCTTTGGCCATGACTACATCTGAGGTGGTCAACTCAAAAGGTCCGGATTTTAGGCGACTCGCTCGAGCATAGCGACTGGCATCTCGCGAATAACACGAGTAATATTCGCTTCCAAAGCGTCAATTGTAGCTGGCTTATTTCTAAAGACCTCAGACTTCACATATCAGCAGAGAAAATAGTCTAATGGTGTGATGTTGCTCGATCTAGGTGACCAGTTTACCCTAGCGAAACTTGAAATTAAGTGCTCACTAAAATTATTTCTCAACAAGTTCATTGTTTCACGCGCTGTGAAAATCACGATAAATCACTCATCTAAACATTAGCCAATTGCGAGCTCAAACAAACGGTTCCAGAAAGAGCCTAATTTCGAGAAGAAGCTATTCGAATTTTACGAAGTGATACAACAAATTATTGACCATTTTGAAAGTAAATGTTCACAATTAAATTTCGTTGCTTAAGAGCATAGTGTTCCATCGTAAAAATTTCCCAAGTTTTCACTAAATAAATGTCAAAGGATGACAGCTAAATTTTTTTACATTTTATAATTTTTAACATTTTATCATTTGGCCTATTTATTTACTTCCTTACCTAAAATTTACCCACCCTTTAGTTCTAATGAAGTCATATCACAGCTCATAGTAAAATTTTTTTTATAAAAAGTTGGCTAATAACATCAGATATTTGGTTATAAAAGCATTTTATTTGCGAACAATTTTCATGCCCATGCGATTTGTATGTAGTCAACCGAAATAATGAGGTGGCAACGGAAAACTGCTGAAATATCAAATTTTGTCAGCGTATGAAGAAGCGAAGTTGGCTGCAAAGAACGTAAACAAAAAAACATGAACATTTAAAACTGATTTTTGTTGACGTATCGGACGACTGGTATTTTTTTTTAGGTATGGCAAAGAGGCAAAAAATGCAACGATCAAGGCTTTTAGTTAGTTTAGTCTGTAAAAATGAATGACCACCCTAATGCATGTACAAATTTCGTAAAAATATTCCATACTCAACATCTCAGTCACAATTGGTTTTGTCTGTAAATATATTATCCATTTAACACATGGCAATTTAATGTCTTGTTTCATAAGAATTTTTATTATTATTTCTTTATTTTTTAAATTAATTTCATTATTTTTTTCCTTCATTTTTATTTGTTCTTTATACTGACTTAAATATTGTAATAAATTTTAAATGTATGAATGGAATTGTCATTAATAAATGCAAAGGATTAATAAATTTAACAAACGTGCATGAAAAATAAGATGGTGAAACAAAAGAAGTATGAGCAAATTTTACCAACTCGCCCCGACTAGCCATCGCTTTGTTTAAACAACAAATAATTTGGATCGTGAAGACAGCTGTTGTCGATGTTTTGTTCCTGTTCAAACACTTGTTCGCACTAACATCACTGCAGTATTGCCATAAAAGTAAGAGCTATTTTGATTGTTATTGTGGGCTGTCGTGCGTTTTCCCCACATCAAAAAAGAATATGAAAATTGTAATGGCTTATCCATTTTTCGGATTCAAAGGAAAGTTTAATAAAACTACATAAAGATTTGATTTCTATGAAACTTTTATTTCATTATAATGTTTGGACCTTGTCACAACGTACGAAATACAATGTTATTTAAATGAACGTCTCTAGATCGGTTGCAGCAGGGTGGTATCTCTGCGATAACTTGTCGAATGTTGGTTTTCAAATGCTCCAACGTTAGGCGATTAACTACGTTGATACGGCCTTTGAAGTAGCCCCACAAAAAAAAGTCCAACGGGGTGAAATCGCATGATCTTGATGGCCAATTGTCGTCGCCAAGGCGTAAAATTATGCATTCTGGAAACATCCGATGCGATGACGCCAAATTCGGTCGTTTTGTGGGGCTCTTGGCACCGTCTTGTTGAAACGACATATCGTTCTGCTCATAATGTTTAATTGCACGCCAAAAAATTCGGTTATTATTCGGCCATCGCGCTCCAAATTTACGGTAATGGGTTTTCGGACTATGCGCCACACGTTCACTAACTAGCGATATTTTCGGCAGACACACTTTGAGATGATGCACAGGCTTGGCCACATCTGTAACGCTTTCAATCTTTTCAAAATCTTTAAAATCTTTCCATTTCCTTGCACAGTAAGTCGATTATGACGACCATATTCACCTCGTAATGTTTGAAATGTGACCACGTGTGAGCCACCACTTTTGTATTAATTTTTAAATATTTTATTCGTAAATGGTAAACCTTTCACTAAACAAATTAGACTTCGGATGACAGATATTTAACAGCTGACTGCCTTGGCAGACTGGCGGTTTTGAAACCATTAAATGGATAACTCTGTATGTCGGTAACTCGGACATCGTTTTGTTGTTGTGCACAAATAATAATGTATGTGCATAAAGTGAATCGAATGCTAAATTTTGTCAAACACCACATCTGACATTCCTCGAATTGTTAGTTATAATTGCAGATTCTTACTTATTTAATAAAATTAAAATAAATATAAATTCTCTTGTTAAATCATATTTGTTACAAAAAATAAATAACTACATACTTTCTGAAGTAAAAACTCTACAAAACAATTGGGGTATTCACAAGGTAGTCATTAAGTTGTAATGTGTCTTAAAATAATTACAAGAAATATATGTATATGACTGCTGTGGGCAACCTCTTATAATTTAGATTTCTACTGTACAGTTATGACGAATCAAAGAACACAGCATTAACATTTTGATTTTGTTTAAAACACAACAATATTTTTTTTTATCAATTGAAAAATAATATTTAGGACATTATGACGATATGCCTTGATAGCACACCTTGTGAATCCCCTAAATATGTCATCCTAGTTAACACTATCTTTTTATTGCAAAACTCGTTCGGAGTTTTTTTAAAGCAGATTACAAACTTATTAACATCCTACATGTTATGTGTAGATTATTTTTGGATTTCAACTCCAGAGACATATGACACCCACACCCCGGTTTTCCTGATAAGTCATGAATTTTTTTTTTATGAGAAAAGCAAATATCATAAATAACAAATATCTTTGCGATATAACACATCCGCGCTGCGCTCCTTCTTTCTACCCCAAATATTGTTCAACAATTGGTCTTACCAGCCTGCCAGCAACAAACATTTTATCTGTAAATTAAATTTAACTCTTGTTGCAAAGTTACAAAACTGAATTAATAACAATAAAATACTGCTTTAAACAAAAGAGAATAAGTCAATATGGAATATTTATCATGGCCATAACTTTAATAATTCCCACCTTGATTGAGGACGATTTATGAAGTTGAATTTGCATTTTGTCGGTTGATTCATTTAGCGAATGAGTGTAAAAGGTGCGAAGGTAATAGGAGAAGTTGTTTCAAAAGCAAATTTAAAGCAGGTTGCAGGTCTTTAAATAATTATATTAAAGATAAACAAAGTTATGTGTTTGCTTTCGGTGCCTTCTATTTCCATATTTTTCTAAAGGGTCCGAACTCAGTTTTTTTCTTACGAAAGCCAACTGAAAGCTCCGGGAACAACATTTGAAACCAAAGATGGTCCAAGTTGGAGGGAAGGCTACCTCGAAAAGAGAGTGCTTCTTTTAATGAGAGCATTCCAGTAGCAGTAATTTTTTTGATTCAAAGAAAACTATGGAAGTCAAACACAATCTGGATCCTCTTATGAGCACAATTTTTAGGAGCATACATCTCAACTTCATACTTCGGCTTTGAAACTTTAATATTTTTCTCAAAGTCCGTAAGTGAGAACAAAGATTTGCAAAAAAAAAAAAAATGGAAATCGATAAAAGTTTTTGAAAGTTTTTACCTTCTCAAAAGTAAAACATACATTTTCATAGTATAATTAGTATAATCCATTTTTTTTTTTTTTGCATTAGAATAGGGACCGAAAATACAATTCACACGATTATTTTGCTTTTGGGTTTTCTTTATACAGGGTGGCCCAAAATTAACGAAGGGGTTTGAATTCGTTATAACATTTTATTTACAAAATAATTATAAATTTTTTTTTTTAATACAGTATATAAATGAGGAATATTTTTAGTTTAGTTATGAAAAATAATATCTCGCAAGTGGAGCACGAATTTGCGAAGCAACACATTTTCCATAACCTTTCGCAAAACTTCGGGTGTTATGTTGTTTATTTCGTCGCGTATAATCTCGCGTCGCGTTTTTAATTGCTGGATGGTTTTAGTCTTATTAATGTAGACTTTTCCTTTCAAATAACCTCAAAGAAAACAGTCTGGGGTGGTTAAATCCGATGAACGCGGAGGCCAATGAAAATCACTTGTAAGCGAACTAATTCGTTCACCAAACATCTTCCGGATGGATCGTTGATTTGAAAAATAAAGCTCAACAATTTGGGCACGTTGTTCAATTGAGTACTGCCCCATTTTAAATTTCTTCGTTACAAAATACTGAAAAGAAAAGAAAAAAAATATATAATAAAAAAGTTATAAGCAATTCAAACCCCTTCGGTAATTTTGGTCCATTCTGTATTTTTGTGCTTCACTTTATTTTATGAGGTGGAACATTTTGAATTTATTTTTTTTTTTCTTCTTGTTATATTAATGTTTTTTTTTTTATCATTAATAAATGTGTTGGAAAAAATTTAAGTTCCTTTTTTTTTTAATTTTTAGCGCATATTGCTCTATTTTTAGTGCATGTTTTATGCGCATAAAACGCGATTTTAACTGCATAAAAATAAATTCTGCCCTTGATGATCACACATAATATTAAATATTTTAAGTGAACAAGTAGATTTCTAAAAAAAAAAAAAAAAAAAAAAAAAGTTAACCCTTTCGTCATTATTGGGCAAAATAGGAAAATTCTGAAAACACAAAACTGCTAGAAATTAAAAATAAGAACTGTATAAAACGGCAAAAATAAGGGTTTGTTTCTGACGAATATGAACGTCATGCCTTTACGTATGTCTAAGATGGGATATAAAACCGCACTTGACATTCATAGACTCAATAGAAAAATCAATCCATCCGTACTCAAATCAATCCGAAGCGGTATCAATAGTACGGTGAGTACGTATTTTCTTGAATCAAGTACAAAAAGATTGATTCAAGTACGAATTATTCAATCGCGAAGTATTTAACTTATCCATATTCAATTCCGAATTCGTACTTGAAATAATCCGAAAATAAGATTGATTTAAGTAAAACTGAGATCGAATCAATCTCAAAATGCGCTTGGTTCAAGAGTTTTACAGTTTACTTAATCCCGAGTTCGTACTGGAAAAGAAAAAAAGTGAAATTAGAATGAGAATACTATTATGATTGATTCACTTACCCGTTTCACACCTTTACAGAGTTCCAGTTATAAAACACCAGCATCATGCCCGATATGAATTTTACTTTAAAAACTTAATGTACATATTAAACTTAAAATATAAACTAAATGAGAACTCTGGCTATCAATTTTACTTTTTAAACATGAAAATAATGTGTTTTTTCTTGTTCTGTTGTTTTTGTTCTTTCTACACACAACTAGCAAATTGTTTTTTTTAACTACTTGTGTTGTGTTGTTGTAGTGGCTACAGCAAATTTTGAGAAGTTATATGAGATTAAAACGCTCACTTTGTAATTTTACTCTCAGACTGGTACTACCTTTTCGTTGGTAGTGCCATTCTTTTTTGTACTTGGTTTAAGAACTTTGTACTTATTTTAAGAAATTCCGGGATTGATTTTCGAAAGTTATTCAATATGGGATTGTTTTGAGTACGTTTTAGTGTTATGCGTACTTGAATTTTTGAGTACGACTCGTACTTAAAGTAAATATAAAAAGCTTAATTTATCCCGTGTGGTTTTCTTTCTGTTTAGCCGTTATAAAAACTTTTAAGTTTTTAGAAATTAAAGCACAATATTTGAGTTAAAATGGTCTCGTGGCTATGGCCACGCCAGGATACTCAATCACGTGATTGTTCCTGGCGGGGTGGACTACTGCACGCCGGAACATTTCTTCGGTACGAGGCCTCGCGAGGTACGCAGTATATACGGCATACGGGAAAGGGCTGTCTATTGAGATGCCATCCGTGACTCGACTCTAAAGGTCTATATTGACGGTTCGAGGAAAGGAAATAGAGTTTGCGAGGGTTCCATCTAGGGGACCAGGATAAAAAAGTTCCCTTTCGTCTGCCGGATTACTCTAGTGTCCTGCAGGCGGAAATGTCTGCTATAAGGCGGGCGGCTAACTGCGTAACGTGTTTTTGCATATCGCTGGATATTTAAATGTATGTACATTTATTTAGTAATCGCAAGGCTGCCATTGCATCCCTAGCAGATGTCTATACGACATCTTGGTTAACTGCAGAATTCCGGATGCCTTTAAATCAGATTTCGAAGCATTCGAAAGTAACCCACTTCCCACAGACGCAAACTTTTACCTTACGAAGGAATTTTCTTAAAAAAACGACGGCTGTACACGTCATGCGTTTATTGGCAACCGCGAAGTCGTTTTTAACGACTTTTATTAGTTGTACTTTCTGGTAGTGTATTTCGTCTAAAACAATGTTTACGCACATATGATAGAATGTTTAATATATTTACTAGAGTATCCAATTATTTGACATTTGATTTTGCTCGAGTAAGGAATTAATCGATTTTTAAATTTTAATTTTGCTCGATTAATCGAATAAGACTTAATTATGCGTATTAATTTAAAATATATATTAACTGCCGTATTCATAAAAAATAAAATAGATTTCAAACGTATTTTAAAACAATATTTTCATTCAAATTTTTCTTAAAACAGATTTCATATCCATTTCAGTTTTTTTATGAATACGGGCAGTAAATATTTATGAATTATTCTTTTGTTTGCTCCCTTAAGTTCAAGCATTGTTATGTTTGTTATGTTATTGGTTATTTTTTTTTTTTTACTAATAAACTCCAAATAATAAATAATTTATGCATTTTTATATTTTGAAGAGTGTGACCAGATCTTGAAATTTTTTTACAGCTAAATCGGCCATGGACACGGCCAAAAAATGCTAAAAATGATTTTAAAAAAATGCTTAAAATAATGCTAAACTTTTATAAAGCTTTTTTGTTAAAAATGTATTACCATTATGAGATTTTATTCGAAACTAAATACATTTAGTGACTTACGGCCTAAGTTATAAAAAATACAGCATGTCAATAAAGGGTTTATGAAACGGATTTTGTATGAAAATTTGTTTAATAAACCATTTATTAATTAAAAATACTTTTTTGAATATGGGGGGTAACAATATAGAATTTTTATCTAAATACAAAGTGAAATCTCTTTGTACTTTAGTATCGTAATATCAAAGGGCTTTCTTAACAAAAAATTATCAATTTTTCCACGAAATTTCATTTCATTGATTTTAATTAAAATTTATTATTATTTATAAAAAAATTTAAGTAAAATCTATAAAACTATTCGTCCAAATTTTTAACATTTTCTAAAAATGCTAAATTAAATGCCAAGTGCTAAATGAAAATTTTGCAGCTAAATAATAATTTTTAATGCTAAATTTAGCTGCAAAAATGCCAAAATGGCCACACTGATTTTGAAATTACTTAATTTATAAAAAAAAAACTTTGTTAATCGGTTAACCGATCAACAACCAAATTAACCGATTAAACCAAAACCTCGTTTAATTAATCGAGCGATTAACCGATTAAAGCAAAATCCCGATTAAATGAATGCCCTATTAAATACTAAATGACTGTTGAGTTTTTGAGATAGTGTTCCAAATAACTTTTTATCCTGCCTTAAAACAGCTTTCAAAAACATTTTTATTGTGTTCCAGTGTGTAGCCGGAAGTACAAATAATTTGTTTTTTTTTTTCAATTTAAGCTGCATATTTTTCACAAATTATTGGTCTTCGTAATCGAACAGGTTGTGGGTTGTTTAGTACGTTTCAATCTGTGTTGGATCTGTGTCGGTTGGCTTGCAATTTTTTCGATTGTTCGTTTCGTGTAGTGGTGGTGATGATAGTGATGGTGTTTAGGCCCGTTAGAGACATTTATAAGTTAAAGTTTTAAATTTCATTCGCAGTAATTTTTATTCATTGATAAGTAAAATATATTCATTGCAAATGCGGCCAATGGCCATTGACCGTTGGGAACTTTGTGACTTAAGATTAAGTTTTATTTTCTTTACTATCAGTCGGATTGACTTTCAACCAACAAAATGGACAGACAGATAAACAGTCAGTTGGTGTGTCATGTACAAGTATTTACTTGTAGTTTAATAAGAACACACCCATCTCTCATCGATTAGTTTGTTGTGATAAGATTTTATGTCTTCTACCGTTAATAAAAAAAGTTATATTTTCCTACTTTTCCTTTGCCTGTGTGTTTTTCATGTAATTTGCTTAGATTTGTGCGGTTGCTGCTTTATTGCTTTTTATTTACTCATCATACTTTGACTGCTATCTGGCATTTCACTAGAGTAATATTTTTGTTTTATTATTAATTAAAATGTAGGCTGTTTAAGCGTTCATCGCTTTAAATAAATTAAAAAATAGTTGCAACTCTTTTGTGTAGCAGTAGTTGTTAGAGATAGATAATCTATATTTAGCAATTATAGCTTTTACTTGGGACTAACTTTAACAGCAACTTCATTGATTAATTTGTAATTATTAATGAAATTAAAACTGAAATAATACAAAAAATATCATTGAATTTAATTTTCATTAAATTATTTTTATGAAGAAAGCAATTTTACAACGTGAAATGAATTAAAATTTATTGATAATTTTTCATTCTTGACTAAGCTGGGAATCGAACCCAGGTTTTCACGGACACGTTGGGCAGACTAGTTTCGATTGTAACCACACAATCTCGTCGGTGGGGTTTGCCGTTTTACTCACTCGGCTATTGCAGCCGGATGACATCAATAGTCTAACATCAATCCTTAAACCAAATGGTATTTCACTTGGGTAGATCGAAATTTGCTTTTGAATGAAGGATAACTTATTTTAATTGATTAAACTGTTCTTCCTAACTTCTGTTTTTTCGTACTTTTTGTCAAGAATTCTTCTTGAAATGTTTGTTTTTCATGTTTTTTTGTCTTTGTTTTTTCTTGTTGACCTTTTTCAGCATAACTTGAAGGACAAATGTAAACAAAGCTCGTGCCTTAGCTGTTAACAATATTAGCATTGTGGTTATTTTATTGAACTGTTAATGGTTTTTAATCCAAATTTCGATATTTTGATCAGGCTTAAGTTCATTAAATTTAATTTTCATTAAATTATTTTTATGAAGAAAGGAATTTTACAACATGAAATGAATTAAAATTGATTGATAAGTTTTCATTCTTGACTGCGCTGAGATTTGCACCCAGGCTTTCAGGGACAGGTTGCCCATACTAGTTTCGATTGTAACCACACAATCTTGTCCATTTCGATCGAAAGTTTTTTTAATACCGAGGAAGATTCTTCAGAAAACAAAAACCGAAAAATTTTCTCGGAATGAAATCACTTTTAATTTTTCGATCGAAAAAAGTTTTATTATTCTTAAAATTTTATAATATTACCGTATATCTAACAAATATTAATGGAATATATTGCAAATTGATTCAAATAATTTTTTAAAATCATATAATAATAATTAATTTAAATCATTATATATTATTTATTTAAGATATAATAAGAAAGTTATTATTTAATATGTAACTAATAATGCCAAAAGTGGCGAATACAGCTACAAAGTAATGAATTCAGGAAGTCATTTAAAGTAGCATTGTAAGTTAAGTTTTTGCTGGGTTTCGCAACTTTTTCACAAATTAAACAGAGTACAACTCTATCAACATAATTACATAGAAATTCCGCACAAGTTTTTTTTTCATATGAGTTTTGACAGCATTTCAAGTGAAATGTTGAACAGAGTACCAGGCTTTATTGGGGGAGATTTTGAAATAAAGGGAGATTTTGTATAACGTTCTCTTGAGTATTTAAGGATTTGATTCTCATTAGATGATTAAAGGGTTTCTTGCTAGTTTTGAAATTATATATTAATAAACGATATATTAGACAAATATAAGAAACACAGGCTTTACGCGGCGAAAAGTATGTGGGATAGCTTTCTACTCAATTACGATTCGAAGGTTTTGCACACGTCATCTTGCCTGAAAGGTGTTTGTAAAACTTCATATATCTCTGATTTGATTATAGCAGATTGTCGGAAAACAATTTTAATTTTATAGCCACATTCCAATCCAATTTCCTTTTAAACCGTTTCTCCAACCACCCTTTTTATTTATTTCGTACTAACCAACTGATGTTTTCCCAAAGCCAATTTCTTTTCAAATTAAATTTCAAGAAAATTTTCACCAAAAGGCCTCCTCCTCCAATAAATAATCACAAAAACAATGTTGCAACTGAGATAAATCAGCTTTAATCTTTCAAGTGAAATTTTCAAATACTTTATTCATGTTAACAACTCGTATCTCAGTATTTTCTGTTTTTCTGTTTCCATTACACTTCATTTCCGTTGCAATTATGTATATTTCTATCAGTTGTCGTTGTTGCAACAATGTATTAAAGAATACTAATCGTTGAATCGAATCAAATCTAATGAATAGAGATAGAAATCCTCTGTATTGACAAAGAAAAAAAAAATCAACGTAAACGTAAAAAACATTTAAATTTTAAAGAAAAACCTGAAAATCTATGGTAAATATTTTTTCGATTTTTCGATGGTATTTTTTCATGTTTAAGATCAGGGACAAAAAAAAAACAACTGTCTTTGCTCATCATTATGACATGAGGCGGCTAGAGAAGCATTTGTTTTCTTTAAGAGTCGATTGTGCACAGATCTGCATACTTTTTGTATTCATCTGCTTGTTAAACACAAGTGATTACATGACTAAAGGATAAACTGACAGGGGAAAAAGTAAAAAAAAAAAAAAAAAAATTAAATTATAAAAGACGAAATGTTCTTCTCCTACTTGTTTTTTTGTTAAATGTGTTGCAATGAATTTTTGTATTTGCCTAAGTTTATTTTTTTAATACATATTGTTTTTCTTTAATTTTATTTGTTTTCTTTTTTTTTTTATCAAACAGAGAACGAAAAGAATGGAATCTTTTAAAGAATTCAATGCCCTAATTGCAGATTTAAAAATAATCCTTATCAGGGGGAGCATTGATATCGACCGTAATTTCTAATTGAATCGCAATTTGGATTTATATCTAAGACCGATGCCGTCAGTTGGGAGGATTAATGTAAATTTGATTAGACCGCATTACGCGTTTTGTTTCTTTGGCAATATTTGAATTGATATCTTTGATTGTAGATTATGTAAGTTCTTAAAGCATAAAAACCGTTTTATTCTATAGACTGTCAGATTTAGGTTCTTAACTGAGAAAATGGCCAATTTTTCCCCTATGCTAATCCCGCGAAGCTCTCTATGCTTGTCTGTAGGAAAGCAACCAGAGTCTCTGGCGGGAATTGAACCCGCGACCCCGGCGCTGTTAGACTAGCTCACTACCAACTAGCCTACCGGGGACCAATAGAATACAGTATAAAATTTAAGACCTTTCGTGTATGTTAATATTTTATTGTATTGAAGAACCTCTTGACTGATTGTGTAAAAATTTAGTACTCTATTTAAAAACACCAACGATCATTATACTAATAGCTGGCTTTGACATCCGGAATTCCGAACCAGCTCAGAGATGCGTAGTTTCTTTGCTCTGCTTCTGAAATCTTTATTTCATTAAATTTATTTTAGTCGCTTTCTAGATTTCCGAATTAATTCTCATTCCAAAATGTAGTTTCTTCGATGTCCTTAATGAGGACATTAATCGTAAAATTTAAAAATCCGAGAAGCATTTATTATTCCTCTTATGATATCCTGCGATATAATTGGCAACAGTGGGCAATGAGTTGTATCGTTAATGTACGACCCCGTTTGATTGAACGACTCACACTCGAAGTGAACCGGTCATTTAACTGAGCGCATTTGGCTCAGTGATTTATCGTTAAATTTTGTATATGGGCATTGGTAATTTAAAACTTTTTCCCTCTCATTTCGTTCATGTATCTTTTTATGTAGTGCTGTTTTGTTTTAGTTGTATTAATCTTAAAAATTGTTTTTGTTATTTTGTTTTACGAGAAATTTGTTTTATCTAAGTAAAACTGGAGTGTTTATAATTCTTATTCGCTTTACAGTTTTATTTGTATTATATCTTTAGCTTTTCTAAGCCACCAATGAAGTGCGCATAGGAATCAGCTTATCCCACCGACAATATATTTCAGTGTGTCTATCAAGAGCACGAATTGGGAATTTAGCACATTAGAACGAAATCTTATTAACAAATACTTTTTGTTTTCTTTTTTAGATAAGAACGTAGTTTCTTTAAGTTTTTTTTTCAAAAGTTCTTCCAAAACATATATAAATATCGATAATAATGGGCTTCTCGGAATTGATCCCTACTTTTAACCTATGTTTCAACCCACTGTGCAGCGGATTTTGTAACATATGAATTCAAAACCTATCTGCTTTATTAGTTTGCCTTTTAATGTTTTAGATCAGAAATAATTCCGAAATATCTTCAAACTTTGTTTAAGAACTGTTTATTTGACACAGGTAGTTTTAAATTATTATGTACGAGTGCGGCTCAATAAGTCCGTGAAATGCAACACTGCTCCCATCAAGTACTATCAAGTTTTGAGGAAGTTCCGTCATTTAAAACATACAACTAAAACATACAACCTTGTGGATTTTTTAAAAATGGAAAAAAGTGAATTTCGAGTGCTCATTAAACATTATTTTTTGCGAAAAAAAAACCGTCAATCAAACCAAGAGAAAAGCTTGATAAATACTATGGGGACTCTGCACCATCGATTTCAATGGTAAACAAGTGGTTTACTGACTTTCGTTGTGCTCGCACAAGTACAAATGTCGCTGAACGTTTTGGACGGCCAATTGAAGTCAATCCACCCGAAAATGTCGAAAAAATTCACGATATCGTGTTGGCCGATCGCAGAGTAAAAGGGCGTGAGATTGTTGATGCCATAGGCATTTTATATGGCAGTGTGGTAAGTGTATTGAGCTAAAAGGAGATTATGTTGAAAAATAATTTTTTTTTGTAAAGAAAAAAAACTGTGTTTCATTCACGGACTTATTGATCCGCCCTCGTAATTAACAAATCTAAAAATTAATTTACTTCTAGATATTCAACCTTATTACGGGTGCTGTTGTCGTCAACAACTCTATCGTTTTTTAGTTTTATGATTTCAGATTTAAGTAACACACAACCTGTGTTCTTTAATCTACTACAAAAACGATTTAGACCATTACGACAACGACAAGCGTAATAAGGCTGATTAACCTTTCAAATCACAAGTCGAACGAACATCTTCATTAAGTCTAGAAAAAAATCAGCCCTATTCCGATATCTCTAAAATCTACACTTCTGCAAATTTTGTTTATCCACAGTCGCCTAATAATTCCCGAAAACACTAATTACCAGGCTTGAAATCTACTCGGTTTTGAGGTACATCTTTAACCAGGGGGGGTTATTCCATGTCAAATCGACGAAGAGTGGGACCCGACCCCTTTCGATTTGAATTAAATTTGGTGAGAAGGTTCCTTTCATTCTCTAAGGAACATATATCAATATATCAAAGAATATATTTCATCTATAATTAGTTAATTGCTTCCGAGCGGAGCCGGGGCGGGCAGCTAGTAATGCATAAAACTCATTAAATTTATTGGAGACGTAAGGTGACAAAAAGTATACCTTTCTTTGAAAGTGCCCACATTGAGCCCCAAGAAAAGAATGCAACAATTAAACAAAATAAACTTCATCAATTTCGTTACTTTTTTTAAAACACCTTCAATCAAAAAAATCAATCAGACTTAATAAATACTTATTGCTCAAAATTACAATATGAAAATTTTATTTTGAGATGATTTTTTTAAAGGTTGCGAAAGAAAAAAAATCATATCTTCAAAGTTTCAGGATTTTTTAAAAACAGTTTGAGGTATTTTATAAAAAAAATCAATCTAATAAAAAATTAGGTTTTTGACTTAGTCCATTTTCAAAATTTAATATTTTGCAGATATTACATTTAAAAAAAAAAAATTTTTTTTATATATTGTTTGTAGCCCCAAGTATTCTCTTTAAAATGACATACAAATCATCTTCGTATGTGCAGTACTTTTTGATATATTGAAAAAATAAACTCAACACATTCGGCTAATTCGGCGAAATTATGAAATTTTTAATTTTTTTTTTCGTTGATATATGTTCCTTTTATAGGATGAAAGGAACCTTCTTACCAAATTTTATTCTAATCGAAAGGGATCGGGTCCCACTCCTGGTCGATTTGACATGGAATTACCCAGCGATCTTTTGACGATTTGCACATTTTCAAACTCCCGAAAAGCTGCACTCTCAGATATACCTCGACAGTACAACATCAATGGACCAAGACATTTATCTAAGAGGTCGTCTCGATTCCAAATCAGAAAATGTTTGGCTTTCAAAATGAATTTACTCTTTTCATTAATCCTCTATCATATCTTCAACATACGAAGACTTTAGTGTATTCCTATAGTTATCGAAGATGTTTGTCTACGACAACGGGCAAATAAACATCCAGCAACAGTAGCGGCATCAAGAAAAGCAACAAAAAATATTCATAATGTCTCTTTAAATTCTACTACAAGACAGGCTGTTTTTGTAAAATCACAAAAAAAAAAAAAAAAATGTTTGTAGGGCATGATGAATTGCAGAACAACAAACAGACACATTTACTCATCATACCGCACCAATCATTTGCCTCAACGACCATAATAAGTATTAACTTAAAACTGTTGCAACCAAATCAATTTCTACACAAAAATTTTAAGAAGCATGCAGCAGTTCTTTACCATCTACTTGAAATCATCACAACTATTTTTACACGGCCAAAAGTGGGAACTGTGCGTTTCACATTATCATCCTCCTCAGCCAAAGTCTGCTTAAGATTAAAATTGTAAAAAAATGTACAAAGTTCGTCAGATAGATTTATTTTCTTTCTCTTGTTTTTCTTTACATTAAAAAAAAAAATTTATTTTGTGCAGCATCCTAAAGTTTTACTGCACAGGAAAATATTGTAAAAAAAAAAAAAAAAAAAAAAAAAAACAGCAGTCTGTCCCAGTCCCCCCTTTTTGAGTAGAAAGTTTTGTCTGTGTAGAGGAGTTTCCTGATATCCAGCCTCCCCACCCCCTTTCTCATTTTGATTTTATTGCAGTAGCTGTGGTATTTAGTGTTGGATATTAAGAATTTAATGGATCTCTCATATACGAAATGTGTGATGTTAAAAATTGTGGCGATCAGACCAACAAGAACTTGGTTGCTTGCTGCTAAAGTATGTAGTTGGTTGGGTTTAAAAATACATACGTGCGCGTTACATTTGTATTCGTAAAGATTAAAGAAGTTGTTGGCACTTGGCAACACTTTTATTTTTAGACTGTGATTCTTGCGCTCATTTGTAAAGTGCGTTACAAACACTCCCTGTTTTTATAATAATGAGATTTTTTTAAAGAATTTCGAGAATCTGGCAGAAGGCGTAAGTCAAGATGAATCTATTTATGCATATATATATGTATGTACATACATACATAGCGCTCATTTGCAAGAACAACGTCATAAGTCAAAAATCGCAAATTTTGACTTAATATCACTAAAGCCCTTATGACACTACTTTTTTAATGCATTGTTCAAGTTTCGGTGAACAGTGCTAATATAATGGAATAGAAATAGTTTACCAAGTGCAAAGAGTTCAGCTGTATTAAGATAAATAGTAAACTGCCAAACATTTTACTAAAGTTATCGATAAAAAATTAAGTGATGTCAAAAAAAAAAAAAAAAAATTGAAAATTGTTCGACTTAAAATCGACATTTCAAGCTTGAAATATTAAAAGTGTTGATGAATCAGCGGTTTATGGGCAAATTCAGCGATTTACCGCTTTTTGTTTTTATATTTCTCATAAACAAAAAGTTGACAACATTTAAAAAAATAAACAAAACTATAACAAAAGAAAAAAAAACTAAAAAACTTTGTTTACATTTTTTACAGGTTGCTCTTTCTAACATTTACTGTTTCTTTCTATCAATTCAATGAATAACAAAAATGTAGTGTCATAACACAGGGCCTCCACCTGAGATAATATCTGATATAATATCTGAGAGAACGTCGACAGATTGAGAGAACATATTTCTTCATGTTAATCTTAATATTAAACAAGGGGAACACGTATCCTATAATATTTCATAATAGAATGATTCTCGTACAGTAAACTGGTATCGTTTTTATTCTTTTTCCATTTTTTTTTTTTTTTAGTTTTTTTATTTTTTTTAGTTTAAAATATTGATTTTTTAAACACTTTTCACACTATTTGCATTAATAAAAATTACACATTTTAATAATGGTGGCTTATTATTGTGTTATATGTAGGGATGCAAACGATACATCGATGTTTAGAAAACATCGATCTATTGGTCATAAGCACCGATGTTAACATCGATGTTTTGATGGACGATACATCGGCGATACATCGCCGTCAAAACTAAAAAACATCGACATCGTCTATTTAATATTTTCATTTATTTAAATTTTTTTCATAATATTTTTATCATATTAAATATTTATTTTTTCAATTAAACCCTTTATTTAAAAATATGAAAAAGTGTATTTCAAAGTATAGCCGTACACCTAGAGAAAAAACATGTTTAAATATGGTCACCTTCAACAAAACTATATTTAAATAATATTGTAAACATATTATGGTTTATTTAACCAAATTATTGTCATAGACAACCAATACACAACGAAGCACAACCATAATATGGTTGTGGCTTTTTGATGGAGGATAATTTAACAATAATATGGTTGTCGGTAAAAATAATATGGTAAAATTAAACATAATATGTTGAAAATTTTCTTTAAAAATAGTTCTTTTGGAGGTGACCATATTTAAACATGTTTTTTCTCGGCGTGTACAAAGTACGCACATATGTATGTACATACCTTAATAATATGCATTGCATAACTACATATACATATGTGGTTCCCATATTGTAAACTAAAGAAATGTTAAAACAATTTTGGAGACTGTGTAATAGGGTTATAAGTTTTTTAATTTTTTGCAAATATATGTCTCCCAAGGTAAAATCGTGTAGGGCATGGAAAAATATTAAGAATTTCATTTTTAGTTTTTTGCTATTGTTAAAAAAGTAGACCCTCTAAGTTCCATGAAGTTTTTAATTAAAATGTTTTTTTTTTACTGAAATTATATACTATTTATTTTAAAATACTTTGCATTTCATGTCATTTTGTCAAGAAAATTCCTCAAAAGCTTACTTAACTGACTTCTTTGTTGGGTACATATTAAAACATTCAATAATAATAAGAAAAAAAATTAAAACATCGATGTATCGTGTTTGTACCGATGTTTTTTAACATCGATACTTATCGTGGAAACATCGATGTTTTTAAATATCGATGTTTTTCGGAACGATGTTGCATCCCTAGTTATATGTGTGTATGTATGTTTATTTTTGACAGCTCATATTATAAGATAGTTGTTATAAGATTTCTTATAACAACTGTCTCATAACATGTATTATAATATTAATACTAACACTATTTGAGAGTCCACACGTAAGAGAATACTCTCTGCGGTTGAATTTGACGTTTGCTGATATAAAAATCTTATAACTTATCTGAGGTGGAGACCCTTTTGTAAGGGCTTAAGGAAAAGTAAATTTGCTATTTTATGAAGTGGTAATTATTTCATATGAAGATGTAAACTCAACTCTTGAGTGAAGAATAAATTTTTTTTCCATAATGTTGTGTGCAAATTTAAGACTTTAAAGTTGTTTTCTGTAAAACTCATATGTTTGAGTTATGACGACGATGTATCTAAAAAGGTCTTTTATTAAATTTTCATTCAGCTTAAATGTTTTTTGGATTAAAAAGTACTTTTTGCAAACAGTTATTTTTTTAAAGGTTATTTTGCTAAAAAGAAGGTTTTGTTAAAAGATTCTTTATGTTAATATGTACATTTCTGCGAAGTAGTCAAAATTGGCGGACTGTCTTCTGTGACAGTTTTGAGGTAAGTTTTGCAATTTATTATAAAAAGACTCACACCAGAAAATTATTTGCAATATTTTAAATTTTGTATTTAAAATTATGGTTTAATTCGATAAACTCAACCACCAATTTCATTTGTCAATTATCGCTTCGAAAGTCTGTGTTCACACTATGAAAGTTTAACTTTAGAAAGTCTAAGTTTATTTGTGAGGGGAAAGGGAAGAACTGCATATAGGGTACATACCTTCACGTACTTGGAAATTCTCTTGTAAGTGTTTAAACAGTGTTCAACCACAGGTTGTGTCGACGAATTTCTGTTTGAGCACTAGTTCATAAATAGCACCCTCACGTTAGCTGTTCTTTTTACACGTGCACTTTTATTTTCGTAAAATTTGTTACTAAACTTCTTAAGTTTTTGTAAAAAAAAGTACACATGTTTCATTAAAAAATTCGATGTGTATACACAAATGAAAGTTCAAAGAGAATTATAGAAAATTTCATAAAAATAACTTTCATAATGTCAACCCAGACTAATGAAGCACACTTTTGAGTTATTTAATTAATGTCAATAAACAAAATTGCCGCAGTTGGAGCAATGCCAATGCTTAACCTTTGGTCAAAACACTGTTTGTGCGCGATGGTCAGAGTGATATAAAAGCATGTTAACTTACTATAATGCTATGCAGATACACCAAAAATGGCGAAATACAGTCAGATTCACTGTCGAGGATGTATTTAAATTAGACCTCACCCAACAAACACGAAGTCAAAGCTTTGATATGAACTGACTTTCATTTGTCAAACAATTCTCAAACCTGTTTTTCAATTGTTTGATTTTAACATTTCAATTCAAATTGATACGTATTTGAATATAAACATTTGACAAACAATGTTTTATCAATTGGATATTAAATTGTTACGAAATGTTATTCTCAAATCAAAAATAAAATTGGCAGCACTGAAGCGAAAATTAAATGTAAACAATAAAAAATGGAAATTTTCCAATTAAAGAAAAACAACATATTACGTGTGGTAAATTCGGCTTTAGAATACCTTAATTTCTTGTGAAAAAATAGAAATTATTTGTAAGCAAAAAAATTAATTACAGAGTGTTAGAGCGAATAAAAATAATATGCAAACGGGAAGAAAATATAAGTTTCTTGTACGGTCACACGCCATGACAATCCTCAAAACAAAAAGGAGCCAAGTACTTGGTCTTTCCAAGAATTGGAGGTAGAAAAGAACACTATTTCATCTTTTAAATAGCATTGTTTATTTAAATAAATAATGAAATTAATTTAATAACAAAAAAATAATTTCCACATTGCATTAAAAACAACATTTCAATAACATTTGAGAATAACCTTTGGAAGCAAGTTTAAAAAATAATATCCCCTTTTTGTTGAGAATGCTATGATTATCACAAGATTTTCAAATTAATATCAAACGTTTGTCGTTTGAGAAAAGGTTTGATTTAAAATCAATTTGAAATAAAAACCCTGTGTTTTTTGGGGTTGGATACGTCACGTACTTCCTAGCATGTACGCCTATTTTGACAATGGGTCTGTTTACTGGTAACTCTAAGCATGCGATTTTCTATTGTTTGCCCTGTAGATTTTAAAAGTACTTTAGGTAGTACGAAAAGTCACAGGTCTAGGCAGGTAGACCAGAAACGATCGAGCACTTTGAAGCCAATATTCGACGAGTAATTGTCGAAATACAGCCAGATTAAGGATGTGTAAAAACCAGGGTTGTTGAGCTGTAAAAAACAGTACTAACTCAAATTCCGACTCTAACTGCTGAATTTTTTTAAGTCCGGCTACGATGCCGACTCCAACTCCGACTCCTACTCTAACCTTGATGCTAAATGTATATGAGCCTGGTCCTTATTTGACTTTTTAGTGCAACAACTTTTAAATGGTTTAATCAGCCTTATTGTGGTTGTCGTATACGACTGTGTCGTTTTTTGTAGTAGATTAAATAATACAGGTTGTAAGTTACTTTAATCTATTACAAAAAACGACACAGTCGTATACGACAACGACAACCACAATAAGGCTGAATATATAGCAAGAAAATGATTCTGTAAAAATTAAAAATCAATATTTTAATTCTAACACGTACCGCATTTAGCTTTAATATAGTTATTTACATATGTAAAGTAGAAAAATGTTGAACTCGCGAGTTTTAGTGGGTACTTTGACTTCGACTTCGACTCCGGTACAAAAGCCTCAACTCCGACTATGCAATTCCAACTCCGACTCCACAGCCCTGGTAAAAACTAGACGTAAGGGTTACGTCATGACACCGAAGCAGCGGCGGCCATATGTACGAAATTAATTTAAAACATTTTTACCATATGAAATTATCTCATTAAAAATCTCAATTTTGTGGATATTTAATTTTTTTTTCTATTTTATTTTATATACATAATTCTTTCTTTTTAAATTTTTTTTTTTTTTTATTAAGATTTAAAAAGGAGATCTTGCTAAAGCATTTGTTTATTTAACATTTGTTGATATTTGACTACTCGCGGAAAAGAATAATTGTTAGCAAAAATACAAAAATAATAAAAGAAAAAAAAAAACTACAACAAAATAAACAAAAATTGTTGGCATGAAATAAAAGCTGACCTTGCATTAAAATATTAATTGTTTTTCCAAACTCACAAAACGACACACGAACTTACAGACTTTTGTACAAACATACAATGTATCCCTGCAAGCATTTTTGACCCAAAGAGTAATCTAAATATTTATCCTATTTAAGCACCTATTTACGCGGCATGTCAGTTTGGTATGATGTGAGAGACTAGTAATATCAAAAATTTTCGAAAATCATCATGCCAAACTGACAAACACGATTTTTGCACTATTACGCGAGTATGTTGGCGTGTCATCATACCAAGTATTAAAATCAATCGCTTATGCTATCGAAATCTTGTCAATATAGTAACATCCTTTCGAGGAATTTAATTATTGTCGAGATCTTATTAAAAATTAGAGCATGTTTTATAGCAATTTACTTTAGTAGTATCGCTTTTGGCACTAATATATCGCTTTTGGCACTATATATTTCAGATCTTTCTAATTATTATTTATATCTGCGCTGCAATAGTTATGCTACATAAATCTAACGAACCAATTTCATTAAGTTATTTTTTTTAATCCAATGAAAAATTTACGGGTATGAAATTTTACAAATTTAATGAAGCAATTTCATTAACACTACGAAATTGACTTTCGTAATTTCGTTAAAATTTTTCATTGGATTAAAGACAACTTAATTATTCTTTAAAAAAAATCCAACTAACTGTTATTCATTATTTTAAACTATTAATTAAAATATTTAAATATCTTTAAATGAATAAAAAAAAGAAACTTTTTTTACATTATATTTTCAATAAAAAGCGTCAGAAAATTAATGAAAACAAGATCAATATTTGTAAATACAAAATACTTACATATAACTGGAAAATATTTTTTTCCTTCAACTGTTGTAAAATTGTATTTTTAATTGAATCTTTGGCAATAGTCATGAAAATTTGTGAAAAAATAGTACAAAGAAGTGAAATGGCAAGAATGCGTATACAAGTCGTCGCGGACTGAATAATGAATTAAATACAATTTACTTAAAGGCCATAACTTGATGTAACAGAAGTATCGAAACTAGAGATGAGCGATCCCGTGATTTTTAAAGATCAACGTGATTAGTGAATGTGATTTAAAAATCACTGTTCCTTTAAACTGTGATTGTGATCACGGTTTATCAGTTTTCTGTTCTTTTAAAGCAATTGCGGCCAAGGTATATGTACAATGCGCGAGCTTTTGCAAGAGCTTTTGTAAGCACTTTACAAAGAAACAACAACAAATTGTAAGAGCTTTCAAATCTGTTTACTTTCATATACATACATACTTGAACAAATGAATTTTGGCATAAAAAAATTCTAATAAGATAGAAGAGAGAATGAAAGGAACGGCAATATCATTCGACATTTCATTCAAAAAACGCTTTTACCCACACAAACAGTGAAATATCATAAATTTGTATATGTAACAAAATACAAAAAGAACGACTTAGAAAGTACCTGTTACTTGACAAATTTGGTCACAACTGTGATTCGTGATTTTTCAGTAACAGTGATTAAATCACAGGTACAGAAATATCGCTCATCTCTAATCGAAACGAAATAAAATTAATATAACTTGATGATTTGTAACAGGAATAAAATAAAGCGAAATAAAATTTACAACAATTCAAAACGCATATTGAAAATATGGGTGAAATAAATAACTATAAATAAATAACCATAATAAACATAAAACGAATAAAAGACCTTCATAAAAATTACGAAATTTAATAATTAATTTAATGAATTTATGTTATTTAACAAATTTCGTTGAAATACAAAAAGCTTTTCTTCATTAAAATATTAAATGAAATTTTTTTAAACGTTTGACTTTTCAAGATTATGTAAATAAAATGTTTGTTTCATTAATGTGATGACAAATAGTCACAGTCTTAATAAAATTTCTCGCATTAAGTAAATGCAAAATTTTTTTTTTTTGGATTTAAGAAGCATTTCACTAACTTGGGGCTACTAAAAAATTCCTAATAAAGTCAATGAAGCGATACATAGGTTGGCTTCTAATATAATTTTTCATTGGATTAATGTCAAAATCCATTAGATCTGTGAGGGAAATTCTTTCAGTGTGTATATACCAACTTTTTTCTCTAGCTTTTGATGGCGATTATTCAAAACAGACTTAGTTAAAATATTAGAAAACTATTAAATTTTTTAAATTACAGTTAAACTTCTATACAAACTTCTATACTTCTTTAATGAACTTATTTAAAAAAAAAAAAAAACAAATCTTACCTTCCAGTTTTAGGCTGGTTTTTTAAGGTCTCAGTTAAACTAGGTTTAGTTAATCTGAAAACAGATTTTTGCCACCATTAAAAAGCTTATATACAAAATGTTGACGGAAAAGCTTAGTTTTGCTTAAAATGTTGGTCTTTAATGAAATAATAATAAAAAAAATAACATTTCGCCAGAAAAATCCGAGTTTCAGAGTATGTGAAACTAAGTTTAAGCTGAATCCACATCTCAAAAACCCGGCCTTAGTGTATTTTGCCCTCCTTATAATACGCATTTTGCTTTTCTACTATTAACTACATCTAACGTTGCGAAAAAGTCGCTTTTATATGTGAAATGTTTGATTTTGATATTTATTTTATGTAACAAAAATTTGTAATTAAAAAAACACAATTTCTTGTTGTGAAATTCTGCAAAATCTTCTGTATATCTACTAGACGTGGCAAAGTAGTGAAATATTGATAGACGGTAGAAAAACATTCTACCAAATGCTTTGTGGGATGCATGGTTAAATACACATGCATACATACATACTTAATGTATTTCTGTATGAAGATTATAAATGTTGTTGTTGGTATTATTATAAATTTTTTTTTTGTTAATAGCTGCGTTCGAGAAGACAAAAGTTTTTACTATTTTTTACTGAACTTTACTGCATTTTACTAAATTGCGTTCGCGTACACAAAATACAGTAAATGAGAACACAAATTGATAGCGTAAAGTGACAGTTCTTGACTGAGTACTTACAAATTTTTACTGCAGAAATTTTTGCAGTAAAATTTAGTAAAACAAAAAAAAAACATATGTTTCAAAAGGTAAACAAACAAAAGTAGCAAACAAAAGGCATACAAATTGTGAAAAAATTGTTTAAAAAAGAAAATTTGAAATAAAACTAAAATAAAAACAAAAAATGAATTAATATTAATTAATTAAACTTGTTTGTGAAGAATTTATATGGCTAAATACCAACTTTTGAAACTTTGTTTTGTTATGTTAATTTTTTGGAGTTGTAAAAGTGTCAAGTACTCGGGTACTTAGAACAGCCCTTGTTTTTAAAGTTATCAATAGTAAAAAAAAGTATTCGTGTGCTATTGATCAAATTTAGCCGGACAAAAATAGCAAATTCAAATAAAATAAAAAACAAACAAATATGAAAGATTACATAAAATAATTTGTTTGTATTTTCCAAAAATATTCGTGTTATAAAAAGTATTTAATCGAGTACCGATAAGAAAACGAGTTAAGTAGTCAAAAGTGTAAACATTTTTCAACACTTCAATTATTTGCCATCAGCTGTTGCCTTTATTTTACGAATTTTTACAAATTTTGCGTTCGCGTACTTTTTTGTGAGCTTTTTGTGAGAGCAAATTTTTAAGTTTACTCATTTACTGCATTTTACTGTAAAAGCACTCAAACGCACCTAATGTTTCTTAATAATTTTTACTCGATACACAACCACTAAAAGAATATCAACAAAACAATCAACTACTTTTTTATTTTTTTCTCTTTTCGCACAGTGTAGAGAAAGTAAATGAACCAAAAAAGTGTGGCGCTTGTCCATTCTAATTGCAAATTTAACATAAATAAACTAAAAAAAAAACACGTTGCAGAAAAGCAACATGATTTTGAAATAAAAGTTCAATTATAAATTATAATAAAGAAGAATAAAAATAGATTTAGTTGAAATAATTTTTTTTTTTTTTTTTAATTTTTAGTAAGAAAAATGTCAGCAGTTGTCAATGTTCTGTTCTTTTCTTTAGATTTAAAATTTAGTAGGTCATTGTTGATTCAATGAATTTGTCTAAAAAATAAAACACAATTCTTGTTATTATATTATTTAACCCAAATTTTTAAAGGTAAAATGTGGCATTGACCTTAATTTTAAAAAACCATTTTGTTTTTTTTTCTTTTTGCAAAATTTTTGACAATTATTTTAAAAAATCTATATGATTTATGATTTTGTTAACAGCAAGTATAAATTCTATAATGATTGACATATAGAAATTTTTAAATCGAAATGCGTAGTTTTGTTTTTATTATTTGTTTTATTTTGCAAATACAAAAACAAGTAACACGTGCGTAAAAAATTAATAATAAAATAAATATTTATAAACTTTAAAGAGAAAAAAAATCATATTTTTAATCTGTTACAAACTTTGTTTATTAATAGACCCCAAGGTCTCCAAAAAATACTTACTAGTTATTTTACGATGTAAAGAACTTTGTAAAATGGAAGTTAAAATTAGATTTTGGCAGCTAATAACAGAATACGAGGGCGGTCCCAAAAATATTGGTTGTCAGAGTTTAAATAGCGAACACCGTTTGGTATTTGATGATTGCCGCCTGAAGGTGCGTGCGTGAGGTGAGGTAGCTTAAATTATATGCATATTAAAAAAAATGCTATATGACCGCAAATTTTAAGATTAGGAATCTATGCGCAAGATGGATGCCGCGTTTGCTTACAATGGACCACAAAAACATCGTTGTGAAGATGTTTTAATAAAGTATTTAGCGATGTTTCCCTGCAATAAAGCCTAGTTTTTGCGTCGATTCGTAACCATGTGTAAGCCATGCACTCACAATATTCTGTACGTAAAATTAACTGAAATTGTAATATAAAATAAATGAATATTCAGTTAAAAATCGGTCTACCTATTTTTCATTTATTTTTAACGAAAACTTCATTTAATTTTTACTGTCAAAAATTCAACTACGAATTCCGTACAACAAACAAATGAATTTTCAGTTATTTTATTAAAATTAACTATCAAAAAATAACTGACAAATTCCGTAAAAACAAATGAATTTTCAGTTATTTTATGTAATTCAGTAATTTTATATAATACAGGTTTTACTCAAATTTCTAAAAAATACCAGACACCTGTCCGCTTTTTATTCTAATGAGAGAGAGAGAGAGAGAGAGAGCGAGAATATTTATTTTTATTTACTTTCCCCGTGATCAATGTTTGCTTTACTTTTGTTGTACTGACCACTTTGCTTACAGAAGAACTTTCAATTATAAGACACCAGCAGCGTGCCCTTAACAATTTGATGTATTTAAATAAATAATTTTAACAAATAGAATGTGGGAATTTTATACACAAAACAAGCAAATCGTTTTTTACCTTAACTTTTGGCACAGATCTATAAATAGATAACTGAAAATTTATTTTTTTGGTAGGTAAATTATATAAAATAACTGAAAATTCATTTGTTTTTACAGAAATTGTGGTTAATTTTTAATGGAATTCGCGGTTGAATTTTTGACAGTGAAAATTAAATGAACTTTTCGTTAAAATTAAATGCAAAATAAGTAGATCGGGTTTTAAGTAAATTTACATTTGTTTTAAATTTCATATTAAAAACCGCAAAAACTGTAACTCGGTACAGTTAAACGACACCAACCAAGCAAATGCGAGATGAAACGTAAAACTCACGAAAAGCAGACAAACAAAGTCGGCTAGTTTGTCTTTAAAAGACAATAACAAAGACGCCTGAGCTGCTTCCCCGCCCAAAGCAGTTTTATGAATGCTTAATATGTATAAAAAAAAATTACTTTTCTCCATTTTCTAAATTAATAATGTTTGTTATTTATTAAAATTTTGACAGGAGTTAACTGGCAAATGCCTGTTCACAGGAGCAGTTTTGCCCTTTCAGTTAAAATGCGGGTAATTCAAAAAGTCCGGATTTATTGAGACGGCCTCGTATCTTCAATAAGGAAAAACAATTATGCTTACTTATTTGCATCGTTTAACTGATGAAATTGAGGGGAAAATGCCCTATTGGCGAAGAATATTATTGTTGTTTTATCTAGACAGTGCACCAGCTCACACATCCACTTTTGAGATAGCCAAAAATCAATGAATTAAAGGTCGTCGTATTGCTTCACCACGTACCTTATTCGACAGATAAAAGTCTCTCGGATTATTCTTTATTACCAAACTTAAAAAAAAAAAAAAAAAAAATGGACCGATGGTAAAAGATTTGCCAACAATATAGAGGTGGAGTCTGCGGTTGATGGCTTTTTTAAGATGCCAAACAGTTTTTACTATGACAAGGGCATCAAAGTTATTGAATATCGCTGGGAAAGTTCATGTTAAGAAATAGCGTATTTTTTCCCAAATATGTTGTGTTTTCTTTGTTAGGTCGGCCAATCTTGGGACAACCCTCGTTTCGTCTTGATGAAAACTTAACAGGTTTGGATATCACACTAAGCAAAGAACATTGCTGCCCAATTTTGTGTCTTCAAAGTAGTATTTAATTTCCATTCAAAGTAGTATTTAACCCATAATTCGAGTTATGTTGGTTTCAGTTGACTTATCCGTTGAAGTGTTAAACTAAAACTATCAGCTTCGCTTACCCAAACTGAGTGACAGAGCAGCTTGTGATTAGGGTGATTATCTCATGAAAGGATCTGCTCGATGGGGCTTCGCTGTAGTTAAGGGCGATCTTATAACTAAAAAATTGTTTCAAAATTATCGTAATTAGAACTATTTCAATAAAGAAGACTTTATTCATCAAATCGCGTTTCGGATAAGTTCTATTGAATTTGTTTTAGCAACAAGTAATACGATTACAGATCTAATGGCCATTTTCTCAATGTATCGCCAAACTGTCTGTTACTTAATGTCGACATAAATTTATTTGACCGATAAACTGTCTGTTAATGATTTTGCTTTTCTCAATTTACCGACAAAAACATTGTTTTCAGTTGGCAACATCTCTCAAAATATATGTAAAAGTTGGAAGTCAGCTGATTGGATTTATCTTTACGTCAAATAAATGGCAAATAAATAATAGCCATTTGAGTGCCCGTTAACTTCGCTACAAAATAGCAGCAAATGAGACACTGAGAAAATCAAACTTCTTTAATGCACAGAAAAAATTAAAAATTGTCTCTAATCACCAAATTTATACCAAATTCATAATATCAAGCAAACAAGTTGTGGATTTTGCGCCTGTTACCAAAATGATTATATTATATTACATAAATACATATTGTCAATTACCAACAACAATTCTACAAGTTTAAATTAATTTATTTTAAGCCTAGTACTCTGTTCAACATTTCACGTGAAATGCTGTCAAAACCCATATGAAAAAAACTTGTGCGGAATTTCTATGACAAAATGTTGATAGAGTTGTACTCTGTTTAATTTGTGAAATAGTTGCGAAATGTTTCTAGCAAAATTTTTTTTACAACCGCAAAATAATATAAGCTGCACTTATTTCACGTGGAATTTTAAGCAAATGAAAAAAGTTTAAACTTAATATTAAAATGAGAACTGCAAAACATAAATAACACAACCGGTAACAGGTTTTTATCAATATTTAATTTTATTTTTACTTAATTTTTTATTTAAAAAATACTTTTTAGTAAAATACATCTGGGTTTTGTTTACATATGCAAAACAATGTCGCATACTGTGAAAGATTAAAAACGTCAAATTGTGCAAACTCTCGAGATAGGTAACATTGATACATGTCAAATTTTTCGCATGAAATAATAGATGTTGCTGAACATTTTTCACAAATAAGTGTGCAAAATGCCAAAATGTTTTATAGCCCTTGTGCCATTTTAAAAAATCAATCATACAAATCAATCATGCGAATTAAGTCGCAGACTATCGGCCATATTTCTTTAAGAATGCACTCCTCTACTATACGATTTCCTAAAATTCAGTCATGATTAATTTTACAAAGTTATTAAGCAAACTTTTTAATATCTCCATTTACGGTGGATGTCGATTTACTTCGTAAGCGCAGTAATATGAATATGAGTGGATACTTTTTTTGTTTTTGCAATAATCAAGTAATTTGAATCGCATGTTCCCATCCACTTGGAACTAAAAGGGCCATCGTAAAATTTTTTTTTTTATAAATGAGTTATTAGTGACATTGGCTAGGAAACCCCTTATTTAAGCTGTTGGGTTAAATAAGATATTGGCAGTTTCAGTACAATAAAGGAGAGTAGGAAAAGAAACCTAATGCAAAGATTACATCAAAACAGCAAAATATTAACATTAACACCATTTTAGCTGCAAGCCACAGATATGTAGATGTATTCAAATTTTTTTTAGGAAACTCTTTCCATAATCCTCTGTGATTTCTCATTTTTGAAAAATATATTTTTTTCAAAATAATTTTGAATACACATTTAATTTGTTGTTCCACAAGAAAATATTTGAATATGATTAAAAAAAATGTTCTTTATTATTTTACAGATCGTAAATCACCCAAAAATATTTAAAATAAACAATTCACTATTAAAAAAATATATTTCCGTTTTTTCTTATTAGTTTCATTTTTAAGCTTTTGCGATCTTAAAATGCAAAGCCAAAAAAATTAACCCATTAAGAATTGTTTCAAATTTTGAACTAAATTTGAAAAATAATAAATGAATAAATACATCTACGAAATACGGTTTTTTTTTTTGACAATTTTAAAGAGTTTGAAGAGAAAAAAGAGTTGCAATTTAAAAATAGCGTTGCCAACTTTTTTCATATCTTTAATAACAAAATAAATTTTTTGTAGTTAAAAAATCGGTGGTCTTTTTCAGTTTGAAGGCTACTTTTAAGAAAAATGTTTTATTTTGCCCGTTTGAACAATTATAACCTTTAAAGTTAACACACCGTTTTTGTTTAACCTTTTATAAAGCACTGTATACAATATTAATTTTTTTCTTATTTTTTTTAACGATTTTGACAAGTTTTTAGTACCTAATTATTTAGCCACTGTGCCTTTATTATTATTGTTTTTTTTTTTGTTGGATTTTTGCTTTTTTTTTTATAAATTAACTTAAAACTAATCCTTTTTTTCCTAAATAAAAATCATGGTTGTAACTGAAATAGTATTTTTTTTTTGTACGTCACGTTTGTATTTGACGTCTTTCACTTGATGTTTTTTTTTTGCTCAGTTGGCATCAATTTTTCTTATATTTGATTTATAAATTTCGTTATTTTTATCATTATCTTGTTTGAAAAATCGTCATGATTTCCATCCCATCACTTCAGACCAAGCAAAATAAAAACCCACAGATTTATGTTTGCAAAGATTAAAAAAAAAAAAAAAAAACACACATTAAAGAATGATTATATTATTAAAATTTTAACAAATATAAAAGATTTTGAAATTTTAAGGAATAATTTAATTATCAACAAATGCCTGTAGTTCTCATATTTACTCAAAGTTAATTAAAGGAAATTAATTATTCGCAAGGTTGAACAATTTTGTAGCCATACAAAGGTTGGCAACGCGGTTTTTAAAATACAACCCTGTTAAATACATTAAATAAATAAAAAGTTATAAGTATTAAGAAAGCTAATGCACTTTTAAAGTTTCTTTGGATTAAGAACCATTAACAGTTCAATAAAATAGCCACAATACTAATTATTGTTTCTTTTATGAGTAAAAATTTTAATCTCTTCTGTAAAAGTAAAATGACGATTGTTTGTAACTCTTTTATTTTCAAAGATTTGAAATTTTTTGATTTCTTAAGAATATTTTTAAAATTTTGTTTCATCAAAAGACTCTCAAACATTTTTGCAAAGACATCGGAAATTCGTATTTCCTTTATTAGTAAAAAAAATCCACACCATTAATAGAAAAAAAATTCAAATATTACGTAGCCTAATTCATAGATATTTGTGTGCTTAATGAGTGAAAAGGTTTCCGAATGATCTTCCATTGGAAGAATCTTTTTTATAAAATACTAAAACACATCGCTTTAAAGTAATCGGGAAAGATTTTTGCTCCCCATAAGCAACTGGGACAAAATTGGGTCATAAATAGAAATTAAAATTTTTTACTTAGTATATCATTAATATATCACAGATATACTATATATGAAAAAGGTTTCTAAGGTTCTGGCTAGTATTTTTTATATAATTATATTTTAAATCAGATCAAAATCAAGCAAGTGACAACGTTTTATACCCCAAAATTATGGCTTTTAGAACCACCATGTTTGTACCAACAAATCCCAACTTTAAAACAATAGCCAGCCAAAATTTTATCAAAATAGAAACTGCCAGTTAATTTCCGATTTTTATTTAAAATTCCCGAAAGTAACGCTTTGATTTCTTCAAGATATTTATTTAAATTCAAGATTTGTTTTTTTTTTAATCTTAATATTTTTAATAATTTCGCAGAAACTTCATATTTTTAAATAAATTTTTTTATTTTGTATAAATAAATAAAATTTTGAAATACTGCCTTAATTAATACTTAAAGCAAATTCCAGAAAATAAAGGTAATAATATTTGTTAAAAAAAAAACAACATTTAAGAGAAACTTACTTACCTTCTCTATTTATTTTTAAGTCTCGTACTCTCTTTTTTCCTACATTACAAACATATTTGTGAATCACTGAATTTAATTTTGACCAATAAATAAAAACAAAATGCAATCATATAAAAACAACAACCATCTTTAATCAGGTAGAGCTACCACTACCACCTGTATTTTTTGTGTTGCTAAGAGCAGGAAGGAGACTGTTTTGGAAGCAACAACAATTTGAGTGGGGAAAAAAGTGCGCAAAAAATACAAAGGAAAAAAATTAAATTTATTTAATTTCCATTATGATAAATAGACGAAATATTTAAAAAATTGTTTAACACCTTGTCAAAAATAAACAATTAATTACAAATTTCGTATTAATTCGCGTGTGGTGAGATAAATGGAATTTTATTTTATTACTTCTTCTTGTCTTGATAATTTTAAGAACTTTTCAACTTATAAAGAAATTGGAAAAAATCAAAAAATTGTCACAACTTTATACGGATTCGTGGGTTACTTTCGATTCCGTTTTCAATTTTAAAAGTTTTACTTCAAATGGGAATAGATCAAGCGGATTCCATATCGGCTGCAAAATCAATCGGTTTTTCATATTTAATATGATCAACTTAGATAACATTTTTTTTTTTAAATATATTTAAGTACAACGAACAATTTTGATCTAGTGTTTTAAAAATCCAATTTTACTCACTATAGGGTGAACTTAACCGTGTGCCTATTTCGCCCATAAGAGCACCAGCCAAACAAAAAAAAAAAAAAAAATCCATTACAATTGTGATAATACACACAATAAAATTACATTCAAAGAATTTAATGAAATATTAAATATATGTATGAATGTATATGAGCTCTATAAAGTACGTAAAACTAGTAGAGACGCTCTCAAGACCACAGTGTGCAGAAACGAAGTGAAAATCGAGAACACGACCACAATATAACCGTGCAACAATAAAATTAAGTAAAATTTAACAAATGTAATTTTTTTTTTTATTAAATACGTAGTACATATGGAGGGCTCAGAGCTGAAATTAACCGAGTCAAAAAGACAATTCAAAAATATTTTGAGGTTGAATAAGAGAACTGCCATTTATTTCTGGAGCCATTGACTTGATTTATTACCGTTATATTAGGAACGAAACACTTTTTGATTTAGTCCATTACATAACTTAATAGAGGTACACTTTGTGGAGAATTTCGCATCAGTTTTAAAATATATATACACATATATTAATTCACGACTTAGTTCGGTTCAGCTGTTGACCCTGCATACACACTAGGGTGGAGTCTCGGTTTACGATACCTTCAGAATGATGCATCTACCTAAATTATATAAAGAGACTTTTTAAATTTTTTCAACATATCTTTTAGCTCCCTATCAGGGCTGAACGTTGGAGTAATTTTATGAATTGTGTTTTAATATGAACCGTTCTCGAAATTTTCGCCAATAAAAGAACTCAATATTCGCGAATATCGCCAAATCGCACATTAAGAAAATTAATGCATTTTTATGTTATTTTTATATTATTTCCTTACTCGAACAAAAGCTAAAGCCAAATCGGATGCTCTCTTAATTTATATGTATGCATTTCTAAAGAGATACTCATGTTTTGAGGCACTCCTTTTTTAACATTTATGATCTTCCAACCCGATTTTTTTTTTTATTTTAATTATTATCCATGTTTATAATTACGGATGTAAAGATACGCCTTTTTGCCGATACGAAATATCGCCGATATCGATACCGATACGAATATTAAATTTAAATTCAAGGTAAAGTAACCAAAACTCAAGTAGAGTAATTTCTTTAGTATACTAAATTACAGTGTAAGAGATTATTAATATTCAAAAGTAATATAAATAAGATTTTTGTTTAAAAAATAAAGTATTTTCAACTTTTGCGGAGATAATTTCGCAACTCCGTTTGAAGCAGACCTGCAGTGAAAAATCGTCTATCAGATGTGACTGAACTTACTCATTTGACAACTTAAGTATTGCGCCTTGGTCTTAAATTTTGAGTATTATATTTAAGAGTGCCAGTAAACAAACGGATCTGCGTTAATGCAAATCAAAACGGCTAATGCTACAGGTCCACACCAAGCGTTCAATGCGTTTATGCATCAGTCCAAGAAGTCGTAGTGTAAAATTGTATTGACAAGTTACACAGCAACGGCGTAAAATGCATATACGTACCGAAAGCATGATGGAGGATTACTTTTTACTTTAACATACGTCTCGATAAAGGCTAAAAAAGAAACATACGCATAAAACGTTTGGTGTGGGCCGACCACCTCCAGCTTAAAAATTAAAAGTAACAATTTATTATTCTGTTTGATTTTTTGCTCTTTGTTGTTCAGCAAAAAATAAGCACTGAAGATTAAATTTTGTGTTCAAAAAATTATAGAAAAAGTGTCGACAGTAAAATATCGCCGATACCGATATATCGGCAAACGTAAAGTGTCGCCGATATATCGGCATTCGTTACGTCCCTAATTAAAATATTCTTCCAAAAAAAAAAAAAGAATGTAATTCTTTATAATATCTCTCGCTCTCCTTCATTCTTCTATTAGTTGGTATTCCATCTTATAAAAATTACATTGCGATTTTTCGTTTCTAAACGATTTTTTGTAATCATTATTTTTAAAAATAACAACAATTTAAGTTTAAACCACCACAACAACAACAACTATTGCTGACAGACAGACAATATTGAAAATTAACAAAAACATTATTGTGGCTATTTATAGAAAAATAAAAACAGCAAGAAAACATAATAGGTAAAACAAAAATAAAACACGACTACATACGATTGGTGGCCATAATAACAACGACAACACAAACAAATATTTCAGCACAAATATACGAATAAAACGAATATAAAACAACGGCGCTATATTTTTAAACAACAACAACAACAACAAAAACATTAGTCAGTCTCTTGAACCAGCAGACAGACAATTCGTCTGAACGGCCAGACAGTCAGACAATCGGAGAAGCCCACATCTACTGCTAAAAGCAATTAGACTCTTAGCGCGTGTTATGAAACGTCAACAAAAATTAAGAAATACCAACAACAATAATAAATAAATATCTAGTACAAATAAACAAAAACTAAAAACTAACCGGCAGAATGATCATAACTAAACTGAATAAGTTTCTGTAATAAAAGAGTGTAACAAAAACACGCTCTTCTACCAAAAAAAAAAAAAAAGTTAAACGGCATAAAACACAGTCAAATTGCTTGACATCAAGGCGAATTCACTCGTGTACGTGTGCTTGACGTAATATCTAAATTAGTTTCATTTTCCATCCAGTATTGTCGGTGTCACACATACAAACACATTCTCACTAATATTTCCCTAGCGCTTGATGAATAATTCGATCAATGCATTTGACCCTTTAAGGGGTCTGTACACGGTCAAGCATTTCCCATCAAGCTCTATGGTAATATGTATAAGAGAAAATGGGTTTGTATGTGTGACACCGACGATACTGGATGGAATTAAAAACTTTAGATATGACGGCGAATATTACTTCCAGCACACGTACACGAGTGAATTCGCCTGCATGACAAGGATTTTGACCGTGTACAGACAGACCCTTTAAGGTTTGTTTTGTATGCCAGATACCCAACAAACACGAAGGTTTCATATCCAATTGAAAATGATTTAAAATCAAACCCTTTCTCAAACGACAAACGCTGGATAATGATTTGAAAATCATAGCATTCTCAACAATAAGGGGAAACTATTTTCAAATTGAGAAATGCATTTATTTTCAACTTGCTTTCAAACTTTATTCACAAATGGTCTTCAAATGTGGATTTAATACAATGTGAAACGTAAATGAAAAATATTTTTTTTAAATATTATTTTTTTTTTATTTACATTCATTATATATTTAAATAAACTTTAAACATTCGGCACCATAGCTAGAAGATGAAATAGTATTCTTTCCTTCCTCTAATTCTTGCAAAGACAAAATACTTGGTTCCTTTTTGTTTTGAGGATTGTCATGGCGTAGCACGGCGAGCATACAACAAATTTATAATATCTTCACTTTCCCGTTTTATTTTTATTTACATTCTAATGCCTTTATTTTTCGCTTCAGGGCTGTCAAGTTTTTTTTTTTTTTTTTTTTTTTTTTGGTTTGAGAATAACATTTGATAACAATTTGATATCAAATTGATAAAACATTGTATGTCAAATGCTTAGATTCAAATCATTATCAATTTGAATTCCAATGTTAAAATCAAACAGATGAAAAAGGTTTGAAAATTGTGTTTGATGTCAAATGATAAAGTCATTACATATCAAAGGTTTGACTTCGTGTTTGTTGGGTAAATGAAAAGACCTTTTTAGCTTAAACTAAATGTATTGGTTGAACAGACGCTGTCAGACTTTAGCAATCGTTCTCTCTTGTAGTCTTATTGCAGTTTTTGTTGCGATTTTCAGAAAGAGTTAAATTGTTGCTATAAGCTGTTCAATGGAATCTAGTAGTTGTTGTTTCTTCTAGGTTCTTAAATTTATTACCACATTTTAAATTTTACACCACTGTTCTGCACGAATTGCAAAAATCATTGTCGTCGTGTCGTTGTTTTTGTTGCAGCCGTCGTCGTTTATTTTGTTCATTTGCCACAACGTTCATTTGGTGTAGGCATTTTTTTTATTGTTGTATGCATTTTGCCTGCCACTCAATCTTCTCTTCCTCCTCCTTTTCCCTTTTTTGATGACGATGACGGGTCTTCCCATGCTTGTAATTTTTCATTTTGTCTTTTTATTTGCTTTGTCTTTAGCAGCGGCAGTATTATTGTTGTTATTCTTTTTAAAATTGTTGTGATTTGTAGTTATTTTATACACGCAATTAAAAGGTGTAACGAATATTGTAGGCCTCGTTACTCTTACGTAAATGTATACGTTGCGGAATAGCTGCTCCGCTTTCCCTACCTACTCTTGTTAGCGTTTTGAATCTTATTAAAAATTTTAACGCATTGCAACACATTCAGGTATTTTTAGTAAAGTCGACCGCAACGTTTCGTATGAGTTACGATGTCTTGACACGCCTTAATTGATTTTCTTGGTCAAGAAGCTTCAGAGTTTGAGATTTTGATGTAAAAGGTAAAGGCTTTAAGAATGAAGAATTAGATAAATATATGAGTAGGGTTTCTAGTCGGGAAAAAATTACCGGGAAAATATACAATTTCCCGAAATTAAAGATAAAGAATAGCAAACGCATAAACTTTTTAACGACTCTTTGGGGAGAGGGGGCAGCCAAATTTGTTCTAGGCAGTTTTTCGAAGGTCAGTTAATAAATAAGTTAAATTTGTATTCAAACTTTCGAACCAACTTCTATTTATATTATCAAAACAGAGCCACAATTATATGTGATAGAGCTTCATAATTTTTTGAATAAGGGTGACTGCAACGTTATTACTGCATGTAAAGTTGTATTAAAATTTAACTAAAACGTTAGTTCTCTGAGACGAAAAAATTTTGAACAAAATCTAAACCTTCCTTTTTGGGATTAGCCACTCGATAGCTGTTAGTCATCTTACCTCCTTGGGCACTGTGATCAATAAAAGCTATTTAAGTTAAAGAGCTGATGTAAGGGTAGTTGAATATTTCAACTTCTTAACAATTTCTTTATATTTGTCCCATTACATAGTTTAGAACATCGTAACAAAGCATATTCAAACTGCTCTTCAAATTTCTTGCGAATATACTTAAATTTGTCAAGATTGTGTCATATTTTTCTGATGCTGGAGAGTCATCATGACTCTCTAAGCGGCTTAGAACTCGGAAATTATAGCTTCCATATTTTAAATTGGAATTGAAAGTACCTTGTTATGGTACAGGCTGTCAAAGTGAACAACTTCGTGTTTGAAAAATGCTTTAAAAATGATAACTAGAGACAGTGCTGTAGCCGAATCCGATTGCTGTCATTTTGATATTTGCTTGATTTTTATGCTTGCATTTCAAGACTTTCTTCTAGAATCAGACCGAGATCGTCATGGAGCAAATGAAGGTCATGTAGTTTGCCAGCCTCAAGCCCGGGTTAGCCGACCGCAAATGTAGAAATGTAAATGTGGTGTTAATATCTGATTATGTCTGTTGTAGGGAAAATAATGCAAATGCTTCTTTTTCTTTTTTTGCCCATGCGTTTTCCGAATGCTAGCGACTAATATACGAGTAATTATAATTACATTTGATAAGATTATATTTAAAAAAATGTTACATTTGACAAAATAACTTACAATACAACATAATATGCACATCAGTTATGCCAATAGTAGGGAATTTTCCCTTTTTGAAGGGATTTTTTTGGGAAAATTTCAAATGTAGGGGAAAAAGGAAAAATATTTAATTTTAAGGCAAATGTAGGGAATTTTCAAAATATCTCATTTTCAACACATTGGGCGTGTTTGAAACGGTTGCAAAGTACTCATGAATGTAAAAATTTTACACTGTTGAGGTGAATAAAATGTATACTAGCCCAGGGGGCTAGTATATGTATTATGTTTATATGTCTTGTTAATGTTGCTGAGACTGTATGTATAAATTCATTAATTGGTTATTTTCGGGATTTGAATTTTTCAATCCCGGGATTTAGTCAATCCCGAAATCGTTAACTTAATTTTTTAGTTTAACCTTTTTTTTATAAAACGAAATTCTTCATGACTTTCTCCCTTGAGAGGATAGGGAACACAATATTAATCGCTTTTATTTCTTTAATTAACTCTGTTAATACTGACACTGAAAACGAAAGAAGAAAGTTAAACTTCGTTATTCTTTTTAAGCGTGTCGAACAATTATTTAGAAATTTTAATGTGTGAAGTGCTAAAAATAATTAAAGAAGAAAATTAATTAGAGATATAAATGTCTTTTGAAATGCACAAAACAAAAAGAAAAACCAAAAGTTCCATGTGGTTTTATTATCTAACTGATTCCACTGGTGTACCAATTGCAAAATTTTAACTTCACTCTTTACAGGTTTAGGCTTATTAAATTGTTTTCCGAGAGTGGGTATGGGAACTACGATAATTTATGGAGCGATTTCACGAAATTAAGTAGTGTAATTTATACACTACATAATTCCTACCACCAGTGGTGGTGTGAATAATAATAATGTGTTTTTGTTAAAATAAGATTTTTTTGGTTAACTAAAAAAATGGATTTTGTTTATTAATTTCGAATTAAAATTTTAATTACACATCTAAATTCATTTAATAAACACTAGTAGAATCTTACAAATTAATAAATTACTAGTTTGCTCAATTCAATTACTATATTAATTACTTTTTTTTATTAAGTTTGAAACAACGGAGATAATTGAGTAAAATATATATTTTATGTTAATTATTTTTTAATTGAATCAATTAACACATTGTTGGAAGTCGTACATTGTTTTTTTTTAATCATATTTTCAATTAAATAAATCGCAATTTTAAATTTTTACAAATTTTAGTAGTCAATATAATCATTAAACAACTTTGTTATATTAAATAAATTATAAAGCTCTTGTTTAAACTAATTATAAAAAGTATTTTTCTTTAGACTTCCAAAAATACCGATATCCCGAAAAATCCCGGGATTCCGGGATTTGATTTTTTGAAATTCCGGATCCAGGGATTGGCGAAAACCACTACCGCTTGGCATCCCCAATATAAATTATTTAATATTTAATGGTGTTATTTTAAAGTGGAAATGCTTTAACTTCCTGTGTTTTTTTTATTAATAAATTTTTGTTTTTGTACAAAATTTAAATTATTTTGAAAAATTTAATAAACACATGCAGATATTTGAATTATCAAGTCACAATCGTAAAAAAATTAAGGTTGCTTGTTTAGATCAAAAAGGCGTTTATATTTTTCTTTTTTTTTTGCAAAAAAAAAAAAAAAAAAAAAAAAAAAAACACACACACACAAACTCACAACAACTTACTTTAAATTTACGCCAGAACAATTTCAATATTTAAAAAAAAACAAAAGGGGGAAAACAATCCAATTTGTTGTTGTCTTGGCGCCAAATACCAAACAATAATTAGAAAAACAACATGCGTGTGCTTGAAAAAAATTACATTTGACTTCAGGTGACAGTGGGTTGTATGAACAATTTATAAATAATCTTTAAAACAACAGGTTAAACTTGAAAACTTAAACTTTTAGAAGATAGTCGAACACAAAGCAGCTTGGGCTTAAAGAAGCTGAACTAAATCCGAGGCTGGTAAGATTTTGTACATTAACCAGTGTGACCAGAGTGCCTAAACCCTTTCAGAGCTAATAATAGTCAACATCTTTGCGTATGGTATGTAATGGTATATAACCTGCGATTACTTAGAGATGGCTCCGAAATAGTCACAGTAAAGTTTAACTGCCGGATTCATAAAAAATAAAATAGATTTCAAACGTATTTTATAAACAAATTTCCATACAAATTTTCCTTAAAATAAATTTCATATCCAATTTATTTTTTATGAATACGGCCGTAAGTTTTTATCGGACTTTAAAATTCTTTAATGTCAAACACTTTCTGTTACCGGTCCGGTCCGCCTATTTAGAGTAATTAACGGACTGCAGTCTCTTTATTCTTACTTTTCTCGGCTTGTGAGCTTCTCCTTGCTAAATATCCTTACAGTACTATTCGTTTGGCAGTCAGGGGAGTCTTAATATTTAAGATTGAAAACGACCAATCGGGCACTATGGCATAAAGTAGACGCTTACTCCTGGGTATTAGAAGGAGTACCCTGGGAATCAAAATCAATGTCATTTTATGTTGCCAGTTTATTTGTTGCAAAAAAACGAAGAATTTTATGAACTTGAGATCATTGAGGGCTAGATGTTTATGGTATTATTTCTACGAAGAAAATTTATATGTATGAGGCGAGGGCTAATCAGGCCCTCCATTTTCTACTTCTTTTATCTTATCTTATATCTCCCTTTGTTTAGAATAATTTTATTCTTACTTCTTCAACGGACGTGATCAACACAAGCAATGTGACTGATCTTAAATTTTACAGCTAAATCTGGCATAAGACATTGCCAAAAAAAATTCTAAAAATTATCTTAAAAAATGCTAAAAATAATGCTAACATTTTTTCTAGATTTTTGTTAAAATTTTCATAATACACTGATAGAAAAAGAGTCATAACGCTGATGTATTTTGACATTAGTTCAATGACAAGTATCTTTGTTTTTGACACTTTTCATCATTGTGATGTCAGCCTTAACATCACTTGCCCAAATTGTCATCTGAGTCAAAAATTGAAATTTTGACTTCAATGGGTTGGCACATCGGCATCACAGAAATTGCGAATCGGAGTCAGTTTAAAATAAAACATGTCATCAGTGCGATGACTCAGTAACATAACGACTCATTAGGCTCAATTTAATGACGTTTTGGCATTGGGATTGACTTGAGTTAGAGTGAAAGAATATTATTATTTACTTACCCGTTACAAATTGTTGTTGTGTTCCGCCTTTTGTTTACAGAAGAACTCTCAATTATAAGACACCAGCGGCTTGTACGATATTGTTTTTGAAATCATTCTACTTTGAAAATTTAATAAATAGAATACGGGAATTTTTGCTTCTCATTTTAATTTTTAAAGATGATAATATGTGTGTAATATTAACAATACACCAAATGTGGCACTGTATTCATAGCAAAGATGACGCAAAAAATATGACAACATTTTATGATGATTTATGACATTGACTTGATGTCACTTTTTGCCTCATTGATGAAATTTGTAATAACATTGATGTAACAATTCTGATGTAAGGACATCATCAAATATGAAGATGCATTTTTCTATGAATGCAGTATTAAATTTTATTCGAAACTAAATAAATTTTAGTGACTAATTTTTAACAAAATGGAAATAAATGGTAATATTTTTACAATTAGGTAGATTTTGGTAACACATCGGATAAAAATAGGTCAGGTAGTTATAAGTAGGACAGGTAGTTAAGTTTAAATTAAGTGTACCCGCAAAACCCCTGATACAAGCCAGATGTAAACGATTTTTTTTTATACATTGTTTTGATTTAAAAGATTATATAAAAAGATTTTTGAGACCAGTTTATTTCTTATAATTTAAGAAAAGTTTGAGTTTTAAAACTATTATTTTTTGCAGTTTAGAGCAAAAGTTTTTTTTAGATATTTCGTTTTATTAATATAAAATATCTTAACATTAATACTACAGAATTTTAACCTTGGGGTAATAAATTTTTTTTTTAAATGCAACTTCTTATTTAAAAATCAATTTTTGCATAACAATGTGAAATTTCCCTGTAATAATTAAACGGAAAATATTTCTACAATCACCGTGCTTAGGGCAGTTCTTCAGAGAAGAATTCTTCGCTTTCATACGAAATCCTTTTTGAGTGTTACTATTTTCAGTTAAAAATTTATAATAATCAAAAAAAAAAAAATGCTTAATAAAATACCAAATGCTAAATGAAAGTTTAGCAGCTAAATCATCATTTTTAATGCTAATTTTAGCTACAAAAATGCCAAAATATAGTCACACTGCGTATTGTATTTAACCCTTAACCTTAACTACTTATTATTAAAAAGCCTTTAAGGCACGTTTAAATACTTCCTTTCAACTTATAAGTTCTTTCATTATTTATAAGATTTCCGTATGACGTGTTAATTCCCATTTTTTTTCTTTTTTTTTTTTTTTTTGATAAAATAACTGAAATTTATTTTTGAGGTGAAGCTATTTTTAGGCACATTTCGATGGTACTTTCATTTCCTTTTTTTTAATTTTTAATAAAAAAAAACCTGATGTATTACCTTAGTCCCACTGTTCAAAGAGTATTTATTATGTTTTATAATTTACCTTTATTGTTTTTTTAAACTAATTTAGCTGAATCCAGACACTTGTGTGTACTAGACAGATTCGTTTTCAATGCATTTTTGTGTAAAATAGGGTTTAAAACATGACGTTTGTTTAGTTATTTAGTTCATACATACACGTGTAAAAAACAAACGTTAAACCCATTTGTTTGACACTTACGCATATTTTTTGTTAAAAAATGTTGCACGCTGTTTTTATAAAAGGATTACACTTTAGTGGTATTTGGAAATACCGTAACAATGTTTTGACGTTTAAAATAGGGGTCTCAAAGAAGAACATTTGACTTTTTTTTGCTATATATTAAAAACAAAAGCTTCCCAAAATTTAGAACCTTCTTAAGTGATTGTTTTGAAGTCAAATTTAATTGGAATTTAAAAAAAAGTTCTAATAGACCAATTGAACTTGTAGATTTGATTACGATATTGCAGTATTTATATTTCTAGTGGCACGGTATATTAGGAAATGTAAACCAAAGTCTTAGTTAAGCACTAACATCCAATTTTCACGGGGGCTTTTACGACGTCGTTTTTTCTTCATTCCGTTTTGAAGCCACTTCCAAAAACCCTTCGCATTTATAGGATGATTTTTGATTGCTTGTCTTTTTTTATTTACTGTAGGGCCTTGATTGTCCGTAATTCGACTAACCGGCAGTATCAATTAAACGGGAAATAAAAATAATTTGTTGGCACTGATTTACATTTTTTTGCAACGATTACCTCCATTAAAATTACTTTTTCCCCATATTATTTAAATATTTAGATTATACATATGTATATTTACATAAAGTAAAAAACACAAAAGATTTATAATCCAGAATGTTGCTGGTCCCGCCTTTTATTGATAATCGAGATCTCACTGTATTTTCAACCTGACACTTTAAAATAAGAAAAAGAATAAAACGGAGCAGGAAGAAGTTTAAAGCGAAATTTAAAAAACGGCATGAAAAACACAAACTGAGTCTTTTTGTTTACCCCTCTTTCTTCTCTACACCGTTTGCCAACAAACAAAAAGCGACGTCGTAAAAGGCTCCGTGGAAATTGGGTGTAACTTGGAGCCCACACGGTCAAGTATTGCCTTTCAATTTGCAATACACTCTCACTTTTTTACTAACACATTTACTCTTTAAATTGACACGAGATCGTTCTCAATTTTACCTTTTCATTTGCTTGGAAATTTTACGTTCAATTTAACAGCTGATTTTAAATTAATTTTGGCGCTTTCTTTATAAACAATATACTTCTTAAAAAATAAATGTGCTTTATTAAAAAAATGTGATTTTAAAAATTCTTCTGCTTTTTTACAAAATACTTTGAGTTATTTTGAGTTGTTTCTTCGTCCGGGGCATTTATAAAATGAAATTGATTATCAAATTGAGTGTAGCCTGGGCCACATCTGTCAATTCAAACAAGTTTTGACAAGCAGTTTGTGTGAACAACTTGAAGAAAGTGATATATTGAACGTGTGGCTGCAGGGTACACAGAAAAAAAAAATAACGACAAATTAATTGTCATATTAAATACGATATTCGTCAAAACAATTAATTCAAAACAACCGAATTTGTAAATATAAAATTTTTTAAATTGTTTACATTCAACAAATATTTTTAACAATGAGTTTGTTACATTAACCGCCTGGCCCACAATGTCGACAAGAACATTTCTTTCGTATTTTTATATTGAAAACAAAAACAAATTTAAGTTTTTTATTATTGTTTTCAATATAAAAATGCGAAAGAAATGTTCTTGTCGACATTGTGGGCCTGGCAGTAAATAAAATATTTGTTAGCAATCAATTAAAAATTTTTATGACAAAATTTGTCATATTTACAATATGTTTTGTTGTTCATTTATTTTGAAAAATGTGTTGCAATTTTAAAATAAATAAATGCATTAAAAATGTTAATGCAATTAATTTTTTATTTAAATATAATACAAATCTCATTACAAATACCGTTAACATAAACAGCCCTAGAAGTGGATGCAGAAGGTTTTAAAGGTTAAAACTAAAATACATAATATCGCGCTAAAACTTCGATAACAACTTTTTAATAAAAGCTTTACTTACCCGTAGATGGACTCATATGCCTATCGCTTATTCTTAACAAGATTAAAACAAAAAAAATATTGTATTTTTTAATTTTGTATTGAAAATTACTGAAACTTATTTTATTTTTTCAACTAAAACAACTTGTTAATATGACAATTTACAAACAATTTAATTTAGAAAATTGTTAGAAATATCAGAATACTTTAATAAAATTTTTATTAATTACTTACTAATTCTTGTTATTTTTTTCTGTGTAATACTATAACCCCACTCCATACCCTTAATAAATAAAATTTTTATCTCTTAAACAAGATTTCTTATTTACCTCTTATTTTACCAGCAGTTTTTTTCTGTATTTTTATAGAAATCTTTAAGATTAACTTTTTTATTTGTTCTTAAAACTCATAATTTAAAATTAACTCGTTTCTTTGATAAACAATTTTATTATCCATAACTCTGAAAATATTTATTAGCCATCTTAAGCTTCTAAAAACGTCTATTCAAAAACCTGCCCTATGACAACTTCTATTACAGTGTCGGAAAAAAATAATAGGGACACATAAAAATTAATACAGTTTTTTTTATTTTTTTTTTTAGTTTTTCATAAATAAGATAAAATACTTAAATTAAACCAAGGCTATTTAATTTGTCTGTATTAAAACTTAAAAAAAAAAAAAAAAAATTATGTGTGAAAAAATATAACCAAATTGGAAATGCCTTTTGTTAATTGAGAAAAACATTAAAATTTATTTTAAGTTGCATTGTAAGACAAGTGTTATTTGCACTTAAAATAATAAATTAAGAAAACAAAACAAGAAATGTAATTTTTGTTCATATTTAAAAAAATAACAAGAAACTTAAATTAAAAGTATTCATTTATTTTTGAGACCTTTTTCATGAAAATATTTTTATCTTATAAGAGTTAGACCCGTCAAATATTAATACAAAATTCAGTATATTGAATTTAAATAAATTGAATTTCTTGAATATGCCTTTTACAATAACGAAATTTGTACTTCACAGTTATAAATAACAAAAAAGGTAACCTTTAATTGTTTTCCGCTTTTTAACTGTCAGTGGCAGGACTGTAAAATGTGGCGATTTTTTAATCCTTTTGGCGATGAAAATTTACGTTTGGCGATATGGCGAAATTTGAAACTGTTGGCGATATGCGAAATGCATTTTTTGTGAATATTTTCTAATTAACATATATTTAAAATATTATAAAAACGGGTATAACTTTTTTCTCTTCTTTGTAAATTGTACTTTAAATTTATAATTGTTATTATTAATGTTTCAAAATTGTTCTATTTGAAATGTTTTGTTTTTTTTTATAAATTAAAAATTGAGATATTTAACTAAATACATATTTTCGTTTCGGGTTTTCATACAAATTCTTCGTATTTTTTTATTAATTTTATATTTTTTTATTGTATTTTTCACATTTTGATAAATTGAAAAATGAAAAATTTTTATACCCCTATTGCCTATATATGAAAAAAAGATAAAATATATCGCGATTTTCGCGTTTTATGTGAGTAATTACAAAAAAAAAAAAAAAAATAAATTAACATTATTTTAAAACAGTTTCATTTGCAAAGCAGAACATTATTCCCACATACGTAGAATTTGTATGAAAACTCGAAACGAAAATATGTATTTAGTTAAATATCTCAATTAGTAGGTCGGAAGTGGTCAAGTTTTATATATCATTGGATGCTGCTTCAAAGACTCTTTTCGATGATACCAATTTTTATTTATATCTTGGAGCAAAGTACAAAAAAATTCGAAAAACTGAAAAAACACCTTTTTTAAAAATGGTCCAGCTCACGGATGGTCAACGCTAGAACCAAAATATTTTGGGAATCATCATAAAACACATCAGCCTATATTTTCAGAGGGGTAACTAAAACACTTTTTTCGACTCCATACAACTTGATTAGGTCTAATATACATATTAATTTATTTTTCAAAGATCTTTAAAATGTCTATGTGTATTTCAATATATTAAAATATACTACTGGAAATAATGTAAATTTATAACATTTTACTTATATTTAAGATTTAAGAATAAGAAACATTAAAACTACTTTTATGTACTTTTTCAGTCATGTTCTGAAATCGATTCCTTGTGATATTATGCAATTTCTACTTTAAGTACCACTTATCTTTACTTCTATTAAAATCAAGAAAAACCTACGCTCATTAACAAAAAATTAATTGAAAATCTCCATCAATTAAACTTCATTTGCTTTAAATTTCAGAATATGGCCGTTTCTAATATAAAGATTTCATTTGGCAAATTTTTTCTTTACAAAAATATCTGGTAGGAATTTTTGGTTTTTGATAAAGTATAAAAACTTTCGTTCATTTGAAACAAAAAATTAACTGCCTGGCCCACAATGTCGACCAGAACATTTCTTTCGTATATTTATATTGAAAACAAAAACAAATTTTAGTTTTTTATTATTGTTTTTAATATAAATATGCGAAAGAAATGTGCTTGTCGACATTGTGGGCGTGGCAGTAAAAATCGTATTGCAAAAAACACATTATACGAAGTCGTAAATAATTTCCTTCGAATCGAAATTCGCGATATCCCCCCATGTAAATCAAAACGTTAAAATTTAAAAACGTAAATTGCAAGTGTATCAAGCAAAACATATTCATACGTATTATTTTTTTTTTTAGAAAAAAAGTAACCAAAATGAAAAAAATATTCACATCTCCACATTGAGAAAAAAAATAAACAATTTTGGTTAGAAATAACCTGAACTGTAGAATGAACTTTTGTAAGAATTTTTTTTGCAAAGAAAGGATTTTGTTCCATAAGGGAAATAAGCATTTCCAACTTTAGACTTGCATAAAATAACCAAAAATAATTAAGAATGTGGAATTTGCACACCAAAACTAATAAATTAACAAAAACTTACATTTTCAACAACTTTTTTTTTAATTATTTACTCCGTCGAAAGCAAATTAGTTTTCGTTGAAAAATTCGACAGTGCTGCCAACTCATAATACCAAATTAACATTCGACAGTCGATGTTCGATAGCCAGCGAAAATCGTTTATCGAATGTTACTCATAATAGGGGCCTTTATTTCCAGAAGTGTTCCTGTTCACTGAATCCGTCGTTCGTGCGATTTAACGCCTCTGAATTACTTTTTATTGAGCTTTGTTAAGTAATTGGCTTATGGCGACAACCCAACAACTCTTGAAGCCACCATTGACGCCATACGGCCAGATTCATTGGAAAAAGTGGTCAAAATGTGGACTGATTGAATGGACTATGTAACTCGTAGCCACGGCGGACATACACCGGAAATTATATCTAAAAAATAAATGCCATGAAAATATTATTATATTATTATCTTCTAGATTGGCTGACTTCCAAAACGTCAATTGCTTTGTATTAGAACAGAGCATAATGTTTCATAACGCCGCAGTACAAAATATATACAATGCAAACCCTTCCAAAACATCACTGTTAAGTATTAGTAACGCAGTAAAACAGCAATCAGGGCATCGGTTTTAAAATGAATGCTTTGTGACATTTAACATTTCATTTGCAAAGCACTTCATGTTTATTTTTAATATTATCCATTGCATCAGTTACATTTCAAAACGTTTAAATAAACAAAACACATAGTTGCATTGTTTCGGCACTTTGTAAAACTGTATACAAACTTTGTATTGGTACGTTTTGGAAGTCAGCCATTATAATACAAAATTTCATTCCAACAATATTTCTGTCTTGTATTATCTTTTTAAGTTCTCATGCAGCTTAAAAAACACTCTATACTATTTAAATATTAATTTGCTAGGAGCTCTTTGAATTCTCGTGATTGGCGCAGGTATCCGGGGAAATTGAGTACCAAGCTTCTTGGACCTTTTTCCACATTACCTGCTTATTTGGCGATATATACGTTCTATTTTTTTTTTTTTTTTTTTTTTAGATTTCCCCAGAGTTTATATTTTTAAGAATTTTAAAGAAAGCTTCATCGATAAAACTTCAATTGGGTTGCACACAGAAGGCTGGCTATCAGGTTATATGGTTATTTAGTTAAATTCACAACAACAAAATACTTTTATTTAATTTAATTTTTAATATTTATTGTTGTTGTTAATATAACTACATAACCATATAACGTGATAATCCGCCTTTCGGGAATAACCAAAAGGAAAACTTTTCTACGACATGTTATTTGGAATGAAGATATCGTCTCTATTATTTTTTCCAACACTGTATGTACATAGTTTTATAATTCTCTGGAATTCCCATATAGTAGTAACGAGTATTCAGTCCGTTTTAATGTTTAAGAATGTCTTTTAAAAACGTTTAACAAATTTACTTTCTCAAAGAACCAGTTGTTTGTTAAAAACTCTCTCGTTGTTTAAAGTGCCAGATTCTCCCATATATATATTTTTGTTATTGTAAAGACTAGGAATTTATTCAAATACGAATGGAATTGTTGTTGTTGTTAACTTTTTTCATTGCCTTGCTAATTTGTTCTTTCTTTGTCAATATGTATTGCTGTTATAAATTTGTTTTATTAAAACTTTAATCATCATAAAGTATTTGTAAATACTGTGCGAGTGAGTCCACGCTATATTTAGCATATGAGTTATTTGAATCGGGTATACAATATGTTACACTATTCTATATTGAAAAAGCAAAGTTGTATCGAAAGCTGCACATAAAATTATTTTATCTTATTTAGCCCGTTGACCTCCAAAGTTAATCAGAGCTTTTGAAGCGAAAATATTTATTAGCCAGCTGTTAAATTGTATGAGCAGATCCGAAACTATGTGGAACTACAATGATTGGAAACGTGAAACGAGATGAATGCTGCGATTTTATTCGATTATAGCAGCAATAATCAGACTTAACCAACCAGTGATCATAGTTAATAACACTTTTCCTAAGTGCAATCTTAATTTAGTTTTAAATCAGGGCCCAAATTATAGTATTTGATTTCGATCAAAATTACAATACAATTTAATTTTGCCGATAGCCTTAGATGCTACTGCTTAAATTGTATAATTTAGTGTAATTTAAATTATAATAAATATTAAAATAAATAAATTAAATTTAAATCGATATCGAAAGCCGTAATTTGGCCCCAGTTCTTTTACAGATGAAGTTCAGTTATAGTCAAGCTTTAGTCTAGTTCTAGTTTGGTTTTTTTTGTGTGATTATCAGAGGTGTTCTGGAAATCGAAAACGCAAGAATTTGAAAGTGGATTTTTAATAAGATTTTTGTAGTTAAAGCAATAAAAATACAATACAATACAAATATTTCTCTATTAAACAGAATTCTACAAGAAAATTATAAAAAATTGGATTAAGAGTGTATTAAAAGAACTTCAAATTTCTTGCGGTTTTCGTGCTAATTTACAGTTTATGTCTAGAGCTTAACTAGAGTTCTTCTGCAGTTTTAGTTCATATTTACTAGTTCAGTTCCATTTCAGCTCTACACCATTTTTCATTGAAATTGAGAAAATTCCAAATGAAAATGAGAATATAAATTTGAAATTGAGAAAATTCCAATTGAAATTGAGAATATCAATTTGAAATTGAGAAAACTCCAAATGAAATTAGGACATTTTAATTTGAAATTGAGAAAACTCCAAATGAAATTGAGAAATTTTAATTTGAAATTGAGAAAAATCCAAATGAAATTGAGAAATTTTAATTTTAAATTGATAAAACGGAATTATATGATTTTTATTATATTCATACAACAAACATAAGGATGAAGAAATGAAAATAAATACAAATCGCAGTATTATTGACCAACAGGCACATCTTCCAGATCCAGAGCTGATTGATAAAACGTTGTGGTATGTTGTATGGCTCTACTGCAATCTCCAGTAGTTATACATGTCTTAGAAGACTTAATTACCTCTTCTAAAAAGTCAAGTCTCTGCTCTTCTACTAAATTGGGCGAATAACGTTTGGTACATTCATCTTTGTTTTCGCCATACTTTTTATTTTTGACCAAATAATTTCAATGGGGTTAAGCATCGGTGAATAGGGGCACAATCGCAGGAGTGTAGCTGGAGAGTATGGTGAAAACATAGATGAATGTACCAAACGTTATTCGCCCAATTTAGTAGAAGAGCAGAGACTTGACTTTTTAGAAGAGGTGATTAAGGCTTCTAAGACTTCTGGATATTGCAGTACATACTACGCCATACAACATACTACAACGTTTTAACAACCTGCTCTGGATCTGGAAGATATGCCTGTTGGTCAATAATACTGCGACCTGTATTTATTTTCATTTCTTCCTTCATTATGCTTGTTATGTACGTTCGTTGTATGATTATTAAAAAAAGTATACAATTCAATTTTATAAATTAAAATTTCTCAATTTCAAATTTAAATTTGCCAATTTCATTTGGAATTTTCTCAATTTCAAATTGATTTTCTCAATTTCGATTGGAATTTTCTCAATTTCCAATTACCAATTTCATTTGGAATTTTTTCAATTTAAAATTGATATTCTCGATTTCAATTGGAATTTTCTCAATTTCAAATTGAAATTCTCATTTTCATCTGGAATTTTCTCATTTTCAATGAAAAATGGTGTAGAACTTAACTAGAGTTCTTCTGCAGTTTTAGTTCATATCTATGTAGTTCAGTTCCATTTCATTTCTAGTTCAAGTCTACTTCAGTTGTAGTTCAGCTGTACACGCAAAGAAAAAACATGGTTGTGGTAAACATATTTTAAGAACAACATATTATGATAAGATTCATGATTGTAGTCACCATATTACGACTCAGCTAGCATTTTCAATCGTCTAGGAGTCTACTGGGAATCTCATGAAGAGTGTTTTTGATCGTCGACGAGCTCATTTTTTAATTATAGACGATTCCTCGCACGGGAGAAACTCTTACACGTGCCGATTCGTATGATAGTTTCTTCCATAACACAGCAAACGACTCTTTTATTAATCCTTAAGGGAATTGTTTATGATTTATTTAGAGATTATCTAACGAATCTTTCAAAAAGCATGCCAAGGGTCGTATGAGACTCACGTGGGGATTATTTTACAACTCGTGAAATGCTCAGCCGTATAACTGAGCTACTAGCTGTATGGTACCGGCGGTGCTCGGGATTTTCTAAATAAAAATAAATATTTAAATACTGGAGAATTTTGTTAATAACTTGACCCCAGTGCTATCTAACGAGTCAAAATTTTATCAGGAAACTTAGGCCCTAATCATGTAAAACGCAACGCCAAAGAATTACATTGAAAGCACAAACATTGTCATAAATATTTTGTAATTTTGTTGTTGCTTTTACAGAAATTCATGTACCGTTTTAAATTTTTCAACGCCACAGGCCATGCAGCGTTTGAAATTTTAAAACGCAATGTGAATTTCTGTAGAAAGCAACAACAAAACTACAAACTATTTATGACATTGTTTGTGCTTTCAATGTGATTCTTTGTCGTTGCGTTGCGTTTTACGTGATTAAGGCCTAAGTTTCCTGATAAAATTTTGACTCGTTAGATAGCGCTTTTTGTTTAATAAATATATTTTGTGAATTTTGCCAAATCGTTCCAGAAATAAAAACAATTTTAATATCACACCAACAGCGCCACCTATCGGGATACAACTTAAGAGAAACCTAGCTCCCGACTAAGGTAATTTATTGTCCAAGTTTGGTGTCAATCGGTCCAGCGGATCTTGAGTTTAAGGAGGTCATACATGGCACAAACGTTTGTATATATCTGTGGTCATAAGCGATAACCGCCTAAGTCGACTTAAGAAACAATTGAGTTATATTGGTTTTAATGAAATATTTCTGAAATAAATACAACTTTCGTTATAATTTTTTTATCTTAGCGTTGTGGAGATAAGAATCTTTGATTCTGAATTACTTTTTTTCTAATGCAATTAATTTTTTCAAAAACGCAAGCATAAATATTAAGTGCCTTTTCTCAAAAACTATTTTGACTTAGGCGGTTATTGCTTGTGACCACACATATATAGATTGTTTAATTCACACGCTCGCATTATCGTCGTATATGTGTATAATCTTGTATTTTTGTTGTTCGCAATTTTCATAAAAAAAGTATGGCTTAATTATACGATTGATTTTATATGTTTTAAAAAATGTTGTATTTATACCAGGCCTGGAAACGTTCGATTTTTTTGGCGAATCTGTAAAAAACCTTTTAGAATATGATTAGAAAAATTACAACATTAACCCTTTCAGTGTTCTTGTCGAATATATTCGACATTACGTTTTACTCTGTTTCTGTATAAAAATGTATGGTTAATTATATTTTGATGCTTTATTTGAAGGAAAGACACTTTTGCTATTTTAAATTGTTATTATAGAAGCCATTGACTTTCTTTTCTTATTATTGAGTGCATGTTGTATACTATGTAGTGTGGAAATTTGTGAACATTTTATATTTGGGAAGAAAAAAAAAAAAAAATAATTTCGGTGATCCGGCGATATTGAAAAGAAAAAAATTTTAAGCATAAATAAATTGTAGGTTCCTTTGTGGACCTTTGAAGGTCAATTTGGAATATATTCGACATTCCCTAAAAACCAGGGGAAGGTACATGAGACTAAAACTATTATTTTTCCTGGATTCAGCGCCATCAGATTACTTTATCGAAAAAATCGCCACGATATATTCATATCTACCCGCTGTTAAAAATATCGTGCTATTTGGTCCACTTTTTGGTAAGGCAACGGTTGGTTTGAAAATAGTTTTTCATATGCCGTCAATGTCAAATTAAAAATTGTTTTGCTTCTATTGTTTCAATTGTTGGTTATTGATTAAGTGCGATATGTTTAATTCGTTTCAGTTTATTTTACAGTTTATTTATTGTTTTGACTGTTTTAATCAAAATTTCTTATGAACTAATATTTTTTTACCATTTCAAATCAAATTAAAACTCACCTACCTGGTTTTGTTATATTTTATCAAATATGACTTTACGACTTATGACTCTAAGACAAATTTGGATGATATACAAGGTAGTCATAAAGTTGTTAAGTCACATGGCTTAAAATAATAACAAGAATTATATATGACTGCTGTGGGCAACCGCATTAAACAATTGTAAAATATTATTTCGGACATTAAGACGATATGACTTGATAGCACACCCTGTGAATCACCTGATTGTGAACTTCCTAATAAACTCTGAAGTAGTAAATTTGCTATAACCAAATGGATATTTTTACTTAAAAATTGCTGATTAAGATGTTTTACAATTCGATTTTTTTAATACTGGTTTGAAGTTGATTGGACCTACATATTTTGTCGAAATTAGTTTCAAGGAAAAAGTCACCGGCATATCTTGTCAGAATTGCCAAATGTTATCTTGCATTGAACTTGAATTCTACATTTACATAAAAAATCCATCTTTAATGTTTCTTTTCTCACTATAGCGTATCTTTTAGATCGTTCTTGTTTCAATATACCTACTTTCCATTTTTTTATTGCGTTCGCAAAAAGAATGTGTGTGGTAGGGGAAAAAAGAATGAGATCGAAAAACCAGAACTTCAAGATTGAGTATGTTATTTTATCACTTCTCTTTATTTGATTCTTCTTTTTATTCTTGTCTTGTGTGTGTTCGGGCATTTGATGGCCCGTCTGTCGGTCGTTCATTCGTTCGGATTAGGTATGTGTGAGTTTGGTATAGGCTTGCCAGATTCAAATTCGCAATATTCTTGACATTCACTATAAAAATTTTGATTTTGTATTCAATATGTGTGCTGTTCGACGTTTTGTTGTAATTTTAATGTGAAAAATTAGTTAAGCTCAAGGTCAGTTTTTTTAATTTATTTTATTTATTTAAAAAATGTTTCCAATATTTCGAAATCCACTGGATCTCATCTTCAGGGTACTACAATTATAGTTAACAAAAAATAAAACATAATTTTAACATTAAATGAATACATATTGTCCCACTGTGTCATAAAACATATAAACAGAAAATAAGCGCACAAAAATAAAAACTTACAAGAGTAACAATAATAAAAAACACGTCACACACGGTTTTACATTTAAAATTGCACTAATTCCTTATTCTATTTTTGTTTATTATATGTCTATATTGTTTTGCTGAGCTCGTCTCTAAATCGCTCTTAAAGTTCATTCGGTACTCTTTGCTTGTGTTTATTATATTTAACATTTCTAGTGTATAGCGTCTATGGTATTTTTCCTCTCTTTGTAATATCTCCACATTGTCGAAGTTTGGTGTTGATTTTGAAAAAATTCTTGACAGTTAAAAACTTCCTAAAAAATCTGCTATAAAAATAAAACCAGTTAAAAGCAAAAGATATAAGCAAATGAACTCAATATTTGTACCAAAATTGTTTTACGGTTTAGTTTTGAGTCAGCTGTTCATTGTTTTTATTACACTGTGATAGTTGCACCCGGCGGTTAAACCTAATTAGAGTCCGCTTAATCCATTTTCAACAATAATATCGGCTATGTTCCGAAAATCGAAATCACGTGAAATGAAAATCTGTGAAGATTTTCAATTGATTTTTGTGTAAAGATGAACGTATCGATGCCTGATTCTCCAAATTGTTTTCCAAAATTGGGTTGATTTCAATTCCACGCTTTCCAGAACATGCCCGTATGTTCTCGCAATCAATCTTAATTAGTTTTAAAATACGAGCTAACCTTAAAAAAAACAGTTTGTCCCACTGGATTCAGCTTTAGCTTGTTACAAAAAAATTTCCGACTGAAGCCAAGGCGAATTCAATGCAGGCCGGTAATTTTTTTTAGCTTTACAATTGTTGTATGTCAACATTTTATTTATTATCTCTGTTTCTGTTTTTGACATTGTACAATGATCTTACAAAAACAAATTGCTTTTGTAGGAGTTGTACTTGTTTTTGTAAGGAGATTACCTTTTATGAATTCGCCTTGACTGAAGCACAGTGTTGTTAGTGTTGAGCATAGAAGGAAAAACAAATGTTGATACGGGTTTTTGTTTTAAATCAGCATCTCAGTGTTGAATAAAATAGACGTAGTTTGATAGATTTCTAAAGAAATACACTAAAATATAACGATGAAATATATATTTAATTTTTCCACAGCTATGTTTAAGGAAAACTGTAACAAAATTAAAAAAGTAATAAATTATTAATTGGTTGGACCTTTAAAACTCTTGACAAAACATATTTTTCCTTGATTCGTGAGCACTAAAAACTCTTGTAAATCAAAAAAAAACCAAGACCGTCTGGCAAGCCTAGTTTGATATGACTTTTCAAAACGCAGTCTCGCATTCAAAGTATGATTTTTGCAACGTCGATTACATTTTTTTTTTTTTATAAAAAGTTGAATCAACTCTCTATAAAATACTATAAGCGACTGATGATGATTTGTTATTGTTTTTTTTTTATTATTATTTTTTTTATTTTTATTTTTTTTTTGCTTTGTTATCATTTTGCTGCGGTTATTTAAAACGTTGATATTTTATTATTATCTGTAAAAGTTGTTGATTTTTTTTTTTTGTATAATTATAAATTAAAAATAAAACAGAATTCTAAAAAAAGCTTTTGATTTGATTGAACAAATTTAAAACAAAAATTGTGCCATAATTTTAAATATTCTTACTAAAAATTTAAGCAAATTTTTTTTTAATTCTCTTAATTCGCATATAATTCTTTAAATTTTCAGCTCCTTAAAAAAACGTTTCTATTTCCGCGTCCTACTTTTCGTTCTTTTTTTAGTTTTAGTTAATCAATATTTTGTAATAGAACTTTTCATGTTGGTTTTTTTTATTTTTCTGTATGTGGGTACTTGTTTTTGCTGGTGTTGCTTTTCTCTGTCAAGGTCATGCTTTTATATACTGTTACTTAACAACGACAACATAACAACAATACATTTTTTTTAGTTGTTTTTCCTTTTTTTAACAAATTACTGGTAGACTTAATCGTTTTTGTTTTTCTCCTTGTTGTTGTTGTTATTAAGTTCATTCCATAGTTTTTATTTTTTTTATTAAAAAAAAAAACTTTAATTTATAAATAACAACAAAATCAACAAATGTAAACAATACATATATTTCTTTCTATCTACTGCTTTTGTTGTAGTAAATGCCGCCATTTTCATTGTTTACATTTACGACAATCGAAATTCTGTAGAAAAAAAAACTAAATAAGCCAAAATTTAGAATAAAGTTTATTTATTGCATGTTTAATAGTTTATTTATAAGTAAATGGAATTAATAAACAGGGAAAGTTTTTTTTCTGTGCACAAATACTTTAAATAAGGAAGAAAAAAGCCCAAGAAAAATCTGAAAAAAATATTTTTAAACAAAATTGTGATAGTGCATAGAAAATATTCCTGAAAAAAAGCTTTTTTTTTAAATTGTTATTTTACTTAGAATACAAATTCGAATTAATATAAAAAATATATTTTAAAACTATGTATGCAAAAATAAGCATGAACACGATATGCTTCTGTCAAAAATTAACAAAAAGCCTCTCAAATGCATTTAAAAACACAAAAACAAAATCAAAAATCATTTGCGATCAGTTTCGCACTTTGCCTAATCAAATGACAGATTCATAAAACGTAACAAAAAGTTTCCATAAATTTAACATGTTTTGACAACTTTGATTTTCAAGTTTTCGCCCAGTTGCTTAAGCCAACTTAAGCATATTATAGTTGGATCTTTAAGGTTATAACCAGGCACCGTAACAGTTTTTTCATAAAAGTCAGATGATAACATTTACTTTTTGATGTTTATTTTTTTTGGACAAAAATAACAGTTATTTTTTATTTTTTGAACAACAATAACGGTTATTTTTGATTTTTATTTTTTCGATCAAAAATAACAGTTATTTTATGATTTTTATTTTTTTGAACAATAATAACAGTTATTTTTTGATTTTTATTTGTTCGATCAAAAATAACAGTTATTTTATGATTTTTATTTTTTTGAACAATAATAACAGTTATTTTTTGATTTTTATTTGTTCGATCAAAAATTACAGTTATTTTATGATTTTTATTTTTTCGAGCCAAAATAAAAGTTATTCCTTAAAGAAATGTACGTGTTATAATTATTTAGTGTACTTTAAATATTTATATTAACACGCTTAAGATATATCAATGATGATCACACATTTAAATAAATATTTAAAGACAACTCAATAATTATAACCCATACATTTCTTTAAAGAATAACTTTTATTTTTGCTCGAAAAAATAAAAATCAAAAAATAATTGTTAAATATTATTATAATTGATAATGAAGAAAATTAATTTTCTTCGAGTTTTTATATTATTCCGAAAATATTCAAAGCAAACTTTTGTTAGTAGTACCTCTTACGAATTTCCCCCCTCTCTATACATAAAAGGTAAAAACAATTTTCGTTAACAAATTAGTTGTTAAATTTACTTTTACTTTTACAAAAGAACTTAAGAAATTTGCCCTGGTAATTAAAGATTACAACAACATTTAAAACGTTAAATAACTTGACAAAGGCAAACACACGGTTAGACATAAGAAAACGTTTAATCGATTAATAATTGTTAAACAATAAATCACAAGAAAAGGCAAAGGTTAAAAAAGACAACATGAAATAATCGAAATTTTTATTGAAAAATGCTAACATTTTTTAAAGCTTTTTGTTAAAAATTTATTACCAGTATGAGATTTTATTTGAAACTTAATATATTTTAGTGATTTATTTTTAACGAAATTGAAATAAATGGTTATATTAAAAGATGTGGGTAGATTTTGCTATAGCATCTGATACATGTAAATATGTAGCACAGGAAGTTGAGATTTAATTTAGTGGGCCCACAAACCCCTGATACAGGCACAATTTTTAACGATTTTATTTCTATGCTATAGGTACAAAATATTTAGATCAATTTATTTCTTAGGAGGCATTTACACGATGTCTTTTCCGCCATGTCTAACAAACACGCTTTTTTTTTGTTGTTTGTAGGCAATCTGGTTAGAGAAGAAAGAGGGGTTGCCAAACAGACACGAAATTAATTTTCATGTATGTTAATATGAATTTTCATATGTTTTAAGCTTATTAAACATGTTTGGAAACACATCGTGTAAATGCAAAAGGTTTTTGGTGGCATGTGAAAAAAAATGAATAAAACAGACATGTCTGAAAAGACATCGTATAAATGCCGCTTACACTTTAAGAAAATTTTAAGTTTTAAAAACCATGGGGGGATTCACAAGGTGTGCTATCAAGTCATATCGCCATAATGTCTTAAATAATTTTCAAACAAAATAACAATTTTAATGTTGTGTTCATTCGTCATAACTGTACAGTATAAATCTAAATTATAAGCGGTTGCCCACAGCAGTCAGATATATTTCTAATTATTTTAAGACCTTTGACTTTACAACTTTATTGTGGTGTTTATAGAACACGAGCGCCTTACTCGTCCGTTCAACTTTCATTAAAAATAAAAACAAAATTTCGAAATTTGTTTTTGTTTTAAATGTTATTTGAACGGACGAGTAAGGCGCTCGTGTTCTATAAACTACACATATGACTACCTTGTGAATCCCCCATATTATTTTATCAGAAGTTTAAAACAAAAAATTTTTTGAAATATTTACACTAGAATTTTTATCTAAATACAAACTGACATCTCTTTCTTGTACTTTAATATCGTAATATCAAAGGGCAAATCATTTTAACAATGAACAGAACGAGGGCAATTCTAATATTTCCTTTCTTAACTGTAAACTATTCGTCAAAATTTTTAAAATAATGCTCAAACAGCTAAAAATATTTTATAAAAATGCTAAATAAAGTGGCAAGTGCTAAATAAAAATTTTGCAACTAAATAAAAATTTCGAATGCTAAATTTAGCTGCAAAAATGCCAAAATGGCCACACTGGATAACAATTAATTAAGGTGTATCACTTTTGTTAACTTCACACCGAACTAATGAAGATTTTAAGATTTTTTTTGTATAAAGCTAGATTTGCACGATTGAAATTTTCTTCAAAATTGCTCTTCAAAATGCTTCAAACTCGTGTAAACAGCAAAATTTCTTCAAAATTTATTTCAATAATATTGATGATTGATTTTGAAGAAATTTTGCTGTTTACACGAGTTTGAAGCATTTTGAAGAAAATTTCAATCGTGTAAATCTAGCTTAAGTCATAAATATTATGTTTACTTAAGAGGGAATAAAACAAATTAAAAAAAAAAAAAAAAAAAAAATAGTAGTAATCCTAAGAAAAACTTTACAAAAAATATTAAAAATTTCTTTAATTCAATATTATCTGGGATTAAAATATTCGTGGCTAAATGAATAAGTTTATGGCAACATTCAAAGAACTTAACAAAGATTATATCATTGAAAATGGCCATATGATTCGAAATTATATGTTTACTATTCCAAATACCCAACCAAAGCTCAAAAGTATTATTTACAATATTGTAAATTTTCGTCCATTGTACTGAACAATAAAAAAGGCATTGATTTTTTGCAATGTATGTATAACAATTTTTTATTTATTTCTCCACCGGCGTCTTGCGCGTAGCAAAATGTTGCACGGATAGTGGCATTGGTCCTACAGACCCGCATTTTTATAGGATTGGTACTATTTACCTTTTTAAGTTTTATCAATGCAAAGGGCTAATAAATTAGTGCAAGTTAAACTTTCTATTTCTTAAATCTTAAATGTGTTTAAACCAATATCAACCATCTCTAAAATCATTAAAAATGGGCGTTTAAACTTCCAATTTAGACCATATTATGCTAGGAACACAACTGGGACGAACGACGAATTTCGCCCAACACGACGAATTTTTCAGTAAAAATTCGCTAAGTAATTTCGTCGTATGAAGCACAATAACGACACATAGCTAGCAGCTTTTATAATTGAGAAAGTTGATTACTGTTTGTGCAAAGAGAGGGAAATAGTGTGACCATATTAAAAAAAATAATGTTTAAAAAATAAAGCATAATCAAAAACACAACTAAAAACTATTTTCGTAGCAAAATACTTTGTATATTTATTTTATGTATTATGCAATAAAAAAAAAACAATTATTAATGTAATTTATGACGCCGCGTATGACGAATTTCGCCGGACGCTATTATTGTGTGTATTTTCATATAAACCAATATGTTTTATTTTTGGCGACGAATATTCGCAGCCAAAAATTCGTCGTTCGTCGCAGTTGTGTTCCTAGCATTAATTTGACATTTATCGTAGTGTTGCCACAATAATTTTTTAACTACATAAAATATATGGTTCACTGATTTACCGCTGTTGAGTTTAAACTAAATAAAAATTTAAGTTCCGTTCAACTAAACCAGCGTTTAAACCTTCACTGATTTTTAAGCCACAATTCTCACAGCGATTGTGGTTCAACTAATAAATTGCATGCAACGCTAAGAGCAAATCATTGTCCAGACTTGCAATTTTTGTTGCAGCTATTCTTGAGTTTATTGGCGAGAAGGGGTGAGAAGATTGGGAAGAAGGGGTACTCAGTTTCATGTGCTCTGCAGTTCTGTTTTGTTTTGCTATTCAAACACTTTTTTTAATTGAAGTTGGCTGTAGGTGTATTTGTTTTTACAAATACAAACAAAATAAAAATATAAAAATTGCAAAACTATAATATCATAATCTGGATACTAAAGCAATTTCAAAGCAGAGTTTTCAAAATATGCAGCAACAAAAATTGCAAGTCTGGACGATAACCAAAACTTCTACAGCTACTGAAAATTGTTTGGTAACAGTATTTTTAAGCAAACTAAAATATTCCGGGTCTCACAGACCCAACCCACCAGAAGCCGGGTTAATACTTTTTACATTAAAAACTCTTTAAAGGTAAATTTTTCTATTTTGCTTATTTGTCTTGCGAATTTAAAAAAAAAATCCATCGTTTTCTTTTTGAAATATGTCCCGATTTTTCGAAAACTATAACTGGCAACCCTGGTCCATAGATACCTTATGAGGTCAAAACAAATTTATAGAAAATTAAAAAATCGACAAAAAGTTTTTATTACAGAAAATTCAAAAAATCAAAAAATATTTCTGGAGAAATATTAATATTAAATAATTTTCTGTATGAAATTAAAGTGAAATTTGAATTTTGTTTAAAAAATTTTTATATAACAAGTCCAAAAATAAACATTTGTCATGTGAATGTCTGGAAAAATAAAAAAATTATTATTGTTCATAAATTAAAGAAATCATTAATCAGCATACCAAAGCCAATTAAGTCACCACGAATTAAATGATTTTTGTTGCTATTTATTAAATTAATTGACATTCGCGCGACAAAAAACGCAACAAGTATTTAAGTCTTTTTTTCAAATAAAAGAGTAACACGTACATACTATTTGGTTTTATGAAATAAGACAGTTATAAATAAATTATATTCAGTTTTAAATAAAAAAAAAAAAAAAATAACGAACATTCAAAAGAATTCCTAAGTCTTAACAAATCAGGTCTAAAAATATTTTTTTATTATAAACTCCATCCACATGCTCGCATTAGAACTTTAGAAATTAGTTTTTTTAAATTCTCATGTCTTGATGAAGATCACATAGAGGCGACATAATTTTAATGAAAATGTTAATGTTGTGTGACAAAAAATTTGTTTAAAGTGCAACAAAGTTGCATGCAATTTTTTTTTTTTTTGTAACATGATGAGACAAAAAAAAGCAGGAAACATTTAATATGTAAATGAACAAGACATGATTTTTAATAGCATTTGCTCTTCATAATATTAATTTTTTCGAAATGAACTGACCCATAAAATTACTAAAAAAAACGAAAGAGGAAAAAAAATACAGTAAGAGTGCTGTATACGGCTATGCCAAATCTTTGGCAGTTTGAATATTGCAGTAGTGTACTTTATATGGGATCTAAAAATTATAAACTAATCCTTACAAAAACTGATCTCGCAGTATTATAATTCGCTGCGGTTTAAGGCGTATTAAAGCCTATTCCAAGAAGTCGTATAAATCTTAATTTGACCGTTTTAAATAAAATATAATGATTTGTTTCAGAAATATTATTATGCACATTAAAGCGATTTTGAGAAAGGGATGTTATATTGGACCGGCCGATGCGCATTAAAGTGTTTTTTGGAAGGCCGTGTTATAGGGGACAAATTATGTATGTCCTGAATATCACAAAATTTCATGGTTTTATGTCTAGCCATATAAAACTAAGTTAGACCAAATTAGCCCACATTTGCAACGTTTTTAGGCTTAATGATTTCCGATATTGGGCTTTTTATACGGCATATATTTTATATCGTATATAATGGACCAATTTTTATTTTTTATTTATTGGCAGGTTGTTTTTTAGACAAAAAAACTATGACAGATCAAATACAGACTATACAAACTATGACAGACCAAGGCGTTATAAACTGTTTTCCGAGTGAAGGCTTTATATGGGGCTTTTCGTAAATTATGGTTCGATTATCACGAAATTTGGCAGTCATGTAATATCTTTTAATCATAATCGGTGCATTCTGCTACAAATTAATGTATGTTTTTTTTTTAACAAAATATCAATTTTTAACAAAATATCCAAGGTTGTTCCACATTTGGGTTCATAACTCTTTTCCTTTTGAACCGATTGTTCTGAGTTTCAATCCCAAACTGCATAGGAGAACTAGAAAGAATTTGACACAAATAATGCTCTTTTCTTTTTAACAGACGGGCGGACAGACAGAAAGACGGACATGGGTTAATCGACTTCATAATCGGCTTAATCAAGGACCCAGAATTAATGTTTATACTTTATAAAGTCCTAGATGAATATTAAAAACGTTTTACCTGGAATGACCAACTTATTATATCCACATTCACCACTACACTGATAGAAAAGGCGTCATAATGCTGATGTATTTTGACATCAGTGCTATGACAAGTGTGTTCGTTTTTGACCCCATGACACTTTACATCACTGTGATGTCAGCCTTAACATCACTTGACCAAATTGTTATCAGGGTCAAAAATTTAAGTTATGTCATCAATGGGATGACACATTGGCATCACAGAAATGACGAATCGAAGTCGGCTTTATAAAGCATTTAATCAGTGCGATGACCTACTGTTATCAAATTGAGTCTATTGTAATTGGCCTTAAGTCAAATTAAGAGAATATAATTATTGACTTACCCGTTACACATGTTTGTTTCACTTTTGTTGTATTCCTCCATTTGTAAACAGAAGAACTATCAATTGTAAGATACCATTAGCATGCCCGATATGGTTTTCGTAATAATGCTACTTAAAAAATTTGATGTATTTAAATAAATTATTAAAAAAATAGAATATGGGAATATTTGCTTCTAATTTTACTTTTTAAACATGAAAATAATGTTAATACTTTATGACATAATATATTTTGTCAGCGCACTGTTGAAAATTTGTCATCACATTGATGACAGTTTGTCATTGCACTGATATCAGTTTGTCATCACACTGATGACATGATATATTATGTCATCGCATTGTTGACAGTTTGTCATTGCACTGATGACAGTTTGTCATCACACTGATGAAATGATATATTATGTAATCGCAATGATGAGTTTGTCTGTACTGATGTCAAAATACATCAGCGTTATGACGCCTTTTCTAGCAGTGTCAACAAAATGTGGCGTCGAATTGATGTCACTGTAGTCATAGCGTAGATGACGCATAAAATATGACAAAAGTTTAGGATGACGTTCGTCATTGGATTGATGACACTTTTTGCCTCATTGATGCGATTTATAGTAGAAATTCTGTAAGGGTATCATCAATATGAAAATGTCTTTTTCCATGAGCGTAGTGGTGGAGGGTATAATAAAATGAAAATTGTACCATTGCTAATCAAACATAATTCGGATTTTCTGTTGAAAACTTTTCGATTAGCTAGTTCCAAAATGTAACAATCACTTTTATTTTTTACAAAACATGATTACCAATTTTTATTATAAAAATTTTAAGAATCACTTTAATTTGAACAAATTTAGCGATTTTCACATGTATATTTTATCGAAAACGATTAATTTAAATTTGTATAGAAAATTTATTTTTCTTTAGAAAATACTAAGGACTTCTTTAATTTTCTTTAGAAACTTCATAAGTCGATTTGCCATACTTAATCGTAATAGAACCATTAATGTAAATTTAAAGATTTTTTTAATTTCTTTCGAATTTTTTTTTGTTTTTTCTTTTTTTTTTTTAAATTAACGGATTACTTTTATTTTCTATAGAGTTTTAAAGATTTCATTAATTTTCTATAGGAATCTTAACTTTCTATAGAAAATTAAACAGTTTGTTATAAAAAAATTTAACGATTATTATCGATAACTTGTATTTAACTTATTTAACGAATATTTATATTTTATATAGCAAATTAAACGCCTATCGAAATTTGCTTTATAATTTTACGCGGACTTAACTGAAAAATATAGCGGCTACTAATTTTTCATATATAAAAAATTAAACAAATACTCTTATATTTTTTTATTATTGGGGGATTCACAAGGTGTCATAAAGTCATATGTCTTAAAATAAAAACATGAAAAAATACGACTGTTGTGAGCAACCCCTCATAATTTAATGTGCTATTAATTACGACAGCTCAATAAACATAGCAAGCAGCGTTCTATTTATTTAAGACACTTTTTGTTTACAAACTAACAGCAATATTTTTAAACCATTATAAAATGTTAGAACATTATGACAATAAACCATGATAGCACACCTTGTGAATACCCCAAATAATATTACGATTAGTTTAATGTTCTAAAGGAAATTTAACGATTATTTAAATTTTCTTTGAAAAAGCTTTCGACTCTTTAATTTTTAGAGAAAATTTTACGATCACTTAAATTTTTTGTATGATTTTTTAAAGAACATTTAACGGTTACATAAATTAATTTTCTATAGAAATTTTTTGGACTACTTACGGTTCGATTACGGATGGCACACAACTTCCGTTTCATTGTCAAAAAGCCTATTAGATTCTCTATAGAAAAGTTTTCAAATACTTAAATTTTATGGGTTAATTGAGTTTTTTTTTGTAGACAAAAAATTTATTATTTAAATGGTCAATGGCCAATTAAAACTACAAATATTTTCGTTTGGCAGCAGAACATTTATCGATATATATAATTTTTCATAGTAAAGTTATCGATATTTTAAGTTCTCTTTAGTAAAGTTATCAATATTTTTAATAAACTTCAGACAATATTTGGATATTTTCAGACTTATTACAAAATTCTTCAATATTGTATGTACATAGACATGTATTTGTGTCATTTAAATTTTCTAAGAAAATCTTGTTGCTATTTTAAGATTGATGTCAGCATTTGAATTAAAAATATTTTGTATGTAAATGTTTTTAATAAAAAACTGTCGCTTCTTTTCGATATATTTTATCCCAAAGACTCTGCATTGAAGTTGTCGCCATTGACTTCCTTTTCATCATCCTCTTTGTTTACAAAAAGGTGTGACAAAGTGTTTCAAAGGATGTTTATATGATTACACACACTCATTAACAGTTAAAAAGACCGAGGATGACAATTATCATATGTCAATGATACTAACGAAGACGACGACAACGTCAATGATGATACAAATTATGACGATGAGGTGTGTGTGGTTGCTTGACGTTGTTGTTAACGATGAAGTGTTAGACGTTGTTGTTGTTGTTGTTTTTGGATTTAAATGTTCCAGGCATTTATTTTCTCTAATTAAGAAGGTGCTAAACGATTTCAAATATAAAACCAGGCATCGCATTTATTGTTTTTTCTCATTTGATGTTTATTTTTTAATATTTTTAATTGTTGCTATATGAGAAATTTCTCCAACCTGTCGCTCGATGCCTGGTGAAAAGCTTAATTATGTGGAAGCAAAGTGTGTGTTTGGTCGTCGTCACCTGTCAACCGTCGTGCCTTTGGAATTATCAAGTTGGATAGAAATTAAAAATAAAAAAAAAACCACAAGCGTTATTAGTCGCCTTTTTGCACCTAATCAGTATTTAAGTGAGCATATAAACGATATTAAAAGAAGAAAGAAAAAATTAGCAGCCACAATAAAAACAATAAAAAAAGGCATGCACAAGCAAACACTCACATTCATTGAGCTTTTATTTTAATTTGTTTGTTGTTTTTGTTATAATTCCTCAACTCATACTTGTGCGAAGCAAATTCATGCATGCCGACCAGACGAGGGAATATTTCACTTACTTTCGAGTGCAAAATAAAAAGATAAGGCTAATGAACCCGTGACAATAAGGAAACCAACAAAAACAAATAAACCAACCAACAACAAACACTTTGTTACAGACACACATTCATAAATAAATACTTCCCTACTCCAATGTACTTGACAATTGTGTTGTCAAACAAAATTGACATTACATTGAGTAAATATTTGAAAAATATGCGCAAATAAATAAATTAAACATCTGGTCATCATCGTATGGACGTAGACTGGACTGGAGTGTTTAATCGAAAATTACAAAATCGGCAATTTCCTCGGATGAGAGTACATATAAATTATTAAGTATGAGTAAAGTCATGAGTAAAGGAAACTTAACCCTTAAATGTCTGACTTTCCAAATTATATTAAAAAAAAAAAAAAAAAAAAATATCAATGTGTTCATATTATTAACCAGATAAAGGGAAAAATAATAAAAAAATTAAAATAAATTTTTATACATTTAATTGCAAAAATAAATTTTGATACTATTAATATTTTTTATTTTGATAATATCAAAAAATTTTATAATTACAAGTGCACAATTCGATTAAAAGTCCGGTATCAAATTTGAAACTTCAGGCATTTAAGGGTTAAGATTTGTCATCGCATAAATAATTAAAATTTATTACTTGGGAAATTGTTTTAATAGGGAAGTGATTGATTAACATTTAATCAATCACTGCTGCTACCAAACAATTTAGTAAAACCTGAAACATTCTTTGTTAACCTAAATTTGTTTAAAGAAAATCAATCGATATCCTCAATTTTTTTTAACAACATTTTTTAAAAATGTAAATTTTGTAAATAAAATTTCTCAGTAGTTTAAATTAAAAAAATAGACGTTCACAGAAAAAAATAAAAATGGATTTCAATTAAAAAGTTTGTGATATTAATTAAAAAATTAATTAAATTTGCACCAGTAAATAAATTAAACGTATCAATTAAACGTTTAATTCACTTGATTAAACGTTTAATTTACGTCATTAAGCGTTTAATTCACTTGATTACATTTTTAATTAAAACTGATTTTATTTTTGATTAATGCTTTAGTTTGTAAAAAAAAACTTTGGAGAATTTTTTTTGTGTTCCTACTCAGAAAAAAATAAAAATTGTCTTTAATCACCAACTTCATAGAATCAAGCAAGCAATTAGTTAATTTTCATCTATTACCAAAATGATTATATTGATTACTAAAAATTTTAATTTAAATTAAAAAAAAAATGATCAAAAAACTTTGCAGATTCAAACAATGTGTTAATTGATTTAATTATATATAGCTCAGGTCTTGACAATTTCCAACAACAATTCTACAAGTTTAAATTATTTTATTTTAAACGAAAAAATCAAGATTTTTTGCGATTTAATCAATATTTATTTATTTCAAAACAACTAAAATGTTAATTATATCAAAATTATATTTTTAATTTTCTTTCAACTAAAAAAATAATTTATTCAATAATCACATTAATTTAATTGAAATTCTTCTTAAAATTTTTTTTAATTGATAAAAAACTACTGATACTTTTTTCTGTGTATACTTAGGTATCGATAATCTAATTTTTTTAAAAGGTATCATTGACATTAATATTTATAAAAAAAAAAGTTATCGATAACCAAAATTTTTAAAGGAAATTAAGAATATCGAAAAATTTTTGAACAAAATTTTTCAATAATCTTTATTTTTTTACTAAAAATTTTCATGTAATCTAAATTTTCTAAAGAAAATATAAATACCAAATAGAATCTGGGAATTTTAGTTCTCATGTTGAGTTTGATTTTTATTATGAATTTTTATATTAATTTGAATGTGTATTCTGAGTCAAAATCGTATTCCTTTAATATTCCTATATATTCCTGGAGAATATTGAAGGAATAAGATTATTAACACAAAAAAGCTTTTTCAATTGTAATTTGACTTATAAAGAAAAAACACAGAAAATTCAAATTTAATGGGAATGTTTATTATCATTTGAAATAACATTCTTTGGCATTTATTTTTTGAAGATTATGTGTATCAAATGTTGACCGTTGCTACGTCGCAGATGGTCCATCCGTTGAATCCGATTTTCGATGACTCGTTCGAGCATTTCGACTGGTAACTGGCGAATGACACGCGTGATGTTTTCCTCCAAGCCCTCATTTCATTTTTAAAGAAATATGGACCGATGATTCCACCGGCCCACAAACCACACCAAACCGTTTTTTTCTGGATGAAGTGGCAGTTCTTGAATCTCTTCAGGTTGCTCTTCGTCCCACATACGGCAATTTTGTTTGTTTACATACCCATTGAGCCAGAAATGGGCCTCATCGCTGAACAAAATTTGCCTCGAAAACGTCGGATCTTCTTGGAACTTTTCAAGAGCCGATAGAGCGAAGCGATGTCGATTGGGTAGGTCGAGCGGCTTCAGTTGTTGCACAAGCTGTATTTTGTACGCTTTCAATTTAAGATCTCGACGTAAAATGCGCCAAGTCTTTTCATAAGTCAGTCCGAGTAGCTGCGAACGGCGCCGAATCGACTCTCCACGGTCTTCGTGTACACTCTTAGCTACGGCCGCTATATTTTCTTCACAGCGTGCTAGACGTGGTCTATTCGGTCGAATATTATCCAATAATGAATGCTGGGTCTCGGGATGGTGTTGCGAATAGTACTCTCAGTAGGCCGATTATGTTGACCATAAGTTGAGCGAAGTGCACGAAACACATTCCTACCAGAACGTGAATTTTCGTAATAAAGTTGAACGATTTGTAAACGTTGTTCAGGCGTAAGTCTTTCCATTATGAAATGCCAAACAATACTAAACAAAAACTCACACGTGATCTGTCAAAAAAGGCTTTTGAAAAAAGTATCTCTACTTGAATCACCCTATACATACACATTCGAATTAATTAAAAAATTTATAATGAAAATATAAATATGTAATATCAACTTTATAAACAAAATTTATCGATAATATTATTTTCAAAAAAATTTTCAACCTGAATATTACGGTACTAGTAATTTTATATAGAAAATTTTTCGATAATTTAAAATTTCTTCGAATTTTGGATAGTTTCTATTTTCTTAAAAAAAATTTTTGATTGCGTGCATTTTCGATTATTTAGATTTTCATAAAAATGTTTTCCATAATTTAAATTTTCCTCTTTAAACACCAAAACCCTCTACTTAAATTAATTAAATTTCTTTTTTTAGAAATCCTCTAATAACAGGAATTTTATTTTAGAAATATACTCTTATTACTCTTATTTTCTATTGATAACTTGAGTGTAATTTAAAATAGTTTTCGAAATTTTATATATGTAGTTCTATACGAAGGAGGGAGGGAACCATTGAAATATGAATCAGTTCAAGGATGTGTTCTCTTAAAATATCTCAATTTTTTTTAATTATCCAATTATTATATCCATGTGGCACGCTGCCATAACCTTCTTCTAAATGTCGGTGTTGCATTAAAAATAACTTACGATAGCTGCTATGCCATGACAAAATGTTTTTCTGGTGGGTCCAATATAAACTCCCCATTCTAAAATCACTTAAAGGCTAACAAGTCTCAAAGACGAATTATTCTAAATATTCGTCACAAAGAACTTTAATGTGAAAATTAACCTCAATGATTGCCAATGGGTCCCAAAAAGGGCACACTCTTGAAAATTGTTTTAAACATTGTGGTGTAGAGTATAATAAAGTCGGGTCTGACCAACTATATTTTCTTACTTGCTTACATATCTTTAATTATTTATTTGGAAAATTTTATCAATGTTGGTTGCTGTTTAAATTTTAATTTGCCCTTTTTTATTTAATTATCTCTTTCCCATAAATCATTGACTAATTTCGAATTTTATTCCTTTTTTCCATTCCAGGTACGTTGCAATTTCTTTATCAATCTTTCTTTTTACTTTTCTGACATCAGTAAGTATCTAACTAAATACATAAAAAACTCAATTAATTTTAAAATTAAAAGGAGACAATTAAATTTATGACTCTTGTTTAACTAGGATTTTTATTTTGTTGAAATCTTTCAAAGTAAAACTCCAATAAAACGCCTTTTATGGTTTAAATACTACAGACATGTGAAGAATAATAAATAAAATAAAAAAGTATTTTTTATACGTTACAAAATCAAGAGGGAAAAATATTTAAAATGAAAATAAAATTTTTTTCTAAATTTAGAAATGTAATACCAACTTGGTAATAAGCAAAATAAAATTATGAAGAAAAAAAAAAAAATATTTTTATGCGCCAAGACATGATCAAAATATAAATTGCAATTAAAGAAATAAATTATCGCATGAAAAAAAATCTATCTGGCTGGGCTTGAGCAAGAGGGGAAGAGTTTAAATGGAAGACGAATTGTTGTTGGCGAAAAAAGAGAAAATCAAATCAAATTACAAAAAGGCTTTTAATAAATAAACAGTTGTTGCAAACACTGGTTGGAATATAGTTCAAAGGCGAAGAGAATAAGAGACAAAGCTTTGCCGCCGCCCCTGGGGTTTGAAAGCTGATGCCGTTAAATTTCTTATTTCTGCAAATTTTCAAGAAGAATTTTTTTTTTTTTTTAAAACAAATACAGTGTTATCTCTCTTAACGGATACCTAACTTTCAACGTACACTGGTGCTTCTTGCTCCCGACAAAGTTCCATAGAAAAACCATTAAGTTCTTCTTAGAGAACATCCTGCTTGTACACAGAAAAAATTCTCCAAAAAACACCAATTAATGCATTATTCAAAAATAAAATCAGTTGTAATTAAAAATGTAATCAAGCGAATTAAACGTTTATTCAAAAGTATTAAACAATTAATCAAGTGAATTAAACGTTAAATTGTTACTGGGTGGTATTATTGATTCCGTTCCGCGATTGCGGAAAGCAATTTTTGTGCGGAAGAAAAATTTGCAATTATTCATTCCGCTTGTGCGGTATCTTTCCGTTGTTGCGGTATCATCTCTACCATTGCGGGATTGCCATATTATTGATACCGCAATATAGATATTTTTCGCCATTTTGCTTACGTTAAAATTTTACAGCGAGAAGCTAACGGAAGGACTGAAAATGTAAGAAGTAACATAAAATTTAAAAAAAGAAAATTTGGTTTAGTTATTTAAAAAAAAAAAAAAAAAAAAAAAAAAAAAAAAAAAATTGTTTTGAATAAAATATATAAATATACAATCAAATTGTTATTATAAGCAATTTTTTATTGTCGATTCAATGAAATGAAATCAAGAAATCGCTTGTGGTTTTAGAGAACGTGGATAGGTGAAATAAACTAATTGTTCGGAAGATTTGGCATTGACTCTAAATGGTTTCGGTCCACCCATAAACTGTGCCAGTGTTTAAAACGGTTTTTAGTAAAATTTTTCTAACGCGAGCATTATTTTTTTTGTATTGTATTTTGGTAGCTTCCTTCTGTAAAAAAATCTCATAAAAGCAGAAAGTTTATCTTTGGCAGAAAGAGCTCCTTGGCGACTACTTCCGGAACTTACATTCTCTAGGTCATACAAGATTTATTTAAGTGCTTCCTTATTTAAGTGAACATTTTTTGAAAGCTGAAAAATTAAACAAAAGATTAACTGCCTTAAACATGTATTTAATTTTTTATTACAACTTACTCCCTATCATTCATATCAATACATCTTCAGATTTATATTGCGAAACTCTTCTTTCTACTCGAAGGTCTAAGCATTCGTCTTCACTGCTATCTTCAAAAATTCTATTATATCCATATTTCAAATTTATATTTTCTACGTTAGTTTATTTTAGATAAATTTTACTTGTAAAAAACTTATTACTCTCAAAAACTCTAACAACTTGTTTTAAATGTTTTTTTTTTTTAGCAACAGTTGACACAATATCAACTCCGAAACTTTTAAAACAGAGATGTTAAAAAGGTTTGCGGAAAGCTTATACCGCAGGAATGAATAATTGCAATTTGCATATCGATCGATATTTATTTCCGTTAAACTTTCTTTTCCGCGCGGAATCAATAATACCACCCACTATGTATTAATTTGTTTTCTGGTACAAATTCAATTAATTTTTTGATTAAGATCACAAATTTTTTAATTGAAATCAATTTTTATTTTTTCCTGCGTACGGGCATATTTAAGTAATCCCTTTAATGTCCGGTCATGATTGATTCTACTGTACAATTTTAGATATTTTTTTAATTTAATAAATTTGTTTAAGCCGACCGTCTCTTAGCTTAAATTCAAACCTCGTTAAATTTTTTAATTTAGTGGCTTATTAAATAATTTCTTTTTAATAAATAATTAACTGTTTTTACAGACATTATGATGACTAATCATCAATAATTTTCGTGATGGGTAAATAAAATCCAACACAAAAACCACCCGTCAAAAGACAAATAATGGCAAAAAATTTTCCAAGCGTGCAAAGAAAAGAAAAAACTAGGCAATTGTTATTTCTGCACAGTGGTTTTAAGAGGTTTTCAACTAAAACTATACATTTTCAAATCTTTAAAAGAAATTGTTTGCCTTTAATAAACTGAAAGTGAAAAAAAATTCGGCATAACAAATCTCTTTTAATGTTTAAAAAATTAATTTTCGGAAGAGGTTTAGAGGTCGCTAAAATCGAATTTAACCCAAAAATCGGGTTTTCTCGACTTTTTTGAATTTTGCTGATTACTCGGCCCATTAGCACGATTTTCTTTGTTACTAAGTCAATTTTTTTAAAGAAAACTTCTTAAACTTTACTTCTCTGTGCAGATATTAAAAGTTTCGGTTATTTTTTTGCTCATTTGGGTCCCCTAATCACATTTTTTTGTAAATTTAGCATAAATTTAAAAAATAAAACTTTGTAACTTTTAAAATTTATATTGAAGTTAAAAAAACTAATGATTCAGTTTAAAAGGTGGATAAATTCTGAGTCATTGCAAAAAAAAAAAATAATTGAATTTGCTCTTACTGTTCCAAAGTTATACCCTTTTTAAGTTTTGTACCCATTTTGTGAAATTAAAAATATTGTAATGTGTTTGCCAGTTATGCATCAGATTTGTTGTAATGTTTGATATTTAGATATTAGGTATTCTTTTAAAATATTAAATATGGGTGGTTTTTTGTTCTGTTGCACAGACTTCAGCAATGCCAGTCCAAAAAATTCTAGGCAGCTTACTTCTCATACCCAAAAAAAAAAAAATTAAAAAACAATTTTTTTAGCTTTCAATTATTTATTAGAGCAACCTCTCTCAGAGGTTGTTAGATTAATGTAAGTATTAGCTAAGGCCACGTTTTTGCCATCAAGCACTTTTTAAAAGAAAGTCTGTGCTAATTTTAGTTGTTTTAGCTCATCTAAGTCTAAGGTGCATTTGAATGTTGGTTTGGTAAAATCATAGGAAAATTTACGGCATTTCAAATACAAAACGAATTTGTCGTCTGAAAAGGCTTTTTGTATATCAAATTTCATCTATCTAAATCTTCTTACCTGTGGTTTACACATAAAGCTACTTTCTTGCGAGTAGAGTATACGTATTGAAAGTACAAAAAAAAAATTAGTCAGGAACAAATTGGTGAGTTTGCCTTTTGCAAAATTTTATTATACTCACGATTCGAGGAAAGGATGCAGAGTTGTCGGGGGTTTCTGCACAGATAAATTGGATATAAAAGTTCCCTTTCATCAGCCGGCTAACTGTAGTGTCCCGCAGGCGGAAATCTCTGCTCAGTGTTACTGCTAAACAAATAAAAAGAGTCAATAAATTTGTCTATGTCGGATATGTGCTTAATAAGGATTGGGATTCTGACGCAGAAATAAAAAGCGCATAGAAATGGCAAGAAAAACTTACATCAAATATAGAAACATTCCTTTAAGCCGAGAAATCAACATTGGCCTCCGGTTTCGCTTCTTGAAATGCTACGTCTGGCCGGTACTAATGTATGGTGTAAAAGCATCTGTAAATTCTACCGAGTGTTCCGCTATTTCCACATAACTTAAACCTTAAGTGAGCGATAGGCTAAAGGAAGAGTCATCCTACCCGGTAGGTTAAAGTAAAGTAATAATGGAACACTTTTTTAACTTTAGCTATTGGTAAGATGTGAAAACTGACTTAAAAGTTTAATCTGATAATTTAAGTAAATCTTTTTAAAAATAGTTTTATTTAAAAATTGGATTGACCACGAAAAACAAATTTCTTTTAACATTCAGAATTTTCGATCATTCACGGTTGAGTAGAGTTTTAAAATAGATATTAAATATCAGCTTTAATGTTCGCAAAATGAAACTAGATCAATTAATCAGTTTACCTAAAATAAGAAAAAAAAAAACGGTATTTTTCGGTATTTTGAATCAATTACAATAGAGAATTTTGCAATAGAGCGAAATTTTCTTTTTAATGGCCACAAAATTAAGAACAAACTTAAATAATCCAGTCCTTAAAATTTTTTATGAAAGGGTTATTTTTTTTTTGCTATTTGATTTTTCAGTGAAAATTTTCTTCAGTTTTATTATAATTTCACATTTTATTTTAGCTTCTTAAATACTTTCATTTATTTGATTAGCAGTAATTTTCATGTCAATAATACAAAATACCATTTATTTTAGCACATTGCATATTTTTAAGAGTTCAATTTGATCAGTTAGTACTGTTGTATTTGAAACATTTTACAACCACTCTCTTTAAGCAGTTGAGCATTATTTTTGACGTGAAAAAAAAGTGTTCGATATATTTTGGTTTTAGTTCTTTTCCTTACTTTTCTTAGGAGGGCCAATACTTTTGAAAAATTTTTGGCTGTATAACTTCAGTAATATGGAAGACATGTTTTTGACTGATTTTTTCATTGTTTAATTATTTTGCTTTTAACATTTTTTTAAAAATGTATGAATGTTTTCAAAGCTATTTTTTAAACAACAAAAATTAAAGTCGCACTATACATAATTTGCTATAGCCGAAGGTTGTATTTTCGACGCCGCCATTGAAAATTTTTTAAATTTTAGTCAATTTTGGCCGCCGTCAACGATATGCGTGACAGGCGTTCTCAACGTCTGCAATTTCGCATTGGTTTCGAGTGGAATACTATGACGTATTTATAACGTAACGAAGTAATCTCTTTTGATAGTTTTCGACATGAGTTACAGACACACTTTTTTCTCACTTTTCGAGAAACGATGGAATATTTTGTTTCACATCTTTTCGACGCGAGAAGTTCTCACCAAAGTTATGCTAGGAACACAACTGGGGCGAACGACGAATTTTTGGCCGCGAATATTCGTCGCCAAAAATAAAAGACGTTTGTGTATATGAAAATGCACACAATCAGGGCGCCGCACAGTGGCGCCCGTAGAGCAAGCGAGGTTGCAAAAATCAAAATTTTCATGAGTGCCGACGAAGTTTTGAATAAACCCATGTTATAGGAAACTTTTCAACGATTTCAAATATGCCACTCTTAATAATATCACATTTTTAGTTTAGAAGATATAACCGTTCAAAGTTGACCGACTTTCGGTTTTCAAAAAAACACACAATTTTTAGTCAATTTGTTGCGATTTCAGGTGTAATATCACGAAAAATAGGTAACGAATCGCCTTATTTTTTATTTGTATTGATTGATGTATTTATTAAATGTATAATGATAAAAAAAAAATTAACTGTTTGCTTTGTGTTTCTCCTGGTAAATCACTATTTAAAAACTATCCGTTTTTTCACTATTTTTCAACTTTGACGGAAAATAAAAAAAAACTATATTTTTCTATATTTGCCATACGTGCAAAACCTGTTCTTTGATTATTTCTTTACATAATTCAAAAGGTTTTATCTGCCCGTACGTGCCCGTTTGGCTTCTAGAGGTAAAAAAGTTCAAAAAGACATGGTTGCAGAAATTGTATGGCGTCCATCCCTTATATGTTTTGACTGACAGTAGTTTGATCTAATAGTTTGAAAAAAACTACTCATTGAAATTAGCAGGTACGTACCTCACATAAACAATACTTTGGCGTACAAATGGTCAGGAACAATATTGACTTATGGTCCCTACAGGTAGGCACAAATCTTATTTGGACACATGCATAATATCAAAATTGCATTATTTAGCCTAAATCCATATGTATGCAGGGAACAGGTAAATTTTTAGGCATGGTAGCATAAGCCTATATATTGCAAAATAAGCATAATGCCTGGATTAGTCTACGCCTGAAAGTTGGCGCAGCAATTACTGAAACCATTAAACAATTTAAGTACTGAAAACATGGCGTTGAACAATTTAAAATTATTTGAACTGTTTAGAAAGTCAACCACACCAAAGTTTTTCACGGAAGTGAAAATTCTTCCTGAGAAGTTGACATTGATCAGCAAATGGGGCTGCGATGGATCATCCGGACAAAGCGTTTATAAGCAAAGGATAACTTTCGATGACGCTACAATATCGGACGGAAATATGTTTATGGCATCTGTTGTTCCTTTGCGGCTAAAATCGGATGATTCCCTACACTGGAAAAATCCACGTCCGTCATCAGTGCATTATTGCCGACCAATAATGTTTCAGTTTGCAAGGGAATCGGCAGAACTCATAAGGACTACGGTGAAGGACATTGAAGAACAAATAAGCAAGATTAAGCCTACAAAGCTGCAAATTGGAGAAGGAAAATATATTGAATGCAATTACGAGTTCCACCTGACCATGGTTGACGGAAAAGTCGTAAACGAACTGACAGGAACAACCTCAACAATGTCATGCCCGATTTGCAAAAAGAGTCAGAAGAACTTTTTTCAATTCAATTCAATTTATTTCATATATAATATGTTACATCTCAATTTTATATAATTAGTTGTAAAGAGTTTAAGATTAGTATCTTTTTCTGCTTAATTATAACATATTTCAATTAGTTTTCATAGACAGAATTATATTGGAGGTAAAAATTTAGCAAAAACCTATCTAAACCCCTTTTTTCGTATTATTTTTATATTTTTTTTATCGATTTTATATTATTATTTGTCAGAAGAACTTTGGTAATTTAAACGATTCTACAAATGAGGAGAATTACGAATATGGAATGTCACCATTGCACGCAAGGATAAGGTGTATGGAATTCTTGCTAAAACTGGCATATACCCTACCACTTCGATGAAAATACATCAATAAAGGATAAGGAAAAGATCAGAAAGAAGCAAATACAGGATGGTTTTTTTGAAACAAGTTGGACTAAAAGTAGACTGTCCCAAGCACGGATACGGTAACTCTAACGATGGAAACACTTCTAGGAGATTTTTTGAAAATGATGAGGCAGTAACTAGAATCATTGGAATTGACAATCAAATCGTGAAAAGATTGGGAACGATCTTGGATGTTTTAAACTGCAAAGAAAATGTCAATTCTACAAAATATGGAGAATATGCGTCGAAAACTGCATCTCTTTTAGCAGAAATGTATCCACAGAAGAAGTTGACCCCGACCGTCCATAAAATATTGGCGCATGGCAAAGATATAATTGAGTACCAGCCTTTGCCAATTGGAGAGCTTTCTGAAGAAGCACAGGAGTCTCTTAACAAATTTTATAAAAAATATAGATTGCAGAACACATTCAAAGCATCAAGGGTAAGGCAAAATAAGGACCTCTTCAACATGTTGGCAGCATCTTCCGATCCACTTATTTCTTCCCTGCGGCATGTGAAGTCACGAATAGAGTTACAAAATAATTATATTTTAGAAATTGTTAGTCTTTTAGATATACCTTCTCTTACGAATTGTGATGAATATTTTACAGAAAATTGAAAAAATAAATTTAAAAAAATAAATAATTTTTTTTTTAATTTGTTGGGTAATAATTTAAAACATAAAACCCTTAAGAAAAAAAATAAAAACAATCTAAAAATGTAAAAATAATTTTTTTTAGTTACCATAAAATTGATTTTTCTACTAATTTTAACTTTGATAACCCATAAGTAGGCCCCTACAAAGCGTAGCACCCTTTCCAAACGCTCATTTCATAGGCTGAACAGTTATCTATCATATGCTGTTTAAACTGTTCAATTATCTTATTCGGTTCAAAAGATATGATTTTTGCAACGAAAAAACTCAAATGGCGCCACTGTGCGCCGGCGAAAATTCGCCAAACGCGGCGAACTTTAAATAGATTTAATTCTATTTCATACGCCGGCGAACGACGAACAAATCAGTACTAGGTGACCATGTTTGGTTTTAGTTAAGAAGTAGTTTAGTAAATAAAGTTACTTTTTACTTTAATAATTGTTTTTTTTTTATTGTATAACACATAAAATAAGTATACAAAGTATTTGGCTATAAAAATAGTTTTTAGTTGTGTTTTTGATTATGTTTTTAATTTTAAGCATTATTTTTTTGAATATGGTCACACTATTTCGCTCTCTTTGCACAAACAGTAATCAACTTTCTCAATTAAAAAAGCTGCCAGCTATTCGTCGTTATTGTGCTTCATACGTCGAATTTACTCAGCGAATTTTTACGGAAAAATTCGTCGTGTTGGGCGAAATTCGTCGTTCGTCCCAGTTGTGTTCCTAGCATTACAGAACATGGGTACACTTTCTAAACGAAAAGTTTTATTTTCATTTCAAAAACAGACAGAAAATTTTATTAGCAACGGAAACTAAGGCCCTAATCATGTAAAACACAGCGCAACGCCAAAGAATAACATTGAAAGCACAAACAATGTCATAATTATTTTGTAATTTTGTTGTTGCTTTCTATAGAAATTCATGCACCGTTTAAAAATTCTCAACGTCCCAAGCTATGCAACGTTTTGAAATCTTAAAACGCAATGTAAATTTCTGTAAAAAGCAACAACAAAATTACAAAATAATTATGACATTGTTTGTGCTTTCAATGTTATTCTTTGGCGTTGCGGTGTGTTTTACATGATTAGGGCCTAAAAATTGCAACAAATTTTTAAAACTTATTAAAAGTTAGTGATTTTTACAATAACGATTTAGCTTAATCAATTTGACGATTTTGTAGATTTTTTTCCTCAAAACTTTACGATTTTCGACCAACTTTATCTGGTAGCGCAGCTATGCCACTAGACTACACTCAGTTCTTTTTTTATGCGGTAGATGCGTTCCGCAGAAAACCGCATAAAAAAGACTCTAGTTCCATACAAAAACTATACGTACCGGAATTTAAAAAAATCGCATAAATTGAAATCAAAGTATTAAAAATGAACCTAATTCGCATAAAAAAAGTTTTTCTTTTAATTTAATTAAAACAAAACATTATATTCATAAATGCAATTTTATGTGAACAAATATTTTATTTAAGTAAAACTAAACAACAAACTTAACAAAAAAAAAATAATTCATATTAAAGTAACTCAAAATAAAATATTAAAAAAGGACAAAAATAGCATTAAAACAGTTTTTAGTTCTCATGAAAAATAAGATAAAATAGGATTATGCGTGATTGGCATGAATCCTTAGGATTAACGATTTCTCCATTTTTTTTTTCGATAATAGGGTCTCTTGAATAATATGAATATTTGTTGCTCAGTTGTGTGCCTAAAAGTACAGAATTTCTTATGGAAATTAAATTTTTTTTTGATGGCTCTGATTGATGATTGCCTAATTTAAAGTGATCTGCCAGAGCCTTATTTTTAGCTTCATTTGCTAAGCGGTCCAAAATTTAGATTTTGGTCTCTAAAGAAATCGTTTGTCCTTTTTACTATTTTTCTCCATATCAAGATCTTAAAATCGAATCCGAAAATTTTATGTTAGCATTGAAACCATAAAAAAATTACACTTCCTTTTTGGAGCGAAACTTCAACCCCTTCGATAATTAATATATAAAAATCTGGATAAAATTCCACCACAATAAATATTTTAAATTTAATGCAAAATGCAACTGTTACCTTTGCAGCTCAATGACTAAACTGCAAACGTACGTTAGAACATTTCTTCGTCGCCTGCTTACAAAATCTATAAGGGAAATCCCAAATTTCAAATATCAAATCTTTGCTGGTATTCGCATTAAACGCATTATTTAACAGAAAGTACAAACCTTAACAGAAATCTCAAAGCTTTACAGAAAGCACACATTATATGTCAAAAACTACATAACAGTATTATCAATTATCTAAATATTATTTTTATATAAAAAAAATTTGAATATTTAAAAACCGCATGAAAAAAGACGTGAGTGTATTTTTTTTTTGTGGGAATACGTGAAGTCTCTCTTGGTATTTTTTTCACTAGCACTGAAAAATTGAGTGGTTTGCAAATTTTTTTATCACTTACGATGATTGAGTGCATAAAATCTGCACTCAATTCAAGTAGTGCAAAATTTGAACTTTCAGTCAAAAAAGCTGCATATAAACATAATATCGCTAAAATCTAAAAAATTTAATTTTGTATGGTTTTTGATTTTTGTGATGTTATTAATTAGCAAAGGATATATATATAAAACAAAATGAAATTTTGTCAATAACCGCCTCGGACAACATTTACATGACGTAATTTAAAAAGTAAATGTCAGGCATTCATTTATCGCCCCAAATTAATATTTCATTCACTTTTGCAAATTTTTTTTTTTATTTCTTTTGTTTGTTTTTTTAAATTTTTCGTTGTATTTTTTTTTTATTTTCGAAATCCAAATGGTTGAAAACAACATCACACTACAAATTAGTTAAAATTTAATATATAAGTTCTTTAAAAAAAATAAAATTTTTTTAGAATTCAACCATTCACAACTCGATAAGTTTTAGCCGAAACAACTAGAATCAAAGAGCGCCCAAGGGTTTAAAAGAGTTGGTTTTAGTGTCGTTTTTATATCGTTGTAAAAAGTCTTTTCTATTTTAAAACATCAAAATGATATACATACATACATTTTTGAAATGTATCATATGCAATCAATCACAATAAAAACGGATCTAGGTGCCTCATCTATATATATGGGTTGTATAATTATTGAAAAATCAGAATATCTTGATTTCCTGGACATAAGGATACAATGTGATGTCCGATGGACAGAACATATCTTCAAGGTTTCGAAAGAAGCACTGAAGTGCCTCGGTTTCTTAAAACGGTGTAAGATATACTTCACTCCATCTGATCTCCTTACTATTTATACCACTTTCATCCGGCCACGTATGGAATACAACTCTCATGTATGGGCCGGTGCTTCAAAGTACATTTTGGAGCTTTTGGACCACGTGCAGGAGAGGGCGAAGGTTCTTTGTGGTGACAGTAGAGTATCCAAATCTATTGACTCCCTTGAGCACCGTCGCAATGTGGGTTGTATTTGCCTGTTTTATCGTTACGACGATGTGGGATGCGTTCTGATGAAATAAGGGATCTGGTTCCCGAAAACCATACGTTTGTTTGTAATACATCTTTTTCCTCAAGAGTCCATCCTGTTGTGGTCGATTGGCCAGTGCATCGTACAACGTTTTACGGGGAAAATTCGTTTTATGGCCGGAGTGTTCGTATGTGGAATACACTTTCTGCTGAAGTCTTCCCTCTCATTTTCAACATGAATAAGCCTCCTTCTCATAATCTATTTACCTAGTTCCAATGCAATTGTAGGGGTCTGATGCTACTCAAAAACCATTTGCAATTTTTAGATATTATGACTACACAAAATAAAGTAGATCAACCAACCACTAGTCAATTAAAATCTTTAAAGTCTTTTTACAAGATTTAGATATTACACGTTTACCACCTTATGCAAAAAAAAAAAAGTTAAAGTTAACATAAGTTAACCATCACATTAAGCTCACACACTTTTGCTGGGTTGGTTAACTAATGTGTTTTTGTCAGGGACCGTAACAGTTATTCCTTTTTTCATAAAAGTCTGATGATAACAGTTATTTTTTGTTTTTTATTATTTTGAACAAAAATAACAGTTATTTTTTGATTTTTATTTTTTTGAACAAAAATAACAGTTATTTATGGATTTTTATTTTTTCGATCAAAAATAACAGTTATTTTGTGATTTTTATTTTTTTGAACAATAATAACAGTTATTTTTTGATTTTGATTTTTTCAATCAAAAATAACAGTTATTTTCTGATTTTTATTTTTTCGAGCAAAAATAAAAATTATTCTTTAAAGAAATATACGTGTTATAATTATTTAGTTGACTTTAAATATTTATTTTAATGCGCATAAGATATCCCAATGATGATCACACATTTAAATAAATATTTAAAGACAACTCAATAATTATAACACGTACATATCTTTAAAGAATGATTTTAATTTTTGCTCGAAAAAATAAAAATCAAAAAATAATTGTTATTTTTGTTCAAAAAAATAAAAATCATAAAATAACTGTTATTTTTGATCGAAAAAATAAAAATCAAAAAATAACTGTTATTTTTGTTCAAAAAAATAAAAATCAAAAAATAACTGTTACTTTTGTCCAAAAAAATAAAAATCAAAAAATAACTGTAATTTTTGATCGAAAAAATAAAAATCAAAACTTTAAAAATCATAATATTTTATCAAAGAAAAGTTCATAACGATCAATATGGTATACTTGAATAACTTTGCCGTCATTTACTTCTATATGCTTTTTTTGTTTTAAAATTTCAAAATAACTGTTATTTTCGGTCTCTGGTTTTTGCATAAGGGGGTATATGCCTTTTAAAGTATGATTAGTTTTTACCAGAGGTTTATCAAAATTGAACACAGGCGGAAATTTTTTAACTCTATGAGTACATCCATATTGAAAGTAAAACATTCTTAATCTGAAAGGCCCATCTATAATATGCTTAAGTTAGCTTAAGCAACTGTGCGAATACATGTAAATCATATGTGTCAAGCCATATTGAACTTAGGGAAACTTTTTAAGTTTTGTGAATCTGTGCGAAACTGATCGCTCTTTTCATATGGAATCAAATGTTTTTTAATTTTATTTTGTTTTTTTAAAGAGGCTTCTTGTTAATTTTCGAAAGAAGCTTAAGCCAGCTCATGCATATTATAGTTGGGCATTAAGGTTTTAAAAAGTTAGCTTGAATTTTAGTCTTATGACTTCTCTTCTTTTTTAAGAATTGCACAGTAGAGTATTTTCAACGAAAGTGAAATAAAATTTGAAAACGAATAGTTAAATTTTGTTAGAAGGTTGCAAACAGCAAAGTAAGAGCCAATTTACAACGTGGACATTCTTGCCAGACATAAGAAGTTTGTTGGTAAGGGGGTGCCGCTGTATCAGTGTTGCCAGAAATTATAGAGTTAAAATCAGCAAAAAACCATAATTTTTCATCAAAAAATCTTGAAAATCTGCTCCAAGATTTTCAAAATCTTCAAAAATTTTCAGAACACTTATTATATTTTAAAAGTTGTTTTTTGAAAAAGAAATAAGAATTTAAAATAAACGGCCATGTTCTGGAATTTGAAATCGATGGAGAATTGAAATAAATTTTTTTTTAGTGCAGCTTTGCTGATTTAAAAAGTACTTCTGGTAAATATAAGTGGTCCTCAAAGTATAAGGTATAAAAAAGGAAATATTTTTCTAACTTTCAACATAGAAAACTTTAAAAATTTCTTCGATTTTAATATCACTTGAATGCGATTTTCAGACCATGTTATATAAACTTTCAAAAGTCGTTATTATATTATTATATTATTCGGAATTTACAAGAGAACAAATATTGCAATTATTAAAGATATCATAAGTACACATGAATATAAACGTACATATGCATTTTATTTCGTGTTAAATCAGATGACATAACCCCGTCATCTTTTGTGAATAAAATTCATACTAATGAATCAATTTCCAAACGGTTCGACAAGGGTGTCCAAAAGTTTGAGGTATCATTTTAATTTTAATTTAAAAAAAAGTTTTTTTTTTTTGAGATATTAAAAATATTTTTATTTCAGTTTGTAACAAATACTTTCCGGTTAAAAATGAAAAATTATGCCGGTCAAGTGACCACCTACTGGCTCCCAATCTTTTACCAAAAATCTCATTCACGTTTTTTCAATCAACTGTTGTCAATGTTTTATATCTGCTCGATAATGTTCTTTTTAAGCTCTTGAACTGTTGTTGCATGATTGTTGTACACTTAAGATTTCAAAAACCTCTATCAAAAATAGTCTAAAGGTGTTAAATCGCACGTCTTGGGGGCCAATTCACTCCTCCCTCCTCTATCTACGAGAAATAATGCGATTTTCGAACTTTTCTTTCAAAAGATCGATGTGGCACCCACCATCTTGGTGAAAACACATATTCTCTACGTCTAAATCATCCATTTTCCGCCACAAAAAGCTTCGAATCATCTCTCTGAAGCGATTTTCATGGACCATTGTTACCTTAAATTTGGACACCCGATATATATTTAATTCTTTATATCTTTCTTTTAAACTTTTCTTGCGCAAAATTAGTACGAGTGATGTGACAACCATTATATATTTTTTTTCCAACGCAATCTTTGTTTATAATTTGCTCTACAACAAGTGAAAGAATCTCCGTTAGTACGGGAACTTCAACACTTAACAAACACGAGTTTTTCTGTTTTCTTCCATGAATGGTTGATATTTTTCGTTTTTTCAATGCAAGAAGTGGAAAAAGTATAAACATAAGTATCCACCGAGCTACAAAATCTGCATTTTTAAGCCAAAAATCGTCAAATCTGCATTTTGGGGAATAGAATCTGCAAAATGCAGATAAATCTGCACTTCTGGCATCACTGCGCTGTATGCATGACACACTTTACTTTTTTCCTCTCTCGCCTACAAACTTCGTACATCTGCAGGAAATGTACACATTGTAAATTTGGTCTAAGGAAATTTTTTTTATTCGATATTCTTGGGATATTTAATTTTCTTAACTTTTTCCATTCCCGTGAAGGGCGAAAACCAACATTTGTTTTCATTCTTTGCAATTCCCTTAAACCACTGTGGTTTTGTTAGCACGACGCCTTGCTCTATTCTCTTTGTCAGCAAGCTCGTTGGTGCTGTTGTTGTAGTAAGATGAGTAAATTACGTCCATTTTTTTTTTCTAAAGTAACATCAACATGAAGACTAAACACAACCCTGTGTATTAAGCAAACAGTGTTGTAGAGTTGCAACTTTTCGTTTGTATTTTTTTTTTGTGTAACTTTGGTTATTTTTAACACCCCAAGAATCTCTTTGTTCTTGCATGATTGCATGCCATGCCATGTATATTTTTTACTTATTTTTTTTTTTTAGCAGAAAAACTAATTTATGAATTATTTTAAAAATTTTGTTGGCATTTTTTTTTTTCTTCAACTAATTGTTGGAATTTCTATTACAATTTCGTTTCAACAAATAATAATAATAAAAATTTTTGGAATTTGGAGCAATTTTAATTGTCTAGTTTCTTTTGCATCTAAAAAATTTTAATTTTAGTCTTTTCATGTGCTTTTTAGTAGAAAAAAAAATTGCTTTTAGAAACAATTTATTTAAAAATATATCGTTGCCTAAAATGCTAAACATTCTAAAGGTACGGTCACATATGGGCAAATCCTGCGTGACGAATGCTACATTCGTACGCGTTTTCTGATTTGTATTTAAACATTTTTTGATCTTTAAAAAGAGATAGCTTCATCTTATACATAGTGCTTAGTGACATTACTGTGTACTATCGAATGGCATATATTTTAATTTCTAAGCAGGTATTTGTTGCGAAATAATTTATCATAGAGTTTTGTGACGAACGCTACAAAAAGTGGAAGTACCTTAAAAATTTGAACTGTTTTTGCGTATTTTTTAACAAATTTCGCATAATAAAATACACAAAATCTTATCCCTAAAAGATTCATTATTCTTTTAAGAGAATTAAAAAATAACTTATTTGCAGTCAAAAAATGTTGCCGTTTTTTATCAAATGCCGTGAACCCATTGTCACGCACGCTACGCAATGCACGTTACCTTTTTTTCCAGTATAAATAAACCCAATTGTATTTAGTTTGACAAATAACAATTTATATTTGTTTTTATTAACATTTTTAAATACCAATTTTCATTTATAAATGCATTTATCAATGAATGTAAATTTGTTTATTAAAGATTTTTATATTTTGATGGCTGGATGTCCATGTAAACCTTTTGCGCAAAGTACAAGTTACAATTTTGGACATAACTAAATGAAATTTGGTATGCGCGTTTACATTGTCATAGGAACCATGCCTATTGAAAATTGTGACAATCACTCGATGATTTCACATAGCCTCCATACAAGCTGCTTTTCGGAAAAGAGTATTTAAATACCCTAATTTCCTTATAACTGTTGGTAATAAAAATATGGCGACAACACTTTTACGATAGCTACTTTGTTATTCCAATATGTTGTGCTGGTGGGTCTAGAATTCACCAAAGATGTCAGATAAACCACCTCCCTAAAATCTTTTAGGGCTTATAAATCAGTCCAAGTTAAGCTCTCTATTTGGCTTAAAATGTGTTTAAGCTAGCAAATCTGGAAATCAGTAAACATATAAACCATCTCTATACGTATGAAATTGGTGTTTAAACTCCCAATACAGACCATATGAACTTAACAACTATCGTTGGGCTTCCGCATTTTTATTTTTTAAACTATGTACATATTATATATGGGGCACTGTTTACAACTGTTGAGTTTAAGCTGTGTTTGAACATTCAATGATTTGATAGCCATAAAAGTCGAAAAAATTCATACTGATACATTTATTTATCTAAAAAACGGACTCTTATATGAATCTTAAGCTAAAAATATAATTTTGTTGTAGCGGGTCAATGGTTGCCCATGGGTAGGGTGTCATATGGTCTGGCTTGACCGACTATACTTTCTTACTGGCTTTTATATATCTATATGCTAACATTCAAAAGATAAATGCTATTTATATCAAATTTTGCCGAAAACCTGCCAATTATTTCGCTTCACAACAGCTCTAATTCTGAAGAAAAGTAATAATACAGTTTTTGGAAGAACTCAAATCGTGACGAACGCTACAGAATTTAATACGCAATATTTTTTTATTTTCTTATTGTAAAATTTAAATTTTTACTTTGCTTAAAAGGAGGCAAAGAAATTGACTTAAAATAATAGATGACTTGAAAAAAAAATTCATTCTACTCACAATATAAAAAAAAACCATATTTTTCGTGACGCACGCTACAACCCTCGGACCTGATATTTCATACCTAATATCAATCTTTCCAAAATACTAAACAAAATAATTTCATACCAAAATTTAAGAGAATTGAGTGAATAAAAATATAGCTTACAATCGGACCATCTATATTAACCCTAAAGTATTTTTATGAACACCTAAAAATATTTCAATTTCTAGCATAACATTAAAAGATCTGATGTAGGGTAAGATTTGGTTATAATTTTTGTATTTATGATCATCGAAATAAATTTTTTTTATATATCTGAAATTATACATCTAGTCCAATATTACATTAAAAAAATTTAATTAGATTAATATGAAAAATTTTCGGTTGGTGGACAGTTTCTGGGATTTGCCCATATGTCAAATATTAGCCGCAAATATGTTTGCCTTTATTTGGCAAATGTTTTTTCAAAACAATGTAGGTTTCATTTTGTGGTCACACTACACACATTTATTTGCTCATTTTTGTTTGCTCGAACAGATGATTCTTAAAAAAACAACATTTTTAATTAACTAAAATACAATAAAAAGTGAATATAAATATAAATCAGTAAATAGTTTGCTAATGTGATTGTTTTTAGGTTATGTCAGGTGAAACCAAAAAGGAACGTGTAAAAGCAAAAATGATTAACCTTCTGTAATTGTCAATTTTGATAGACATGTGAAATAACATATGGACTTTACATCTGACAAACCAACCGCAAAATACATATCGTGTAAAATTGCTTAAACATTTTTGAAGAGATTGAGTTTTAACTCGATTATTTTTTTTTTTTTTTTTTTTTTTTTTCATTATTTATTTATTGAATCTTCATATATTAAATATGAACTAACAATAATTAATCAAATCTTATACTAATACTTTATTTTTGTCCTGCCAATGCTAGACGAAAATTTTTCTCCTCACTGTTTCTGTTCACATATGTAGATGTTTAGCGGTCTTCCCTTCGGATGAGTCCTGCGGTATCTCTTCTCCTTAATCTAGAGTGTCCACTGTCATTTAAAATATTTCGAGCAAGTGGATTTGGGTGCGACTCAAGCCTTTTTAAATATTTTGCTGCGTACTTCGTTATAATAGTTTTTACTAATGGCACATTGAGATCCTTGTGAATATTAGAGTTTTTAACATACCAGGGAGCGGTATGTTCCTCTATCTACGAGAAATAATGCGATTTTCGAACTTTTCTTTCAAAAGATCGATGTGGCACCCACCATCTTGGTGAAAACACATATTCTCTACGTCTAAATCATCCATTTTCCGCCACAAAAAGCTTCGAATCATCTCTCTGAAGCGATTTTCATGGACCATTGTTACCTTAAATTTGGACACCCGATATATATTTAATTCTTTATATCTTTCTTTTAAACTTTTCTTGCGCAAAATTAGTACGAGTGATGTGACAACCATTATATATTTTTTTTCCAACGCAATCTTTGTTTATAATTTGCTCTACAACAAGTGAAAGAATCTCCGTTAGTACGGGAACTTCAACACTTAACAAACACGAGTTTTTCTGTTTTCTTCCATGAATGGTTGATATTTTTCGTTTTTTCAATGCAAGAAGTGGAAAAAGTATAAACATAAGTATCCACCGAGCTACAAAATCTGCATTTTTAAGCCAAAAATCGTCAAATCTGCATTTTGGGGAATAGAATCTGCAAAATGCAGATAAATCTGCACTTCTGGCATCACTGCGCTGTATGCATGACACACTTTACTTTTTTCCTCTCTCGCCTACAAACTTCGTACATCTGCAGGAAATGTACACATTGTAAATTTGGTCTAAGGAAATTTTTTTTATTCGATATTCTTGGGATATTTAATTTTCTTAACTTTTTCCATTCCCGTGAAGGGCGAAAACCAACATTTGTTTTCATTCTTTGCAATTCCCTTAAACCACTGTGGTTTTGTTAGCACGACGCCTTGCTCTATTCTCTTTGTCAGCAAGCTCGTTGGTGCTGTTGTTGTAGTAAGATGAGTAAATTACGTCCATTTTTTTTTTCTAAAGTAACATCAACATGAAGACTAAACACAACCCTGTGTATTAAGCAAACAGTGTTGTAGAGTTGCAACTTTTCGTTTGTATTTTTTTTTTGTGTAACTTTGGTTATTTTTAACACCCCAAGAATCTCTTTGTTCTTGCATGATTGCATGCCATGCCATGTATATTTTTTACTTATTTTTTTTTTTTAGCAGAAAAACTAATTTATGAATTATTTTAAAAATTTTGTTGGCATTTTTTTTTTTCTTCAACTAATTGGAATTTCTATTACAATTTCGTTTCAACAAATAATAATAATAAAAATTTTTGGAATTTGGAGCAATTTTAATTGTCTAGTTTCTTTTGCATCTAAAAAATTTTAATTTTAGTCTTTTCATGTGCTTTTTAGTAGAAAAAAAAATTGCTTTTAGAAACAATTTATTTAAAAATATATCGTTGCCTAAAATGCTAAACATTCTAAAGGTACGGTCACATATGGGCAAATCCTGCGTGACGAATGCTACATTCGTACGCGTTTTCTGATTTGTATTTAAACATTTTTTGATCTTTAAAAAGAGATAGCTTCATCTTATACATAGTGCTTAGTGACATTACTGTGTACTATCGAATGGCATATATTTTAATTTCTAAGCAGGTATTTGTTGCGAAATAATTTATCATAGAGTTTTGTGACGAACGCTACAAAAAGTGGAAGTACCTTAAAAATTTGAACTGTTTTTGCGTATTTTTTAACAAATTTCGCATAATAAAATACACAAAATCTTATCCCTAAAAGATTCATTATTCTTTTAAGAGAATTAAAAAATAACTTATTTGCAGTCAAAAAATGTTGCCGTTTTTTATCAAATGCCGTGAACCCATTGTCACGCACGCTACGCAATGCACGTTACCTTTTTTTCCAGTATAAATAAACCCAATTGTATTTAGTTTGACAAATAACAATTTATATTTGTTTTTATTAACATTTTTAAATACCAATTTTCATTTATAAATGCATTTATCAATGAATGTAAATTTGTTTATTAAAGATTTTTATATTTTGATGGCTGGATGTCCATGTAAACCTTTTGCGCAAAGTACAAGTTACAATTTTGGACATAACTAAATGAAATTTGGTATGCGCGTTTACATTGTCATAGGAACCATGCCTATTGAAAATTGTGACAATCACTCGATGATTTCACATAGCCTCCATACAAGCTGCTTTTCGGAAAAGAGTATTTAAATACCCTAATTTCCTTATAACTGTTGGTAATAAAAATATGGCGACAACACTTTTACGATAGCTACTTTGTTATTCCAATATGTTGTGCTGGTGGGTCTAGAATTCACCAAAGATGTCAGATAAACCACCTCCCTAAAATCTTTTAGGGCTTATAAATCAGTCCAAGTTAAGCTCTCTATTTGGCTTAAAATGTGTTTAAGCTAGCAAATCTGGAAATCAGTAAACATATAAACCATCTCTATACGTATGAAATTGGTGTTTAAACTCCCAATACAGACCATATGAACTTAACAACTATCGTTGGGCTTCCGCATTTTTATTTTTTAAACTATGTACATATTATATATGGGGCACTGTTTACAACTGTTGAGTTTAAGCTGTGTTTGAACATTCAATGATTTGATAGCCATAAAAGTCGAAAAAATTCATACTGATACATTTATTTATCTAAAAAACGGACTCTTATATGAATCTTAAGCTAAAAATATAATTTTGTTGTAGCGGGTCAATGGTTGCCCATGGGTAGGGTGTCATATGGTCTGGCTTGACCGACTATACTTTCTTACTGGCTTTTATATATCTATATGCTAACATTCAAAAGATAAATGCTATTTATATCAAATTTTGCCGAAAACCTGCCAATTATTTCGCTTCACAACAGCTCTAATTCTGAAGAAAAGTAATAATACAGTTTTTGGAAGAACTCAAATCGTGACGAACGCTACAGAATTTAATACGCAATATTTTTTTATTTTCTTATTGTAAAATTTAAATTTTTACTTTGCTTAAAAGGAGGCAAAGAAATTGACTTAAAATAATAGATGACTTGAAAAAAAAATTCATTCTACTCACAATATAAAAAAAAACCATATTTTTCGTGACGCACGCTACAACCCTCGGACCTGATATTTCATACCTAATATCAATCTTTCCAAAATACTAAACAAAATAATTTCATACCAAAATTTAAGAGAATTGAGTGAATAAAAATATAGCTTACAATCGGACCATCTATATTAACCCTAAAGTATTTTTATGAACACCTAAAAATATTTCAATTTCTAGCATAACATTAAAAGATCTGATGTAGGGTAAGATTTGGTTATAATTTTTGTATTTATGATCATCGAAATAAATTTTTTTTATATATCTGAAATTATACATCTAGTCCAATATTACATTAAAAAAATTTAATTAGATTAATATGAAAAATTTTCGGTTGGTGGACAGTTTCTGGGATTTGCCCATATGTCAAATATTAGCCGCAAATATGTTTGCCTTTATTTGGCAAATGTTTTTTCAAAACAATGTAGGTTTCATTTTGTGGTCACACTACACACATTTATTTGCTCATTTTTGTTTGCTCGAACAGATGATTCTTAAAAAAACAACATTTTTAATTAACTAAAATACAATAAAAAGTGAATATAAATATAAATCAGTAAATAGTTTGCTAATGTGATTGTTTTTAGGTTATGTCAGGTGAAACCAAAAAGGAACGTGTAAAAGCAAAAATGATTAACCTTCTGTAATTGTCAATTTTGATAGACATGTGAAATAACATATGGACTTTACATCTGACAAACCAACCGCAAAATACATATCGTGTAAAATTGCTTAAACATTTTTGAAGAGATTGAGTTTTAACTCGATTATTTTTTTTTTTTTTTTTTTTTTTTTTCATTATTTATTTATTGAATCTTCATATATTAAATATGAACTAACAATAATTAATCAAATCTTATACTAATACTTTATTTTTGTCCTGCCAATGCTAGACGAAAATTTTTCTCCTCACTGTTTCTGTTCACATATGTAGATGTTTAGCGGTCTTCCCTTCGGATGAGTCCTGCGGTATCTCTTCTCCTTAATCTAGAGTGTCCACTGTCATTTAAAATATTTCGAGCAAGTGGATTTGGGTGCGACTCAAGCCTTTTTAAATATTTTGCTGCGTACTTCGTTATAATAGTTTTTACTAATGGCACATTGAGATCCTTGTGAATATTAGAGTTTTTAACATACCAGGGAGCGGCTGTGATTATTCGAAGAAGTTTATTTTGGCGCCTTTGAATTTTTTCGATATTTGAGGCCGAGGCAGTGCCCCATAGCTGAATACCGTAGCACCAGATTGGCTTCAATATAGAGTTATAAAGTAGAAGTTTGCAGTCGAGGCTAAGAACAGAATTTCTTCCAATAAGCCAATATATTTGAATTGCTTTTAGTTTCATTTGTGTTAGTTTTGCTTCTATATGGCATTTCCATGTCAAACGCCGATCTAGATGAATACCGAGATATTTTACATGCGATTGCTGGGGCACTAATTGATTATTGATTTTAATAGGGGGACATGACTCCCGACGCAAGGTAAATGTTATATGTACGCATTTTTGCTCATTGACCTTTATCCTCCATTGTTTTAACCACTTTTCCAGTTCAAATATATGATCCTGCAAGTAACGGGATGCTTCATGACAGTTTTCGTGTACGCTTATAAAAGCTGTATCATCAGCAAATGTTGAAGTTAGGGTGTGGTTGTTTGTTGGCATGTCTGAGGTATATATAAGGTATAAGAGTGGGCCCATGATGCTTCCCTGAGGGACTCCAGCGTCAATTGGCTGAGGAGAACTTATAAAATCACATTCTTTAATAATAAACTTTCGGCCGACTAAGTAGCTTTCTAACAGCTTGTGTGTGTTTACTGGTAAGTTTAGCTTCAATTTATGTAATAACCCTTCATGCCAGACTTTATCAAAAGCTTGGGAAACATCGATGAAGAGGGCGGAACAATATTTTTTTTCTTCAAAGGCTTTTCTTATGGCGTTTACTATACGATGGGTTTGTTCGATTGTGCTATGTTCTCTTCTAAAGCCGAATTGATGGTTAGGAATACATCTATTTACATTTAAAATTGGGGCTAATTTTGACACTAACAGCTTCTCAAACAGCTTTGATATATTAGACAATAAGCTAATAGGTCTATATGACTCAACTTTTGTAGGATCCTTTCCTGGCTTAGGTATCATTGTAACTAAGGATACTTTCCATTCTTGTGGGTAGTATTCAAGGCGTAAAATGGCATTAAAAATTAAAAGAATAATTTTCTTTGCTATGCTGGGTAGCTCTAAAAGCATTTTGTTGCTGATCTTATCAAAACCAGGGGCTTTCTTGGGGTTTAAATTATGAATAGCCTTTTCGATTTCTTTTATCTCAAATCTAAGTGGAACAGCAGCTCTAACAGCAACTGGTGGCAACTCGACTACAATATCGGGAGATGTATGCGGGGTAAATACGTTTTTCAAATGATTAACAAAAAGATTTCCTTTTTCTTCATCATTTCGTGCCCAACTTCCATTTAAGTTTCTTAATGGTGGTTTAGTGATAACTGGTCTTTTAAGATTTCTAGCTGCACGCCATAATGAGTAGTCTGATTGAGTAGTTGCATCAAGTTCCTTAAGATATTTTTCCAGGGAAGCCGTTTTCTGAGACTGCAGTAACTTTCTTAGCCTTTTTGTGCACTCTTTTAGTAAATTCTTAAGTTGAGGGGATCTATGCAATTGCCATTCTCTTCGAGCTCTCCTTTTTTCAGTCAAGAGACGCTCAACATCTGCAGAATATATTTTACTATTTTTGGTTTTTTTGAGGGTTATACTAGAATGTTGAACAGCTAGTTTCAGATAACTGTCAAAATTTACAATAGAAATATCCACATTCTCCGGTGTACTAAGCGAAATATTTTCAGTGCAGTGGGTACTGAGATATTTTTTATATTTTAACCAATTTATTTGAGTGGCTGACGACACTAAGTTATCAGACGGAGATACAATTCGATTAGGATTTGTTATTGTAAGAATTGTAGGTGTGTGATCAGAAGATAGTTCTAAGGAAGCTTCAACATAAATCGTTTCTGCGGGGATGTTTTTAACCACTCCAAAATCGATAACATCTGGAACTTTTTGCTGATCAGTAGGCCAATATGTTGGTTGTCCGCTCGCGACCACATTTAGATCCATTTTACAAATTGTGTTAAACAAAACACGACCCTTAGGTGTAATAAGTCGTGAACCCCAGAAAGTGTGTTTAGCGTTATAATCGCCAGCAGCCAGGAAGCAAGGTCCTAATGATTTGAAATATTTATGATATTGGCTTTCTGATATAGAAAATCTAGGTGGGGAGTATAATGATGAAATTACTATGTTTCGATTTAATTCCTCAACGCAAATGTTCGTTGCTTGGAGAAAGTCTTCACGATGATCACTCATTAAGTAGTGTTTTACTCGGTTCTTTATCAAAATGGCAGAACCGCCACAAGCTCTGTCTCGAGGGTCGTTGGTATCATATAATATATAACCATTGATTTTAAACGTATTTCTTGAGGTCAGATGAGTTTCAGAAACCATCATAACATCAATTTGTTTATTTTTAAGGAAGTATTCTAGTTCATTTTTGTGTTGGCGGATGCCGTTTGCGTTCCAAAAGCAAATTTTTAAACAGTTCATGGCTTGTTTAGTACAGCTTGCAATAACATCGATTGCATTCTTAACATTTCTTGCATCATGTTACCCATTGTGTTAGTAAAATTGTTAACTGTTTGCACTAATGTTTCCATAGTTTTTTCTAGCCGAGTTAAATTAGAAATGGGAATTTCGTCGTTATTTGGTACATCACCTTGCAGTATCATAGGATTAGATTTTAATACATTAGCGTACGAGGTTCTGTTATTATTTGGCTGAGGCATCTGGACGCCGTACGTGTTTGCTTGATTAGTTGCCTGCGTTTGAGGGGGATTAAGTTTCTGTCCAACAGAACGCTTGACAATCGAATATACCGGGCATCCTCTATAGTTGGCAGTGTGGTTGCCACCACAGTTGCTACATTTTTTTACATTAGGGTCATTTTTGGACTTATCGCACCGGACGGTACCATGTAATTCTCCACATACGACGCAAACAGGGGGTAAATGGCAGTATGCCCTAGTATGACCAAATTCTTGGCAGTTTAAACACTGAACGGGCCCATTTCTTTTGTGCGGCTCCTCTATCGTGATTTTTCTGTACAGAATGTATTTTAAACTGTAAATGGGATGCGTTTCATTTTTTTTTAGCTTAACATCGCCGGGCTCTAACTCCACTCGAAATAGAGGTTGGGGATTTTTTTCTTTATTTTTAATATTTGTAACATTTTTTATTTTGAAGCCTTTTTCTTCTAAAAATGTTTTTATTTCGTCGGGGTCCACGCATGAGTCAATGCCCTTAATCACAACTTGAAGACCTTTACTGCTTTTCAGTTGGTACGTATAGAAGCTTTTTTTAAGTGCTTCAAACTTATTAATTATTTTACGGAAATCATTCTCATGATTAATCTGTATTTTTGTCTCGTTTATATTTCCACGCTTGATTGCAGCAACGTAAAACGAATTTTCACCTATCACCGAGATTAAACTTTTTATAAGCTCACTTGAGTTTTGCTCTCTAAGATATATCGGGGGTGGCTTCGACGATTTTATGACGTTAGGTGCTTCAGAAGATTCATCCTCCAGAATTGCAAAACGATTTTGTGAATTTATTCTATCAAAAGATGGAACTTTAGAGGCCGAGGCTACAGCTGAAGAGGCTGGGCTGCGACCCCGTTTGAGAACTGTTATATACCTGTCCATACCAACTTGCACTTGTGGTTTTTGAAAATTTTTTACTTGTGTGTTTTCCGTTGCGTCTGTGTTTGAGTTCATGGTATCATTTCCTACTAGGAATGTCTTTTCAATGGTAACACTTGATGGTTTTGCCGTTAGGTTGTTGCTATTGTTTTCTGTTGTAATGTTTATTTCCACATTGCTTTCGCTAGCATGAGTATCATTTATTTTTGTTGTTGTTTCATTGATATTACTCATATAGAGTTGTTTTTGTTTTTTTCACCGTTTTTTTTTTTTTATTTTTAATTTTTGTTAACTGTGCTCTTTTTATTATGTATAATGTTGTTACACCGAGATAATAAAAGAAAAAAGAATAAATATTTTTTTTGCACAGATTATTTGTAAGTATGTATGTGCGTACATACATACATATGTAGGTATATTTTTTTACTTGTATTTTTTTTTCCTTAATATTTTTTTTTATTTTTTTTATTGTTCACTTTTATATTGAGCGTCCAAATTCGCTTGTTAAACTGATATTATTAACTAATTTATGTTAAAAAAAAAAGAACCGTATGCGGAGTTAAAAGAAACACGTCTTTTCTCATCGAGCACGACCGAGAGAGTGAAACTCGATTATATGTATATGATTTCAGTGTTCTTTTTATATTTCGTAATCCATTTTTGATATCTTAAAATGGTAATTACACAAAAAATGTTTTTATACAATAATTAGATAACTTTTTTATTTTTGATCCAAGGCAGTAACCGCACGACGATTTGGCTACAACAACAAAAAATATTGAAAATCAAAAACAAATTTAATGGAATTCCAAAATCATGGGTTTTTTTTAATAAATAAATTAGATAAATGTTAAATTTTACAAAAATATTTTTACAATACTTTGTGTTTTTTTATTTGATTTTAATGGTATTTTTTTTTTTTAGTTGTTCCCAACAGCAGTTATTTGCTACTGTTTGGTCTTACAAAATAATTGTAAGAACAAATATTTGTTTGCTTAAAATACAGGCAAATATTTGTTTTTGAGTGGTCACATTAAAAGCATTTTTGTTTGACACCAAACAAATTTATTAGCCCAAAATCAGCTGTTTTCCTGTTTGTCGCAAATAAATATTTTGTGGTCACATTACGGCAAACAAATATTTGACGTTTTTCGGCAAATGTTTGCCATATCTGACCGTACCTTAACTAGCCAAAAATTAAAAATCAACTTTTTCATTGATTTTGGTCCCCAGATATGATGGAGACTCAATTATTATATCTCTACATTAAATACATATAATCCCCAAATTCAGCCAGGGGGCTTTCCTCTATTGCGATGCGAAAGAAAATGTTACTCTTTAATGCCTTTTACCTCTTTTTAATTTTTTCTTTTTACAAATCATTAATTTTATTAAATAGTTTTTTTTTAAAACATTTCTCGACAGTTCATTACTCTCAATCTGCGCCATTTTTAATTTTTATTGCCAGTATTGCTTCATTTTCCAAAAATTTTGTGAAAGTGATAGCGCCTAGAAAGTTGCCATTTAGCTTTCGCATCGAAATTGTATTCGTATCGTGTTGCCTCCCAGAACGGTTCACAAAACACTTTTATGCTACAGAACAACAGAGAGTTTGGTAATAGATTAAAGAATTTTTTGAATCGGTTCAAATTTTACCAAAGCTCACATACAAATAAAATTGCTTTTAATATCAGAACTTCCTTAGATCCAGAATTGAACAAAGTTCCTTATAAACCCCTACCTAAAATCACTTAAATGTAAATAAATCTCTTACAGTGCCAGTCAAAAAAATAGCACCAATAGCCTATTCTATGTTCATTCTAGTGAAAATAAATATCTTGTGCTAATTATTTTAAATTAAGTATGTCATACAGAGAACCAAGCCGAACGGCTCGCAGTCGCCGCTTGATTTCTCCAAGCCGCGCCGCCGCCGATTTACACGGCTTAGACGGCTCAATTAAAGCCGCCGATGACAGCAGCTGCGCCGTGAAATTTCTTTATTTGTGTAACTAAGTTTATTTTACTTGAGGGTTACACGATCAAGTTTTGTCTATCCAGTTTTAATACACTCACACTTTTTTTCCAATACACTAATACTTTTAAAAGTTGCAGCGAACTTGCCTTTAAAATTCTCTGTGTATCAATTTACGTTCAAGAAAACAGCTGATTACAAGTTTGATGAGGAAATTGTTCGTTTGTCTTTATAAATTGTGCTCTTGATGACATCTTGAAAGTAAATTGCTTCAAAATTGCGTGCAGCCTACGTCACAGCTTCCAATTATTGGAAATCTTGACAAACTGTATACATATGTAAAAGACTATCAAGAAAAAGTAGATCGTGTGGCTGCAGTGTTACAGCATCAATGTGCAACATTCAAGTGCCGTTATATTTTCTTAAAATTTTTCAAAGCGTCATTGTACTTAACAACATGCAAAAATCTCTGCAAGAATATTTTACAAAAAAGACAAGTGAACTACAACAAAGTGATTTAGATTCTAAATCAGAAGCTAACTCTGATAGTGAAGATTTTAATGTGGCAGAAAAAACTATAAAATATTACCAGCAGTTGTTAAATAAAAAACGAAAAATTAAAGAAGTGTCTCACATTAAGACACTGTATGGAAGTGCAGAGTGTTGGCAATATTTTGGTCATTTGGTTCAGGTTAAGGAAATTGTATATATTAATTTTTTTTCACCTTAAATCTTACATTTTTATTAATAATTTATTACAGAAAGCTTTACTTTTTTGAAATGGATATGGGTATGTGGTCCTACAGATAACATCAGTTTAAAACAGTAATGAGGAAAAAACGAAATTGCACTATCCCTTTATAATTATTTAATGTTTTTTACTTTAACATAAAAATAAATAGATATAGAAATGATTAATATTTTCCTTAAATAACAATTTTAAACATTTCAAGACGACATTTAAGCCGTCGCCGATTCATTGACGCAAACGCCGCCGCCGCCGATCAATTATACCCGCGCCGCCACCGCCGATGAAACGCCCTCGGCTTGGTTCTCTGATGTCATACTGTTATAATATGTATATTCTCTCTGAGCGTCTTTATTTTTTCCAAAAAATTTTAACGGTTTTTTTCCAATGATCGAAATTATACAAAAACTCTGCATCAGCGCAGTCATTACCGCCGAATAAAATAGCACCGAATAACAAAAATTCTTTAAAAAAATATTAATAGTGATTTAATAGTTGAATAAAAAGGATCAAATACTAAAAGTAAGAAATTTTTTTTAAAAAATAAAATAATTCATCGCATATTACATTATTGATTTTCATAGAAATGGGACGTGGAAAGCCTTGTTCACCTGAAAAACGTGCTATTATAAAAAAAAATTGTTTTTGAGCATAAATCATATTCTGAAATAAGAAACTTGATTGGGTGCTCCAATAAAATGATTGTAAATACAATAAAATTTAATCAAAAGTCGGAAACACGTGGTCGCAAGAAAGTTTTGCCACCATTAATGGTTAAGCGTTTGGTCAGACAATGCGAGAAGACCCCGTTTATGCCAGCTTCAGAGCTAAAAAAGGAGCTAAGTGTGACCGCAAGTGTTGAAACTTTTCGTCGGAGATTGCGAGACAACAACTTGAATGCCTGTAGTCCCCGAAAAGTGCCCCTGCTCTCACGTAAGCATGTTGCAACACGTTTTGAGTTTGGCAGAACTCATTTGGAATGGCCAATTGAAAAATGGAGCAATGTTCTTTGGACAGATGAATCCAAGGTTGTTTTATTTGGAGGCAAAGGATCGCGTTCTTACGTCACAAGACCCCCTCACGCTGAATTCAATCCCAAATTCACAACGAAAACCGTTAAACATGGTTGTTCAAGCATTATGGTAGGGGGTGCTTTTCCTACTATGGGGTAGGACCCATATATTGGATCAGAACAATCATGGATAAGACACTATACGTTAATATCCTCCAGGGAACAATGCTACGATATGTTTCTAATGAAATGCCCCCTGGTTGGGTGTTTCAACAAGACAATACCCGAAGCATACCAGCAAACTTGCCAAAAAGTGGTTTCAGGACAATAACATAAACGTTATGGAATGGCCAGCTCAGTCCCCAGATCTAAATCCAATCGAGAACTTATGGACAGATATAAAGAAGGGAGTATCCCAAATACAACCAACAAGTAACGAAACCCTTTGGGTGGCATTGTAGCAAATCTAGAAGAGAATTTCGATGGAGAGGTACAAAAATCTAGTGAAATCGATACAAAAACGTTGCACAGAGGTTATTGCCATTAATAGGCACGCAACAAAATATTAATTTCAATATGAGAAGACAGCATAAAAAACAGAATTCAAAATATTTAATTTATTTTTAGTTAAAGTATTTCTTTTAAATATAATAAGAGCTGCAGTGCTATTTTTTGACTGAGTGTTTTTTAAGTTGTTTTAAAAAAGTTAAAAGTTTTATATCAAATAAAAAACCAAATCAATTGCTCTTTATTAAATATTGTTTGACAGTCCTGAAAGTATCTTATGACAAGTATTCAATGAAATCAGTTTGACTTATTTACAAATATCTAACGAATAACTTTTTTTTATATCCTGGTGGTATTTTTTTGACATTATTGAAATCAATTTATTTAAAAATTGTTGGGCACAAAGAACTTTTTATGAATAACATAATTTTTGCTGGCGGGTCCATTGTTGCTCACGGGTCCCAAATAGGGTACACTTATGAAAATTAGTCTCTAATTACAGTGATGTAGCTTTTGGGCATGCTTGACTATACTTCCTTAATTGTTATTAATTTAATTTTTTAATGATATTTTCGTTAATTGATTTAAGCTACTTTTATTCATAATACTTGTAGTATGACTAATATTGACCTCCTTTAAATAAATTTTTTGTGTTTTCCTTTTTGTAAAAGTTTTCTATGAAAAAAAACTCAGGTGTAATTTCATTTAACTCGTGTAATTTTACTTAATCTCAAGTGTAATTTTGAATTTTGCTGGTGGAAACACTGAATTTGTCTGAATTAATTTCCACAATTGTGGTATGGGCTGGACCTTGGCCCAATTAGTAGGTCTCCGCAAACAATGCAACAATAGCAAAACAACACGTATTTTGTTTGTGTAAATTATTTTAAAGATGTCAAATACCAATGTATATGTTTGTGTACAAAATGGGCAAGATGTCAAAAACAATTACTACAAACACAATTGCCCGTAAAAAACAGAACTCTGCAAAAAAAAATCAGCAGGCGTTTCGAGCAGACCTACTAGTTGGGCCAAGGGCTGGCTGGACATCAATGTTATAAAGTAAATTTTTAAGGCTTTTTGTTTTTTATAGTTTTTGTGTGGATAATTTTTTCACAGATTTCACAGGTTTGAGTAAAAATATTTTTTAACTTGAGTCAATCAGCTTTGACGACAACTCCTCCTCCACTTGGTATTAAAAGAAATTTATTTTCTGAAAACCAATATCCTTTTCTAAAATTTTTATATGGATGGCTTTTTAATCAGACCATTATTTTAGAATTTAAGTACATATTTGTTTTTCGAATCGTCATCGTATTCAAACAAACAAATAATTCAATAAAAAACTGTTTTCCATATGCAGCTCAATTTCAAGCCTTTGCTTGCCAATTATTACATTTTTAAATGTATTCTCTCTCTATCTCTTTCCAATTTGACATACTAACGGAAGTGGGGTTTAAACTGTCATAGTTTTAAAACTTTGTACTTTTTTGGTCGTTACAATTTTTTTCTTTTTATTACGTTTCGTTTTAGCTTAAATATTTTTGATAAAAATAATGTCACCTAAGATTTTTTTTCAATTTGCGATTTATTTTGTTAAGCTTTTTATCAGAGTACGGAGAGTGCTCGAATTAAACTCGCTCGCGAGCGAGTCCAATTCGAGCGAGTTTTATTTTCAACATTGAAAAGAATTATTCTTTACTGCTCGCGAGTTTAAAAAATAAAACTCGCGAGCGAGTTTTATTTTTGCGAGTTGAAAAATATTGCTCGCGAAAAGAATTCAAATTTTAAGAGTCAAAAATAAAACTCAACTCGCGAGTCGAGCTAAAAAGAATTGTTCGCGAGTTTTATTTTTGCGTATGAATTTTTTTTAATTAAAAATATATTTTTCCTGTTTATTTGTTTGTATGTGTGGATAAATGTGTGTATGTATGAATATTTCATCGAAACACAGAACAGCATTAGCAAATGGATCAGAAGTAAAGTGGGAAAAGGTATTTATTGATACAGCAAATATTACGTTGTGACAAGTATAACTAACCATGAAGAAGAAATAGAAAAGGAAAGGATTCGTTTAAAAGAATGCGATCATGTTATACGTTTCGAAAATATAAAAAAGGCAGTTCATTAATTTCCTATGAATCGTAAACACTTCTATGTAAGTCACTAATGAACGCATACATTTTATTACACATCATTCAAAATTTAACATTTATACGTATTGCACATATGTATATTTTAAAACACACTTATCTACCTGTTTATGAGCAGCATTCACTTGTGTGCATTTTTTTTAGTATAAACATTACTTTTACAACCCTTTTCCACACGTCTTGCCAGCCATTTTAACATAAACATTAATATAATAAGTTTTTCAGACCCATTGAACTGACATTTAAACACTCACTAGGGATCAAACAAACATATCAATGATCACATTTTCTATAAATAGTCGTGATTGTTTACTACCTGTTGATGTTTTCTATAAGAATCAACTAATTTGGTTGTCACAAGACAATTATGTGATGGCTTTTGCTACCCTAAAAAACTCTTAATTCATTTATAACACTGGTCTTCAAAAACAAATGTAAGTCTTTAAATAAAAACATATAAAATATAAAGATTTTGAAGGGGTTAATTTAAATCCGTTTGCAGTTTCAAATTTTTTTATGGGCTTGACTAATATTCCGCCCGAAATAAGGGCCGATTTTTATAAAAACACCAACAAATGATTATTAATAATATTTCCTTTAAGTCAAACGAATAACATTTTTTATATTTTCCACTGTTTCGGACATTTTCAGAAATTAGTGGCGATAAACTTTTCTTTTCAATCAAAATTAGTACTATTTTTTGTTTTCAAAAATTTGTTAACAAATTTAGAACAATTTTTTTTATTATTTATCAGAAAGCCAGATATATTGCGAATAAAATGAGCCATAAACCATGAAAATCGATTGACAAATGTTAATTTTATTCATAATTATTAAAGGCAGCTTTTATGAAAATAATATGTTACCAATCTCAAACACTTTTATTTAAGTCATTTAAGAACGCATACATTTTATTACACATCATTAAACATTTTGCAGGTTTACATATTTTTAAACAAGAAAACATTTATACATACAAACACACATACATGCATTCTTATCAACATGGTTATGGCCAGCATTCATATGCGTGCTTATGTTTTTATAACCCCTTCCTACACATTTGCCTGCCCTTCGTTTCTAAAAATTCATATGTATGTATATTTTTACTTCGCACAAGCAAACATTAATTTTTTTAAACGAGTTGCTCGATTTCAACTCGTATGCGCTCGTTTTCTGCTCGCATAAAATTTGTACTTACGAGTTGAAAAATAAAACTCGTAAGCACAAATTTTAAAACGAGTTGTTATCTGCTTACGAGTCGAGCACAAAAATCTTATGACTCGTAAAAAATTTGTGCTCGCGAGTTTAAAAATAAAACTCGCGAGCACAAATTTTAAAATAAGAGAGTTGACTCGAATTGTGCTCGCGAGTAGAATTTTTTCCTACCCTGCTTTTTATAACCAAACACAAAAAAAACACATACATATTCACTTACCTGTCAACCCGAGTTCCCTCTCTCTTTGTTTTTCTTTTGAAATACTTTAGTAGCAGGGCTGCCAGATTTGACGATTTATCGTCATTTTGACGATTTTTGCTTCCGAAATTAGCAAAGTGCCGATTTGCTGATTTTTTTCTAAAAAGTAACGATTTTATTCAGTCTTGAAAATAAGACAATTTTAAATATTTTGATGTTTGTTATTACGCAGCACAGAAAAAAAAACATTTTTGTTAACAAGAAAGCTAACATTTTTATATTCATTCCTATAGTAAATAAAATTATACTAGAAATTTGTGTTCTTTTCCTTAAAAAATTTTGTAGTCAAAAGCAAAATTTTGAGTCAAGTAAATTAAAGTAAAAATTCGTACCAAAACCTTGGCCCCTATTATGAGTTACATTCGTTAAACGATTTTCGCTGGCAATCGAACATCGACTATCGAATGTTAATTTGGTATTATGAGTTGGCAGCACTGTCGAAAATTTCGTTGTGCATCGAATTTTCAACGAAAACCAATTTGCTTTCGACGGGGCAAATAATTTAAAAAAAAATTGTTGAAAATGTAAGTTTTTGTTAATTTATTAGTTTTGGTGTGCAAATTCCACATTCTTAATTATTTTTGGTTATTTTGTGGAAGACTAAAGTCGACAGTAGAAAGAAGCAGTTGGAAAAGCTTGTTTATCTTATGGAACAAAATCCTTTGTTGGCAAAAGGAATTTTTACAAAAGTTCAGGCTACAGGTACAGGCCAGTTGCAGTAAGCGTTCATCTTCATCAGATGAATCATCGTACCATAATTCCGGCATAGTCATGATTTATATTAGTTTTATTTTTTAAATATGTTAACAAACATTTTTTATTTTAAGTGACAGCTGATAGAAAATGTTCTACTGTGAATAGCTAAATCACAATAGTACTTTTTTTTATCGAATGTGTGCCATAATACCAAATGAAAATTCGTTCGATCAACTAATTCGACTGCTGTCGAAAATTTAATTAAGTTCATGATAAGCATCCTTGACTTTGAGATTGAGAGTTCACTAGTGTGGGGTGAAGTTGTGGATTGAATTGGCTCATTTTTAACATTCAATACTTGATAAATATGAAAAAATTTTAAGCTCAATTTTATCCTCCTAGCTTATATGGTGCCAAAACTACAATTTCGTGAAGAAAGATTATTTCAGGTTAAAAAGAAAAAATAATAATAAATTATAAGAAGATTTAAAGAAGTCAAAATTAGAGATTTATGGGTAAAAATTAGAGATTTATGGGTATATATTACAGGCAGTTTTTTTCTTCATATCTTAAATATTTGTAGACCGACTTGGCTGAAGTATAATAGCACACTATTCCGCACTTTATCTAATATAAATGTATAGTAATGTTTATATACGAGTCTTCGGAAATCCCATTTTAACAAACACATGGTTAGATTAACATCGTTAAACCAACTTTGCTATTCATAAGGACTCAGAATATACATATATACTTCATAGGGCCTAACATTAATATTGTAGCAATTACAAAAGGAATGACAAACTTATATAAAAACGAAATTGTGTATATACCCTCTGTGGTGAGCGGTATATAAATTTAAATTTACTTACTGCCTGTTCAACGATTTCGAACGTTAACGTTCGCATAGAAAATAATATTTAAAACAAAAACAAATTTTATAATTTTGTTGCTGTTTTAAGTGTAATTTTCTATGCGAACGTTAACGTTCGAAATCGATGAACTGGCAGTTAGAAAATGGCCCGATTGAAAGTATCTTTTATTCTTAAGACTTTGAAATAAACCTTAGATTATTATAATTAGTAATTAAATGTTTACAAAACAAATTTTTTATGAAAATTTTCCTTAACAAACGTTTTTTATATTTCATAAACATACGATGGTATATGCATGTTAATATCGTTACCTAAAACGCAAGAGGCCCTAACTAACCAAAAATTAAAAATCGACTTTTTCATTGATTCTGATATATTGAAGCAACACACATGTCCACAACAAATATTGGAATCTTTCGACCAAAAATAGACATTTTATTAACAAAAAAGCCCTATCTACAAAATAGTATACGATAAACGCTAACAGACATAATTTACAGTTTTCATTATATGCAACATTTTTATTTGTCAAAACCACTGGTGGGTTTTACAAAAAAAAAAATAGAAGAAACAGTTTAACAGCAACAGTTTAAGGCAATTTATCAATGTACAATTTCAAATAGTTTTTTGCTTCTCCTGTAAAATTTTCAAAATGTTAGATAAGGCCGTTTACGTTTTAGGTACGATATAAAGGGTGATTTTTTAACCTAATAAAACACACAAATTTGCATCATATATTCAAAATTTTTATTGGAATCGATAAATTGGTCTTTTCCATTTACTTTTTAAATATAACTTCATGTAAATGTTGCCCGCGATTCCGGTTTAAATGGTCCATTCGTAAGGTCCAATTTTGCACCACTTTTTTGAGCATTTCGGCCTGTATTCAGATATATATATATTCACATAGACCAACGACTTCACATAACCCCACAAGAAAAAGTCAAGAGGCGTCAAATCACATGATCTTGGCGGCCAACTCACAGGGTGATTTCGAGAGATAAACTGCTCACCAAATTCATCCTTCAATATGTCCATTGTTTCACGAGCTGTGTGGCTCGTCTTGCTGAAACCACATATCAACCAAAAAAGTCCAACTCAGCCAATTGGGGCAAAAAAAAGTCGCATATCGCGATATCGTTCGCCGTTGACGGTAACGTTTCTTCCACGGTTGTCTTTGAAGAAAAATGGACCGATGATGCCACCAGCCCATAAACCACACCAAACTGTCGTTTTTTCGGGATGCGTCGGTATCTTTTGTACAGCATGTGGCTGTTCTTCACCCCAGATGCACCAGGTATGCTTGTTTACGTATCCATTTAGCCAGAAAAGAGCCTCATCGCTGAACACAATTTTTCGATAAGACAGTGGATTTCCATCGAGCGAATTTTGATAATAAATTTCAACGATTTGCAGTCGTTGCTCGTTTGTTTCACAGATGTAGTTTGACACATTTACCAACCAGTGCTGCCAGCCCGAAAACCCTAATTCATACAAAATCACCCTTTATAATATGTTTTTGTTTGCTTGTTTTTAAATAAAAATCGAACAAACTTTGTTTAAAATCTATTTATTTATTATATTTATATATATTTAATCAATGGACATTATCCTTACTGACTAATAACAAGATTAACTTAAAATTAATTAATTGCATGATGGATTTAAAAATGTACATAAAAAATTACTAGTTAAGATAAACAATTATTTTAGGCTTTATAACATTTAAATTTAAAGAAAAATCAACAAATTGAGACAAAGAATTAAATTGTCGACATCACCTTGAAAAAGGATCAGCAATAGCGTAATTTACTCTACAAAACTTTACAAAAAGCAGATTATAATGACGAGTATTGCGACAAGGTATATTAAATTTAACAGAATTTAACAGAAATTCACAACAAATATTACCAATTATAAGATTAACCATAAAAGATACATTTAACATTGTACGACGACTTTTGAGCGATGGTAGCTTTATTAAAGGCAGTCTGCTAGAATAGGAAGGAAATCTTGTCGAGGGACTCCATTGAAGACCACGTAAACAGAACAACAAAAATTGTTTTTGGTCAGATTCAATATGAGAATTATGAATTTTGTAATATGGATCCCAAATGATTGACCCGTATTCTAAGATAGGTCTAACGAGTGACACGTAAAGTTGCTTCGTTATGTATGGATCGGTGAACTCTTTAGCCCAGCGTTTTATAAAGCCAAGAATACCTCTAGCTTTATTTACAGTTAACTTTATATGTGAAACAAAGTTTAATTTATGATCCAATAGGACTACGAGATCAAGAAATGAATCAACCAACTCCAATTGATGACCACCCAAAGCATAGTTAACAGCAATACAGTTATTTCTATAAAAACGCATGCATTTGCATTTCAATAGATTCAACTCCAACATATTATGATTACACCATAACAAAAAGTTATTAAGATCCGATTGAAGATAAAAATGATCAACAAAGCAATTAAAAGAATGGAAAATTTTTACATCATCAGCATACATCAGTATATTGGCGAAGTTGATAACATTGGGCAGATCATTAATAAACAGCGTAAATAGAAGTGGGCCAAGATGACTGCCCTGAGGAACACCGGACGAAACATATATGTACTCTAAATTTAAATTGTCCGATTTTTTTTGACGATTTTTCAAACAGAAAAAGACGATTTTTTTTTATTTTCTCTCAGAAAATTGCCGATTTTTTTCACAATTTTATCTGGCAGCCCTGTTTAGTAGTAACAAATCATGACAACAAATCAATTGCACTCAATTCAACTGCTGTCAATAAATGCATTGAATTACAATTTAATATGAAATGTTTAAATGTTAATTATGAAAAAATAATAACCATGTTTAATTTATTGTGATTTTTTTTAATGAAATAAATTATTTCAAGTACTTTACTTAAAAAAAAAGCTTGTGGCGCAGTTTTTTTTTATAGGAAATTATTGAGGTTATACAATCTTGGCGCCATTTCTTAGATTTGACAATATAATGTTAAATTTAGAGGCCGAAATTTATAGAAAAAAAACTTAAATAGTTCGCTCAGATTTAATTTAAGATTGTTGCGCGTACCTGGCGTCACAGCTTAATAAGTTGTAATTATGGCTTTAAACTGGTCGCTACTAACGGTAACGTTCTCGCCACCCTCAATTTTAGGGAAGTAGGAAGCAATAATTCTACCAGTTCAGAAAGTCCAGCAAATAGTGATAAGGAGTCTTTAGTTGGAATTCTTACGACAAAAGCGTTAATTTTCCTTGCCCAAGCCGAAAATGAGAACAGGTCTTAATATTAGAAAATGAAAAAAAAAGTGATGTTTCGTTTTTCAGCCCTTCGCATCTAAGGTGAGGTGTTAAAAGGCTTGCCAGACGGTCTTGATTTACAAGAATTTTCAGTGCTCGTCCAGTGATGCCAATAGTAGGGAATTTTCCCTTTTTGTAGGGATTTTTTTTTTTTTTTGGAAAATTTCAAGCTTAGAGAAAAAAGGCCAGATATTAAATATTTTGACAAATGTAGAGAATTTTCAAAATATTATCTAATTTTCAATATATTGTGTAAAAATACGTTAATTTTTGTATTATTTTTATTAAAAAATTAAAATTTTTTCATATACAATAGCATTAAGTATAAATGTAGTATTTTTTTAAAGAACCCCTCTACTACCTGGCAATCTCCAACAAGTGTTAAAACCATGTACGTATATATTAGGGTCACCGAATATTCAGGTTCGAATTTGCGAACTATTCGCTTATTGTTACTATTTGCATTCGCATTCGCTAAAATGTATGCGAATATCGGATGAATGAAATTTCTACATAGAAATTAATTTTATTTCGAGAAAAAAACAATCACACCTTCTAAACTAAGAAAAATGTGTATGTATGTCAAATAGTTGTTAAATCGTTTTAAAATCATTTAAAGATATTTTTTTTATATTTTCGTTCATAGGAACTGAAGTAAATATTTTTTTTTAAATTCTACAGAGCCTTACCTTTTATTTGGTACCGAGTTTGCTAAAAAATATATAATATACAGCCATGTCACAGAGTACAATTCAGTTCGGAATGATTCCGTTCGGAACCGAAGAAAACATATTTGTTAATTGATAGAAAGTATATTTTGATAGTTTTTTGGCCTTTGAGATACAGAAAACACCCATTCCGTTCATTAAAACAAAAATGGTTTCATTCCACAATGTTTTTTTTCGTAATTTACTGAAGCACCAAAATCCGGAATGAATTCCGTTTCCGAACGGAATTGTACTCGGTAACATGGTTGATTATATTAAAAAAATAAATTGTGTAAAATAAGTATTCTTGAAAAAGTTCAAGTCCTGTAAAAAGGAAAAAAAATGAGGGAATTAAAAATTAAGCACACAGTTCGACTGCTTTTTTTTTAGATTAAAGATATAACCGTTTTCTCAAAAAATTTGTGTATAGCATGAACATTATGCAATTATTAAATTGTACATGGCACAACCAAAATGTCAAAAAAAAAAAAAAAAAAAAAAAAAAAAAAAAAAAAAAAAAAAAAAACGCCATCTCTCTTTTTCGCTGCTTTAAAAAAGTTCCCGCACCGAACGAGTTGAAATTTGGTCTATATTAATAAAAATTAACTTTTAAATTTTACATTGTCAAAATTTTAAACGCATAAAGTACTAGAATATCGGTGCTCTTTTAAGAAATCTATGGGAAACTTTTTGTATTTTGTTGTTAGATTTAACAGAAGAGCTACGATTTTTTCAATTTGCTCTTTCAGAACTCCTCTAATGTTTTAAAAAATTATTATTAAAAAATTATTGTGAATCTTTAGAAATTGCATTTGGTGCGAAAGGTTTTTCTGCCAAAATTACCAGCAAACACGACTTTTATCACTTATTTTAGTATTGGCTATCACGTGGTGATATGAAAATTTTTTGTACAAAATGAGTCATACATATTTATTTTCGTTTTTTTCTTTTCTTGTTAATAAATGCTTTAATTTAAATGGTAACAAAATATGCATTTGTTTGCCTGTTGCTAAAAGCAATACATTTTTAACGTAGGGAAAAATTTTTTTTTTTTGGTTGTAGGGGAAAAAAAGGAATTTTTTTTAGACACGTAGGGATTTTTCAAAATGTCTACTGGCATAAATGGTGCTCGTCAAGAATCAAGAAAAAATGTTTTTGTCAAGATTTTTAAAGCCCAACAAAAAAAAAGCACATTATGGCTGAGTTTCAAAACATCTTAACACTTTGCAGTCAAAGTCAAAAATTAATCATTACTGGAGTTCAGTGTTTGGTGCAAATGGTCTTGCCAAAGAGCAAAATTTTTTAGCTTTTTTTATGAAATCTAACGGAAACCCTGTGTATTTTGTTGTTGGATTTAACAAAAAAGCTATGCTATTTTGCAATTGTTCATTCGCAAAATCACTTGACTTTAACGATGCACAGTTCGCTTATTGTATACGCATCGGTAAACACTGTGACAGATAATAATGTAAAATTCTATACGTTTGCATTTTGTAAAATGCATTTAAAAGAGTGAGTTGCTTTTCAACTGACATTTTGGAAATGTCCCTATTATTTTTTAAGTTTGTTTACAGAGTTCCTTAAACAAAGTTGTGTAGAAAGCAAATAAATAGTTCAACGTTTTGTATAAGTGAAATAGCTTAAAAATATATTAAAACTACGTTTCCTTTATTTAACAATAATAATTTGACAAAACTGGGGGCTACTCGATATTGCGATGCGAAAGCTAAATGCCAACTTGGTACTCCCTATCACTTTCGCAAAATTGTTTGAAAATTAAGCAATACTGGTAATAAAAATCAAAGATAGCGCAGATTTTCAATAATGAAGTGGCAAAATATGTAAAAAAAATTTTAATTGGAAAGATTAAATAAAAGAAATGATGATTTGAGAAAACAAAAAAATTAAAAGATGCAAAAGACAAATGTGCAAACGCATTAAAGAGTACCAATCACTAGATTTGCTAAAATTTTCTTTAGCATCGCAATAGAGAGTAGCCCCCCTGGACTGCTGATTTGAAATATACACCCGTATCAGCACTTGTATGTGTTTTCCTCTATACTCAACACTTATAACACTGGTCGGCAAATGAGTTGGCAGCACTGTCGAAAATTTCGTTGTGCATCGAATTTTTAAACGAAAATAAATTTGCCTTCGACGGTGTAAATAATTAAAAAAAAAATTTATGAAAATTTAAGTTTTCGTTAATTTATTAGTTTTGTGTGTACAAATTCCACATTCTTAATTATTTTTGGTTATTTTATGCAAGTCTAAAGTCGACAGTTATAAGCAGCAGTTGGGAAGGCTTGTTTACCTTATAGAACAAAATCCTTTGTTGGCAAAAGGAATTTTTACAAAAGTTCAGGCTACAGATACAGGCCAGTTTCAGTAAGCGTTCATTAGATAAATCATCGTACCATTATTCCATCGTAGTCATGATTTATATTACATAGTTTTATTTTTTAAATTTGTTAACAAAAATTTTTTATTTAAAGTGACAGCTGACTGTGAATAAACTAAATCACAATAGTACTTTTTTTTATCGAATGTGAGACATAATACCAAATGACTATTCGTTCGATCAAATAATTCGACTGCTGTAGAAAATCTAATTAAGTTTATAATAGGCACCTATGTAAAATGTTTGACCTTATCATTTTTTTTTTTATGAATTCTTAAAAACAAAAAATATTACTAATATTGCATGAAAAAAATTTGTAAAAAAAACGTGATAAAAAATCTAAAATAGGATTTGAATTAAGCGCTTTTTATTCCATATATTTTTTTCAAAACAATTTTCTCTGCAGACCAGTGTAATTAATAACCTTAAACAGCTGGCTTAGTTAAAACAAAAGCGTACAGAAATTTTTGGTGCAAATAGTGAGTTCATTTGCTGGTATATTTTAGCTTTTAACTGGTTTTAACAATTGTTTTATTTTTATGCAAGAGAAATCTAGGAAGTTTTTATTTGTCAAGAATTTTTTATTTTCAAAATCAAGATTTTTTGTAGTGAGTATCACGAATTTTGCAAATTGGAATCTGGCAAGCCTAGGTGTAAATAAGGGTCGTTTACCCCGGGTCTACACGTAGCAATATTTATTGCGGCAAACGTCTAATTTTTTTTGCTCCGTAAAATTTGGCGACTTGTGGACTGCATATTGCCATGAGAAAAAAAAATTTTTTGCAAAGATAATACAATTTTTACAAAATTTTAGAGAAAAATTCTTTTGATAATTGCCAACATGTAAAAAATTTCTTATTAAAGTCGTTTGATTAATTAAATTGTAAACCCCGTTATAAAACTTTCTGAACCGGTATACCTAATTTCATTATTTTCTTCAGTGAGATGCAAAACTCGTTTGTTACACTTTATTGGAATTTTGGAAAAATGCAAAAAACATATAGCGCCCTATTAAATGGACTTTTATAATGGAATTTATTTGATTCTGAAGTGTTATGCCATTCCTGATTAATAACTAAAAAGTTGAAAAAATAAAACCAACTAAAATATAGAAAAATAAAAGATTTAATTTTGGAACGAAAGAGTTTTGCTACGAATTTTGCTACAAACCATATGGAATTGTAGACCACCAAGAAAATTTATCATTCAACTTCACGTCACATAAAATTATGCAAACAGTGCTAAAAATGTAACAATAGTGCTGCAGATGGGAGATAAACTACACCAATTCACATGTTTTTCAAAATACGTTTTTCGCTGAAAAAATTTTCAGTATATTTTTATCAATTAAAAAAATGGTTTGAAAAGTATTTTAATTTAATTAATGTTATAATTGAATCGATTTTTTTAATTGAAAAAAAAAAAAATAATTAAAAATATAATTTTGATTTAATTAACACATTTTAGTTGTTTAGAAATACATTTTTAATTAAAATATTAATTAAATAACAAAAAATCTTAATTGATTCGCTTAATTGATTTTCGTTGGTATATTGGTATATCTTTAAAATGCCTAATTCGACTCTATTTCATCAACGATATCTTGGCGCATTTCAAACAGAGAGGTTATAATAGTGAACCAGCGAGATTTGCTACAGAATATGTAAAGACATAGCTTTCAAAATGACTGGAGAGTTAAACGAACCAGCTGTGTTACCAACCGCAATTTCAGATTACATAAAAACATAGAAAAGGAAAAGTTTCGATATAATCTAGGTTAGATTAGGTTAGGCTCAATGGGCAGCCGATACGAGAACGGCTAACAAGGGTCCTTATAGCGGCCCCATTGTCATAACCTTAGCCAGTGACAAGCGTCATCCAGTATTCACCAGACTATTCTCCAGAAGTCACCGCAGCCTTGAACCAACCCCGACTGCCTGCAGAACAAAGAGATCGATTTCAGTCCCACATTAGACATATGTGTCGTTCATTGTAATAGTGAATTATCTCCTTGTAATTAAATTTCGAGAAAACGAGCCTTTACTTCACTTTTATAGTGAATATTTTGCAGTTTTACTTCTGCGAGTAAACAAGTAAAGTCATCTATGAGGTTTTTGTGCAAATATTGCAGTTGCTTCACTGTTACTACGAAAGATATGACAACATGTGATACTATTCTACAAAAAATATGTTTTTATTAAAAATATGGAGTTACACCACTTCAACAATAAACGACACATATCGTCCAGATATGGCAATTTCGGTCTCACGAAATGCCTTAACCTAATATCCCCGAGACCGGGGCATATTAACAGAGAAAGCGAAATACCGTCTCCTCCTCATCTTGACAACTTCTACACTAGTCATTATAAACAATACCCATTCTCCGCGCATGAGTCCCTATCACCCAGTGACCCGTAATGACCGATATCACTGTCCTTATCCGGTCCTTACCGAGACCAAGTAGCACGCGATACAATCTATATATCTATTCTAATAAAGTGCTGAAAGATCTGTCATAATGAATTAATCGCCCCTATCGTGAATAATTTTGCCCTCGTAATTTGTTCCCTTTTCACGTATTTGTGATCATGAAAAACTTCCATGAAAAAAATTTATTCTTAGGAGAATAATAACGTGAAAAAATGTTCGCGGGAAAAATTCCCCTTACGTGAAAAATTTTTTCACTGGTGGTGGCAGAATTTTAGAAATTATTTTACTAAATAAAAGTGCAATAAGCTAATCCTGCAATCAAAATGCTTTTTTTTTTTAACTTTTCTATACGTGTATATTTTTGAACAAAATTTTTTTGGTTTTTAATGTTTTTTAATATTTCTTCTTTTTTACATTCACTATTTCCCTTCGAGGGGAATAAATATTTCATGGAAACAAAAATTCCATTTGTTTTTCACGATAGGGGTGAATATCTCGATTTTTTAAGTTTTGTAGCGAACGAGGTTTGCAACTCACCTATTCATATATAATTAAAATAATATAATTGAAATACCGATACCGAAATAACAAATACTTTAATACCAATACAGAAATTCATTTCGGCTGCCAGCCATGCATTTGACCTAGTTAAACTTAGCATGTAAAATTTATGAAGAGTGTTATTAACTTTTAAAAAATTTAGCTTTTAGCACTCTGTTAATTTACTGAGGCTGAGAAAGGGAGTGGCCAAAATGTGAGAGCAGCATTTTTATAAATAAAAAGGACTATAATAACTCAAAACGAATATTATACATATAAGAGTATTCATTTAATCGGGCTCTTGCTTTAATCGGTTAATCGCTCGATTAATTAACCGATGTTTTGGTTTAATCGATTAATAATCGGTTAATTTTGTTATTGATCGGTTAACCGATTAATAAAGTTTTTTTTTATAAAGTAAGTAATTTCAATGAATAAAAATGCATAAATTATTTATTATTTGGAGTTTATTAGAAAAAAAGCAATAAAATAACAAACATAACAATTCTTGAACTTAAACGAGCAAACAAAAAAAATAATTCATAAATATGTAATACATATTTTTTAATTAATACATAATTATTATATGTAGCTAATAATTAAAAAATAAACTGGGATTTTCATACAAAATCCGTTTCATAAACCCTTTATTGACATGCTTTATTTTTTATAACTTAGGCCGTTAGAATTTAGGCGATTATTTTCTTTAGTTTTGATTTAACTTGACTTGGAAAAAATACTTTCACTTCACTGGGGAAAATTTGTGTCAGTTGTTCATAAAGCATTCATCCCTTGACCAGTGGATACGATTTTACTTTATATGAAAGAGATATATCATATTAACATTGTTCATTCGGGACAATGTCTGCTACAGGCATTGTTATAACCGAAATTTAATATGTAAATTTAAGCGACAAGTCCATTTTTGAAGAAATCGAATGCAACTCATAATACAGAGTATCTAATTTCTTAGTCCTTTTCGTGGATTTCTCTAAACATATAAAATGTTCCATTATGCTATTAGAGTCCTGTTTTAATTTTTTTAAATTTTTAACAAATTGTTTCGGTTAATTCTGTAAAAATATTGATATGAGGAGATATGAGAAGAAACATATAACTAAACGCATACATATAAAAAGTACGTGAAAAAAAGCTGTTGACAGCAAACATATATCTTTTGTATATGGGACGAAACAAATGATTAAAAACGCAATAAAATGTGTTAAAAACTACAATAACTTAAAAATTTCGCTACATCGGTTAATCGACTGAAATTAACCGGTTTAATCGTTAATCGAAAATAGCCAATTTTAAATTAATTGATGAGTAAACCGGGTGGTAATTAATCGGTTAACCGAATGAATACCCTAATACATATACAAGATCTATAGGACAAAAATACAGAATTAACTTTGTAGCCACCCTGTTATATAACAGGGTAGTATCACGCCCTATTAAAGCTAATCTCAGAAATCAGTTGTTTTAATAAGAAATTTGTAAAAATTCAAAACATTTTTAATCTATATTCAATTAGTAGTATCATTCAAGCAACCTGTGATTTCGATACTTAATTAATTTTTTTATAGTTTGTTTTGTTATTTCCTTTTTAAAGATTTAATCAGTCAGTTATTTTGCATTAAATGAGTCATTTCAACATTTGTGTGATATACGTAAGATGCTTTAAAAAAAAAACACACATTATTTTAGTGAATCATTAACATTTTTTTGCATTTACAAAAAAAAATCTAATACGATGACAACGTTTCAGCAAAGTCCATTACGAGATTATTTTTGCATTTTGCACATTTTTTTCAAAAACTAAAAATTGACAACACTCAACTGTTTAAGTCTGGGTTAAAGTTTTAAACGATGGTTTCTTTTTTGTTTTGGACTTAGAATATAAAATTCCATTCTATTTTTAAATATAAAATTAATAATCAACTTTCTGTTTATAATATGTATAATTTTTTTTTTTTTAGTAATGAATGATTTTGTTATTTTCTTGTTTACTTTTCTGAATGTTTTGAAAGTTGTTTACACTTTTTTCAAGCAACCATTTTCCTCATGAGGAATTTTACCAGATAACAGCCAGTTGGTTGTCTTCATTTAATCATTGCAACTTTCTTTTAAAATGGGGGGAGTAATTTAAGGAAAATGTTTTTTAATTGTGGTACAAAGTTTGTTTTTGCCAAGGAAATGAAGACAATTTGTTCAATTAACATTTTGTAAGACTTCAAATTTTTTTTTAAATGTTTTGACATATTGGACGGACCACTTAGGAAATGTACGAAACCTTAATGTTTTTGAGTTATAAAATATGAACATATCGCTCAATTACTTCAATAGTGACAAAACTCAAAAGATTAAATTTTGGAGTTAGTGATGCAGAATTGTTCTCCATATTTTTCTTTATATTGTGTTTAAAATTCATCTTTATAACTTTTAAGTTTTCTCCGTTTGAAGAGAATGTGTCATTATTTTTTCTATGTGGCTAGGTTAGGTTCAATTGGCAGCCGACAAGAGGACGGCTCACTTGGGTCCTTATTGCGGTCCCTTTGTGATACCCTTAGCCTGCGACAAGAGTCAGCCAGTATTCACCAGGCTATTCCCCAGAGAAAGTGAAACACCGTCTCCTCATCCTCCTTATCATGACAACTTCTACAGTAGTCATTGTAATCAAGACCTATTCTACGCGCATGAGTCCCTGTCACCCAGGGGTGATAACCGATATCACTGTCCTTCTCCGGTCCCTACCGAGACCAAGTAGCACGCGCGTTCTCGCCGCGTCTTACCCAGGCCATAAATTCCCGTCCATCGTGCAGGTGTGCTCCCCCTGCCATCTCTCCTTTGCCCTTCTATACGACTCACTCCTTATGAGTCTTGCAGCGAGCCATTGCAATGCCGATAAGGCCGTCGACAAACATGTCGTCCAAGAGACAGCCCTGTTTGGCCAGACCGTCTGCAGTTTGGTTGCCCGGGCATCAACTGTGTCTTGGTACTCATACCAGCGTAACCCTGGAATGTTCCGCGATCTCGTTCAGAGACCTGCGGCATTCCACTGTTAACATAGATTTCGTAAAGGCACCAGCCAAAGCTGTAATGGCAGCCGTTCTTTCCGTAAATATATATATCCCTCGATATACCATAGTACCTCAGCCAGTTTGCCGCCCGCCTTATGGCAGAGACTTCCGCCTGCAGCACACAACTGCCATCCGGCCGCCTTGAAGTTACCCTAATGCCCAATTTCTCGATAAATAAACCTCCACCTGCTCTACTGCCCATCTTGGAACCATCAGTATAGACCCTTAGGGCCGGTTCCAGAGATTGCGTGTTATCAAACAGCTCATCACCATTGCCATGATGAACTGTGACCAAAGCACCGAAAATGGGTTCGAAAGTGCAAAAGTCCTGTCCCGCCAGGCCATATGATGCGCGTAGTGCGATCCTGGCATGACCGTAGTCCCGCGTAGACCATTGGCCTACCGCCCCTAGCCTAACGGCGGAAGTAAGCCCAGCTTTTCGGCCAAGATGTCAACTGGCAGCCAGTTCAGCATAGCAAACAGCGCCTTCGTCGGTGTCGACCGAAGTGATTCCGTGATCATCACCGCGACTAACCTTTACACTTTCTCAAGCATCATGCAGTACCGTCCCTTTTCTACGGCAGACCACCATACTATGCCCCATAGAAGAGGATAGGTTTTACCACCGCCTCAAAAATCCATTCAACGCCCCTGATACCAAGGCCCCAGTTCCTGCCTACGGATCTCTTACAGGTCTATTAACCCTCAAACGAACGTTGAGTTCTCAAGATAGTTCACTATCGAGAATCACGCCCAGATATTTAGCACTGTTCGAGATTATCAGCTCAGTGCCATTTAGCCTAGGAAGTCTAAAGTCAACAACCTTGTACTTCCTGGTGATTCTATGTAGCTAGAGCAAATTAAAAACTTTAAACGCGTTTATTCTGAAATGAATTTTTTGATATATGTCACTATTGCAGTAAATAAAAGATATGTACATATATGTGTTTGAAAAAAATATCTTTGAAATATAAAAAAAAAAGATTTTTATAGGCATATATTTATTTAAATCCTCTGACCCTCGAAACCCTTTGGCGGACGCCAAGATGTTCTTAGATCCGCATTTGCAAATTGTTGCTCCAAATAAAGATATGCTTACGTAAAGACGAAGTTAGAAGCGTTTCCAAAAATCCCAAAAAGATATCATTGTAAAGGAATACTAAAAGGGGTTCATACGGTGTTAAGCGCAGCTACAGGTGCGTATTCACATTGAGCTGTTAATAAACACTAAAGTCAAATAGCGATCGTTTGAAGCCGATAGAACTGCGCTAATAGAAATAAAAGTAAAAGCTTTTGTATGTTTATTGATGAGGCTTATTTTTAGTCCAAATGTCATATTAATAAGCCAAATTGCCTCGTATGAAATAAAAAAATCAGACTCCGCTAGATTGTATAGATCGGGCAGGCCCATTATGGTACCAACACTGTCAGCTATGTGCTTTCTTCTTAGACTGGAGTTTTAGTATGACTCTTTTCGATTGCCTTTTTATACATAAGCTGGGTAAGGAGAACGAAACAGCTGATCCGCAACGTATACGTAATGCCATGTGCGTCATCCTGTACTACAAAAGTAGATGTTCTTAAAATGGGGAACAGAATAGTAGCTGTAGTACAACGTTACGAATAGCGCTGCAAACTGTGTAAAGTTAAAAACGGCAGTTTGAAAGTAGTGCCAACAGAATACGCAGTTGTAGTAGTCGTTGCAGTTTAGATTGTTGCGCAAAGTTCGAAATTTTTTACTTTGTGGCGCTGCAGAGCATTCGTCAGCTTCAGCTACTACTACAACTGCTACAACTGCCAGGCCAAAAACTTAAAAAGTTTCCCTTTTTTAAATTTATCACTATCACATCGGCTTAGAAGAAAAAAAGACAAGCAGTATGTATGTATATTTTAAGCATTATTTTTGCTTTCGAATCCAGTGTGCGTTAAATTAAATTTGTTTTGTTTGATTATAAACAAATTTAATATATTTTTGATATTTACCGAACGTCTAGTCTCATAAATAATTTAAAATATTAAAATGAAATTTTATTTGCAATTTATTCTGTTTTAATTTTCTTTAAAGTTCTATTGTGATTTTCACATGTTTCATAAGAGCCTGCTTTATCGTTCTCCCGCTTTCTCATCCAGGCTCATATTATTGTTATTGTTCAGTGTGTTATTGCCATTTTCCATTCTATTGTGAATTAAGATGTTTTTTACTTTGCGATAGGGAACAACTAGTGAAAGTTGTAACTTTTTGGCGCCAGTAAGAGATGTTTCTTTCTTATTTGATCAATAATTTTTGCTGTTTCAAAGATTTCCTTACAGAAACAAACTATTTCAGTATGTGGCGCTAAAAGAGATTTATTTCTTAGTGTTAATAAGAAAAGGGGTAGTAGAGTAAGTGGGTGGGCTAAATTACGATACAAATAAAAGATAAAAACATTTCGTTTTTATTATTAGTCTGTTCTTATTTAAAGCAACAAAACGATATAAAACCACTTAAAGGCCAATGCACAGTGGGAGATTTTTTAAAATACTTCTTGAGATTTACAAAACATATTTTCGGGGGAGGTATGTATTCATACTTAATTTTTAATTTTAAAACTTGCGGTAACGAGAGGCTTCAAAGTATTTTAGGTACACGGATAGAAAATAACGCTGAAGTATTTTGACATCAGTACTATGACAAGTGCCTTCGTTTTGGACCCCATGACACTTTACATCACTGTGATGCCAGCCTTAACATCACTTGGCCAAACTGTCATGTTGGTTAAAAATTTGAACTGGAGTCGGTTTTATAAAGCATGTCATCACTGCGATGACAAACTGTAATCAAATTGATTAATTGTAATTGACCTAAGGTCAAATTGAGAGAATAACATTATTTCCGTTACACATGTTTGTTTCACTCTTGTTGTATTCTGCCCTTTGTTAACAGAAGAATTCTCAATTATAAGACACCAGCAGCATGCCCGATATCGTTTTCGTAATAATTCTACTTTAAAAATTTGAAGTATTTAAATAAATAATTAAAAAAAAAATTGAATGTGGGAATTAATTTTTGTTTCTAAGTTTACTTTTTAAACATGAAAATAATGTTTTTCACCACATTGATGACAGTTTGTCAACGCACTGATGTCAAAGTACATCAGCCTTATGACGCCTTTTCTGTGTACACAAATTGTGGTATCGAATTGATGTCCCTGTAGTCATAGCGTAGATGACGCATAAAATATAAATTCGTCATTGGATTGATGTCACTTTTTGCCTCTTTGATGCCATTTGTAATAACATTGATGTCACAATTCTGATGTTAGGGCATCATCAATAAGAAGATGTATTTTTCTATCAGTATATCGTCTTCCATATTTTGAAACAGCTTTAAGATTTCTCTGTTTTCTTTAATAAATTAATTCGTATTTTTATATTTCAATGATATGAAATATGCCTTCCTTAATTTTTTTAATATAAATTTATAGACGGAAAATGTCTTCCCATAAAGACAATGTGCTACTGTACAAATTATTAAAAAATAACAGTTTTTGATAGAAAACACATTGTTTCCGAATCGAGGCAACCGTTTGGAAACTTCACATTTTTCTGAAAATTCCCCATTGTGCGATGTAGAATATATGTACTATGATATTTTTTTTAAATTTGTTGAACTTTAAAAAAGCATGAGAATTGGTTTGTTTTCATTCATAATTCATTTTAACAAATTTCACTTTTCCTAAATAATTCCCCGTTTTTAATTGTTTTTGTTTATAATTTTTGCGTTGTAATTTCATTCTAATTGATAAATTCAAATATGTACATATTTAAATAATGTTACTAACTAATAAATTTATATTTATTTTGCTAAATCACTGAACATGTGTTTTTTTAGTTTGAATTTTTGTGTGCTCTTTGTGTTTATTTTTTAATTTTACAATTCATTTTTATAAAAAGTTGTTTTAAAAATAGTGCGCAAATAGTTCATTTGCATATTGCTTATTTTTCTTTTCTATCTATTTTGTTGTATTTTTGTATAAGCTTGCAAAAATTTTAATAGTTTGTTTTTGTTTACAACGTTCTCTTTTTGGTCAAACCAACCCACCAGCGTTGCCGTTGGAAATTTTCAAAAAGGGCCATAAAAAGGGGATTTTTTAAAAAGGGGTCACAAAAAGGGTATTTTAAAGTAAAAAACGGTAATGTTTATTGTAAGCAGTATTTACCAAAGAAGTGGTCGCAAAAAGGGCATTGAAAGAAATATCAGACCAAGTCTTCTATTAGCAAACAAAAAATATTTATTTCAAAAAACTTAACGTTATTTATTTAATAATATTTTTTTTAACTGCCTGTTTTTTAAACAAAAAAAAAAAAATTTTCGTTTAGAAATTTATATTGAAAACAAAAACAACTGAGTTTTTTTTTTATTATTGTTTCAATATAAATTTTTATTTTATTTTGAAAAACAGGCAGTAAGTTTTTCAATAAATAAAAAAATATGTATATGTAAAAAAAACCAAATATATATGTATATATTAGACCGACTCAAGTTGTATGGAGCCGAAAAAAGTGTTTTAGTTACCCCTCTGAAAATAAAGGTTGATATGTTTTATGATGATTCCCAAAATATTTTGGTTCTAGCGATGACCATCCGTGAGCTGGACCATTTTTAAGAAAGGTCTTTTTTCAGTTTTTCGAATTTTTTTGTACTTTGCTCCAAGATATAAATAAAAATTGGTATCATCGAAAAGAGTCTTTGAAGCAGCATCCAATGATATATAAAACTTTACCACTTGCGACCTACTTATTGAGATATTTAACTAAATACATATTTTCGTTTCGGGTTTTCATACAAATTCTACGTAACACGATTTCGTTACATAATATTTAAGAATCCGACTGTAAACGCCGACTGTCCTGTAGGAATTATAGTAATTGTTCCTTGGCAAAACTGTAATGATGTTTAGCAAGCTTAAATTTTCTAATTAAATTTAAAAATGTTTCTGCTGGAATTATCGAATAACGTCCTAAGCAAAAGTTTAATAGTTTCTTGCGAGCTTTGATTTTCTGACATTAGGGTGGTACATTAGGGTCGTACAAACAGTGATCTGGTGGATAAATACTAGAACGAGAAACTTGAGGTCAATGGCCCCTAAGGGAAAAACATTGGTCTTCGAGACAAAAACATTGATATATCATACTTTCAGATCGGATTGCAAATGCCGTTCGACAAAAAAATAAAAAAAAATCAAAACCTCCTTGCAACAATACTTTATATTAGAGGTGGTGCGGCGCACTTTTTTTCCTTGTAAGGTGGTACGCTCTGGTGTACAAACTAACTACTTTTGAGAAATGTGCATTCTATATTTTGTAATTTAATCTTCACTTGAAGTTCATTTATCCAGATCCACTTTGAACAAATTAAGACACGTAATTCTGTTCTAAAGTTTATTTTTAAGCAATGCTAATTTCGATAGAAATATAAAAATAATTTTCTTACTTTCTTATAACTTAAATTCTTTGACAAAAGCCTCTGCTTTCAAAATAATGTCTTCTACTCTGCAACAAATTAAAGATAATATATATTTTTCTTGGATTTTATAAATATGGGCTCTAGAAATTTTAAAAACATTGGTTCTCTTATCTTTTTTATTTATTCTTTATTTAATTTCGTTAAATAATTTCAAAAATGGTCCAAAAGTAGCATTAATTGATTTAAAATGGCACAAAATGGTACTTGAAAAAGCGACACAAAGGCGCAATTGCAACGCTGTGCATAAAAAACTGCTTGAGACATGAACACTTTTACTACTTACAAAAGCTGTTGCTATTCTTAAAATGTTCAAAAAGTGACACGAAATAGTTAAAAAATGCAACAAAAGGTAATTAAAAAAAAGCTCATAAAATGTATCAACAGCGTCGAAAAAGGGCCAAATTGATACTTTAGTATAACAATGGTAACGCTGCAACCCATTAATGACAATTGAGCGTATTGTACTGTTAGTGAGTGCACGTTTACTTCAATAAAGGGTGACCAGATGAAAAAAATGTATAGAAAAAAAGGTGTGACGGACAACAAAACAAAAATAACAAGTTTAAAGTGTGAACAAATTCTTAAAACTAGTATTTTTTAAAAATATAAATCGATATCGTTTAATTTTTAAGCTTTTTGAAAGAAGACAGAAAAAAATTTTCATAAGCAAGTCAAATCGACGCGGTAAATTTTATTAGTGGATAATTTCGGCAAATAATAATAATTTCCCATTAAGAATTATTTTCCCTAATTTTAACGAAATAATTTTCATTAGAAAATCATATCGGCCAAAAAAATTCATCAAATTACCAAAATTATTTTAACATTATTTTTTAAAAAATATTTACGAGTATTTAACGAAAAATTGTTATAATAATTACTTTTGAAAAAATATGTTCAGCCAAATTCGTGAAATATTTTCATTTAAAACAAGTGATAAAATATTTTCATCGAAAACACTTCTGCCGACAAATCATTATCCAAAAACCTTTAAAGGGCATTAAAGACAAGTAAAGGGTGATTCATCGTGAGGTTTTATTTGAGGTTTGATACTCATTTTACTAAGAAATAATTTTGCAGAATAAAAAACTACGATCTGGGGCCTAATTCTGGCAGTCCTGATCGAGTACTTTCTCGATTCGAAAGCAATTTTATTTCTAATTCTGTCTGTCAATACTGAACGAATCGAAATTATTTTCTCAGTATTGTGAAACTCAAATTAATGCTTTACAACACTGAAAAAGTAATTCCGATTCGTTCAGTTTTGACTGAAATAATTAGATATTAAATTGCTTTCGAATCGAGAAAGTACTCGATCACGACTGCCAGAATCAGACCCCTGATAACCGCTAATAATCCGGGCGAAAAAGCTCACGGAGACTCAGCAATTTTAATAAAATCTAACATCAAACCATGTACCAGAAGAACCCGGGATTTGTGATAATAGAACAAGTACAAAAAGAAAGGAAGGAGAACCCATCATTTAACTGGTATATGACAAACCAAAAAGTAGTAAAAATAATGAACTACAGTATAGTATTCACCGGTGGTGTGACACATTTTTTTCGGGACTTTCTTAAATTTGGTTCTTAAAATTAGTTCTAGGACTTTTTTCATTGAAATAATACCACATTGTATTGAAATAATACTCCATTGTAGTAACTAACACTAAACACGATCATTGAGAATAGATGGTGTGACTTGTCAAATGGTGGCTTGTAGGTGTCAATTGAGCCAGCCTCTCCAATGACAACCCCATGTAAAAGTGATAAATCCCATTCCTATAAAGTGTTAGAACTAGAACCGGTCTCTACCACCAATGACCTATCACGGGATTTTTTTTGGTATCAGTTCGCTTCCCTCTTGGGATGTACGTCGAAATTAAGTTTGTCGTAAAAATGTTTTACAATTAGTGTGACCAAATTTTTCTATCAAAAACACTTGTGACGTAAACTTTTTATCAAAATCACTTTTGATCAAAAATTTCAATCAAAAACAGTTTAGAAAAAAAATTTCATCAAAAACACTTTGGATGAAAAGTTTTCATTAAAAATACTTCTAAGGAAATTTTTTCGTCAAAACCACTTATTGACAAAATCTTAAAACAAAATTAATATTAACGCAATTAGTTCTGCTCAAACACTTTTGACGAAAAATTTTCATCAAAATCACTTTTAACGAAAAATGTTCAACAAAAACACGTTTGAAAATTTTAATAAAAAAATATCGTTATAAGGACTATGCATACATAAGTCGCATTCATTTAGTTAAATTTTTAATAAATTTTGTGTTTCGCTTATAGATCTGGTATTGCAGTTGTCGAAACATTTTGTCATGTGTTTGGCCTATCACACACGGGCATAATTGTGCTGGCAAAAAATTAAAGCTTGTCGGCAAGAGAGGCGAGGGGTATGGTTTTTTTGCTGGCATAATTTATCACCCAGCTTCAGCCCTGCATTAGCAGCATGAAACCAATGCATAAACATTTTCGTAACACGGTGTTTACATTTGCCAGTACTAGCAAGACAGTTGCAATACATACAAATTTTTCACTTAACATGTACACTTTTCCAACTGTCTTGTCTACTGTCCTGCAAATTTTGTACACAGTAAAATGAACAGTGATTTGACTATTGCTGGCAGTAATTTTAAGTTTTGTTCGCAAAAATAACAAAAAATCAACAATTAAAAGCAAATTAATAAATTATGCTTTGGTTTTGTATGTTTTACTAGTGTTATCACACGAAATAGTTGTTAAATGCTATTTTTAATTTGTTAAGTTCATATAAAACACGTTTAGCTGGAACGTGCACTGCGACATTCACTTTAGACATTTTTTTAAAAGTGAGCTGTCTTAACTACTGTCTGGACGCCTACGTCACGAAGATAGCAAGTAGTGTTTTTGGCAACTAATATGTATTTATTTTCTTACTGTCTTGCCAGTACTGTCAAATGTAAACGCTATGTAAACAAATAAATTCATAAAACACTAATCATGCAAAGCTGTGTACACATATACATGGCGGAAAGGACAAAAATTGTGCGGCTTAAAAAATAGTCTCGTGTGTGATAGAGCTATGACATTAAATTTTATTTTTGATTATTTTTTTCTTTTGTCTTGCTTTATTTTAATTATTAAGATGCCTGTGAATTTTATTGCTGGCAGAGAGAGTTCGTCAATTGTTGTTATTAAAATAAAACTATGTATTGGTCATGTTTTTGTTGCTACTTGTTTATTTTTATTTTTTAATAAATCGTCTTTCGTTTAAATTTTATCGTTCCGTTAATTTTATGTTTATTCTTCTTTATCGTTTTTTGTCCTCAGCATCGACATCATCAACACACTGTGCAGGTTGTCTAACTGCTGTTCTTCGCTATGAGGTGGGGACTGCGCCTGTTTTTGTTTTTATCATTGTTGTTGTGCTGTTAAAAGTTTGAGATTTTGATTATATTGTGTTTGTAGTTGTTGTTTTTAAATCATTGTTTTTTTTTTATTTTGCCAAATTGCGTTTTTGAAAATATATTTTTTTTTTTTTGCAAGACGTCGTTGTTGTTAGCGTTTATTGTTTTTATTGTTCTTACACAAATACATATTGTTTTATTTTTTTGTTGTTGTTTTTATTGGTTTCTACAAATCAATTATTTTGTGCATTTTTTGTTTGGTTGTTTTTCTATTTTTTGACATTGGCACGGAGAGAAGAGTAAGTGAGAAGACACCATATGATAAATATCGACGTCTTTGTGCACATGGTGCGCCAATGATCGTTAGATTCTTTTTTTTTGTATTTATTTGGGTTTTTGTTCTGAAAACAGGTGTTTGAATTTTTTTTTTTTTGTTGGTGGACAATCAATAGTGTTGTGACACATTTTGAATTGTCAAGAATTTAAAGAATTCTTCAACACAAACGTCGCTTTTTTTTTTTTTTTTTTTTTTTTTTTTTTTTTTTTTTTTGGCCTGCGCAATAAAATTTTAACACCCATTGAAATTATTGAAAATTTTTTAAAATCTATACTGTAGTATCGCTATTACAAAAAATACTGTGTGAACGTGTGGAAGTAAAAAAAAAAATGCTTCACTACAGTGGAAGTCAAATACGATGCGGGTATAAGAAATATTCTAAACAATTAACAAGGGAATGAAAAATACACAAGAGAGTGGGAATAAAAGATACACACAAATTTTTTATTTGACTTTAAGATATGTGTTTAAGAAATATTCTTTTCAAAAACAATTCTTCGTATGTATATGCTATATACGACACGTTACTAATCATCACAAATTCTTGCAGACTGCACGATGTAATTTTCAAATACAAGGAGTATAGGCAAACATTTTTAACTGTATTGAATTCGTGTACCCTTACAACACTATTTTAATTGTGTGGCGAACAGTAACGCATATCATTTGTCATTGTGGGGTTTTATTCACAATAGAAAATATTTTCTACATAAAAAAATTTTTATTCAAAATTGTTATAGAAAATATTTCTCCTAAAATATTTTTATAGAAAATATTTCTCCTAAAATATTTTTATAGAAAATATTTCCCCTAAAATATTTTTATAGAAAATATTTTTGATAAAAATCTTTTATGGAAAATATTTCAGATGAACTTTTTTACATATAGCAAATACATATTTCTGATAATGTTTGATAAAAAAATTCTAAGGAAGAAGTTTATAAAAAATATTTCTAGAAACTGTTAGAATTAATTTTTTATTATTGTGTAATCGTTTTTGGCCTATGTAGGCGTTTTGATCATTTATGAATAAATAAAATAAAAAATAAAAACTTTTATTAAAACAGACTTGATACAAAATTTCCATTGCAAGTTAATTTTAAAAGATAAAATTTGCGATAAAATTTTATAATAAAAATTTTGTCGCTAAGAATTGAACAAATTTCATCGAAAACAAAATTATATGTTCTTTAAAATATTTTTCATACCAATTATACATCAAATAAATGATAAGTTTTAATTAAGGTCTTTTTTAATATTTATAAAAAGTGTTTCTCACTTATAAATTCGTTAAAGGACTTAACAAATTTTATTTAACCCTAGATGGTTCCAGTTCGTCGCATCGACGAAGCTCATTTACACTTTATCATATAACTTTTTTAACGCTCTTTTTTCAACAATGTTAGATGATGACGAAAGCTTTAAAAAAATAATAAAGAGAAGAAGAACATTTTTCCCCATCTTCATAAAAAATATTTTAGGTTTATAGCAGGTTTATGAAACGAATTTTCTATGGAAATTTGTTCAAAAAACCTTTTATTAATCAAAAATATTTTTTATGAATATGGGGGATATATTTTATGATTTATTGAATTTTATTTTTTAATAAAATGCTTAACCAAAAAAATATTTCGTTAATTTTTTACTTTAAATATCGTTTCGCTAAATTTTTTTTTAAAAAGATCGTCGAAAAATGAAGCTTTCAGGGTTAAATGGAATGATATAAAAGTTTATTTTAGATTTGTTTAGAACTTTAGAAAATTTTTGACAAAAATATACAATAATTTTATTAAATTTTTTCTATATCTACATATCAAAGCTTTTAAAAAATTGTACTTAATTGACATTGATTTCAACCAAGTTGGTTTTATTCTTTGATTTCAAAATGATATTTTTAGTTTTAAGACTACATTTTAAAATCTCAGCCAAAGCTGCAATATTTTGTAATTGCAATCTTTAATATCATTCTTTTAAGATTTCATTGAATACAATTAATTTAATTGCATTCAATTTGATTGGAATTAAACTTTTATTGAAGTAATGCAATTTCAATAAATTCCTTTGAAATCGCAACTTTAGTGAAAGTGCAATGAAATAATCGGGCATATTCGGACAATCACACGATTTGCAAAACGCCAGATTTATTTATTTCTGAAACTCGAGCGTTTTGATAGTGTTCTGCCATTTTTAATGTTGTTTACAAAAAATAAAACATCTGTCTTAAGCTTTTGCTTTAATCGGCAAATCGCTCGATTAATTAAGCGCGGTTTTGGTTTAATCGGTTAATTTTGTTATCGATCGGTTAACAGCTTAATAATGTTTTTTTTTTTATAAATTGAGTAATTTCAATATATAAAAATAAATAAATTATTTATAGTTTATTTAAAAAAAAAAAAAAAAAAAAAAAAAAAAAAAAAAAAAAAAAAAAAAAACAGTAACATAACAAACATAACAACAATTCTTGAACTAAAGCGATCAAACAAAGGAATAATTCATAAATATGTAATACATATTTCTTAATTAATGCATATTATTTACCAATTAAAACATAAACTGTAAGATGATTTTATTAGTTATTTCAATAGTTAAACAAGATCTTATAAAATAATCTTTTATAAAAATAATTTGGTTTAAACGTTAAGGATTTAAGCGTTTATTTTCTTTAGTTTTGATAAAACTTGACTTTAAAATAATTCTTTCATTTATCGTAGAAGTTGGATAAATCAAAAGCAACCCATTTAACAGAATATCCAGTTTCTCAATCCTTTTCCTGAATTTCTCTAAACATATAAAATTTTCCATTATGCTATTAGAATCCTGTTTAAATTTTTTAAATGTTTAACACTTTTAGTTGTTTCGGTTAATTCTGTTAAAAGATTGATATGAGAAGATATTAATAGAAACAAATAACTAAACGCATACATATATAAAATACTTACGTGAAACGAAAAGCTGTTGACAGCAAACACAATTTAGCATTTTAGAGTGGCTTTTTAACATCGAGTTAATTCTTAGCAGCAAACTATAATTAATTAATCTGAGAATAAATTTATTTGAGAACTAATTGAGCTTGCTGTTTTTAAGTTGAATATTAAATAATTGCAACAAGATATTTTAAAGTGGCAACTTTTTATCAATGCCATTTTGCATTTTAATTCTAATAAAAAGAAATTTACTTCTTATAATTGTTTTATTTAGGTTTTCATATGTTTCGGAATCACTAAAATCTTTATCTTCAACAGAATAATCCATTTTTCGTTTATGTATATGTATTCTTTCTTTTGTCATACATGTATGTATATGTGTTGACATATACATTGATTAAGTTTACAACACCAACATTTGCCGCTTAAACTGGCACATAAAAGTAATTAATCCTCATCTTAAAAACTAAAAACACAGATTAAAGATGACTAAATCTCTGATCTCCATGTTAAAAACCCACCCTTAGAAATCACCTTCAAGAGCAAAATAACCGCATATGAGTTAATTTTTAACTCATAAATTATACTCTCGTTTTAAGAAAATGGTACCCTACCGATAAATTACTCAAAGAATCATTTGTAACACAATTTGCTTTTTCTTTTTTGATGATATTAATGAATCATATGTGAATCCTTTTTCAATCGCTCTACACAGAAAAAATTCTCCAACTAAAGCATTCATTAAAAATTAAATCAAGTGAATTAAACGTTAAATCGAGTGAAATAACCGTTTGATTGAGTGAATTAAACGTTTAGTTGATACTATTCATTTGTTTACTGGTGCAAATTTTATTAATTTTTTAATTTATATCACAATTTTTTTTATTGAAATCAATTTCTATTTTTTTCTGTGTAGTGATAAATCAGTTTTAAATCTTAAAAGTAATCTGAAAAGGCTTATTTAGGTGATATTTACCAAACATTATAACCGAAATGCGAGCTGGGTTATTTAAAATAGAGATTACTGAACACCTTATGTGTTTGTATGAAAAATATTTTCTAAACACTTACCTTTTGTATATGAGACGAAACCAATAATTAAAACACAAAAATATATGTTTTAATACTACAAAAAGTTAAAACTTTTGATACGTCGGTTAATCGACTGAAATTAACCGGATTAATCGTTAATCGAAAATATGCAATTTTACTTAACCGATCAGTTAAACGGGTGGTTATTAATCGGTTAACCGATTAACGGCTAACCCTAGTTCACACCTATTGAATACACATCTGAGAAAGACATTTGTAAAAACCATATACATTTTTTTATGTTAAATTTTTAGTGAAAACATTGTAAAATATTACTAGTTTTTGCGCAAATTATGAGAAAACATGTTTAAGTTTGTATGTGTTTTGCGATTTGAAGCCGCAAAACGTTTTGATATTTACAGAAAGAACACTTATTGCTAAGAACATAACTGGGACGAATTTCGCCCTACACGACGAATTTCTCAGTAAAAATTCGCTGAGTAAATTCGTCGTATTATGCACAATAAAGCGAATAACTAGCAGCTTTTATAATTGGAAACAGGGCTGCCAGATAAAATTATGAAAAAATTGTCAATTTCCTGAGAAGAAATAAAACAATCGTCTTTTTCTGTATAAAAAGTCGTCAAAAAATCGGACAATATAAATTTAGATTTTAAACAAAGTTTGTTCGATTTTTATTTAAAAACAAGGAAACAAAAACACATTATATGCATACATATTCCTCCGTATGTTTATGAAATTGTTTGTTAAATTTAACAAACGTTTGCTAAGAAAAATTTTCATAAAAAATTCGTTTTTTAAACCTTTAATTACTATATTATAATAATCTTTTTCAAAGTCTTAAGAATAAAAGATACTTTCAATCGGGCCATTTTCTAAAAAATTTCAAATTTGTATACCGTTCGTCTTTATATAAGTTTGTCATTCCTTTTGTAGTTGCTACAATATTAATATTAGGCCCTATAAAGTACATATATGTGTATATTCTGAGCCCGTATGAATAGCAAGTTGGTTTAACGATGTCAATCTAACCATGTGTTTGTTGAAATGGGATTTCCGGAGACTCGTATATAAACATTACTATACATTTATATTAGATATAGTACAGAATAGTGTGCTATTATACTTCAGCCAAGTCGGTCTACAAACGCTTAAGATACGAACAAAAAAACCACAACTGCCTGAAATATATAGCCATAAATCTCCAATTCTGACCTGGAAACCTTAACTTCTTTAAATCTTCTTATAAATGATTATTATTTTTTTATTTTACCTGAAATAATCTTTCTTCTCGAAATTAGAGTTTTGGCACCATGGCACCCATATAAGCTAGAAGGAAAAAAATTTGGCTTAAAATTTTTTCATATATATCCCCACACGAGTGAACTCTTGATCTCAAAATCAAGGTTTTGGTACGAATTTTTTACCTAAATTGACTTGACTTAAAATTTTGCCTTTGCCAATACAATGTTTTATGGCAAAGAGCAAACATTTCTAGTATAATTTTTTTTACAATAGGGATGAACATAAAAATTTAAGCTTTCTTGTTTACAAAAATGTTTTTTTTCTGTGCTGCCTAATAACAAACATCAAAAGATTTAAAATTTTCTTATTTTCAAGACTGAATAAAATCATCACTTTTTAGAAAAAAATCAGCAAATCGGCACTTTGCTAATTACGGAACCAAAAATTATCAAAATGACGATAAATTGTCAAATCTGGCAGCCCTGATTGGAAAGTTGATTGCTGTTTGTGCAAAGAAGGAGACATAGTGTACCCATATTAAAAAAAAATAATGCTTAAAAATTAAAATTAATCAAAAACACAACTAAAAACTATTTTTATAGCAAAATATTTTATATATTTACTTTAAATGTTATACAACAAAAAATAAAAAATAAAAAAAAAATTATTAAAGTAAAAAGTAACATTGTTTACTAAAATACTTGTAAACTAAAACAAAACATGGTCACCTTGTGCTGATTTGTTCGTGGTTCGCCGGCGTATGAAATACAAGTCCCAATTTACATTATACGATTTTTGTCGTTGCGATTATTGTCGTTTCTTCTTTGAAGTCGGTCTAACATTTACATTGTACGATTTTTTTCGTTACAACTTCTTCTGTATACATTTACTTTTACACAGCGAATTAATGAACAAACTAATCGAAGAATACACTCGCTTGTGTACCCCTTTTAATTCCTCTCTCTCCTCTCCCCTATAAGGTAAGAATCGCAATGACAAAAATCGTATAATGTAAATTGGGACTAAGTAAATCTATTGCAAAGCGCTGTGTACGACAAATTTTTGGCGGACTCCATGATTGTGTGTATTATCATATACACAAATAGTATGTTTAATTTTTGGCGACGAATATTCGCGGCCAAAAATTCGTCGTTCGTCTCAGTTGTGTTTGAAGCATATTATGCGATTTAAAGCCAAAATCTCAAATATATATTCTCTCGGATACTAGCGGTCATAAACAAAAATTGACAGTCAGCTTTATTTCTAGCAGAACAAAGATTTTCGATTCACATTGAATTTTGATTGCAATTACTGTATTTCATTGCAAATAAGGTATTTCAATCAAATCTATTGCCATTAAATTTGATTGCAATCAATTATTGATTAATAAATCAATTAATGATTAATTAATTAATGATTTCAAAAAAATCAATCTCTTCGATCGTTTTGTTTTCGTGATTTCAAATTGAAATAAAAAAAATAAAACTATAAAAAAATTAGCAATCATTTAAGAGAAGTCATGTGTTCGCAATTAAATCGATTGCAGTCCTTTGCAGCTCTGATACATCTTATCACTTGTTTGAAAATTACATAAAAAAACAGCTTTAAATGAAAACACTAAAAACTCGCTGTTAATTTGTTTAAGTAACATAATTTTAGTCTTTAATTTCCTTTGAGTATTTTGTTTTTGCTAAAGTTTGAGAGTCTGTTGTTTTCTGCTTTAGCAGAGCACAGAACCATCATGTCAATGTACGTATCAGTGTTGCCAAGTTAGGAATTTTCACCCTAAATTTAGGGTCTGTGAATCGCGTTTATTGTCAGTTTTAAAGACTAAAAAGTAGTTAGGGGGAAATTTTGTGTGTAAAAAATGTATTTGGGGCGTTGATATCATGATGAAATAAACAGATGACATTACTGCGCGAGATGACAATTTTTTGCTCTTGCATTGTTTCCATTGTCAAAGTTTGGTTTAATTTTACAAAAAGTCCAGGTTTTTGTGTTGTGACTAGTGTATTTTATTAAAGTTTTTGTTGATTTTAATTAAAAAAAAAGAGTAATTGACAATATCGAAATAAAAATTGATTAAAAATATATGTATTTATCACATTCAGCAGCATTTGATTATTGTTTAAGATAATTTTTGACATTAGCTGGGACTAATTTCCATTTTTGTTTTAATGTTGTATTTTCTGCGGTAGCGATGCCACCTGCATTATTTCACCATGGGTGATATTATTTTCCCAAATATTAGTAGGCTAGCATATGCGTTACGGCACTAGTTAGATTTCTGATAAAAATGTATTTACCCCATAAAAACGTACAAAACGAACTTGGGAAAATCGATCAAAATGAGAAAAACATTAAAATTTGAAACTTTAAATGTGTTTTTCTCAAAACTTCATTTTCACACACTAGGTCCCTTTTCTCGGAGAAGGTCACATATGTTTATATGTACTTACATACATACATAAAAAATTGTTCTTTTGTTTTTGGGGGTTTTTTTTATGTTAGTGCAAATTTAGGGGGTATTTTTTGATTTGGGGTTATACATTAAAATTTACTTGGCAACGCTGGTACGTACTCTTGCTTGAGTTTCTTGGGAATAGTTTGAAATGCCTTGAAGATGTTTTTTTAGGGTTGATATAGTTACTACAAATGTACTTTTTTCAGTACCATTAGCATTGCAAAAGTACTGAAGTATTCCAATGACATGTTTAGTACAATTTAAAAATTTCAAACGCTTTAACATTATAGGTTTTTGCTCTACTTTTTTTAATACCAACATTCAATAAAATCAAAGCAAATAAATCTCCATTATATAAATATTGTGTCGAATTTTTAATCGGCATAAATATTATCTACAGTCTAATGAATTTTGTTGCTTTAGTCTTAACTTAACAAAAGACGTATCTTTACCTTAATTTAGAAGAGGCGTATGTATCTAACATGTAGAATTTTTTTGAGCAAAGTCCGATTGATGTAGGAAATTAGTTTTGTGATAAATTTCTACTTAACGTTACTTTAATTTAGAAAATGCGTATATAACATCTATTTTTTTTTTACATTTAAGATATTTAACTTGAAAAAAAGAATATATAAAAAGCTTATGTAGAGTTTTAGAATTATAAGAAATGTTGGACATTTCTAAAATTTTGTAGGACGTTTCCTACATTTTGTATTGTTCTAAGACTGTACATAAGCTCTTTTATATATTCTTTATAAAGTTTTTTTTTAATTACCAAATTAATATCTCAAATATAAATGTATGGTACAACTGAATTTTAATGTATGTTCGTACATTTTTTGTTACTCGAATAATAAAACTAGTAAAAAATATATTTTTGGGTTTCAGTACAATTAGTGCGAAAAAAGTACTTGTTTTTACTCAAGTACAATTTTGAAAATGTTATTTATCATCCCTGGTTTGTGTTGTCTCTATTTAACATCGCAATGCTGATGGCCATTGTTTTGGTTTGAGACACCACTAGATATACAAACGGAAGTAAACAAAAAATGATTACAGTATTCTGTTAAATTTAACAGTAAAAATGCGAAAGTTTACAGAAATTAACAGCAGAGGTCGCTGTTTTACATTAAATTTGTAGGAAATATAATAATTAAAGTGTTCAACTGTTTAAGCAAATTTTTGTTTCTTTTATTTTTAAATTCTAGTAATTTATTACTTTTTTTTATGAAACTATAAAAACTTTAAAAATGAAAAACTGTTTTTAACAAATTTATTTCTTTTTTTATTTTCAGGTAAGACCACGTCTTTTTTAAATGTTTTCCTTCATCATTTCTCAGTGTAAATTGTAAGTTAAACTCATTATAGAATTTTAGATTCATTCATTATTTTTTTTAAATAAAACTATTTAAATATTTTTTTTCTGTAAATATTGAAAACTTTTTATTTTTTATTAATTGATAAAATAGTATTTATTTAAAATTTTTTTAAACTGTAAACTCCATTCAAAAACTGCCCTTTTCCACTGTAAATAAAATTGTGTAAAAAGATGTTTGTTATATATTGACCAAAGTTTAGTCTCACATTTCACATTTTTAAGTATTTTAAAGGTTTTCGTAGTCAATAATTTTAGAGTGTTTAGATAGAAATTAAAGATTTAGAATAGTTTAGTCTGGTAAACACATGTTTCATTTATTTAAAATTTTTTTTTCTCAGAAAATATTTGTCTAAAAATTTTAAGCGTCTACCGTCGTCAAAAAGAGCGGATTTAAACGAAAAAAAAAGTTTTTTATAAAAATATTTTATTAGAAAGTTATTTCGTCTTAAGTTTTTTTTTATAGAATAGATATTTTTAGAAACTAATTTTACCGAAATTTGCTAAAAACATTTTCAAAGAAATTATTTTAATAAAATACGTTTTCATTAAATATTCGAGAAAAGTTGCTGTCATAGAAAACTTTGTTTTTATATAAAAATGTTTTTTTGTCCATAGAAAACTTTAAAAAAAAAAAAGTTTTAATAAAAATCGCTTTTATAGAAAACGTGTTCGACCTTTTTATCTAACTTCGATGAAAGTCTTTTTCCTAGAAACGTTTTCGATTAACATTTTTTGTTCTAAGAAAATTTTTGGTAGAAACTTTTTTAAGAAAAACGTCTTTGTCGTCGCTTTTATAGAAAACGATTTCGCTGATAGCCTTTCTCATTCAATTTTAATAATTGATTTTTTTCATAAAAAAATTTTTTTTTAGACCAAATGTTTTTGATGAATGTTTTTAGACGAAACCTGTGATTTTTCTCGAATTTTTAGTTTGTATTAATTTTTTTCAAAACTTCAACGATAACTCTGAAACTACTAAGCAAATTTAAACAATGTAAGCACGGCTTAAAGTTAATATTGTTGCCGATTTTCGGATTTTTTTTAACTGAATAAGGTTTCAAATTATTCCACTATATGAGTGAAAGTGCCTTCATCTCGAAAAATCGAGCTGATAATGAAAAATTTGCAATAAAGTTCCAGTCAGCACAAAAAAAGTTCAATTTTGTTCCCTAGTGTAATTAAAAAAAAAATAAATAAAAAGCGTTTTTGATAAATAATGATAAAATACTCGTAGATGGAAGTTTTTTATCCATAGAAAACGTTTGGTAGAAAACTTTTTCAAAGAAAACGTATGTATATAATAAAAATCCCTTTTATAGAAGACGTTTTCAATGAGTCTTTCAAATAAATGTTTTAAATTAAAATTTATTTGATGAAAACGTTTTCGATGAAAATCATTTTCAATAAATTTCGACAATTTTAAAAGAAAACGTTTTCGATAAAATTTCGATAACAATTAAAAACAAAAAATTTTCGATTATATTTCATGACCTTCGAAAATTTTTAAATAATTTTTTTTTATCTAGAAGATTTTTAAGAAAAAAATTTCAGCACGTCCTTTTCTAAAAAAAAAATTTCTGACGTAAATTTTTTATGAAGAAAAAACTTTTATAAAAATTCATTGAAAATGATTTTTTCTGCTTTGGTATAAATTATTTTCTATAAAATTTCTCTTTGCTAAAAAAAAAAAAAAAAAATGTTAAAAATATTCTTCAACAGAAATTTTTTCCAAGCAAATATTTTTTTTATAGAAAATATTTGTGAAGAAGAATTTGTTATAAAAATGTTTTCGATGAAAAATTTTGGTTAAAAATATTTTTAATGAATTTTTTTTTTATTAAAATTGGTTTTGATGAACAATTTTAATTAAACTTTTTTTGATGAAAAATTTTCATTTAAAATGTTTTTAATTAAAAATTTTCGTTAAAAATGTTTTTGATGAATAGTGTTCATTTAATATGTTTTTGATAAAACATTTTTATTAAAAATATTTTGAATGAAATTTGATCAAATTTAATTAATAATTTTGAATAAAAAGGTTCTTAATGGAAAATTAGCTTTGAGAATGAATGATTTTGATAAAACTTTTCATTAAAAATGTATTTCTAATGAATTTTTTTGATAGGAAAATTGTTATTGCAATAAATTAATGGCATACATACATTAAAAAGAAAATGGCGTATTTTAAAGATTGAAACTTTTCCATTGAATAGTGTTAAGATTTTAATCGCTTTCTATTAAAGTGGTTATTTTATTCTTTATAAAGCCGTTCTTAAGTATGTACTAGGGTATTCATTAATTCGTGCTTTTGCTTTAATCGGTTAATCGCTCGGTTTTGATTTAATCGGTTAATAATCGGTTAATGTTGCTTTTGATCGGTTAACCGATTAGTAAGGTTTTTTATAAATTAAGTAATTTCAATATATTAAAATGCATAAATTATTTATTATTTGGAGTTTATTAGTAAAAAAAACCAATAACATAACAAACAACAATTCTTGAACTAAAACGAACAAACAAAATAATAATTCATAAATATGTAATACATATTTTTAAATTAATACATAAATATTATGTAGTAATTAAAAAATAAGCTATAAGATAATTTTATAAGTTATTTTAATACTTTAAGAAGATCTTATAAAATAATCTTTTATACAAATAATTTGGCTTAAATACTTAGGCGTAAATCGATTCTTTTCGTTAGTTTTGATAAAACTTGACTTTGAAAAAATTTCTTTAATTTATCGTAGATGTTGGAGAAATCAAAAGCAACACATTATACAGAATATATAATTTCTCAGCCCTCTTCCTGGATTTTTGTAAACATATAAAATCTTCCATTATGACGTTAGAGTCCTGGGGGCTCTCTCTGTTGCGATGCGAATACAATTTGATTCAAAAGCTAAATGCCAACTTGTAAATAAATAGTAATTTTTTGAGAAAAGAAAAAAATTAAAAGATGCGTAAGATAAATGCGCAAACGCATTAAAGAGTAACAATCACTAGATTTGCTAGAATTTTCATTCGCATCGCAATAGAATGCCCCCCTGTTTTAATATTTAAAATTTTTTAACAGTTCTAATTGTTTCGGTTAATTCTGTTAAAAGATTAATATGAGAAGAAACAAAAAACTAAACCCATACATATAAAAAGTACGTGAAACAAAAAGCTGTTGACAGCAAACACTTACTTCAAATGAAGATCGCCCTTCTTTGTTTGTATGAAAAAATATTTTCTAAACACATATCTTTTGTATATGAGAAGAAACAAATAATTAAAAACACAAAAAAATATGTTATAATACTACAAAAAGTTAAAAATTTTGATACATCGGGTAATAGGTTAATCGACTGAAATTAACCGGTTTAATCGTTAATCGGAAATAGCCAATTTTAAATTAACCGATCAGTTAATCGGGTAGTAATTAATCGGTTAACCGTTAATCGGTGAATGAATACCCTAGTATGTACCTTCGGGTCAAATCAGCATTAATTTTTTTTTTTTTTTTTTTTATTACTGAATATTTTTAAACAAAAACTTTTTTCTTTTAACTTAATTTTTGCTCAAAAATTCTTTGAAATATCTCTTTAAAGAACTTATCATTTTTACGAAATCTTATGAATTTTTCAAATACAAACCACAACTTAATGCATATTTTTTATATATAAATATATATATATTTTTTTATTTCCAAAATGCAAAATTAAAAACTTCATTCAGATTTTAATCAGATTGTTTTTTGAATACATTTGGAAGCAAACACTGCAAGCGATAGAGAGAAAAATAAAGATTCAAATACATTTTTGAAGGCATTGAAGCATAAATAAACATTGTATTGTGGTAATGAGAATAACCATTGTTTTTTGTTGTTATTGCCACTACTGCTACAGCGTGAGGCAAGCAGCTAAAACTGCTGCTACTGCTGCAACAAATTATCCGACTGCAAGACTCTGCTGTAGTTTATTGGGTTGTGTGTCAGTTATGCATCCGCCCGAAAAATATTTTGCACACCAATAAAAAACAATAACAAGACAGTAAAATGAGCTCCATTAAAACACAAAAACTCTTGCGTTGCCTTCATCATCATCAAAGCCATAATGAAAATAATATAAAATGATGTGAAGTTTTGTTTTCTTATTTTTATTATATGAGTTGTTGCATTGTCTGCTGCTGTGCTTCTGCCACAGCAGTTTCTGGCATATAACTAATACATGCCTCTTCGATTCACCCAAATTTGTTTAAATATCTTGAATACCCTTTGAAATCCCAATCTACTGTCTATTGAATTTCTTATTCGCACAAAACGATTTTTTGGAAGTCTTTTGTCTTCTTTTTCGTAACTGGGATTTTGTTTTAAAATATTGTAAAAAAGAAAAGAAAAATCATTTCCTTGAAATTTTATTTACAATTATTGTTAAACATTTTGTTGTCGCCTAATTTTTTTCCTTTTAGTAATTTTGGTTAAAAAAAAAATCGATGAAAATAAAGGCAACTCCAACAAAAAAAAAAAAGCGAGAGTTATTTTGGATGTTCATGCATAATGAACGAATGTTTGAGCGCTACTGATAAAGACTTTAAACAAGGTTTTTTTTTTTTGAAAATATGTAAATGATTTTTAATCCAAATTTTCATATTTTTAATTAGGCTAAAGTTCATTAAATTTAATTTTCATTGAATTATTTTTATGAAGGAAGGAATTTAACAACATGAAATTTATTGATAATTTTTCATTCTTGACTGCCTTGGGGCTCGAACCCACGTTCACGGACAGGTTGATCTGACGCGTTTCGATAGCAACCACACTATCTCTTCAGAGGTCTTTGCCGTTTTACCCTCACCGCCATTGAAGGCGACCGGCAGTCAATAGCCAAACATCAATCTTTAAACCAAATTGGTAGATCGAAATTTGTTTTTGAATGATTATCTATTTTATTCATTCATTGATGATGTTTATAAAAAAAAAATAATTTGTTTAAAAAATAATCGTTGTAGAAAAAGTATTGGTTTTTTGTAAAAAGAGAGCTATTTGTAAAAAAGGATTTTTTTTTTTTTTTTGGAAAGAGAAAGCTTTTTGTTACTTTTTGTAAAATTTAATTTTTTGAAAAAATAGGGCCTATGGACCGATCTTCACGAAATTTGGACATACCAAATGTTACTGCAATATTATGATTCGTTACGGAATAAGGCGTACTAAACAGTTTTTTGATGGTGGGGTTTATATGGGGCCTATTGTGAATTACGGACCGATCTTCACAAAACTTGGCGAAGTGGTCTTTAATCGTATACATAGCATGATTAAATAGTCATATAGCCAGTCATATAAAGAAAATTTGTGCAACAATTTATGCTGGGCTTTAAAATATAAATTTTTTTCGAGGTTGTTTAGCATTTGGGTTCATAACTCTTTGCCTACTGCACCGATTATACTGGATTTCAATACTACTAAACAACTTAATACCAATTTTGTTATTTTCAAAAGTTATTTTTGGGAACACAAAATTTATTATTAGTACGATTTATCTATGACGTGCTTAATTCCCAGTTATTATTTTTGATAAAAAAATTGAGATTTATTGTTGAGGGAAAGCGAGATTCTATGCGCATTTCACTGGTCGCTTAGGCCAGATCTTCAGGAAACCTTTTTCCAAAGACCTTGGACTTTGTTATTTTTTGTTGAGTCTTTTAAATGTGATCGTGTTTTCAACAGACAGACGGATGGACAAGGGTTGACCACCATCCGTGATGATCAAGGGTATAAAAATAAATAAATTCTCAAAGGTTTACTCTTCGAAAAAGGTACTTATTTTAAAAAAAGGTGCATTTATGCAAATAGGTACCTTTATTCAAAAAGGTCCTTTTTAAAAAAAAAAAATGTTATAATCAAAAAAGTATTTTTTTTTTTAAAAAGGACGGTTTTAAAAAGGTCTTTTTTTCGAAATGGGTACTTTTTCAAGATGGACACAATTTTTAAAAGATATTTTATCGAAAGTGGTTTTAATTCCGTATTTTGCTTCTTCAGAAAACGAAAAACGAAAAATTTTTTCGGAATGAAACCACTTTTGCTTTTCTAAGTGGAATTGATTGTTTCAGTATTTTATAACCGAAAAAACTACTTAAAACTATTTTTTATGGATAAATAACACACTTTTGATTTATTTATTTTACTTTATATTGATTTTATTAAAAACATAATAAATTCTTTACCGTTGCGTTGCCACCTTTTTTTCCTCACAAACCACTTTTTTCATTTCTACGCTGAACATTGCCATACTTAACACAAAAATCATATGGTTTTTATGTAAAGTTGCCATATCCAATTGTAAAACCAGAGTTGTTATAAAAATAACACATTTAGCAAAATCGATCGGAATCTGAAGAAGCTAAAACTAAATTGATCGGAATTGAACATACGGAATTAAAATCATTCCGATCGGAATTTGTGACATGCCTGTATACGAGCATTTTCTAGATATCGAAATGAAGTGGAATTGAAATCGAACGAGATTTCGATTTCAATTATTTTTGAAATGGCTGCAGTTTTTTCTGTTCTTATGAGTTGTTATTGTAAAGATAATTGGCACTCAAAGTACAGGGTGGCTAATGAATTCTGCACGAATTTTGCTACATAAAGAAGCTGGAATAACTTTTGTTGTAATGCATGCAATTTATTCAATCTTTTTTTCATTTGCAAGCCCTCGAATTGTATTAAAAATACTTTAATTAGTCTAAAATATAATTGAATTAAAATACCCGCACTTAGATCAGGCGACCTGAGAGGCCCACGGAAGGTTGAGTTTCTTGAAATGAGCCTGTTAGGAAATTTTGTGCGTAATTCGGCCATAACCGGTTAAGGTACGTGTGAATACTTGTTGATACTACACAGAGTTGAAAAGAATTCTCTTTCGGTATAGTTCCGGATAGAGAAAATTCTCAAGTGACGGTCTCCAGTAACCGTAACGCTTTGTCCGTTTTATTCAAAGAAGTATAGCCCGACAATACAGCGTGAAGAAAATGCATACCCCACTGTGAATCGAATTGGATGCAATTCCCTCTAATTCAGTATTTCTGTGTTGGAACCACTCCATAAGCGATCATTTTGTTTGTTTACGTTGCCGCTTATATCAAGTGTGCTATGTGTAGCGGCTTTCATCAGCCACCCTGTATGTTTGAAGTATACAAAAAGGAATATTTTTATGAACTTTCGTAACAGGCTCATTTTAAAAATTTTGTTCGATTTTTAATCCACTTCATTTTGATTTATAGAACATGCCCGATATTTCTAAAAAGTGCTTTTTCGTAAAGAGAATACTTTTTGTTATAGGATGTTGAATTTTTTGCCTTAGTGTAGCGTATTTACCCAGAAAAAGATTGTTTTTACCATTTTTTCTATTTTCATCTTAAAACAAATAATTTTTTTGTTTGTTTTTGTTAGTTTTGTTAAATACTTAATGTTTTCCATAAAAACAAACAGTTTTTGTTACGTTCGTTCGTTATTATTTGGCAACAATTTACAATTATTTAAGTGGCAAACGACAACATATAAACATTTGAAAAAACATTATTTACCAACTTTTTTTTGTGTATTTCAATGTTGTTATTAAACAACAAATACCACTAACCCCCCCTGTAAGCGACACCCATTTAACCGCGTTTATTTGTGTGTGAGCGTATCTGTGCCAAAAATCTCCAGCACAAGTTTGGAGACCAAAATTACAATGCCAATCGGTAGTCAATTGTTTTACAAACACAAAAACTCACTTTATAAAATATTTTGTTAAAAGAAGAAAAAAAAAATTAAAAAAAAAAAAGGAAAATTGTTGCGGAAATTGTAAAAATTGGCATATAACAACAGCCAACAACGACGACGACATTATTTTTAAACTAAAAAAAATCGTTTTATTTTGGAGTTCGGGGAAAACTGTATGAGTGTCGGGTTTGTTAATTTTGATAGATTGGTGAAAAGTTGACAGACTATTTTACAAAAATTTAAATTTATGGATAAAACAGCAATTTTTTTTTTTTTTTTTTTTGATGAAAGTACTGTGTCATTATTGCATCGATGATTTTTTGAAACGTAATTAGCAAATGGCATAGACTAAGATTTTTTCATAAAACTTGCATAATTTGAAATTTTTTTCTGTAATAAAAGTACTCTCTATAATAAATGGTACTTTATTGCATGTAAACTTTGTGCGCCAAGTACCGGTTGCAATTTTAGAAATAATTAAGTGAAAATTGGTTATAATTCACACAAGGACCAAGGCTATTGAAAACGGCGGGAGTCGGTACAAAATTACACATAGTCCCCATACACTCAAAAGAAAAATCAATCCAGCCGTACTCAAATCAATCCGAAGCGGTATCAGTAGTACGGTGAGTACGGATTTTCTTCAACCAAGTACAGAAAGATTGATTCAATCCCGAATTCGTACTTAAAATAATCCGAATATGGTATTGATTTAAGTAAAACTGAGATGGAATCAATCCCCAAAATTCACTTGATTCAAGAATAATAAAGTAGATCTAATCCCGAATTCGTACTTAAAATAATCTGGAAAAAAAAGATTGATTTAAGTGAAATTGAGATTGAATCAATCTCAAACTGCCCTTGATTCAAGTATTATAAAGTTTATTTAATACCGAATTCGTATTTGAAATAAATCAAAAGTGAAATTAGAAGCAGAATATTTTTATGATGGATTTACTTACCCGTTTCACACCTTACAGAGTTCCAAATATAAAACACCACCATCATCCCCGATATGATTTTTACTTTAAAAACATTTTGTACATATTTAACTAAAAACATAACTAAATGAGAACTCTTGCTTTAAATTTTACTTTTTAAACAAGAAAAAAGTGTTTCCTTCATGTTCTGTTGTTTTTGATGTTTCTAAACCAGAGTCCGCCAAACACATATATTCACATTTCATGCTTCTCTCAGTTGTTTATTATTGAGCAAGAAACACAATTTCTCTAATTCCACTGAAAAAATTTTTGTAATGTTTTTTACCATTAGTCTTACAAGTGTATTTGAAAGAGTTGTCGCAGTTCAGTAATTCAAAATAAAACTTGACTTATTAATATCGCAATTAAAAAATTATAACTTGACGAATTTCACAAGCTATCAATTACAAAGTTTAGAGTTACACTACATAAGTCGTTTTTAATATACATACATACGTATGTAGAATATGTAGTTCTTAATATTTGAAGATAATATGCTATTGAAAACAAAAACATGTAATTAATGTAAACTCCCAAACTTAAATTATTATTTTTATTACAACATCAGTCAGTAAAATAGCATTCTCCCATTCTATATAGAACATTTTGTTAAGTGTTGTCTAGTAATAAGAGAAATAAAAATACAAATTATCCTCTTATGCTCTTTTCATTAGCGTGAGAGCATTCGCACATGTGCGCATAGCTGCCAGATAAATTTGGTCGAAAATCGGCAAGTTTTAAGGAAAAAATCTTCAAATTGACAAAAATCGTCATTTGAAAAGCCACTAATTTTTAATAAGTTTGGAAAATTAATTGTTATTTTTAGTTTCCGTTGCTAATGCAATTTTAAATTAAATAAAACTGTTCGTTTAGACACTTATTATTGAACTAACACAACCAAAAATTGTTCAAAAGTATTGGCATTCATAAGAAAATTAACTAAAACCAAGAAATATCAAACACCCATTTCTTACGTCGAAAATCCTGCTTAAGAACTTAAGTCTGGTAAACACCAATTAAATCAAACTCTCTGAAAGAAAAGTTTTATAGTGTGAACCCAGACTAAAGAGAGTGGCTGTAAAATGTCTGAAGTAAAGTACTAAGTAATCTAAAGTATAGAACTCTTAAAGCTATGTATGGCGTCGTGCTAAAAAAAATCTTATTTTATATGATGAACAGCTAAAGCCTCTAGTACACGGCATGTAAAAAGCCACATGCGCATGTGGTTCTGACGTAATTTTGACGTCATCACACAACACGCAATGATATTGTGGCTTTGCATTGACGTCAAAATTACGTCAGAACCACATGCGCATGTGGCTTTTGACATGCCGTGTACTAGAGGCTTAAGACATGAAAATCGCTGCCAATCAAATAATGCAGATAAATCAAATTATCAAAGATGCTTAAATAAAATGTGAAATAATGGGTACGTTCGTAAATGCATCACTGCGCTGCATCAGTGATTTCAAATGTTTATACGAGTGTATACATCAATGTAGTAGATGTGGCCCAAAAAATTGTCAAATACTCCGCAAAAATAATAATCACACAATAACAAAAATTATAATTACTTTTTTGTAGGCAGTTTGCTTTTCTGATGCAGCGCAGTGATGCATTTACGAACGTACCCAATATTAAAAATATTTGTAAATTTTAACAAAATTCGTCATTCGAAAAATCGTCAAATTTAGGGTATAAATCGTCCTATCGTCAATAGACCATTTTTGTACCTAAAAATCGTTAAAATGACGATAAATCGTCAAACCTGGCAGCTATGCATGTGCGGTGTTTTGGTGGCCTCTGTTCCAAACACAACAAGCAAATCGTTTTTTAACTACTTGTGTGGTGTTGTTGTAGTAGCTACAACAAATTTTGATAAGTTATATGAGATTGAAACGCTCACATTGTAATTTCAAGCTCAGAGTGGCACTACCAACGAAAAGTTCAATCTTTTTTGTACTTGGTTTAGGAACTTTGTACTTATTTTAAGAAATTCCGGGTTTGATTTTCGGAAGTTATTCCATTTAGGATTGTTTTAAGTAAGTTTTTGTGTTATTCGTTCTTCAATTTTTGAGTACGACTCGTACTTAAAGTAAGTATAAAAAGCTTTATTAATCCCTAGTGTTTTTGTTTCTGTGTACAAGCTTCTTTCCGGAATATAGCTTTTGTGCCCAAAATATCTTTTATTGATGCTATTTAGATAAAATTTGGTCCTAACCTATTTTATTGCATTGCAATTTAATGGGTCGATTACGGATGGCAACTGAACTGAAGTTGTGTTGCCAACAGCAAAATTAGGCAACATCTCTGATGTTAAAATATAAAATAAAATAAAAAATAAATTTTTATATTTTAACATAAGTGGCGTTGCCTGATTAACTGCTGGCAACATAACTTCAGTTCAGTGGCCATCCGTAATCAACCCATAATATATCCTTCCAAATTTTATTGGAATCGGTCTATATTTGACCATAGTTCCCATACAAGTAGTTATCCTGAAAAAGCTTTTTAAAGCTATAACTTCCTTATAAAAAGTTTTATGACAGCCCATTTGTCATGACAAAATGTTGTGCTGGTAGGTCCAAAATTAACCATAGGTCCCACGTAAACCCCCTTTCTTAAATCACTTATCTCATATAGATAAAGATTTCCAAATAATATTCGGCACATATATCTTTTACATGAATCTAACCCTCATAACATAATTTTGTTTTGGAGGGTCCAAGATTCCCCATGGTTCCCAAAAATATTACACTCTCGAATATTAGTCTCCAAATTCTGTGGTGTAGGGTATCATATGGTCTGGATTGATCGACTATATTTTCTTACTTGTTTTCAAAAAGAATTCTTTGTGATCAAAATGTACTTATTCTTAAAGGGTGATAAAATTTTTAATAACTATACTGGTCAAAAAGTCTACTTTAAAAATAAATTTTTTCAAAAACAAAATTCCTTTCTAAAATCTTTGAAATTATCTTCTTTTTATTAAGAAAAATTGTTTTTCTTATTTTTTTCTAATTAAATCTCTTCCTTTCTTAGTTTTAATTTCCAAGGCAATTAAAGAATTTATCTTATAAATAATATTAAAAATCTTAATTGCTCTAAAACGAAAACACAAATTGAAAACGAAAAACAAATTGTTTGATGTTTTGCAAAATTGTCCATTTGGTGTGGTCTATTTACTGGGTGGCTGTAAAATGTATATTTTTAAAATGTCTATTTCTATTTGTTTTAATAGATTTTCTTTGTTGTTGATTATCTAATTTTATTGGTTCCATTATTGTTTGATGATTTCTTGGTTGTTGCCGTTGCCAACTTAATAATCTCGAAAGCGCGCACAACAAACAGCAACTTAAAATAAAGAAAAATTTCTGTTGCTGATTTCTGTTGACACACGCATAATTGACAGTTTCTATGCAAAAATCATCCATTAATGACAAACAGGCAGGGGTGCCAGATGATTTTGATAGGAAATCGGCATATTTTAAAAAAAAAATCGGCATTTTAGTTTAAAAAAATCGGCAAATTAAAAATACCTCTTTTACTTAAATAAAATAAATAATTTTTTGAATAACAAAATAGAACCATTCAGCACTCACTAATGCTCATAACATATAAAATAACATAAAAATCAATTTGTGCTTTAGGGTAAATGGTTTTTAACGTATACGCAGAAAAAAGTGTTTTATTAATTAAAAAATTGTTTAAAAAGTATTTAAATTTAATTAATGTGATAATTGAATCAATTATTTTTTTAGTTGAAAGAAAATTAAAAATTTAATTTTGATTTAATTAACATATTAGTTGTTTTGAAATAAATTTTCAATTAAAATTTTAATTAAATAACAAAAAATCTTAATTGACTTTTTTCGTTTAAAATAAAATAATTTAAGCATGTAAAATTGTTGTTGGGAATTGTCAATATATATTTAAATAAATTAACACTTTGTTTGAAATGGCAAAGTTTTTGGGATCATTTTTTTAATTGAAATTAAAAATATTATTTATTGAAAAAAAAAAAAATATTCACAATTTAACAATTTTTAGTAATCAATATAATCATTTTGGTAACAGGTGCGAAATCAACAACTTGTTTGCTTGATATTATTTGGTATAAATTTAGTGATTTTTAATTTTTTCTGTGAATTTCTTTTATTTTCTTTATTATACAATACAAAAAAAAAAAAATAACTTAAATATTAATTTAATCCAAATTATATTCTTAATTTTCTTTCAAATAAAAAAATAATTGATTCGATTATAACATTAATTAAATTTAAATACTTTTTAAACCATTTTTTTAATTGATAAAAAACTTTTTTCTGTGTACATACATTTTTGAGTTTGAAAGTTCGAATTATTCAATTAGAAACGGTCTTTAGAAAAAAAAATTTTTTTTTCTTGCCAAGATTAATTTTCCAGGAACATGGAAATTTTGTTTAAATTGGGTTGACTTGCCTAAAAATGCTTTCCATATTTGCGAAAGAATGTGGAAGGACCATAACAATTTTTGGATATAAACTAATAAAATTCTCACGTTTTAAATTTGATAGTTTTTGCCAAAGTTTGCAAATTTATTTAACTTCTTTATATTAGATTATCTATCGGATAGGTGTGCATCTTCAATTGCGTATGATTTTATCAAAATAGGGTCTTGAGTAAAATTATTTTCATTGATAGTAAAAATAACTTTAGATTACCTTGATTCGTTTGTTTATATCTATCCATCATCAATTGCAAATATAAAGTATTTTCATTATAAAAAAAATTAAATTGAATTGTTTAAAATTTACAAATTATTTATTATTTTAGCTTTGGTCAAAAACCCCCCTTGGCTTTTTTCTTTTTCATTTGAACACTTTTTAAAAAATAATGTGTGTATTATGGAAGACACACATTTTAAATACTGCATATAGTATTGAATAAATCTAACCCTTTTTCCTTTAAGTAGAAGCGCTGAATTAATAACAGTTGTCTCTTTTTAATGTAACAAGTATTCCAGTGTTGCTCAAAATGAAAAAGTTATACTAAAACAAAGAAAAAGTTACCTTGTTAAAGTGTTTATCGAAAAATCGGCATTTTTGAACAAAAAATCCGCACTTGGGTAATTTAGAGGCAAAAAATCTGCTAAATGCCTGTAAATCGGCAAATATGGCAGGCCTGCACACAGGCACAAATACACAATCTCGCACTTACAAAAAAACTCTTTCTCTCTCCTCCATGTCTTCCACTGATACCCAGAGTTGTATTACAACAAATGCCCGCCATTTTCAATTTCCATGGAAATGTAATAAAAATTAATTAAACTACTGCCATAATTTTATTTCTTTTTTTATTTCTATTAAAATGTTTGCTTGCGTGAGTGTTAAAGTATGTCAGTATGTGCATGTGTATCTATCCCATGAGGAGACCAGTCTTTTAAATCCTCCATTTAAAAAATAAATGACTTAATAAAAAGCAGCAAAAAAGGCATTAAAGTGAAATTTAATGCTAAAACTTGTGCTTTCATGTTGTTTTTTAATAACCGACTAAAAATTTTTAAATAAAATTCAATACAAAGTGTCGTAAAACCATAACTAAGAAATTTTTTTTAAACGTATGTTTAAAATAAACAGGGTAGCAATAAAATAAAATAGGATTATTTAAAATTTAATAAACTTCTTTCTTAAAACTTCTTTGCCAAGAGCTTCTGTGTATAAACAAAATTAATTTGTACAAAAAATTTATTTGTACTTTTTGGCAGAAACTTATTTTTTTACAATTAAAAAAAGTACTTATTAAATATTTACAAGTAGCTCTGAATGTTATTCTACATCTTCTTAAAATTAAGAAGAATGAGATGGGAATGACACCCAGAAGTCTTTTTAGACGAAGGAAGCTGGGACTGTTGGGGACCTTCACGATGGGTCACTCGCGGATCTTGAATGAGATTGATATTGGTGCTTGTTGCCTGGACCCGTCGGCTCCACAAATAATGTGGGCACTAGGGTCGACTTTGGCTATTTGCCACAAAAAAAAAAAATTGATTTAAATTAAAAAATTCGTGATATTAATTAGAAAATTAATTAATTTTGCACCAGTTAGCAAGTTAATGCCAATTTTCTCAATGTATCGATAGACTGCCTGTTTCTTAATGCAGACATAAATTTATTGAATCGGTAAACTGTTCGTTAACGATTTTGGTTTTCTGAATATACCGACAAAACACATTGTTTTTAGTTGGCAACACTTATTTAAATGTATGTATGTAAAAGTTGGCAGTCAGCTGATTGAATTTATCTGTATGACAAATAAGCGGCAAATAAATAATTGACAGATGAGAGCCGGTTAGCTTTGCAGTTTTTCGTTGTGAAAAATGATAATCGCATAATGAGAAAACGGCCATAATAGTATCCATTAAATAATTTTCAATTCACTTGATTAAAATTTTAATTAAAACTGATTTTAATTTTGAATAAGGGTTTGAGAAGAAAAGAAAAAAATTGGCAATACTTTTTTCTGTGGAATTACTGTCTAAGGGGAGCTGGTCCGTTTAGGATTATGGTATGAGGGGGTTTGCTATTTTTACTGAAGGCTCGAGAATGAGGGGTACAATACAGGGGTTTACCTTACCGATCTAAATATTAGAAGGTCTTATAGGCTTAATGACTACTGCAGTTAATTTCAGTCGGCGGTTCAAGGGTGCTTGAAGGCCGTAGAATTGATAAGTTGTAACATTTCTGGGGGCTCGGAGGTCACTTAATTTGTGAATTCCAGGCTAATGGATCATTGTAGGAGAGCTCCTAGGAAAATCTAGGAGAGTATGTTGTAAGTATATGCTGGATACCGGTAATAAAATGGCAGATGAGTTGACGAGACTGTGTACGGAAATGGATGTCCCTGACTAAGTACAGACATTCAGACCTCGAAAAGGCTTTTATTTTAGGAAGATTAGGAAATGGGTTCTAAATGGGACTAATCGGGCCTAAAGGAGTAGAACAGATTAAAGAGTTTCGCGGACGTTATAACCGGTGCTTAGGAGAAGGGCATGCGTTAGAACCGTGATAGGTATTATCACGGGCCTCTGTATGATATACAGCTCGTCGGATTTATGTTGGTTGAGCGAGGACACAGAGGAGGTAGAGACAGTTGAGCACATTTTGTGTCACTATCCAAGGCTACAGAACAGCAGCGTTAGATGGATGGGTAGTATGTCCATAGCAATGGTGGGCGCTCCATAGCACAATTGTGCGGAGAGATTTCACACGTATTCTTAGCCTCTTTAATTTAGTATTCGATGAGACAGCATCGAATGCACATGAAGCGGATGCTTACATATTTTTTGTATTTTTTATATTATTTTTTGGTGGTTACTTCTGCCATCTCACTAATACTAATAAGCATCAATACAAGCACAGTTTTAGTTGTGCCCACTTCTGGTCCATAGCCTAATTGGCAGATGGCTCGGGCTGTGGGTTTGAGAATTTGACGGGATTTGTATTATGATGATGTGCATGATCCGGCTGTATAACAGGCAGCTGGAGACTGGGTTAAGTGGGGTTGTTTTGTCTTAAGTCCGATATTATCTTTCACTGCTTCTTCTGCTTTCACTCTTTATTTTCTTCTTTCTTTTCTTCTTAGTCGTCCTTTATTACCTCCGGGTGGGGGTATGTAGATTGATTTCGCACCAGCCTTCTTACCTAACCTACAAGCAAATACACTTTTATTTTAAAAGTTAACTTTTTTCAAAGTAGTAATTTTAATAACCTTTAACAAAAAAATTATTTTTACAACAAAAAAATACCTTTTTACAAAAAGTATCTTTTTTTCAAAAAGTACCTTTTTACAAAAAGTACCTTTTTACAAAAAGTACCTTTTTACAAAAAAGTACATTGTTACAAAGAGTTCCTTTTAACAAAAAGTTCCTATTTACAGAAAGTTCAATTTTACCAAAAGTACCTTTTTACAAAAAAACCTCTTTACAAAAAAGTACCTTTTTACAAAACTGCTTATTTTTACCAAAAAGTATCTTTTTACAAAAAAAAAATATAACTTTATAAAAAAGTATCATTTTTCCAAATACATAAGTACCTATTTACAAAAATAACTTTTTTTTGTACAAAAAGTACCTTGTTACAAAATACCTGCTTACGAAAAAGTATCTATTTTGCAAACAATTACCAATTTTTACACAAAAAGGTCCTGTTAGTCTGTGATTTAAGATACCATTTTACTTCCATCCTGGGATGAAAGTGCCTGGAGAATTCCAACAAATTGTAGTGGGGAATGTAAGAAAAGATAAACTCATCACTGATTTATTGTGTGGTGTTTTGTTTAAGCTTTGATATCGTTGCAAAAAAGGCTTTTTGAGTTTTTGTAGGTAATTCTCATTCCCTCTGTAGTCGTGTTTGCTAATAGCTTTGGCTTTTCTAAAATTATTTAAGAGAACGTTTCCTGATGATCTGGCCTAAGCAACTAGTGAAATGCGCATAGGAACAGCTTATCCTCCAACAATAAATTTCAGTATTTTTTTATCAATTATAAAAAAAGGGAATTAAGCACAATAAATAAAATCTTTTAATGAAAAAAATTATGTATTCCCAAAAACAACTTTTTTGATAATGAATAAATTTAAAAAAAAAATATTTTATTTCCAAATACAGAGTGACTGTTAACAAAAAAAGAACCTTTTTGTAAGGAGAAACAGGGACATTTTAACCAACGCATTTTTACAAAAAAAAAATAATTTTATTGCTAAAAAGTATCAACTTTTTATTGTTTTGCATAGGGATGGGCAAATTGAAAAAATATATCGATATATATCGTATCGATATTTTTTAAGAGTATCGATATTTGTTAATTAAAAATATTGATATATCGATGTATAGAACGTATTTAGCTGAAATTATTATTAAACATATCTCAATACATATTTACATATGTACAAACATATAACATGTAATTCCATTCTAACTTTTTATTATTTCTTTTAATTTAAAATTTACTGCCTGTCCCTCGATTTCGAACGAAACTTTCATACGCTTAACTTTTATTTAAAATAACAATCAATTTTAAAATTTAGTTTTTTAGGTAAGTTATGCGAAAGAAGTTTTCGTTTGAAATCGAGGTACCGGCAGTTAATTCTACAATAAAAAAATTTAAAAAAGTAAAGAATACAAAAATTTTTTTATTTATTCGACATATGAAATCTAAAAAAAAAAAAATAATAATAGGGATTATCTAATGCCGGATTACATACTGGCGGTAAACGAAACTTGTGACATATACTATACTAGTAAACTGTGCAATATTTTATTTTTAATATATAAGAACATGCTCAAATAAAAAAAAAATTTTTTTTTTGTATTATTAACATTCCAACTTTCAGTCTATTGATGCTAATACGCCATCATTAAGGCGATTCTTTGCATAATTCTTGGTACCCTTTCCAGATTATTTTTTCCGCGCTTATTTTTTTGTTGTCATCTCTTCAAAAACCGAGACAAAACTGACATATGTAATATATGAAAATTTTCTTAAAATTAGTTAAAAAAACATATGATGCAATTCTTAAAAAACAACAGTATTGTAAGCAGTTGATCAACGGTTAAAATGTTGAATTTTATTATAAAGAGATCTTAAAAATATCGAATTCGATAGTCGTATTTAAATATCGATATATGGGTATTTTTAATATCGGCGATTTATATCGATTAAACTTTTTTAAATATCGATATTTTGATATAGCGATATTTATTGCCCATCCCTAGTTTTGCACATTATTATGCTTTTCATTCCCAATAATTACGCTTGGTTGCATCTTTTCCTAGAAAAATTAGACGTGGAAAGTTCGACAAAGAAAACCAACAAATACATCTTTATTAAAGTTAATGCCAATTGGAAACTTAACTGACTTTCCAACAACAACAATGGAAACAAATTATGAAAATCACATGATAATAAAAAAAAAATTTAATTCAGTTAAATTTGGTTTTCATACATATGAGCTGCAACATAATTTTACTCTTTTACTTCATTTGTTGTTGTGGCCTAAAGATAAAAATGAATCGGGACTACGGCATAAATTAATGAATGGGTGAGTGTGTAACAGTTTTATTCGGTTGTAGTCGTTATTGTTGTTGATGCAGCAGTCGTTTGTTTGTGCAACAATTGGAGCATAAAGTTAGCAGTCAACTAAAGTTGCAGTAAAACATAAAATATCAAGTTGCATAAGTTTATAAAAGTTGCACATGGAAATGGGAAATAAAAATTGCATTGTATAATTTTCTGAAAAAGAAAAAAAAATATTTAAATAAATTTAAATAGAAATAAATTAAGTCGTCAATGCTATAAATAATCCTTGTTAAAGGACAAGAACAATGTATAAATATAAATTAAAATTTTTTGTTGTGGTTTTGTTGAAAATGTCCTTAATTTTAGCTCAATTAGTTTCGATGTAATTTTGTGGAACTAGTTGCATGTCATCCTTTATTAGTCACAAGTGTTTTTTTTTTATTCTTTTCATTTTAGGGATTATTAAACTTTATTCATGACTGACAAATGACTGTGTATTAAATTATAGTTGAAGATTGTCTTTGTTCTAAGTGTATGTGTAGTGTGTGTCTATCGGTGTTTAGTTGTTGTGTGTATCCCTTGAACTTTCAATAGTTTTTGTCCTTAAGTTGTTTTAGTTCTGTTTTTTTTATTATTCCTGTGGTGTTGATTTTCGTTTTTGCGCCTTAATTTATTTTCATAAATGAAACAGACACGACATTTTAATGAGCCCTTTTAACTAAAAAAAAGGAACTGTTGTAAATAAATTTTGTTAAAATGATGTCACCTGTATTATTCTCTTGTTTATATATAAATATTTTTTATATTTGTAAATTCCAAAATTCAAAATTCTGAATCTGAAAATTCCAAAGTTTGAAATCCATCTTAAATTTAAAAAATCCCAATATCAAATCCCGAATTTAGAAGTTTTAGGTTGCAAAGCCGGTGTTTGTTATACCATAAAGGAGAAAATCGTTGCACCCAGCTCGAGGCCCGCTATGCAGAAAATCTTTGGTTAGCGATTCGGGGTTTTTAAATTCGGGATTGCGAATTCGGGATTTTAAGTTTCAGGCTTGGGATTTTAAGTTAATCCCAACTCCCCAACTTGTTTGCGTTGTTCGTTTTATAAGATAATCAATTAGAAAATATTGTGCGTTCGTTAAATCGTGAATTCGTTAAATTGAGTATATGTGTATTTAAAGAAAACTGAGTTTTGGTGTGGGCTGCACTACACCAAAAAAAAACAAACAATTTTTTTGTTAAAACCAACCAACACCAAACAAAACAACCGCAAAATTGTCTTGTTGATTTACTGCGACAAAACATTTGTTGCAGAAAATACAGGTTTAATACAGGATACCCACACAGAGTAAGACAAAGCAGACTAAAACGACTCTGTTGCACATAACTGTGTGCTTTCTCATCATATAACCCACACAAATTGAGACAAATCAAAAAAACAAAAAACATTGTCGCATTGCTTGTGGTTCGATTACTGATGGCAACACAACTGAAATTGAGTTGCCAACAGCGAAATCAGGCAACGCCCTTCATGTTAATATATACAAAATTTTATTTATTTTGTATATTTTAACATGTGCGGGGTTGTCTGATCGACCCGTAATCGACCCATTGATAAGACGTTTTTTTTTTGTGTGGGTTACATAAAACAAGTGTCTTTGACTTAAAAGACAAAACGTTTTGTCCCCACACCAAGGTTCAGCCTAAATACAAATTAAATTTTTACCCCCATATTCATAAAAAATATTTTAGGTTTATAGCAGGTTTATGAAACGAATTTTCTATGAAAATTTGTTTAATAAACCTCTTATTAATCAAAAATATTTTTTATGAATATGGGAGTTAGTGTTTTCAGTAAGTAATAATCATCTTTATCGTGAATAAAAGTTCTCTCGAAATTTCTTTTCCCTAAATAATTCATTGGGAAAAGCAAAAACTGTACACTTTTAATTTACGATAGGCGTGAATATATTTTAGAGTCACTTTATATACGTACGTTTTTTTTTTTTTTTTTTTTTTTTTTTTTTTTTTTTTTTTTATTTTTTTTTTTTTTTTTGTGGAAATGATAGTCTGGATGTATTATTAAGTTGGATTAGGGTTAAAATAATAAGGAAACAAAAATTCATCTTTTTAAAACACGACGGTTCTAAAAGCAGATTTTTTTTTTTTTTTAGTTTTTATGCATGTGTATTCCAGTTTAAGTGATACAATGTTCCTCCTTTTGGAACCCAATAGCACCGTTCCTGAGAAGAACATTAAGTAAACAACAACTCTTATGATCATTTCAATCAAATCAAATTCAAATTAAAAATTTTTTTTTTGTTGCTTAACTATGTATTTAGATATTTTGCCCCCACTGTGAAGTGTGAAGAAATAGCCTCAAATTTAGATTTTGTACAGAAATAGTTCTTTCTCTCTTCAAAAATAAAAAAATCTCTGTAATAAGAGCTTGTATTCTCATTTAACATCTTTCAAACAAATCTAACTTTAGATTTAAAAAAAATTATAAATTTTAAGTTTTGAAACTAACTAGAAAAAAATTGGATACAATTTTAATTTTCTTAATTTTTTTTTCTTCTCTTCTTTTTTTTGATTTTTCACAACTTCTAAACAAAATTTTAAAAACAAAATCTATATTTTGATTTTTGAAACAACTTTTTTGGCACAAATAAAAAACAAACAAAAAAATCTATTTGCAAAATCTTTTCGAATGCTTTGTAAATCATGCCACACCACACCAACTATGAATCTAGCAGTAATGTTTCCCGTCTCACCCAGGCCATGAGCACCAATAACAAGATGCACCACCGAAAAAGAGCTTTTAGTTCGCCTTTTATAACGCCCTACGAACAGCAAATGTTGTCGGGTACAAGTTCGGAATTACCGCAAGTATTGCTTATGCCCTCCTCTATGGGGGGCAATAACGATCAGAATGTCTATTTCTATAATAAAACACCATCGGGACGTTCGTCATTTTGTGTCGATGAAAGTATGTGGCCAGGGGGTCAGGTGCCCCGATTTATTAATGTGAGTGGTAATAACAATCCACCATTGTTAACACAATTGGGTTCGGACTCTAATATCTATACGAATTTGGCTTTGGGAAATGAACGTTATAAATTGCCCGTAGAATTTTTGACTTCCTTAAGTCCGGGAGTTAGTATAACCACTTCATCCACCCAGCGTGAGGGTGATGATGATGACGAATTGGAAGATTTGATTAATGAAAATGATGAAGATTTAGAAGAATCTGTTGATCAATTTTCTCCTCTACTCTATCCAAATACGCAACAGCAACAAAGATCACAGCCTATAGCCATTAGTGCCGGCAATAGCCCGGTACATATGCCGAAGACAGCAACCCTTGCTAGTGGCCAGAAAAGTCCAATGCGTGTTGCCTCACCTACAGCTGGACATTATCAGCATCATTTGGCGTTTAGTGCCAGTCCTACAGCTCGGCCCTATCCATATTTGCCTTTCTATGCAAGTTCACCGGATACCAGACAAAACCAAACAACGCCACAGAATAAGGCGGCATATAGTTACGATCCTTCGTTTGGGGCAAATATAAGTCGTTTGACTTTGCCATTGGGACAACAACAACAACAACAGCAAAGCTCACAGCAAGCCCAACCAAAACAATTGCCGCGGCAACCACCTTTTCCCCAACAAAGACATTCACAACCCTCTACAAGTGCCAGCCATTTTACGAGTCCAATACAACCTACACAAAATCTCTCCACAGCTTCGATCGAAAGCGCTCCGGGAGCTATAATATTTGCCACTTCACCCACCTCATCTCTAACAAACAGGTCAGTAATTGAGAGACCTCAATTAAAATAAAATACAATAAAATGAAAATATCCGAACACCACACTGTGCATCGTCTAATGTAAACAAACTTTCTTTTTTTAAATCATCGCGTGTGTGTGTCTCGTTCACTTTATAATTTGAGTTCGTGTTGTATTATAAGGCATTCGTTTGTTTTCTACTCTATTCTCTAACACGTTTAATTAATACGTTTGAATGTAATTTGTTCATGGTATGTGTATTTTTTAAAATTAATTTGTCTCTAATTAAACTAAATGTTGTTGGAAATTTGGATCTCTATTTGGCTCTTTTGATTTTACTCTTTAATTTTACATTCATTCCATTTATTTGTCAAATGTTTGTCTCATTATTTCTTTAAATCTCTGTTTTTCATCTCAGTTTGAAATCTTATAATTCCCAATTGGTTTGAATAAAACTTTTGTATAAATTATAATTAGCATGACTTCATTTTTAAAACTTTTTTATTACTTTACATTTCTTTAAGTTAATGATTTCTTTAAAAAAAGGCAAAGTAAAGTCAACTTTAATAAATTTGATTTAAAACTTAAAAAACTTATTTCAAATTTGATTTGATTGGCTTTATTAGTAGCATTGAAATTTTGAATTGGTTTTGAAATTATTCTAATGTATTTATTTGCAAATTGGCATATTTTAAGCATATTTTGCATATCTTGTAGAAATGTCATTGACTTTACAGGTTTGAAATTATTCATTATGGGTTTGCAACAATATTTATAACCATGGCATGGTATTTGGTATAGATTTTAAGTTAAATCATTTTTCTTTTATTTCAATAACAAGTTTTTTTTATATTAAAATATTTTTTAATATATTTTTTATATTTTTGTATAAAAAGGTGGGTATATTTTAAAAATATTTTCTAATTTTAAGAAAACGCCTCTAAGACTGAATAACATAATTCAATATTGATCATAATTACAATACAATTTCTTTTGGTATCAAATGCCGACTTCCAGCATAGGATTAAAAAAAAGTAAAAGTAGTCCTTAAATATCTCAATAAACAAAAAAATAATAGAGCTAAAAATAATTTTCAATACTTTTGGCCATAAAAACAAGTCTGTGTACCATAAAAGCCACGAATCGATAGTTCCATAGGATCTTTTTAACTTTAACCTTGATTTTTATTTTTGCTAATTAACCTTTATACAGCGTTATCTTCCTTAACGGACACTTTCTTATGCGAAAACTCTCTTTCGACAGACCGTGTTACCTGGTCCCGTAAAAAAGGAAATCTCTCAAGTTCTTTTGAGAGGGTATCCCTCATGTACGGACATATTTGAACGGTTCCTACGGTGTCCGGTCAATTAAGATTTCACTGTATATGATATGTGACAGTTAATGTTTCACAGCAAGAATGATAGAAATAAAAATTACGCAACCACAAAAACAAAGCTCTGCATTCCCATTGGCTAATAATTTCTAACAGAAAACTCAAGAAGACAGCTCACTTGGACCATTCAGTGGTCCCTTTATGATGCTCAGCGCCAATACCTATCCTACAAAGCAGTTGCTCAATATGCGTCACTGCAACATTCAACCTATTCGTCATCCTAATGAAGAGAAGAAGCCACCTTAGTTCTACCTTAGACAGATCATCCAAACAGACACACTGGTTTCCCCAGGAATCTATGCTTAATGTTCCGAACACTGAGAGAAAATTAAACACAGTTTGCTCTTCCTGCTCGTCATGACAACTTCAGCAGTAGCCATTTAATTGCAGACCCATTCTTTTTGATTGATTCCCTTCAGGCCAGTGAATAGTTATCACTGAGATCACTGTTCTACTCTGATCCCTATTGACTCTTAAGTGGGAAGCATAAGCTCCGTTTAACGTAGTTAGGCCACAATGCCCTGGATAAGGAGCAGGTGGATTCAAGTATACAAGACTAGCGCTTAATTGACCAATGAATGTCATCCAAACGTCCACCTCGTTTGCCAAGCTTATCTGCTATTTGGTTACCCGGGCAGTTCGCACGACATGTTATCCACATTAGCGTTACCTTCATATTCTTTGCAATCGCATTTAAAGACATCTGCCATTCTGCAGTTGCCATCGATGTCGTATAGACATACGCTAGGGATGAAATTGCAGCCTTGCTGTCAGTAAGTATTCATACATATATCCATCGATATGAGAAAATACCTTAGCCAAAGGGAATGGGAAACTTTATATCCAGTTCCTCTATGTAGAAACCCCCCCCCCCCCCAACCCGACTTCCACCAGTGCTGACCCTAACGGTCGCTACTATGAAAGGCATATCAATAGACACCCATTTGCGTATGGGTGTCTTGTACCTTGCACCGAAGAAATATTCCGGGGTGCGGTAGTCCACCCCGACAGGGACAATTGAGTATCCTGGCGTTGCCTTAATCCAGCCATACCTAGGGATGCAAACGATACATCGATGTTTAGAAAACATCGATGTATCGTTCATAAACTTCGATGTTTTGATAGACGATACATCGGCGTCAAAACTAAGAAACATCGACATCGTCCATTTAATATTTTCATTTATAAAATTTTTTTTTATAATATTTTTACCATTTTTATTTTTTTAATTAAACCCTTTATTTAAAAAAATATAAAAAAGTGCATTTCAAAGCATGCATGCTATCTATGTACATAGCTGCCAGATAAAATGTATCGAAAATCTGCGAATTTAAGGTATAAAACGTCAATGGGCCATTTTTGAAACGATAAATTGTCAAATCTGGCAGCCGTGGCTATGCATTGCATAAATATATGTAATAAGGGGAACCGCCTTTTATAAACTAAATAAATGTTAAACATTTTTGGAGACTGTGCGAGTGTAAGATTTTTAGTAGCAAAGAAGAATTTGAGCAGTGCGTAAGTATTAATGTAAAGTAGTTTATAATTTTATTTTTAAAGGTTCGTAATAAAATAAATTAATTTATGCGTAATAAATTGTATTTGTAGGGAACAATGGCAACCAATAATTTGAAAAGCAAAATTTGGAACTATTTTACCAAAATTGTGAAAAAACCTTAAAAACTTCAGGCAATACTAATAATCTTCGTTGCCATTTAGAAAAGGTTCATTCGCAGCAATGGGGAGATGTAGATGCCAAAAGTAAGAAGGCTAAATTAGGTAGTGCCATTACTGACTATATGGAAGTTGCAACAATTGACTTAACTGCTTCCACCAGCTTAGCAGGTATTGAACAAATAGTTTTACCCCAAAATTCAGTTGGTAGTACACCATCAACGATTGTTGTTGAAAACTTTAAGAAAAGCGCACAAACAGTTAACACACAAAAATATGAAAAGAAAATCATCTGCTGCAGCTTTAATAGACACTATCGGTGAAACGGAAGTTCAGATGTACCTGACGTCTCCTGTTACACCAATAAAAAAAAAGATGTTATTGAGATTTGGGAAGATTTGAAATCTGTTTCCCAAACTCTCAAAAATTTCAACGCTGAATCTCTCCATCGTCGTGCCAAGCGACCGTTTGTTTTCGGAAGCTAGAGCAACCATCACCCGGGACAGAAATAGGCTTCTGGGGTCTAGATTATCAAAGCTTCTTTTCCTAAATTCCATTTCAAAGTTCTTAGATTGTAACCAAAATAAATAAATTTTTTATTAACCTATGTGTGTATATGAAATAAACGTATACATAAATGATATGTTAAATAGCCTGTATTTTGTTATGTTAAGGTATAGGGTTAAAATATATAAAACCAACCAGTTTCCAACCCCTTCCGATTTTGATAAAGTTTGGCAAGAATAAGGTGTCTGGCACAAATACTATTTGAGTATAATCTTGTCTACTACTGTTTCTGGTTCGTGCAAATATTGTGACTTGCATAAAAGAAAATTTCTCAAAAGTTTACTAAAGTGACTTCTTTCTTGGGTACATATTACATCATTCAATAATAAAAAAAAATTAAACCATCGATGTATCGTGTTTTTTACCGATGTTTTTTAACATCGATTCTTATTGTGAAAACATCGATGTTTTTAAGAACGATGTTGCATCCCTAGAAATACCGCCGAGCAGAGAGCCATCTGCTTAGCGATAATATTCACCGGGAGCCAGTTTAACAACGTAACTCGAGCCTTCGAGGGAGTACAACGCATTGATCCAGTAATCATCAAAGCGTCTGTATACTTTCTTAAGCATCGCACGATATCTGCCCCTTTGAATCGCACTCCACCATACCACATAAAACAAAGTCGTCTTAACTACGGCTTCACCGGCCATTCTGTCTACATGATAGTCTACTATCCAGCACCACGCTTAGATATTTTGATCATCCAAAAATCCTCCGAAGTCTTAAGCTCTCGATTTTATATTTCCTCGTTAATAGTCCACATGAAATTCTCCAGGGTTTTAATACCTCTAATGCTGCCCCAATGAACGGAGACATTAATTTTAAATGTTTTCCTGTGATGGCCACTCCAGTATCGTCAGAATATGACACAGTTTAAGTCCTCATGGTCAAGTTCCACAATAGTATGGGTAGAACTCTTCCTTGAGGAGTGCCCCTGTGCCAGTAAATACTGGTCGCAAATATCGTAGAATATATTTTCCTATTTCTGAGTAGATTATATACAAACGTATACAAATGCCGTCATCAATACCCAAGTTCCTCATGAATGCCACAATGGAGCCTGACACTTCTTAAATTCGAGTGATTATGCAATAGATCGCACTAATGAGTGGAGTGCCGTCTCAACATACCTACTTTTTTTTATAGGCATGCAGAGAGTAAACATCATTATTAAGTGTATTTCAAAACCCTTTGAAGAGTCTCGAGAAGGAGGGATGCAAGACTAATCGGTATATAATCCTTCGGCCTAGTGTGATAATTCTTGACCGTACCCCCCCCCCTTTTTGGGGATGAAAACCACTCTACACATGGTTCAACTCACAGGTACATACGTATCAATTAAAAACACGTTGAAGTTAATTTTAAGAAGTTACCTATCCAAAATTTTGTGTTACTCATTTTAAAGCAAGTATTGCGTTATATTATCCTTAATTATAGTTGGTATTGGCACAAAAAAATATTTCAATTAATTAAATTTTATATACATATATTCCCACCAGTACCACTTAGAACTGAAATGGCAAAGAGATGTGATTTCCCTAGTGGAAAGGGAACTAACACTTAATTTGTCACGTTACAAGTCACTTTAGCATGGCGATGTCCTACGAGGGGTTAATTGGCAACTTTTTGACACATTGTAACAGGTCACTGAAATAACGTTAATGGACACATCCAATTTCGGTTAAAATAATGTCTGTCGCAGATATTGTCACAAATGAACCGTGTCAATACGATAGATCCCCTTCATATAAAGTAATAGAACTTGAGAGAATCAGCCAATACCCGCACAAAATCCAGTCGCATGAATAGTTTTGTGCCAATTACCTTTCCTCTGGACCAACTACACTCTAAACACATTATCACCAGTTAAGTGATAGGTCTTGTGTTCACCTTTCACAATTCGTTCCTTTTAATTATAAAATTTTGTTCACTGGTCACGGGATAAGTGCTTTAAGAGCAATTAACACAAATTTCCCGCAGGGTTTGTAAAAATACCCTATTTACACTAAATTTTTGTTTTCAAAATCTTTAAATTTCATTAGAACTTTTTTTTGATACGCGAATACGTAAAGATATTTAGCCGCCAAAATTCCTTTTCTTTCGTTAATGCCACAAAAAAGGAAAACGTAATTTTCCAAAACATAAATTCCAGATTACCCCCACTCCCACAAAAACATGTTATCATTACTGGCGGGGGAAAAAAATAACAATGACTAAGGGTATTTTCAAAGGCCAAAAACTACGCAGTTAAAGAAGACAAGCATTTTTAAACGGAGCAAAAAAAATTAATGCGCCACATTAAATTGTTGCTCCATTAAGAAAAATTTCATTAAAAAAACTTAAAAAAAGTACACCACTTTAAAACATGAAGTAAACTCACTCACTCTCTCACTGTCTAAAAACAAAACAATAGCAACACACCAGAGTTGCCTGTTTAGAGCATTTCCCCCAGCTTTTGGGGGTTTTATTTCATTGAGGAGCAAATTTAGGGGAGTATAAATTCTAAGTAGGAAAATTAAGGGGGCATAAAGTTATATTTAGGGGGTTGTACTATTTGCTTGTCTGTACATAAAAATAACTAAGTAATACTATATTTTACAGTTTGTTTTTGGTTAAATAAAAATCGCTAGATTCCCGCTATATTTGTCTGAAAATCGCTTGTAGAATACCATATTTTGCAACAACATTTTTAAATTTCTTCATGTTGAGTCAAGTGCCAGTTTTTTTCAGTAAACTGACAATGTAATAACGAAATAAGATTTTAAGTAACCGACAGAAAAAATAAAGGTAGGGTAAAGCTGTTTGAAAATATTTTAAAAGAAATCGTTTGATTATAGTATTCATTAAATAATACGTGTCACAACTTTAATGCAACGCCTGAAATGCCTTAAACTTTTTAATTCCGATAATATGAACAAAGCTTACAAAAATAGCTTGGCAACACTCAATATGTTTGAAGAAACTTGATTCCTGCATTTATAAAAACAGTTTTCTACTAACTTTACTTTGATCAGATACATTATAATTTACACATGTACAATAGGGGTATAACCAATTTTATGGCATAGTACCATGAGGTCAACCATGTCCTAGCAACCACGAAAATCATAACCTTTTGTAAATTTTGTCAACAAGAAAAAAGGAAGACAAAAACATGAAAAACAAAAATGTACTTTGAATTTCAAGAAGAATTCTTGACAAAAAAGTCCGAAAAAACAGAAGTTAGGATGAACATGTTAATCAATTAAAATAGATAATCATTCATTCAAAAGCAAATTTCGATCTGTCAAGGTAAACTTCAATTTGGCTTAAAGATTAATGTTTGACTATTGACGTCATCCGGCTTCAATAGCCGAGTGAGTAAAGACGGCAAACCCCACTGAAGAGATTATGTGGTTGCAATCGAAACTAATCTGGGCAACCTGTCCGTGAAAGCCTGGGTTCAAATCTCAGCGCAGTCAAGAATGAAAAATTATCAATAAAATTTAAAAAAAAAATTTAATTAATTTCATGTTGTAAAATTCCTGTCTTCATAAAAATAATTTAATGAATATTAAATTCAATGAACTTAAGCCTAATTAAAAATATCTAAATTTGGATTAAAACCCATTAACAGTTCAATAAAATAACGACAATACTAATTATTTTCTCAAAAAAGTTCACGCAACAATTGGTTTTTCTAAACAGGTGTATAAAAAATTATTTTTAAATTACTCAAAGTTACACATATGTATATGTATGTATAACAAAAACAAGAAAAATTATAAGTTAGTTATTGAAAGATAAAAATTTAAGATTTAAAGTTCGAGGAGATTTACAGAAAGAATAAATATCCTGAACAACTTTAATGGCACGCTCCGCAATGATATTACTACTTTGTTGGTTTCGGATTATTTAATCATCTTTTTCCAATGCTCAATAAAGCAGTTTTTAGCAGCTTCAAATCTTGAAAGTGATTGATATAAAACTTCGAAGTTGTTTTAATTCATTTTTAGTTTTTTTTTTCGTTAAAAAAGGTTAAAGATACTTTTTGGTTTGCAGAAAAATCTCTTACCATCTCTAAATATTAATGAAATTTCATACTTGAGCTCTACTTTTTGTTTTAAATAAACATATTAATTTTTCTTAACCAAGAAGAAAATTAAAAATTTTCAAAACTTCATCGCGGTTGGTGTGTGAACTTTTTTGACCTTAAGCCTAGTACTCTGTTCCAATTTGTGAAAAATGTTCAGCAACATCTATTATTTCATGCGAAAAATTTGACATGTATCAATGTTACCTGTCTCGAGAGTTTGCATAATTCGACGTTTTTAATCTTTCAAAGTATGCGACATTGTTTTGCATATGTAAACAAAACCCACATGTATTTTACTAAAAAGTATTTTTTTAAATAAAAAATTAAGTAAAAATGAAAGTAAATATTGATGAAAAACTGTTACCGGTTGTGTTATTTATGTTTTGCAGTTCTCATTTTAATATTTAGTTTAAACTTTTTTCATTTGCTTAAAATTCCACGTGAAATAAGTGCAGCTTATATTATTTCGCAGTTGTAAAAAGTATGTTGCTAGAAACATTTCGCAACTTTTTCACAAATTAAACAGATTACAAATCTATCAACATTATTTCATAGAAATTCCGCACAAGTTTTTTTCATATGAGTTTTGACAGCATTTCACGTGAAATGTTGAACTGAGTACTAGGCTTTAGCGAAAATATAAATATACGTTCCCTTAAAGTTTTTTATGCTCCATCGGACTGTGCTATGCCAATTTTGATATTTTAAAAAATTGTTAAGAAGTTATATCCCTAATGTACAAATGTTACAGTCATTTTAAAAATATTCATGAATCTGCAAGAAAAAATATTTTTGGAGGAATTTCCGTAAAATGTAAAAAATTTAGCGATTTTTGCTTTATTTAGGTTAGAATATTAGTACGTAAATAAAACCTGAGATTTATTTATTGAAATTAATTTATTATCTAAACTTTTATATTTAGGGGGTGCTTTTCAAAATACGTTAAAATTGGGGTCTTAAATTTTTTTTGGTGGAAAGAAAAAAAAAAAAAAAAATTACAAGGCAACACGGCAACCACACCCACCCCATTAACCCTTGACCACAGACACTCATTTGTGGTAAGAGAAATATTACAAGAGAGAGATGAATAACATTAAATAAAACGGTAATCAATTTTACAATTGTTTACATCTTCATCAGTGTTGTCGACTCAATAACTTTCGCACCGTTTTAGTGCCTTTTTAATTTTACGACTCAACAAATTCTTTCGTGCTTTTTTTAAAATTTTATTTTTTTATTTCAATAAAAAATTTGTGATATTAATTAAAAAATTAATTAAATTTGCACCAGTAAACAAATTCATAGTATCACGAAAATATTTTTTGATATATAAATTTTTTATTTACATTTTTATTTAAAACTGATTTTATTTTTGATTAATGGTTTAATTGAAAAAAAAATAAAATTAAAAAAAAATTCTTTTTTGTACATAAAATTTATTTTATTGCAGCAACTCGTTGCGTTTTAATAGAAAGGTCTGGTAAGGAAATTTTAAAAATGAAGCTTAATTATAAACGAGATTAAATAAATTGTCAGCATCTTAACAATGATTTTATAAAACCAACTTGAACAAATTTATAATAATACATAAATTATTACTTGATATATGTATTTATCCGATATACTTAAGGATGTGCACACAGAAATTTTTTTTGCCCCAATCAAAAATAATATTCGTTTTAATTACAAATTAAATCAAGTGAATTTAACGTTTAATCAAGTGAATCAAAAGTTTAATTGCTACTAAGTTGCAACAGCAAACAAATTAAGAGTAACAACTAAACGTTTACTTCACTTGATTAAACGTTTAATTCACTTGATTAAATGTTTAATACACTTGATTAAACGTTTAATTCACTTGATAACATTTTTAATTAAAATTGATTTTATTTTTGATTAATGCTTTAATTGGGCCAAAATTCTTTTTCTGTGCAGTGTTACAAATCCTTATAAAAATTTTGATTTGAAAAATTTCTAAAGCTGACAATAAGCGATTTTTAAAGGTAAATATGATAAGTCAACCAAAGAACATTGGCAGTGAAATAAAATGTTAGGTATTAAAAACTGCTATCAATTTACAACAAAAATAAAGTTGAGGACAAAAGATTGCCTTCCAATTTTGAAATTTTTGTAAAAATAAATATTATACGATGGCGGATCAATAAGTCCGTGACTTTTTGAATAAAACACAGTTTATTTAAAAAAAAAAAAAAAAAAAAAAATTATTTTTCAACATACTCTCCTTTTAGCTCAATACACTTAGTCCAACGTTTCTCCAATTTATGTATCCCTTCCAAAAAATAGAATTTTTCGAGGTCCATAATAAAGGCATTTGTTTGACCAATAAGAGCTAAATTGGAGCTAAATCTCTTTCCACCGAGCTATTTCTTTAGGTTCGGAAATAGGAAATAGTCACTGGGGGCTAAATCCGGAGAATATGGCGGATGAGGTACCAATTCGTAGCCAAATTCATGTAATTTTGCTATTGAGACTGCACACGTGTGTACCCGTGCATTATATTGATGAAAAATAACTTTTTTCTTGGCCATATGGGGTCGTTTTTTTTAAATCCTCGTTAAATCGGTCCAATAAGTTGGCATAATATTCGCCGTTTATTGTTTTTCCCTTTTACAGGTAATCGATGTGGATTATCCCGCGTGCATCCCGAAAAACTGTTGCCATCACCTTATTGGCCGACAAACTTACCTTGGCCTTCTTCGGATCCGGTTCACCCGGAGAAACCCATTGTTTAGACTGCTGCTTGGTCTCCGGAGTGTTCTAATGGATCCATGTTTCATCCACAGTTACAAAACGCCGCAAAAACTCATTCGAATTGCGGTCAAACAACTCCGAACAATCCTTTGAAGTTGTCACACGATTACGTTTATGGTCAATTGCGAGCAAACGCGGCGGCACCCATCTTGCAGACAGCTTTCTTAAACCCAGCTGGACATTTAAAATCGAAACCACACTGCCATATGAAATGCCTATGGCATCAACAATCTCACGCACTTTTACTCTTTGATCGGCCAACACCATATCGGGAATTTTTTCGACATTTTCGGGTATAGTGACTTCAATTGGCCTTCCAGAACGTTCAGCGTCATTTCTACTTGTGCGACCACAACGAAAGTCAGTAAACCACTTTTTTACCACTGAAATCGAAGGTGCAGAGTCCACATAGTATTTATCAAGCTTTTCCTTGGTTTGATTGACGGTTTTTTTTCGCAAAAAATAATGTTGATTGACCACTCGAAATTCACGTTTTTCACATTTTTAAAAAAAATCCACGAGGTTGTATGTTGTGAACAGCTGTTAAACGCAAAGTAAATGACGGAACTTGCTCAAAACTTGACAGTAGTCTATTAACAGGTGGTACTTAATGGGAGCAGTGTTGCATTTCATATAACTACGAGGGAAGTTCGAAAAGTCACGGACTTATTGATCCGCCCTCGTACATATCAAAAATGTTTTATTCCATTTTGAAAATGATATTATGCCATTAGCTGAACAATTTGAGTCCGATGCCAAAATTTTATATAGTATTAAAAATGGACGGAAAATGGTTTACCTCAGGAAATGTAATATATTGATTCTTAATTAGATTTTTACTTTGAAATTGAACTGTCATAAAAATTCTGTTAATATTAATCCTTTTAAGGCCTCAGCAAACATTGCCTTAACAATTATGTCTTTGCCATATTAAATGCAGAAGGTCTGGAAAATACTTATGTTCTGTTTTATGATACTTTTTGTTTTAAATGCTGAAGCGTATTTTCCTTTTGCGAAAAGAATATTCTAAAATAAAATTTTCTTTAATTTAAATAAAACTTAACATTCCTAATTTAGTGCTTTTTATCCGAAAATACGCGTTTTTTCTCGATTTAGGTGCGTTTTAAAATTTAAATATTGACAACGCTAATCTGTTTATTGCGTGTTTTGAAAAGGGGAGTAAGTGAGAAATAGATAACCCACACCAGAGAGTGTGTGCATGAGTGAGAGTTTGTTTACCATCCTTATTTTTCCGGTTTTAATTAAAACGCAGAAACAAAACAAAACAAAATGGCCAATGTTTACGATTACAAAACCATAACAGAAAACTAAAAACTTAACAAAACATACATAATTATGTTTTATTTGTTATTTATATTAAGTACGACACATATTTGACATGCAGACACCCAATGTTTACACAAACATACATACATACATACATGCATACATATATACATACATACAAATGTATGTATGTACATTGTGTTTGAAAGCAACAGGAGTGGAAATAAACAATTTCTTTGAAAATTATTCTAAGAAATTTATTAAGGAAGTGAAAAAGCTCTAAACTTTTTTTAAGGGAAAAAATATTTTCACTCTTTTACATTTGTATTTATTCTTATATTTTACATGTTTCATTAATTCTTTTGGGAATTCGGCTTTATAAGAAAAGCTTTTTCGTATTTGTGTATTCTCTTCTTTTTGCGTTCCTAATAAATATCAAATTGTGCAAAAAGAGTCCCTTTGTGATTTTCTGTTGTTTGGGGCCACAAACCCCTAAAATGAATACATAAAAACCACTATACACATAAATATATGCCATTGGTTTGACTTTACTTCTCTAATTCCAGAAGAATAAAAGCACAAAAATTTAAATTTTGCTACGAATTTATGCGCAATTTCTTGTTTACGCATAAAACGTAGATATTTTTTGTGGAGCCTACAATAAAAAAAAGTTGTATTTAATGCACAAAATACAAAAAAGAAAATGCGGAATAAAATTTACTGCGAAGTTAATAAAACGATAAAAAAACACATATCTTTTGAACATAAATGATATTGAATGTTAGGACTCTTAAATATTTAAAATGCGTTTTAAAAATTGTTGAAATGTTTTTTTTCTTTTCAGAAAAGAAATTTTAGTCTTTTGAAGGAACTAATCCAAGGGAGTAGATCTTAAACACTTTTGGATTTAAGTTTCTCAATAGATATTTGCAAATGGACTCCTACGCTCTATCAAAACCTGTTCGTCTTAGTTCCTGTCCAGACTTGCAATTTTAATTGCAGCAATTCAACACCAAAATGTGAATGCGAACCGTGATTAGGTAAAATTTTCTTCAGGCATTGGCAGGACGTTAGCTTAGGAATGGTCCAATATTTTTTTATCTCCAGAATACACAGTTTGATTCAAATATTTGCAAAACTTACCTTAAATTAAATCTTTGATTAATAGCGAAAATACTACTAGATGTCTAAAGTACTTAGCACGGACGGGACATTTTCACATACTTTCATAAGGATTTTTTTTCAAACTGAGTTTAACCATATGAAGTTTTCACTCCAAGAACATAAAACAGTAACTCTGTAATTTTTTCTTTTTATAATTAGAAATGTTTCCTTTTTTTATGCAAATATTTGAATGAAACTGCGTTTTTAACGTAAAGAAATTATTTGGGTCATTTTCGCCCTTAAGTGCATAAAAGGGTTAGTATCGATTTTTTGTTTCTGTTGAAATATTAGTTATTACAGAAAAAAAAGTTTAGTCAACTTTCATCAAAGTATGCATATATCCACGTTATTTTGATATAAACTTCATGAAGTATTAAAAATTAAAAAAAAAAAAAAAAAAAAAAAAAAAAAAAAAAAAAATTGACCTTTGACCTTGTCAATTTTGAACAAAATTTCCGAATAGCGTCCTTGTAGTTTTAGTCATAGAATTCTGAAAAGCATTAATTTGAATTTAATAAAAATATATAAACTTTACGGTATTCATTTGTTTTGTAAAAAAAAATCATTTTCCTCGAAATCCTTAAAAATCAAATCGTTGTCCATTTATTTTCATTTATTTTCATATTCTTAGATGTTTTAAACCAGGGCTGTGGAATCAGAGTCGGAGTTGAACAGTCGAATTCGAAATTGTTGTACCCACAAAAACCCTCGACTCGACTCCAAAATTTTTCGAAATAACAAATTTGGAAAAAATATTCTAAAAGTTTCCAAAATAAAAATTCTTTGCAATTGGCGATGCAAAATTTAAAATATCGATTCGAAATTTATGTAGAATAATGTTCTTGCCATATTAACCATTTAAAGGTACTGCATTAACAAAAAGAGTTTAAAGTGAAATAAAGACCAGTATCATACCTTTAGCATCAATGTAAGAGTAGGAGTCGGAGTTCGACTCGGAGTCGGAGTTAGAGTTGGGCTTAAAAAATGTCAGCGGTTGGAGTCGAAGTCGACAGCCCTGTGTTTAACAAATCCCTGGAGTGCAAATCTCAATTTTTCGTTTTTGTCAAAGAAAATTTTTTAAAATTTGAAATTGGAGATTTGAAAAAAAAACACAGAAATGTTATCCTTTTTTTTTTATATCACCTGAGGGCAGTGACGGTATACACTTTTTGAAAAGTCTCTACGCAGCCCGAAAAAAATCCCTTTTTTTCCCTACGCTCTCAAAAAATTGTCCATACAAAAATCCCTACAACTTTTAAATGATAATATATCAATGCAAATAATATTGGTGATTTCCTAACAATTTTACAGGTGCTTAAAATGATTTTCGGTGCACTGGATGGTACATTCGTCCCGTAAAAAAGAGCGGACAATGCAAATTCAAGATACAATTTATTGACTAATGATATGTTCAGATCTAACAAATATTTGACGAAAAAATCAAAAAAAAAGTGTGACCAGTAAATTAATAAAATTTTAGCTTTATTTTTTACAAATTCTATTGATCTATCAAACTTTTTTTTTAAGATCTTTATCTGTATTATCATGTGGCAGTGATAAATCAAAGATAGCTAATTCCGACTATAGGGGGAAAATTAAATTTTCATTAAAATTTTTAATTTAATTGACTTTACTTCAAAAGTTTTTGATGCCCATATTAAACAAGTTATCTTATATTGTTTTAATAAATTTAATTCTTGTAAAAGAAGGTATCCCAATTGTACCTTAAAATCAAAGTTGAAATGGGGGCAAGCGATCACTCAAAGAAATTTAACAATTTGTTGCCGTATCAACAATTTTATTAGTATTTTGTCAGAAATCGAAAAATATGGCTAAATATTTACAGTTTTGCCACATTTTTAAAAAGTCCATAAATTTTAATGATTTTAAAATATCTGTCCTTCTTTTCCCTACGATAGGTATTTTCCCTACACCAATTAAAAATGCCCTTTCCCATATCTCACAATTTTGAGTCTTTTGAATAAACAAATTATATTGCAAAAAAGCAAAATCTAAAGCAAAAAATCTAAAAACTTATATTTAAGGTAATATGATAGATAGCGCTGAATCCAGGAAAAATTTTAGTTTTCGTCTAGGTCATGTCCGCTCAAAAATAAAGAAACAAATGCAATCTCTATATTATAATAATCTTTAAATTTGTATATCGTTCAAGCGCAGAGAAACAAAGTACAATGTAATGTCGAATATATTCGACAAAAACACGGAAATGGTTAAGGTGTGTGCTAAAATTTCTCGGGACATTAGTTGTGTGGCACATTATTTATTTTATATTATTTATTAATTAATTTTTATCAGGGACCGAAAATAACAGTTATTTTGAAATTTTAAAACAAAAAAAGCATATAGAAGTAAATACTGGCAAACTGATTCAAGTATATTGATCCTTATGAACTTTTCTATGATAAAATAGTATGATTTTTAATGTTTTGATTATTATTTTTTCGATCAAAAATTAGTTTTTTTTTTGATTTATATTTTTTTGAACAAACGTAACAGTTATTTTTTTATTTTTTTGAACAAAAATAACAGTTATTTTTTGATTTTTATTTTTCGATCAAAAATAACAGTTATTTTATGATTTTTAATTTATTGAACAAAAATAACAATTATATTTTGATTTTTATTTTTTCGAGCAAAAATAAAAGTTATTCTTTACAAAAATGTACGTGTTATAATTATTGAGTTGTCTTTAAATATTTATTTAAATGTGTGATCATCATTGGGATATCTTATAAATATTTAAAGTAAACCAAACAATTATAACACGTACATTTCTTTAAAGAATAACTTTTATTTTTGATCGAAAAAATAAAAATCAAAAAATAACTGTTATTTTTGTTCAAAAAAAATAAAAATCAAAAAATAACTATTAATTAATGCATTTATTAATGATGTGCTAATAATCCCAATTTTTGAATGAAAACACTGAAATTTATTGTTGTGGGAAAGCTAGTTTCTATGCGCATTTCGCTGGTTGCTTAGGCCAGCTCGTCAGGAAACTTTTTCCAAATACTTTAGAAAAGCTAAAAATATTATACAAGTAAGACCATAAAGTGAATAAGAATTTTAAACACTCAGCTCTTACTTGTAACAATATCAAAGCTTCAACAAAGACACAACAATAAATAGTGAATTTTTTCTTTCTTACATTCCCCTACAATTGGCTGGGTTTTTTCCAACACGAATTGTAGTTGTAAGAGGATAGAAAAAAACAAAATTAAAAAAAAAACAAGTTGCTAAATAAAGCAGCTTGCCATTTCAGTTTTTTATTTGCCGGGCACATGCAAATTTATTATCAAAAATTATTTTCTGGAATGAAATATTTTATTAATTAATTCATTTATTAATGATGTGCTAATAATCCCAATTCTTGAATGAAAACACTGAAATTTATTGTTGTGGGGAAGCTAGTTTCTATGCGCATTTCGCTGGTTGCTTAGGACTGTTATTTTTGTTCAAAAAAATCAAAATAAATAACTGTTATTCTGACTTTTATAATAAAAAAATGATTTTTATATCTTTTTGAAAACATAATGATATCTTAATTTTATTAGCTGGAATTAAAGCTTTTACAACATGTAAAAAATTTGACAACTAAAAAACTGATTTTTTTGCCTTGTATTAAATTAAATTTTTTAATCGATTTCCGTCTCGACTTTTCTTTTTTCAATCGGCTCCAAACTGCTTATTAAATTTTTTTATATACAAAGGAACCAAATTACAACATTTATTGACTTTAGAATTTACTTTGTAAAATGGCAATACAACATTGAACACCTCTATTGTACATAGCGCACACTGAATCGTAAACAGTCACAACTTAAAATTCAAAAATGTTCAGGAGAGGCAAAACATTGTGGTTTCGAAAATTGCAATTTTTTAATCAAATTGAGGTACACAAATGTTAAAGAAGACATTGAAGCAAACGAAATTTTCATGGTCGTTGTAGATTTGATTTGTGAATTGTACCCATGTTCTGTAACTTTGGTGAGAACTTCTTGCATCGAAAAGATGTGAAACAAAATAGTCCATCGTTTCTCGAAAAGTGAGAAAAAAGTGTGTCTGTAACTCATGTCGAAAACTATCAAAAGAGATTACGTTGTTACGTTATAAATGTCATAATATTCCACTCGAAGCCGATGTCATTTTCAATGACGGCGGCGAAAATACAAGCGTCGGCTATAGAAAACTATAAAAAGTGCCACTTTAATTATTGTTGTTTAAAAAAACAGCTTTGAAAACATTCGTATATAAAAACAGAATACTTATCTCTTCCATGTTATTATTCATTGCATTTTGCATATTTATGTAATATATTTTTTAGTGGTAATATTTTTCCTCATCCCGTTTTTATGCGTAAGTTTATTTGACAGTTCAAAGCGGGAACTTTCTCACAAAAATTTTACAGATACACTTTTTCTGTAAATTGGCGAATAATTTCCTTACGTGACAGCGATTAATCACTAAAAATGTTACAGACAAAGTTAAGTGAGAAAAAGAGTTGTTTGTTTAAATTTATGGCATTTTTGTTAAATTTCTCTCATTTCAATCGAAAAGTTTCTCGAAGGGAGAGTTACAGAACATGGGCACTGGTTTATAAAAAAAGTAAACGATTTTGCTGAATATTGAGTTGTGACTAGGGATGCCAATCGGGTCTGGTTTTCGCAAACCCGGGACTTGGGGTATTAATAAATCAAATCCATTTTTCTGGATATTGAAAATTTTCGGGGGTAGGGGTTATTGTAAGTTAATTACTAAAATTTGTAAAAATATAAAATTGTGATGTTTTTTTTCTTAATTAATGATTAATTTAATTAAAAATATGATAACAAAAACAAAGTACGATTTCCAATATTTTTTGTTAATTGATTCAATTAAATAAAATTTAACTTGAAATCTATATTTTTTTTCAATTACTGCAGTTGCTTCAAACTAAATAAAAAAATAATTAATATAGTAATTGAATAGAGCAAACTAGTAATCGATTTATTTCTAAGATTCTATTAAAATTTTTATTAAATAAATTATGATGAATAATTTAATCAACATAATCAATTTTTTTTTTTAATTTAACATAAAAATCTTATTATAACATAAAAGACACATTTTGTATCCACCACCAATAGTGGAAGGAATTACGTAGTGTATAAATTCACTACTTAATTTCGTGAAATCGCTCTATTCATTAGATGCCTAAACATGTAAAGAGTAAAGTTTAAATTTTACATTTGGTGCACCAGTGAAATCAATTAGAAAAAATTGGTTTTGCTTTCTATTTTGTGCATTTTAAAAGACATTTCTTTCTTTAATTAATTTTCGTCTTTAATTATTAAAATTTCTTTATAATTGTTGGACACTCTTAAAAAGAATAAAAAAGTTCAACTTCTTTCTTTCGATTTCAGTGTCAATATTAACAGAGTTAATTAAAGAAATAAAAAAAGATTAATATTGTGTTCCCTATTCTCTCAAGGGAGTATGTCATAATGAATTTATTTTTATATAAAAAAGGGTAAAACAAAAAAAATTAAGTTAACGATCCCGGAATTTTTGCGGGATCGGGATTTTTGGATTGGCATCCCTAGTTGTGACTGTTGATGATTAAGTGTGCGATATATTTAGAAAAAAGTTAAAGTTGAAAGAATTCGCCTTAAGCTTTAAGTTTTAAGAAAAATTAAAAACATTCTTTTAAAAATAATTTTTAAAGAGTTTTTTAATCTTCTCCATTCAAATTTTAAACAATAAGAGAAAAAAACGCACTCAAGGTAAAATACTAAAAAAAACCTTCTTAAGTACTTTTAAAAGAGCTTTATGTGATCAAGATATGAATGAGTGTTTAGCCGGCATAATGAGTATTTCAGACTCCCAACTTTCGGATTAATTTTTTTTTAATATAATTTTTTAGTTTTTGCCAAAAACTTTGCTTTTTGCGTATTTATCAGACGCTGTTCGCAAAAACATTCACAGAACAATGAAGAAGAGAAAAACTCAAACAACATTTTCGTGTTTTTTTCTTGAGTTAATTTTTCGTAAAATTGTTGCGCTGCCGATAGTGACGATGATGTCATTTTTATTTTTAGGCAACACGTTTATTTTATTTATTTCATATCGTGTTTATGCTGTTGTTTTTTTTAACTCGTCTGCTTTGTAGTTCTTCAAATTGCTCAAATAAGAATCTGAACATTTTTTTGGTTGTTGTTTGCGTTCGGCTTGAAATTGAAAACAACACATTTCTTTTACAATTGTTTGCAGTTTTTTTTTTTTTTTTTTTTTTTTTTTTTTTCATTTTAATAAATAACAATAATATTTTTGTAAACAAAATTCATAATCATTTGAATTTTGAGTTGTTTTTTTTTAATTTTTTTTTGTTACTTCAAGCTGGTTAAAATTTTAATTGATGGTGTGCTTTTTTGTTTGCTCGTGGGTTTAATTGAAGTTAACATTTTTTTTTCGCAAAATGCGTCTTACAAATTTGAAGCGAAATTATAAGGTAGACATGAAAGACTGTACAAAAAGTTTGTTAATGCGTTTCAAGTTTATTTTTCATACTATAAAATTTTGCAGGACCTGATAGATTTTTTTTATAAATTTAGAAAAAGATAACTCTTAGATTTAAGTATTAAAAGGATGTTAAAATTGCACATTTAATATTTATGGTTAAATATGACAATCATTTGTTTTAAAGCTAACAATAATATTTTTCCTATTTTCTAAGAGCAACATGCTAAGGTTAGAAAACAAACATGCTATTATAAGTGTTTAACATATTTTTTTTTTTATTAACCATAACATGTTCGGACGCAACCATAATGCGCCTGTGGCTTCTTGATGGACGACTTATTTAATCATAATATGGCTGCCGGTGACAATAATATGATTAAATTAACCATAATATGCTTAAATTTTTTCGCTAAAAATAGTTTTGTTGGAGATGACCATATTATAAAAGGTTTTGTTTTTTGAGCGTGAACAAACAAGTTAAAATTTGATTTATCATCATTTCCAATTATTCTGTAAAAGAGGAGTCCAAATCAGGGCTGTGGAGTCGTCAAAAAATAATTCTACCTCCGATTCCAGTCGCTGAAATTCCCACTCCGACTCCTTCTCTAACGTTGATGCTAAATGTATATGGGACTGGTCCTTATTTGACATAAACCTCGTTATGCAGTACATTTTAAATAGTTACATATAAGAAGAAAACGATTCTGTAAAAATTTCAAATCGATATTTTAGTTCTAACTAGGGATGCCAAACGGGAAATCCCGAAATCCCGGGATTCTTCGGGATTGATAAATCCCGAATCTCAACAAATTTTGATAAGTTATATGATATGAAAACGCTCATTTTGTAATTTTACTCTCAGAGTGGCACTACCAACGAAAAGTTCAATCTTTTTTGTACATTTGGTTTAAGAATTTTATACTTATTTTAAGAAATTCCGGGATTGATTTTCGAAAGTTATCATATTTAGGATTGTTTTGAGTACGTTTAAGTGTTATGCGTACTTGAATTTTTGAGTACGGCTCGTACTTAAAGTAAGTATAAAAAGTTCAATTTATCCCGAGTTTTTCTTTCTGTGTATTTACAAATGTAAAGTAGAAAAATTTTGAAATCGGATTCTCGAGCTTTTGTGGGTACTTCGACTCCGACTACGGTACAAACACCTCAACTCCGACTCCACAGCCCTGGTCTAAGGACCATTTGGAATCTGTAATGTAATCCATAAACAGTCGGTAGTGGTAACGTTTATTTTGACAAATATTTCCAAAATGAAAAAAAATTTAAAAACAAATTACTTTCATCCTTTAGTTTCGATTGATTAAGAACAGGGGTTGAAAATCACAAGACGTACTTACAATATGGACTTGCACTCTCTCGATCCATATAATTGCTGCCAATACTTTAGTTTTAAACTCACAGATATTTAAAAAATTGCAGATAGATTTAAAGTCTATCTGGTAGCAGGAAAATAGTTGGTAATCATTGGTGGCGTTCCCTTGCGGATCATGTATTTTCAAATCGCGATTTTTTTTTTTTTTTTGACAAATATTTTCTAATATAAAAATTAATTTAAAAGAAAAAATGTTTTGGGTTTGTTAGATGAAAATCGGGTAAAACCCTTTTGTATTGAATTGTCTTTATTATTCGACCGGTTTTAACCGGTTATTTTAGCTTTGCCCAAGTCGGTTATTTTAAAATGCCCATTTTTCGAATATCGAATAAACCGGTTATTTTGGTATAATAAACCGGTTATTTTTAGTAAAGTGTAATTTATATACATTTTCCTCGCTCTTGTTGTAGATGCACCCGTAATTTAAGTATTTTTTAATTGAACATTGGCCATACTTAAACTTTTTATAAAGAATGTCAAAACAAAATGTAAAAAAGGTCAAAAAACATTATAGAAATCTCTTATAAAAGCATGTGTTCTTGTAGAAAAAAAAAACCAAAAACTATTCAAAATACTACAAAAACGTGTGCAGTTAAAAAGTAAATAGTAATTTATGCAAGAGCATTCTAAATATTAAATATATTTTTATATAAAGGTTATCGCTAGATATTTTTCGAACGCGATTTAAAAACCAAAGATTGTTGCCTGAAGTGCCCTAAAATGATAAGTTGCAAAGGTTCTTCCATGTCACGACTTAATAATCACCCTTAATTAGTATACATGCTTGACATTATTGTGATCCAAATGAAACTTAACTCCGGTAGAAGTAGCTCTAAGAAGACGATAAATAAAACTTTACTAAAATACGCTGCAAAAAATTAATCATTGGGTGAAATATTAGCCCGTTGTGTTGCCGACGACAAAATGCCCGTTAAGGCACTAAAAACTCTTAAGTAGTTCTAGCATCTTTTCATGCTGAAAACTAAAACATTACGACGGAATCAACGATATGGGAAAAATTTCTACCAGTTTTATTTATTAAAACACCAAGAACTATAGAACAAAATTAAAGAAATCAAACAATGTCATGGAATGTTTTAAATTGTATGCGACGAATTGACAAATATTGTGAACTGAACACAAAATGTTCAGTTCAATATTCGTTTCTATAATGCTGAAACAAAATAATTTGAAATAGATAGTCCTGGCTAAGAAGTTTTGTTTGCAACTTTTCAAAAATATGGTAGATTTATATAGATAGCTTAACCACAAACAAATTAAAACTCATTCAAAATTTGAGAGAATATTTCAATAACTTTATAAAATTCCGTTTGTCTAGATCAAATATCGTTCAACAGTTTCTAAATTACATTATACAAATATCTTCTTACAAATAAAGTTTAGTAAATCAATAAAAAATTGTTGAAAATTTAGCTAAAGTTTGATCAATTTACTGGTCCCACTTTTCTTGGATTTAATCGTAAAATATTTGTTAGGTCTGATCTAAGTCATATCATGTATTTTGTTGTTTCCTTACCTTTGCAAATTGTTTTGTTTTTTGTGCTTTTAAGTATTCGAATTAAAACCGGTTAACCGGTTATTTAAAAATTGCTTAACCGAAAACCGGTTTTTTTAAAATAGCAACTATTCGTAATATTCGAAAACCGGTTATTGAAAAAAGTCGAATAATCGATCTCCCTACTTGGGACCCTTAATAGACTACAGTAACTTTTAGTTGTTTCAGTTAATTATGAACAATATTTGGAGGTCCAAAAAGCGAGTATCTGTGAAAATCAGCAGTAGCGAAATCTGAAAAAATACAAAAAAGCTAATATATAGTTAAGCTGATACCGATCCGTTATATTACATTCAAATAAACGCTTTCAGTTCCATTTTCTATTAATCGGCAATGAGAAGAATAAATTAAACTTAGTACCAGTCGTGTTGTCCGAACCTCAGGGTAATCTGAAACCACAGGATGACAAACAATGCGTTTACGAGCCGCCCCTACCTTTGAAAACAACCACCGCACACAGGAAGCAATTTGAGTGTACAATCCGGCATAATTATACAGGGTACGTTCGTAAATACATAAATACTGTGGATCAGTGCTGCAGTGATGCAAAATTTTGTTGCTGATGCGTGACTACCGTTTCAGTTGTGTTGCTGATGCTTTTTTCTGCAAAACATCTGTGCAAAGTTTGAATTTTTACACGAGCTAAATTAAAAAATTTTTATAAGTGAACATAAAGTGATAATAAAAATGTTATCAGCAATCGCGATGACAACTTTTATTGAAATTATCAAGCAAAAAACTTACAGTTTTCTTATAAATTACAAGAAAAAACATTGAAAAAGAAAAATAAAACGATTTATTTTTTGTCAAAAGTTATTGCATCAGAAAGATTGGCAAAATTTGCTGCATCACTGCTTATAAATTTTTTGACATATGAGAGTGATGACACGTTTCTTACAGGTGATGCTTTTATGAACATTAAACTTGACTAATGCGCAAATGATGCACAACAACTGCATTTACGAACGTACCCACACTGACTTCTTGCTTAGGAGTTTGAGATATCTAACCTTAGCTGCGTTAGAATCGTCGGCAGCAGCTGTTGAGTAGCAACAACATCTAGGGAAATCTTTCCGCAGGCCGAACTTACCCATAAATGGTAAAAAATCAGCCCTATAGTAGGATATTCCTAAATCTCTCTAACCGCCACTTTGAGTACAAACCATAACCACCACGTGATCCCCGAAGGGACCTCAGTCTGATGCCCTGCGACCAGGAGTTAATGATACCCGTGCAACCAGATAGGTCATCTGGCCCGCCGCGATCTCAAGAGATCTGTCAATTTTGAATTTTGCCAAATTCCACTTATTGGCTTGGCTGCACCTTATTTCCCAAGACGATGTAAAACCAGAAGGTGGAATATCCTTTAATGTTTCCCTACATACCACCAGGGGGACTAATTGGTAATGAATCCATTTCCCAGTGCCAAGCAGTTGTATCGAATAGTATATTTCCTACACAGAAAAAAGTGTTTTATCAATTAAAAAAATGGTTTAAAAAGTATTAAAATTTAATTAATGTGATAATTGAATCAATTATTTTTTTAGTTGAAAGAAAATTAAAAATTTAATTTTGATTTAATTAACATTTTAGTTGTTTTGAAATAAATTTTCAATTAAAATTTTAATTAAATAACAAAAAATCTTAATTGCATTTTTACGTTTAAAATAAAATAATTTTAACTTGTAGAATTGTTGTTGGGAATTGTCAGTATTTATTTAAATAAATTAACACATTGTTTGAAATGGCAAAGTTTTTTGATCACTTTTTTAAATAAAATTAAAAATATCAGTTATTGAAAATATTTTTTCAAAATTTTTAGTAATCTATATAATAATTTTGGTAATAGGTGCAAAATCAACAACTTGTTTGCTTGGTATTATGAATTTGGAAAAAATTTGGAGATTGGAGAAATTTAATAATTTTTTCTGTGTAAGTAGTTTCAGGTGGTCACACGGAATCTCTGTGAATATCTTCGAACTACAATCTCGAATTTCAAATAACAGACAATGTCTTGTAAAGTACTGACGATAAGTTTGTACTACAAATGACAAACCGACTTCTTATCCAACAATTCCGTAATATTGTTTTAAAGTGTTTAAATAAGAGCTGGCACCAAAGACAAATTCTTCTAGGGCAAGAAAAAACCAAACATTTGCACCATTTGAAACTGAACACAGATTTGAATCAAAATTATTGCAAATCTTTTTGATTGCAAAACTTTTAAGTTTTTTTTTTATAATTTCGTTAGGTTTAACACAAATTTTCAATTTGAATTTTACTTATTTGGACTTAATTAGCAACAACATTTTTCTTGTCATGTCTGCATCTCATAATTGCCTGATTTTACTTCTTCGTATGGCAAAACCAATACCAATTTAAATCAATTAAGTTTGAAGTTTATTTTCTGCGATTGGCAGGAGTCATTTTCTTGTCTGAAAACTTCAATGACCCCTTATTTAAGGCGTTCTTTAACACATGACTTGGCTGATTCGTTTGAAATATGAGTGGCGTGACATGATTTGATAAATTATGACAATGCCAGTAATTAATCAAGAAAAATGACTTCTTCTTCATTAAGAAAACAATTTTATTTTGCTTATAATTTTTTTTAGTTGTTTTCGGGTCTTTCTTAATATTTTTATGCTCCATGTTTCAGAAAACAGCATTTTGAAATTTGTATCATTTTAAATTTTTGTTACTCATTTAAAAGTCTTACCTCACCATGTCTTATTTTTAAAACAATGACGTTGTTGAAAAAAAGAAGATGATTTGGGATCTTTTGGGTTTTAGAAAATTTAAATGAGCTCAAAAGTTTTTTGTTTTATTTAATTAGAGGCATCATGAAAAAGGCTTTTTCGAAGTTTTTTTTTGCGATTGTCTGTTGAAAAATTTTATGACTCAGAGTTAAAGTTTTTAATTAATTCTAAATTGAAACTGAGAAGGACATTCCTCAGCGCACGTTGTTTTGCAGTGCAACAATGTCACGTATTCCCTCCCAATCATCATAGTTCAAATTTTGACAAATTATGGCATTGTTTAAGTCATCGGTTACGCTGATAATAGGCAAATTAAAGCTTCTAGCGCATTATTTAAAAATTGGCAATGTTTAAAATGACAGCTGTGGGAAATATTTACATGTCGTAGGGTTTACTTTATGGTGGACCTCATCCACTGGATGACGAAACAATGCGTTTACCCAGAGTGTGAGCGCAACCAACTCATTCAGGTAGCAATTTGAGTGCATAATTCGGCAAAATTTTACACTTGCTCTTTGCTTAGGAGCTGGAGCTATTTAACCTTCGCTGCTTTTACAAAAATACTAGCAGCATGCCTAACTCTCCCACAAGTGGTGATAAATTAGTACTTTAGTGGGGGTTTCGCGATATCCCTTTCCGCGACTAAGTAGTAGTAAACCACAACCATCGTGTGATCCGCGAAAGTATCTTTTCAGCGGAAAAGCGAAACTTCCGCCAAGACAATCTTCCTGAATGACAGAAAGCATTTCCCGCAAAAATCATAGTAACGGAGGTCTCAACCAATAGTCAGTCCGGTGCCGTGCCACTGACGGCTACTGACTCCAGTGGTACCAGACAGAATCTCTGGTCAGCCACAATCGCAGGAAATTGTGAAGATATCTTGAGATCTGCCTATCTTGGATTTTTGCCGAATCCCAGGTATTCCACCAGATTTCCCCGGAAGATGTTCAAAAGGTGAAATATCCTTAAGATGATACCTACAAACCCCCGGGGGTGTTTGAAATAGCAATGCATTTCATTTGCAATGTTTAAGTAAAATTGGGCGGAGTTCCATAACATCATAATACTTTGCATCACAAATCAAAAATGTATCATCTAGTTTAACGATGCACAGTTTTTCCACACGGTTACATTGTAGCATGCAGTTAAAAAAGAGCGTTGCTTTGCAACCGACGTTTTGGAATTCAGCCTTGCTTAATATAACTGATGCAGACGTCTAGAAAGACTTAAAACTTAGAACGCGTCATATTAATTCAATAACTTTTAATATAATAGAAAAATTATATTCAAATACATAAAATCAATAGTTTTCAACTTTTAATTAATATTGTAACCATATTGAAATAAAAATATGTCAACATTACTAGACTTTCGTTAATGATTCTTACACGCGGTTCAGACGGTGATTTTTTCCATGTTTTTTAAGACATAATTTTTGGTGTTTGTTGGCGAACGGTGTATAGAACCAAGCGGGGTAGAGAAAAAAATACGTTCTCTCTTCTGTGTGTCTTTTTTAATATTTTTCTTTGCTCCTATTCGTAATTTTGTTATGTTTTATTTTTTATTTCAATGTGGCAACATCTCTTTACAATACAAAACATGGAGCGCAATAAAATTGTTTGTTTTTATAAATAAGCAAGTAAAGAAGAATTACCGATAATGGGGTAAAAATCAACCCTAAAATCATGGGGAAAAAATCTTCGTTTGAATCTGTTGTGTTTTTGGAAGCAACTTTCAAAAGGAATTAAAAAAAGACATGATTTTTAAATCACGGTCTGAATCTAGTGTTATTAATTCAATTAGATTTTAATTGATTTTACGTTGTTTTTTCTCTGGGTGTCCATTTAGTTAATTCTATTTCATAAACAGGATTTCCCTTGTTTTTTTTTTCGAAGTCATACCTGTGTCCCCAAGCGAAAGAGTTTTTTTACTTGCTTTTCAAACAACTTGAGTTTAAGATTTTAAGACTTAAATGAATTCAAATAAGTTGTGATTGAGGCAATTTCAAATACCTGATCCCAAATTACAGCATACGACCAGTGTGAGCAGATCTTAAAAATTTTTACAGCTAAATCTGGCATTAGACATGGCCAAAAAATGCTAAAAATGATTTTAAAAATTCCAAAAATCATGCTAAATTTTTTTTTTGAAGATTTTTGTTAAAAATTAATTACCAGTATGAAGTTTTATTCGAAACTAAATACATTTTAGTGACTTATTTTTTTTACAAAATTTAAAAAAATGGTTATATTTAAACAAGAGGTATCACAGGGAATTCAGATAAAATTAACCCCTGATAAATGCAGAATTTAAACGATTATATTTTTATGCTATACAATTTTTTTAAATCATATTATTTCTTATAGTTAAAAGTTATAGAGAAGTTGATGTTTTAAAATTATTATTTTTTTTAGCAGTTTAGAGCAAATATTTTGTTCAAACACTAATACAAAGTGAAATTTTGTTGTTGTTTAATATCGTAATATCAAAGGGCAAATAATATTTACAATCAATATGATGAGGACATTTCTAATATTCCCTGAATATTCTATTATTTTAACAAGACAGGTAAGATGATTCTTAACATAAGAATTATCCATTTTCATACGAAATTTCATTTTGGGTACAGCTATTTTTAATCAAAATTTATTATAATTTATAAAAAAAATTAACAATTAGAATCTGGGAATTATTTCTTTTTCAAGTTACTTTATTATATTCAACATTTTTTATTTTTTCGAATTTATTCTATGAGCTTAATTTCAGTTATGTATTTTAATAAAGCTTTTTGTAATTGTTCTTTTCCTTCAATTTTTAGGAATGACTTTATACACTACCAGACTATTATCTCGTATCTTCTTGTTACATTTTACAAAAAGCTTTATAAAATACCTAACTGAAATTTCACTCATAGAATAAATTCCAAAAAATAAAAAATTTTGAATATAAATAAATTTAAGTAAAATCAATAAAACTATTCGTAGAAATTTTTAAAATTAATAATTCTAAAAAAAGCTAAAAACATTTTCTAAAAATGCTAAATAAAATGACAAATTCTATTTGCAGCTAAATAAAAATTTTTTATGCTAAATTTAGCTGCAAAAATGCTAAAATAGTGTAGCCATTTCAAAATTTTCAGTGCCATCTATAAACAAAAAATTTTAATTTTACAGGCTGACACACAAGCTGTGCTCTTTAATCTATTACAATAAACGACTTAGGCGTTAACGACAACGCCTAACGCAATAAGGCCGATTAATGATGCTATAAAATCTTAATCCAAACTAAACCAGATCAATCTAAACAAGTTTTTGCTAGTTTTGATTATTATGTACTTTTAGAAATGAATTGATCTGAACGTTTGATGACTGTGAAATGTTGCACTTAGGGCGTGTGTGAAACGGTAGCAAAGTACTCATAAATGTAAAATTTTGACACTGTTGAGGTGCATAAAATTTCACTAGCCCAGGGGGCTGTATAAATTTTGACATTAGCGTAGAAATTATTGACAACCACAAAATTATCAGACACACTCCCAGGTCAAGCAGCTCAAAATCGCCTCTAAGCCGTCGACAAATTTAAATTTTTAATTTAAGTCGCCGCCGGGTCGAAAGGAATATTTACACTAATTTTTTTAGTCAAACTTTTCTTTTTAGCTTTGTGGCATATTTATATAAACTTTTATAAGATCAATTTTTAAGATTAATTTTTTTTTTATTAATAACGTGGCTGTTATTTTAATTTGTGCAAGTTCACATCAGTTCTAATATAATTTAAATACTTTTTTTTAAATAAATTTAAAATTTCGTAATATACTTCAGAAAGCTAATAACATTTACAATACAAGCATTAGGCAGAAGAAATCTTATGCAATTGGAAGAAACTGTTGAAAAAACGTTACAACCTTAGTACAAATCTCTTGTAGTAGTGTTCTAATTCTATGTTTTTATTATTACCTTAGATCGGTAAAATATTGCAGATATTGTTTATTCCTATTTGAGCTTTCGTTAAAAAACCTTCTGTTTTTTTGAACTTTTTTCTTATTATACATACTTTTTATCATTGTTAATAACCTTTTTGAATTGAACGACACGGTGTTTCACTTGAGCGGAAGTTTAGTTTATGATTCTGGAATTCATGTAAAATCCATTGCACGACAGAATTTACTAACAGAAACCAATCACAATAATATGGAAAAGGTAATGTAAATAAAAAACAGGATAAATGAGGTTCGTTTAATCATTAATCCCATAATCAGCTTATTAGGATTTGGGTTACCTAAAACGCGTAATTCGCGAAGGTTTAAAAAAAATATAATAAAAATAAGAAATTTCCTAAAAGTTAAAAAACGCATAAAATATCTGTTTATGGGCCCCAACCAGTGCACTATAGGAAATTTCCCCCTTTTTTTTTTGGCCAAAAGTACTTAATTTTTTTCTTGGAGTTTTTGATTTTTTTTTTCACTATGTACTTAAAAACATATTAAAAAAAGCATCCCCGAAGAATAAAGCATCAATGATGCTTTACCGTTATTTTATAAATGCAAAAACATGAGGTTTGTTTATTAAACAAAACGAGGAAGTTACTATATTAAATTAGACGTGTATTTAAGTTTAAAGTTTTTATTCAAAAAATTCATGTAAAAAAAGTGAAAAATGAACAATAATGCTAAAAATGAGTACTTTTATAGTAGTTAAAAAGATATTCAACTTTTTTTTTAATTTGGTTAAATCGAAGGAAAGAAAAAGACCTTGATGTTATATACTGTAATAATAAATTGCAACTTCACTAAGCTCCGAAAAAAAATGATTAAAAGTGATAGATATAACACTTACGCATTTCGATAGAGCCATAAGTTGTCATCCATTCGCAATTTATTTCAGCTGCATATACTTGCATATGTCTTAAAAAAAAACGTATTTTTCCAGGTAACTTCAGCGTACCAAATACAGACTTACGCGTGACAAACTTTTTTCCCCGTGACGGTGCGTGACTAAAAATTTATTAGCGTAAGGAGGAACACTTCCAAAAAGCGAATATAAAAAATCATTTAAGAGGAACACTTCCAAAAAGCGAATCTAAAAAATCATTTAGTTTGGCCCACTCGTTTGGCTAAAAATTAGTTTTGGCCAAAAAAAAAAGGGAAAATTTCCTATAGTGCAGTGGAGAATAAGAAAATCGCAGGAAAACGTCAAAAATAAAAAATTTGAAAAAACAAAATGTGCAATCTTCAAAAATTCCTCAAAATTTTTTTACAGTTGTAACCTGCTAGCAAATCATATTAAAAGTAAGCGCGAATTCTGAAAATTGGTTTATATATTATGGAGAAGCTCAAAAATAAAATTACCGGACAGACAAATTGTCTGTCTGATTTCCAAATTTTTTTGTAAGCCCAATCTGTTGACACGCCCTATTAAAATGCAAAAAAAAAAAAAAAATCGGTTCACAAATGACGGAGTTATGCGGTAACAAGCATTAAAAAAAAAGCAACTTACAGTGGAATTGAAACCTTCCTTCTTTTTTCAAGTCGGGTTAAAATATATTTATATTAATAAGAAATACATATATTTAAAATAATAACAAATTTTAAAAGATAATTTTTACATTTTGAATAACTAATTCTTATGTCAGGTGATCCACTACCGGCAACTTTTTGCAGAACCGCCGCCGCCATAAAATTTGCCGACTTAGACTTCTGTTAAGAAATGTCAGAGAACAATTGTTCTTTTCTTTATGTCAAAATTGTCAAAAATTTTATAATTTCACACAGCACAAACATGAAATTTTTCTACCACAGACAAATTTTATTTCACCATAGAACTTTGCTACCGTTTCACACACACCCTAAGATATTTAAAAAAAAATCTATGGGATTTTGTCTCCAGACCTATAACTTTACGTACGACCCTCTTTGTTACTTCTTTTTTTTAATGATGCTTTACCAACTCTTCATTTCTTTCACGTTTCCAAAATATTATTGCATGTTTAAAAATAAAGTTTGCTTCATCATTCATTTTTTTTTCTACGTTTGTGCTTTAAAACTCTTTTTTATTGTAACTTAATTTTTATTTCTTTTCGTTTTTTTTTCTGCGGTTTTATACAAACGTACGTTTGTATATGGTTTTTCGTAAAAATCTAATTGCGATTTAAGAGTAACTAAAAATTTTTTTTGGCGGTTTTTTTCTTATACTATCCATTGGAAATTCCAGTTTTAACCAGTTTTTTTTTTTCATAGCATGAAATTTATTTAATGACGTTTTTTATAACAGCGAGAAATACAATGAATGAAACTTTTGTTTTTTTTTTTATTTTTCAATAAACTTAATAATTATTATCAATTGTTAAGGAAAAATAAGTTTAATTATATGTATTTTTTTTACATAAAATACAGTTTTTTAAAAAATCTAGAATTTGATCTGCGTTCACTTTTTAGTTCCGAAGTCGTCCGCCATTAATTCTTTGCAAATTTCGAGCGATGTTGAATTCAAGGTTGTTGTTTTAGTATTTTTCTTCAAATGTATTAAACTTTAATTGAATGGGTTGTTGGTTTTTAGATTTATTTTTCACATAAATTTGTTTCTGTTTTTTTTTTCTCTCTAAAAACCGATTGTAAGTAACAATTATTTTTAAGCGGCTTTTTTAAAGTAAAAATCAACACTAAAATTCAATTGACATAGTAATTTATATTTAAAATTATTTTGTATTTTTTGTGGGGTTTTTTATAAACTCTCGGTACCGTTAATAAATAGATACATTGAGTTTAAGACTTGACCGAGCAAATTATTTTGTAAAAAGTTAAGTGTATCGGATCAAAATTTCAAAAAAGATCCTTTAAGTTACCATTAAAAAGCAAAATTTATAAAAATTTTCTTAAAAATGGCAAGTTTTCTAAAAAGAGGTAAACATTTACTAAAATAGTAAAATGTGCGCAAAATAAGTAATGTGGTTAATATTGAACTGTTTATGGTTTTAAATCCAAATATTTATATTTTAATTAGGCTTAAAATAATCAAATCTAATTTTCTTTAAATTATTTTTAATGAAGAAAAGACTTTACAACATGAAGTTAATTAAAATTTATTGAAAATTTTTCAATCTTGACTGAAGCTGGGGATCGAACCCACGGACAGGTTGATTTGACATGTTTCGCTAGTAACTATATTATTTCTTCAGAAATCTTTGCCGGTTAACACTCACTCACCGCTATTGTCGACGGTTGGCAGCCAATAGTCAAACATCAATCTTTAAACCAAATTGTATTTTACTTGGCGGATCGAAATTTGTTTTTGTAAATAGTTATCTATTTTCAATTGATTTACGTGTTTTTTCCTTTACTTCTGTGTTTTTATACTTTTTGTCAAGAATTCTTCTTGAAGTTCAAAGTACAAATAGGCAAAATTATAAAACTTGGCCAAAGCTTCCTATAAAAATTAAAAATTTGTGCAAATTTTCAATAAAAATTTAAAACTAGTGCAAATGCAGTATTGCCTATAAATGGCATTTTTTTATGCGATTTTTAAGTTCATAAATTTTCATTAAATTATTTTTATGAAGACAGGAATTTTACAACATGAAATTAATTAAAATTTTTTTTTGATAATTTTTCATTCTTGACTGCGCTGAGATTTGAACCCAGGCTTTTAAAATTCCTGTCTTCATAAAAATAATTTAATGAAAATTAAGTTCAATGAACTTAAGCCTAATTAAAAATATCTAAATTTGGATTAAAATAAATTTTTTTCGATAATTTGAGCTTTTTTTGTTTAGCCATTTTATAGCCACTTTTTAGAATTTAGCCATTTTTAGTAGTGAAGAGTTGGCATCACTGGGCAAAAGATTCATTAAAAGTAGAAAATTTGTGCAAAAGATTCTATAACGATAGAAAATGTATAATTAAAATTTTTTAATAAAAATAAAACTTTGTTTGAAGAGTTGGCAGCACTGTGCAAAAGATTAAATAAAAATAGAAAATTTGTGCACAAGAATCTATAAAGATAGAAAATGTATAATTAAAATTTTTTTATAAAAATGGAAATTTGTTCGAAATTTTCTATAAAAAATTGGCAATTGGTTCAAATGTTTCTATAAAAAAAAATTTTTTTTTCAAATCGTGAATAATTTATCCCCGGTAATTTTTTCCCTTTTCGCGTTTTTGCAATCACGAAAAGCTCCCATGAAAAAATTCACCCCTATTATGAAAGTCGACGTCGACATGAGTCGACGGCATCGGAACAGTGATTATATTTTCTGAGTCGTTATTGACAATAATCGATTACTATTGACAGTCACTTTGTATTTTCGCTTTTAAGTCGAGTAGAATTGTCTCTGTTTTAGTCGACGGAAAATTTTGCGACGACTCAAATGAAAGTTAAAGAAATTTTAAGTAGAATGTAAACATATTTATTAATTATTAAGTACTTTAAAATAAAAAAATGCAAATTTTAAAAGAAGTTATGGGTACAAATTTGAATAGTAAATTAAATGCAAAAATTCGGAAAAGTTTGCTAAAATAGCAAAAATTCATGAAAGTTTTAAACTTAAGACGATTGCCTTGTTGAAAAGTTTTCAAAAATAGCGAAAAATTTTATTATTTTAAACAAACCATAAAATGAATTAAAAGTCCCTACAACTAAAAGGAATGTCAAAAATTCGATAAAATGTCAAAAATTCGGCATGATAGCAAAGTCTTATATTTCTTAATAATCGTTAAAGCTATACAGAATCAGAAAACTTACAGTAAAAATAGCTCTTATCGCGAACCTGACAAAAATTCGCGAAAAATTCAAAATCGGAAACAAACTCTAAAATTAATTTGATATCGCTTAATCGGTTAAATGTCGAAAAATAGCATAGATAGCGATAAAAAATTTACTTTAATGATGAAGAACAAAAATAATAGAAAAAAAAAATTGGAGATGGGATTTTTATTTTGTCAAATTTTCGATAACTTGTCGACGTCGACACAACTTTCTTATAAAATACCAAATAAACGCCGAAGTGATGTAGTCGTCGACTTGATGTGACAACAAATAAAAATTAATGTCGACGTCGACAGCGACTAACATAATAGGGGTGATTATTTCATAGGAGAATAATAAAACAGGTCGATTGTCTGAGAAGTTATGAATTTTTTCAAAGACATGGTGGCAGAATTTTAGAAATTAATTTACTACATAAGAGTGCAATAAGCTAATGTTGCAATATATTTTATTTTGCTTTTTAACTTTTCTTTAAAATACACGTGTATATTTTTGAACAAAAATTTTTTTATGTTTTTTAATATTTCTTCTTTTTTGCATTCACTGAGAACTGATAGCGCGAAAAATTGTTCACAGGAGTTTCACGATAGCATTTTTCCTTTCGAGTAGAATAAAAATTTCGTGGGAGCAAAAATTCCACTTGTTTTTCACGATGGGGGTGATTAGTATCTGCACAAATTGTAGGACTAGTAACTTTTACATTGTCATAAGGGACTTTACAAGACTTCGTTTCGATAGGTCCACAAATGACTATAGCTCTCATATAAAACATATTTCCGAAAATCACTATACCCGCCCCTAAACAGTTTAACAAATTTAAGTATCGTGGGAAAATGTAAAGGGGTCTGTCTGTACACGGTCAAAATGCTTGTCATGCGGGCGAATTCACTCGTGTACGTGTGTTGGACGTAATATTCGCCGTCATATCTATAATTCTTGTTTTTCAATCCAGCATCGGCATCACATTTACACTACTACTACCATAGCGCTTGATGAGAAATGCTTGACCGTGTACAGACAGACCCCTTAACACGAATAATTCGTATATGCACAAACATAAATTAATTTTTAAATTTCAGGTCTCATTGCGAAAAATCATAATAACTCGCAATCAAATTTTAGAAACAATTGGCGCAACTAGAAATTTTAATAACTCCACCAAATTTTATTTGGATAACTGACTACAGCTTTCATTCATGACCCATCGCCGAAAATCTCATTAACGAATTATGACTAAGTTAAATGCCCCCTAAAAGTGGTTTATGATTTTAATATGATCGAGCTTGACCGACTATAATTTCTTGTTTTAACAGTTCTGTGATAAAAACATCAGCAGTTGAGTATGTAAAATAGGGGGTTAAAGGTTCAGTTCCCCGAATAATTAACATTTGTTACACATTTTTTTTAAACTTTATGGTGTAAGGTTTAACTTAAGTCGGTTTAACGTAATGTAACCTCGAGCTTTATGGCAATTGTTTCTAAAATATTTACAATTTAATTTTATGTTGTTTTTTTTTTGTTTTATTTAATTAATAGTTTAAATAAAATCATGTCTTATGTGTCTCTCTATATTTGTTTGGTTTTGTCTTTATGTGAATTTTATATAAATGTGTATAATTTTGATTTTATTTTTTTTTTTTTTTTTCATTTTAAATAATAATTATAATTAAATGATCATTGTTTTATTTCTTTTTTTATATTACAGGTATGTTGAAATTTACAATTGTTCGTAAAATGTTAAAACCAAAAATTTAAAAGTAAGTAAATTGAACTACTAAGAAATGAATTAAATTGATTTAGGTTTTGAAATAATCAAAATCTATTAGAATTCATAGTCAAAATATTTAAAAGAAAATTAAATTACATGAAAAAAACATAAAATTTTTTAAAAATAACTGCATTTTGTATATACAATTCTTAATAAATAGTTACTATAAAGTCATGTCCTGACTTGCAATTTCTGTTGCAGAAATTCTTGGGTTTATTTTTTTGGGGGGAGAGAAGATTAGGGAGGGGTTCTCAGTTTCATAAAATGTGCATTCTCTTTTATTTTATTGATCTCAAACTTTTTAAGTTGAAGTTGGCTGTAGTTTACGGTGTACTTGTATTTATACATTTAATAGAAAAAGGGGAGAAGTAAAGACAAGATGAAACGACAAAAAATTGCAAAACTAGAATTTCATAATCTGGACTCTAATGCAATTTCAAAGCACAATTTTACAAAAATGCAGCAACAAAAATTGCAAGTCTGAAATAGACGATGACAAATATAAAGCTTAAATTAAAAAAAAAAAAAAAAAAAAATTCAAAAAACTTAAAGTTTTTACAAAAGTGTTTTATAGCAACTTAAATTTTTGAAAAATAATTGGTATATTAAAAATATTTGCTATAAATAGGAAAGTTCATAATATTTGCTACAAAGCTCGTTTTTAAGTTGTATTTGCTATAAAGAGCACGTTTTCTAAAAAACGGTCCGCCAAATAACTTCTTTTTTTTTTTGAAAATGCTATAAAAAAAAACTACTGAATATTTTCTCAAATTTCTTTTTTTATTTGAAAGTACAATCCTTCCGGTTAATAATGGAAAATAATTTCATTCAAATGGCGTCATACCAAGGTCTTTATGCAAAATTCGTCTCAATGATGTCTCCGAAATGTTCAATTGTTGAGAACGATGGTAAATTGACTTTCTACCACAGCAGCAATATTCTCGGTTGTACGCACTGTTTTTGGCTTTTCACGCTTTGGTTTATCGATGAGGATGTCAGTTTCTTTCACTTTTTTCACAAGATAACGAACATACGGAGCTGACGGTGCTTCTCTTCTTCCAAAATCCGTACGCAATTTTCGCACACATTCTGCAACATTACCATGATTTTCAAAGTAATGTCGCAATATTTCCCAGCGTTGTTCAAGCGTATACACAACCATATTCGTTCAGCAGTAGGATAAAACTAATTATCTGTCAAATCAGACATGAGCTAAGTTTACCATTCACGAAGTTGAAAAGTTGAAAAAAAACGTTAGATGGCGGACCCAAAAAAAAAACGTTAGATGCTATAGCTATTGTTATATCAAACTTACAATTGCACATATTTGAACTTTTTGCTATAAATAATTTTTTTTTTTTTTCAAAATAGGTGAAATAAATTGCAAATTTAAAAAATATGCTATAAATATAAAATTTTTAAAAAATAATGTCTGTAAATACTATATTTTTAAAGAATTCTTAAATGTAATATTTTTAAAAATAATCGCTATAAAGACAAAATTTTTCAAAAATTATTGCTATAAACATAAAATTTTAAAAAATAATAAAATACAAAATGTTTAAAAAAGTTGTTAGTAAAAATTATTTAAAAAATAATTCTATAAATATAAAATTTTTAAAAAATAATGGCTGTAAATACTAAATTTTTAAAGAATTCTTAAATGTAAAGTTTTTCAAAAATAATTGCTATAAATATAAAATTTTTTCAAAATATTGCAATAAATATTAAATTTTTAAAGAATTCTTTAATGTAAAGTTTTCAAAAAAAATTCCTATAAATACAAAATTTTTTAAAAATAATAAAATACAAGATGTTTAAAAAAGTTGGTAATAAAATTTTTTTATAAAATAATTCTATAAATACAAATTTTTTAAAAAATAATTGCTACAAATATAAAAGTTTTAAGAAATAATTGCTATAAATAAAAAATTTTAAAAGAATTCTTAAATATAAAATTTGTCAAAAATAATTGCTATAAATATAAAATTTTTTAAAAATATCGCAATAAATACTAAATTTTTAAAGAATTCTTTAATGTAAATAAAAATTATTTAAAAAATAATTCTATAAATACAAATTTTTAAAAAGAATTGCTCTAAATATAGAATTTTTAAATAATAATTGTTAAAAATACAAAATTTTTAAAGAATTTTAAATGTAAAGCTTTTAAAGAACAATTGCTATAAACATAAAATTAAAAATAAAAATTAAATAAAATACAAAATGTTTAAAAAATTTGTTGTTAATATAATATTTTTAAAAAATTATTGCTATAAATTGTAAATTTTTTGTTATTATCAAAAAAAAAAAAAAAAAAAAAAAAAAAATAATTTCTTTTAAATATTATTAAGAAAAGCTACTTTTTTTAAATATTGGCTATTAATGACATTAAGTATCTAATCTTTGGAATATTTTTCCTATAAACAACAAATTTTCAAGTGGCAAATGTTCTTTGACATTTAGAAAAAAACGATATTAATTCTGTTTATTAAGGGGGGGATTTTTTTCTTTCTTATTCCTCTTTAAACAGGTGTTCTTTGACGATATTCAATAATAACTTTGAAAATATTTAAAAAAGCAACAATTACTAAACAATTAATTTAATTCTTCTTAATAACTTCACGTTTACTTAAAGAATTTTAAAATTCATTATTATGAGAAAACTATACTCAGCCTTTCTAAAGCGCATGTTTTTCTTATCCAAACATCAATCAAGTCATTTAAACTCGCACCAATTCCCTGCTCACCAATTCATTTCCTAGAGTTTTAATGCAACAAATGTTTTTGTTTTTTTTTTCTCTAAATCATTTAAAAATGGCATTAATTGTGAAATAAGTTTTCTAAGACTCGATTACAAACTCACTTCAATAAATGCTCGTATGTATGAATTGTATTGTTTGTGTTTGCTTTGGTGCATAATTCTTTATTAAGAATTTTAAAAAATATAAATGTCAGAAATGGCGACATACTGTCTAGTTAGGGGGAAAATGATTTTACTTAAAATTTATTTAGAAAACATTAATTACAACCATCAGCATATTATTGTAGAGGAATTATAAAGTGAATTTTAAATAAGAAAAATAAAGAAGAAAAAAAACTAATTCTGAATAAAAGAAATATTATCATAATTGAGTTTAAAAAGTAAGCGACAATGTGACGTCCATGAGTGAATGTGACACTATAGTTTTCCAAGTACAAAGCTACACGCAGAAAAAAACGTGGTTGAAGTATGGTTAGCATGAGCATATTATAATCCCCGCTACAAACAAGCTTTTGTGGTTTTTAACTTAACTTTTGTAACGATTAATAAAAGTTTGCTTCTAAATAAACATTCTAATTCTACTATTGATCATATTGTTAATTTTGACCATAATATATATGGTTACTTTTGTCCAAATTATTGAAAAAGAAAAATAAAAAATATGGCTTATTTTGCCCAAATTATAATTAATTTTACCCATATTTTTGTTATTATGTATTTACACATTATATGGTAACCTGCAAACGTTAACAAAATTCAACGGTAGTATGATACTATTAGAATATGGTTACTTCCAACCATATTTTTTTCTGCGTGTAAACTACGTGTATAAACTGATTTGTTCACAAACAAAATTTTCAGCAAAGGTTTCTTATAAATTACCAAAATCTCCTATAAAATTTCACGTTTGCGCAAAATTTTCTAAAAGAAAACAAAAGCGGTATTCACCCTTTGTATTAAGTGTACAACTCTGTTATATTTAATACGATTTTATACTTCAAAGCATGAGTGTCTTTTTCGTATGCATTGTAAATTATTGAATTTGCTGAGTGAGAGAAAGAGACAGATAAAGTTTCTTCAACTGTTTTATTCTGGTAAATTCACACACTTTGTTTACTACTGATTTTTGTGGGATTTTTCATCCACAGTGTAGTATATTTTAGTCTAATACATTTTGTTGTTGAAGTGTTGTAAATGTAAGTATTTTAACTAAAATTATAAGATTAACAAGGTCTACAACGGACTTTACTATCAAGGGTGAATTCCGCTAAACAAAATATTGCCCAAAATTTACTATAAAACAAAATAAAGTTCAGAAAAATATGCTATAAAAAAGCAGATTTTTAATATTTTTTGTAAACTAATAAAAAAATTTATCAAAAAGCAGGGGGCTAATTTTGGCAGTCGAGATCGAATAAATTTTCGATTCGAAAGCAATTTTATTTGTAATTCTTTTAGTTGTTACTGATCGAATCGAAATTATTTTTTCAGTGTTGTAAAGCATTTATCTGAGTTTTAACAAACCTGAAAAAATAATTTCGATTCGTTTAGTATCGACTGAAAGAATACGAAATTAAATTGCTTTCGAGTCGAAAAAGTATTAGATCACAACTGCCAGAATTAGACCCCAATTATGCTCAAAATTTCCTATAATACTAAATTTGAACAAAATTTTCTATAAAAATCAAAAATTGCATAAAATTTCATAAAAGAAAAGAACTTTTTCTTGACAAACAAAAAACAATAATTTGACAAAAAATCCTATAAAAATTAAAAATTTGGTCAATGATTCCCCAAAATGCTGTTGATAAAAGCAACACTTGCCCAAAAATTCCTATAAAAATTGAAAATTAAGTCAATATTTTCCATAAAAAAATTTGCTCAAAATTTCCTTAAAAAAATTATTAGTAATTAATTGCGCAAAATTTCATAAAAAGGGCGTGTGTGAAACGGTAGCAAAGTACTCATGGCAGTAAAATTTTGACACTGTTGAGGTGAATAAAATTTCACTAGCCCAAGACATTAGCATAGACATTTTTGACAACCACACAGTTATCATAGACACACTCCCAGGTCGTGTTGCTCAAAGTCGCCTCTAAGTCGCCACCGAACTTAGATTTTGAGTTGAAGCCGCCGGCAGTTCGAAATGCATATTTACACTCATTTTTTTTTTAGTCAATCTTTTCTTTTTAGCCGTGTTACATATTTATATAAGCTATTATAAGATCAAAAATAGTTACATATCTAATTTTTTTTATTAATATTTTTGTTATATTAATTTGTGCATGTTGACATCAGTCTAATAAAAGTAAAATATGTACTTTTTTTTAAAAATAAATTTTAAATTCAGTAATAGACTACAGAACGCTAATTACCTTTACATTACAAGCATTTTGTTATATTGCAAAGCCCCAATCTTATGTAAGTGTAAAAAAACCAATCACAATAACATGGAAATATATTCAATTGAGATGCATTCTAATAAACAAACTGGATAAATATTGTTTGTTAGAACATTAATCCCACAATCAGCTTGTTACTTAAAACGCGCGATTCGCGAAGGGTTAAAAATTTTTTTAATAAAAATGAGAAATTTCCTAAAAGTTTAAAAAAGCATAAAATATCTGTTTATGGGTTCCAACCAGTAGAGAATAAAAAATATCGCAGAAAAACGTCAAAAATTAAAAAAAAAATGCAAACATTTTGAGAAAGCCAAATGTGCAACATCCAAAAATTTCTCAAAATTTGTTCCCATTTGTAACCTGCAAATCAAAAATAAAATTTCCGAACAGACAAATTGTCCGTCTGATTTCCAAAATTTTTGTAAGTACAATCTGTTGACTCGCCTTATTAAAATGCAACAAACATTAAAAAAGCAACATACAACCGAATTGAAACACTCCTTCTTTTTTGAAGTCGGTTTTAAATATATTTATATTAATAACAAATATATATTTTAAATAATAACAAATTATAATAGATAATTTTTTAATTTTGAATAATTCTTTTGTCAGGTGATCCACTATCGGCAACATTTTGTTGAACCGCCTCCACCAAAAAATTTGCCGACTTAGGCTTCGGTTAATAAATGTCAGTAATCAATTGTTCTTTTCATTATGTCAAAATTTTACGTTGTCAGAAATGTTGTAATTTCACACAGCACAAACATGACATTTTTCTACCACATTTTTCTATCACACCCAAAAATTAAACTTTTTCTAAGAGTTTTGTATAAAATATAAACATTTTCTGTTTAAAGCAACATTTTTATCGGAAACTTGCGTTTATCTATTACAATTAAGAATTTCCAGCATTTTCTATATACTAAAGTAATTTTTTTTTAATTTAATGAAAACTTGGGCCATATTGTCTATAAAACACAAAAATTTGATTAAAATAAAAAGCTCCCGCATCGTTTTCTGTGAATCTTTATTGGAAACTAGAAGTGATCACAGATTTTCAATATTTAAGCTCTAGGTCTTATAGTTTTCAAGAAAAACGCATTTAAAGTTTTTCATATAAAAATCATAAGGAAATCAATATTTTTTGGAAAATAAGGCTTGATCCATTTCGAGGTTCCCTACTTTTTTAAAGAAAAAAAAAAACGTAGAAAAATAAAATTTAATGGGGAATGTTTATTATCACTTGAAAGAACATTATTTGGCATGTATTTTTTGAAGATTATGTTTATCAAATGTTGGCAGTTGCTACGTCGCAGATGGTCCATCCGTTGTGTCCAATTTTCGATGACTCGTTTGAGCATTTCGACTGGTAATTTGCGAATGACACGCATGATGTTTTCCCCCAATGCCTGAATCGAAGCGGGTTTGTCCGCATAAACTTTCGACTTTACATATTCCTACAGGAAAATGTCTAACGGTGTTATATCAACCGGCCAATCAACCGGCCCAAAACGTGAAATTATGTGCTCAACGAAGTGTTCTCTCAATAAATCCATTGATTGATGCGATGTGGAGGAAGTCTTGCTGAAACCAAATGTCGCCAAGATCACGAGCTTCAATTTCAGGCATCAAATAGTCGGCTATCATTGCACGATAACGGTCGCCATTGACGGTTACGTTCGCACCGGCATCATTTTTAAAGAAATATGGACCGATGATTCCACCGGCCCACAAACCACACCAAACCGTTGTTTTTTCTGGATGAAGTAGCAGTTCTTGAATCTCTTCAGGTTGCTCTTCGTCCCAAATGGGGCAATTTTGTTTGTTTACATACCCATTGAGCCAGAAATGGTCCACATCGCTAAACAAAATTTGCCACGAAAACGTCGGGTTTTTTTGGAACTTTTCAAGAGCCCATAGGGCGAAGCGATGTCGCTTGGGAAGGTCGAGCGGCTTCAGTTGTTGCACAAGCTGTATTTTGTACGCTTTCAATTTAAGATCTCGACGTAAAATGCGCCAAGTCGTTCCATACGTCAGTCCGAGTTGCTGCGAACGGCGCCGAATCGACTTTCCACGGTCTTCGAGTACACTCTCAGCTACGGCCGCCATATTTCGGTCGAATATTATCCAATAATGAATGCTGGGTCTCATAAGTTGAGCGAAGTGCATGAAACACATTCCTCACAGAACGTGAATTTTAGTAATAAAGTTGAACGATTTGTAAACGTTGTTCAGGCGTAAGTCTTTCCATTATGAAATGCCAAACAATACGTAACAAAAATAACATGACAGCATGACACGACTCACACGTAATCTGTCAAAAAAAGGCTATTGAAAAAAGTATCTCAACTTGAAAACCCCATTAGAAGTGATCGCAGATTTTCATAATTAATCTCTAGCTTTTATAGTTTTTAAGAAAAACGCATTTAAAGTTTGTCATATAAAAATCATAAGAAAATCCATATTTATTTGAAAATAGAAGTGATCACAGATTTTCATTATTTAAGTTCTAGCTCTTATAGTTTTCTAGAAAAACGCCTTTAAAATTTTTCATGTAAAAAATTTTAATAAACAGCAAACATTTGCTATAAAAATGGAAAACTTGCGCAATAAATATTTCCTACAAAAATAAATTTACTTAAAATTCCCTATAAATATAAGATGCGCAAAATTTAAATAAAAAAGAAAATTTGGGCAATGGCTATGGAAAAGAAAATTTGGGTAAATTTTTTAATCTTAAAAAATTAGGAAGATATTTAACATTTTGAATAAATATAAAATACAAATCGCTTCAAAAATTAAGAATTTGGGCAATATTTGTTTTACAAAAATACAATATTTGCTTTATATTTCTATAAAGATAAAGAATTTGCACAAATTTCCTACTTAAATTGAACAATTTGATCAACATTTATTATTTATTATAAAAATTTTACACAAAGAAAAAGAGAATTTGCCCAAAATTTTCTATAAAGAAATATGAAAAAAAGGAAGCTAGAAAATAAAAAAACAGAAAAAGTATTCCCAAAATTTCCTATACAATTTTTCACCAATTTTCCTATAAAATAGCTAATTTGCTTGAAAATTTCTATAAAATAATAACTATAAGAACATTTTATAAAATGTGCAATTTTTTTTTTAAATTTACTCGAAATTTTATCAATTAAAAAACTTGTCTAACAAGTATTTCAATTTAATTAATGTGATAATTGAATTAATTATTTTTTTAATTGAAAGAAAATTAAAAATATCATTTTGATTTAATTAATATTTTAGTTGTTTGGAAATAAATTTTCAATTTAAATATTAACTGCCGTATTCATAAAAAATTAAATAAACTTAAAATGTGTTTTAAGGCCAAATTTACAAACAAATTTTTCTTAAACTACAATTCAAATCCATCTTAATTTTTTATGAATACGGTACTAATTATACTCGTATTACAAAATATCTTAATTGATTTTTTTCGTTTTAAATAAAATAATTTAAACCTGTAAAATTGTTGTTGGTAATTGTCAAAACCTGTGCTATATTTAATTTAATCAATTAACACCTTCTTTGAAACGACAAAGTTTTTTGATTATTTTTTTTAATCAAAATTAAAAATATCATTTATTAAAAAAAAAAATTTTTTAAATTTTCAATTTTTAGTAATCAATATAATCATTTTGGTAATAGGTGAAAAATCAACAAATTGTTTGCTTGATTCCATGAATTTGGTGATTAGGGACAATTTTTAATCTTTTCTGTGTAGAAATATCTAACTTTTTTGTTTTATAAATTTACTCAAAATTGTATAGAAATATAAAATTGTTCATTATGTAACTGTGCCACATTTCTGTTTATCTCCCTCCCCCTTTATTTAAATTTATGGCCACTTTGTTTATTAGACAAATGCCGACGCGAGGTTTCTCTAAAACATGTCTTTGGCTTTATAAATGCAGGAATAGAAGGGTACGGGCGGTCTGTAAAAAGTTTTTCTTTGACCTTGCCGTATAGTTCAATGATTCTTAGAAGTGACATTTTTCTTATTAATATTATTTCTATGACATAGAAATTTAATACAATTACGAAATAATGTTAAATATTATAGCACGTGTTGCATGCAATTAAAGTGATTCTCAAAATATGTTACTGCAATTCTGCGAACTGGAAAATAATAACAATTGTGCTGAGATGTAATCATTTTCATGAGAATAGATTCATTTGAAAAACAAAATAACAATTTCAACAATGGGAAATAAATTGCTGGGTAAAAATACCATTAAATAATAATTACGGGAAAAACATAAATGTAACTAAATAAAATAGCAAATAAAGTTAAAATGTCAAAGTTTAATAGAGAGGAGAAAAGGATACAGTATTTTTGCTGTAAAAAGCACAATAAACTTTAAATGGCTTATTTACGGCTTATGCATTCCTAATGTATACTTTTTGCAGAATATGAAAAAGTTTCGCCAAATAAGATAACAATTTTTGCTAAATATGATAAAAATAAAAATTTCGCAAAAAGACAGAATTTTATAATAATTAGCTGCAAAATAGCCAATATTTTTTGCAATTTTTCTAAACGCAGCATTTTTTTTAAATATATTTATTTCGTATTGTACATCAAAGCCCCGATTTGTTTCGGTAATAGAGACTGGGAAAATGCAAAGCAAATCGAATTGCTTTTTCTATGTAAATGCACTGATTTTTTTTATTAATGCGATCAATTAGTAAAAAAGTAAAAAAAAAATTATTTTTGAAAAAAGTCATATGGATTTGATACTTTTTGTCATATTTATTTCAACAGGTGTTTTCTATTACACTGTGCTAGTCGAAAAAACTGGCATTAGGGGCACTGGCGTTTTAACACTGAATGCCGATTAAGCTTAGCAGCTTGTTAGCACAGAGTTTATTAATAACAAATTTTATCCGTCTGCTAACTTTTAATAAATCAACTCTGAATTTTAATGATGCCACATTATAATACTCAAAAATGCAACACGTTTTGCATTAATCATCGCTGGTTTTGTCATTTCATTTCATTTTTTTTCCCCTCTTTATATAAAAATTTTAAATGTTTTTAAATTAAAATATATTTAAAAAAGGACTCTAAACTAAAAAAAAAACAGTGTATTAAAAAAACAAACAAAATTATTCAACATAAAACGGCTGCTTATCACAAGTTGGCAAACGTTTGGCAGCTTGTTAACAAGAGTTTAGCAAATCGTTAGCCAGAGTTTGGTAAGTGTATTATAAATAAACTTTGTGCTAACTTCATGCCAAATTTTCGTTATGAATACGGCTGAAGGTAAATAAGAATACAAATGACACAATCTGCACATCATTTCAAAAAGCGATGCAAATTTAAATTATGCAAATTGGGGCTTTGGTGTAAACTTGCGTAAAATTTCATTAAAATAGCTAAACCTTTTTAAATTTGCTAAAAATGGGCAATTTTCATAAAATTTCCTAACCAGAGCAGGTGTAAAAATGTATAATTATTTGTGTACATTTGTAAGTGGTTAACAGTCATAAAAATGTTTTTTCTTGGAAAAAAAACTCGAGTTTTTTTCGATGCTTCATTAACCACTTACAAATGTGCACAAACAATTACACATATTTACACCTACGCATACTCTTTACACTTTACAACTGACCTTTACTTACAATGTTCTTTTCTCTCTTGCATACCTGTGCTGACCTGCTATTACAATATCGCAATTGGGTTTTCTATTTTGAATACATCCATTCGCATCAACAATTTAAGATACCAAAATCAAAACAAAATACGTTATAAAACTATGATCAACACCGCCCACGCATAAAAATGTCTACCCTTAACATCAGTGTGGCCATTTTGGCATTTTTGCAGCTAAATTTAGCATTAAAAAGTTTTATTTAGCTGCTTGGCATATTATTTAGGATTTTTAGAAAATGTTTTTACCTTTTTTTTCTATCATTATTTTAAAAATAGTTTTATTGATTTTACTTAAATTATAATAAATTTTGAAATTTCGTATGAAAAGGGATAATTCTATTGTAAAAAGAAAAAAATATTCAGGGAATATTAGAAATGCCCTCGTCTTAATGATTGTTAATATCATAATCCCCTTGATATAAAAGTGCAAGGAAATTTCACTTTCGGGTCAGTTCTGAAAATCACGTGATTTCAAATCACCTGTTTTCAAAATCACACGTGTGAATTTGTCGTGTTCTGAAAGTCATACCGTTTTCGTGCTTCTCGGTGTGCTTTTGGCAATTGAAAATCGCACCGAAACACACAAAAACAAAACACCAAAAGATCACACGTGTGATTTTAATAAAAGGCACATGTGATTTCAAAACACGTTATTTGAGTTGAAGTTATTTTCAGAACAGGGGTATTAGATAAAAATTCAGTAGCGTAAATGTTTGATTTTTTGTTTACGGATACCTTCTAGAAGGCCTCTACACTTTACCTTTTGGACGTACAAGGCTTGCTAGCTCCACTCCATACTCATGTATTTTTTGCACACGTTGTCATTCTGGGGTATGCCTACCGCTCTCGCTTCCTTCGCCAGAGCTTCTGAAAGGCATTCAAATTAATGGCTCTTTGAAGGCTTGCCAGAGGAGGGTGATTTTATAACGGGATCTTTTTGGCAAAAAAAAAAAAAAAAAAAAAAAAAAAAAAAAAAAAAAATATGCTCTCCCTTCTCATGGAAGCGAATGTGGAATGTGTATTTTATCTTTTAAGCGGAAGAGCCGATGCAACATTCTGTGAGGCATTCTTCATCAGTTAGATCAAAATATATAATTGAATAAAAAAATTCTAAGCAGACCTTCAATAAGGCCTGAAGTAAGAAGGTCTTCTGAGTTTTCCCGCTGGGTTGTTTCCTCTCATATCTTCTCATATCAATCTTTTAACAGAATAAACCGAAGCAACTAGAAGTGTTAAAAAAACTTCAAAATTTAAAACAGGTCTCTAATGGCATAAGGGAAGATTTTATATGCTTAGAGAAATCCAGGAAAAGGATTGAGAAATTAGATATTCTGTATTACGGGTTGCTTTTGATTTCTGCAACATCAACGATAAATGAAGGAATTTTTTCCAAGTCAAGTTTAATCAAAAATAAAGAACAGAATCGGTTAAATCTTAACATTCAAATCAAATTATTTGTCCAAAATATTATTTTATAAGATCTCCTTAAACTATTGAAATAACTAATAAAATGATCTCACAGTTCAAAATATGTATTACATATACACGGCCAGCTCACTAATCCGAAGGTGGGTAATCCGAATTATCCAGTAATCCGAATCTAATTTATGACATATTACATACTTTATAGTCCGCATTGATTGCAAGCTCGCTAAACCGAATTTTTATTTTTCTGCTTTTAATACCCTTCGCCAAAGGTAAAAGGGCATATATAACTTTATAATTCCGTTTGTAATTTCTACAATAGTGATCTAAGACCCTATAAAGTATATATATTCTGGCTCCTTATGAGAAGGGAAGATCAAATCCGGCTGTCCGTCCGCCTGTTGAAATTAACTCTGACTTTCTGAAAGAAAACTTTCATAGTGTGAAGCCAGACTAAAGGTAGTGGATGTAAAATGGATGTAATAAAACAGTACTAACTGATCAAATATAACTATTAAAAATATTCCTTGTGCTAAAAAAAAAATCGTATTTTATATGATGATCAGCTAAGATAAGAAAATTACTGCCAATCAAATAAAGAAAAGAGTATCTAAGAATCTTAAATAAAATGTGAAATTATATTAAAACGTTTATAAATTTGTACAAAATTTGTCGTTTGAAAAATCCTCAAATTTACTATTTTTGTCATCGTCGAATCTCGCAGCCGTGGATTGAATATAGATAAGTTAAGTATTTCGCGATTGAATAATATAACTTAAATCAATATTTCTGTACTGTATTCAAGAAACTCCGTACTCACTGTGCTATTGTTACCGCTTCAGATTGATTTGAGTACGGATGGGTTGATTTTTCTTTTGAGTGTATTTTAAAACATAATATTTAAAAAAGCTTTAATTTTGCGATTCTTGATTAATAAAAATAACATAAATTTGTTTTGGAATGCTGTGCCCATGTTCTGTAACTCTCGCTTCGAGAAACTTTTCGATTGAAATGCGAGAAATGAAACAAAAATGCCATAAATTGAAACAAAAAACTGTTTTTCTCACTTAACTGCGTCTGTAACATTTTTGGCGAGTATTAGCTGTCACGTAAGGAAATTTCTCGACAATATACTGAAAAAGTGTGCCTGTAAAATTTTTGTCAGAAAGTTCCTGCTTTGAACTGTCAAATAAACTCACGCACAAAAACAAGGTGAGAAAAAATATTACCACTAAAAAAATATATATTTAATATGCAAAATGCAATGAATATTAATACGGAAGAGATAAGTATTTTGTTCTTGGCAGATTTTTTCATAGTTTAATTATATTGCTTTTAACATTTTTGAAAAATTTACGAATGTTTTCAAAGCTATTTTGTAATCAACAACATTCAAGTCGCACTTTACATATTTTGGTGTAGCCGACGGTTGTATTTTCGCCGCTGTCATTGAAAATGTTTCAGTTTTAGTAATTTTGGTCGCCGTCAACGATATGTGTTACTGGCGTTCTCAACGTCTGCAAGTTCACATCGGCTTCGAGTGGAATTTTATTACATTTATAACGTAACGACGTAATCACTTTTGATAGTTTTCGACATGAGTTACAGAAACACTTTTTTCTCACTTTTCGAGAAATGATGGAATATTTTGTTTCACATCTTTTCGATGCGAGAAGTTCTCACCAAAGTTACAGAACATGGGTACTGGCTTGTGTTTTATTTAAGAACATGGTGAATTATAATTCATAATAACAGTACATCCAGTAATCCGAATATCTCGTTAATTAGAATCAGGGTCTGCAATCCTTAATTCGGATTAGCGTTCCGGCACTGTATATGATTTTTTTGTTTGCTCGTTTCAGTTCAAGAATTGTTATGTTTGTTATCTTATTGTTTTTTTTACTAATACTCTTCAAATAATAAATAAATTATGCATTTTTATTTCTTGAACTTACTTATTTTATAAAAAAAAAACTTTATTAATCGGTTAACCGATCAATAACAAAATTAACCGATTAAAGCAAAACCTCGGTTAATTAATCGAGCGATTAACCGATTAAAGCTAAAGCCCAATTAAATTAATACCCTACTAACGACCAACATTTTAAGCAAAACTAAGCCGTTCCGTCAAATACAAACTTGGTAATGACGGCACAAATCTGTTTTAAGATTAACTAAACCTAGTTTAACTGAGCTCTCAAAAACCCAGCCTTAATCTTTTGACTATTTAAAATTTAAAGCAGATGCTTTAATTTACCCTTTAAAGCAAATAAACTTTAAAAACAAATCTATTTATTTTTGCTTTACCCTTAAATTCCAAGAAAATATTCGAAATGAATGAATGACTAAGAAATTCAATATAAACCTTAGGAAATTGTTATCGAGTATGACCAATTTTCTTTGCTGCCTGGGATTTTTTTTTTATTGATGGTGGTTGTGTTTTCTTAAATTTTTTTTCTGTTTTTCTTTAACTCTGAATAAAGAAAAATAACAAGTCCCGTTGTAAGGTTTCCATAGTTACTCTCTTAGATACATTGTTGTGTTTACAATTTCTAACACGAACCCACGTACACTAGAATTACGCGAGCACTCTATTTTAGGTGACTTACCGCACAAAGTCAACGTTTGCGTTGGTTTTTCAGCCACTGGATACGATATAAAACAGCCACAAAAAAATAAAAAATTAAATAAAACCATGAGAGTATCATAAAAGTCACAAAGTAATTGAACCCATTAAAGCCACACAAAAAAGGAACGATTTTTTTTTGCTTGTTAGGGAACTAAAAGAACGAAATCGATTGATTTTTAGCTCGAGGGGCTTTTTTCCCTTTTTTTTTTGGAGTTTTTGAATTTCCCTTCAAAAAAACTTTTTCAAGCATTTTATATAAATAGTAAAATTTTGCAAAAACTTTCTATAAAAAGCCACATTTTCAAAAGCGTTATAAAATAAAATTTCCTCCAATTTCCTCCTTCCAAAATTTTTCACAATTTCCTATAAAAAGCAACGTCTTTCGAAAATTTGTATATATAAATTTCATTATTAAAAATTTCTTTAAATGGTTTAATTTTAGAAAATTTTCTATTAAAAACAACATTTTGAAGAATTTCCTAAATATAAAAAATTTTGCGAAAATCTTTTTAAAATAGTAATTCTTTCGAAAATTTTCTATAACTAGTAAAATTTTATAAAATTTTCTATAAAAAACATAATTTTCAAGAATTTCCTATAAAAATAACATTTAAATTTAAAAGCAAAATTTTCTATAAAAATCTTTATTTTAAAAACATTTTGTATAAAAACCAACATTTTCAAAAAGTTCCTTTAAATAGTATAATTTTCGAAAATTTCCCATAAAAAAAAACATTTTGAAAAAATATCCTAGAAAAAACAAAAAATTTAAAAAGTTGGCAGAAATTTTTAATAATTTGAATTATTTCGAAAATTTTTTATTAAAAGCAACATATGGGCATTTCCTGGGGTTACGAACGTACGTTTGTACGCTTTTATTGTACAAATAATATGGAAAACAAAACTTTTTCCTAGCATTCGATAGCATTAAGGTGGCTCTATGTTTAGTGCAAAAGATGGATTTCATCGAGTTGAAGTTTTCATAGTGCTAGTTATAAACATGTGGTCACGAACGTGCGCCAAATAGAAGTCAACTATGGTTGACAGTAGTGAAATGTAAAAATCTGCCAAATGGAACGGAATATTCAAGCGTGATTAATTTATTTTAAAAGTGTATTAATGTAGGTCTCTATCCAGTATTTACACAATAAAATATCTCTTTTGGTTTTTGTTTAATTGGCTTAAGTACCGGTCGCGAACGTACGATTTTTCCATATGTTTTAAGCGTTAATTAACCTCTAATCGAACTTTTTATCTTCTCCTTACAATTTTCTCTTCTTAATTGATTGTAATAGAGAGATTTTAAAGAAAGGGTGCAAACATAACAAATTTTTTTGCATGTAAAATAATTAAATATAAAAATGTCTTTAGGAGAAGCTTAAAACGAAAATATTAAATTTTCCAGTTTCCAGCCCAATTTCCTCAAGTAAAACAGCTAAGATAACAAAAAATATCATATATACCATTCTATTATAAAAACATAGACTTTTTTTATAATTATAAACAATAAAACACGATGATTGATTATCAACATTTTGTCTCTCCATTCTGGTTGACCATTCGGAGGAAATGCCCATATGCCAAAATTTCTTATAAAGAGGTACGTTTTTAAAATTTCCTATAAAACAATATTTTCCACACTTTTTCTATAAAAAGCACCACTTCCTTTGAATATGTGGCAACATTTTTTGAATATTTTCTTAAAATAGCAAATAAAATTTTACGAAAATTTGTTATTAATAGCAATTTTTTTTAATATTGTTTTAACTCTTTTAACTATCTGTCTTGTTAAACATTGTAACTGTGACTGACAGATTGGCTGCGACTGCAAATTACATTGTAGTTACAAGGTAATATTTCTGTTTATGTGGAACATTTTTTTTTGCTTTTTCTAAACGTTCGTTTGTTGTAATTCTTGTTTCATCAATAAAATAAAGTTAAAGGTAACTAACCTTAGGCCAAAGAAAAATAGCAGAAGAAGAATAAACAGCAAAGCAATAAAAAGGTATTAAAAAAAAATAACAAAACTAAAAATTAAACATTAACAGAACTGATGACTGCATGAACTTAAAATAAAAATAAAAAGTTAAAACAAATACTATAAACAGGCAACCAAAAATGCTACGACGACAGCAGCAAAAGATATGACGAAATGATTAAGACTGAAGCAAAAACCCTTCAAATGAATTGTTGAGGCGCAATTCGAAAAAAAAGCTGACGACATGATGTCTAGTTGGAAAAAAAAAACATTAGCTTTGCTCTGAGTTTGTGAGCAAATGAGGTAAAAAGCTATAAACATATTTCTAATATTTTTTTTTATTATAATTTTGAAGGCTTAAAAAGGGCATAATTTGCACTTAAGTATCAGTATTAAAAAGAGCAGATATAAAAAAAAAAATTTATATTCAGAAAAATGTATAAACAACAAGCTCTCTTTACCCTAGGTTTACCGTCTTGGTCTGGCCAGACCAAATTTGTGTTTTGCTTGCAATATTTTTCAAATACAACAAAAAATCAAAAAAACAGGGACGTGAATACTATAAATATGTGGTGAATCGAATAAAACTATTTTGAATTCGATTGGAGCAAATTAGTGGGGTGAAATTCCATTTTTATGTAAAATTCTATGAAATTACCCTCTTTGTTGCTTGCAATATCTTTCAAATAGTATTAAATATTAACCCCCATATTCATAAAATATATTTTAGGTTTATTGCAGGCCTATGAAACGAATTTTCTATGAAAATTTGTTCAATAGACCTTTTATTAATCAAAAATATTTTTTATGAATATGAGAATGAGAAAACAGAAACGTGAATTCTAGAAATGATATGTTCTGAATCGAATGAATCAAGTTTGGATCAAGTCAGACAACTACAGCCCGTTATGTGCTAAGTTCAATTTAACTACAAAAACCAAACGCAACACTCGTTTCAGCTGTGCCAGATGCGAAAATTCAATGTGCAAAATTAAAGACTACATTTTCGATGACTTGCATGTTGAATAAAAAAATGAAATAATAAAATTATATAATAAATTCGTATAATCGAAAATAATAAGCATACATTCAATAAAAAATATATTTATTTTCTTTTTATTTACATAATTGGGTAACACACAACCTGTGTTCTTTAATCTTCTATTCTTATAGCACCATGATGAAGGGTATATAAGATTCGGCATCGCCGAATACAGCACTCTTGCTTGTATAATTAATAAGTATGAATATTATTTTTACACACATTTCTGTAACTCCTTCTGTCAGAAAAATCCAATGTGTATTTTTTGTTATTAAGTGTGCTGAATACTTTCAGTGGAAATTTATCAATATAATTATTATTTCAAAATAATAATTTATGTCTTAAGGCAGTAATTCATCACAATGTTTTGGTACTTAAAAAAAAGTTATATTAAAATTTAATTTGAATTCAAATGATCAATCAAAGTCAATAATTATGGCTTTTGTGTGAGTCTATAATAAAGATCATGCAATTTTTTATTCATAGCAAAAAAAAGAATTGTATTGAATTTTAAAAAGTTTTATAAGAAAAAAATTAAAAAAATAAGCACAAACAATATTAAACATTACACTCACTGTACAAAAAATAACGGGATACAGACAATGGATTCCGGGAGAGGAGACAAAAAAAAAAAATAAATTAAATAACGATGGTCGGCGTTTTGAAGTCTCACATTGGAATTTTATTTAAAGGGGGGTTAAAGTTTTCACCTCTTGGCGTGTTCGTGCAGCATATCGGTATATGAAACTGGTACTTACCACTTTGTGGAAAATGTAACGGAAAATATTTCTAATGAAAATATTAACCTTCCAACCCCACTTTGTTTTAACAAATCGTAAAAAAATACCCCTTAGAAGGGAGCGGGCGGGAATGAAACTTTCTACAAAAATTTTATTTCACATGTCAGAATACGCCAAAGCTAAAAACCTAACACAAAAAGCAATAAACAGCCAAACTCAAGATTACCCTTTACCGGTTAATTTCAGATTTTCCTTTTAATATTCAGAGTTTTAGACATTTTATGTTCACAGACAAGCTTTATAATAAAACTTCTAAAATGTTGCTTTTTATAAATACATATCTTAAATACAGTAGACTGGACTAATAACTTCACTAAGCGGATTTAAATGGTTAAAAAAATGCAATTATAAGCATATGGTGTTTTCTTTTCTAGAAAAAAATACCACCTCGTTAAAAGGTACATGTATAAAATGTCAAAACACAAAAATGGACCGTCCTGTTTTTAACAGCTGACAAAAAGTTTGTTCTTCAAAATATACATAAACCAAAATTTGTTAATATATTGATATCAAATAAATAAATAAATGAACAAAATGAATGACGAAATTTCAATTTCTTTAGTTTGTTTTTTATAAAATATGTAAACAAAAATAAAAAACCTTTGCCCGATTACCGATTTATTAACACCAAGTTTTTAAGATTTCATGATTTGACGTTTTTTTTTTTCAAAAATAATTTTATAACACCGAATCCACTTAAATTTTATATCACTGACAACTTATCATTAACAGTGTAATGCTTTCTTATGTTTTTACTATTAAATAATAGAAAAAATAACTATTAAAATTTTAAATTTTTACTGTCCTAATTATAAGCGATTTTTCCCCAACTTCGTCTGGTAACCCTATATATAAACAGAAGCCATCTTTTTACAGGGACTTATACCGGGCGTAAAGTGCAATGCCTTTTACCATTAGTAAGAGCGCATTTTTTAGAATAAAACAATCCACCCTTTTTAAAAGAGCAAAAAATTTTTAAGAAACGAACACCAAATTGCATTTTTTTAAATAAAATGTCACATTTTTTGTAGAAAAGAAAACACCAATAGATTCTTCAGAAATTACTACGTAGAGATTACGTTACTATTACTTGGTTAATTAAGTTAGAATATAATTTGTAACTGTTTAAAAAAATACTTTCTTAAGTCAAATTCTTAAAATTACTGTTTATTAAATTAAATACAAAAAAAGTAAAATAAACCTTTTTATAGTTGAATTTCCAAAATGTTGCTATTTGTTAGTTTGGGTTCACACTATAAAAGTTTTCTTTCACAAAGTCTGAGTTAATTGGTGAGAGGGGAGAGAATAACAGTCAATAAACTCAGACTTTCTGCAAGAAAACTTTCATAGTGTGACCCAGACTTTTCAAATTTTTAAAATATTTTTTTTTAATAGCAAAAAATTAAAAAATTTGCAAAATATTTCTATTTAAAAAGTGTATTTTCTTACTCCCGGTAGAACTTGAAACTGTAAAAAATAAAAAATTTCACCAAAAATTAAATTTTAATCAAAAAATTTTTTAATCGAAAAATCAGTAACATTCAAAACCGGTTTTGGACGTATGGACGCCGCACTCTGAACGTCCAACTTTGGACCACTTTTTCTTGCATTATTGGCCGTTTGTCATGAATTATACGAACAATGTTTGCCTTCAAGGCGTCAATTGTTGCTGGTTTATCAGCACAAACCGGTGACTTCATGTAGTTAAAAAAAAAAAAATCGACATGTGTCAAATCCCACGACTCTGAAGGCTAATTAATTAAAGGTCCATGGTAATGGTAATGGTAATGGTGCGGTAACAACGCACAGAAAAAAATAAAATTTGATCTCAATTAAAAAATTGTGATTTTACATAATTAAAAAATTAATTAAATTTTCACCTGAAAACAAATTTATTGTATAAATTAATCGTTCAATTTACTTGATTAAATTTTTAATTAAAACTGATTTAATTGTTGATGAATGCTTTAATTGATGTAAATGTTTTGAGATTTTTTTCTGTGTGATGCTTTTTTTTTAGGTGTAATGGGGGCCTGTACGAACTATTGTGGATTGGTGTCACTCAATATGCGGAAATTTTTTATTCAAAACCCCGTTAAGCCAAAAATAAGCCTAATCGTTTAAAACGATTTGGCGATAAAACAGTGCTGTCATAATTTTAAAGAAAATTTGGATAATATATAAACGATCTATAAGATTGATGATGATTTGCCAGTACACTTATAATAATAATAAAGTCCAAACTAAATTTAAATTTATTACATTGTTTTTTAAAATATCAACTTTTTGAAGTTATTAAAAAACAAATTGTATTGAAAACTTTCCAATTATATCAAGTAAAAAAAAAAAAAAAAAAAAAAAAAAAAAAAAAACATATCAGTGTGAACTGCGAGGATGATACTTTTGTAAAAGCATTAAAAAAGTTTTTGTAAATGCTATGGAATTTATTTTACACACAGTATTTGAAAAAATATTAACACAGCTTCCGTACATGTGCATTCGTCGCTCTCTGACGAACAACTAAATTAATGAGCGTGAAAAATAAAGTGGTGGGCAGCGTTACCGATGGTGCTACTAAAGTATCAATTTGCCACTTTTCCCACTGCTGGGATACTTTTTTGCTCTGTTTCAAAATGCACCCAAATGTGATACTTTTTCTTTCTTGCCACTTTTTTGGTACTTTTTACTAAATGATGATATACTTTTTGAACTTTCTGTTTTATTACAACTCCCAGCTTTAATATAAACTTTAATTGTTTTAATATATATGTAAGCAAGCTTATCTGAAATAATTTTCTGTCTATCGTAATAAGCTTATGCATTTATTGCGAATATATTATGTAACATGTGTACATATTAATTATTCGCAAGTAAGTGCTCTTGGGAAGTACCACTTGCTTTTGTGCGTATGCGGTATACCATGATGAAATAAATACTTATGTATACCTGTATAAATCAGGGTTGTCAGATTTTTTTCACTTTCGTGACCAATTATACACCGAAAATTGCCAAAATTCGACAAATTTAATTTTCTTTAGATTTTTGTTATGAAAAATTCGCCAAAAATCGCCATATTTGATTTTTATATAACATTTAAATAAACATTCGTAAAATACCTAGCTACGCTAATTTATAAAAATGTTAAATTTTTTGCATTTATAATTTTTTTTTTTGTACATTTTAAAAACTTTTTTTGATTTTTTTTTTAAATTTACCCATTATTTTTTTAATATCTCCGAAACTGTTAAAAATAAAAAAAAAGCTATTGGTAAGATGCCTAAAAGGGAATTTCATTCCAAATCATTCGCTAGTAATAATAGCATCCAAATCGGACATATCGCTCCCAAGTCATGATGAAATACACATATTAGCATCATGCCCCCCAACAATGAATAATACATAAAATTAACATGTGTCCTACGATTTTCATGAAATATGAAGCATTTTATTCATACTCGTGGCTTTTAGATTAATGAAAAAAATGTAAAATATTTACCCTTATAACTTTTGTATGAATTTTTTAAAACAAAAATAGTACTAATTTTGCAAAAAATATATTATCACTAATTTGTGAATAACTTCGAAACAGTTGAAAATATAAAAAAATGTATATGAATGACCAAAGGCTTTAAAAAAGCTAGACCGGATTGATCCAATCATTGAACAGATTTGGATTCAGCAAGCTAAGGTCAGTTAAAATCACATAAAAAAGTTTTTGCTTACATCTGATATAATCTTTTCTGGATTTTTTTTCCATTTAAAAATGGTATTGGAAATTTTAAATAAATTCAACAAAGCACGTGCAAAAACATTATTTTGTGTACTTCTTCATATTTTAAAACATGTGCCGCATTTTTTTTTTTTTTTTCTTAAATCAACTTTTTGGTGCAACTTTTTTTTTGTAAAAATCCCTTTGTTTGGTACTTTTTGAAAATATCCAACGGTAACGCTGGTGGTGGGGCTTCTAAACAATTGTTTGCTTGAATGAGCATCACTGTCCTAGACCCACCCTTAAGTATACCGTAGAATCAGAATCACTTTCTGATACGGTCTAAAGCTGTCCCACCGGCTGGCAGGCTATCCATGTAAACCTCGTGCGCAAAGTGCAGGTCGCAATTTTGGCGATAATTATCTAAATATGGTATATATGAAATTTAAAATGGTGCGAATCAGTCCATAATTTCACATGGCCCCCATACAAGTTTCTTTTCGGAATAAAGTCTTTGGGGACAGAAACCATCTTATTATGTTGGTGTTTAGATTTAAGTTAATCGAAACATATTTGATTGCAATCTAAATCATGTTACCAAATTTTATTGGAATCGGTCCATATTTTACCATAGCTCCAATAAAAACACTACTCCCGAAAATAGATTTAAATGCCATAACTTATAAATGTTTGCATTGACATAAAAATTGGCAACAATAACTTTTACGAAAACTTCTATGTCATGACAAAATTTTGTACTTGTACGTGGAAAATTAACTAAAGGTCCCATATAAAGTCCCTTCCTAAAATCATTTGAAGTCAAATAACTGTCACATAGATAAAGATATCTCAATTATATTGGGCACAAAGAACTTTTACATGAATCTTTGCCCCATAACATAATTTTGTTCGGCCGGTTCCATGGGCGTCCCAAGTAGGGTACACTCTCAAACATTTGTTTTTAAATATATATTATGAAGTAGGGAATCATATGGTCGGGATTGACCGATAATACTTTCTTATTTGTATGTTTTTTTTATTTGTTAATTAATGTAACAAATATTAAATTCTGTTTAACATTTTTACATGTTTACCAAAAGAAACACAAGCACATTTTAAACGAAAACTAATTAAAAGTGAAAGTTATAACGAAATTATCAAATAAAAAAAAAAAAATTATAAAGTTTGAAAACGTACATTTATTGTTGAAGACCAAATTTAAAACCAACAAAAAAAAAAATAAAGATAAAACCCAACATTTGACCATGAGTTTTTTAAAAATAAGGTTAAACATTTAATCAAACAAGTTTTGAACACTTAAATAGAAACTTAAACTTCCTTTAACAGACAGTTTCAAACTAAAAAAAAGATGTATTTTGTTTACAAGTAACATTATCTTTTCCAATAGGAAGGTTTTTTTTTTTTAGATAATTTATCATAAAATTTAGTTTTATAAACCATTAGAAAAAACTGGATTTTAATTCAGATAAAATTTTAATAACAAATTTCAAAAAAGCTAATGTCGAAGGTTAAATTTTTTAATCAAATTAAGAAAAATTAATATTGGTTAGTTTCCAACAACATGTTTGGGTATGAAAATAATGACTTTAAGAGTTATCAATAAAGTCAATGGCATTTTAGTTTGGAGTGCAAAGTTTGTTGAAATGTTGAATTTATTTAAATTGTTAATTCTTAGTAAATATAAAATCAAATATATATCTTAAAAAGTTGCAAAATGTTACTTCATTTCCGTTATTTAAATTGTACAAATAATCATTTAATTTTATTCAAAAGTTTGCAATTTTTTTTTGAACGCCTAAAAGCAAACAACTAATTTGTTACCACAAAAGTCACCTAAAAAAATACCCATACGTTGTTTCTTTTTATTCCTTTTCTGTCATAATTTAAAATGATAACCTAAAAAAAGAAAACTTTTTATAATCGTCCTGCTGTCGTCCTCGTCGTTTAAGCAAATAATGTTGCATTTCCGGTTCTGACAAAAGCAGCAACATTACAAATATGTTTATACATTTCATCCTTTCCAAAGCATGTACGAGTAACACAAACACACACACATGCAATTGTATGTAAAGTAATGCATGGAAGCCATATTCACATTGTATTTGTTTTTCTATTTTTTCTGGTTTATTTTTTCTCTTTTCCCCCCCTAAAATACTCTTTTTAGGAAAATATTATTCTTTTATTTGGAATAAAAACTAAAAATTGCACGCTTAGTTAATTTTTGTACTGTGTATTTGGCCTGTGGCGGGAAAAAATACACATTCATGTTTCCTTTTACACCACAATGTGAAGTGATGGGGTGCACTCAACTTTTATGTTGCCTGGTGTACCCCACACATGTACACTGAACTGGGTCACCAGGTTCTATTTATACCAAAATGAAAAAAAAAATAATACATACATATTTTATTAGCTGGATTACAGTTTCAAATTTAGGTCTATGAACTTTATATCAGACAATTTTGAAATAATAAAATTTACAGGAATATTCTTTAAATCTATTATTTTTTGTATTAATTCGGAAAAACTAGTAAATTTTTAAAAACTGAATTATAAAATGAAACCACTACAATTGCTTATTTCATACATATGCAAATGCATGATTTTTATCGATAGTCTAAGAACGATGTTGACCAATTATCTTTCCAAGTCATTAAATTTGCGTTAAAATGGCATCGATTTGATTTTGCATATTGTTGCATATATTAGTGAAAATGCATATTTTTGCATATTTAGGTTTTGAACGCACATTTTTGCATATTATTACAGTTTTGAGCAGGCATCAGAAACTAAGAACCGAAAACTTAAATTTAAGTTTTTAATTTGAAAAATTCAAAACTCATGCGTACATAATAAATTTTTTTTTCCATTAGTTAAAAAAAATAGGAAACACAAAAAAAGATATTTATTTTTAAAGTACAATATGTGTTTTGTACATGAAAAGAAACAAAAAAAACCAAAAATTTGAAAAATACACAAAAACGTTTTATTTTTATTATTTTTTTTTTTTTTTTGAAAAATATTTATCATTGGTGTTCAAAACATGTTTTCAACTGTACAAAAAAAAAAAAGAAAAAAAAAAAAAAATTAATTATTTTTAATCCAAATTTAGATATTTTTAATTAGGCTTAAGTTCATTGAATTTAATTTTCATTAAATTATTTTTATGAAGACAGGAATTTTACAACATGAAATTAATAAAAAAATTTTTTTAATTAATTCATTTATTAATGATGTGCTAATAATCCCAATTTTTTTAAATGAAAACACTGAAATTTATTGTTGTGGGAAAGCTAGTTCCTATGCGCATTTCGCTGGTTGCTTAGGCCAGCTCGTCAGGAAACTTTTTCCAAATACTTTAGAAAAGCTAAAAATATTATACAAGTAAGACCATAAAGTGAATAAGAATTTAAAAAAAACAGAAGTTAGGAAGAACATGTAAATCAATTAAAATAGATAATCAATCATTCATTCAAAAAGCAAATTTCGATCTACCAAAGTGAAATACCATTTGGTTTAAGGATTGATGTTTGACTATTGACGTTGCCCGGCCTCAATAGCCGAGTGAGTAAAACGGCAAACCCCGTCGACGAGATTGTGTGGTTACAATCGAAACTAGTCTGGGCAACCTGTCCGTGAACGCCTGGGTTCAAATCTCAGCGCAGTCAAGAATGAAAAATTATCAATAAAAAAAAAAAAATTTTAATTAATTTCATGTTTTAAAATTCCTGTCTTCATAAAAATAATTTAATGAAAATTAAATTCAATGAACTTAAGCCTAATTAAAAATATCTAAATTTGGATTAAAACCCATTAACAGTTCAATAAAATAACCACAATACTAATTAAAATTAATTATTTTGTTTTATTTGTTCTTCAAAGTTCAAAATAATAAAGTTCTTAAAAAAAAACGTTTTTGAGAAAAATATATTTTTATTTTTGTTTTTAGAAACTAACAATAAAAACTCAATTTGAAGTTAAAATTGTGAATTTTAATTAGAATTATAATCACCCCTATCGTGAATAATTTTTCATGAAAAACTCCCATAAAAAAATTAATTTATAGAAGAATAATAACGTGAAAAAAATGTTCGCGGGAAAAAATTCCCCTTATCGTGAACAATTTTTTCCCTCGTAATTTGTTCACTTTACCCTTTGAATTTCTTTATTTTTGCTGGGGAACAAAACATTTATGTAAATAATTCTTCTCATAATTCGAATATTGAAGTTACAAAATTAATTTTAAGGTAAATTTCCGTTAAAAGCGGCACAATTTTATGTGTATATTGTTCAACAAAATGAAAAAACAGGTCGATTGCCTGAGGAGTTATGAAGCTTTTCAAAGACGTGGTGACAGAATTTTAGAAATTGTTTTACTACATAAAAACGCAATTAGCTAATGTTGCATTCACTCCAATAAATATATTTTATTTTGTTTTTTCAAATGTTTCTTTAAAATATACGTGTATATTTTTGAAAAAAAAAAAAAAATTTTTTTAATTTTTTTTTAATAGCTCTGTTTCTTTACTCTACTTCGGGATCCCTCGGGATCCCAATTTGCACGAAAAGCGTTCCCGTACTTTAAATTTGTGTAAAAAAGAGCGAGTTTGAGAGAATAAAATTCTTCTTCTTCTTGCACGATTCAGCCCAAACTTTTTCTTCGTGTAAATTGTTAAACAGCTGTAAAACATAAACAAATCAAAAAAGGTATTGAAAAAAATGCTAATGAACAAATTTTGGAAATTGCTGTGGAAATAAATAGTGTCATTAAACAAAAAGGTTTTATATTAAAATATCAAGAAAAATAATGTAAGTTGTTGTAAAAGTGGTTGTATTGTTCTATTTTTGTTAATAGTAGTTTATTTCGACAGATAATATACAATTTTTCAAAAGTGGCGCAACCTTTTATTGGTTTGTTAAGACTGTCAAAACACTGACTTTTTATTTTGTGCTTAAAATGGTTTTTTCTGTTCCCGTACTTTTGTGTAATTTTGTATAATTTTGAGAGAGATTTATGCCTGCTCTCATTTTCACGGACTTTACCCAAAAAGTAAAGAAACAAAGCTAATATTTCTTCTTTTTTACATTCACTGAGAACTGATAGCCCGAAAAACTATTCACGGGAGTTTCACGATAGCATTTTTCCCTTCGAGGGGAATAAAAATTTCATGGGAACAAAAATTCCACTTGTTTTTCATGATAGGGGTGAATATAAAATTGTGTTTAAAATTGCAATGGCAAAAAATCTTAATTCTTAATTATCAAAACTAGCTGGTGTTGCATTAGCTGTACCCGCAACACATGTATCTGTGGAGACAGCCTTCAGTGCTTTGCCAATTATTATGACCAAAAATAGAAGGAATTTAAGTTCTGAGCATGTAGAAAATTTATTGTTGCTCAAACTCAACATCAAGCTAATTGATAAGATTACTATTTAGTTCTAGGATAATCTTTATCATGTTATAACTACTTATTATTAATTAGCTTTATATTTTTTACTATAATTATGTGTACGTATGAGCTTAAATTTTGTCAATTAAAAAAATTCAATTTGAAGTTTTCGGTTCTTTTTTTTCTTTTCATGTACAAAATAATATTGTACTGAAAAAATAAATATCTTGTTTTTGTGTTTGCTTTTATTTTTTTAAACTGATGAAAAAAAAATTATTTTGTACGCATCACTTTTAAATTTTTAAAAAGAAAAATTAAATTTTCGGTTCGTAATTTTTTGTACAAAAGTACAATAAAAAATATTTTTCTTAAAATCTTTTCTTTTTGAGAACTTTATTATTTTGAACTTAAAGAAACAATATCAAACAAAATATTTTTATCTATTTTTGGTTATTGTACAATTTAAAATATGTTTCGAACACCAATGATAAATATTTTTTAAAAAACATAAAAAAAAAAACGTTTTCCGGTCTTTGGTTTTGAGGGATTTTTTTTTTAATTCCATATTAACTATAAAAAAGTTTTAAAAAAAAATTTATGTACACAAAAAAAAAAATTTCCAAAAAATTTTTTAAATAATAAATAAATTCTTAAAATACAATATTTTTTATTTTAAATATTATTTATTTTATCCAAAACTGTTACAAGCTACTTGCTTATACTGGGTTATACCGCGTTGCAGAAAATTTAGAAGCCAGTTGCAATTTTTAATGAAATGTATCCCCTAATTCCCCTGCCACCGCAGCCAGTAGTAGCAAAATGGGGGCCTGGATAGATGATTGTGCAATTAAAAAAGTAAAAGAAATATTAAATTTAGATAACAGCAGAAGTCAATTAGCATTTGTATTTTCCAATAACGGATATATTGGTGAAACCAATAACTAAGTAATTAGGAGGGATTTAGTTCACTTTATGCTAAAGTCAAATTAATTGTTATTGCAGAAAGTCAAATTAACAATGTGGAAGGAAGAATAGCCTGACAAATTAAAAAAAAATCCAAAACGTTTTTGCAAAAAAAAAAAAAATTAAGGATTTAAAAAATAAATTAATTTCAAATATTTTTGATCTGATCTGGAATCAAAGTGGGATCTGAAAATAAATTTCTTCAAAATGCATTGGCATTCTTCAAGTATAAGCAAAGATTTTCCTTTTATTAAACAAACAAAAATTAGTTAATTTAGTTTTTTAAACATATTTGAATAACAATATACTAAATTTTTTATATTTTTGTTTTTAGTAAAATTAAAAAACGATTATGCAAATTTTCTTAGTTTTTGGTGCATATTTTTTATTTGTTAAGGCATATTTTGGATTTTTAGTGCATATATTAAGCGCATATTTTTGATTTTTTAGTGCATATAGGTATATACTCTTCTTATTTATTTTCCCGTAGCTCCTTTTAGGAGCATAGGAACCCGATATTATTTTATTGCTATAAATAAAACTGTAGTTAGAGCTTTAAAATGTTTAGTAGTTCAAAAATAAAACTCTAAAAGGAACTAATATACCAAAATAAAAGCTATCAAAACAGGAGCAGTAGTTTGCTACTTCTTCATTTGTAGTTTTTTTTTTTACTTTTAAGTCGTAAAAAAGTATTGTTTAGGTAGCCATAAATAAAGTCATTTTTAAAGATGCAATAAAATAGTCGAAAAAAATCGTCGTCATCAGTGTTAAAAAAAAACGGTTATGTGCTGCTGTCGTCGTTGATGAATTTGGCGCTTAAATGTAAAAAAATGTTATTCGTAGCAGGCGTTAGTAAAATAATCGCGTATCTTATTGCGACATTGATTGCAATGACAAACTTTTGTTTGTTGTTTTTCTATTTGATAATATGTTTCTCTTTATCTGCATCATAGCTTCTTTATTACTACAAAAAATGCTACTTTATTGATACATCTAATACTACTTAACTTGCTACTATATTGATTTTGCTCTCCACTACTGTTATCCCTAGTTATATGCTTTAAAATTTAGACTTTACTTTAACAACTGCTTTTTATTTGTAAATATAGCAGTAGCAAACGAAATTTAAAAACTTCGATATTCTTAAAATAGGAAGGTAGCATTTGTTGTAGAGAAAATAAAGCTCCAAAGTCTTCACAATTTTTATCCTTCACCTAAGGTAAAAGGGTTTATAGAAGTTTGTCATTCCGTTGGTAACTTTTGCAATATTCTGGATCTTTATGAGTAGGTAGATAATTTAATGATGCCCGTCTGATCGTGTGTCCATTGAAATGGGTATTCCGAAGACCCCAGATATGTTGGAGACTAGGTAACTATATACTTATATCACATATTGTCCGTAATTCAGCCAGATCGTTGCACAACTGGCTGCTATATGAGCAAAAAACCACGATTGCATCTAATTTTTAACCACACTGATAGAAAATACATAGTATTCAGTACTATGACCAGTGTCTTCGTTTTTGATCACATGACGCTTTATATCACTGTGAGTTCAGCCTTAACATCACTTGGCCAAATTGTCATCAGGGTCAAATATTTAAATTATGTCATCAATGGGATGACACATTGGCATCATAGAAATTAAGAATTGTAGTCTGTTTGATAAAGCATGTAATCAGTGCAATGACAAGCTGTTATTAAATTGAGTCATTGTAATTGATCTTAAGTCAAATTGAGAGAATATCATTATTTACTTACCCGTTACACATGTTGTTTCGATTTTGTTGTATTTCGCCTTTTGTTAACAGAAGAACTCTCAATTATAAGACAAAAGCAGCATTTCGGAAATGTTTTTCGTAATAATTGCAATTGAAAAATTGTATGTATTTAAATAAATAATTAAAACAATAGAATATGGAAAATTTTGCTTCTAATTTTACTTTTAAAACATGAAAAAGTTGCTAATAATATATTATGATATGATATATTATGTCATCGCACTGATGAAAGTTTGTCATTACACTGATGATAGTTTGTCATCACACTTATGACATGATAAATTATGTATCGCACTGATGACAGTGTTTGTCATTGCACTGATGACAGTGTTTGTCATTGCACTGATGACAGCTTGTTATTGCACTGATGACAGTTTGTCATCACACAAATGACCTGGTATATTATGTCATCGCAATGATGACAGTTTGTCATTGCACTGAGTTTGTCTGTGCTGATGTCAAAATACAACAGCGTTATGACACCTTTTCTAGCAGTGTACACAAAATGTGGCGTCGAATTGATGTCACCGTAGTTATAGCACAGATGACGCATTTAATTGATGTCACTTTTTGCCTCATTGATGCCATTTGTAATAACATTGATGTCACAATTCTGGTGTTAGAGCATCATCAATATGAAGACGCATTTTTCTATGAGTGCATAAATTCCTTGGTTTGGCTGTTTTTTTTTTTTTTTTTTTTTTTTTTTTTTTTTTTTTTTTGTAGTTTTGTCTTTTTTTTTTATTTCCACGTAACAAATGCCACTTATATAGAGAAATTTATTTTAAGCGAAAAAATGAATAAGCAGACTGCTGATGCGTCAGTGGGTGAGAGATATGGTGAAGCGTTTATAACTCTTACTTGCTTAACTATTTTTTCGTTGGTTCTGCTACTTGTAGTCCATTTTTTTAAACACTGATATTAAATAGCAAATTTTATGCGAATTTCCCATAAACAGCAAATTTTAGAAAAAAAAAATTTTAAATAACAAGTTTTATGAAAATGTACTATAAATAACAAATTTTATGAAAATATCCTATAAGTAGCAAATTTAATGAAAATTTCCCTTAAAAAGGAACTTATATGAACATTTTCCATACATAGAAAATTTTAGAAACTTTCCTTTTAACAAGAAATTTTATGAAAACTTCCTATAAATAACAAATTTTATGAAAATTTACTATAAGTAGCAAGTTTTATGAAAATATCCCTTAAAAAGGAAATTATATGAACATTTTCCATACATAGAAAATTTTAGAAACTTTCCTTTTAATAACAAATTTTATGAAAACTTCCTATAAATAACAAATTTTTATGAAAATGTCCTATAAATAGCAAATTTTATAAATGTTCCTATAAATAACCGATTTTATGAAATTTTTCTAAAAATAGCAAATTTAATGAATATTTCCTATAAATAGCAAATTTTTTGAAAATTTACTATAAGTAGCAAATTTTATGAAAATATCCCTTAAAAAGGAAATTATATGAACATTTTCCATACATAGAAAATTTTAGAAACTTTCCTTTTAATAACAAATTTTATGAAAACTTCCTATAAATAACAAATTTTTATGAAAATGACCTATAAATAGCAATTATTCTTAAAATATCATATAAATAGCAAAATTGATAAAAAATATTCTTTAAACAGCAAAGCTTATGAAAATTTTGTATAGAAAATTTTATGTAAATTTCCTATAGAAAGCAAATTTTATCAAAAATAAGTATCTCCAATTTCTATTTATTTAAGCTTATGGTCCAGTTTTTATTTTATAAAAAAGTAAATCTTTATTTTTCTATCGAATTTTCGTAACTCCGTTGTGTTACGTCTTCAGGATTGAAAATTTTTTAAAAACAAATACGATAGTAAAATAAAGATTAAATTTTTTATAAATTAAAAACTGGACCATAAGCTTAAATAAATAGAAATTGGAAATAATATAATGGATGGTCGAAAAATTTATAATAATATAAAACTATGTATCTATAACATCAAATGTTATGAAATTTTTTCTATACAAATTTTCATAAAATTTTAGCAAACATTTCCTATAAAAAAGCAATTTTATTAAACAATAACATTTGCGTATGAATTTTAAAAATCACTTATGGTATTTTTTATAGTCCATTTTGTTTTTGTTTTCGTTGTTACGCAATAAAAACTTTAGATTGCAAATAGCAACAAATGCTCTTCGTTAAAAATATTTTGCAAAACTAAACATTTTGCGTAAACAATTATTGTGTTATTTCAAAATTCTACTTCCTGCTTATCGTATATTAAAAAAACAGAAAAAGTATAAAAAAAACAACGAAGCTCATTAATATTGATATGAAGTCGTAATGAAATGAGAGAATTAACAGATAAAAGTTTTCTACACGTTCATCAGCACATTCAATGTGCCTACTTTATTTTTGTGGTCGAACGAAATAAAATTAAATATATGCTTTTTTCATTCAAGAAATACGTTGTATCGTCTTGATATGATAATTGTTTGATTTGTGATAAGTCGTTCCTACTCACCAACCCATTTTCGGGGCTTAACTCTTTTATTATGAAAGTAAATTGCAAAAGAAGGAAATCAACTAAAATAAAAAATTTTTTTTATAGAAAAAATAATAAACGGTGAAAGTGATGTCATATTGCCAAAAATATAAGAGTTTCAAAAATAAATGCGCAGATAACAAATTTCGTTTTTTGTTAAGTTAAACTTTAATAATATTATATTTAATTTCCTGACGATGCTAACCAAAGGTTAGCGAAATATTGAGAATAAAAAATAAAAAATAAATATTAAAAGGACCTAGAGCTTGAATAAATATAAACATTTATTAAATTAAATAAGGTCAAATAAAAAACTGAATATAAATTTACAAGAGGAGCACAAAGAAATTTGGATTCAGAATGACGTACAATAGATTTAAGAAGAACCAACAAACAAGATTTTTAGTTAATAAATATAAATCAATAAGAAAAAGGATTATCAAAACCAAATCATCTATAACTTTCTTAATAAGATGCAGAAATACAGGGATAATACCAAGATTTATTTTGAATTCAACAAAGAATATTACAAATATTTTTGAGATGGAGAGGAGACTTCCGGTTATTCAAAAAACTATTTATAAGTATACACACGACTTACAAAATAAAATATTAAGATTAACACTAAAACAAAAACATGAAATACTGAGGCATTTTCAAAGAGAGGTAACAATGGTGTTTGATAATTTAAGAAAATATTTAACAGATCAGGAAATTAAACAATTTCTACAATATGAAGAACGAGTTGAATCTACATTTAATAATAAGGTAAGAAGAATACATAGGAAGAAATTTGAAAATCTTAAGAATTTGAAAAATGATGAATTAGGAATTAGAATAAATAGTAAATTTTTTGTAAATAAAACTCGGGAAGATATTCCAACAGACGTTAAGTGGGTCCTTTCATTAGGGCCAAAACACGTTTTACCGGTTAAAAGGGAAGATTTCCCTACACTGAGAATGATAACTGAAGGGGAAGATTTAGTTCAGACAATAGAAGAAAAGGAGGAACAAGAGATAGCTAGAAATAAATTGTCAATTATTATAGATAACCATTTGAATAAAGTGAGATTAAATAACACGGATAGGTTTATATTAGGTAAGGTTAGTGAAACAAAGAGTTTTTTAAGAAGAAATAGGAATATATTAGTATTGAAAGCAGATAAGGGTAATACAACCGTAGCCATGTATAAAAGTGACTATGATTTACGAATTAATGATATAATAGGAGATGTTACAAAATATAAATTGATAAATAGGGACCCTACAAATAATTTAATAATATATGCTAGAAATTAATCTTAAATAGAAATTCTCAAAACTTCAGATTTAAAAAAAGCAACAAACTTGATTTCTTACACTAAAATTACCTTCCCGGTTATTCGAACGTTTTTACTATAACTTCGATCCGTTCTTAGTAACCCTTTTTTTAATAAAACTATTTTATTTTATTTAAAAAACAAATAACAAAAATTTTTATTTAACCTTGTATTACATTGTTTCTTAAATATCTATTTTATATAAAAAAAATCACAATTTTCTTTTAATAGTTTTTTTTTTTTTTTAAGAAAAATTACAATATTTTCATGTTATTTCTAAGAATATATAATATTCTTCTTTTATTAAAATTTCTTAAAACTAGCATTTAAAATTATTATAATAATTAAAATCCACCTTTCAAAAACTAAAGCCAAATAAAAGAAAATTGTAACATTGCAATTTGGAATTAAATTGAGAAAAGTTCTAGAAAAACAAATATTTTTAAAAGCTTTATAAAATAATTTCTTTAAATAGCAAGTTTTCAGAAAACTTACTATAAATAGGAAAAATAATTTTAGGAGTATTTACTATGAATAGCAAAAACAATTTTATAAAAATCTACCATAAATAGCAAATTTTTTGAAAATTTACTATAAATAGCAAATCTTATGAAAATTTAATATAATTAGCAAATATTATGAAAATTTACTATAAGTAGCAAATTTTATGACAATTAACTAAAAATAGCAATTTTATGAGAATATTTACTACAAATAGCAAATTATATGAAAATTTACTACAAATAGCAAATTTTATGGCAATTAACTATAAATAGCAAATTTTATGAAAATTTACTAAAAATAGGAAATTTTATGACAATTATCTATAAATAGCAATTTTATGAGAATATTTACTACAAATAGCAAATTTTATGACAATTTTCTATAAATAGCAAAATTTATGACAGTTTATTTTAAATAGCAAATTTTATGAAAATTTACTATAAATAGCAAATTTTATGAAAATTTACTATAAATAGCAAATTTTATGAAAATTTACTATAAATAGCAAATTTTATGAAAATTTACTATAAATAGCAAATTTTATGAAAATTTACTATAAATAGCAAATTTTATGAAAATTTCCTATAAATAAATATACTTATAGCAAAATTTTTCGTAAATCTATTATAATTGCAACATTTTTCAAAAATTTACCATAAATATAAAATTTTCGAATTTTTCAAAATGAAACATTAGGGTGGGCCGATTTGTAAGGAGAAAAATTTGCCGAATTGTACAATCGATTTCAAATTTATTAAATATATCCTATCCAAGGTAAAATTGTTCGCCTAAAACGATGGCTTCAAATGATGGATGAAATTTGGGCACCTCAAACATGACTTTTTTGATATGTCTTAGTGGAATTTTTTTCCTCATGCCAAGAGCTATCGAAAAATCGATGGCACAATAACGATTGCTAAATCGACCCACCCTATTGAACATATTTCAAAAATGTTCCTGTAAACAACTTATAATTGTATTGAGCTTATTTCTAAAAAATTTGTTTTATTTACTTAAGTTAGAAACATGTTTCATTTATATCACTTAAGGTATGTTCAGACCTAACAAATATTTGACGAAAAAATCCAAAAAAAAATTGCTCCAACTTCAGCTTTATTTTTAACAGTTTCTATTGATTTAGCAAACTTTATTTATAAGAACATAATTGTATAATGTTAGTTAGAAATGTATAATGTTAGTTAACTGATGTTTGAAATAGCCAAACGTTTGCAAAAGCATATAATTTTTAAATAAAACTAGTGGTTACGTGTAGGACGTCAAATAATTAATAGGTGTGAACATTGCTTTAGATAATTTCATTGCAGCATTGTTGCTGAACTTTTAAACATTGTTGATTTTGGAATAATTTTCAATTTTAAACATAAAAGTTTTTGTGTTTATAACTGCTTTAATGATGGTTTCCAACATCATTTTTCTTAAATATTTTAAATTATTGTTCTGGTTTTGCTTTTTATTTTTAATTTACAATAGTTTTTTTTTTTAATTATCTTATTATTTTGTACTGGAACATGTAGCGAAACTTTCGTTAGAGAATTTTGGCCAGCATTGATTTCTAAATGTGCAGGGTGCTAATTCTTGCAGTCGCAATAGAATATTGCGATTCGACAGCAATTTTATTTATAATTCTTTCAGTCGATACTGAACGAATCGAAATTATTTTTTCAGTGTTGTAAAGCAGTTATTTGAGTTTTTACAACACTGGAAAATTAATTTCGATTTGTTCAGTATTGACTGAAAGAATAAGCTTTAAAATTGCTTTCGAATCGAGAAGGTATTCGATCACGACTGCCAGAATTTGCCCCCTGGTTTTATAGCTTTTAGCCTGGTACGCTGTTTAAATTTGTGAATTTCTCATTTAACCCAAGAGCAGACGGCGAAGCGCAAGAGCAATTAAACCCTTTTAACATTATGGATTTGTAACCAGTTTCAATCGTTTTCCACGCATCCCGTAATCTCACAATGTAATGAAATTATCACAATCATTTCGGTTTCCTCTGAGAACAGATGAAACGCAAACTTATTTCCGTATGTTCTTTAATATGCATAATCCTGCCTAATCTACTGTCAGAAAGTCAACAAAAGGCGTCTTAAACACGTTCAAAAAAACCAAAACATTTGAATCCGTACGGAATCGAACGATCAGTTTCGCACTTTGCTAAAATGCCCTACTCCACAAATTAAAAAAGTAGAGTAAATTAGTGATATTTGAAAAATTGATTTCCAAAATTTACCAATTTTAATTTTTTTTATGGAAAATATTTTAATAATATTTAGAAGAACAAAATTGTTTTCCAAGAGTTCACAAGTAATTAGATAGTAATATAACAAGCTTAAGAAATTTTCAAAAAGCGTAGTTAGTCCTTTTAGCTTCGGACACATCCATTTTATTTTGTAAGAAAAAAATGTTGCATTAACATTTCATAACTTTTTCACAAAATAAATAGAGTACAATTGTATTAACACTATTTCAAAGATATTCCGCACAAATTTTTTTCTTATGAGTTTTGAAGCGAGAAACTTTTCGATTGAAATCTGAGAAATGAAACAAAAATGCCATAAATTGAAACAAACATTTGTTTTTCTCACTTAACTGCTTCTGTAACATTTTTGTCGAGTATAACTGTCACGTAAGGCAATTTCTCGACAATATACTGAAAAAGTGTGTCTGTAAATTTTTTGTGAGAAAGTTCCCGCTTAGAACTGTCAAATAAACGCACGCATAAAAACGAAGTGAGAACAAATTTAAACACTAAAAAATTAATTAAAAATGAAAAATGCAATGAATATTAACAGGGAAGAGATAAGTATTTTGGTTTTGGCAGATTTTTTCATAGTTTAATTATATTGCTTTTAAAATTTTTGAAAAATATACGAATGTTTTCAAAGCTATTTTGTAATCAACAAACATTAAAGCCGCACTTTACATTTTTTGGTATAGCCGACGGTTGTATTTTCGCCGCCGTCGTTGAAAATTTTTCAATTTTAGTCAAATTTGGTCGCCGTCAACGTATGTTTGACTGGCGTTCACAACATCTGCAATTTCATAACGGCTTCGAGTGGAATATTATGACATTCATAACGTAACAACGTAATCTCTTGATAGTTTTCGACACGAGATACAGACACACTTTTTCTCACATTTCGAGAAACGATGTAATATTTTGTTTCACATATTTTCGATGCGAGAAGTTCTCACCGTAGTTACAGAACATGGGTACGGGTTCTGTTATGAGTATTGAATTTTCACTTTTGTATTTTGTTTGTTGTATCCTTGACAGTTCCGTGACAGTAAGTTAGCTTAATATATAAATGTATAACTTATTCTTAGTATTAATTAAAAAGCAGACGATTATAACTACATAGTTTTTACTTTTTATTAAGCAAAATAATCCAGACACAAAGGATTGTTTTCTTAATATGTTTTTTTTCATAACTTGTGTAAAGAACTTCTTTCAATAGGTTTTATTTAAATACTTATTTTGATTATGTTACATGTTACTCAGGTAAAATTTGACTTTTGGGTCACAGTTTTTTCGTTTAAATATCGGGTGTTTTTTTTTTAGCTGCATGAAAACTTTCGATACCGATAACTATGGTTTGACAGCTGAGAATGCCCAATTGTGTTGACATTTCTGTTCAGTAAGGTTAGGCAAAGTCATCATGAATCGTTTAACGCACACGGAAGCAGAACGTAAATTATGAAAATTTACTTTAAAACAAATAAAACTGTTTGCGATGACGATGGAATAGTTTGTCCATTTTACAAAGATAATTTCTGATTAAATGACTACGTCAATAAGCAAAATTGCCTTATTTGGAGTGAAGCCGTTATGGAATCACCATTACAGCCAATAAATTTGACTGTTTGCTACGTTTTACACCAGCAAGAAGTTGCCGTTACGGTGAAGCCATGATGGCTGATTTTTTTTTTCCAGAAATTAATCAGCTAATTATCAACGACATTTGGTTCTTTTGGACTTGCCATATAGCGAGCTTAACTAACAATCGATTTATTGCAAAATCGATTTGGTGACAACTGTATTTCCAGAAGTGGTCTCTGGATTACTTTTTATAGGGCTATGTTTAGCCATTGGTCTATGCCGCAAACAAACCAGCAACTCTTGAAGCATTGGAAGCCATAATCTAAGCCACCATTGTCGCCATACGGCCAGAGTTGTTAGAAAAAGTGGTCAAAAATGTAAGTCGTAGCCGCGGCGGACATACATATGACGGAAAGCATATTTAATAAATAAATGCCTTGAGAGCATTTACCTGATTATAATAAAAAACTTTAATTTCAATAATATTTCTGTATTATCATTTTAAGTTCTGATGCTACTGAAAAAAAACACCCTATAGTAGTAGTTTGCAACAAAATGTTGCTTAGTATACGAAATTATGTGGGTTCAATTAAGGATTATTTAATAAACAAGTTTTCACAAAAATGTGATGTTTCACCTTTTAGCAATATTCTTATTTAGGCCCGTTTTCACAACTTATCGCTAGTTAAAGGTGGGATTTTATCGGCCGCTTAAAAAGGTTTCTAATATTACAACTTGATTTAAACCTAAAGTAAGCGGTAGCTAAAGGATGATTTATCCTACCTGGTAGGTTAAAGTAAAGTTGTAATAATGGAACACTTTATACCACCGATAAAATCTTACCTTGAGCTGTCGGTAAGTTGTGAACACGAGGGTTATATTTTTTTTATCTGCGGTGCGACCTTATTCTTGTTATGGAAACTTGTTTAGCAAGAATTTGATTGCCCGTTATCAAACATTAGAGCAATATTTTATAATTTTGACTTTTATGTTGTCTATTACAAAATATAGTCTAGCACTTTGTTCAAACTCTGCCAATTATGTTGTATTGAAACTTTAAAACATGTTTCTTTATACTCTTATATCACATATACACTCGTTCTTTTTTGTAAATATTTTGTGTATTTACTAAAAATATTGTTGTGATGTTTCAGCCGGTGTGTTTAGCATCATGTTGCTTTCTTTCCATATTCAATATAGTATATTCTCTTGCTCTTCCTTGGTTTCTATCACATCGTGTTTAACATTTTATTAAATCAAATGAATAAATTTCCTGTTTTCTCAAAATGTTGTTAAGCCCTTTGTTTAAATTTTGGCAACATTTCAGTTTGTTTAAGGCTTTAATTTTGGCAATATGTCGCTAAATATTCATATCCAAAATTTATGATCGTTTTTGTATTATGCGAAATGTTGCCTGATATTGTTTAATTACTAGCTGCAACTTTGTGAGATATAAAATGGTGACTTTATCATCATGTTGCCTAATATTTGTATTATGCTTTATCTTTCGTTATCTCACAGTGCTTAACATTTGATTAAGCTGCTACCAAGATTGTTGTGATGCTTATGCGGTTGCCTCTAGCAACATGCTGCGTAATAAACAGTATTTATTTTTCGTCCTTTTGTTATATATTTTTTGTTATATTATTCTTGTGATATATTATTATTGTGTTGTTTTACCTCGTAACTTTAGAAATATGATGAATGCTTAACTCTTATACAGAATATTTATCCCGGATATTTTTATTTTGTTACTATATCAAGATGTTTATCAACACTGGCAATACTGTTGGTTCAGCTTGTGTTTGTAACAACGTGTTGCTTAATACTAATATTTAGATTTTTAACATTCTGAATCGGAACACATTTTTTTCCAGCACCATTTTAGCAGCAAAAACGAGTAAAACTTTTGTGCCATGTCTTAATTTTAGTCTATAATACAGTCATGGCATAAATTATAATTAAAACTAATACCAGCCAAGGGCAAATAAACATTAGGCAGGCCACTTCTGTCATGGTTGAAGATGTATTTATTTTTTGATGTTGCTGTGGTTGTTTTTGATATTATTGCTGTTATGTTGTTGCTCTTTGTAATTTATATATTTCTAAAAGACCCCTTTGTAAGCACATCTAATGAATGAATGAAATTTTGTGGCACTCAGCCAGCCAGCTAAGACTGACAGTTAGTCAGGTTGTTTTAGCGAGAATTGCAAAATGTGTTTTATTGTATGAACACAATTGTGAATAATTTGTTTGTAAACATTTCGTAAATGTCAAATTTCTATGTTTTTAATTTAAAGGTCACACATAACTTGTTGCCGATAAATTCCATTCCAAACCAAAATCACGTGTAGGTTTGTTTAGCTGATGAAAATTTCAAACCATTAATTGAACTTTATTTGTTTATTTTTTTGATTTTGCTTTCATATTTAATTTTTGGAATTTACACTTTATTTCTTAATAGTTAAATGAATTTTTTTTAATATTTATTTCTTATAAAAATATTTTTACACGTTTTTATTACGCCGTCCAATAACAGACTGATGGATTCGTTGTGTTTTTCACTTTGTTAACTTGTTTTTTGTTTTGTTATTCATTCTGTTTGTGTTTTCAGTTCGTGTTTGCTTGCGTCTTTGTCTTCTCTGTAAGTTTGACTCTCTTGCATGTTGTCGTTGTTTGGGTGGTTGTTATTGTTGTTTTATTTCTTTGTTTTCATTTTATTTTCCGTGATCAATTTGTTTGGTTTCAAATAAAAAAAAATAAATATACTCACTTTATTTCCACTCACTGTATGTCACACTCATGAGAAAAATTTGGAGTGTATGTTTTCATTGTTGTTGGCTTGCAGCTTTAACTTGTTTACCTGTGGCCTGAGACACCAACCGAATCTACTTAAAACACACCACACAAATACTCGCTACAGACTGATCGAACATACATAAATACAAAAATGTATACAATAAATTAATTACAATAATTCTATCTACCTGTTTTGTCGTGTTATCAATCGAATTTTGATTGTTTTTTTCTTTTACACTTAAATTTTGCACCCTATAAAAGGTATTTTTTTTACAAATAAGTATCTTTGGCAATAATCAACACGTTCTGGTTTAGTAAGAATTTTTGTTAACAAAAAGTACTTTTCAGAGAAAATGGTACTGTATTTAGAAAGAAAAAAAATGTACTTTTTTGTAAGGAAAAAGTTCTTTTCAGAAGCAAAAGTATTTTTTAAAAAATCAAAAAGGACTTTTTAAAAGAAAAGGTATTTTAAAAAAACAAAAGGGACTTTTAAAAAGAAAATGTATTTTTAAGGAAAAACATAAAATTGCCATTTTTTTCAGAAAAAGTATAAATTATAACAATCAGAACTCTTAGAAGCAAAACTACTTTTCAAGGAATAAGTACTTTTAAAGAGAAAAAATATTAAATCAGAACTTTTAAGAACAAAAACTTCTTTTTTGACCAGAAAGAGACATAACTTTTGACCTACAAGGTATTTGATTATTAAATTAAAAATTTAAGATAATACAAAATATTTCCAACAAAAACTAAATTTTAAACAATGTTCTATTAAAAAATAAGAACTTTTTCAAAGAAAAGTAATCTTAAGAAAAGAGTCCTTTTTAAACGAAAAAAATTACTTTTTTAAAGAAAATTAACTTTTAAAAACATTTTCTATTTGGCAATAAAATTAAACCATAATCAAATTGAAAGAAAATATAAAGTATTCTCTACAAGAAAAAGTACAGTTTAAACAAAGCGTGTGTGTTTTTGAATTAAAAAAAAGTTTCTGAATGGGATAAAAAGTGAATTCAATAAATAGAATTTATAAAAATAAATCGAATTAATTAGTTTCTTTTAAATAAATTAAAGCATCTCGTTGAATAAAATAATGAACCGTTTTAAAGAAAAAGTACCATATTAAACAAAGTGTTATTTTTATAAAAAAAAAGTACTTTTTTAAATAATTTTATACAATAAGTACATTTTCAACTGTATAGAATTTTTAGAAAGAAAAAAAAACGTGTGAAATAATGAATGTTGCTTAACATTTTTCGCAAGTTCGAACAGAGTTTAATGCTAAAGCTTGGTGCTCTGTTCAGTATTTCGTGCGAAATGTTGTCAAACTCAATATAAAAAAAATTTCTGTGAAATACAAACGGAAAAATGTTGATAGAGTTGTACTCCATTTATATTTTCTAGCAACATTTTTATTTTCCGCGCGAAACAACAAGTGCAGCTCATATTATTAAGCACAGAATTTTAAGCAACAGCTCATAATTTTTTATAATGTTTTATTTTGTATATGTAAAGTGGTTTTTATAACAAGTGTTTCACAAAGAAAAACGTAGAAAAGTGCTAAAATTAATAATAAAATTAAATTGTTTTTTGATTTGAAAATTATAAAAATAATATTGTTTTACTACTTTTAATATGACAATTAAAAAGAAACATAATATTTGTTTACTTTCGCAAAACAATGTGGTATACTTGCAACTAAAAAAAAAACGTTACCTTTTGAAAAATCGTGAGATAGATAATGTTACATGTGAAAACTTTCGTGTGAAATAATCAATAGCGGTATTCACCCTTTGTGTTAAGTGTACAACTCTGTTATATTTTATACGATTTTATACTTTAAAGCGTGAGTGTCTTTTTCGTATGCATTATAAATTATTGAATTTGCTGAGTGAGAGAAAGAGACAGATAAAGTTTCTTCAACTGTTTTATTCTGGTAAATTCACACACTTTGTTAACTACTGCTTTTAGTGGGATTTTTCAACCACAGCGTAGTATATTTTAGTCTAATACATTTTGTTGTTGAAGTGTTGTAAATGTAAGTATTTTAACTAAAATTATAAGATTAACAAGGTCTACAACGGACTTTACTATTAAGGGTGAATTCCGCTAATGGTTCTCAAAATTTTTCGCTAGTTCGAACGAAGTACTAGGCTTAAGCTCGTTTGTGCACTTATAGAACATGTAAGGACGTGTCATCTGTTTTTCAAAAACATAAACAAAAAATGTGTGTGAAGATAAATTCGAATTTAACTAGCAAAGACGCAAACCATATTTTTTAACATCGCTCATTTTGCAGTTAACAGAGCAATGTTAAGCACTTAACAGTCATATTTATATACTACGGAGACAAATAATCATGATTTGAATGACCATTTTGGACAAATATGGAGTTGCACACATATTACACCATATAGAAATGGTAGTCCAGATGGTCCTAAATACGATTCCAAAAGTCACATTTCTGAAATAATTTTGGAATTTCAGAAAATTAATTTTGAAAAAAGTCTTATTATTTTGAAATTTCTGGAGAAGATCAATGACCATTTTGGACAAATATGGAGTTGCACACATATAACACCATATAGAAATGGTAGTCCAGAGGGTCCTAAATACGATTCCAAAAGTCACTTTTCTGAAATAATTTTGGAATTTCAGAAAATTAATTTTGAAAAAAGTCTTATTATTTTGAAATTTCTGGAGAATATCAATGACCATTTTGGACAAATATGGAGTTGCACACATATAACACCATATAGAAATGGTAGTCCAGAGGGTCCTAAATACGATTCCAAAAGTCACTTTTCTGAAATAATTTTGGAATTTCAGAAAATTAATTTTGAAAAAAGTCTTATTATTTTGAAATTTCTGGAGAAGATCAATGACCATTTTGGACAAATATGGAGTTGCACACATATACCACCATATAGAAATGGTAGTCCAGAGGGTCCTAAATACGATTCCAAAAGTCACTTTTCTGAAATAATTTTGGAATTTCAGAAAATTAATTTTGAAAAAAGCCTTATTATTTTGAAATTTCTGGAGAAGATCAATGACCATTTTGGACAAATATGGAGTTGCACACATATAACACCATATAGAAATGGTAGTCCAGAGGGTCCTAAATACGATTCCAAAAGTCACTTTTCTGAAATAATTTTGGAATTTCAGAAAATTCATTTTGAAAAAAGCCTTATTATTTTGAAATTTCTGGAGAAGATCAATGACCATTTTGGACAAATATGGAGTTGCACACATATTACACCATATAGAAATGGTAGTCCAGAGGGTCCTAAATACGATTCCAAAAGTCACATTTCTGAAATAATTTTGGAATTTCAGAAAATTAATTTTGAAGTCTTATTATTTTGAAATTTCTGGAGAAGATCAATGACCATTTTGGACAAATATGGAGTTGCACACATATAACACCATATAGAAATGGTAGTCCAGAGGGTGCTAAATACGATTCCAAAAGTCACTTTTCTGAAATAATTTTGGAATTTCAGAAAATTAATTTTGAAAAAATTCTTATTATTTTGAAATTTCTGGAGAAGATCAATGATCATTTTGGACAAATATGGAGTTGCACACATATTACACCATATAGAAATGGTAGTCCAGAGGGTCCTAAATACGATTCCAAAAGTCACATTTCTGAAATAATTTTGGAATTTCAGAAAATTAATTTTGAAGTCTTATTATTTTGAAATTTCTGGAGAAGATCAATGACCATTTTGGACAAATATGGAGTTGCACACATATAACACCATATAGAAATGGTAGTCCAGAGGGTCCTAAATACGATTCCAAAAGTCACATTTCTGAAATAATTTTGGAATTTCAGAAAATTAATTTTGAAAAAAGTCTTATTATTTTGAAATTTCTGGAGAAGATCAATGACCATTTTGGACAAATATGGAGTTGCACACATATAACACCATATAGAAATGGTAGTCCAGAGGGTGCTAAATACGATTCCAAAAGTCACTTTTCTGAAATAATTTTGGAATTTCAGAAAATTAATTTTGAAAAAATTCTTATTATTTTGAAATTTCTGGAGAAGATCAATGACCATTTTGGACAAATATGGAGTTGCACACATATTACACCATATAGAAATGGTAGTCCAGAGGGTCCTAAATACGATTCCAAAAGTCACATTTCTGAAATAATTTTGGAATTTCAGAAAATTAATTTTGAAGTCTTATTATTTTGAAATTTCTGGAGAAGATCAATGACCATTTTGGACAAATATGGAGTTGCACACATATAACACCATATAGAAATGGTAGTCCAGAGGGTCCTAAATACGATTCCAAAAGTCACATTTCTGAAATAATTTTGGAATTTCAGAAAATTAATTTTGAAAAAAGTCTTATTATTTTGAAATTTCTGGAGAAGATCAATGACCATTTTGGACAAATATGGAGTTGCACACATATAACACCATATAGAAATGGTAGTCCAGAGGGTCCTAAATACGATTCCAAAAGTCACATTTCTGAAATAATTTTGGAATTTCAGAAAATTAATTTTGAAAAAAGTCTTATTATTTTGAAATTTTTGGAGAAGATCAATGACCATTTTGGACAAATATGGAGTTGCACACATATAACACCATATAGAAATGGTAGTCCAGAGGGTCCTAAATACGATTCCAAAAGTCACTTTTCTGAAATAATTTTGGAATTTCAGAAAATTAATTTTGAAAAAAGTCTTATTATTTTGAAATTTCTGGAGAAGATCAATGACCATTTTGGACAAATATGGAGTTGCACACATATAACACCATATAGAAATGGTAGTCCAGAGGGTCCTAAATACGATTCCAAAAGTCACTTTTCTGAAATAATTTTGGAATTTCAGAAAATTAATTTTGAAAAAAGTCTTATTATTTTGAAATTTCTGGAGAAGATCAATGACCATTTTGGACAAATATGGAGTTGCACACATATTACACCATATAGAAATGGTAGTCCAGAGGTTCCTAAATACGATTCCAAAAGTCACATTTCTGAAATAATTTTGGAATTATAGAAAATTTATTTTGAAAAAGTCTTATTATTTTGAAATTTCTGGAGAAGATCAATGACCATTTTGGACAAATATGGAGTTGCACACATATAACACCATATAGAAATGGTAGTCCAGAGGGTCCTAAATACGATTCCAAAAGTCACTTTTCTGAAATAATTTTGGAATTTCAGAAAATTAATTTTGAAAAAATTCTTATTATTTTGAAATTTCTGGAGAAGATCAATGATCATTTTGGACAAATATGGAGTTGCACACATATAACACCATATAGAAATGGTAGTCCAGAGGGTCCTAAATACGATTCCAAAAGTCACATTTCTGAAATAATTTTGAAATTTCAGAAAATTAATTTTGAAAAAAGTCTTATTATTTTGAAATTTCTGGAGGAGATCAATGACCATTTTGGACAAATATGGAGTTGCACACATATAACACCATAAAGAAATGGTAGTCCAGAGGGTCCTAAATACGATTCCAAAAGTCACATTTCTGAAATAATTTTGGAATTTCAGAAAATTAATTTTAAAAAAAGTCTTATTATTTTGAAATTTCTGGAGAAGATCAATGACCATTTTGGACAAATATGGAGTTGCACACATATAACACCATATAGAAATGGTAGTCCAGAGGGTCCTAAATACGATTCCAAAAGTCACTTTTCTGAAATAATTTTGGAATTTCAGAAAATTAATTTTAAAAAAAGTCTTATTATTTTGAAATTTCTGGAGAAGATCAATGACCATTTTGGACAAATATGGAGTTGCACACATATAACACCATATAGAAATGGTAGTCCAGAGGGTCCTAAATACGATTCCAAAAGTCACATTTCTGAAATAATTTTGGAATTTTAGAAAATTAATTTTGAAAAAAGTCTTATTATTTTGAAATTTCTGGAGAAGATCAATGACCATATTGGACAAATATGGAGTTACACACATATAACACCATATAGAAATGGTAGTCCAGAGGGTCCTAAATACGATTCCAAAAGTCACTTTTCTGAAATAATTTTGGAATTTCAGAAAATTAATTTTGAAAAAAGTCTTATTATTTTGAAATGTCTGGAGAAGATCAATGATCATTTTGGACAAATATGGAGTTGCACACATATTACACCATATAGAAATGGTAGTCCAGAGGGTCCTAAATACGATTCCAAAAGTCACTTTTCTGAAATAATTTTGGAATTTCAGAAAATTAATTTTGAAAAGTCTTATTATTTTGAAATTTCTGGAGAAGATCAATGACCATTTTGGACAAATATGGAGTTGCACACATATAACACCATATAGAAATGGTAGTCCAGAGGGTCCTAAATACGATTCCAAAAGTCACTTTTCTGAAATAATTTTGGAATTTCAGAAAATTAATTTTGAAAAGTCTTATTATTTTGAAATTTCTGGCGAAGATCGATGACCATTTTGGACAAATATGGAGTTGCACACATATAACACTATATAGAAATGGTAGTCCAGAGGGTCCTAAATACGATTCCAAAAGTCACTTTTCTGAAATAATTTTGGAATTTCAGAAAATTAATTTTGAAAAAAGTCTTATTATTTTGAAATTTCTGGAGAAGATCAATGACCATTTTGGACAAATATGGAGTTGCACACATATAACACCATATATAAATGGTAGTCCAGAGGGTCCTAAATACGATTCCAAAAGTCACATTTCTGAAATAATTTTGGAATTTCAGAAAATTAATTTTGAAAAAAGTCTTATTATTTTGAAATTTCTGGAGAAGATCAATGACCATTTTGGACAAATATGGAGTTGCACACATATACCACCATATAGAAATGGAAGTCCAGAGGGTCCTAAATACGATTCCAAAAGTCACTTTTCTGAAATAATTTTGGAATTTCAGAAAATTAATTTTGAAAAAAGCCTTATTATTTTGAAATTTCTGGAGAAGATCAATGACCATTTTGGACAAATATGGAGTTGCACACATATAACACCATATAGAAATGGTAGTCCAGAGGGTCCTAAATACAATTCCAAAAGTCACTTTTCTGAAATAATTTTGGAATTTCAGAAAATTAATTTTGAAAAAAGTCTTATTATTTCTGAAATAATTTTGGAATTTCAGAAAATTAATTTTGAAAAAAGTCTTATTATTTTGAAATTTCTGGAGAAGATCAATGACCATTTTGGACAAATATGGAGTTGCACACATATAACACCATATAGAAATGGTAGTCCAGAGGGTCCTAAATACGATTCCAAAAGTCACTTTTCTGAAATAATTTTGGAATTTCAGAAAATTAATTTTGAAAAAGTCTTATTATTTTGAAATTTCTGGAGAAGATCAATGACCATTTTGGACAAATATGGAGTTGCACACATATACCACCATATAGAAATGGTAGTCCAGAGGGTCCTAAATACGATTCCAAAAGTCACTTTCTGAAATAATTTTGGAATTTCAGAAAATTAATTTTGAAAAAAGCCTTATTATTTTGAAATTTCTGGAGAAGATCAATGACCATTTTGGACAAATATGGAGTTGCACACATATAACACCATATAGAAATGGTAGTCCAGAGGGTCCTAAATACGAGTCCAAAAGTCACATTTCTGAAATAATTTTGGAATTTCAGAAAATTAATTTTGAAAAAAGTCTTATTATTTTGAAATTTCTGGAGAAGATCAATGACCATTTTGGACAAATATGGAGTTGCACACATATAACACCATATAGAAATGGTAGTCCAGAGGGTCCTAAATACGATTCCAAAAGTCTCTTTTCTGAAATAATTTTGGAATTTCAGAAAATTAATTTTGAAAAAAGTCTTATTATTTTGAAATTTCTGGAGAAGATCAATGACCATTTTGGACATATATGGAGTTGCACACATATTACACCATATAGAAATGGTAGTCCAGAGGGTCCTAAATACGATTCCAAAAGTCACATTTCTGAAATAATTTTGGAATTATAGAAAATTTATTTTGAAAAAGTCTTATTATTTTGAAATTTCTGGAGAAGATCAATGACCATTTTGGACAAATATGGAGTTGCACACATATAACACCATATAGAAATGGTAGTCCAGAGGGTCCTAAATACGATTCCAAAAGTCACTTTTCTGAAATAATTTTGGAATTTCAGAAAATTAATTTTGAAAAAATTCTTATTATTTTGAAATTTCTGGAGAAGATCAATGACCATTTTGGACAAATATGGAGTTGCACACATATAACACCATATAGAAATGGTAGTCCAGAGGGTCTTAAATACGATTCCAAAAGTCACATTTCTGAAATAATTTTGGAATTTCAGAAAATTAATTTTGAAAAAAGTCTTATTATTTTGAAATTTCTGGAGAAGATCAATGACCATTTTGGACAAATATGGAGTTGCACACATATTACACCATATAGAAATGGTAGTCCAGAGGGTCCTAAATACGATTCCAAAAGTCACTTTTCTGAAATAATTTTGGAATTTCAGAAAATTAATTTTGAAAAGTCTTATTATTTTGAAATTTCTGGAGAAGATCAATGACCATTTTGGACAAATATGGAGTTGCACACATATAACACCATATAGAAATGGTAGTCCAGAGGGTCCTAAATACGATTCCAAAAGTCACTTTTCTGAAATAATTTTGGAATTTCAGAAAATTAATTTTGAAAAGTCTTATTATTTTGAAATTTCTGGCGAAGATCGATGACCATTTTGGACAAATATGGAGTTGCACACATATAACACCATATAGAAATGGTAGTCCAGAGGGTCCTAAATACGATTCCAAAAGTCACTTTTCTGAAATAATTTTGGAATTTCAGAAAATTAATTTTGAAAAAAGTCTTATTATTTTGAAATTTCTGGAGAAGATCAATGACCATTTTGGACAAATATGGAGTTGCACACATATAACACCATATATAAATGGTAGTCCAGAGGGTCCTAAATACGATTCCAAAAGTCACATTTCTGAAATAATTTTGGAATTTCAGAAAATTAATTTTGAAAAAAGTCTTATTATTTTGAAATTTCTGGAGAAGATCAATGACCATTTTGGACAAATATGGAGTTGCACACATATACCACCATATAGAAATGGAAGTCCAGAGGGTCCTAAATACGATTCCAAAAGTCACTTTTCTGAAATAATTTTGGAATTTCAGAAAATTAATTTTGAAAAAAGCCTTATTATTTTGAAATTTCTGGAGAAGATCAATGACCATTTTGGACAAATATGGAGTTGCACACATATAACACCATATAGAAATGGTAGTCCAGAGGGTCCCAAATACAATTCCAAAAGTCACTTTTCTGAAATAATTTTGGAATTTCAGAAAATTAATTTTGAAAAAAGTCTTATTATTTCTGAAATAATTTTGGAATTTCAGAAAATTAATTTTGAAAAAAGTCTTATTATTTTGAAATTTCTGGAGAAGATCAATGACCATTTTGGACAAATATGGAGTTGCACACATATAACACCATATAGAAATGGTAGTCCAGAGGGTCCTAAATACGATTCCAAAAGTCACTTTTCTGAAATAATTTTGGAATTTCAGAAAATTAATTTTGAAAAAGTCTTATTATTTTGAAATTTCTGGAGAAGATCAATGACCATTTTGGACAAATATGGAGTTGCACACATATACCACCATATAGAAATGGTAGTCCAGAGGGTCCTAAATACGATTCCAAAAGTCACTTTTCTGAAATAATTTTGGAATTTCAGAAAATTAATTTTGAAAAAAGCCTTATTATTTTGAAATTTCTGGAGAAGATCAATGACCATTTTGGACAAATATGGAGTTGCACACATATAACACCATATAGAAATGGTAGTCCAGAGGGTCCTAAATACGAGTCCAAAAGTCACATTTCTGAAATAATTTTGGAATTTCAGAAAATTAATTTTGAAAAAAGTCTTATTATTTTGAAATTTCTGGAGAAGATCAATGACCATTTTGGACAAATATGGAGTTGCACACATATAACACCATATAGAAATGGTAGTCCAGAGGGTCCTAAATACGATTCCAAAAGTCTCTTTTCTGAAATAATTTTGGAATTTCAGAAAATTAATTTTGAAAAAAGTCTTATTATTTTGAAATTTCTGAAGAAGATCAATGACCATTTTGGACAAATATGGAGTTGCACACATATTACACCATATAGAAATGGTAGCCCAGAGGGTCCTAAATACGATTCCAAAAGTCACATTTCTGAAATAATTTTGGAATTATAGAAAATTTATTTTGAAAAAGTCTTATTATTTTGAAATTTCTGGAGAAGATCAATGACCATTTTGGACAAATATGGAGTTGCACACATATAACACCATATAGAAATGGTAGTCCAGAGGGTCCTAAATACGATTCCAAAAGTCACTTTTCTGAAATAATTTTGGAATTTCAGAAAATTAATTTTGAAAAAATTCTTATTATTTTGAAATTTCTGGAGAAGATCAATGACCATTTTGGACAAATATGGAGTTGCACACATATAACACCATATAGAAATGGTAGTCCAGAGGGTCTTAAATACGATTCCAAAAGTCACATTTCTGAAATAATTTTGGAATTTCAGAAAATTAATTTTGAAAAAAGTCTTATTATTTTGAAATTTCTGGAGAAGATCAATGACCATTTTGGACAAATATGGAGTTGCACACATATAACACCATAAAGAAATGGTAGTCCATAGGGTCCTAAATACGATTCCAAAAGTCACATTTCTGAAATAATTTTGGAATTTCAGAAAATTAATTTTGAAAAAAGCTTTATTATTTTGAAATTTCTGGAGAAGATCAATGACCATTTTGGACAAATATGGAGTTGCACACATATAACACCATATAGAAATGGTAGTCCAGAGGGTCCTAAATACGAGTCCAAAAGTCACATTTCTGAAATAATTTTGGAATTTCAGAAAATTAATTTTGAAAAAAGTCTTATTATTTTGAAATTTCTGGAGAAGATCAATGACCATTTTGGACAAATATGGAGTTGCACACATATAACACCATATAGAAATGGTAGTCCAGAGGGTCCTAAATACGATTCCAAAAGTCACTTTTCTGAAATAATTTTGGAATTTCAGAAAATTAATTTTGAAAAAAGTCTTATTATTTTGAAATTTCTGGAGAAGATCAATGACCATTTTGGACAAATATGGAGTTGCACACATATTACACCATATAGAAATGGTAGTCCAGAGGGTCCTAAATACGATTCCAAAAGTCACATTTCTGAATTAATTTTGGAATTATAGAAAATTTATTTTGAAAAAGTCTTATTATTTTGAAATTTCTGGAGAAGATCAATGACCATTTTGGACAAATATGGAGTTGCACACATATAACACCATATAGAAATGGTAGTCCAGAGGGTCCTAAATACGATTCCAAAAGTCACTTTTCTGAAATAATTTTGGAATTTCAGAAAATTAATTTTGAAAAAATTCTTATTATTTTGAAATTTTTGGAGAAGATCAATGACCATTTTGGACAAATATGGAGTTGCACACATATAACACCATATAGAAATGGTAGTCCAGAGGGTCCTAAATACGATTCCAAAAGTCACATTTCTGAAATAATTTTGGAATTTCAGAAAATTAATTTTGAAAAAATTCTTATTATTTTGAAATTTCTGGAGAAGATCAATGACCATTTTGGACAAATATGGAGTTGCACACATATAACACCATAAAGAAATGGTAGTCCAGAGGGTCCTAAATACGATTCCAAAAGTCACATTTCTGAAATAATTTTGGAATTTCAGAAAATTAATTTTGAAAAAAGTCTTATTATTTTGAAATTTCTGGAGAAGATCAATGACCATTTTGGACAAATATGGAGTTGCACACATATAACACCATATAGAAATGGTAGTCCAGTGGGTCCTAAATACGATTCCAAAAGTCACTTTTCTGAAATAATTTTGGAATTTCAGAAAATTAATTTTGAAAAAAGTCTTATTATTTTGAAATTTCTGGAGAAGATCAATGACCATTTTGGACAAATATGGAGTTGCACACATATAACACCATATAGAAATGGTAGTCCAGAGGGTCCTAAATACGATTCCAAAAGTCACCCCTTTTAGGACCATCTGGACTACCATTTCTATATGGTGTTATATGTGTGCAACTCCATATTTGTCCAAAATGGTCATTGATCTTCTCCAGAAATTTCAAAATAATAAGAATTTTTTCAAAATTAATTTTCTGAAATTCCAAAATTATTTCAGAAAAGTGACTTTTGGAATCGTATTTAGCACCCTCTTGACTACCATTTCTATATGGTGTTATATGTGTGCAACTCCATATTTGTCCAAAATGGTCATTGATCTTCTCCAGAAATTTCAAAATAATAAGACTTCAAAATTAATTTTCTGAAATTCCAAAATTATTTCAGAAATGTGACTTTTGGAATCGTATTTAGGACCCTCTGGACTACCATTTCTATATGGTGTAATATGTGTGCAACTCCATATTTGTCCAAAATGGTCATTGATCTTCTCCAGAAATTTCAAAATAATAAGGCTTTTTTCAAAATTAATTTTCTGAAATTCCAAAATTATTTCAGAAAAGTGACTTTTGGAATCGTATTTAGGACCCTCTGGACTACCATTTCTATATGGTGTTATATGTGTGCAACTCCATATTTGTCCAAAATGGTCATTGATCTTCTCCAGAAATTTCAAAATAATAAGGCTTTTTTCAAAATTAATTTTCTGAAATTCCAAAATTATTTCAGAAAAGTGACTTTTGGAATCGTATTTAGGACCCTCTGGACTACCATTTCTATATGGTGGTATATGTGTGCAACTCCATATTTGTCCAAAATGGTCATTGATCTTCTCCAGAAATTTCAAAATAATAAGACTTTTTTCAAAATTAATTTTCTGAAATTCCAAAATTATTTCAGAAAAGTGACTTTTGGAATCGTATTTAGGACCCTCTGGACTACCATTTCTATATGGTGTTATATGTGTGCAACTCCATATTTGTCCAAAATGGTCATTGATCTTCTCCAGAAATTTCAAAATAATAAGACTTTTTTCAAAATTAATTTTCTGAAATTCCAAAATTATTTCAGAAAAGTGACTTTTGATTACGTATTTAGGACCCTCTGGACTACCATTTCTATATGGTGTAATATGTGTGCAACTCCATATTTGTCCAAAATGGTCATTGATCTTCTCCAGAAATTTCAAAATAATAAGGCTTTTTTCAAAATTAATTTTCTGAAATTCCAAAATTATTTCAGAAAAGTGACTTTTGGAATCGTATTTAGGACCCTCTGGACTACCATTTCTATATGGTGTTATATGTGTGCAACTCCATATTTGTCCAAAATGGTCATTGATCTTCTCCAGAAATTTCAAAATAATAAGACTTTTTTCAAAATTAATTTTCTGAAATTCCAAAATTATTTCAGAAAAGTGACTTTTGGAATCGTATTTAGGACCCTCTGGACTACCATTTCTATATGGTGTAATATGTGTGCAACTCCATATTTGTCCAAAATGATCATTGATCTTCTCCAGAAATTTCAAAATAATAAGACTTTTTTCAAAATTAATTTTCTGAAATTCCAAAATTATTTCAGAAATGTGACTTTTGGAATCGTATTTAGGACCCTCTGGACTACCATTTCTATATGGTGTTATATGTGTGCAACTCCATATTTGTCCAAAATGGTCATTGATCTTCTCCAGAAATTTCAAAATAATAAGACTTTTTTCAAAATTAATTTTCTGAAATTCCAAAATTATTTCAGAAATGTGACTTTTGGAATCGTATTTAGGACCCTCTGGACTACCATTTCTATATGGTGTTATATGTGTGCAACTCCATATTTGTCCAAAATGGTCATTGATCTTCTCCAGAAATTTCAAAATAATAAGACTTTTTTCAAAATTAATTTTCTGAAATTCCAAAATTATTTCAGAAATGTTACTTTTGGAATCGTATTTAGGACCCTCTGGACTAACATTTCTATATGGTGTTATATGTGTGCAACTCCATATTTGTCCAAAATGGTCATTGATCTTCTCCAGAAATTTCAAAATAATAAGACTTTTTTCAAAATTAATTTTCTGAAATTCCAAAATTATTTCAGAAATGTGACTTTTGGAATCGTATTTAGGACCCTCTGGACTACCATTTCTATATGGTGTTATATGTGTGCAACTCCATATTTGTCCAAAATGGTCATTGATCTTCTCCAGAAATTTCAAAATAATAAGACTTTTTTCAAAATTAATTTTCTGAAATTCCAAAATTATTTCAGAAAAGTGACTTTTGGAATCGTATTTAGGACCCTGTGGACTACCATTTCTATATGGTGTTATATGTGTGCAACTCCATATTTGTCCAAAATGGTCATTGATCTTCTCCAGAAATTTCAAAATAATAAAACTTTTTTCAAAATTAATTTTCTGAAATTCCAAAATTATTTCAGAAAAGTGACTTTTGGAATCGTATTTAGGACCCTCTGGACTACCATTTCTATATGGTGTTATATGTGTGCAACTCCATATTTGTCCAAAATGGTCATTGATCTTCTCCAGAAATTTAAAAATAGTAAGACTTTTCAAAATTAATTTTCTGAAATTCCAAAATTATTTCAGAAAAGTGACTTTTGGAATCGTATTTAGGACCCTCTGGACTACCATTTCTATATGGTGTTATATGTGTGCAACTCCATATTTGTCCAAAATGGTCATTGATCTTCTCCAGAAATTTCAAAATAATAAGACTTTTCAAAATTAATTTTCTGAAATTCCAAAATTATTTCAGAAAAGTGACTTTTGGAATCGTATTTAGGACCCTCTGGACTACCATTTCTATATGGTGTAATATGTGTGCAACTCCATATTTGTCCAAAATGATCATTGATCTTCTCCAGAAATTTCAAAATAATAAGACTTTTTTCAAAATTAATTTTCTGAAATTCCAAAATTATTTCAGAAAAGTGACTTTTGGAATCGTATTTAGGACCCTCTGGACTACCATTTCTATATGGTGTTATATGTGTGCAACTCCATATTTGTCCAAAATGGTCATTGATCTTCTCCAGAAATTTCAAAATAATAAGACTTTTTCCAAAATTAATTTTCTGAAATTCCAAAATTATTTCAGAAATGTGACTTTTGGAATCGTATTTAGGACCCTCTGGACTACCATTTCTATATGGTGTTATATGTGTGCAACTCCATATTTGTCCAAAATGGTCATTGATCTTCTCCAGAAATTTCAAAATAATAAGACTTTTTTCAAAATTAATTTTCTGAAATTCCAAAATTATTTCAGAAAAGTGACTTTTGGAATCGTATTTAGGACCCTCTGGACTACCATTTCTATATGGTGTTATATGTGTGCAACTCCATATTTGTCCAAAATGGTCATTGATCTTCTCCAGAAATTTCAAAATAATAAGACTTTTTTCAAAATTAATTTTCTGAAATTCCACAATTATTTCAGAAATGTGACTTTTGGAATCGTATTTGGGACCCTCTGGACTACCATTTCTATATGGTGTTATATGTGTGCAACTCCATATTTGTCCAAAATGGTCATTGATCTTCTCCAGAAATTTCAAAATAATAAGACTTTTTTCAAAATTAATTTTCTGAAATTCCAAAATTATTTCAGAAATGTGACTTTTGGAATCGTATTTAGGACCCTCTGGACTACCATTTCTATATGGTGTTATATGTGTGCAACTCCATATTTGTCCAAAATGGTCATTGATCTTCTCCAGAAATTTCAAAATAATAAGACTTTTTTCAAAATTAATTTTCTGAAATTCCAAAATTATTTCAGAAAAGTGACTTTTGGAATCGTATTTAGGACCCTCTGGACTACCATTTCTATATGGTGTTATATGTGTGCAACTCCATATTTGTCCAAAATGGTCATTGATCTTCTCCAGAAATTTCAAAATAATAAGACTTTTTAAAATTAATTTTCTGAAATTCCAAAATTATTTCAGAAAAGTGACTTTTGGAATCGTATTTAGGACCCTCTGGACTACCATTTCTATATGGTGTAATATGTGTGCAACTCCATATTTGTCCAAAATGATCATTGATCTTCTCCAGAAATTTCAAAATAATAAGACTTTTTTCAAAATTAATTTTCTGAAATTCCAAAATTATTTCAGAAATGTGACTTTTGGAATCGTATTTAGGACCCTCTGGACTACCATTTCTATATGGTGTTATATGTGTGCAACTCCATATTTGTCCAAAATGGTCATTGATCTTCTCCAGAAATTTCAAAATAATAAGACTTTTTTCAAAATTAATTTTCTGAAATTCCAAAATTATTTCAGAAATGTGACTTTTGGAATCGTATTTAGGACCCTCTGGACTACCATTTCTATATGGTGTTATATGTGTGCAACTCCATATTTGTCCAAAATGGTCATTGATCTTCTCCAGAAATTTCAAAATAATAAGACTTTTTTCAAAATTAATTTTCTGAAATTCCAAAATTATTTCAGAAATGTGACTTTTGGAATCGTTTTTAGGACCCTCTGGACTACCATTTCTATATGGTGTTATATGTGTGCAACTCCATATTTGTACAAAATGGTCATTGATCTTCTCCAGAAATTTCAAAATAATAAGACTTTTTTCAAAATTAATTTTCTGAAATTCCAAAATTATTTCAGAAAAGTGACTTTTGGAATCGTATTTAGGACCCTCTGGACTACCATTTCTATATGGTGTTATATGTGTGCAACTCCATATTTGTCCAAAATGGTCATTGATCTTCTCCAGAAATTTCAAAATAATAAGGCTTTTTTCAAAATTAATTTTCTGAAATTCCAAAATTATTTCAGAAAAGTGACTTTTGAAATCGTATTTAGGACCCTCTGGACTACCATTTCTATATGGTGGTATATGTGTGCAACTCCATATTTGTCCAAAATGGTCATTGATCTTCTCCAGAAATTTCAAAATAATAAGACTTTTTTCAAAATTAATTTTCTGAAATTCCAAAATTATTTCAGAAAAGTGACTTTTGGAATCGTATTTAGGACCCTCTGGACTACCATTTCTATATGGTGTTATATGTGTGCAACTCCATATTTGTCCAAAATGGTCATTGATCTTCTCCAGAAATTTCAAAATAATAAGACTTTTTTCAAAATTAATTTTCTGAAATTCCAAAATTATTTCAGAAAAGTGACTTTTGATTACGTATTTAGGACCCTCTGGACTACCATTTCTATATGGTGTAATATGTGTGCAACTCCATATTTGTCCAAAATGGTCATTGATCTTCTCCAGAAATTTCAAAATAATAAGGCTTTTTTCAAAATTAATTTTCTGAAATTCCAAAATTATTTCAGAAAAGTGACTTTTGGAATCGTATTTAGGACCCTCTGGACTACCATTTCTATATGGTGTTATATGTGTGCAACTCCATATTTGTCCAAAATGGTCATTGATCTTCTCCAGAAATTTCAAAATAATAAGACTTTTTTCAAAATTAATTTTCTGAAATTCCAAAATTATTTCAGAAAAGTGACTTTTGGAATCGTATTTAGGACCCTCTGGACTACCATTTCTATATGGTGTAATATGTGTGCAACTCCATATTTGTCCAAAATGATCATTGATCTTCTCCAGAAATTTCAAAATAATAAGACTTTTTTCAAAATTAATTTTCTGAAATTCCAAAATTATTTCAGAAATGTGACTTTTGGAATCGTATTTAGGACCCTCTGGACTACCATTTCTATATGGTGTTATATGTGTGCAACTCCATATTTGTCCAAAATGGTCATTGATCTTCTCCAGAAATTTCAAAATAATAAGACTTTTTTCAAAATTAATTTTCTGAAATTCCAAAATTATTTCAGAAATGTGACTTTTGGAATCGTATTTAGGACCCTCTGGACTACCATTTCTATATGGTGTTATATGTGTGCAACTCCATATTTGTCCAAAATGGTCATTGATCTTCTCCAGAAATTTCAAAATAATAAGACTTTTTTCAAAATTAATTTTCTGAAATTCCAAAATTATTTCAGAAATGTTACTTTTGGAATCGTATTTAGGACCCTCTGGACTAACATTTCTATATGGTGTTATATGTGTGCAACTCCATATTTGTCCAAAATGGTCATTGATCTTCTCCAGAAATTTCAAAATAATAAGACTTTTTTCAAAATTAATTTTCTGAAATTCCAAAATTATTTCAGAAATGTGACTTTTGGAATCGTATTTAGGACCCTCTGGACTACCATTTCTATATGGTGTTATATGTGTGCAACTCCATATTTGTCCAAAATGGTCATTGATCTTCTCCAGAAATTTCAAAATAATAAGACTTTTTTCAAAATTAATTTTCTGAAATTCCAAAATTATTTCAGAAAAGTGACTTTTGGAATCGTATTTAGGACCCTGTGGACTACCATTTCTATATGGTGTTATATGTGTGCAACTCCATATTTGTCCAAAATGGTCATTGATCTTCTCCAGAAATTTCAAAATAATAAAACTTTTTTCAAAATTAATTTTCTGAAATTCCAAAATTATTTCAGAAAAGTGACTTTTGGAATCGTATTTAGGACCCTCTGGACTACCATTTCTATATGGTGTTATATGTGTGCAACTCCATATTTGTCCAAAATGGTCATTGATCTTCTCCAGAAATTTAAAAATAGTAAGACTTTTCAAAATTAATTTTCTGAAATTCCAAAATTATTTCAGAAAAGTGACTTTTGGAATCGTATTTAGGACCCTCTGGACTACCATTTCTATATGGTGTTATATGTGTGCAACTCCATATTTGTCCAAAATGGTCATTGATCTTCTCCAGAAATTTCAAAATAATAAGACTTTTCAAAATTAATTTTCTGAAATTCCAAAATTATTTCAGAAAAGTGACTTTTGGAATCGTATTTAGGACCCTCTGGACTACCATTTCTATATGGTGTAATATGTGTGCAACTCCATATTTGTCCAAAATGATCATTGATCTTCTCCAGAAATTTCAAAATAATAAGACTTTTTTCAAAATTAATTTTCTGAAATTCCAAAATTATTTCAGAAAAGTGACTTTTGGAATCGTATTTAGGACCCTCTGGACTACCATTTCTATATGGTGTTATATGTGTGCAACTCCATATTTGTCCAAAATGGTCATTGATCTTCTCCAGAAATTTCAAAATAATAAGACTTTTTCCAAAATTAATTTTCTGAAATTCCAAAATTATTTCAGAAATGTGACTTTTGGAATCGTATTTAGGACCCTCTGGACTACCATTTCTATATGGTGTTATATGTGTGCAACTCCATATTTGTCCAAAATGGTCATTGATCTTCTCCAGAAATTTCAAAATAATAAGACTTTTTTCAAAATTAATTTTCTGAAATTCCAAAATTATTTCAGAAAAGTGACTTTTGGAATCGTATTTAGGACCCTCTGGACTACCATTTCTATATGGTGTTATATGTGTGCAACTCCATATTTGTCCAAAATGGTCATTGATCTTCTCCAGAAATTTCAAAATAATAAGACTTTTTTCAAAATTAATTTTCTGAAATTCCACAATTATTTCAGAAATGTGACTTTTGGAATCGTATTTGGGACCCTCTGGACTACCATTTCTATATGGTGTTATATGTGTGCAACTCCATATTTGTCCAAAATGGTCATTGATCTTCTCCAGAAATTTCAAAATAATAAGACTTTTTTCAAAATTAATTTTCTGAAATTCCAAAATTATTTCAGAAATGTGACTTTTGGAATCGTATTTAGGACCCTCTGGACTACCATTTCTATATGGTGTTATATGTGTGCAACTCCATATTTGTCCAAAATGGTCATTGATCTTCTCCAGAAATTTCAAAATAATAAGACTTTTTTCAAAATTAATTTTCTGAAATTCCAAAATTATTTCAGAAAAGTGACTTTTGGAATCGTATTTAGGACCCTCTGGACTACCATTTCTATATGGTGTTATATGTGTGCAACTCCATATTTGTCCAAAATGGTCATTGATCTTCTCCAGAAATTTCAAAATAATAAGACTTTTTAAAATTAATTTTCTGAAATTCCAAAATTATTTCAGAAAAGTGACTTTTGGAATCGTATTTAGGACCCTCTGGACTACCATTTCTATATGGTGTAATATGTGTGCAACTCCATATTTGTCCAAAATGATCATTGATCTTCTCCAGAAATTTCAAAATAATAAGACTTTTTTCAAAATTAATTTTCTGAAATTCCAAAATTATTTCAGAAATGTGACTTTTGGAATCGTATTTAGGACCCTCTGGACTACCATTTCTATATGGTGTTATATGTGTGCAACTCCATATTTGTCCAAAATGGTCATTGATCTTCTCCAGAAATTTCAAAATAATAAGACTTTTTTCAAAATTAATTTTCTGAAATTCCAAAATTATTTCAGAAATGTGACTTTTGGAATCGTATTTAGGACCCTCTGGACTACCATTTCTATATGGTGTTATATGTGTGCAACTCCATATTTGTCCAAAATGGTCATTGATCTTCTCCAGAAATTTCAAAATAATAAGACTTTTTTCAAAATTAATTTTCTGAAATTCCAAAATTATTTCAGAAATGTGACTTTTGGAATCGTTTTTAGGACCCTCTGGACTACCATTTCTATATGGTGTTATATGTGTGCAACTCCATATTTGTACAAAATGGTCATTGATCTTCTCCAGAAATTTCAAAATAATAAGACTTTTTTCAAAATTAATTTTCTGAAATTCCAAAATTATTTCAGAAAAGTGACTTTTGGAATCGTATTTAGGACCCTCTGGACTACCATTTCTATATGGTGTTATATGTGTGCAACTCCATATTTGTCCAAAATGGTCATTGATCTTCTCCAGAAATTTCAAAATAATAAGGCTTTTTTCAAAATTAATTTTCTGAAATTCCAAAATTATTTCAGAAAAGTGACTTTTGAAATCGTATTTAGGACCCTCTGGACTACCATTTCTATATGGTGGTATATGTGTGCAACTCCATATTTGTCCAAAATGGTCATTGATCTTCTCCAGAAATTTCAAAATAATAAGACTTTTTTCAAAATTAATTTTCTGAAATTCCAAAATTATTTCAGAAAAGTGACTTTTGGAATCGTATTTAGGACCCTCTGGACTACCATTTCTATATGGTGTTATATGTGTGCAACTCCATATTTGTCCAAAATGGTCATTGATCTTCTCCAGAAATTTCAAAATAATAAGACTTTTTTCAAAATTAATTTTCTGAAATTCCAAAATTATTTCAGAAATGTGACTTTTGGAATCGTATTTAGGACCCTCTGGACTACCATTTCTATATGGTGTTATATGTGTGCAACTCCATATTTGTCCAAAATGGTCATTGATCTTCTCCAGAAATTTCAAAATAATAAGACTTTTTTCAAAATTAATTTTCTGAAATTCCAAAATTATTTCAGAAATGTGACTTTTGGAATCGTATTTAGGACCCTCTGGACTACCATTTCTATATGGTGTAATATGTGTGTAACTCCATATTTGTCCAAAATGGTCATTCAAATCATGATTATTTGTCTCCGTAGTATATAAATATGACTGTTAAGTGCTTAACATTGCTCTGTTAACTGCAAAATGAGCGATGTTAAAAAATATGGTTTGCGTCTTTGCTAGTTAAATTCGAATTTATCTTCACACACATAAACAAAAAAGCATTAGTATACATACAACAACACACAGTGATGGGAATTTATAATGTTCAAATGGTGACCGCTTTGCAGGAAAAGTACCAAGTGATTTAAATGGTATTAAAAATGTATTTCTTGTACGTATAAATACATAAATAATATATATATATCTGTATAAATGATAATATGTATCTATGTAAGTTATTTTTTTCAAAAGTCCACAAATATTATTACTGAAAAAATTACCAAAGAAAAAGAGTGAATTTACCCGCATTCCATTTAATATAGAAGCAGCCCATCACTATCTACAACTGTCACGTAACCTCGTAATGAAATTCTTTTTTCTACAGGTTGGCACTTTACGGTTAAGTGACATTACAGTCAGTTAAGCAATTGTATTGCTTTCCATATAACAGAAACTATTAGCTGTTTACGTTACATTTACATTCCTACATTTACGGTCGGTTAACACGGCCTTTAAAGATTGTTGTTCTGTTCCACATTTCACGTGAAATGCTGTCAAAACTTATATGAAAAAAACTTGTGCGGAATTTCTATGAAATAATGATGATAGAGTTGTACTCTGTTTAATTTGTGAAAAAGTTGCGAAATGTTTCGGGCAACATTTTTTTACAACTGCGAAATAATATAAGCTGCACTTATTTCACGTGGAATTTGAAACAAATGAAAAAAGTTTAAATTTAGTATAAAAATGAGAACTGAAAAACATAAATAACACAATCGGTAATAGTTTTTCATCCATATTTACTTTAATTTTTACTTAATTTTTTATTTAAAAAAATACTTTTTAGTAAAATACATGTGGGTTTTGTTTACATATGCAAAACAATGTCGCTTACTTTGAAAGATTAAAAACGTCAAATTGTGCGAACTCGCGAGATAGGTAACATACATGTCAAATTTTTCGCATGAAATAATAGATGTTGCTGACATTTTTCACAAATTGGAACAGAGTACCAGGCTCAGGGTTGCCGAACTTGGTCTTTTCCGACCAAATTGGTCGGTTATTTTTCGTTTGGTCGGATGGTAGGCAAAACCTAATTTTGGTCGGTTTAAGAAAATGTAATATATTTATTTAAACAAATTGAGAACGCCGGACGCAAAGAAGACAAATGCGAATCTAATATCTTTTTAAAAACACAAATTTTTTTTGATTGTTAATGAAACTGTGGATGTGACAATGAAGTGAAATGTATTACGTTAGTAGCAAGTTACTCTAACGGTGTTAGTTTTATAAAGGATAGTTTTGTCACCATATTTGAGTACACCAGGTCAGATGTCAGTTAAAATTTTTCTTTTTACAAAAAACTTTGTTTCAACAAACCATATTCCTTAAAAAACATTGATCGAATTGGCAACATAACGGGGCTAACATCATGACTGCTAATGTTAGTTAGCTTAAATCTTACTCAGCAATGAAAAAATATTGTGGCTCTTTGTGGTAATTTTAAAAGTTTTTTTTTGCAAAGTCCTAAAAGAATAACAAAAATAAAAATTTGCATAAATACTTTTCTGTGCCACCCTTTAAGTTATTTGGTGTTTCTTTTACAGGTAGACTTCTTTGCAGGGAGATATTGTAAGAATAAAGAACAGTGGAATGTTCTCTACAAGAACAGTGACAGTCATTTGACCCATCATATGACGATATATTTTTTACGTTGTCTGCAAATTATTAGGATGTTTTGGAGCTCAGCCTATGTCTATTTTTGAAAAATTGTACAAACTTAAGTTCACAAATTGTGATTAATTTTTTACTATGGGGCTTTTTTTTATGTATTTTGCACATGTTCACTGAATAAATCTAGTTTATTAGCGTTATTAACTGAATTTTTATATAATATTCTTGTTGCTTTTTGTTTTACATATTACAAAAAATTGATAATAGCTTTATTCAAAAAAAATTATACTTTATAGCAAAAACACATGTATGTATATAGATATCGTAATATAAAATCAAAAGTTTCTTATCGCTCCTGAAATTTTTTTTAAATTTCTTTAAATTTTTGATTTTAAATATTTTTTTTTTTTTTTTTTTTTTTTTTTTTATTATTCCTACACTAAATCCCGCGAAGCTTTTCGCTTGTCTGCAGGAGACCAGAGTCTTTGGCGGGCACTGATAGACTGCCTCACTACCAGCTAGCCTACCGGGGCGGTTTCAAAGGATTATGATAGGTTTTGCAGACAATTTTGGTCGGATAAATTTTTTTAAACGGCAACCCTGACTAGGCTTAAATGATTGCTCTCTTTTGGTACTTTGTTGCTCTGTATCAGAAACGAAAATGTTGCCCCTATGAAAATAATCAACATGTTGCTTGTATCTTAAATTGATAGAAACATATTGCTGTAATTGGAACCTTAAACAAAAGATTATTAAGTTTTATTATACCTTCTGTAGCGCTCTTATTAAACACAAATTTGTTATTTAGTCATCTACCGCGATATTATTTTTATTTTCCTAAATATATTTGTTTTTAATTCTCTTGCTCATTGTCGTTTTTTTATATATTTTGCTATTTGCCCTTTATGTACTTTAAAAATGTATAAGATTTTTATTATTTATATAAATTAATTATATTTTAAAAACTGATTAAAGTGAATAGTTGTATTTTTTTGTCTTGAAAAATTATCACAGCGGTCATCAATGACAACCCATTTTAAGAGAGTAGTCAGTCACTGACTAAAGAATCGTTTAACTTTATGTAGAAATCAATTATAGTTGTTGAAATCATATAAATTATTTTGATCAAAAGGTGTTTACTTAATTATATTAACTTATTTTTATATAAATATTCCAGTTTGTTTACAACTTTTAATCATATCTAGACTTTGGATTTTAAGATTAATTTAATTTTTAGTTTCAGGTTTTTCCCCTTCTTTTTTAATGGAAAATTACACTAGTTTTTCTAGATTCTTTTTTTTCATTCAGTTTGTGTTTTAATTTCAAATATGATTTTAAAACTGAATGTGATTTATACAATAGAGTGGAGAAATATAATTAGTATTTGTTTTATAAAAGCAATTAGTTTTTAATTTTTTTTTTGTTTATGAACCGGTTTTAATTGAAAACTCTAGTGGCACAGGTGAGAAATTAAATCGTAATAAAACTTTAGTAAGAACTTTAGTAAATAACCTTTTTTTATTTTCGTTTAGTATAAATTTTTCAACATTTTTTTTTAAATAATAAAAGGTAATTTTAATTTAATTCCTTTTAATATGATACAAATTCTTACTGGTCCACGTCCATTTTATTGTAATAAGTTATTAAAAAAATACTTACAAATAATACACTTTTTCAAAACAAATCGTATTGCTCGTTAGGGCAATAGTAATCGATATATTAAAATATCGATATTTTAAAAAAATCGATATGTAGGTATATCCGATATAGCTTCAAAAGATAAATAACTATTTTAGCCGTTTTTCAACTGCTTTCAATACTACTATCGTTTTTTTTTATTTAAGAATTGCATCATGTTTTTTATTTTTTATTAAGAAATAAAGAAGGGTTTGTTTCCGTTGTATATTTTAAATGTTTACACCAGTGATGTTATACACTTTTTTGAAAAGTCCTTACGCAGCCCGAAAAAATCCTTATTTTTCCTACGCGTTAAAAAAAATTGTCTACAAAAATCCCATTAACTTTTAAATGATTTTATATGAAAAAAATAAATCTATTTGTATTCTTGTATATAAACTTTGTTAAAACTTGTTTCCATCTCGCATTTGGGTGATCGTTTTTTGTAAAAATTAGTCTTATCAGATCACTCTTAATGATTAAAAACTGTTTAATCACTCGAGCGATTGGAAATGGAACCATATATGATTCAATGATATGATCAAATAATAATTTTTAAATATTTTGAACTGTTTTTCATTCGTCACGCTAACTTAAATAATAAAAACTTTTGCATCAGCCGAGCAAATAAAAAGATTGGCTAAAAAACCCCAAATACTGAACTAAAGCTGAACCAGAACTAAACTAGAACTGAACTAGAACTGAATTAGAACTGAATTAGAACTGAACTAGAACTGAACTAGAACTGAACTAGAACTGAACTAGAACTGAACTAGAACTGAACTAGAACTGAACTAGAACTGAACTAGAACTGAACTAGAACTGAACTAGAACTGAACTAGAACTGAACTAGAACTGAACTAGAACTGAACTAGAACTGAACTAGAACTGAACTAGAACTGAACTAGAACTGAACTAGAACTGAACTAGAACTGAACTAGAACTGAACTAGAACTGAACTAGAACTGAACTAGAACTGAACTAGAACTAAACTAGAACTGAACAGAACTAGAACTAAAACTAAAACTAGAACTAGAACTAGAACTAGAACTGAACTAGAACTGAACTAGAACTGAACTAGAACTGAACTAGAACTGAACTAGAACTGAACTAGAACTGAACTAGAACTGGACTAGAACTGAACTAGAACTGAACTAGAACTGAACTAGAACTGAACTAAAACTGAACTAAAACTGAACTAGAACTGAACTAGAACTGAACTAGAACTGAACTAGAACTGAACTAGAACTGAACTAGAACTGAACTAGAACTGAACTAGAACTGAACTAGAACTGAACTAGAACTGAACTAGAACTGAACTAGAACTGAACTAGAACTGAACTAGAACTGAACTAGAACTGAACTAGAACTGAACTAGAACTGAACTAGAACTGAACTAGAACAGAACTAGAACTGAACTTGAACTGCACTAGAACTGAACAAGAACTACACTAGAACTGAACTAGAACTGAACTAGAACTGAACTAGAACTAAACTAGAACTGAACTAGAACTGAACTGAACTAGAACTGAACTAGTACTGAACTAGAACTGAACTAGAATTGATCGAAATTGCTGATCGCTTGTTTGCTTTGCCACCGTCTAAATTTCTTCCACTTCACAAACTTTTGTTCACAAAAATAAATGGTTTGCACAAAAATCATAATTTGGCAATACTTTGATTGAAAAATACAACAGTCTGTTTATGTTTTCTCAACAAGTTTTAGAAATTAATATGTTTTTGTATAAATATTAACTAAATGCTTAAGAAATCAATGTAATAATCAAACATCCTATTTAATCTTTCATTTAGACCTATTATTTTTAACTTATTTTAAATCACCTAAAATAAAAATTACAATTTGAAAATTTTAAGTGTATTCATTCCAAAGAAAATTTTTGTTATTTCGTTTTCTAACGACTTGACTTTTGGAATTTTAATCACTTTCGATTAAAATTGCGTTGTCTGACATGGCTGTATAAAATGTTATTAAACTTTTTATTAGCGACATAATTAAAAAAATTCTATTTAAAACATTAAAAATTAAAAGGTTTTAAGCATAATAATTGGTATTGTTGTTATTTAATTGAACTGTTAATGGTTTTTATTCCAAATTTCAATATTTTAATCAGGCTTAAGTTCATGGGTTCAGGGCAACATGTCCCAGAAAACCTGGGTTCAATTCCCAGCTCAGTCAAGAATGAAAAATTATCAATAAATTTTAATTCATTTCATGTTGTAAAATTCCTTTCTTCATAAAATTAATTAATCAATGAACTTAAGCCTGATTAAAAAATATCGAAATTTGGATTAAAAACTATTAACAATTCAATAAAATAACCACAATACTAATTATTGTTAACAGCTAAGGCACGAGCTATATGTTAACATTTGTCCTTCAAGTTGTGCTGAAAAAGGTCAACAAGAAAAAGAAAGACAAAAACATGAAAAAACAAAAAATTTACTCTGGATTTCAAGAAGAATTCTTGACAAAAAGTACGAAAAACAGAAGTAAGGAAGAACATGTAAATCAATTAAATAGATAATTATTCATTCGAAGCAAATTTCGGTCTACCAAGGTAAAATACCATTTGGTTTAGAGATTGATTTTTTACTAATGACGTCATCCGTCGTCAATGGCGGTGAGTGCTAAACGGTAAACTCTTCTGAAGAGATTGTGTGGTTACAATCGAAACTAGTCAGGGCAACCTGTCCGTGAAAACCTGGGTTCAATTCCCAGCTCAGTCAAGAATAAAAAACTATCACTAAATTTTAATTAATTTGATGTTGTAAAATTCCTTTCTTAATAAAAATAATTTAATGAAAATTAAATTCAATGAACTTAAGCTTGATTAAAATATCGAAATAAGGTTTTAAGCATGTTATATTAGTCAGTCGAAGTTGGCCTAAATAACACAAGTACTTGCGTACTTCTTTCCATTAGTTTAACGTTAAAGGTTTAAAAGTGTAAAATAGCTAATAACTCCTTTCACGGAGTAGTGAACTTTGGTTATTTTTTTACGATCTCTAGTTAATTTCCATAACTTGTTTTGTATAATTTTGAAAGCATATTTCCTCCTGTATCGATGTATTTGTATCATAAAAAAAAGATTAGTTAACAAATTTATCATTCTATATTGGTTGATTTTTGTGTGGATTCGATTTATTTTAATTACTTTTTGACTTTAAATTCTGTAAGCTTTCTTCACACTTTGCCTACAAAAGTTCAAAGCCATGCATGTACATCCCAAGTAAAAAAGTCAAAAACAAAATGAACTATTTAAATTTGCCATACATTATTTTCCTTTTTTACTAACAAATTTCCTTTCCATTTTCCAAATTGCAGGTATGTCCTTTATAGTTTATTTAATATTTCCTTATCCAAACGGTAAGTGTTGAAATTTTTTTTATTAATTTAAATTTATAATTAATTTAATAAAACTTAAACTAAGTTATTAGATTTACATGACTAGAATTTAGGTAAATAATGGCAATATCCTTTTAATTGAAGTGTTAATGTCCTTTTTTCATAGTAGAAACAAACACCAATAAAGTAACATGTAATGGATATTTAAGAAAAAAAAAAACGTAGAAAATACAGAAGAGCCAATAATTGCAATTAATTGAAAAATGACATGTACAAATGCCACACATCAATACAATTACAAAAAAAAATAAGTCACTGACATTGCTATTTGAAAAAAGTCCTTGAAAGTTGTCGGCTTTTTTATGCACGATAAACTATTGATGGTTTTTTTTTTGCTCTTTGACTCAATTTTTCTGTTGCAGTGCATATGTTTTTTATACTTTTTTTTTTAGTAAAAAGAGAATTCAGTAGACTGTGTAATGTAGGGTTTTTGTATAAAAAAGGATATGAAAAAGGATATGGGTAGTAAAAAATTAAATTTATTGTTATTTATAGCTACAGGTATTGCTATTATAAACCTTTTTAACACACATTTCTCATAACACACTTCTAAAACCACCCACGTTTTTATAAATTAATTGGCCTAATAAAAAATGACATATTTTTGATTAATTTATTTAAATTTTTAACAAATTTCCTTGTCAGTAGTTTTAATATTTTAACGGCCAATTTCACCAAGTTCAGTTATAATTAACTATCAGTTACACCTGTCAAAAACATATTGTTAACTGGAAGTTAAAGTAATAGTTAGTTTTAACTGAACTTGAGAGCATAAACAAAGATTTTAATTTTTCTAAGGAATGTGTCGGTGTTAGACAAGGCGGTACCTTAAGTCCAGATTGTGCTATTGGATAATATAAGCGACACAGAAAAAAAAAATTTATTATATTCAAAATTTTTTATTTTTCGAATTTATTCTATGAGTTAAATTTCAGTTATCAATTTTTTAAAGCTTTTTTGTAATAGTTATATTCCTTAAATTTTTAAGAATGACTTTATACACTACCAGACTATTATCTGGTATCTTCTTGTTACATTTTACCTTAGCTTTCCGTTGGATAGCAATGAAGTATATTGTATGCAAAGAAAAATTTACAATTATTAGACACCAGCAGAATGTAATGCATTTTCTAGCCCGCTACGGCCTTCGTCAGCATTCTTTTTGTCACACTGGATAGTGATACTTTATAAATTGAATGTATTTTAAGAAATAATTCCCAATATTTATAAAAATTTATTTTCATTAAAAAATTTGTGATATTAATTAAAAAAAAAAATAATAATTTTATTTGCATTAGTAAACAAATTAATAGTATCAATTAAATATTTTTTGGTCTAACATAATTTTCTACAATTATGTGGTTGATATAAACGTAAACGTTTCATTCACTTAATTATATTTTTAATTAAAACTGATTTTATTTTTGATTAATTGGCGAGAAATTTTTCTGTAAAGAAATCAAAATTTAAAATGCGTTCATACAATGTACGCTACAGTGATAGAAAAGGCGCCATAACGCTGATGTATTTTGACATCAGTACTATGACAAGAGTCTGCGTTTTTTGACCCCATGACACTTTTAAGCATTGTCATGTCAGCATTAACAACTTCGCCAAATTTTCATCAGGGCCAACAATTGAAATTATGTCATCAATGGGATAACACATCGGCATCAAAGAAATGACGAATCCGAGTCAGCGCGATGACTCAATAACATCGTTGAAAGAACTCATTAGGCTCAATTTAAAAAGAAACTCTCAGAGTCATTGGAATTGACTTAAGTCAAAGTGAGAGAATGTTATTATTGACACATAATTGTTTCACTTTTGTTGTATTCCGCCCTTTGCTTAGATAATAACTCTCAATTATAAGACACCAGCAGCATGCTCGATATGATTTTCGTTATCATTCTACTTTAACATTTAATGTATTTAACTAAATAATTAAAAAAATAGAATATGGGAATTTTTGCTTCTAATTTTCCTTTTTATACATGAAAATAATGTTAATAATATACAAAATGTGGCATCGAATTGATGTCACTGTAGTCATAGCATCGATAACGCATTAAATAGGACAACATTTTATAATGACGTTCGTCGTTAAATTGATGTCACGTTTTGCCTCATTGATGTCATTTGTAATAAGTCCCAATTAATACGTTGCGAGTGAGTTTTTTACATTACGAATGAGAAAACAAAACGTATATGACGAGTACATCAAGCTGAGAACGCGTTTCTTTTTCCCTCGTCTCTCTCGCCATTAAAGTAGGAAGTTAGTCAATAAGACTTGCATCGTATACATAAATTGGGACTAACATTTATGTCACAATTCTGATGTAAGGGCATTATCCTTCTGTCAGACTCAGCCGAAAATCAAAAGAGAACTGAGGATAAACTTTAGGATATCCCAGACAATGGTTAAAAGAAGAGATCATGAACCTGGTAAAATATATACTGGAACAGAACCCCTGACACAAGTTTAACATTTTAAATACCTGGGGTCTATAATCAGCGAAAACGATGCTAGAGTAGTCGGAAGAAGTAATCTCTACCAAATCTTAAACGAAAATTTCATAGTAAAACGAATAGAATCAACGAAAACTAAATTATCGGTGTACAATGCAATGCATTCCACTGCTCATAAATATGGATGTGAACCCTGGGACCAACCTCATTAAAGCGAAGCCGAGTACAGGCCACAAAAAAGAAGTACATTCGTAGAGTAATAGGGAAAACCGGAAGGTATAAAATCAGAAAATAATACCTTTAGAAACAATCTGGAAGTTGTAAAACTCGATAAACGAATAGAACAAAGGAAATTGAGATGCTATGGGCGTGTAATGAGGATGGAAGGCTCTAGAATACCGAAGCTTGTGTTCCAGAAAAATCTAAGCGGAGCGCGGCAAAAAGGACAAGGACGAGTATCCTAGTGGGATAATATGTTATTAGATACTCTGGCGAAACATAGTATTGATCTTTACAATGCAAAACCCATAGCGCTGAATCGAAGCCCTTATCATACCTCTAGACCGCAAAGTAGAAGAGGTCAGAAATAAGCAAGTCAGTAAGTATATCTTTAGGAACATTCTGGAAAATCGTTAAAAGTCCTATATTTAAAACAATTAATCACAACCTCAAGACTTCTCCTGAAAAACTCTTGAGCGCAGATAAAATCCGAAAATCAATTAGCATAAAATCGGGAAAAGGATTTTTTTTAAACCTAATAAAGGGTGGTTAAATTTTAAGGGCCGATGTTGATTTGAATAAAACACAAATTATTTAGGAAATTATTGTCTCTTCTTTTTTTATGATAATATTTGTATGGTTTAAATATGTATGGAACAAAATATTGGCCAAATGGCCGCCGCGACCTCGGCGGTACACCTCCATCCGATGGTCCAAATTTTCGATGACGCTGAGGGATAATTGAGGTTCTATGCCGTTAATGTGCCGAAATCTCTCATCCTTTATTTCCTGAATTGTTGCTGGCTTATCGACGTACACCTACGACGTACAAATAACCCCAAAGAAAGAAGTCCAACGGTGTCAAATCACATAATCTTGGCGGCCAATTGACATCGCCACCACGTGAGATAACACGGCCATTGAATTTGTCGAGCAAAAGAGTCATTGTTTCGTTAGCAGTGTGGCAAGTGGCACCGTCCTGTTGAAACCACATGTTGTCCACATCCATATCTTCCAATTCGGGCCATAAAAAGTTCGTTATCATCTCACGATTGCGAACACCATTCACAGTTACTGTCTGACCGGCCTCATTTTGGAAAAAATACGGCCCGATGATGCCGCTAGCCCATAAACCGCACCTAACAGTCACTCTTTGTAGGTGCATTGTTTTTTCTACAATCACTCTTGGATTATCATTCGCCCAAATGCGGCAATTCTGCTTATTGACGAATCCACTGAGGTGAAAATGTGCCTCATCAGTGAAGATGATTTTCACGATATGCATTTTGATTTGAACGCCCATTTTCATAATAAGCCTGAATAGCTTTAATGCTCGATTGTATATCTTTACCATGGCTCAAATTGAGTTAGTCTGAAATTGAGAAATGCCAAATGAAATGCAGAAAAAAACTTGACGTTTAGGTGTGGTTCACATTCAATATTGGCCCTTACAATTTAACCACCCTTTATAAAACTTAAGTAGAATTGCACTAGAACTGAATAAGAGTTGAACTAAAACTAACCAAGAATTCGAAAAATTCCAAGTTTCAGCCAAAATTTCTTTCATGAGGCCATTAAATCGAACGGCAGTTAAACTATTAAAACCCAAATAGGGGTTTGTTAATTGCGATAAGTACTTTGAGAAATTCCACACGAGAAGGAAGGAGTATGCATTTTATGTGTTTCATGGTCTAATAGAAAACAAAGATAAGAAATCTGCTTTATCAATTAAAATTTATATGTGGTATAAGAGCTAGAAATAATTGAATTTGTCTGTACGTGACAGTGGAATGCTCTTAAGAAACTTGAACTGGTTATCATTTAAAATTTGGTGATGGATTTTTTAAACCGTCTACATTTTTTCTGATTCACAACGCAGGGTATTAAAGATTCCGTTTTGCCGTATAAAGTATACTATTATTATATATGTATGTACGTATGTACTAGAGATGAGCGATCCCGTGATTTTTAAAGATCATCGTGATTAGTGAATGTGATTTAAAAATCGCTGCTCCTTTAAACTGTGATTGTGATCACGGTTTATCAGTTTTCTGTTCTTTTAAAGCAATTGCGGCCAAGCTATATGTACAATGCGCGAGCTTTTGCAAGAGCTTTTGTAAGCACTTTACAAAGAAACAACAACAAATTGTAAGAGCTTTCAAATCTGTTTACTTTCATATACATACATACTTGAACAAATAAATTTGGGCATAAAAAAAATTCTAATAAGATAGAAGAGAGAATGAAAGGAACAGCAATATCATTCGACATTTCATTCAAAAAAAGCTATTACCCACACAAACAGTGAAATATCATAAATTTGTATATGTAACAAAATACAAAAAGAACGACTTAGAAAGTACCTGTTACTTGACAAATTTGGTCACAACTGTGATTCGTGATTTTGCAGTAACAGTGATTAAATCACAGGTACAGAAATATCGCTCATCTCTAGTATGTACACTAGACCGTCTCAGTTTTTATACTTTTTTGAAATTTCTTCATGAACATCGATTTTCTTTATCTACTATAAAAACCATGAATTTTGGTGTATAACACTTAAATATTGATGAATGGGAAGTGGTCTCTCAAATCGTTTTTTCATTTTTTAGGCAAAATGACTTTTTTCAAAAAAATGAAAAAATCTTCATTTAGTAATTTGCCTCAAACTCCAGCAGTTTCAAATGGATTTGAACATTATTACATGGATTAGAAAGCTTATTAAATTTCCTAAATGTTTCTTAAAGCAACATTGCCATTTTGACCGATGGTTTTTTTATTTATAGCACTACAAATTCAGATTTTCAAATACAAACTTAACATTTTTTTTAATTTTTGCTTACCTTTTCATATATAAAATTCGATGACTCGATGACTTAAATTAAATACAAATGCACCTTAATATTGATGATGCCCTAAGAATTGTGACAACAATGTTATTACAAATGGCATCAATGAGGCAAGAAGTGACATCAATCCAATGACGAACGTCATCATAAAATTTTGTCATATTTTATGCCGTATCGATGCTTTGACTAAAGTAATACCAATTCGATGGCACATTTTGTATATTATTAACATTATTTTCATGTTTAAAAAGTAAAACAAGTAGCGAAAATTCCCATATTCTATTTTTTAAAATTATTTAGTTAAATACATCAAATTTTCAAAGCAGAATGATGGCGAAAACCATACCTGGAATGCTGCTGGTGTCTTATAATTAAGAGGTCTTCTGTAAACAAAGGGCAGAATACAACAAAAGTGAAACAAACATGTGTAACGGGTATGTAAAAAATAATGTTCTATCACTTTGACTTAAGTCAATCCCACTGACAAACTGTCATTAAATTGAGCCAAATGAGTAGTTTCTACGATGTTGCTGTGTCATCGCACTGATGACATGTTTTACTAAACTGACTCCGATTCGTCATATCTGTGATGCCGATGTGTTAACCCATTGATGACGTTATTTAAATTTTTTTCTTGATTTGAGGCTGACATCACAATGTTCTTAAGTGTCATGGGGTAAAAAACGAAGACACTTGTCATAGTACTGATGTTTAAATACATTAATCAGCATTATGACGCTTTTTCTATAAGTGTACATTTTCTTTTTACAAATTGTTAGCAGTTGGTTGTTGTTTTTTTTTTTTAATTTTTCTGTTTTTTTTTTTTTTTTTTGCAAACAAAACTTAATGAATGTTAAATATTTAAATTCAATGTCCTTTTTTGACATATCAAACGACTCAAATGAGAAAAAAAAACGATAAATTTGACATTGATATTTTCCGTTGTTACAAAGGACATTTCGTTATGTTTTTTTAAGAAATTTTTAATACAATTAAATTTCAATTCCAAAGCAAGTTGTTTACACTATTTAAATATATACTTTGTTAAATTCACGAACGTTTCTATTGCATCATATTGGTTGTATTTCCTATAATTTTGTGAATATGACATTAATAAAATATAGCAAATACGACCAATATGATGACACAATAGAAAACTTTGTGAATTGCCAAACTGTATTTCAATTAAAATTTTATATATACATTGACAAATGTGCAAAAAAGAAATATTTTATAACGTCATCATCACGATTATAGTGATAAAGTTCCATTTTTTTTATCCATTTAACCATTTATTTGTTCCTTGTTGTCCTATTTTCAAAAAACTATAGATGTGTCAGTTACACTTCTATGTATGTTTGTCTGTATGCACGTACACACACATAAGGTGTCTGTGTTTGTCTCGTAAATAGTTCATTTCCTTTCAATACAAAAAAAAAAAATAATAATAAAAAAAAACATACAATTTGCTCTAAAATTTGTTTTTGTGGGTGTGTGTTTGTGTGTGTATGTGCCAGTGCGTAAGTGTGTCTGTAAAATCATATAAATATTTAAATTAATTTTGTTGTTCTGCACAATACTTAATTTAAGTTTCTTTAACATGTATTTACAAAACTGACAGTGTGTAAGTGTATGAAAAAAGTGTGTGATTTTATTTGCAGACATTTTATTTCCGTTTCTTCTAAAACGCATGTCCTGTTTCGGCGTCTAGAGTTTTGGGGATTTTTCTGTTCGATAAGAGTGTGGGAGAGCATATAATTATTATAGAGCGAGATAAAGAGAATAATAAAAGTAAACATTTGAATCGATTAAAGCAATTAAAATGCTAAAATTTGAAAATAAAGAAGAAAAAAAAAACAATATGTATGTATATTTAAGATAAAGTGATCACAAAATTAATGTTTAATTAAGCTTTTGGCATATCCTTTTTATAAAAAATTTAAATCCTTAACAGAGCTAAAGTAAATAGCAATCTACACACACATAACTAAAAAATAAGAACTTATTCGAAATTAAACTAGAAGATAACCAAAAAAAATAAAAAAAACTTAACAAAAAAATTGAACTAAACTAAAGTAAAAAACAAAAAAAAAAAGCTTTAACTGAAATAGAAAATGAAGAACTTAACACCAAAAATTAACTTGCACCTCACTAAAACTGTATCAACTCCAACCAAGCACTAAACTTGAACAGAGCTTAAACTTAACTAGTGTTGAATAAAACTGAATTTCAGTTGATTTCGATATAAAAGTTTTATATAAATAAAACTACTTTTTTATCCAAAATTCTAAAACAAACCAATATTTATTTTATTTTTAATGAAAATATTTAAAAACAAATGAAAAGGTTTATTAGATTAAATTATTAAACTAGTTTAATTGACATTAAATACGAGGGCGGATCCATCATTTACTTTGCGTTTAACAGCTGTTCAAAATATACAACCTCGTGGTTTTTGTTAAAAATGGAAAAAGTGAATTTCGAGTGCTCATTAAACATTATTTTTTTGCAAAAAAAAAAAACCGTCAATCAAATCAAGGAAAAGCTTGATAAATACTATGGGGACTCTGCACCATCGATTTCAATGGTAAAAAAGTGAATTACTGACTTTCGTTGTAGTCGCACAACTACAAATGACGCTGAACGTTCTGGAAGGCCAATTGAAGTCACTACACGCGAAAATGTCGAAAAAATTCACGATATGGTGTTGGCCGATCGAAGAGTTAAAGTGCGTGAGATTGTTGATGCCATAGGCATTTCATATGGCAGTGTGGTTTGCATTTTAATGGATCGGCTGGGTTTAAGAAAGCTGTCTGCAAGACATACCCCATATGGCCAAGAAAAAAGTTCTTTTTCATCAAGATAATGCACGGGTGCACACGTGTGCAGTCTCAATAGCAAAATTACACGAATTGGGCTACGAATTGGTACCTCATCCGCCATATTCTCCGGATTTAGCCCGCAGTGACTATTTCCTATTTCCGAACCTAAAGAAATGGCTCGGTGGAAAGAGATTTAGCTCCAACGATGAAATTATTGGTCAAACAAATGCCTATTTTATGGACCTCGAAAAATCCTATTTTTTGGAAGGGATACACAAATTGGAGAAACGTTGGACTAAGAGTGGGTTTTTAACATCGAGTTTAATCTTAGCAGCAAACTATAATTAATTAATCTGAGAAAAAATTTAATTGAGGACTAATTGGGTTTGCCGTTTTTAAGTTGTAGCTTAAACCTCGCAGTATTGCCTACTGAATAACAAAAAATGGCAACAAGATATTTTAAAATGGCATCTTTTTATTAATGCTACTTTGCATTTTATACAGAAGAAGAAGAAATTCCACCGTTCTTAATTCTTATAAAAAGAAATTTACTTCTTAAAATTGTTTTATTTAGATTTTCATATGTTTCAGAATCCCTAAAGTCTTCATCTTCACTAGAATAATCAATTTTTATTTTATGTGTATGCATTTTTTTCTTTGTATTTTAACAGCTGATTTTGTTATACATGTATATGTGCTGACATTTGTTGATTAAGTTTAAACCACCAACATTGGCCGCTTAAACTGGCGAATAAAAGTAATTAATCCTCATCTTAAAAACTAAAAACACAGATTAAAGATGACTAAATCTCTGATCTCCATGTTAAAAACCCACCATATGTGTATTGAGCTAAAAGGAGATAATGTTGAAAAAAGTCTAGTTTAAATAATATTAAACAATATAGATTTTTTGCTTTTCTTTGGTAAACGTGCTTCGGTATTTAAGAAGTGGTTAATCGCTTCGCAGCGACTTAAATGTTCAGTAAAATTCATATTAATTTCTTTTTGAACAACATTTTCGTCCTGTTCTTCCTGGAGTTCTGCATGTGGGGCTTTCGTGTTATTTTCATTTACACACATGATAATTTAATTTCATAAACTTTGGCCTAACATCATTTTTGCCGAACTCCGTAACCGAACCCGGACGTTCGGTCGGATACTAGTTTCCTTTAATATATCAATTATGGCACGAGCTGTGTGAAATGTTGCGTCGTCTTGTTGAAACCACAGCTCCAGCACATCATGGTTGTTCGATTGATGAACGAAAAAGTCAGTAATCGCGGCTCTAAAGAGGCCACCATGACTGTAACGTTCTGACCAGCATCGTTCTAAAAGAAGTACGGGCAAACGATTCCACCAGCCCATAAATAACACCAAACACTCAGTTTTTCTGGATGTAATGGGGTGCCGCGGTAGACTAGCTGGTAGTGAGCTAGTCTAGCAGTACCGGGGTTGCGGGTTCAATTCCCGCTAGAGACTCCTGCAGACAAGCGAAGAGCTTCGCGGGATTATTGTAGATATAAAAAAAAAACTTGAGGATTATCTTCACTCCAAATACGGCAGTTTTGTTTATTGGCGCATCCATTCACACAAAAGTGAGCTTTATCGCTAAACGAAATTCGCTAATGAAAATCGGGATCAAAGGAAATCTTGTTTTGGGTTCATTCACCGAATCTACGCCTTGTTGAAATGCCAAACTAAACTAAACTAAACATAAATCACTTGACAGCTGACAAAATGGCCGCCAGTTAAAAAGTTCTGCCAACTATTATACCTCTATAAAAAAAGCACCCGCTATTTAGTAGGACTTATATTTCCATTATTCTTTTAAAATTTGTATTAATATATAAAAAAAAATTTTTTTTGTTTTTTTAATAGGTATTCACAATAGTTTTTTTCATTACTAATTTTTAGAAACATGCACAAACTATTAACTATAATTTATTTAATGACCTCATTTTATCGTTTTTGTTTCTATTCATTTCTTATATTAATAATTTCTAATTTCGTATAAACATTTAATAGATCTTTAAAATGAAAAGTTCTAAATATTAAAATTACGAGTATTTACACTCGTATATTTCAAATAAATTTTAGTTTATTTAATAAAAAAAAAAGAAGTGTTTCTAACGTTTTTTCAACTGTAGTTTTTAAGATTTTATAAATTTTTCTAATAAATTATTGAAATCTGCTTAATTTTAAAAACAACACAATATCTGTCAATAAATGAAAACAAGTGTGTTTCTGAAAACGAAATGGGCTAGTAACTTTGGCTCTCTCTCCGGTAAAATGGTAGAAGATATGAGAGTGATACCAACTCGAACTTTTTTACAACGTGTGAGTTTTTAGTTATTTTTTATATAACTATTAAATTAGTAGATTTAAATTTTTGTAATTAGAAATTTAAATTTTTATAGATTTCTTCGTTCCAAATTTAAGAAAAATTCTGTTTTTCCTTTGTAATTTTATTATTAAAACGCCCAATTAACCACCCACCTATTTGGTACTCTTTCTTTTATTATTTCACTCGTGTGTTTTCTCTTTCTCCTAGAATTTTGCTTTTAATCAATTACAGTCCAAATATGCTGCCACATGTAGCAGACTTATTTTACAGTTAACAAACATCTACACTCACTCCAATGTTTCATTAAACAATAACCCCCCCTCTTTTCCCCCCTCATTTATTTTTTTTAAACAAAAAGTTTTTATAAAAGAGCTGTAAAATATAGGAGAGCAAGAGAGAATGTTAAAAAATTGAGTCTATGATAGAAACAATCTTTTTACATTTACATATTCAAGTATTTTTCTTTTGTATGTTTAGCGTTGCTGAGAGACCCCAGATATTAAGATATATGTAGACATTATGGCTGGGTAACAATAATACTACAAAAACAACAACTACAAAAAAGCTGCACAATTACAAAAACGAAAACAAATACTGTAAAAAAAAAAATCATCAGCAACAATAATATTAGAACAGTGATGTCAAATTGTTGGTTGGTAAACAACTAATTTAACTAGATTTTGAAGCGAATTTAATTGAAACTTAACATAAACTTTTACAAATACAACTACAAGTAAAAAAAAGCTAAACTTATATCAGGGGTGCTACTCTCAGTTGCGATGCAAATGACAATTTCGATACGAAAGCTAAATAGTATGTGGGGCCAATTTGGTACTATGTCTCGCTTTCGCAAAAATTTTCGAAAACGAAGCAACACTAGCAATAAAAATAAAAGAAGGGGCAGATGTCAAAAATGTAAAAAAAATAGAAGTCAGCTTATTGACGTGTTTTTGTGTGAAAATTTTTAAAAAATAAAAAATTAATGAAAAAGCAAACGCAACAAAGAGTACCAATCAATTGATTTGCCCCACAGATTTTACCAAGAAATAAATTAGAACTGAAGCAGAACTAGAAGTGATCCAACACTTAACAGATTTGAATTAGAACTAAACTAAAAAAAAAAATGGATTAGAACTGAACTACAACTCATCATCTAGAGCCAATGTTGCCAATTTAGCCATTTAGTGGCTAGATCTTTTTCCTCATCTCGTTTATCCATGAAAAAAATCAATTTAGCCATTAACAATTTTTAGTTAGCCGAAATAGCACTGACGCAGAACTAGAAGTGTTCCAAAGCTTAACAGATTTGAACTAGAACTAGAATTAAATTAAAAAAAGAAAAAAAAAATGGATTAAGACAGAAGTAGAACTCATCTTTTAGAGCCAATGTTGCCAATTTAGCCATTTAGTGGCTACATTTAGTTTTTGTTTAGCCATGAAAAAATCAATTAAGCCAATACTAATTTTTATTTAGCCAAATTTTCTTCAAGTTTTTATGCAGCATTAGTTGTATTGTAACTTTGTATTTTTCATAATGAATTAACGCAAATGAGTTTTACAATAAAAAAAATAATTTTATAATTTAGATTATTTGAGTTTTTTGCTAGTCAAAGATGTTTATTTTGTTGTTACTAAAATTGTATTATGTGCAACTTCAGTGTAGTAAATAAATTTTGTAAGTTTTGCATTTTTGAGTAAAAATCACTAACTAGAGCTCAGCAAGAACTCAACTAGATTAATACTGGAACTGAACTAGAACGGCACTAAAACTTAACTAAAACTGAATTGGAGTTAAACTAGAACTTATATAGAACTGAACTTGAATTGAACATAAACTAGACTGAAACAGAATTAGTACCACAACTAATCGAGAACTGAACTAGAACTAATTTGTGTCGGAACTGGTACTGAACTGGAATTCAACTCAAGCTGAACTGGAAATAAACAGGAATGGTTATTTAACTTAACTTCTTGTAGATCTGAAATATAATTGCTCTAGAACTAGTACTTACGTAGAAACGAAAAGTTTTCTCAATGCTTTTATAAAAAAAAAATCACTTAAATGTCATCACTGTTTTAGACATAAACATGTAGCCAGTGTTTTTTTGTTTTTGCTGTATTTTTCTTTTGATGCCCGCTGCAAAACTTTTTTATACCCAGTATGATACAGCCAACAACTACAACAACATTTGCCACTCAACCTTTACAAAAACAAAAAACAGTATTAAAACATTTTGTTCTATACAACACACAACTGAAAAATCTACCCTCAGTTTGCTAGACGTTAATATACACTTTGGCTTCTTACTATAACCACCAAAGAAAAAGAATCTGAAAAAATTTTATTTAAAAAATAATTCACATACATAAAAAAATAAAATAAAATATTGTAAATTTATAAAAAAAATAATATTGCTTTTTAAAAAAGAAATTTATAAAATATATTCCCATTTTTTTACCAGCAAACGAGAAAAATACAAAAAAAAAATCCTACCACAAAAATTTATATTTTAAAAAAATTTATCTTTCGTTTTTTCACTACGAAGCCAATTTAAAGGCAAAACGAAAATTTACGAAGCAATATTGTTGGTCTAAAACAGAAGTAGAATACAAAAAAATACACAAAAAACGCGGAAGTTAACAAACAAAAAAACGTTTCTGCGGCTTGTTAAATAATTGTTAGATAAATTAAAGAAAATAAAAGTAATAAATAATATTAAATAGATGTATTTTGTGTAACAAATAAATAAATAAAAAAAAAGTACAAAGAAAAATTATAAAAAATTTATTTAGGAAAATCTTCTAAATTAAAAAAAAAATCGAAAAAAGCTAAAACAAAAAATTAAATAAAGTGCTCTTGTTTAAAAAACTACATTTAAGCCAAAATTTCTTAAAAATTATTATCTTTATATAAATTTTTTATAAAATTGTTTTATTTTTTTTTACCCTAAAAAAAAAAAACTTAAATAACCTCAATTTGTATTAAGTAAACCACCTCCTTCCTTCCCTTTCTTTAAAGAAAAAAAAATCTATAAATCTCAACTTTTAAAAAGAAAAACGTCTCCAGTATTAACCCCAAAAAAAGTGCGTGTGTAATTTACGTAAATTTTCCAAACTTAAAAACAATTTATTATAAAAGTATACCCAAAAAAAAATCGAAATCAATAACCCAAAAAAAGTTTTACAACAAAATATTTCCCGCCGTTTCAAAAAGTTCGAAAGCGAAATAGATTTTAAATAAAAAAAGTTGAAAGAATAAAAAAATATAAAAAAGTTTCAAAGAATTTGAAAAATCGTTAATTTTTTTAAACGCCAAAAACAGCAATATATATGGAAAACAAAAATAATTTTGAAATTGCTTTTAATAATGGAAGTATTTTTATAAAAAGGTAAAAAAATCATGTTTTTGTCGTTTAAGCCTGGTACTCTGTTCAGTATTTCTTGCAAAATGTTGTCAAACTCAATATAAAAAAAAATATCTATGAAATACAAACGAAAAAATTTTGATGGAGTTGTACTCTATTTATCAGAGGTGTTCTGGAAATCGAAAACGCAAAATGCAAGAGTTTAAAAGTAGTTTTTTAAATAAAATTTTTGTAGTTAAAGAAATACAAATACAATACAATACAAATATTTCTCTATTTAACAGAATTCTATAAGAAAATTATAAAAAATTGGATTAAGAGTGTATTAAAAATAACTTAAAAATTCTTGCGTTTTCGATTTCCAGAACACCCCTGTATATTACGAAAAACATTCGAAATATTTCTAGCAACATTTTTAATTTCCGTGCGAAACAACAGCTTTTCATATTTTGTAATTTTTTATTTTGTATTTGTAAAGTGGTTTTTATAACAAGCGTTTCACAAAGAAAAATGTAGAAAAGTGCTAAAATTAAATTGTTTTTTAGATTTGGAAATTATAAAAATAATATTGTTTTACTTCTTTTAATGACAATTAAAAAGAAACAAAATATTTGTTTACTTTCGCAAAACAATGTGGTATACTTGCAACTAAAAAACGTTACGTTTTGAAAAATCGTGAGATAGATAATATTGTTACATGTCAAAACTTTCGTGTGAAATAATTAATGTTTCTCAACATTTTTCGCAAGTTCGAACAGAGTACTAGGCTTTATTGAAAAAGAAAATTAATTACTGTTTTAATTTTTTATAATTTTAACCAAAAATATTCTACATAAAATCTGGTTTTTAATAAATTGATACTAAATTTCAAAAACAAAATATTTAGAATGAATGGGAAATAGTTTCGAATCAATAACTAACTGCCTATTTCCGATGTGCGAACGAATCTTTTCTTTCGTACAAATACATTTAAAACAAAAACAAAGTTTTTAGAATTTGTTTTTGCTTTAAATGTAGTTGTTCGAAATAAATAATTCTTTCGCACATCTGAAATAGGCTATTATTTACATTTTAGTAAAATAAAATCAAGAAAGAAGAAAGAATAAAGTAGAAAATTGAAATATAATTAAATTAGAATTAGGAATTGGTGTACAATCCAAAATTTCAAAGGCTTGATCTCTACAAAACTTGTGAGAATGAAAGAGAAGGATTTACGCTTTCGTTACTTACAAATGGCGTCGGATACCTCTAAAATTCGAATATGAAAGGATTTTTAGGTTAGGTTAGGTTCCATGGGCAGCCATCGAGAGACAGCTCACTTGGGTCCTTCAGCGGTCCCTTTGTGATACCCAGCGCCAATGCCAATCCCATAGAGGAGTTACTCAGATGGCGTCACTGCAGAGTTAAGCCAATTCGTCATCCTAATGAAGAGAAGAAGCAATCTAAGTTCTATTGTTGATAGATTATCCAGGCAGGAAATCACACAGCAGATGCTCATGTACATTTTTTCCACAACTGTAGTTTAATCTACGTTCTCTGAAAACCAAGCTGATTTTCTTTAATTTGCTAGAATTAATATAAACGAATTTCTTTTGATTTTAAAACTTAAAAAAGAAAGAATATAAAAAACTCAATTATTTCTTTCAAAGGAATTGGTGGTGTAAAATTTCGAAAAAGTTTCTTATCAAATAAATTTGAGCAAAAACCGTCTACTGAATTTCGAATTTTTTTTTAAAGCTTTTAAGCGCAAAATAAAGGTTTTATTAAAAACCGAAAGAATTAGCCCAGAAAGTTTCTCTTCATATTTTTAAGCGCAAAACCGACAAACTTTTCAAATGTTTTCGTGGCTTTTGCCCACTAAATCAAAGAATATATTTAAATCATCTAACGGTCGAAAATACTTAAAAAAGACTTCAAGAGTATCGAAACAATATGGAGTTGTTCCCACGTGCTCTGCTTATCAAATTGCTCTCGAGTTAATTCTGATTGTGTGCCATGGTTTTATTTCTTTCGGTATTTTGAAATATTAAATTTAAAGTAAATAAAATTAAGAAAATTATTGTTGATCGACCTGACCATCCCACCAACCAACCGACCAGCAGAACAATCGACCAACCAACCGACCAACCGAACGAACTATAAAAAACAGATACAAAGAAATTTCAACCTAAAAGTATGTGAACAAATATTTACTTAATGATTTGATACGAACAAAGAGAAAGGTCAAGCAAATATTAAGTTATTGTTTACTTTTAAAAGCAGAAGTGGTAAGGAATAAAAAAATTTTTTAACAAAAATCATTTGATATGAAATATGATGATATTTTTTAAGTTTTCAAACATTTTCGAAATTCGAATTTTTAAAAATGTTTTTGAAAATATGGCAACATGTCAAAAATTCCTCAAAAAAAAAAAAAAAAAAAAAAAATTTTTTTTTTTGAAAATATCACAAATATTTATATGTTTCGAGTTTTACAGTGATTTTAGTTAAAGAAATATTAAAAGTTTCTATGCTTGTTTAATTTATTTCAAAAAGTTTTATAAAATTGTTTCTACTAGCGAGTAACGAATACCGATATCGTTACTTCACGTTTGCCGATATATCGGCATTGGCGATATTTTCCTCTCGATACGCCGATACTTTTTTATATTTTTTTTTTTTTTTTTAACAAACAATTTAATTTTCAATGCTCATTTTTTGCACGGTATGATCGGTTCACACCACGCGTTTTTCCTTTTTTATAGGCGCCTGCTAAAGTAGAAAGTAATCCTACTTCATGCTTTCGATATGTATATGCATTTTACGCGTTTGCCTGTAATTTGTCAACACAATTCTACACTACGACTTTTTGGACTGATACATAAACGCATTGAACGCTTGGTATATACCTGCAGCATCAGCCGTTTTGCTTTGATAATTTTTTCTGCTAATTTTTAATGATTTTTGTGGAAATAAAAATCATTTCACTAAAAATTTTGGGTTACTCCATAAGCGAAGCCACTGCTACATTTTCTGACGCTATTACTATCGAAATACAGTCTTCAAACACTATTAGAAAATACAATTATAGAATAAATTGAGATGCAGATTAATTCAGATTCCCAAAAATTGGCTCTGAATGAAAGATTTGAGTGTTCAGAGAATATTGAAATTTTAGTGTTTATCTTAGATTTTCTAACTTCGATACAAAGCTAGAAAACAAAGTACAACTAGAAAATTTTAAAGACAATAGGTCGAATAAACGGCTTATTCAGCTTCTCAACAACACTCTTCATTTTGAAAGTGTTGAAGACCCCTTCACCCCTACACCTAGTAAAAGTTCTGATAAGTCTACAAGAACTGACCATTGGAGCGTTTGTAAAAATCTTAAAAGAAAATTTGGAGAAGACTGATCCACTGTCCATCCTACACTGTGGTTCAGCTAAATAAGAAGTCTAGATATACCTTAGATTTTCTAAATTTTCTAAATGCAGATCCGCTTGTTTGCTAGCGCTATTAAATATTATAATCCAAATTTAAGACCACGGCGCATAAATGCTTAAGTTGTCAAATGAGTTCAGTCACATCTGAGAGACGATTTTTTAGCCCCAGAACAGACTGTGAAACGCAACTGCAATGAAACTTTTGGGAATTATTGTTTTGAAACCAGTTTCAATAGTTTTCCAGACACCCTGAAACCTTAATTTTAACAGAATGTACAGAAATTATCACAATTATTTCTTTGAGAACAGATGAAATACAAACACAAGTTTCCTGCACGCCGGTTTCAATGCAACTGATTTCCAATGCGTTTCAAGCCGGTCTCAAAATGGTCGCGTCATGTGTGATCCCTCAAATAAGTCTATGGCATAAACTCGAATGAAACTCGAAAATAATTAGAAGTTGCAGTTTCGCGTTTCACCGTCTGTTCTGGGCCTTACTTCAGGTCTGCTTCAAACGGCGTTGCGAAATTATCTCAGCAAAGGTTGAGAATACTTTGTTTTTAAAAAAAAAATCTTATAAATATTAATTTTTAATATTAACAATTTCTTACACTGTTTTTTTTTTTTGTTTAAAAAATAAATTAATTTTACCATGAATTTTAATCATTTCGTTGTCTTTAAAATCTTATTAAAATCAGTTTTAGATATTAATAATCTCTTACACTGTAATTTTATATCATAACGAAATAACTCTACCTGAGTTTTGTTAATTTTACCTTGAATTTAAATTTAATATTCGTATCGGTATCGACGATATTTCTCTTTGAGTATCGGTATCGTATCGCCAAAAAGGCTACATCCCTAGTTTCTACATGTTATAATTAAAAAAATTAATAATTTAACATATTTCCATTTTTAAGACATGCAAAGTTTATTCTATTGCAATCGATTTCGAAGTTTAAAAAATTTTCGAACATGAAAAATTTAACTAAAATTAATAAAAATTTAAAAAATTAATTCTTAAAATTTTCTCGTTAGTTTTAAAATTTTCTTACATTTAAATTTTCGAAGTTTAGAAATTGTTCGCAAATGCCATATATTTTCTCAAATTATTGAAATAATACAAATAAGATTAACGTTCTTAATTCTTTGAGAAGGGGGAAAAATTGTTTTCAGTGTTATTAAATTTCAAAGATTCGAACATTAAAAAATTAATTTAAGTATAGAAATTTAAAAAAATTTTATAATGTTCTTTATTTTCAATTTTGTTTATTTATGAGTTAAATAAAAATGTCTGCATAATCTTTTTATAACATTTTAATTGTCAAAGTTTCGAAAATTTTCGAATATGCCAAAAATTAAAAAAAAATAAAAATCTTAAAACTTATTTTGTCCTTTTATAATTTTTTTTGCTATATTTCGAAAAACGATAACAAACTGGTGGATGGATTTAAAATTGCGGAAACTTTTTAGTACCTCCAACATCTTAGTACGCATCTAAGTATCCCAAACTTTTCTTTATTTTCTAATAAATTTTCACAATTTCCTCGCCATTAATTGAATGGATAAAGGAATTTCTAAAGATAATAATCTTCAATTTTAAATACAAACAATCATAATTAAGATTTGATTCAACGTGACCGACCACACCTCTACTTATAAAAAATCCCAATTCGAATTTATTACTCTCAGTAAAAAGCTGTTTTCAAAAATAGCAAAATTAAAAAAAGTCTATTAACATTTTTATCTTAAATCTGAAATGACGTCTTTTGGCCATTATATGTCATAAAAATTAAAATAATGAAAAGAAAAAGTTTCATATCATTATGACAGCAGATAAAAAGGCAGGGGAAATCTAAACAAAAACAACAAAATAGTAGATACTTATTCGTATCCACAAAGGCGATTCAATGGCATGATTTCCTACGAATGTAACAATCATGTAAATTATACGTTGCATAAATGGAGGGGGGTGGGTTTGAAATATGGAAAAAGATTTAAACAATTTGATAGAGTGTAAAGATAAAGATACTTAAGTTTATTTGAATATTAAAAGAAATTAAATACATACTAAACATTTTTAAAAATTAAAAAAAAAAAAAAATTTAATTTGTATTTTTTTAAAGTCATCATCATACCACCAATAAATCGATTGTAGTTGTTAATATGAGCTCGTCTGCAAGAATTTGTTTGTTTTGGTTATGAGCTCATTCCTGTAATGCCATTCTATAAAAATTTTTAACTCTTAAGATTTCTTAAGATAAAACAAAAATATCAAACAATTCAGTTCGATGATTGTTCAAAGTAAACTCGCAGCCAAAAAATAACAAAGGCAGAAAAAAAATAAATATCAACGAAAATAACTTCGAAAATATTAAACGAAAAGGTCACTGGGTAATAGGGGCAACAAAGGACGCACGATGGTTTCAACATAATGGGCTGTGGAGTCGGAGTCGGAGTTGAGGTTTTTGTATCGGAGTCGTAGTACCCACAAAAACTCGCGACTCCTACCCCAAAATTAAAAAATTGTCTAATATTTTTCAAAATAAAAATTCTACAAATTCAAATAACGTTGGGAAATTTTTACAGAATCATTTTCTTGCTATATTTAACCATGTAAAAGGAACCAAATTAAAAACAAAAAACGGACGTCAGAAAAAAAATTGGTTCCGGCTTAAACCAATTGGACGACAGTCCGACAGTGTTATGCTTTTATTATTAGCAATTTGAACTGACTTGAATAAAATATCATGATTCGTAACTAACAGTTTATGCTGAGCTAAAATGATTTTCAAGAGGAGAATTTATGGTAAATTATGGACTTATCATCATGAAATCCTGTAGAAAGATTTCTGTTATTAAAAAACTAAATGGAACAAATTTGAATACAGTGGTGAAATTAGTTTTACCGTTTAAAGTGCGTTTTATATGGCTGCTTAATATGGGATCTAAGGTAAATATGGACCGATGATTTAGCGTAAATGTCTGCGAATTAATACGGCTTTTAAAACTTCATGTTTCTATTTGTCTTTGGTTGTACGAGGGCGGAGCATTTTTTTACAAAAAAAAATTTATTTTTCAACATAACCTCCTTTTAGCTCTATACGCTTAGTCCAACGTTTCTCCAACTTGTGTATCCTTCCAAAAAATAGGATTTTTCGAGTTCCATAAAATAGGCATTTGTTTGACCAATAATTTCATCGATGGAGCTAAATCTCTTTCCACCAAGCCATTTCTTTAGGTTCGGAAATAGGAAATAGTCACTGGGGCCTAAATCCGGAGAATATGGCGGATGAGGTACCAATTCGTAGCTCAATTCATGTAATTTTGCTGTTGAGACTGCACTCGTGTGCACCCGTGCATTAACTTTATGAAAAATAACTTTTTTCTTGGCCATGTGGGGTCGTTTTTTTTAAATCCTTGTTAAATCGGTCCAATAAGTTGGCATAATATTTGCCGTTTATTGTTTTTCCCTTTTGTATCCCAAAAAACTGTTTCCATCACCTTATTGGCCTACAAACTTACCTTGGCCTTCTTCGACGCCGGTTCACCCGGAGAAACCCATTGTTTGGACTGCTGCTTGGTCTCCGGAGTGTTGCAATGGTTCTATGTTTCATCCACGCCGCAAAAACTCATTCGAATTGCGGTCAAACAACTCCAAACAATCCTTTGAAGTTGTCACACGATTACGTTTATGGTCAGTTGAAAGCAAACGCGGCACCCATCGTGCAGACAGCTTTCTTAAACCCAGCTGATCATTTAAAATCGAAACCACACTGCCATATGAAATGCCTATGGCATTAACAATCTCACGCACTTTTACTCTTCGATCGGCCAACAACATATCGTGAATTTTTTCGACATTTTCGGGTGAAGTGACTTCAATTGACCTTCCAGAACGTTCAGCGTGGTTTGTACTTGTGCGACCACAATGAAAGTCAGTCAACCACTTTTTTACCATTGAAATCGTTGGTGCAGAGTCCCCATAGTATTTATCAAGCTTTTCCTTGGTTTGATTGACTTTTTTTTTCGCAAAAAATAATGTTTAATGACCACACGAAATTCACTTTTTTTAATTTTTAAAAAAACCCACGAGGTTCTATATTTTGAACAGCTGTTAAACGCAAAGTAAATGACGGAACTTGCTCAAAACTTGACAGTAGTCTATTAACAGATGGTACTTAATGGGAGCAGTGTTGCATTTCATATAACTACGAGGGAAGTTCGAAAAGTCACGGACTTATTGATCCGCCCTCGTATCATTCTGTTTTTGGCTTTATTCGCAACTTATTTTGGTTGGTGTAGACTTTTTCCAAAGATTTCTAATTGTTATTGTAAGAATAAAAATTAAATTGCATCTTGCAGACAATTTAAGATTTCAGCTTTAACAAGCAAATTAAATTGCAATCATTTTATTTATAAAATTTAAATAAATTTGAATGGAAACCAAAATGTAGGCAAAACGAATGGCGGACTGTTTTAAGGAAACATTAACATTTAAAATCACGTATTTTGCCACTTTTCTAGAAGTTGTTGTTGTGACGGTACTTTTGGGTACTTTAAGAAAAATCAAGTTAAAGTGCTATACTTGGCTGTGCCGAGTCTTAAATATCCTACACCGAGAGTAAGAATATTTTTTGAAGTTATGGTGATTTCTTTTTTACAAAAAATGTGACATTTAATTTAAAAAAAAATGCAATTTGGTGTTCGTTTCTTAAAAATGCTTCGCTCTCTAAAAGGTTGGCTTGTTTTATTCTAAAAAATGCACCCTTACTAATGGCATAAGGCATTGATTGCACTTTACGCCCCGTATAAATCGACCGTTTCGATCATGCCATGTAAATATAGGGTTACCAGACGAAGTTGGGAAAAAATCGCCTCTAATCAGGACTGTAAAAATTTAAAATTTTAATAGTTATTTTTTCTATTATTTAATAGTAAAAAAAGCATTATCTTGTTAATGATTGGTTGAGACAGCGATATAAAATTTAAGTGGATTCGGTGTTATAAAATTGTTTTTGAAAAAAAAAAACGTCAAATCAAGAAATCTGAAAAACTTGGTGTTAATAAATCAGCAATCGGGCAAAGGTATTTTCCTGTTTACATATTTTATAAAAAACAAACTAAAGAAATTGGAATTTTGTCATTCATTTTGTTCATTTATTTATTTATTTAATATCAATCTATTAACAAATGTTGGTTTATGTACATTTTTTTATTTTTATTTTGAAGAACAAACTTTTTAATTTATGTACATATTTTTTTTATATTTTGAAGAACAAACTTTTTGTCAGTTGTTAAAAACAGGGCGGTCCAATTTTGTGTTTTGTTCACGTCAAATAAAAAATTGCATTATTACAGTCTTATAAAACTATGGCATACCGAATTTCACAACAATAGCATTATTCTTTACAGTTTAGGCGCACTAAAATGTTTTCTGAGAGGGGGCTTTATACTACATCTATGGTAAATTATGGAGCGATACTTACGAAATTTTGCGGTGTAATTCCTAGTCCTGTTTAACTACAACATACCAAATTTACAATAGCTTCATTCGTTACGGGTTTAGGCGAACCGAAATGACTTTCGATATTTGGCTTAATTTGGGGTCTTTGACATATTATGGAGTGGTCTTCATAAAATCTTCTAGTTTTGATTTCTTGTTATATAAAATTAGCTTAAGCAAAATTTAATGATAATTGGTGCATTCCGCTTCCAATTTATATAATATTTTTTTTTAACAAACATATACATTTTAAGTTGTATGTTCCATATTCCTACTGAACCGATTGTGCTGGGCCTTAATCCCAAACTGCTTAGGATAATTAGAAATAATTTCACATCAAAACTGCACAAAAATCAACTGCATTTAATCAAGTGAATTAAACGTTTAATAAAGTGAATTACACGTTTAATAAAGTGAATTTAACGTTTAATCAAGTGAAGCAAGCGTTTCATGGACACTATTAATTTGCACCAGGTAACAGATTAAATTAAACGTTTAATTCACTTGATTAAATTTTGGATCTTCGAAAAAAGTTCGAAACTTTAAGCATGTTAAATTTATGTAAAAATTTAATTTTTTTATATTGTATGCAAATTTTCATTAGTTTTTGGTAGGGATGTAACGAAACGCCTTTTTGCCGATACGATACCGATACCCAAAAAAAAATATCGCCGATATCGATACTGATACCGATACGCATATTGAAATCGAAATTAACAAAACACAAATAGAATATTTTTTATTATAAAGGGTGTCCCAACTAGATCGCAATTTTTAAATTTTAAATAAAACACAGATATTTAAAAAAAAAATCGTGAAACTTTATTATTATATCGTAAAGTAGACAGAATGAGGTTATGTATGGAACAATATATCGTGCAGATGGCCGCCGCGGCTTTGCTGGCACACACGCGATCTTTTAATGAAATTTTCAATGACCTTTTTGCATAAATGCTGCGGTATTTCATTAATGCAGCGTCCAATTTCCTCTTTTAAGGCTTTAGTCATCGTCGGCTTATTCGCGTAAACCATCGACTACAAAAAACCCCAAAGAAAAAAATCTAAAGGTGTTAAATCGCACGATCTCGTCACTGAAGATGATTTTATCGGCAAAATCAGCATTTTCATGTTGTCTCTCCAATACCCAATTAACGAACTCCCTTCGCTGTCGATGGTCAGCTGGCTTTAGTTCCTGAGTCAATTGAACTTTGTATGCATGAAGATGCAAATCTTTCGTCAAAATTCGCTGCATAGTGGATTTGGAGACACCAATTTGCTGAGCTCGGTGTCGAATTGAGGTGGATGGAGTTTGAGCGACATCATCACGTACAGCTGCGACATTTTCGGTCGATCGACCTGGTCGAAGGCGCGTTGTTGTCTTTACATCACTAACAGACCCAGTTTCGGCAAATTTATCCATTAATCTCTTTACAGTTGACTCTTTTGGAGCATTATTGTGACCCCAAATTGATCGCAATTTGCGAACATTAGCCGCAAAACTTTCACCATTTTGGTAAAACCATTTCACAATGAGAATGCATTGTTCATTCGTGTAGCGCTCCATTTTTACTAACATCGTACCTTCTACTAGCAAACAATAACAATTGTTCAAATATCAAACAATGACACTTCGAATGGCGCCAAATTTAAAAATTGCGTTCTAGTTGGGAAACTCTTTACAAAATAGCATAGTAAGAAGTTATTAATATTAAAAATTTAATAAGATTTAAAAAACAAACAATAAAGTATTCTCAACTTTTGCGGAGATAGACAGACGATTTCGCAAGTCCGTTTGAGCCAGACCTGCACTAGAAAGTAGTCCTTTAGATGCGAAAGAACTAATTTGAAAACTTTAGAATTTCATTGCGTCCGTAAACAAGTGGATCTGCGTCTCTAGAAATATTAGAAGATCTAAGGTAGCTTTCTACTTCTTCTCTAGCAGAATCATATCAAAGGATGATAAGAGGCTTATCCTTCTAGGATTCTATTATAAATTTTTCAGAAACTATCCAAAGGCCAGTTCTTTTAGACTTATCAGAACTTGTACCAACTGTTTTAGACTTATCAGAACTTTTACCACGGGTGACCGTGTTTTCAACACTTTCGGAATGCAGAGACATGTTAAATACCTAAAGTCGATTGTCTTTGAAATATTCGCTTATATGTTTCATTGTTTTCTAAAGCCTCAAATCTCTTATTAATATCTAATGCCAAGTTAGCCGCTTAATTTTGGGAATATTCTCCAACTCCGTTTATTCATATGTTATGAAAAAATTTTATTATTCTGTTTTGATTTTATGTTCTGCTTTTTAATGTGTTTTTTTCTCTTAATTGCTATGTAAAAAATAAACATACTATTTTTTTCTGTGTTTATATTTAAACAGCTGCTTTTTTATACATACAAACATGTGTATGTGATGACATTTGTTGATTTAGTTTAAACCACCAACATTGGCCGCTTAAACTGGCAAATAAAAGTAATTAATCCTCATCTTAAAAACTATAAGTGCAGATTAAACATGACTAAATCTCTGATCTCCATGTTAAAAACCCACCCTAAATAATTTTTCAAAAATACTTAAAAAAAAGAAATTTATATAAAAAATATCGTCGTATCGACAGCAAAGTATCGCCGATGTATCGGTATTTGTTACTTCCTTAATTTTAAGTGGGTTTAAAAAGAGTTTGAAATATATATAGAACGTTTTTTTTTTTCAATTTTTTTTTTTTTTGTTGCATTATTGGCGAAGATTTATTTGCCAACCCAATGTTGTCTATTATTTGTATTATTTAGTACATATCTCCTTTATCAACTAGAGTTTAAAATCTGCTTCCAATACAATGAAGGGAATTGGATTTACTTTCACTATATGACATCTAAACCAAAAGTCACACTTTACAAATATTTGATGACGTCCTACACGTAATCGTTAAATTTATGAACATTTTATACGATATTTATTAAATTGTTCATAACTTTTGTTCGATCAAACAACTTTAAACGATATATAATTAATACTTTATTACGATTTATTAATATACCCAGCAAAAACTTACATTGCAAAGAAATGAGTTAAAAAGCTAATATAACTACTCTTTACCACTTGTACATTGGCATTTAAACTCATTAAACACGGTGCTGTCATTGGAGGCTTGCAAAGAGGGAATTACATAAGTCGTTACCCCTTTCGCTTACAAATAGAGAGTTAAATAAGTCATTACCATATTCGCTTACAAATAGGGAGTTAAATAAGTCATTACCATATTCGCTTACAAATAGGGAGTTAAATGAGTCATTATCACGTTTGCTTACAAATAGACACTTCACATTGTTATCAACAAAACTGAATTTGTCAAACAAACTATGTCTTTAATTTAATTTGCTTTTTAATTTTACTGCTTCGCATCAAGGTCATATTCAAACCCAATAAACCAGAGAACGATATGATTGCCAAAACGATATGATATTTTCATGGAAAAACGATACGAGGGCGGATCAATAAGTCCGTGACTTTTCGAACTTCCCTCGTAGTTATATGAAATGCAATACTGCTTCCATCAAGTACCACCTGTTAATAGACTACTGTCAAGTTTTGAGCAAGTTCCGTCGACCCCATATGGCCAAGAAAAAGTTCCTTTTCATCAAGATAATGTGCACGTGTGCAATCTCAATGGCGAAATTACATGAATTGGGCTACGAATTGGTACATCATCCGCCATATTCTTCGGACTTAGCCCCCAGTGCCTATGTCCTATTTCCGAACCTAAAGAAATGGCTCGGTGGAAAGAGATTTAGCTCCACCGATGACATTATTGGTCAAACAAATACCTATTTTATGGACCTCTAAAAATCCTATTTTTTTGAAGGGATACATACACACATTGGAGAAATGTTGGACTAAGTGTATTGAGCTAAAAGGAAATTATATTGAAAAAAAAATTTTTTTTTCGTAAAAATAAAACTGTGTTTCATTGAAAAAGCCCTCGTATTATAAGGAAAGGTACAATTTACAACTCATGAACAAGTGGTTATGTATCAGATTATACATATGTCAACCATTACTTAACTACTTCCATGCTATGCAGATGGTATGAAGTAATCATTGAAAAGTAAGCTGTCTAGTAACTTCAAGTCATTACCTAGTTTTTGCTGGGTAGTTAAAAAACATAAAAAAATTGTTGATTTCTTTAGTGGTTACGTATTTTCGGTTGTCTTTTGTTAAAAATTTGTTCATTATATTCTAGCTCGTGATTAATTTTAGAACAAGAAAAACTATAAAATATTATTTAGAAATAGAAAATAAGAAAAGTTTCTAACTAAAACAAAATTGTAAAACAATTCAAAAAGGTGGGGGGGGGAGGACATTATTAAGTGAGACACGTCCATTAAACGCACTTCAAGAAAATAAAGTTTTCCCTTAAAAGATGTATCTGTTTTTCTCTTATTTACTAGAAAAAAATCTTAACATCACTTTTATAAAAAAAATAAGAAAAATGCAATAAAAGTAAAGAATTTTTTTTTATTGCAGTTTTTTACTCTTTAAAAACAAACACGAACATTCTCTTCCCATCCAACCTTGACCTGGAAAATATATTATATACAAAACTTATTTATACACACATTAACATAGAAACATACATGCATGCTCCTCTTACACGTTTGCATACATATAAAACTGAAAAAAGAATCAACAGCAACAACAATAATAAAAACATAATAATAGCAATAGAAGAAGATGAAAAAACACTAAAAACTACTGCAACAACATCTCAAAATTGTTTTCTTATTTTAGTGTGTTATTGTATCGAAGTTGTTGTTGTTATTGTTTTGAATATAAATTTTATTATTATAATTGTCGTTTTTTGTTGTGCTTGTTGTGTATGTGTAACCAGGGTTGTCAGATCTTTTTACAATTGTATTCGTAAATAGGAAATTTTTATTCCCAAGAATTCCCAAATACTTTTTTTCATCCCCAAAAATCCCCTAAAATATTGACAAACAAATTATAATTTTTATTTCATTTCATTTGTACATTTTGTTTTATTTGACATTTAAATTATACATAGACTAGGGATGGGCAAATTGAAAAAATATATCGATATATATCGTATCGATATTTTTTAAGAGTATCGATATTTATTAATTAAAAATATCGATGTATCGAACGTATTAAGCTGAAATTTTTACCAAATTTCAATACATATCTACATACATATGTACAAACATATTACATGTAATGCCATTCTAACTTTTTATTGTTTCTTTTAATTTCAAATTTACTGCCTGCTCCTCGATTTCGAACGAAACTTTCATTCGCTTAACTTTTATTTAAAACAAAAACCAATTTTAAAATTTAGTTTTTAAGCTAAGTTATGCGAACGAAGTTTTCCTTTGAAATCGAGAGACCAGCAGTTAATTCTGCAATAAAAAAAGGAAAGAATACAAAAAAATTTTTATTTAAAAAAAAAATTTTTTTTTGGATTATATAATGCCGGTTTATATACTGCCGGTAAACGAAACTTGTGCAGCATTTTATTTTTAATATATAAGAACATGCTCCAATTAAAAAAAAAAATAAATATATTTTTTTATTATTACCATTCCAACTTTCATAAGTCTATTGCTGCTAATACGCCATAATTAAGGCGAGCCCTTTCCAGAATATTTTTTTCGCGCTTATTTTTTTTTTTTTTTTTTTTTTGTTGTCATCTCTTAAAAATCCGAGATAAAACTGAACTGTGTACTCTATGAAAATGTACAATGAAAAAACGCCGTTATTTTCTTAATATTAGGTAAAAAAAACATATGATGCAATTCTTAAAAAACAACAGTATTGTAAGCAGTTGAGCAACGGTTAAAATGTTGAATTTTATTATAAAGATATCTTAAAAATATCGAATTCGATAGTCGTAGATAAATATCGATATATGGGTATTTTTAATATCGGCGATATATATCTATTATAAGTTTTTTAAATATCGATATTTATTGCCCATCCCTAACCTAGACTCATTAATGTTAATTTATTTAACAAATTAAAAAAATTCACAATAACATTTTTGTGTACAGATTTCTTGAATTAAACTGCTTTATCATTTCTGGGGACTGTTGAAATGTTTCGCAATAAGTTAAATTACATTTTAAAATAACTATTTTTTTAAATTATTTCTTATTTCAATCAACACAAGCCATAGATGGAGGTAGTGCACTAATTTTGCAGTGTTAACTCACAGTTAGTGACAGTGCAAAATTATTGCAATAATTTTGTTGATGTTGAGTGATGAATTAAAAATTAGCAGCCTCACTAAACATGAGTGATAGTGATGGCAAAAATGTTGCACTCAAAAAACAAATAGTTTGATTTAAGAAAAAGCAATCATTAGTTAATTTTAACTTTTTTGATCTTCACTCATTAGAGTGCGACTTAAAATTTTGCACTAAATTTAAAAGCAAAAAACTTGCTTTTTCATGATTAAAGCCATGAGATATTCCGTTATTGGCAAATTATTCGCATATTGCCTAATTTCCTTTCTTATGCATATCATAAAAAGAGTCAAAAACCATGCAAATACAAAATTACATTTTTTTAATTTTAGTGAGAGTCTGTTTATATGCAGCTTTTTTGATTGCAAGTACACATTTTGCACTATTTAAATTGAGTGCAGATTTTTGCATTCCATCTTTGTTTAGTGATAGTGAAAAAATTTGCAATATATCTAAATTTTTTTTTTGTGGTAATCAAAAAATAGCAATCATCACTAAAGCTGATAAAAAAAACTAATTTTTTTGCAGTTTTATTTAGTGATAGTGCACTGCTGATTTAAATCAATATTTAGTGCACTAACCCCAACTATGATCCAAGCATTGCATGTTGTTACATAAAACAGTCTTAATACTTGGCTAAATCTTCAAATCCAGAGCCATCTTGATGTATAAAAACTTCTGTTCAAATTAAGTTTAAGGTTTTTTGTACATTTATTAAATCTTTCCATTTAACAAACGCCAGATTTCTCCATTGCTATTCATAAATATCTGTTGGAAGATTGATATTCATTACAAATCGAATTGTGATTACACAGAAAAAAAATTAATTTCAATTCAAAAATTTGTGATATTAATAAAAAAAAAATTAATCGAATTTTCACCAGTAAACAAATTAATAGTATCAATTAAACGTTTGATTCACTTGATTAACGGTTTAATTCACTTGATTAAATTTTGAATTAAAACTGATTTTATTTTTGATTAATGCTTTAATTGGCAAAAAAAATTTTTGGAGAATTTTTTCTGTGTATATTTGAGCTGATATTGGGCTACCCTAATGGGTTACAGCATATATTTGGAGAAAAATGTTTGTAAGTCTTAAACAAATTTTGATTTGTTGGGAAACGCTTTAACATTTGTTGCAATAAACTTTTTAGATATGTATAAAAAAACATATATTCTTTACTTTTAATGACAGTACTGTATCTAGCAATTTTATTTCTTCTTCAAAATCGTGGTCCAAATCCTTAGATTCGCTAATATGAAGACTCTTTTTGCTATCGCCTACATTTATTTTGCTACGTATTCACTTAACATGAATAATGTCATTATGTTCTTATTGAAAGACTTGTCAGTCATAAATTTTTATTTTAAAGATTGTTTTTGTTTAATAAATCAAAATTTTCTTAATAAATCAAAATAGAATGAAAATGAATAAGAATTCAATAATAAAAATAAGGAAAAGTCCTAAACATAAAAAAATCCCCGGTAAAATACTTTAACTTTAAGGAGCCAACAGCACAAAAAAGTAATTAATAAAATTAAAAACTTGAAAAAAAAACAAATTCCAAAATGTGTGTTTTTCTTTAATATTAATTTTTGGCCTTTGTGTATTAGAGTTGATAAATAAAATATATCGTTTCATGAAATTTCAAACAAATTTTTGAACTTTGAACTTCGTTCACAATGGAAGCAACATTTTTTTTCACAACCACACACATTTTCAAAACAGAAAACGAATTTTGCCCAGAACAATAAAACGTATTAATAATAATTTTTTAAAACATTTTATTGAAATTTTCATTCGAAACTAAATAAAATTATTATAAACGTCATATACATTTTCATACAAATTGTTGCTGAAGTAGAAGTAGACTCAACTTTTTTAAAAAACTAAAGTTACATTTTTGTTCGAAAAATTAAAGTAAAATAAAGAAATATTTTGGGAAGAAATAAAGTAGAAGAAAAACCGATAGTTGTGCTACCATTTTGAACGAAGTTGAAACCCTAAAAATTTGTTTCAAACATTTTTCTTAAAGGAGAAAGTTCAATAAGATTAGTTTAATTGTGTGCGTCTTTTGAAATGTTGATATTTTTAAGCCTTTTAAAATGTTGACATTTTTAAGCATCCCCCGGGAACTGTTTATATGCGACTTTAAAATGTATATACCTTTCATTTGACGAAGCTCACTTCGGAGCCATGGGCCAGTTAGTATATCTTGCTTGTCTTGGGTAAAACATCTCAATCGTCTAGTCTGGTAATTTAGGAATCAATAACAACTATGAAATTATAGCACCTATAAGTCCACTTATCGTATACACTGGTTGTTGATTGTATACCTTTAAAGAATTGTTAAATGATTCTCAGTGACCAAGTGTTGAAACCATCTTGGGTTTAGGCTGTCATAGTTAAGATTGAAAACATCTCTCCATTGTTTGTTTTTACTTGTTCCGATATCTTTGGTAATAGATGAAATTCGGCTAATCCTTTAAATACAAAAACCAATTCAGTAATTGTTGATAGCTTCGACTAAAAGAAGTTTATGTCACCGGGGCAATACAAATATGTTATCAACAAATAAAATTCAGACATTAATGGCTAATAAATCAGTGAGTGCTTAAACGCTGGTTTAGTTGAACTAAACTTAAATTTATATATAGTTTAAACTCAACAGTTGTAAATCAGTGTCCCATATATTATTTGTAATTTAAAAAGTAACATGTGGCAGCACTACGATAAATGTTGTCAAATTCATATGGTTTGTATTGGTAGTTTAAACGCCCAATTTTATGCGTTTAAATATGGTTTATTTGTTTACTGATTTATAGATTTGTTGGTTTAAACACATTTTAAACCAAAAAGAGAGTTCAACTTGCTCTGATTTATTAGCCCTAAGAGTGTGTTTTTAACATCGACTTTAATCTTAGCAGCAAAGTATAATTAATTATTTTTTAAATATTGGAAGACAGAGTGTTGCAAAATCCTTTTCGTTAATTTTCATCTTATCGGAAAATTAAAAAGATTAAGCAGGATTTCAGGTGTTTTATTAAAGTTGTAACGCGTATTTTTCAATGTATACTTCACCCTTAAACGCTTTATCTTTTTTAATCTTCTCAAAAACTATTTTTGCTCAACCAAAAAAAAAAAAGCTGTAAAATATATCTAGTATTACTTATTTATTGTTATGTACAGACAAGCAAATACTGAAACACCCTAAAACGCCCTAAATATAAATTTATGTAGCCCAAATTTTTCCCCTAAGGATTGATACCCCCTAAATTTGCCCCTAAATCAAGTAAAAACTCCTAAATCTGGGGAAACCTCCTAACCTGGACACTGTGGTATAGTACCATGTTTTTCTGCGTTTGTATTACACGTTTTTAAAACGTGTTCGGGTTCGATCTGAAAAATGCGTTCGGGCGGACACTAGTAATTATTTAAGATTTCTTTATATTAAAAATAATGTATATTGAAATTTATATATCTGAGTTCTATTTGAAAATTCTTGCGAATTATTGCTTTACAAAAAAAAAATAAAAAAAAAACGGTTTAATATTTTTGTGCCACACAAAAATTTCATCTCTATTTTTAGCTGTAACAAACTTTACAAAACATTTAACAATATTTATTTTGAATTTTTGTTGTAAGTATATTTCGTTTACTCTCAGTTTTTTTTTTATAATGGTTCTTTGTGTTAACTGCTTCAATGCGAAAAAAAACCATTAGAAATAGCATGATTCCTATTTCAATTTCTCAGTCACGTTCTGCAATTTATAGAATTTTTAGCAAAAAAAAAATATTTTTTTTTGTTTATATAACGACTCTTAAAGCGTTAAAAATACAACAAACAAGTCCTTTGCTGCTCATTATAGCCTGCCTTAATGTATGCTTTTATTTTCGGAATATTGTTGTCTCCCTCTCACTCTTTTCTCACTTGAATTCTTAGCTGTTGTTGCTGCTATTGTACTTAATTTGAATTTTAAAAATATTTTTGAAAGAAAGAAATATGTTTGTTTCTCTTTTATTAATTTTTTGTTGATTATTCTTACAATTAAATGAAGTTAAATGCCTTAAAAACGGAATGAAGTGAAAGAAGGCGCGAATCTATGAAAAAAAATTTTTTTTTTTTAACTATTCTTTCAAAAGGGTTAAAAGTATTTTTTAACATTGTGACGGTAAAAATTGTTTTTTTTTTTTATAATTCTAGAAGGTTTTTCAAGTTTATGTCAATTCATTCTTTTTCCTTTTATAAGATTTTCAAGGTTTCTTTTTTTAGAAGGACATTTTTTGTAAGTGGCAGATATTAAGGAAAATATTTTAAATGTGGCTTTGAAAATTAAGATTAAGAAATGTTTTGAAATGCTAAAAATAGTTAATGAATATAAGAGCAAAATAAAAATTTAGGCAAAAAATCCACTAGTCAGGGATGGAATGTATGTACTCAACTTTTGTATTACAAATAAATTCAAAATGGCGACAAAAATATAAAGATTACATTTTCTTCAATCAGTTGTTCTTTGATGAAATTTGAAGTTATCGACTTTGGATTTTTTTTTTTAAATATTCTTAACATTATTAGGCCTATTTTTGGAAAATTCCTAAAAAAAATTTTGATTAAACTTTTGGGAATTCGTTTTGAAATAGGAATTGTGATTGTACTTAGTTTTATATGCCTGGCTTCTGTGAACTTGCAATAAAATTTCTTTTGAAAATTAAGATTAAAAAATGTTTTGAATAGCATTCATTTCATTCATTTTATTTTTTCCAAAATTCATATACACATTTGATATTAACATACAACTTAAAATTAACATTTTTCCTTACATTTATTTTACATGGACTTTTCAATGCAGCCTATATTTACATAGCAATTCGTAAAATATCACATATGTTCTCCTTATATATTCTTAACACTAAAAATAAAATTTCCAAAAAAGGGAAAAAAGGAAATCAATCTTAACTAAATCTAAACTTAAAACTAACATACAAATAATAAAAGAAAAAAATATATACAAAAGAAAGAAAAGAAAGTAAGAATATTTACAAAAGCGGTCCATGACCTATTGGACGGTGTTGTACACCGTGTTAAACACATCCAACGTATTTACACGTCTGTGGTAGAACAAGAGATCTGCACCCTGATAAAGGAGCCCAGCATCATTCAGTACCAGAAGGTCCGACGGGCACATATACCTCGACGAATGGACCGACTGCATATTTGTCGATCTCTCAAAGCAAGCCTGTACGACTCTGTTCTCAAGAGAAACAGCCTTGTCCAGGAATGCAATGCCTGACCTTGTCAAATATGCGTCAATCCTCTCAAAATCAATAGCCCTATAAATCGATCCGTTAGAAGGCCTACGGTAAGTTCCATCAGGCATCCGCCTGGCCCTCAGGCCAAGACACGCGGACAAAATCCGTCTTTCCCATATCCTAAGCCTTTCCATCTGTGCAGAAGATATTCTGTTTTGAATAGCTAAAAATAGTTTTTGTATAGAAGAGCAAAATAACAATTTAAGCAAATAATCATCTTGTCAGAGATGGAATGTATGTACTTAAGTATTACAAAAAAATTGAAAATGTTGACAAAAAGTTATCGACCTTATTATAATTTTTTTTTTTTTTTTTGCGAAAAAAAATCATACAGCAGATTTTGACAAAGTACGAATATTGGATAGAGAAAAAATCGAAAGAAAATATTCACAATAGAGACGTTAAGGATACAACAGAAAATTAAAAAGACAAAAACTTAAAAGAAGACACATAAAACATTAATGCCAGTTACTGTGTTGCAATATCAAACCTGTGATATAATTTTTTAAGTTTGTGTTTAACTTAATATTTCATGTTTAATGTTTTTTATGTTTGTCTACAACAAATTATTGTTCAATGTAATAAAAAATTAATGTTTGTTGTAATATTATTGTTAAATATATTTTCTTTAATTTAAATAGACGAATCCCTTGATAAAGTGAACATAACATTCACGAAACGTTGGGAAAATATGGATTAAAAGCATTTTTAATTACATATAGAACTTTAGGCCGTATTAGCTGAAATAAAATCTAATTTAATAAACAATTCCATTGGCCAAAAACCAAAAATGAAATATGTATATTCTTAACATTATTAGGCCTATTTTAGGAAAATTCTTAAAAAAAGTAATTACACTCTTAAAAATTTGTTTTCAAATATTGTGATTGTACTAAGTTTTCTATGCCTGGCTTCTGTGAACTTTCAATAAAATTTCTTTAAGAAACTTTAAAAGAAAATCTCTCACAATGTTCTAAATTTCAAAGGTCTAAAAAACTTTCTTTTTTTCCAAATCATTTTTAATCATGCTCAAGTTGGTTATATTTAAATCTTTTAAAGCTGTTTGTTCGGTGAGCGAACTCTGAAAGCGTATTAATATTTTGCATTTCCCACAGTTTTAACGAAACATTTTTTTTTTATAATTTTCGCATTTTTATCTGTTTTGCATATACCGGTAATATAATCTACGCATTTTAAACTGAAAAAATCAACATAAAACCTTTTTCCTCAAAAAGAAATAATAAAAAACTGTTCAGATCTTTCGCAAAGTCAATGGTTAGATGAAGAAAAAAAAAATGAAAAGAAACCTTAGAAGTGAGACTTTTTTTGAACTAGCAAAAGAGCGGCCTCCATATATTGTTGCGGTTACGAAAACATTGTAACATTAAACATAATTTTAAACGAGTTAAACAAATAAATTGTTGTATGGGGTTTTGTAATCTGAGAGGAATCGAAAATTATTTATGCACAATAATAATAGAAATACAGTTAGAGCTATAGTTTTCATATCATATCAAACGCTACTATAAAGATAAAGATCATCATTATGATGATAATGATTGTTATTAAATAAAAAACAAAGAAAAAAACTTGTAGTTTCTACAAAGTAATAAAGTTTGTAAGCTGATCAAAGGCGTACGAAAAGGGAAGGGACGAAGAAAAATTGGCTCCCACAGCAACAAAGAATTTATAAAAGTTTTAATTTTTAATAACGATTTCCCTTCAGATTTAATCAAGAGAAACTTACCCCCACCCCACTTCTGGCAAATCTCTATGACACTGACATGTGACATACAATTAATATATTTATTTTACTGCTATTCCATGCTCTTCTGTCATACTGTCAGTGAGACAGGCAGGCAACAATCAACATTTGTTAACTGAAAACCAACAACATAGTTGGTTGCTTGGATGTTTTAGAGAGATAGATGCTTAGATAGTTAAATGGAAGAAAATACAACAAAATTATTAATGTTTGAAATATACTCACTACAATTAGTGTGACAAGAAGAAAATAATTTTTATAACAGTGAGGCGCAAAAGTAATGGTATACAAGAAATTAGAGCAGAACAAGAGAGGAGAGTTAAAAAAAACCTTAAAATAAAACGCATATCCGAGTTTCCTGCACGTCGGTTTTAACTCAACTGATTTCCAATGCGTTTCACACCGGTTTAAAATGGTCGCGTCATGTGTGGCTCTCAAAGGAGTCAATGGCATTAACTCAAATGAAATTCAAAAATAACTAGAAGTTTCAGTTTCGTTGCCCATGCGATTGACCTTTTATTCTGGGCTTTTCATTGGCTCCAAGAAAAAAATAGAGCAGAAATAAATGATTACAATAAAAGTGAATCTCTGACATTCATTGCAAAAAAATTTAATGTGCACCATAGGGTAATTTTTCGAATTATAAGGCGTTTTCGTTTGTCGGGCTCGGTGACCATTTTACAAAACCAGCAAACAGGAAGATCAGCATAATTAAGAATCATCCTTTCGTATCAGCAAAGTCAAATGCTTATCAATTATTCTTCAGATCCATCAAAAGAACAGAATTAGAAGGTGGTTTACAAATATATCGCTTCTTGTATTAAGATATTTTGGAAAACGTTATGCTTCCACAGGTAAAAGAGGAAATGCTCCTTAAGTGGAGATATCAACACGACAACGATCCCAAGTACACGGCTAAATGTGTAAAAGAATGGTTGTTATTAACCCATTATATGCCACCGGTCGATTTTTCGACCAGTAACTTTATGAGCGCATATCTCAAAAGTTTGCTATAATTTTTTTGATCTGTTTTCACAAAACAAAAATTTGAACTAGTTTTTAATATATCTGTTTTGAAATGATTTTCTAAAGAATTTAAAAAAATTTTGGTAAGAGGATTAAAAAAAGAATATTTTTAACACTTTTTTCCAATTAAAAAATATATGTATTAATTGAAATTTTTGTTTCTTATTATTCATTATTTTTAGAGCCTAAATACTGTATTATAAGAATCGACGAAAATCAATTTGCATATGACACATTTTCTTATTCTTAAATGTCCACAATCTTTCGTGGTCGAAAAATCGACCAGTGGCCGAATGCCCTACAATATAATTTAAAAATTGTTTTGAATTTCAAAACCGTTATTTTCATAATAAATCTGGCAGTACTTCCTTGAAAGCTTTTCTGTGTGTCACCCTGTAGTTTTCTCTTGCAAAGTAATATATTGAGAATTTTAGTCAGGGGAACCCCAGATTATTTTGATTCACTTTAGTTATAGAAATATTTGTGGTTAAATGTTAGTAAGTGTACGAAGGTGAATGCAAACAGTTGTACTGAAAAGAAATTTTACAATATTTTACAATGCCGATTTATAAGGCAGTAAATGTGTCTGAAATAATTAATATTTTAAATGAGTTAGACTCAGATGACGAGGCAGACCAAGCTATTACGGCTGCCAAAGATATAGATATCGTTTACATGGACGACAATAAAATTAATCTAAATGACAACAATGATGACCTCTAGAAAGAAATTGCTGGTAGTGTAGAATTACAATATTCTCTAGATGAAGGCAATACACAGAAATTGGGTGATGGATATGAAAGTTTAATTGAAGAGCCTTCAACATCCAACACACGCAACAATGGTATGGAAAGGGAAAGCATTAAAAAAAATCGGATTTTGCTATACCTATGTGGCGAAAGCCAAGAAACTTTAGCTACAGCACAAAGCCAACGAATAATGAAGCTATTAAAATGGAAGAAATTTTTTTACAAATTGGTGAGAAATTGGTCCGCTTTGTCTCTTCTAGATTCTAGTATTTACATAGTTATTTTTGTTATTCTTTATAGGCTCTAAATCTCCATTTTTCAAATCTTCATTTTTCTTTATATTTTGATAATTCCATAATATCGGATATCACAAATTTTTCAAATACATATGCAAATCAGACCAATGCTACAGCCAGTATTACACCTATTGAACTACGTAGATTTATTGGAATTTTATACTTGTCGTGGTATCATACCTTACCACATATAGACCATTATTGGTCTACTAAGCCCGACATGGGAGTTTCAATAATAAAGCAAGCCATGAGCCGCAATCGGTTCAGAACAATTAAAAGATATTTACATCTATCGGACAATAGCCGCTTAGACAAAACCGATCGATTTGCCAAAGTTCGCCCACTAGTCGATGCTCTCAATAAAAAATTTATGCAGTTTGGAATATTTAGCCATATTGTATCAATTGATGAGCAGATGATTCCGTATTTTGGGCGACACTCGTGCAAAATGTTCATTAAGGGGAAACCAATCCGTTTAGGATTTAAATCATGGTGCATGTGCTCTGAAAATGGATATTTATTCTACTCTATTTTATATGGAGGTTCAGCCACACCACACGATAAAGACATTGGTCTTGGGGCTCAAACTGTTTTGGACTTACTGAAGAATATACCTGATCCCAAATGTCACATAGTTTTTTTTGACAATTTCTTTTCATCTTATCATCTCATGTGTCTATTGAATGAACGCAAATTTTATGCTACGGGTACTATACGAGAAAATCGAACGGCGAAAGCTCCGTTAAAGAATCTAAAAAAAGCAATCGCGGAGAATTTGACCAGATGCTCGATAGTCAACAAGAAATATTGTTGGTGCGCTGGAATGACAATTCGGTTGTCAACGTAATTACCAACAACTCAACAGTCGAACCAATGGCTAATGTTAAACGTTATTGCCGTAAGCAAAAAAAACCTATTACTATTCCACAGCCAAAAGCAATCCAGGAGTACAATCATGATATGGGTGGTGTTGACCTTCATGACAATGGCGTGGCCAATTATCGTATATGTATAAAGGGAAAGAAATGGTGGTGGCCAATATGGACTAATGCGCTTAGTTACGCAATGGTCAATGCTTGGAAGATGCACTGCATGTTGGCAAAAATCCAAAAGACAAAAACCATATCCCAAATTGATTTTCGTTCTGAAGTCACAACACAACTTCTAAAGTACGACAATGAGCTAAACAGTGAAGATTTTGATACACTCCCCAATCAACCCCGAGTCAACGAAAAAGTACACTCAATTATAAGAAGCGTTGAAAATAAATATCGGCGCTGCAAATGGTGTAAGAAACATACTATTTTTACATGCAAAAAGTGCAATATATATTTACATACAAGCTGTTTTTATGAATACGATAAAAATGTGTAATAAATTCATTTGCATAAAGCCTAAGAAAATATTTTTTCTTTCAAAAATATCAAATAATTTTTTTATTGTTTTCGGCCAGTGGTCGATTTTTCGACCAGTCCATGTAAAGAAAACTATATATCGGGAGGGAAAATTTTGCGAAAAATATTCTTCATTTGGGTCTTAATAACACCCTCCTGCAAGGGATTAAAAAATTTCCCACGTTTTAAGGTAGCGGCCAATAATGGGTTAAGTAATCAAACCAATTGTCCAATTCACAAGCTCTATTCGTTGTATAATCGTCTAATTATACAATAATGTGTATTTGTTGGTAATTTTCATACAAAAGTGTCTTATCATTATATGATTGATTTTTATGGGTTTTGAAAAATGTTGTATTTATGCCAGGCCGGGAAATGTTCAATTTGCTTGGTGAATTTGTAAAAATCTTTTTAGAATGTGAAAACTACCACCACAAATTTATTCTCGAAAGAGCTAATAAATCAAGTTAAACTCTCTTTTTGATATAAAATGTGTTTAAACCATCTTTAAACACATAAAATTGGGCCTTTAAACTACCAATACAGACCATATGAATTTGACAACATTTATCGTAGTGCATGATACTTTTTAAACTACATGTAATACATGGGCCACTGATTTTCAAGTGTTGAGCTTAAATTTCGTATAAATTAAAGTTTAGTTTAACTAAACCAGCGTTTAAACACTCAATGAATTATTAGCCATAAATGATAAATATATGTTTGATTCATTTAATTTTAATTTTTAATCTATTTTAATTAAAATTGCTTATTAATTAATATTTATTACTATTTCAACTCAAATTCAAACTCCCATACCTGGTCTAATTTCATGCCATCAACCAATGTGAATGGCAAATTTTATTGAAGAAGACAAAATCAAAAAAAAACCAAGAGTGCAGTAAAAAACTAAAATTAAATAATTTCCTTTTTTTAGTTGTATTTTTCATATTTTTTTTATTATTTGGTAAAAAGAAATTTGTTAATCTTATATAAATGGTGGTAAAATTTTAAGGGCCGATGTTGATTTTGAATAAAATACAAATTATTTAAGAAATTATTGTCATTTCTTTTTATTATGATAATATTGGTATGGTTCAATTATGTATGGAACAAAATATCGGCCAAATGGCCGCCGCGAGGCATAATTGACGCTGAGGCATAATTGAGGTTCTATGCCCTTAATGTGCCGAATTATCTCATCCTTTAGCTCTTGAATTGTTGCTGGCTTATCGACGTACACCTTTTCTCTCAAATAACTCCAAAGAAAGAAGTCCAACGGTGTCAAATCACATGATCTTGGCGGCCAAATGACATCGCCATCACGTGAGATAACACGGCCATTGAATTTGTCGCGAAAAAGAGCCATTGTTTCGTTACCTGTGTTGCAAGTGGCACCGTCCTGTTGGGACCACATATCGTCCACATCCATATCTTCGAATTCGGGCCATAAAAAGTTCGTTATCATCTCACGATAGCGAAAACCATTCACAGTAACTGCCTGACCGGTCTCATTTTGGAAAAAATACGGCCCGATGATGCCGCCACCCCATAAACCGCAACAAACAGTCAATCTTTGTAGGTGGTTTTTCGACACTCACTCTTGGATTATCATTCGCCATAATGGGACAATTCTGCTTATTGACGAATACACTGAAAATACAGTGAAAATGTGCCTCATCACTGAAGATGATTTTCTTCGAAAATTGATCTCCCACTGTTGCCATTTCTTGCCACCATTTGACCATTGACGACGTTTGGAATGGTCAAGAGGCTTTAGTTCTTGAGTCCATTGCACCTTGTAAGCGTGTAAATGCAAGTCTTTATGCATAATGTTCATCAACGACGACCGTGAGAGGGGTAATTTTTGGGCACGACGACGAGTTGAGGTGGACGGCTCTCCAGCCATACTATCGTGAATAGCAGCAACATTTTCTGCAGTGCGAGCTGTACGAGTATGCACTGGTGTTTTCACATCTCCTACATACCCGGATTGTTCAAATTTAAATTGACCAAAAAAATCACGAAGTGCACGATATGCATTTTGATTTGAACGCCCATTTTCATAATAAGCCTGAATAAATTTAACGCGTTGCTCGATTATGTATCTTTCCATGGTTCAAATTGTGTTAGTCTGAAATTGAGAAATGTCAAATGAAATGCAAAAAAAAAAACTTGACGTTTAGGTGTGGTTCACATTCAACATCGGTCCTTAAAATTTAACTACCCTTTAGTTTGCTCAAAGTGAATTTACAATGTACATTAGGGCCTGTTCACTGCAAATGTCAGCTGTTCGAAAATACATAACAAATGCAGATGATGCGCAATCAAATCTAAAACACGCATCACAAAAATTTCTAATGCATATTGTGTTCAATAATATAACTAATACGGGCGGCAAACAAGTTGATGCCAAGCTGATTTGCATGAGAATCACAAACTAATCATGAATGCTTATCAGATGCAGCGCAGTGATGCATTTCCGAACAGGCCCTAGTACATTGAATTTATATTTTGCATTTTCGACATTTGGCAATACGACAAAGTAACGATACATCGAATTAGTGCATAAACAAAAATCGCATTTGTTTTAACAGATAAGCCATACTACAGACCTTGTGAATTGGAAAAATTTCTTAGGTTGAAAATTAATGGGAAACCCTAGATCACAAAATAGATCGCAGTAAATGCAAAAACTGGCTGAGATTTTGCGCCTGGAACAAAATTTCAGAGCAGATTTTTATAAATTTAATTGAGTCAATAGCCACGGAGATGTTTAGCAGTATCAAAAGAATAAAATAAATAAAGCAACTAAATATTTTTCTTTCCTTTATTGTTCCACTTCGAAATATAGGGCTTATACAAGAATATTCCAGCTTAATCTAAATTCTTAATTTGTATTTATGTCCTAAACAATTTTTTTTTTTTTAATAATTCTTTGAGAATGGAATCTTAGCTGGCCGGGGCGCCGAGATCCTTGAGAGTTCCACTCCAGTGCAGTTATATCAATACTGTTTGCCGGCTTTCGTAGAGTGTGCCATATCCATCTCCATTTCCTTCAAGAGATTTGACATCTTATATGTTCTTTGCTCCTTCGCCTATGAATTTCTATGTTTTTGATTGTGTTGGCGAAAACATTGCAGATATTAATTGCATTTATTAATTAATCTTTTGGAATTTTTCGGGCTATATTTTTAGACATAAGGCATGTTTTACCGTCAAGCAGAAGCGTGGACTTTATGCATAATATGAATATTTTGAACTTGGTGTTTTGGGATATCTGCGTTACCCGCTAGGTTTTATTCAATCGACCGGAAGCCGTTTCAGCTTTGCTTAGCCGATTGGAAACGTCGTCATTCACGCCGTTGTCAATAGACATGCATCCCGAATAACATTTCCTTACAAATGGGATGGCGTTACTTTCGATCGGGAAGCTACTATCGGCAGTTTTGTTTATGAGTATTGCAAATGTTTTACCACTCTTCACTCCAGGCCATCTTTTTTTGTCATGGTAATCACGTCATTGAGGTTTTACTGCATGTCGGAATTTTTGTGGGACATGTCGTCCGCGCATTCTAGTCTTTCGAGATGTTTTTGATGTCCCATCCTATCCCTCTTTTTTTTGCACAATTTCAGCATTATTTCGACCAACACCACTGCAAAAAGTAGTGGAGAGAGAGGGGACATCCTCACTTGTGGTTCCGTTGTCACGTACGTGGAGGGCGTATAATGTGAATTATTTATGCCGGCACACCTTTCGTTGTAAGAGCTTTCCAACTGAGTAATAGGCTTATTAATAAAAATATGCCTTAGTTTTGTCCGACCCTGTGATTCTGAAACATTTACAAAAAAATTTGACAAGAAGTCATTATTGTGTTATTAATTTTGCCTCTCACTGTACCTTAGTTATTAAATAGAATACAGAAATTATGTACATACAGTATTTTATATACTTTTTATAATAAAAGAATTTTTTATTATCATGTTCACTTTTTTCAGCATAACGCTTGTTTGAATTAGCAATAAAACAGCTAAAATAAAAGATTAAATACACTTTTTTTTTAATATGTGTTTAATATTTATTATAATTCATACAACAAAAAAAAATGCATTACACAAACGTGTCTTCAGAATTTATGATTTAAAAAAGAAAGGGATACTTTGATAACTAAACAACATGTTAACTCAATATGCTAAATGTAGGTCAATGTGGGGTTTAATTATCATTAAAAAGGACTGAGTTGTTCTAGTGTTTTATTACTATTAAGAGAATACTGTTTTTTTTATTATTAGAAATTCAACACAGTTTGTAAAAAAAAGTCACCATATTCTATTATATTTAAGAAGTTACCATACTAATGGTTAAGACAGTGGGCTAAAGGAGAGAAAAAGCTTAAGATGTTCAAATTTCAACAGTCTTTGGGACAAATTGATTTTAATTTATTAATTTTAAAGCGGATTGGAAAAAAAACTCTAAACTGGAAAGACTTTATTTAAAATGTTAAATCTATGATTTTTTTTTTTTTTTTTTTTTTTTTTTTTTTTTTTTTTTTTTTTTTTTTTTTTTTTTTTTTTTTTTTTTTTTTTTGGAATAATGGCGTATGTCTTAAAATATATATAAAAGGACACTTAGTTAAATGAAATTTACTGAGTAAACTTTTAAAATATTTTTTTTCTGTTAGGACCATCAATTAAGGGATGACCCATTTCATTGTGTTGGAACTGGGAAAATAGGTTATGCGAAGGGGAGGGGGGGAGTAGTGCTTGTGAACATTCGACTTGAATTTATTCATGTTGAAAGGGAGTGGGAAAACTTCAGCAGGAAGGTTATTCCACATACGAACAGTCAGGCCATAAAACGAATTTTCCCTGTAATGCGTTAAACGATTAACCGGCCAATCGACCACAAAAGGTTGGTATATTGAGAAAAACTTTTTGTCATTAAACCCACAAGGAAGGAGGTTTAATTTCAGTGAGATATATGATTAAAATAACAATTGTGATTTTTTTTATAATTTAATGAAAATTAAATTTGATTATCTTAAGCCTAATTAAAATATAAAAAAAAAAAAATTCTAAAATAGCGCAAAATTATAGGTGGGTATTCTCAAAATACAAATTTTCACTGTATTGTAAAATCTTGGAGAAAAACAGTAAAATTTAAATCTTTAAAATTGGAACGTGAATGAGGATGTGACATCGTTTTGAATTTTGGGTATACCCGAGTTGTCCTACTTTAAGTTCGTATAGCGCCTTATCTATAGAAATCGGTTCTCAAAACACGTTCTAGAAATCGATATACAAGATTGTAATTGAAATTGAGCGAAATTTTTATTTGAATTATTTACAAAATAACTATAGTTATTTCTGTGTGTAAAATGTGATCTTAAAGAGATAATTGGTACTTAAAGCATCAAGTATATTTTCAAAATTTGTTTGATTTTAAATCCATTTCATTTCAATTTATAGAACATTTCCCAATAGTCTGTAAATATTAAATAGAATGTTTTTATTATTATTTTTCCTAAAATTATATTTTAAGCATAGAACAGTAGATTTTAAAATTCCTCAATTTTTTTTAGTGTAAGACTTGATTAAGATTAAGACTTTTTCGCTTGGTGGATCAACGATGACTATGAATTTTAAACCAAGGATATAGAAAGTATTATCTGCCCGGCAAAACCCTCTACAACTTTCGTGTACAGAAATTCATAGTCGAGCGAGCCATTTTCTTTAAGCACAAAAGTCATACAACCCAATTACGAATAAAACTTCTCCGGAAATTGTTTCCCTCTCTCCAATTTTTCCTATTAAAATTCAATTTTAAAAAGTGGGTAAAGGGAAAAAAATTCCCTGGCTAATTTTTATTATTGATTGGGTTGATAGTAAAAATCCAGTATTTGATATAAGAAGGTAATTCACGGCACAAGTTGTACACAAATAATTGTCTATGTGGTTGCTGTTATGATTTTGCACTTTTTCTTTTTCGCAAGGGTGCGACTTGTGACGTGAATCTCCTTAATATTTTTATATATGCCATGACTTTTATTTCAATATGGCTGAAGTTTAAAAGAAAATTTAATTTTAATAAAATTATAATAACTGCAGTTTTTGTTTTTACTATTTATCTAATTTGTCTAAAAAAGATTTTGTTTTTTCTTTTTTTTTCAATAAACACGTTTGTTTTATTTTATAAAGTTTTAAGCACAACACTGAGAAAAACTAGAAACAATTAAAATTAGCACATTATCACTGCTTATAAATGCACTTAAAAAAGTTTTAAAACATTTCACATTCTCAAAATTCGTCTCACAGAACTTTCTAGGTTTCAGTTTGTATGTTGGATAATTAGAAATTTTGTTTACTCATGAGTCAAGAAATTGAAATCGATTAAAATTAACTTTATCTTCTAAGCCCGATAGAACTTTAAGTAAAAAAATTCTACAAAAAATTTAATTTTAACCAAAAAAATTGTTTTATTCGAAACATCAATAAATGCATGGCATTAACATTTGAAAATGATTTCGGGCGTATAGACAGCGGCTGTTATTGACGAAGGGCTTTCTGGACGTCCACTTCTTTGAGCATTTCTAGCCATATACGACGGTTAAAACGAACAATGTTGGCCTCTGCTTTGCCAGCGTAAAAAAGTGATTTTAAGTCGCCCCACAGGAAATTATCGGAAGGTGTCAAATCGCATGACCTTGCAGGCGAAATGACAGGTCCAATTCTCGAAAACAACTTATCGCAAAAACAACTTTATTATGCCCTTTGGCAAACATGCACTTTGTTTTTGCTTCTGTTTGCCAATAAACAGCACAAGCATATTTTAGACAAACAATCATTTTTCATTTATGTTTTGCTTTCAATGAATGTTGACGACGATTGTACTGCGGCAATTTTGCTCGCTATTTGTTTAAAACGCATAAGAAATGTAAAATAAAGAAAAATAATTTGTAGTAAAGAGTGCTTTAAACACTCTTTACTACAAATTATTTGAGGCAAACAATACTGCTAAAAAATTAGAATTTACTTCTGAAAATGATTTTATTGCTTCTTCTTCTACGTCTTTACTCTGCAAAAGTTTCGCTCAAATGATTACTTTTAGCAAGAGACACCACAAAAAGTTTGACAAATATCCAACATGTCTGCCAAATATTAAAAATTGTTAATATTTCTACAAACATGCTTCAAATGTTTGTCCAAACAACAAACATCCTAATTAACAACACAAAATATTTATACAAACGTTGAATGTTGACATGTTTGGCACGCAATTTGTGTGGTTTATTTTGCCCTTAAGCCTCGCCGTATCGCACGTGGCGCCATCCTGCTGAAAGCACATCTGAACCGGACTAATGTCATCCATACTTTCAACCAAAAAAGTCATTGATTATGGTGCGGTAACGACCTCTATTGACCGTAACGAGAGATCTGGCTTCACTTTGGATGTATATGAACAGAAACCGTATAGGGAAACGTTATTGTCCGGCTCTGGCAATATATATATTAAAGTTTTAGATTTATTATTGCTAGTTCATATTTAATATATGTTAGGTTAGGTTAGGTTAAGAAGGGTTGTGGGCCCAAGGGCGCATATCGAATCGGAGACTAATGAGGTCCATTGTGAATCCCTTCAGTATAGGAGAAAGGAGGAAAAAGAGAAGAAAAGTAGAAAATATAAATACCACGTAGAACAAATCCCCCCTATGGTCCCCCCAACAGAAACAGCCGTCCTATTTCCCTGACAAACCCCAGTAGATCGGTTGGATTACATCCAGCGATACACCCCAGTTCATAGTGAAATCTAGCCCCTAGCCATTTCTGCCTGGTGCCCTGCGTCCTATGACAGTGGCAGAGTACATGCTCTAGCTCCTCGGCATCCCCGCACAGCCTGCAGAAGTCCGGTATCGCAGTGTCACATTTACCCATAAAAGCCCTAACAGAACAATGCCCCGTCAGGAACCCTATAAGGGTCCTGAGACTACTCCTATCCAGTCCTAATAGAACCCTGGTTGCCCATGTGTTCAATATAAGGACCCATAAAGACCTCGACACCCTGCAATCCGTTCTATCCCTCCAGGACCGGTTAACGGCATCAGGAAATCTTTCTCGTATCACCCCATAGTGGTGACATAAGGGGGGTTTTACCCCTCTGTCCGTTACCTCTAAGTCTAGATTCGAACCGGCACCTCGTTGCCATCCACCTTGCAGTGTCCTGGTACCCAACACAGCCTTATTGTGAATGCCAACATGAGCTCCCTCAGATATTTAATATATGAAGATTCAATAAATAATAATGAAGATATTTAATATATGAAGATTCAATAAATAATAATGAGAAAAATTTTTTTTGGAAGAAATAACGTTCGATGTTGCCACCAGCGTGTAAATCGCACCAAACGGTGCATTTTTATTGATGCAATGCATTTATTAGGGTCTTTGGTAAATTGTGTTCACTCCAATCGCGTTAATTTTGTTTATTTAAAACCCTGCTAAGCGAAAAACAAGCCGCTTCGCTGAACACATATTTGCGATAAAACATCGTTGACTAATTTTCAAAGTAAATTTGGATAATTTTTAAGAAATGTTCGGTACTGATGATGATTTGCCAGAGTATACTGATCATAAAGGCTAAAAAAGTGAGCGCGGTATGACAGTTGGTTTGACAGCTAACTCCTAGTTCTATCGGGCCTAGGAAATCATTCTTTGTGAGCGCGAAATATTGTATACTTTTTTTAACTTTATAGAATATTTAAACATTCAATTTTAATTGAATTACATTTTCAGCAAATTTAAAAAAAATCTTATTTTTGTTTAGATGTTTTGAAAATATTTTCTTTTAAATGGATGTCGATGGATTGTAAAACTGTATATATTTTTTAATACTTTTAGTAGAATTTGTATTATTAATGTTATAAACTGTAAATGTGCATTTCTAATATTTTCCATTCATTCTCATTACAAAATGAAATATGAGCATATTTAATAAATTTTCTTTTAAGATGGGATTTTTATCTGCCTGGCCCACTATGTCAACAAGAACATGTCTCTCGTAAATTTATATTGAAAACAATCAAAAATATGTTGTTTTTTTTTAATGGTAATATTCGAAAGAAATTTTCTTTTCGGCATCGTGGGCCAGGCAGTAAATGTATATAATTTTTTGTTTTATTTATATTTCTTTAAAATAGTAAAATCATTATTTTTCTTTTAATTGTGGCAAAAAGTTTTCCAAAAGACATTTCAGTAAACAATACATAATTTCTTACCAGCAAAAAAAAAAACGTTCTGAAAGAAAATGTAACTCAAATTGAGTTAAAAAAAATATAAACAATTTTGAGCTTTTGCTGCTTAGGCGCTGTCAACAGCTGTTTAAACTCAATAATAATAACAACAACTACAAACTTTTCCATCTAACACTGTAACAAAAAATATTAACAACGAAATTATATAACAACAACTATGACAATAATAAATGCCAAATTAATTTAAAACAATAAAAAAAAAAATAATAATAATTATTTAACTAACAAAACATTCAATGTTGGTGGTGCTTATAATATTACTACTGCTGTACAACAATAACAACAATTAGGCACTAAGTACCAATGGCATCACATTCAACCACGGGTTTAGAACAACATCATCATCACCATAATCAACAACACCATCATCATCATCAACATCATCACCAACATAATCATCAAGATCAATCGATATTAGCCACAACTTCTACACAATTACCCAATACCAGTCATCATTATTCTCATGTTGAACAGCACCAGCAGCAACAGCAACAATTGCACCACTTGCCACACCAGCAACAGTACCCAACAACTTCTACAACAACAACACCACCACCACTACAGCAACAACATATTAACCAACATCCCCAACAACATCAACATCAATGCAATTGTTATTTGCCCGTTTTAAAACCCGACGTTTTACTCAATAATGATCGTGGTTTATTTAAAGTTTATTGTTTTATCAAAGATTTTATAGGGTAAGTGGAACAAATTGCCCCTAAAAAATGTCAGCTTTTGTCATAGATGGACCTCATTTGGAAGTTTTCAGCCATAATCAAAAAAAAAAATTTGCTTTTCTTTATTCATTAATTTTTATTTTTTTACATTTCAATATATATTTTTATATACCTACACCACAACAGTGTGTTTGTGCTAATGTTTGTTACTCTTCAAATATTGGTCCTAGGCCCACCTTTTAGTATACCGGTTGACTCAGAACTACTTTTTAAAGCGATCTAACGATATCCGTCCGGCAGGCTAATTGTTCAAACAAGGCTTGTGCGCGAAGTACAGGTCGCAATTTGACAAATAATTTGCCGAAATTTGGTACAAAGCTTCTAAATATCACAAGGACCAAGCCTATTGAAAATGGTGACAAAAGGTCAAAAAATGGTGACATGGCTCCTATACAAGCTTCTTACCGGAATGAAGTCTTTGAGGCCACAAACCATGTTATTATGTTGGTATTTAGATTAAATTGGGTCCAAACTTTGTTTTATTAAATCATCTTATCAAATTTTATTGGAGGTCCCATACAAATACTACACTGATAGAAAGGGCGTCATAACGCTGATGTATTTTAACATCAATCCTGTGACAAGTGTCTTCTTTTTGACCCCATGACACTTTTGATCATTGTGATGTCACTTGGCCAAATTGTCATCATGTGAAATTATGTCATTAATGGGATGACACATCGGCATCACAGAAACAACGAATCGGAGTCAGTTAAAAAAGAAATGTGATCAGTGCGATGACTCTCAGTAACACCAGCGAAAGGTCTCATTAGGCTAAATTTAATGACAAACTGTCATTAATTTGAATCATAGGAATTGACTTTAGTCAAAGTGAGATAATATTATTATTTACTTACCCGCTACACATGCTTGTTTCACTTTTGTTTCCCCCCTTTGTAAATAGAAGAACTCTCAATTATAAAACACCAGCAGCACGCCTGATATAGTTTTCGTAATCATTCTACTTTAAAAATGTAATGTATTTAACATAATAATTGAAACAAATAGAATATGGGAATTTTTGCTTCTTGATTTTCTTTTTAAACATGGAAATAATGTTAATAAAACACAATATGTGGCATCGAATTGATGTCACTGTAGTCATCTATGCTATGACGCAAAAAATATGACAAAATTTTATAATGACTTTCGATATTGGATTGTTATCACTTGTTGCCTCATTGATGCCATTTGTAATAACATTGATGTCACAATTCTAAAGTAATTGTGTCATCAATATGACAATGCATTTTTCTATGAGTGTACACCCAAAAATAGCTTTTAATGCCAAAACTTCCTTATCAATGATGGTATGGACAGAAAAATTAACGACAATTAACGACAGCAAATATATGTCATTAAAAAATGTAATGGTAGCTCCAAAATTAACTGTAGGTCCCATTTAAACTCTCTTCCTTAATCACTTAAAGGCAAATAAATATCATAAAGATGTAATGACTTACATTAATCGTTACCTCATTACATAATATTGTTCTAGCGGGTCCATGGGTCCCAAAAAGGGTATATTGTCGAAAAAAATTTCAAAATACTGCGATGTAGGGTATCATAAGTATGGGCCTGACCGACTATATTTTCCTGTTGTATAATAATTTTATTTTTTTTATAACAATTTATTTCTTATTTATTTTGCTTTTAAAATTGTTTTTCATTTAAACGTTATCAAAGTGATAGATAACCTTTTGAAAATATTTTTTATAGCTAATTTGTTTTTTAATTTTGCAGCCCTAACAAATACCCCCTTTTTCATGCTGTACAGAATAATAAAATATTTAGATTTGTATAACACTTGTCATTTCGATATTTTCTATTATCATTTTATTAAAATTGTTAGCCAGAAGCCCATTCAAAATTTCTGCTCGCCTGCTTTATTTCCATTCAGTATCACCTGTGTTATCAAAGTGTTTGGAATTTTTTTTCTTTTTATCAATTTTATTTTGAAATTCAGTTATTTAAATACATATGGTTAACATGTAAATAAATAAGTATTGGTTAATAAAAATTATTTGCGTTTTTTTTTTTTTTATTAGCACAAGAATTAAATAGACGAATGTTCGAGTTAATTTCAAAACATTTGTTTAAACTTCCTCCCAAGGGAAAATATATTATTATCCAATGTTTAATTTCTTGAAAAAAAAAAAAAAAAATTTTATAGTATAAATCGAAATAGCACAGGGTAGCCAAAATCTGACCTTAAACTTTTATCGATGGTGGTATTTCTTTTGCTGTGAAATGGCCATTTGGCCGAAAGGACCAAGAACTGAGACAGATCATTTTTACACTTAGCCGCACAGATTCTACGTTGCCTTCAGTGCAAATATTTCAACGAGTATTTCTTTCAGGACGGCCGATCACTGAACCCATTGCTGTCAGATAAAATTGGTCGAAAATCGTAAAATTTTGAGGAAAAAAACGTAAAAATCGTCAATTGACTAACGGCCATGTGCTGAAAATCGCATGATTTGAAAATCTCATGCGATCTGAAAATCGCCAATTTTATTTAAGCATGTGCTAGACTTCACGCGTTTTGTTTTTTTTTTTTCGAAGTAGTGGTCGAAAAATAAAACATATGTTTTAGCTGTCAAATTTGAACAAAAAAAAATAATTATTTGCATGAAAAATGCCGGCAGCTTTTATATTACGTGTTATTTCATTAAAAAAACTGTATTTTAAAAAAGAACGTATCAGAAAACGTCTTTTAAGGGATTACTACAACCCAAGAGATATTCCTGAACTGTAAAAAGTCAAATTCTCAAGTTCATTTACACGTCTGAATGTCTGGCACCATATTTTTTTCGAAGTTAAATAGAAACAGCTGCTCACAATCAAAACGCAAACTTAAAAGAAATTGTTAAACAACAATCAGTATTAAAACAATGTTGTTTTTTAATATTATATTTTCTATGAAAATTTTCTCAAAAGATTATGAGTTTTTAAAATAAATGGAAAAGAAAAACATTAAATTTCCTTTTTATATGCTATTTATTGATGTTGAAAATAAATTTTAAAGGAAATTTACAAGTTCACATGTGGATCACATTACTGTAGGCTTGTGATTTAAAATCGCCAAATTTAAGGCGATTACGAACTCCAGCACACCTTCTTTGCGATTTCAAATCGTAATCACAGCTTTCTTGCGATTTGCGATTTCTAGCACATAGGCGTAAGTCACAAAAATCGTCATTATAAAAAGCCACTAATTTTTAATACGTTTTGAAAAATTTTCGTTTCGAAACCTTTTATTGATGTAACACAACCAAAAATTTTTCCAAATTATTCATAACACAGGATCTCCATATCTGATATAATATGTGAGAGAACGTCGGCAGAATAAGAGAGCACATTTTTTCATGTTAATCTTAATCAAGATTTTATAATATCTTATAAGATTTTATAATTTACTGATTTTCGTACAGTAAACTTGTGTCGTTTTTTATTATTTTTTAGTTTTTTTCTTTGCTTTTAGTATTTAATATTGTTTTTAAACACTTTTTACAAGATTTACACTATTTGCTCTAAAAAAATTAAACATTTTAATGATAGCGTGTTAATATTAATTTATATGTATGTATGTATGTGTATTTTTGACAGCTCATCTTATGAGATAGTTGTTATAAGATTTATCATAACAACTGTCTCATAACATTTATTATAATATTAATACTAACACTATTTGAAAGTCCACACGTAAGATAATTCTCTCTGCGATTGAATTTGACGTTTGCTGATATAAAAATCTTATATCTTATCTAAGACCCTGTGTAAGAAAAGTAAGAAAATAAACTTAAATCAGGAAATATCCAATACCTATTTTACACCTCGAAAATCCTGCTAAGGAACTTAAGTCTGGTAAAAACCAATAAACTGAGACTTTCTGAAAGAAAAGTTTCATAGCGAGAACCCAGACTAAAGGGAGTGGTTGTAAAATGACTACAATAAAACAGTATCAGATCAAATGGAAGTCTTAAAAATATGAGTAATGCTAAAGAAAATCGTATTTTATATGATGAACAGCTAAGACACTGATTAAAATAAATCAAATTATCTAAGAAGCTAAAATAAAATATGAAATTTTGAAAAATCGTCAAATTTAGGGTATAAATATCGTCAATAGACCATATTTGTACCTAAAAATCGTCAAAATGACGATAAATCGTCAAATCTGGCAGCTATATCTGAATCCCCATCCTCAAAACGGCCGATTACGGAGTTGATCTTGATTTAAAAATATTGACGATATTTTTGCTACTTCATAACAGCAGATCGTTGACAAGCAAAGAAGAGTTCGATCATTTTTGCGTGCTGTTGGCTACTGTATGCTTTCATTATAAATTTCCAAAAATTCTGTTATAATCTACAAAAAAAAAATCAATTATATTACATAATAAAATAACAGGGACCGTAACAGTTATTCCTTTTTTCATAAAAGTCTGATTTTTATTTTTTCGATCAAAAATAACAGTTATTTTACAATAATAACAGTTATTTTTGGATTTTTATTTTTTCGATCAAAAATTACAGTTATTTTATGATTTTTATTTTTTCGAGCAAAAATAAAAATTATTCTTTAATGTACGTGTTATAATTATTTAGTTGACTTTAAATATTTATGTTAATGCGCATAAGATATCCCAATGATGATCACACATTTAAATAAATATTTAAAGACAACTCAATAATTATATCACGTACATTTTCTTAAAGAATAATTTTTTAATCAAGAAGTAAAAAAAAAAAAAAAAAATCATAAAATAACTGTTATTTTTGATCGAAAAAATAAAAATCAAAAAATAACTGTTATTTCTGTTCAAAAAAAAAATAAAAATCAAAAAATAACTTACTTTTGTCCAAAAAAATAAATATCAAAAAATAACTGCAATTTTTGATCGAAAAAATTAAAATCAAAACTTTAAAAATCATAATATTTTATCATAGAAAAGTTCATAAGGATCAATATGTTATACTCGAATCAGTTTGCCAGCATTTATTTCTACATGGTTTGTTTGTTTTAAAATTTCAAAATAACTGTTTTTTCGGTCCCTGTAAAATAATGTTTACGTGTTTAACATTGGTAGATTTTATTTGGGCTACCCTGTATGTTAAATTGATTATTTTATTTAAATGGGTGTATAGGATGAAAATAAATAATAAGTAGCGTCCGACCGAACGTTCGGATTCGGTAGCGGAGTTCGGCAAAAAAATTATGTTCGGCCAAAGTTTTTATATACATTATTTCATAGTTATTATCATGTGTGCAATTGAAAATAACACAAAAGTACCACATGTAGAACATCCAGAAGAACAGGATGAACATTTTATTAAAAAAGAAATAAATATGTATTTGACTGAACTTTTAAGTCCTCGAAATATAGATATATATTTTAATAATCGAACTTTTATAATGGAATCTCAAGGACGTGAAAATTGTAAAATTTGGTTTTTGTTTTGAATGTTATTTTCTATGCGAACGTTAACGTTCGAAATCGTTGAACAAGCAGTTAATCTTAAATTATTAATTTGCTTAGAATAGGGATAAAAAAATTCTTAAAAAAAAACTACAATTTCTCTTAATTTTTTCTATTTAACGGCCCTTTTCACAATATAAAATTAAATTAATGTTATTAGGTTAACAAGCACTTATAAAATTAACTGTCGGTTAGGTTAACAAGCACTTTTTAACCAACGGTTACGATTATCTGTTTCACCATCTTCCGGGTACTAAACGCAAACATTAGATAGAAAGTGTGGCAATACCACCTCTGTTTGTTTACGAAAAAGTGTGTAATGAGAAACATAAAACTGATATTTAATATAAAATATTTTTTTAAATTTAAGAATTATAAATTAAAAAGTATTTGCTTTTAGTTTATATATTTTTTTATGGCCCTTTAACTCTTGATTATTTGTACCAGCTCATGTTTATCATTGTGAAAGTGTGTTTTTGTCCAAAATATCATGTAACATTGGCTTATGGGCGACATTGGGTTATTGTAATAGTCTATCAACTTTTTTTTAACTTTTGATGGTGGTTAATTTATATTGGGAAACAAAATTGGATGTGTAAGAAGTCTTTTATTTCTCATTTTACACATTTCAAATAAAAAAAATATTCAAAATACATTTTGTTATTGCGATTTGTTCCATTTTTTCGATATTTTTTTATTTATTAAAAACTTAAGCGGGATTTTTCATTCGGTTATATTTAACAACAACTTTTCCGTTAAATAGTTTCGGTTATGTGTTAATCATTAATTGTGAAAAGCAAATTTTACTAACTTACGGTTAATGTTGTGATTAAAACATAATCACATATTGTGAAAATGGCCGTAAAAATATCAATATTTCTAACCCAATCTCAATTTACATATTTATCATACGCATATTTTTTATGAACACTCTTTTCTCTTCGAATCACTGGGTGGTATTATTGATTCCGCGCGGAAAAGAAAGTTTAACGGAAAAAAATATCAATCGATATGCTAATTGCAATTATTCATTCCTGCGGTATAAGCTTTCCGCAAACCTTTTTAACATCTCTATTTTAAAAGTTTCGGAGTTGATATTGTGTCAACTGTTGGTAAAAAAAAAACTTTTAAAACAAGTTGTTAGAGTTTTTGAGAGTATAATAAGTGTTTTACAAGTAATATTTATCTAAAATATACTAACGTAGAAAATATTTATAAATTTGAAATATGGATATAATAGCATTTTTGAAGATAGCAGTGAAGACGAATGCTTAGACCTTCGAGTAGAAAGAAGAGTTTCGCAATATAAATCTGAAGATGTAATGATGTGATTGATAGGGAGAAAGTTGTAATAAAAAATTAAATACATATTTAAGGCAGTTAATCTTTTGTTTAATTTTTCACAGCTTTCAATAAATTTTCACTTAAATAAGGAAGCACTTAAATAAATCTTGTATGACCTAGAGAATGTAAGTTCCGGAAGTAGTCGGCAAGTAGCTCTTTCTGCCAAAGATAAACTTCTGCTTTTGTGAGATTTTTTTACAGAAGGAAGCTACCAAAATACAATACAAAAAAAATAATGCTCGCGTTAGTAAAATTTTACTAAAAACAGTTTTAAACACTGGCACAGTTTATGGGTGGCCCGAAGCCATTTAGAGTTAATGACAAATCTTCCAACAATTTGTTTATTTCACCTATCCACGTTCTCTAAAACCACAAGCGATTTCTTGACTTAATTTTATTGAATCGACAATAACAAATTGCTTATAATAACAATTTGTTTGTATATTTATATATTTTATTCAAATAAAAAATTTTTTTTTGTTTAAATAACGAAACCAAATTTTATTTTTTTAAATTTTATGTTACTTCTTACATTTTCATTCCTTCCGTTAGCTTCTCGCTGTAAAATTTTAACGTAAGCAAAATGGCGAAAAATATCTATATTGCGGTATCAATAATATGGCAATCCCTCAATGGTAGAGATGATACCGCAACAACGGAAAGATACCGGACAAGCGGAATGAATAATTGCAAATTTTTCTTCCGCACAAAAATTGCTTTCCGCAATCGCGGATACCAATCAATAATACCACCCACTATATGCTGCTTACAGAGCTGCCGTTTTTGGTTATTTCTAGCCAAAATTGGTAATTTTTTTCTCAATGTGGAGATGTGAATATTTTTTTCTAAAATATAAAATACGTTTTTTTTTTAATTTTAACGTTTTTATTTACATAATTAATTAATAACGAATTTGAATAATGTGTACTATACTACGATTTTCTCATTGTTTTGAAAAAGGTTACGTTTAATTTGAAAAAGGTTACGCTTAATTTGAAAAAGGTTTCGTTTACTTTGAAAAAGGTTTCGTTTAATTTGAAAAAGGTTTTATTTAAACTAAAAAAGCTATATACATACAAACTAATTACATTTATTATATTGTTTTCTATATTTGTAGTAAATCTCACAATGCAACTAAAGAAAATATTAATGTTTTTCTCAATTGATAAACGGCATTTCTAATTTGGTTATATTTTTTCTCATTTGGTAACTTTTTCAAACAGTTTGGTTGTAAAAATTTTATTAGTCGTGGCAGCACTGGCTGCTTACCACTTTTAAGTTGAGCTTTCCCTTCAAGTGTTATATTTTTAACTACGTATTCTTTATTTAGAAGTTTTATTGTTTACCATTCGCGCTTGTATAAATGGGTGTGTGTTTGAATGAAATTCCCCACATTTTTTTATAATTGTTGTTTTTGTTGTTGACATTGATTAACTATTGTACTGGTGTGTGGATTTAGTACAGCTTTTGCTAATCGAATGCCAAGTGCCTCCGTGGCGCAATTGGCTAGCGCGTTCGGCTGTTAACCGAAAGGTTGGTGGTTCGAGCCCACCCGGGGGCGGTGAATCTTTTTTTATTTTAAGGTTTTTTTTTATTTTTTTAAAAAAATTTTATTGAAAGAAAAAAAAAATTAATAAATAAATAATAATTGTTAAGAAATTCAATCCTTCCCGGATTATTATCTTCTAAGAGTTAATTTTATTCTGTGAATGAAGAAAATGTAAATGAAATTCTGAACTCAAAGCCCTGGGTTTAAGTGGGCTTAATACATAGTTCCCAGCCCAATATATCGGCGGAAGATTGAGTTGATGTTTGAGCATTTTTAAAGCTAAAATTACTTTCCTAATAAAAAAAAATTAGGGTTTGATTAACTTTCAGCCGTGTTATCAATGTATCGACAAACTGGCTGTTACTAAATTTTGACATAAATTTATTAAACTGATAAACTGTCCGTTAACAGTTTTGGTTGACAAAAACTTAAGTTGGCAACAGCTATCAAAATAGATGTTTAAGTTGGGAGCCAGCTGATTGATTCTGCCTGTGCGACAAAAAAAAAAAAAAAAAAAAAAAAATGGCTGATGAGGGCGGGAAAGCTTTGCGGCATAATAGAATCGAATGAGACATTGAGAAAACCAAATTTCTTTAACCTGAAAATTTTCGTTGGGAAAAACAGTCAATCGCCTAATCAAACGGTAATCAAAGTCAAACGGCCATTAAAGTATCCTTTTAAACAGAATTTAGCTTTCTAAAAATAAAGTATAAAGCTTCGTACAAACAGACGGTGGTCGTCAGATCATATAATATTGTAAGCAGGCGTTGCCTACAGTAATATTTTTCTGCCTATGATGTCATTGTCAGATACATTAATTTTACACGTCTGCCAAATACAAATGAGCTTACAATGTTCACACAGTAGCAAGACATTTTTAGTAAACTTTAATGCAATTTAAGCAACACTGTTTACCAATATTGTAAGATCTGACCACCGTCTGTACCATAGATGGGGGTAGTGCACTAATTTGGCAGTTTCAGCTCACAGTTAATGATAGTGCAAAATTATTTCAATCGTCTTGTTGATGTTGAGTGATGAACTCAAAATTTGCAGCCTCGCTACACATGAGTAATAGTGATGGTAAAAAATGTTGAACTCAAAAAACCAAAAGTTTGATTTAAGAAAAAGCAATCATTAGTTTATTTAAACTTTTTTGATCTTCACTCAATTGAGTGCAACTTAATGTGCTGTTTTCACAACAAAAGTGATTGAACGTGTTGTAAAATTTATATAAAAATGACTCAGTTTTTTGAATGTTCTTCATATAAATTTTACTACACGTTCAATCAATTGTGTTGTGAAAACAGCTCATAAAATTTTGCACTTAAGTTACAAACAGAAAACTTGTTTATTTCATGATTAAATCAATGAGATATTCCGTTATTGACAAATTATTGACATGTTGTGTAATCACAAGAATCAAAAACTATGCGCACACAAAATTAAATTTTTTTTTAAATTTTAGTGGGAGTCGTCCGTTTATTTGCAGCTTTTTTGATTGCAAGTACAAATTTTTCACCATTTGAATTGAGTGCAGATTTTTTGCATTCAATCTTTGCAATATCACAAAATTTTTTTAAGTGGTAGTTAAAAGAATTTAAAAAAAGTAAATTCTTTAACAACAGTATCCTTTGGAGTAATAGTACCTCTTTTAATAAAAGTTATTTTTATCTAAAAGTACCTTTTTGAAAAAAAAGTATGTATATACCTTTTAAAAAAATATATTTAAAATATATCTCTTTGAATTTAAAAAGTACATTTTATAAATATTTTTAAATGAAAAATACTTTTATAAATTAAAATGACTTTTTGAATAAAAAGAACCTTTTTAAATTAAAATGACTTTTTGAATTAAAGCGCCTTTTTGAATTAAAAAAAAAGGTTTTAAATAAAAGTACATTCTTTAATAAAGCATCCTTTAGAGTAAAAGTACCTCTTTTAAAAATAGTTATTTTTCTATGAAAGTACCTTTTTGAACAAAAGTATGTATGTATGTATATACCTTTGAAAAATATATATTTAAAAGGTAACTTTTTAAAAATAAGTGTTGCAAGAAAAATTACCATTAAAAAGTATATTTTTAAATGTTTATATTTATTTGATTCGCACTATTTACATTATCAATAATGCTTAAGAAATATCTAATTTCTGGGGAAATTTTTTTTACGTTCTGATATCTTTAAAACATTTTCAAATTTCTTAATAAAATTTTAAGTATTTCGCAATAAATTTTAACCATGAGTATAAAAGATTTAAACAGAAATAAATAAATTTTTGAATCATAACATTTTAATCACAATCATTAAACACTTTATTCTTTCTATTCATTCACTGTACTTTGCAAAAAAAAAAAAAAAAAAAAAAAAAAAAAAAACATTAAATTTTCTTTCTATGCTGAATTGAATTTACAAAAAGTTTCCCTTAATTTCAGGAATCAACAAAAGCGAAAATTAATTAAAATTAAATTTACAAAAGGAAATTATATGTTTTTGTTGTTTTCTTAGTTATTAAATGCCACGTCAATAAGTGCATATATGCAGATGAAATTTTCTTTATAATTAAAACAATTATAAAGTGTTAAAAAAATATGTTTATTTTCTCTTTTTAAAATAATTATTTACATTTCATTTACATTTAAATGATGCTTGTAAAGAAATTTAAAAATATTTTTAAAATATTTCGCAACAAATAGAAACAATTTGTCCCTGAACGTTCGTCACGTCACTTTCAGTTTAGATTAAACGAAAAATCAAATCTAAAAGAAATTACTTTTTTAATTAGTTTAATTTTCTTGGAGGTTTTTCTTTCGAAAACAAAATAATTGTTTGTTAAATTTAAAAGCTAAGAAAATAAAACTATTTACTAAATTTTTCATAAAATTTATATTTTAAAATGTTTCTACAAAAGCAGCTGTCAACAGGTCTGGCAGACAAAAATGTTTTGTTTAATTTCTTACGAAATGACATGAAATTATTTTATTTTGAGAAAAAAAAGTAATCACTTTAAAATTAAAGAATCATCATCACTTGCACACCTGCAAACAATTTGAAATGATTTCTGCCAAAAATGATTTTCTGTTTATTTCTGTTGTTGGTTAAAAATCCATCCCTCATTCACCCAACAAACAAACACACATACACAATATTTCCTTTTTAAGTGGCTGCCAATTCAGTTTTATGCACCTTTTCATCGTTAATTTTTGCAACAAATGAATCTGCCCCCACACAAAATCTTACATCAGTGGAACGCAATTGACAGACCCGGTGGGGTATTTGTTTTCATTACAATTTTCTTCAGTGTGACATTCAAATTTAATAAAACAAAATGTGACCACATGACATGGCAAAATGCCGTTTCTAGATTATTGAAGATGCCAGATTTTTTGAAAACGATAAACACTCAAAGCTGTTTGTAGATTTTAATATAAGAAAACGAAGACCAGGCATCTTTTAAGAAAAACCTTTTTAAAGAAAAAAGACAAAGGCTACTTTTTTATAAAAAGCAATTTTTGAATTAAATGGTTGTAGTGGGTGATTCAAGTAGAGATACTTTTTTCAATAGCCTTTTTTGACAGATCGCGAGTGAGTCGTGTCATGCTGTCATGTTAGTTTTATTTAGTATTGTTAAGCATTTCTTAACGGAAAAACTTTCGCCTGAACAATGTTTACAAATCGTTCAACTTTATTACGAAAATTCACGTTCTGTGAGGAATGTGTTCTTCGCTCAACTTATGGTCAACATAATCGGCCTACTGAGCTTACTTTTTGAGACCCAGCATTCGTTATGGGATAAAATTCGACCGAATAGACCACGTCCAGCACGCTGTGAAGAAAGTATAGCAGCCATAGCTGAAAGTGTACACGAAGACCGTGGAGAGTCGATTCGGTACCTTTTTCATAAAAAGTACCTTTATGATAAAAATAACCTTTTTCATAAAAAGTATCTTCTTCATAAAAGTTACCTTTTTCATAAAACCCTCTTTCGTAAAAAGTAAATTTTTCATAAAAAGTAAATTTTTGTATTAAAAGTATCTTTTTAAATTAAAACGCCTTTTTGAATAAAAAGAACCATTTTCAATAAAAAAGTTACTTATTGAGTAAAAATACCTTTGAATAACAGGTACATCTTTGAATATAAAGTACTTTTTTGTAATAAAATGTAATTTTTTTTTTTTTTTTGGAATAGAATGAAACTTTTTGTATTAAAAGTTTGGCTGACATCCTAAATGCAGTGCTGCAAACCATCACTAAAAAAATTCTTTGAAAAAGCACCACAAATAAAAAAAATACACTAATTTCGCAACCGTTGTGTAGTGAATACGGTTACCATGCAATAATTAAATCACGGCATTGTCTAACGAAAAGCAGTTTAGTTTTTGAAGCTATTTCGATCCGTGGTGCATTGCGTTTGGGAAGTCAGCCTTCTATTTTGAACAGAAAATTTACATTATTTTTTACTTTTTTTTAGGAGAAATTGCCATTTTAAAAGAATTTCATTTTAATAAACGAGCGAACATTTATGTCATTGAAAGATTTTCTTTAAAATATCATAACATTTTTCGGATTGACTCATCAGTTTGCTTGTTTTTAATGTTATTCATTATCTAAAATGTAATTCATTAATAATTATATATCAGACGTATTTTTTTTTTAATCTTTATCCGTGCTAATCTTGTAGATGGATATTATGTATTTTTCATATATAAATATGTATATATATACATTAGGGTATTCATTCGGTTAACCGTCAATTTGTTAACCGATTAATTACTATCCGATTAAATGATCGGTTAATATAATATTGGCTATTTTCGATTAACGATTAAACCGGTTAATTTCACTCGATTAACCGATGTAACAAAATTTTTAAGTTTTTGTAGAATTATCAGGCCTGTCATAGAATTCCATTCCGATCGAAAGTGGTTCTAATTCCGTATTTTGCTTCTTCAGAAAACGAAAAACGAAAAATTTTTTCGGAATGAAACCATTTTTGGTTTTCTAAGTGGAATTGATTGTTTCAGTATTTTATAACCGAAAAAACTACTTAAAACTATTTTTTATGGATAAATAAATGTTTTTATGATATAGATTGAAGAAATAACACACTTTTGATTTATTTATTTTACTTTATATTGATTTTATTAAAAACATAATAAATTCTTTACCGTTGCGTTGCCACCTTTTTTTTCCCCACAAACCACTTTTTTCATTTCTACGCTGAACATTGCCATACTTAACACAAAAATCATATGGTTTTTATGTAAAGTTGCCATATCCAATTGTAAAACACATTTAGCAATATCGATCGGAATCTGAAGAAGCTATAACTAAATCGATCGGAATTGAACATACGGAATTAAAACCATTCCGATCGGAATTTGTGACATGCCTGTATAAAATATTTTTTTTTTTTTGGGTTTTCAATTATTTGTTTCGTCTCATATACAAAAGGTATGTGCTTAGAAAATATTTTTTCATACAAACAAAGAAGGTGTTCAGCGATCTTCATTTTAAATAAGTGTTGGCTGTCAACACCTTTTTGTTTCACGTAATTTTTACATGTATGCCTTTAGTTAGTTGTTTCTTCTCATATCTTCTCAAATCAATCTTAACAGAATTAACCGAAACAATTAGAAGTAATAAACATTTAAAAAAATTAAAACAGGAATGACGTAATAGAAGATTTTATATGTTAAGAAAAATCCAAGAAGAGTACTGAGAAATTAGATGTTCTCTAAAAAAATCGCTTAAATCCTAAACATTAAAACCAAATAAAAAGATTATCAGCCATGTCACAGAGCTTAATTCCGTTCGGAAGTGGAAATGATTCCGTATTTTGCTTCTATGGAAAATATAAAACGAAAATTTTTGTCGGAATGATACCACTTTCATTTTTCAAAGTGGAATTCATATTTTAAGCATTTTTCAGGTGTACAAACTATTCAAAATACATTGTTATCAATAAAGCACGCTGTCTTTTTGCTTTCTTATCTAAAATAAATATAATTTTATGTGAATTAAATAAAAAAATTTTAATTTTTCTAAATGCTTTTCAAAAAAAAAAAAGAAAAATAAACGGAATTTGTCACAAATCACAAATTTTTTACTTTGATAGAAAAACTTAAATTTGGCTGGTTTTCAGGATCAACAGCTTCTTGTTTGTTTTGTTTTCTACATTCGTTGCAGTGTTGCCATATTTAATACACAAAAAGTGGTTTCATATTTTTTTTTGAGGTTTAATGAATCCGAACGGAATCTATAGAAGCTAAAACCATTCCGATCGGAATGGTAACTACGGAATCATTTCCATTCCGAACGGAATTCATGACATGCCTGTATATCATAAAATCTTCTTAAACTATTGAAATAACTAATAAAATAATATCGCAGTTAATTTTTATATTTAAAAAATATGTATTACATATTTATAAATAATTCTTTTTTTTGCGCGTTTTAGTTCAAGAATTGTTATGTTTCTTATTTTATTATTATTTTTTTATTTATTAATAAACTCGGTTAACCGATCAATAACAAAATTAACCGATTATTAAGCGATTAAACCAAAACCTCGGTTAATTAATCGAGCGATTAACCGATTAAAGCAAAAGCCCGATTAAATGAATACCCTAATATATATAGTATATATATCTTTTTTTGTATCTTTGCTATTGGTTCAACTGCAAATTAAACACGTAGAACAAATTTAAGATTTATATAAAAAAAAATTAAAAATATTTGACTTTTTGCCAAAAAAGACAAAATAAAAATGGTTTTTTGTTTTCTTAAACATAACAAAATGAAGAATGAAAAAAAAATCATTAAATTTGTTTGTCAGTTTTGAAAAATTTTCTTAAAATAGTTTAACGTACCCTTTTTAAATGTATTTCGTTGTCATGTTAATGACGTATTTTCGTTGGTTTTAATGTTATGATTACGCTAATTAATTAATTATCGTTCGAAAATATATTTTTATTTGGCAGTTTTGATATTTTAGCAATTTTGCAAGGTTGACATTTCTAAAAACATACTTAGTTTTTTTTATTATTATTTATTTATCGTACATACATATCGTTGGTCTCATTTAGAAAGGCCCTCACATGATGTTTTTCGCAATTGAGTTTTTTTTTTTGATACGAATCCCTTTCACACAAAAACAACTCGTAACAAAAATTAAATGCAATATAATCAAAAATAACGGGTTTGCAAGTAATACAGTTTCTATTATGTTTTTACCTTCTCTTATAGGGTTGCAACCATGTAAGTTAGGACCTTTCTATATGAGACCAACAATATATTCATATATAATTTATTTTTTTATGAATTTCAATATGTAAAATTGTTTTCTTTTTTTCTAGAATTATTTATTAAATTAAGCATAAATCCTTTAGTTAATATTTTAATTTAATATTTGTTAAATTGATTATTAATTTGTTTTGTTTTCTCTTTATCGTTTCAGGTATGTTAATAATACATTGAATATATTAAATATATTTTTTTATATGTATTTAAGACAAGCAAAAATGGTATTTTCATTTAACGAGTGAGTGATTTTAATTTATTTATTTACTCTTTTATTTTTAAGCAAAACAAATATAAATTTTAACGAGTTTTTTATATGAAAAAAAAAATAAATAAAAAATGGATGAATGATGTGTTTAATGAAAGCAGATGTCAAAATTAAGAATATCTGATCTAAGAAATTAAGCCAGAATAACATTTAACATATTTTTTTTTTATTAAAATAGAGTTGCCAAATTTGTTAATCTAGACAGATCTAGTTAATAGAAAGTTATCTTAAAGGTAAAATGAAGCTGCCGTCACCTAATAATCACATTAATTAATTGACAGAACTTTCTTCTTTAAAAAAATCAGCTTATTTGTATACCCTTCACCAGAGGTGGAAAGGGTATATGTATATAAGTTTGTCATTCTAAAGCGTTTTTCTACAGGGACGCTACAAATGTAGACCGATAGGGACAGCTAACGACGCCATATATTTTGCCGCTCTTTTGACATTTCTCTTCAGTAAGGCTTGCCATTTTATGATGAAATACGAGCCAACAACGAGTCGAAATTATTCAAATTTACTACCGAAATTCGGAGTCAGTGGCCTCAACGTTAAGAGCGAAAAATCATCTTCAGCGATGAGGCTAATTTCTGGCTGTATGGCTTCGTCAATAAGCAAAATATGCGTTATTGGACAGACAGCAATCCACACGTACTCCATGCGTCATCATTGCATCCCGAAAAAATTACGGTTTGGTGCGGTTTATGGGCCGGCGGCGTCATTGGGCCGTACTTCTTCCGTGATGATCAAGACCGGCACGTAACTGTGAATGGGAATTGCTACCGTTCAATGACGCCACAAGCCACACAGCGAATGTCACAATCAATTTAATGGAAACCAAGTTTGGAGAACGTGTTATTTCACGAAATGGTCCAGTCGGTTGGCCGCCTCGGTCGTGCGATTTGACGCCGTTAGACTATTACCTTTCGGGCTACGTCAAGTCTATGGTCTATGCCAACAAGCCAGCGACGATTGATGAACTTCGTACGAATATCGGCCGATTTATGCTTTAAAACCGTGGAAAATTAGGTTCAGCGTCTGGACTTCTGCAATCGTGCCCGTGGTAAAAAAAATCGAGTTCCATACATAATTGCATCGAACGTACTTTCACAGGAATAAAGAATTTCATTGATATCCAAAAGCGTTTTTGTTTTATTTAAAAAAAAACTTTTGTAGCGCTCTTATTGAAAAACCCGATATTTGCACTTGCTACAATATTGATCTTAGACTCTATAAAGTAAATATACTCTGGGTCCTTATGAGTAGCGAAATTGATTCAACATGTTCGTCTGCCCGTTACATGGGTTTTCCGAAGACCTCAGTCAGATATGATGGAGACTAGGTTTTTATTATGTATTTATATCACATACAGTCCAAAAATTTAGCCAGATCGGTCCACAAATGGCTGAGCTATGAGCAAAAAACCACGACTGCCTCTAATTGATACCCATAAAATCCCTTGTTGTTTCACTATTTACCACAGATGGAAAAAGTAAATACATTTATGTATGTAAGTTTGTAATTTCTACAATATTAACCTAATACGAATTAGATTTAACAATGTCCATTTGGCTGTAGTGTCTGAAAGATCCCAAAAAAACGATGGGGACTATGTTGGTATTTATTTATGTCACATATGCTTCCTTCTATTTTGCTATTGAAATTCGAGGAAGATCGGTCCATAAATGACAGATATGAACAAAAAACCACGACTGCCTCTTATTTTACCCTCAAATTCCTTGTTAATGGATTTGTGTAAAAATAAATACGAAAAGGTAAATATACTTTTTAAAAAAAAAAAAAATCGCATGCGATATAAAAATATTTTAAAGAAAATACTATTGTTTACACGATATTTTAAAGTTTTTAGGAAATATCAATAAATTTTCCAATTTTTTTTTTTAATATTAAAAGCATATTTTATATTTTTTAGTCTTTTAGGCCCTAATCATGCAAAACGCAACGCAACGCCAAAGAATTACATTGAAGGCACAAACAATGTCATAAATATTTTGTAATTTTGTTGTTGTTTTCAACAGAAATTCACATTGCCTTTTCAGATTTCAAACCAGTGATGCAAAATGTGGCACAATCGGGCCATTTGTGGCACTTTTGAATGTTTGATGGCCCTGTGGCACTTCCTTATCCATTTTGGCCCTTTCAGTTTAAAATTCAGCTATTACTGTGATTTGCGGCACGCAGCTCCTCAGCAATAGCTATTATAAAGGATTTGTTTCGACTGCGCGACGGAGCGGTCACTACCTTTAGGGATCCACGTAAACGCTTGTTCAGCAACATTTTTGCTGGTTCTTCTATTATATGGACAATCCATCGTCATTTTCGACGTTTTATTTTATTGCACTGGTTTTGATTTGTGCTTAACCATAAGCCTGCATTATTGATTCTATTTGGCTACCATATACTCAGGATATTTCTGGGCCAACATTTTGGCGCTACCAAAGGTATTTTGGCCCTTTTTCATCGTCAATTTGGCCCAACGGTTAAAATGATGAATTTTATTATAAAGAGATCTTAAAAATATGGAATTCGATAGTCGTAGATAAATATCGATGTATCCATATATGTGACGCGCAAAATAGAAAGGGACCTAAGTGTTTTGTTCAGGAGAGCCATTTTAAAGATTTAAATACGTGTATCGTTGGTGTACCATCACTGTGTTGGTATTGGTCTCATTTGAAAGCGACACATCTCATGACGTCAGGAACGTGTTGGTCAACCTTGAAAACGCGCGTAGGTCGTCCCTACCTCTTGTTTTGTGTAGTTGAATTTTACTGTTCCCTTTACCTTACGGGTCCCTTTCTCTATGCGCTGTCACATATAGATATTTTTAATATCGACGATATATGTATATCGATTATATTTTTTTTAAATATCGATATTTTGATATATCTATATTTATTGCCCATCTCTAATAGTCGATATAGCCTCTCTTTCTTGTTTTTAAGAAAAAAGGTACTTTTTGCTCAAGAAAATATGGTTTTAGCTTTACTGAGATACGTTTTTGGGCTAAAAATTTTCCTTATTTAATGTACTCTCTTTTTTAAAGTTCCTGTTTGATTTAAAAATTATTTTTTTTTTACTTCAAAAATGCACTATTTTATTTAAAAATGTAAATTTTGGCTTAAAACCATTTTTTTAGCATCTGTCTACTGGTCACTTTTTTTTATCTGCAAATTAAATTTCCTGTCTCCTATAAATTTCATAATTTTATGAAATCTATTTTGTACTTTCTCGTTTCATTGCAAACATTTCATATAAATTATACGTTTTTGCAGTTTTTAGCGTTTTTTTTTCATCTTTCACTTGTTCGTTTGGTACTTTTAACAAGAACATTTAATGGTACATTCGTAGATCATAAATATTATTAAGCTACACCAATTATAACTGACAGAAATATACATTTACCAATTAACAACAACATTTACACTTAAAAAATTAAATAAAAAATAATAATAAAAAAACAACCGTCACACATTTAAAAGAAGAAGAAAAAGACCGCCAACGGGGAAATGTTTTTAAGTGTTTATTTTTTTTTTTTTTTTTTAATTTTAATTCTGCAACAAATTCAAACTAAAAAAGAAATTATCTTTACAAAAAATCTATTTTAAAATGATTCTTTTGTAAATAGACTCGTATTCGTACGTTCGTGCCGCGCATAACATGCAACATACAACACTGTATGATAGAAACTATAAGACGTCTGTTTAACACTAAATTATCACTGATCATTTAAGACGGATTTTATTTTATTTTTCGTTTTCTGGGGTTTAACAGCAATTAAATTAAAATTTTACATTTGCAGCTAAAGAAAAATACTCAGGAAATAATTAGAAGTGCAACGAGTTTCAGGATTTGATTTAAAATTTGTATCACTGTTAATAATGTCAGCGAAGCAGGGTCTTTGAAAGGTTTAACTAATTTTATTTGTTAATTTTGTAGCGCGAATTTAATTTTAAATAGATGATTAATTAGGAAAGTTGGTGTAAAAAGATACTTGATTATTTCTGTCTGATCTTCTATTTAAACTTAAAGACTGTTGGCAACTAAACAGTAAAACTTAATAATTTTAAAACCAATGTTGCCACATGTTTAACTAAGGCCCTAATTGTGTAAAACGCAACGCAACGCTAAAATAACATTAAAAGAAAAAAAAAACAAAGTAAAAAATAATTCATAATTTTGTTGTTGCTTTCTACAGAAACTCATACTGCGTTTTAAGATTTTCAGCGCCACAAGATATATGCAGTGTTTGAAATTTTGAAATCAATAGGAATTTCTGTAGAAACCAACAACAAAATTATAAAATATTTTTGTCTTTGTTTTTGCTTTCCATATAAATTTAGTAATATCTCGATTTACAGCGTTTTTAAAATTTTACTTCATTACTTTTTTTTTTTATTCTGGCATCTTTTTGTTGGTATTTCTGCCTAATGTTACATGTACACGACACGTTTTTTACATCTGACTTGTAAAATTTCCCACTGCAAAATACATGCATGTCGTGTGTTACCTTTAAAACATTGCATATGTAAAAGTCAGATGCAAAGTCACCTAACAAAATTTCAATTAGAGCATTCTCTATTTTCTTCTGACAAACCATCTGAAATCAGCTGTGCTAGAAATCTATGCCGGGAAGAAACCGCCAGCGGCGGTGCATCGTTAACGAATTAATATTTTACAATACCGCTATATGTATAATCATTTGAACCATTGAATATAAATTATGTATATACATATATAAATAAAAAACGCTTCATTATAATATCCTAAATTGGTATCTTCGAATTTAAAGAAAAAAGTGTTTAATTGGCTCAACTTTTTTACGGCGCAAATAAAAATTTTTGTGGCGGCAGCACGCTATTTTGAAACCAAGAACTACTTTGGTTTATTCCATAACTCCAGAGAAAAAACATAGACAAGGTCAGAAGCAAATTACATGTACGTTTGTGACCAAATATTATAAACCTTCTGTAAAACAGCAATTTTGACAGACATTCACAAGTCAGATGTAAAAAACATGTCGTCTACGGGCACCTTAATCTGGTGTTTTTCTGATGGAACTCTCAAACAGTTGAAGCAAAGCCGCGAATAACGTTGTAAAAGCCACTTTTTGCAAAAACTGTTTTTTTGCAGATTATTGTTAAAATTACTCTCTTACACTGTTTAAACATCAAATCACCCAAAATTATGCACCTTAATGCCATCAAAATGCGATACAACGAGTTAGGCAGTGGAAGAACGTTGTAAGTTACAAACAAATTGATACAAATGAAATGGTTTTGTAACGTGGAATAACGTTTTAAAAGCCGCTTGCATAGTGGAAAAACGTTTTAAATGACATCGCGATTGTGGATATGAAACGTTTTTCCACTAAAAAAAACATTATAAACTGCAATTTTGCATGTCATTTAAAATTCGATTTTCTTGATATTTTGCATAAAAGTTTTTATTGTCATTATTTTTGATAATCTAAAAAGAAAAATTAAAAAAAAAAAATTATCCTGCCTGGTAAAAACGTTTTTTTGCTCCCCTGAAAAATATTTATTTTGTAACTTACAACGTTATTCGCGGCTGTGCTTCAGTTGTCACCTGCTAATTTAATTCTAAAACTGGGCATGTTCGGAAAAGCATCACTGTGATGCATCTGATACGCAGCGCTTCCGTAAAATCATCATCTGGCATCACGGCAAATGTCATCTGTTCGAAAATACATAACAAAGGCAGATGATGCGCAAACAAATCTTAAACGCGCACCAGGAAAATGGCTCAGCATATTATGTTCAAAAATAAGGCATCAGCTGATTTACAAGAAAATCGGGAACTTATCGCAGATCAGCATTAGATTCAGTGCAGTGATACATTTCCGAACAGGTGCACTGTTGGAAATATACAGTACTCGTACAACATTGTACAGTTTAAACCAATGTTGCCGTTTGTATGTTTAACATATGTATTAACAAAACTCTCTTAATTGTTCGTAATTATTTTGCTGTTTTCACAACACAAGTTACTGAACTTGTACTAAAATTTATATGAAAAACACTAAAAAGAATACTGAGTGCTTTTCACATAAATTTTACTACACGTTCAATCACTTGTGTTGTGAAAACAGCACTCATCTCTATTTTATCCGCCATATTTTTTATAAATCTTAATAAAGGGTATTTCTTTAACCGCTTCCTTTCTTTAAATTCAAATAAAGTACAGTTTATGTAAGATATCATCAACATATTTGTTTGGAATATTAATTACATCGCGCAAATGTCCGTCGCGTGTCGGCTTTGCTGGGTGGCGGGTAACCGAAATGGCCAATTTTCCATGAGTGGCGCATAAATCAGGCTGAACTTCACCGATGGCATACGTTATGCAGGGATTGAGAGCCGCAGTGGCTTATGGCATAGATCTGCGACTTAAGAAAACCCCACAGGAAAAAGTCTAACGGGTGTAATTTGCCGGATCTGTGGTGCGATTCACTAACTTTTAACGATCCGGCAATCGTAATTTTTGTCGAATTATATATTCGCCTGCAGTAACGATAGTGTGATTCTGTAATTTCTTTCTAACGATTGTAAACAGCTGTGGTTTTTGTAACATCTCTGTCTACAAAATGTTAAAAAAAAAAACGAAAAGCACAAAATTATTTAGGAGAACGTTTCCTGATGATCTGGCCTAAGCAACCAGTGAAATGCGCATAGGAACAGCTCATCCTCCAACAATAAATTTCAGTATTTTATCAATTATTAAAAAAAGGGAATTAAGCACAACAAACAAAATCTTTTAATAAATAATTGTATTCCCAAAAACAACTTTGATAATAATAATAACAAACATTAAATTTCCCATTTTTCTTTTTATAATTTTATAGTTATTATATTTAATCATTAACGTTTAAAAAAATGACAGTTATTAAAAAACTTATTATTTGATATAAAATTTGTTTATTTATTTTTTTTTTATTTCATTAGCCGTTTTTATCAAAATATAATTTACTAATTAACGTTTTAATATAATAATTAAACAAACAAATAATAACGAGTTATTACCATTTAATTGCAATATTGTTTTTTTTTTTTTTTTTTTTTTTTATTTAGTAAGAACTGGAAATTTTTTAAGTGGTTAAAACAACAATAAAAATTATTTAACCAGCAAAAATGCAAAATAAATTACTTAAAAAATTACACAAACATATGGCAACGCTATTCAGTTGTTTAAAGCCCCAGTTAGCTGTCAGTAACGGTAACGTTGCAAATCAGCTGCTTTATTTTGTTGTATGCAAAGCAATAAGCACGATTGTAGTTAGTAAGAGAGAGTTAACACGGTGTCTTTTCAGACATGTCTAACAAACACGTTTATTTTGTTTGTATGCGATCCGGTTAGACCAGAAAGAGGGAATGTCAAACAGACAAGAAACGAGTTTTCATGTTTGTTTTTATGAATTTTCATGTTTTTTAATTTGTATGTATGTATGTATATGGATATTACACAGAAAAAAGTGTTCTATCAATTAAAAAAATGGTTTAAAAAGTATTTAAATTTAATTAATGTGATAATTGAATCAATTATTTTTTTAGTTGAAAGAAAATGAAAAATTTAATTTTGATTTAATTAACATTTTAGTTGTTTTTAAATAAATTTTAATTAAACAACAAAAAATCTTAATTGACTTTTTTCGTTTAAAATAAAATAATTTAAACATGTAGAATTGTTGTTGGGAATTGTCAATATTTATTGAAATAAATTAACGCATTGTTTGAAATGGCAAAGTTTTTTGATCACTTTTTTAATTAAAATTAAAAATATCATTTATTGAAAATATTTTTTAAAAATGTTAAAATTTTTAGTAATCAATATAATCATTTTGGTAATAGGTGCAAAATCGACAACTTGTTTGCTTGATATTATGAATTTGGAATAAATTTGGTGATTAGAGAAATTTAATAATTTTTTCTGTGTATACAATGAGACGTGAAAACAGACGTGTTTGGTTTGACAATCGGTTTTTGGAAGCATGTTCAAAAGGGAATGAAAAAGCGTAACACCTCAATCTGTGGAAAATAGATTTTTCTTACAGCCATACCTAAACAAGAGCGGAACGCGTTTTCTAGCTATCAAAAATCCTCATGCCCATACAATTTGTATGAAGCATCCCTAAATAGCGCCGCGTCAACGCTTTGCAATTGGAAAATCCGATTTTGACAGCGCGTTAAAATAAACAGGGCTGCTATATTTGTTGTTTTGACAACCCTGTTTTGATTGTTTGATAATAAACAATGGCAAATTAGCTATTTTTAGGTCAAACTAGCGGTTTTAATTCAATTTCTTATGTCTTTTATGAGGGTTTTAGTCGGCACGAAAGTTAACACTACTGTTTATGGCACAACGCTGACGCTCTTATTTAGGTACGGCAGTTACTTTTTTACTGTAGGGTAACATAACTGATACTATCAGCTTACTGAGGTTTAGGCCTCGTTACTCTTACGTAAACGTATACGTTGCGGATCAGCTGATCCGTTTTCATTATCAAGATTATTTATTAACCGTTACTCTTACATAAACGTGAAGCTGCATTGCGGAAGAATCTGATAAATTTGAAATTTTTCTCCGTTTTTACGTATCAGCTATTAAAGAGTTTTATGTTTGTTTGTGTTTGTTGATAAAGCCAATAAACATTCCTTCGACGTACACGATTTTTTTTTATAATTTTATTTAAAATGCGTAAATAATAAAAGTTAAAATTTATAAATTATAAATATTTTAACAAATTTTCTGTTTTCTTTTTAAAACATTTCAACATGTTTACGAATTCTAAGAAGCTACCAACCGCCGTAAAGTTCAAGTCGACCGCAACGTTTACGTGTCCGTAAAATTTAAGTATGAGTAACGGCACCTTTAATCAACCCCTGGGATGTTAAAATTGGTACAGTTGTACTTTTTTTGGTACATTTTGACCATCTAAAGTACCGTGGTACTACCGTGACTCATTTGTTACAATTTTAAAATTTGTCATAGTTCCGTTTGTTTGAATTTTTAGTATAGCAAACAAATTATTGAGTCCTTTTCATTGCATTTATTTTTTTAATTATTATTTCTTTCATCAGGATTTAAAAATCCTTCTTTTAAATTGCATTTTCTTTTTATGCAATATGCACTTAAAATTATTAACATGGTTAATTTAGAAATGCAATCCGAAGATGCTCAAATGCATGTATTTTTTTGTTCCACCAAATAGCACGTAATTTCATGAATAAAAATGTTTTGGATGAATGTGATATCTCTATCGTAGACCTTTACTAATATCACATGACATTTGAAGATATTTATTGCGGAACAGAAGTGGATTTATATGTCCTACAAATAATATCAATATTGATATTGTTAAAAAAAATTGAAGAAAATGCAAAACAATTTTATTTAAAATTTTGCGAAGTTTTGAGAACCAAAGTCAACTTTAATAACAAAGTTTTAATGTGGTTCCATAAATTTACTCCTGAAAATGTTATTTCAGGCAAAACAAGTAGTATTGACACTCTTCTAGTAAAAATGTCCCCGAATGAAATTGCAAAATTTTGATTCAATCAATAATCCATTTAGAGCTTTAGCTGATGTCGAGCAACTGCAGTCGTTAAAAACTGAAAACGTTTGTAGTTTTTGGTCGGTGGTAGCTAATAAAAATGAGCTGAATGACCATACGTTTGCTGACATTTCTAGAGTCGTTGCTGCAATTTTATCCCTCCACATTCGTCTGCAAATGTGTAAAGTTTTTTCTTTTCAAAATATAATAAAAACTAAGGAAAGAAACAGACTACCTGTGCCAACATTGCCAAGCCTCATACAAACAAAGGATTGGTTAAGATCGACAAATTCATGCTGCTATGATGTAAAAATTCCAAATAGTTTATTAACTTATTAAGTTCCTGATTTTGATCTCATATAGTTGTTTTTTTATTCATACATACAATGTATGTTAATGTTAATGTTAAGTTTTGTTTTTTTTTTTTTTTTTGTACAATTGAGTTTTTATGTACTTTTTTTGTTGTTTTAATAAATTAAAATAAAATAGTACCGTGAAGGTCCCAAAAGTTCTTTTTTTTTTGGAAGTTGGTACAAAATTTAAAACCCCATTTAACTTCCCTGATCAACACATTTGACGTTCTCTTTGGCGTGCGCTCTCTTTTTGTTTGTTGTTTATAGTTCTCTTTCTACAAAATGGCCTTTATCGCTTTGTCTGTGATAAGAAAAAAGCTATTTATTGTTGTGATATGCATTTTGGATAAAATTCTTTGAGAAAAATGATTTTTAATTTTAAATAAATAATAAAATACAGAAAATAAATTTTAACAAGGAAAAGAAACTAAAAACATTTTTGAAACAAAAAGCCTTTTTGCGTTCATATATTTGGGGAATCCCAGTTTTGACCTATTTTTGCTCCCATTTTTTTGAAATCTGAAAGACTACCGATGGCGTGGTTTTGTCTGCTGATTTTATTTTTTAATTACATATAATGAAAAATTTTTGATAATATTTTTTACTTAATTTGTTTTTATTATCTTTAGAAAATTGTTATTAAAAGAACACTACTAATGAATATATTACAAAATCTCTATTGACATACTTTAAAATTTTTACTGGACAAAAACACACTTTAAATAAAATTATTAATCAATAAAAATTTAACTGATTAGATCCGCCTGTTTGATAGCAATATTTAAAAACAATATTTTTCAACAATAAGTTGTTTTGAAATACTTTAAAATCGCTTATAAATTAAAACATAAATTTTGATAAGTCTGAAAATATATTGCAAATATTAATTTTTTTTTTCAAACACATATAAAACTTTTAGGGTTTACTTAATCTTTCAAAACACTTTTAATTGCAGAACTGACAAATAATTCTAAAGTTTTGAAATTGCATTAAATCGATTTGATAAGAAATTGTATATATAATTTTAAATATTTTTTAAATGTTATATTTCCCAATTCATAATGTTAATAATTTAAAAAAATCCCCCCGCTATAATGAAGCACACAGGCTGGGCCACGATGTCGATTGAAAACTTAAGTGGCCGACAAGTCACTAATTATCGTTCTCATAACCGCCCCACTAAATATCGACTAGTCGGTCGTCAGGTTTTAGGTTTTAACATAAACCATTTGTTCATTCCACAAATTAAACGCTAGTTTGAATATAGAAATCGGCAAAACATGTAAATTAAACCATACAAATACAGCGTTGTGCTACTTGATTTGCTACAAATGAATTTTGGTTTAAAATTTTGTTTAAAGGTTGATGAAGATATCTAAATAATATTCGGCACAAATAACTTTTGTTCTGGTGGGTCAGTGATTGTCATGGATGGCCCAAATAGGGTACACTCTCAAAAGTAAATTTGTTTTTAAATGCTGCGGTGCAGGGTATCATATGTTCGGGCTAAACCGACTATAGTTTCCTTCTGGTTTGTTTTAAGTTTTTGTATGTATGTATGCATATATTTACACAACATGTATTTCATATCTTATGAATACTATACGAGAAGAATCTGTCACGTACGGCATGTCACGGACGATATAAAATTAAATCAGAAACTTTTTTTCTTGAATTATATTTGGTTTAATGTAGAATGTGAATTTTTTTACAAATTTTTTTTCCCATAATTTCCAATACCATTTAAAACAACGGGAAAATTATTTTCGATTTCTTTTTTTTTTTTTTTTTTTTTTCTCCGAATCTCCGAAGGCGTACATACGATGACATGGAAAGGCCCATATACCACGTTTAAGTATTTTTAGTCACTACAAACCATGGAGGTCGACCGTAACGTTTACGTGTCCGCAACATTTGCGTATGAATAACGAGGGTTGTTGCTGTCAAATGGAGGAGGATTAGGCCCCTTTTCCATTACAGAAATTGAAAGGAAGACAGTCGAAGTTTGTTGAAAGGGCGCGACGCTGTATACGTGACACACTTTACTTATTTCCTCTATCGCTCACAAACTTCGTATGTCTGCCTTTCAATTTCTGTATTCTAAAAGGGGTCCTATAAAAAACATGTTTTAATTTTTAGAAGCCTATAAAATATGGAAATTTAAATTCGTTTTAACATTTGAACCCAAATGTATGATTTTAAATGGAAACAAGTTTTTTTTATATTTTCTTAAAATATGGCAACCTCTAAATTTATTCTATCACGCAAAAAACTGGTAAAATTATTTATTTTTATTTTTTTAATATTTTCAATGGGCTACTTAATTACTTTTTATTTCAAAGGTGCGATTTGGTGTTATTTTAGTGATATTATTAGTGTTTTTGTATTTATAAATTTCCTTATTCACATTAGAAGACGGACAACAACAATTTTTTTTTCTTTTTTTATTTTTCTGGTGTGAAATTTGTATTTTTTTAATTTTTATTGTCATTCTTTTCGTCTATCAAGAAATAAAACAATAACAAAAAAGCTGCGTTTTTTTCTATAACTCTTTCTTCATGTTGTTGTTTTTTTTATAATCAAATTTTTTATAATAATATAGTTGTTGTTGTTGGTATGTATATACATATATATTTTTTTATTTAGCTGTTTTGCGCTCTTCTACCGCGTTCAACGACGTCTGGTTTAGTAAACAAAAACTTGTCGCCGGCGCTAGTTTAGACGTGGAGAAAAAAAGTGTGTTTCGTATAAAATTTTGTTTGAAAAAAGTTAGATTTTTTTTTTATATGAGAAAGTTAAATAATTTTAAAGAAATTAACAAAAAAAAACGAATTCCTAGAAAAGTAAAAGTTCATTAAGAAAATTTAAAAAAAATGTGTTTAAAATTAAATGTAAAAACCGAAAAAAAATTTTTGTAAACATTTCAAATTATTAAGCTGTTTAAAAATTAAAATTACAAACAGAAATTGTTAAATTCTCTTTAAAAATTGTTCTGTTAAATTCCCTTTTTACGACAAAACTATAAAATATCAAAATTTGTGTCTAAATTTGATATTTGGCGTAATGAAACGGGTGCATGTTATTTAAAAAAAAAAAAAGAAATACAAAATATAAATAATTTCATTTCGTTTTTCGTAAGGTTGTTTTCTTTCAATACTTATTTGTCATGTTAACCTTGTTTACACCTTGACAATGGTTGGAAATTACAACAACAACAATAAGAAATCCAACAACAATAACACCATAAAGAGATGAATGGTTTAATGGATGATTTTATTTGTTTCTTCTATTCAATACATCTCTATGAATAATTGTTGTTGTGGTATTGGAAGTAGTAGCAGTGTTACCAAATGTGCATATTTTGCTGTTTTTGACTCATAACAGCCACAATTTGACCATTCACAAATCAATTCTCAATAATCGTGTTTAGTGCAGTGCTGCCATAACTGTTTGATGGGAATTTTCCAAAACTTCGAAAAAAAACCTGCTGAAATCTGCTAAATCGAAAATATGATAAAACTAAGAATACAACCTAAAATTTCTAATATTTTAATCTTGCTTAAAAATATGCTAATTTTCACAAGAAAGTACGCTTAATAGGATTTTTACACTTGCTGACATCTTTCATATTATCGCAAACATCTTCCCATAAGACTTTAACTTTAAAAAGTGTTTCTTTCTCAAGTTGTTTCATTCAAAATTTCTTTCGATTATTTAAGTGTCATCACTAGAAAAAGCAAATAATTTGTTAAAAATTATATACCATCACTAGGAAAAAATACGAAAAAAACTGCAATGCCAATGATTTACGTGAAAATGAATATTTTTATGATGAAAGATGAAAGATGTTGCAAATGCAAACAAGTTTTTTAATTTTTAACATCTTCCACGCATTCCTTTAAGATGTGCTCAAGTGTAACAAAGCTATAAATCTGCTGATTTTTTATAAAAAAAAAAGAATATTCTAAAAATCGTCTCAATTAAAAGGAATTTTAATATAGGTATACATATTTCATAAAAACGTTTATTTTTTTTTTTTAAATTCAGCTTTTTCTAAAAAGTTCAGCTTTTGCTAAAAATTCTGCTTTTGGATAAGAAACTCAATCTGCTAAATCTAGCAGAAAATAAAATGGTAACACTGGTTTAGTGTTAGTTAGTGTTTCAAATAAAAATATCCTAGAATTAATTTTAAGAACAAACTTTTAAATAGTCATAAAGAAATGTATCACACCACCGTTGAATACTAAACGGTCGTAATAAATAATAATGTCAAAAAAATTAATACAAAATGAAAAAAATCTTCCTTTTTGTTCTTACTTAATATAACAGTAAAGTAATTAGTTCCACTTTCACATGTCATCAGTTATTTTTTTTTTTTTTTTTTTTTTTTTTTTTGTCTTATTCTATTGTTACAAATCCCAGGACCAGTTATGTTGGAACAATTGACACAAATTTCCCGCAGGGATGTTTTTACTTTAGTTTTATATACAAAATTAAAATTTTTATATTGTTTTGTCAGTTTAATTTAATTATTTGTAAATTGCCAGTTTTTTCCACAAAAAAAAAATGGCAACACTGAGCAGTAGAGATATTATTGATGATGAGATTTTTTTTTTGTTATTGTTCTTGATACTGCTGCTGCTGAGAATTACTTTTGTTTTGTCTTTTGTTTATATTTTAAAGTTCACCTTCTACTCAATGCATTAGCTGCATTTGTTGTTGTTTTTTATTTTGCTTTGTATACAATTTTTATTTATATTTTCTTACAAACATTTTAAGTATTTTTTTTCCTTATTTGTTAAATTTATTCTACATTTAAGTATTAAAACTTTTTTCAAAAAAGACTTCTAGTGTTACGTAAATGTTAATTTTCTCCCGCTCTTATCTGTTGAGGACCCCTTGTTTCAGTGTTGCCAATTCGTCTGCCTAATGTAGAAAAGAAGCAATCTTAGTGCTATCTTGGTAGATTATTCAATGCAAACAAACACTGTGTTTCCCAGGTATCTCCCCCTAATGTCCCCAATTCCAGGACACAGAAAATAATATACAGAGAAATCTCGTAAATGCAAAAACCGTGCTGCAGTGATGCAAAATTTTGTTGATGCTGCGTGTTTTCTGTACAACAAATGTGAAATATTGAACCGAAAAGTGACAGTTTTCACATAAATTACAAGATAAAACATTAAAAAATAAAAATATAACGATTTCTTTTTTGTCAAATTTTGCCGAAATCGCTGCGAAAAAAACTATTGACATATGAGTGTGATGCCAATGCGCAACAATTTTATACACGAACGTACTAACAGTTTTCTCATTCTCCTCGTCAAGACAAATTTTGCAGTAGTCATTGAATTCAGACAAACGACTACATACTTAATTGAAAATATTTTTTTTTCTGTTCGGAAAAAGTCCGTAAATCCCAAATATCCACGCATTATATAAAAATTTGTATGTGAAATTTGCCCCAGCAGACTTGTAGGCAGTGAGCTAATCTATCAGTGCCGGGGTTGCGGGTTCAATTCCCGCCAGAGACTCTGGTTTCTTTCCTGCAGACAAGCGTAGAGCTTCACGGGAATAGTATAGGAAGAAAAAAAATTGGTTTTAAACAATAATAACCCAACAACCTTCTAAATTTTTTGTTAAGTTGTGGTAACACCGCTTTGTTTACCTTTTTTTTTTTAAAAAAAACACAATGGCTTGACATCGTTTTTTTTTATCTTGTGTGGTTATTTTAACGAAATTCTCAAAAAAAAAAAGTGTTAATCAAATAAAAAAAAATCTCGTGCTTGGAATGTTGTTTTAAATGTAGAATTAAAATATTTCAATTTTAATAAAAAAAATCGTTTGATCATTGAGGTATAAAATAATCTCGTGTTAAATTTGTTTAACAAAAATGGTGTAACATGACAGAAGGTTAAATTTACACTGTGCAACAAAGCGAAAAAAACTTGCTGCATCAATTTCCGAATGGATGTCCGTTATAAATGTCCAATAGGTTGTTGAAATTTCTTTATACATTTTGTAACACCCCTCTCAGACTCGGAAAGTTACTGGCGCAAGTCACTTGTGCAACTCTTGGTTTGTAGATGTCAGCGATAAGGTCGGGTTAAAAAAATATAGAGTACGATTTAGTACTTTGTTGTACTCAGGAAGTAACTTGCGCAACTGAGCGCAATAATTGTTTTATCATGCCATTCTTGTCACTTATTTATCTTGAAGTTGTGTTCAAAACTGCCATTTGTACCGGCTATTACGCACTTGTTTAAAAGTGCCGGATAGATATAAAGAAATTCCTAAAAAGGAATTGCCAATAACGAGTTCTAAATCCAGACTTAAAATCTAAAGTCAAGGTGGCTACCCCGCTGTCAGATATGCTTTCGATCGCCAAACCTCTATATCCGCCTTACTCCTTTTCATCTATGTATGTGTGTATGTACATATATCCATAGAGCTAAAATAAACCCCTAGAAGAAAATTCAAAGTATGTATATTTAAATTTCCCGCATTAGAAGTGGGATTTTGCCTATTAATTCGGGACAGGAATAGAAAGGAACAAAATATTGAGGCTGGAATAAGACATTCCAGGTTGGTGATTTCAAGAAGTTTTATTTAGCAAAAATATTGCTGTGTATTAGATTTGACTTTGGTGTAAATGAACTATTAGATATGTATATTTTTTAATATATTAAAAAAAGAATTAACGAAAATCATTCAAAATATGCTACTAAAAATCAAGTCGCTTATTTTGTTTTATGCCAACGCTCGCGTAGGTTGCTGTATCCTTAAAAAAATAGTACAGGGTGTCTGGTGGCAAATTTATATTTTAAAATACGAGTATTTCAAAACGTAATAAACGGTGCGGTGGGAGGGTGGCGCCAATGGAATTATCGATTGTGCTGATTTGTCAGTCACGATGTGGCAGTGGTCGAGTGAGCATCGTGCGTTCGCTCATTTTTTTGGAGCGACGAGACTAATTTTCACTTAAACGGCCACGTCAACAAGCAAAACTGCCGTTACTAGTCTCAAGAACCCGCGACCCTCGATTGAAACATCACAAGGCTCCGTTTTGATCAGGTGTTCAACTCGACGGAAGACATCTGGATGACATATTCTTTAAAAAATAAAATCCGCATTTCCATTTTATCGTTCAATGCTCTTAATAAAACTTTGTGGCAATTATTACGTTTTTTTTATTTAATTCTGAAAATATAAATCTGCTACCAGACACCCTTGTTCCTTTCGACTAGCACCTGATTGGATCGGGGTGAAATAATTTATTTTCATTACAAACTTTTTTATATTAATTCGAATGTGTATTCTAAGTCAAATTTCAATTTAAAAAGCTTTTATACTTTAATAGTCTTATTCCTTCAATATTTTCCAGGAATATTTTCTATGCACTATCACAATTTAGTTTATTTGTATTGTTTCTATAATTCATTTTCTTTAGTTGAAGATTTAAAAATGGGCTTGATTAATTTTTGTGTTCGGAGAAAAATAGTTATTTTGTTAAGGAGTCTGCCTTGACAATTGAACGGACAACTAACAACGATTTTCGATAGTTTTGACTACACGCAGAGAAAAACATGTTTTAAAATCGTCACCTCCAACAAAACAATTTTTAAAGAAAATTTTTCAACATATTATGTTTAATTTAACCATATTATTGTCACCGACAACCATCTTATTGTTAAATTGGTACTCCATCAAGAAACCACAACCATATTATGGTTGTCTTTAAACATGTTTTGGTTAAATATGACAATAATTTGCTCTTAAATTAACAATAGTATTTTCCTCTTTTCCAAGAGCAACATGCTATGGTTGAAAACCAACCATGCTATTATAAGTGTTAAGCATATTTTAGTTATTATTAACCAAAACATGTTTGGATGCAACCATAATATGGTTGTGGCTACCTGATAGAGGACAAACTTAACCATAATATGTTTGTCGGTGACAAAAGTTTGATTAAATTAAACATAATTATTTTTAAATTTTTCTTTTAAAATAGTTTTGTTGGAGGTGACCATATATAAACATGTTTTTTCTCTGGGTGTACACAACAGTTTTAAATTTTATTCAAATTAAGTCTAGTGAAAATCCTTTTTAAAGCTTTTTTATAAGCATTAAATCAAAATAGGCAACACTGTTATTAATTGTAATAACTTTACAACAGTGCGGCCAACGATAAATTATTCCGGTTACCAGTACTGTCAGAACTTAAGTTTTTGCATACAGTACCGCTAACTATCTGTTCTTAAAAATAGCCGCAATTTGTGAAATTTTGTTGTTGGAATTAAAAAAAATAAAGAATTGTAATTAAAAGTTAACAAAATACTTCCATAAATGGTAAGAGTTTTTCTAATAAATGTAATAAAAAGATTTGTATATATATTTATATATATATATATATATATATATGTATATACATTTATATTTGTGGTCTAGTGACATCATAAATGACTTGTCATCATCTATTATTTATTTTATTTTTTTGTTTTCTAGACTTCAATCTACTTTTTAATCATGTTCCACCAAGAGTACATTCATTTTCTTAAGATGTGGGTGGCTGTATATTTTCTCGACAAATTCTAAAAATAAAATCCACAAAAAAAAAATAATTAAATAGCTTTTCAATTTTTGGCAAACGATTTTGATTTTATTTCTTTTTTAACATTTAAACGAAATAAAAATCTCCAACCAACAGCTGAGCATTTAGTAACAAAAGTGTTGTTGAGAAATCACAATAATTTATTATTTTTTGTTAAAAGAAAGAAAAAAACGTGTTGTGTATATTTCGACGAAAACACAAGGTAGTAAAAATCATGTAAAACTACAAGATAATTATTTTGTATCTCTTATGTGGCTAAAAGTTACACAAAAGTATTTCAACGGATTCAACTCATCATTCTTACGAGCAACAAGCGGCAGCATGTGTTTAACCCAGTAAACTTTAAGTTTTTTTTCGGATGGGATTTTTTCCTATTTTTTTTTTTTTTTTTTTTTTTTTTTTTTTTTTTTTTAAATAAAATTTATTGTATCTAGTCTTATGGTTATAATTTAGATACAGATTTTCTTTATTTCTATTCACACAAAAAAAAACCACTTCCGTTGATTTGTTAAAAAAAAATTTAATTTTTGCACAATTAAGTTTGTAGTTTTTTTTTTAACTTTGTGCTGATTTAAGTGTTTATTAATTTATAAAAAGAAAATATTTTGTGTATCTAGATACAAACACTTGAAGTGCCACTTTTTAAAATATTTATAAAGTGAGTTTGCTTGTTTTTTTATTGTATGGAATAAAATTTTATTGAAAATTAAAAAAATTAAAATTTAAATAAAATATTCATTAGAGGTTTTAGTGTGTATTGGAAAGTTGTTTTAACAACAAACGTGATTTTTTTTAATGTTCAATATAAAATTTTTGCAAAAAAATTAATATTTTTTTCTCTCGAAAAAATTTGAATTGCAAAAGTCGTCGTGTTCTAAATAACTTGTATCAAGGTTTAAAACTTTGAACTGAAACAATATAATTTATTAATTTAATATTTTGTAATTTTATAAAATTAAGGTTTAAACTGTTACAAGAAATTAAATATTCATAAAATTTTAAATATGCAACAAAAAAAAAAAGTAAATAAAAATTGTAAGCAAAATAATTACTTACGTACACTGAAATTATTAAAAAAAAAAAAAAAAAAAATAAAACTTTAAAAAGTTCATTAAATTTAATTTTTATTTAATTATAATACTTTATCAATTGATAAGCTCGTGGCCTCGAACTTATCAATTGATAAAGCATTGAAAATTAAAAGGTCGAATAAAGATAGTAATATTTTATTTAATTATTTTTAAAGAAGGAAGGAATTTTGCAAGATTTTAAAAATTTTTTACCATTTTTATTTCTTGAGTGAAAAAAAAAGTTTATGCAATTTTTGTAATTTTGACAAAAAAAATTTTCTTAGGCATTTCAAAATCAGGGATTGTAATTGCTTTCTTAATATTTTGCCTTTGTTATTTTCAAAAAAGTTTCAGTATATCGCTATTTTGGATATGTATTTATTAAGAAGTTGTGAAATTGTAAAAAGCCAGTCAAAACAGTGGAGCCAACTTTATTCAAAATAGGGTGCGTTCGTAAATGCATCACTGCGCTGCATCTGAAAAGCAAACTTTTTATAATGCCGACAAAAAAGTATTTTTAATCTTTTTTATTGTGTGACTATTATTTTTGTGAAGTATTTGACCATTAGTTTGTCCACATCTACTTCATTGATATATATGTATATAAACATTTGAAATCACTAATGCAGCGCAGTGATGAATTTACAAACGTACCCATAGTTATAATGTCAAAAACTGGCCCTAAGTTAACTCTTCAGTTTTTTGTGTGCTTTTTACGGAATATTGTTACCAGATTTCTGAACTTTACAATGCAAAACAATTTCGTGTCGTCATTTACGATACAGATACTTAAGAATATTTCCAAAGTTTAAAGTTTAAAAATATTTATATATATGTACGTATTTTGTTTACAATATTTTACTTTTTTTATTTAATTAAACAATAATATTTAACAGATTATTTAATAACTTTAACATTTAAAAGTAAAATATTGTATATTTTAAAATAAAAAAATTTGTTTATAGAATAAATAATTTGTACAAGCTCGAGGTCTTTTTTAATTCTTTAAAATCTTTATTTTTCAATATTTCGACATTCTTTGGATGTCATCTTTAGGAATAACGAGTCACAAAAAGTTCACAACAATTAGTTTGTAGGGTATTATTGTATAATCGAGCTTATACAAATTATTTATTTTATAAATTATAATAAAAAAGGTCGAATAACTCAAAAACTTAAAAAAATAGTTTTGGAAAACAGAAAAAAAATTTAACTTTAGCCAAAATCATCAATTTAAATTAATTTATACCAAAAAACAACTGTGAAAACAGGTTGTATAATTTAAACAAAATGAATAACTAAATCTGTTTATTTAAATAATAATTAAAAGAAATCGTGTAGAAAAGAAAAGAATAAAAAAAAATAAATTAATCAAGCAAATCAACACAATAAACTAAAAGATTGAAAAATTTTTTAAAACTAAAATTTAAATAAATAACAAATTAATGCAAATATAAATAAATAAAATGATTTACACAGCGCAATTTTAATTACAAAATATAATTAAAATATGAATAAACCACGAAGAAGTTATTACAAATAAAATTAATTAAAAAGTACAAAAAAGCGTCACAAAAATATACAGAAATTATAGTACCTGATTACAAAATTAAGTGAAACAAAAAAAGAAAACACAGTTCAAGCCAAAAATATAAAAAAATTGTATTTAAAAACAAATTTTAATAAGAATTAAATATACAAACCTGCATTTATAGCCAAAATTAACTTTAAATTGCTGCTATGTCTCAAATATTGTCACTAAGCGACAAGCACTATTAATTGAAACAAATAAACCGCTAACTTGGTAGCACTGTAAAAAATCCTCTGTATAAACCAGCCGAAAGCAACTTCAAATTTACAAAAGAAAAGCAGTAATAAATGTAAACAAGAGTTAAAATTAAAAATGTTCTCTTTCAAGATTCGAAGAGCAATAACCGTTATTTAATAGAATGTAATCCCCATTTTCAATTCGTAAAAAATAAAATTAAAGTTTAAAAAATACATACATTTAAACTTCTAAATCATTCAAATTGAAAATATCAAACATAATCGATAAACCATCCTGTAAATAACTGAAAGATTCGAATTTTAAACGGGTTATTAAATATGCAACTATATTGTTAAAAAACAAATTAAATAAAAATAATATAAAAAGATTTCATTAAACGAAAGTAAAACAAATTATAAAAAAAAAGTTTAAACTAAAAATTTCAACCGATAAGTACAAAAACTTATTCGTAGTTCAAAACTCAAGACAAATAACTGAATATTTTTAAAAAATACAAAAACATTTGATATTTTTAAAAACCGGCTTGAGAGTTTTTCTCTTAATACTAAAAAAAATCAAATATTTTAATTTTAATTTGAGTTTTAATAAAAAAATCTTTGGTAAAACTCTATTTAAAAAAAAAAAAAAAAAAAAACAAAAAAAACCCTCACCAAAAACCCCCCAATATGATAAAATATCCACGTACCTCTTCAGGTAATTCTTCGGGTTTCTTTGATGATGATGAGCCCATGCATCCATATCAAACCCCACCTCAATCACCAGCATCTTCGCCCTCAGCCGCTTTAGCCTCACAGTGTTTACAAAAACACATTATCAGAATGTTCAGCACTGAAGAGTGAGTTTTTTTTTTATATACCTATTTAACATTTTTTATTTTTGTGGTTATAACATTAATCTTAATCAAATATCGCTTTAGATTGTTTTTAAAAGATATTTTAAAATTTAAAACATTTGAATTATTTACTTACTTTATTTAAATTTTTGTGTTTATCTAGGCTAAACTAACTGTACTTTTTTTTTGTTTAACAAATATTTGTTTAATATTAATTGGGTTATACACAGGTTTTATTAGGGATGGGTAAATTGAAAAAATATATCGATATATGTATACCGTATCGATATTTTTTAAGAATATCGATATTTATTTATTAAAAATATCGATATATCGATGTATCGAACGTATTAAGCTGAAATTATTACCAAATTTCAATACATATTTACATAGGTACAAACATATTACCTGTACGTCCATTCTGACTATTAATTGTTTCTTTTAATTTCAAATTTACTGCCTGTCCATCTATTTCGAACGAAACTTTCATTCGCTTAACTTTTATTTAAAACAAAAACCAATTTTAAAATTAAGTTTTTAAGGCAAGTTATGCAAAAGAAGTTTTCGTTTAAAATCAAGATACCGGCAGTTAATTCTACAATAAAAAAAATTAAAAAAAAAGTAAAGAATACAAAAAAATTTTTATTTATTCGCCATATGAAATCTAAAAAAATTAATTGGGATTATATCGAGCCATAACCGTTAAAAAAGCTTAAGCGACATCATTTTAAATTTTCCTTTTTTTTAGTAAATGAAATTTATTGGCAACACTCCTAAAATCTTATGGTCACAGAAGGTACAGTTACGATTTTATAGCAAAAACAATTTTAGTTTAAGCGCCAATTTTCATACAAAATGTTTATGAAATATAATAAAAAAAACCTTCTCCTGTAAAATTTGGTTTTAGTCGCATGAGCTTTTTTGCGGTTATGGCTCGATATAATGCCGGATTATATTAAATTAAACTGTGCAATATTTTATTTTTAATATAGGTATAATGCTCAAATAAAAAAATAAAAAAACAAAATATTTTTTTTTTATTATTAACATTCCAACTTTCATGCGTATTGCTGCTAATACGCCATATATAAGGCATTTCTTTGCATAATTATAGGAACCCTTTCCAGAATATTTTTTCCGCGCTTATTTTTTTGTTGTCATCTCTTAAAAAACCGAGACAAAACTGCACTGTGTAATCTATGAAAATGTACAATGGAAAAGCGCAGTTATTGTCTTAATATAAGTTATAAAACATATGCATTTCTTAAAAAACAACAGTATTGTAAGTAGTTGAGCAACGGTTAAAATGTTGAATTTTATTATAAAAAGATCTTAAAAATATCGAATTCGATAGTCGTAGATAAATATGGGTATTTTTCATATCGGCGATATATATCGACTAAAATTTTTTTAAATATCGATATTTTAATATATCGATATTTATTGCCCATCCCTAAGTTTTATACATATATATATATATATATATATATGTATATTAGACCGACTCAAGTTGTATGGAGCCGAAATAAGGGCTTTAGTTACCCCTCTGAAAATAAAGGTTGATATGTTTTATGATGATTCCCAAAATATTTTGGTTCTAGCGTTGACCATCCGTGAGCTAGACCATTAAAGGTCTTTTTTTCAGTTTTTCGAATTTTTTTGTACTTTGCTCCAAGACGACATAAATAAAATTTGTTATCATCGAAAAGGGTTTTTGAAGCAGCATCCAATGGTATATAAAACTTTACCACTTACGATATGTATTTAGTTAAATATCTCAATTAGTAGCTCGCAAGTGGTCAAGTTTTATATACCATTGGATGCTGCTTCAAAAACCCTTTTCGATGATAACAAATATTATTTATGTCGTCTTGGAGCAAAGTACAAAAAAAATCGAAAAACTGAAAAAAGACCTTTTTTAAAAATGGTCCAGCTCACGGATGGTCAACGCTAGAACCAAAATATTTTGGGAATCATCATAAAACATATCAGCCTTTATTTTCAGAGGGGTACCAAATCACTTTTTTTTTTTTGAGTCGCTCTAATGTATATATATACAATAGTCCTTTGATTTACGTCGCTATTGGTTCCGGTAAATTACGACGTACATCGAAACAACGTAGATCGAATTTAAACATGTTCATATGTGTTCTACAAAATGTACCTTTAATAAAAACATAAAGAAAGGCTAATTTATAAACAAATTACAAAACATTTACAGAATTAAACAAGTAAGAAAGTATATTTAAAAACAAATTTTCAAAAGTGTACCCTATTAGGGACCCATGGGCAATCATGGACCCGCGAGAAAGAATTATGTTATGAGGTTAAGATTCATGTAAAAATTCTTTATGCCTAATATTATTTAGATATTTTCATCTATATGAGATTAGTTTAAATGATTTTAGAAAAGGGGTTTATATGGGACCTATAGTTCATTTTGGATTTACAGATACCACGCCTGCCATGACATAAAATCTATCGTGTTTTTTCCCTTAATTTTGTGTAAATAACAACATTTATAAAAAAATATTTTGACATTAGCGACGAAATTTTTGACAACTACACAATTATCATAGACACACTCCCAGGTCGTGCAGTTCAAAGTCGTGCAGTTGAAGCCGCCGCCAAACTTTTTTTTTGAGCCGCTATGCATATTTATAAAAGCTATTATAACCTATTATATTTTTTTTACTAATAACATTTTTGTTATTATAATTTCTGCATGTTGACATCAGTGTCTAATAAAAGTAAAATACTTTTTTTTTAAATAAATTTTAAATTCAGTAATAGACTACAGAACGCTTATTACATTTACATTACAAGCATTTTGTTATATTGCCAAGGCACAATCTTATGTAAATGTAATTGGAAGAAACCAATCACAATAACATGGAAATATATTCGATTGAGAGGTAATCTTAAGAAACACACTGGATAAATAATGTTTGTTAGATCATTAATCCCACAATCAGCTTATTAGGAAGGTTTAAAAAAGAAATTTAATAAAAATGGAAATTTGCTAAAAGTTTAAAAAAGCATAAAATATCTGTTTATGTGTACCAAACAGTAGTGAATAAAAAAAATCTCAGAAAAACGTCAAAAATTAAAAAAAAAATGCAAACATTTTGAAAAAGCCAAATATGCAACATCCGAAAATTTCTCAAAATTTGTTCACATTTGCATCCTGCAAATAAAAAATAAAATTTTTAGGACAGACAAATTGTCCGTCTAATTTCCAAAATTTTTTGTAAGTACAATCTGTTGACACAACCTATTAAATGCAAAAAATCGGTTCACAAATGACGGAGTTATGCGGTAAAAAAATATTAAAAAAGCAACAAACAACCGAATTAAAACCCTCCTTCTTTTTTGAAGTCATAATTACAAATACACAAGGTTATTTAAATTAATAACAAATTGTAATGATTTTTTTAATATTGATTCATTCATAATTTTTGCTAAACCGCCGCCGCCAAAACATTTGCCGACTTAGACTTTTGTTACAAAATGTCAGCAAAAAAATATGTATAGCTTATGTATCCATATAAATAGGGATCTATCTATTTTTTAAATTTCAATAAAATTGGTTTGATAGTGGGCGCAAAGACCCTATTCCGGAAAGCAGCTTGTATGGGGTCTATTTAAAATTATACACCTATTCGCGCCATTTTTAATAGGCTTGGTTCTTGTTCCAATTAGAACGTATGTACCAAATTTCATCAACGACTCAGGAAGTGATTCTGAGTCGATCTGTATACTTTAAGGTGGGTCCAATATTTTAAGGTGTTACAACATCAGCACAAATGCATAATACCCTCCCCACTATTGTGGTGTGGGTATAAAAAATATACTAAAGCTAAAGGTCACATCTGGCAAATATTTGACGACAAAAACGTGACCACCTTTAATTGCAATATTTATTTTGATTATCATACTATTATTCCCGCGGTGCCCTACTTTGGGAACCTATGGCTGTACACCTGATATAATTTCTTAAAACTCTCATTCAGTTTTTTTCAGTTTCCATTGAAACCTAAAACGGAATCAAATATCTTTCCTTTCTTTTACATCTTTTACAGGGTTGTTAGTTCTTTCAAAGACAAATAAACACGAGTTGCGATATGCAAAAACATTTTTTTTTTATTTTGTTTATTTTTCGTTAAAAACTCGTAAAAATTATTTACAAAAATAACACCAACAACAACAATTGCATTTATAAATTCACAAAATAGAAATTATAAACAGGAAATCAGGCATTATAGCAAACAATTAATTTAATTTAAAGACAATTTATTAAACACATCACAGGCGAAATATAAAATTAAGTAAATAAATTAATCGAAATGTTGGTGTGTTTTTCAATTTTAAATTGGCTCTCGTTTAATTGCAAAACAAGACGTTTATGGGTCATAAATCTAAGAAAAGAAAATCAAAAAATCAGCAAAAGATGAAAATATGTATTGTTAATTATACAAAACATTTCAAAAATTTCCTAATTTAAATTGTTCTTAATTATGAAGTGTAAAAATATTTAAATTTCTTTTAGCAACGAGTATTAATTTTCTCCATTTTACTACAAGTTGATGTAATATTGTAGTTATTAGATGATTTTCAATTTACTCGTGTTACTTTTTCACACAAACAAACTGCTATTGTCAGTCAGTCACTTGTCGCAATTGTTTATACAACATGTTATTTAATATTTTTTTTTATGTCTATTATTTATCATTTAAACCAATTCATTGACTTTTGCGGTTGGTTATTAGATGTTTTATTAACATGAGCGTTAGAATTTTTAAGCGATTTGTAATTTCTTTTTATATTTCGAAAAGGTCAAAGAAAAAGTCATTAGTAACATGATGACTTATCGTTTAACAAAAAAAAAAAATTATACAATAAAATAAAACAATAACAATAGTGTTAATAAACTATCCGTGGACAACACACACATACATACTACATAGTTTTCTATTGCACGTATAATTCTATAAAAGATTTGCTTTACAGACTAATCTAATTCATCGCGTCAAGCGTTCTATATCTGTCAAAAATTGTATGAGACAAAAGTCAATAGCGCGGCGTCAATGCTTTGCAATTTAAAAATACGTTCTTGAAAGGGCGTTAAGTAGTAAAATTGCCTAATGCTATTAAAAAGTAATGTAATATGTAGCTATTTTTGAGTCAATCAAACGGTTTTATCTCCAATTCTGTTAAGTGCTTTTTAATTTAAAAAAATTTAAGTATGTAATGTTAAGTATGTATAATATATGTAATCGTTAACGGCCCGGTAGGCAAGTTGGTAGTGAGCTAGTCTATCAGCGCGGGGGTTAAGGGTTCGATTCCCGCCGGAGACTCTGACCTCCTGTAGAGAAGCGTGTAGAGCTTCGCGGGATTAGCATAGGAAAAAAATTCGCTAGAATACGTTACGCTTTAGATGAAACCCACGCAAACAACGTTTTTATCTTTTAAGACAAAGACACTAACTTCTTCGTTACTGCTACCCCACACCAAAAAAATAAAACGTCATATCAAGTTTTTGTCTTGAAAGACAACAGACAGAAATGTTTTTGGCTATTTTCGTTTCTTTTTTTTTGTTTTCTTTTGACTTGTCTTAATTGGTGTGGGTAACATCATAACAAAACACGCAATTTTGTGCAACGAAGTCGTTTCAGTCTGTGTTGTCTTACTCTGTGTGGGTTTGCTGTATCAAACCACATGTATTTTCTGCAACCAATGTTTTGTCGCAGTAAGTCAAAAAGACAGTTTTGCTGCTATTTTGTTTTGTGTGGGTTGTCTCATAGGAACTAACGTTCTTTTGTATTATTGAAAACAAAATAAAATTTCAGCATTTCATATGCAAAATGAAAAGATAAACTGCACTTTATCACTAGTTAAACTATTTTATATTTAAAAAATCGGGAAATAAAAAAAAGTTCAATATACATACACGAAAAAAAAATCACCCTGTACCATAAGTACAGGAGTTCAATATAGAATAAAATTTACACTAAAGGCCATGTCAGATAAAACTTTTGCTTCGCATTGCGTTACCGATTCGCTTTGACATCTAAGATAAAATATACATACTTATACGAAACATGTCACGTACTTTCAAAGCGGAAGGAAGCAAAAAGTTAGCCAACTCTTATCTTTTTGCGCGCTTTGACAAATTCAATTCTTTTTTGCCAAATTCAATTCCAAAAAACCGTCCAATTAAATTTTTAACTTTTATTTCTATAACAAATAACTAAATGTACAAAATTTAATATTTCAAAAAACAATTTCTCTGCCATTATGCTATACTATTCTTCGGTCTGAATAAAGTTGTCCAGTAGCACTAAATCTGTGGTTTTCACGAATAATCGCGTAAGTTATAAAACCAAACTTTTCAGGAGAGCAAAAACAATTATTTATTTCAATTGCGGCTTCTGTAGATGCTTTTTTAAACTTTTTTTTTTACTATCCTCTTAACAGTGACTTTCTACGTATTATACATAGTTTTCATGAAAAAATCCTCACAGGATCACAATCTGTAAAAGGATTAAAAATGCATATTTTTGATTGACTCATTAAGTGTGTGCAATATAACATCATATCTCCACATAAGTTCTTTTTTGTGAAAATAAATGTTATCATTTTAATCACACATGACGACTTACGTTGTTATTTTTACGACTTTAGTTGTTATTAATAGAAAAATTTTCAAAAAATACTTTCATATTTTTTGCACGAATAACAACATAACATCACATATGCTTTTTATTTGGAAACATATTCAGCAATTTTACAATTTTTGGCGATGTATGTCGACATAAATCGTTATAATAGCAAAATATTTTATTAAACAGTTAACTTAAGTTGTTTTTAGCAGAAAAAAATTAATAATACTACATTATATTCTAAAAAGCTTAATACTTATAAAAACCTAATGCAAAATGTAACACTTTGACATCATTATCTCAATTTCGGTAAAAACCGACTTACGCGATTATTCGTAAAAACCACAGAAATAGCTGAAAGGTTCTTTCTGGCCACAGCCTTAAGATTTATAAATGGACTGGAGTTTTATTATTGAAATATATCTGTATTTCATTCAATCAAATACATATTCATTTCATTTTCAACAACATTTTCGTAGTATTCTTCTTTGCATGTGGTGTTTTCGTGTTATTTTCAATTACACACATCATGTTAATAACTATCTAATTTAATTAAAAAGTTCGGTGTTCCGAACACCGATATTTGGCCGAACATAATTTTTTTGCCGAACTCCGTAACCAAACCGTTTGGTCGGACAGTAGAAAATGACATTAAACCTTAAAAATTGCCATATCGTCAAGAAAAGATCGAATACACCCGTTATAATCACAAGAAAAACACAAACACGGCAACACAGTCACAATGTTTTTCTCTAAATCTATTCTGAGAGTTGTACAGAATAAAAACACGTTTTTTAAACAAAAGGTACTATTTGAACAAAGAGTATCTTGTTGAATAAAATGTATCTTTATTAGCAATTAGTACCTGATTAAACAAAAAGTACCTTTTTAAAATAGTACCTTTTTGAAAAAAGTTCCTCTTTGAAAAAATACCTGTTTTAACAAAAAGTGCCTCGTTGGACAAAAAATATTTAAAACTACTTTTTTTATTAAAAAGTACAACAAAAAAAAATACTCTTTGTATACACGTTTTGTAAATGTTCCGAAATAAATTGTTTTTCTGAGGCCATCCAAGTCATAAACAAATAGAATTCCAATTTAAATTCAAGCGCATGTAAAATTACTTTACACCTTTTTCTGTTGGTTAAATGGAAATACTAATTTGACCATGAAAATATTTGTTTATAAAATTACAAAAATTGTTTGAAATTTCAAACTGAAAAACATTCATTCACCTTTAATGGCGTGTGCTGAAAAATATGTGTTTATTTTTATTTAAATATTAATTTTTCACATTTATACCCTTCACCGAAGGCAAAAGGCTTGTCATTCCATTTGTAATTTTTACAATATTGATCTAAGACCCTATAAAGTATATATATTCTGGGTTCTTATGAGTAGCGAAGTTGATTCATCTGGCCGTCTTTCTGTTGAAATGGGTACTTGGTTGTTTTATATTTCTGGCAAAAATGCACGACTCTAATTTTTTTCATAAAATCCCATGTTGTTTTTTTATAAATCTTGTAAAGTTGGTTTTTTTTATAATTTTTATTTTAATGTCTAGACTTTTTTTTAACCATCACGATGTCCGTCTGTCTGTCTGTTTTTCTGTATAGTTATGTAACTGGAGAACGTTAAGGGCCAAAGTTTTAAATGAGGAACAAGCATCTTGGTTATCAATATACAACATCCGGTAAAATGTGGGCGGTATTTGAGAAGTGGTCGTGGCATAAAATAGATTTATTTATATCCAAATAATGGTATTTATTAGGGATGTAATGATACGCCTTTTTGCCGATACGATACTGATACTCAAAAAGAAATATCGGCGATACCGATACGAATATTAAATTTGAATTCAAGGTAAAATTGACAAAACTCAGTAATTATAATTTTTTCATTATGCAAAATAATAGTGTAACAGATTATCTAAACAAATTTATTATTCGTAATTCAATTTAACTAATTAATTATTCCTGAAAATCAAATAAAATTGAAATCAATGGAATTCTTAGTTAATTTTTTTTTTATACACCGTATTTTTCCTGATTTTAAGAGAAGTTCTGGTTAAGATAAGAACTGAAAGTATGAAGAAACTTTTTAAACTGGATCGTTTTCAAAGTTTGTTCGATCTTAATTTCACTAATATTTACCGAACATGGCTGATAACTATATCTTTCTTCGTTTTAATTCTTATTTAATTCATTTTCTCTATAGTTTTGGTTAACTTGTTTCTTTAACGTACATACACCCAGAGAAAAAATATGTTTAAATATGATCACCTCCAACAAAACTATTTTTATATAAAATTGTAAACATACTATGGTTATTTTAACTATATTATTGTCTTCGAAAAACATATTGTGGTTAAATTAGTCCTCCATCAAGAAGGCACAACCATATTATGGTTGCCTCCGAACATGTTTTGGTTAATAATAACTAAAATATGTTTAACATTTATAATAGCATGGTTGAGTTTCAAGCATAGAATGGTGCTCTTGGAAAAGAGGAAAATACTAGTGTTAATTTTAAAACAAATTATTGTCATATTTAACCATAACATGCTTAGAGGCAACCATAATATGGTTGTGGCTTCTTGCTGGAGGACTAATTTAACAATAATATGGTTGTCGGTGACAATAATATGGTTAAATTAAACATAATATGTTTAAAATTTGCTTTAAAAATTGTTTTGTTGGATGTGACCATATTTAAACATATTTTTTATCTGCGTGTATGTACTACTATTTTGCGCCAACAATCCGTGATTTGGTTTTCATCTACCTATTTAAGGACACTTCGGGTTTTAAGACAAATCTAACAATATATAAAATTAAAAATTCATCCAGCTGTTTGGATGGTAAGAGGTAATAAAGAAATTGAAGGAATGTGTTATTTCTCTTAGTTGTTATGCAAAAAATAAGCATTGAAAACTCGATTGCTTTTTCAAAACAAAAAACCTCCAAAAAGGTATCGGCGTATCGAAAGAAAAATATCGCCGATACCGATGTATCGGCAAGCCTGTAATATCGCCGATATATTGGTATCGGTATTCGTTTCATCCCTAGTATTTATTAACTTTCTGTCCTTACTGCACTATTGTTATAAGATTCGCCAAATATAGCACTCTTACTTGTTTAAAAAAGACTTTTGTTTAAAATAAAAATAAAGAACTATAATTCAAGTCATTAGATGTGTTACCGAAACAATAGGCATACTAATGGAATAACTCACAGACGGACAAACTGTTTATTTTTCAGTAAAATTTTTTCGACAAATTTATTTTAAGTTGTTTTGTGCAAATTAACACAGATGTTATATTTTTTATTTTTTTCACTTATTCATTATTTTGTTTGTTCTTTTTTCATTTTATTTATTTTTCCATTTTTTTTTTTTATTCACAAAATAACTGTGAATTTTGTTTTTCTAAGTCGTGTCTTAGAAATGCTGAAGAGGAAGCCAACAAAAAACCACATCTGTTGGAAATCCAAAATACATATTTGAAAAAAAAAAATATATATTTTTCATTAAAATTTATTTAATGATTTCTCTTGTTTATTTTCTCCGTTAATTTTTGTTGTCTTGTTATAAAATTTAATGACATCATATTTTAATTTAATTTAAAAAAATGCTTGTCTTAAAAACTTAAATTTGTTTACATATTTCTGATATTGAAATATTTCTAACGTTTTTTATTTCTATCTTTTAATTTCAGGTAAGTGTTTTGTGAAGAAAAAAAAAACGCTTTGAAAAATAGTAAGTAAACAAACAAAAAATGTGGCACTGGACTTTGAAGTTAAAGAAAACAAATTATTTTAAAGCGGCAGCACTGCAGTGATGGCAACTGTTTAAATTGTACAGTTTTTTAAAATCAACGATTTTTCAAATTTCTTAAAAAACAATATGTTTAATTCAGAGGTGATTTGAATTCGCTTTTCAAATGAAAGTACTTTTTTAACTGAGTTTTAACTACAAGTTTTTATACCAAAATTTAATTAAAAAATATTTTCCCCCAATTTAACGAAATAAATATTTACTTTACTATTTATTCGTTTTTCAAATAGAAGTACTTTTTTAACTAATAGCCTATTTCTGATATACGAAAGAATTCTTTCTTTCGAACAACTACGTTTAAAACAAAAACAAATTCTAAAAACTTTGTTTTTGTTTTAAATGTATTTGTACGAAAGAAAGAATTCTTTCGCACATCGGAAATAGGCAGTAAGAGTTTTTTTCTAACCAAAAGTACTTTTTTAAACAATAACTACAAGTTTTTATACCAAAATTTTATTAAAAAATATTTTTCCCCAATTTAACGAAATAAATAAGTACTTTACTATTTATTCGTTTTTCAAATAGAAGTACCTTTTTAACTAAGAGTTTTTTCTAACCAAAAGTACTTTTTTAAACAATAACTACAAGTTTTTATAACAAATATTTATTAAAAAATAATTTTTCCCCAATTTATTCGTTTTTTAAATGAAAGTACTTTTTTAACTAAGAGTTTTTTTCTAATCAAAAGTACTTTTTTAAACAATAACTACAAGTTTGTATACCCAATTTTTTTCCCAATTTAACGAAATAAATTGGTAATTTCCTATTTATTCGTTTTTCAAATGAAACTACTTTTTTAAGTAAGAGTTTTTTCTAACCAAAAGTACTTATTTAAAAAATAACTATAACTTTTTTTACCAAAGCTTCATTAAAAAATAATTATTTTCCCAAGTTACCGATTTAAACCAAAATTATCTTTATAAACCCAAAACACCCACTTTCAACCAAACATAATTTTTAGATTTTTTAAAAAAGTTGCCATTTCAACAAAAATTATCTGTTTCTATTAGTTTTTTACCCCTACTTTTTATTTTTAAAGTACATTTTTATACAAAAATATTGAAATTGCCTTATTTAAAAAAAAAATATTTATTTGCACAAAAGTACCGCTTTTAATTAAAAGCTTTTTCTTCTTTTTATTTCCTTATTTAAAGTACTTTTGTTAAGCAAAATTACTTCTTATTATAGGTAACGTTTTCAACTTCCTAAAAAAAAAAGTTCAAAAGTACTTTTCTACCAAAAGTACTTTTGTAAAACTACAATAATATTTAAAAAAACGGGTTATTTTTATGCCACGAGTGCCAAAGTTCAAATTTAATTAGTAAAAAGAACGAGTATTTTTTTTTACAAATGTACCTGCTTTAAATTTTTTTTAAAAAGTTCCGTTTTAAACCAAAAGATTGATTTTTTTTTAAGTGCGTTTTTAAAAAGTGGTGCCCGGTAGGCTAGTTGGTTGGTATCAGTGCAAGGGTTACGGGTTAAATTCCCGCCAGAGATTTTGGTCTATTTCACTACAACATGCTGAAGGTCCAACTTGCTATTGCTCGGTTAATTGAGTAAGCATATAATTTGTAGTTGCATTTGTTTTTGAGTAAGAATTTAAAAAAAAAAAATTTATTATTTTGTAGAAAAATTAATCTCTTTTTTTTTAAAAAATAGCGCCTTAAACGGAGGTAGCTACATAAAAAATAATCGTTTTAGTAAAAATTTTTGGCTAAAAAAACTAGGGACCGTAACAGTTATTCCTTTTCTCATAAAAGTCTGATGATAAAAGTTATTTTTTGATTTTTATTTTTTTGAGCAAAAATAACAGTTATTTTTTGATTTTGATTTTTTTGAACAAAAATAACAGTTATTTTGTGATTTTTATTTTTTCGATCAAAAATAACAGTTATTTTTTGATTTTTTAGATCAAAACTAACAGTTATTTTCTGATTTTTATTTTTTCGAGCAAAAATAAAAATTATTCTTTAAAGAAATATACGTGTTATAATTATTTAGTTGACTTTAAATATTTTTTTTAATGGGCATAAGATATCCCAATGATGATCACACATTAAAATAACAACTCAATAATTATAACACGTACATTTCTTTAAAGAATAATTTTAATTTTTGCTCGAAAAAATAAAAACCAAAAAATAATTGTTATTTTTAAATAAAATAACTGTTATTTTTGATCGAAAAAATAAAAATCACAAAATAACTGTTATTTTTGTTCAAAAAAAATAAAAATCAAACAATAACTGTTATTTTTGTTCAAAAAAATAAAAATCAAAAAATAACTGTTATTTTTGTTCAAAATAATAAAAATCAAAACTTTAAAAATCATAATATTTTATCAAAGAAAAGTTCATAAGGATCAATATGTTATACTTGAATCAATTTGCCAGCATTTACTTCTATATGTTTTTTTTTTTCAAAATAACTGTTATTTTCGGTCCCTGAAAAAAACACATTTAAGAAAATACATTTTTCAAAAATAAGCACAGTTAGTTATTCAAGAAAAAGTACCATTTTAAGCAAAATAAATCCTTAAAAGGCAAATGTACATTTTTGTAACAAAAACTACTTTTTTTTTAAATTTTTTAACAAAAAGTACTTATGTATTTAACATTTTTGAACCAAAATAATTTATTTTTAATTTTGGAACAAAAAGTACTTATATATTAATTTTTGAACAAAAAGTATTTATTTTTTTTTTTTTTTTTTTTTTGAACAATAATTACTTTTCCATCAAATAGTTAGCATTGTTAAAGTACCATTCATAAATGAAACCAAAAATACTCTTGTTTTTTCCCAAATCTTAAGTTTAAACAAAAAGTACGTTTTTTATAAGAAATTTCCCTTAAAAGTACTTTATCATATAATCTCTGAATACTCGATTGCAGCTATTTGCTCATAGTTATAATTACTTTAAACACTTGCTAGAACTATCTGCTATGTAAATTTGATGTCCATATGTCTATTTTTCAATGACCTTTAACTTTTTGCCATTTTTTTCCCTGACATCGTGAACGGTGGCTATTAGACTTATCGCTTTTTTATAGCATGTTTACAATTATTTATAACCCTTATTGGATCATAAAATATTGTAATAATAACTTACACTTGTCTTTATTGCAAAAGATTATTTATTGTTTAAAATAATTACTTTTGTTTTTTTTTTTTTTTATTATTATAAAAAATTACTCGTCAACAAAAAAAAAATCGAACAAGTTTCATCACGTGAAACGTAAATGATGATGATTACAAATCAATTAAAACGAACAAAAAAAAAAAAAAAAAAGATGTGTAACTTTGTTAAGACTTTTTATAAAAAGCAATTAAACTACAAAAATTATGAAAAGGTGGCAGGCAAAATCATTATAATTGAAGTCTCGTCATCTTTTAATATTTTTTAATGCCCTCTTTTTTTTGTAATAAACTTTTTTATAGATGATTATTCCGGTAATTGAATTCTGTTTTATTAATTTTTTTAATAAATTACTTTAGGGAGAGAATATAATAAAAAGTAACGTATTTATTTAAGGTGAAGTAAGAGCACGAAAAAAATTTTACAATATAAGAGGGTTTTTTTTACCCTCCGTTTTACACATGTTTTGATTTTGCATTCAAAATGAATTGAAATAGTCTGGCCAGATTCATGAGTAAGACAAAGGGTTAACGACAATATCTGAAAACTAAATTCAAATTGTTTTTTATAAAAGCAAAAACTAACAATTTCCAATTATTTTATTGCCAACCCTCAGGTTGAAACAGATAGAAGCCTTAATTACGGTAACTACGGTAACTTTTATCCGAACGGTAACTGTACGGTAACTTTTTATCCGGCGCAAAGAAATTAACTAATACCGTCCATACACTATAAAATTTCAGTGCTTTAGGCACTGCGTAAAGGAAAAAAATATTTGTTTTCTATTAGCATTTTTATTAATTTTTTATAGGATTCGACTTTCATAATCCTATTGCTGCTTTTAATGCGCCTTCATTTCGCTCTCATTTTTTGTTGTCCACTCTTGAAAACCGCGACAGAATTGAAAGTTTTTAACACAAACTACACAAGCTAAATGTACAGTTTTCAAACATGAGTAAATATCAAACTGGTTTTGATTTTCACTGCGTACTTAGCAAAATTACCATACACTACACAAACGCACTGTACAGCGCCAGATTTGAGCACTGAACTTGTGTAGTGTATGGCCGGCATTAATATTGTGGGAAAGTACATATTGAACTGTCAGTTGTCGTACGCATGCCGGATTCTATCAGCTCTTCTCCTTTTGGCCACATTTTTCCTCATCACTCTTTATTGTTTACCCTGTTTAATTTCTTTTAAGACTTTATACTTTGAGTGGTCAACAAATTTATATGATAAATGAGCGTTTTTTTTTCTTTTTGTTTATTTTTATTTTCCAATAAATTGTTTATTTAGCGTAAATTCCATTTAACTTGATAGATTTCCTTCTAGTTCTTTCCTAAAAGTCATTATTATTGTTATTTATCTATAATTACTTGAAGGTTAATGGCAAGAAATTCGCAATAAAGTAAAAAATATTGCCAGATAAAGGGAGCGTTCTTCTTTTGCGGTTTTTTAGGGGCCCAGGAATTGATAATAAATTTACTGGTTGCTCTTTCTAGACCATTTGTAAAATTGAGTTATAAATTTCTGTTTTTTTTTTTTTTAATAAATGTATGAAAAAAAAATAATTTTAGTATTAATGATTATTTATCTACGTTTCACTTTTGTCTGTTTTACATTTTTAATGGGGATTTTTAGACTTTGAAGTTTTTTTAATTAATCATTTTAGATTTTTCGACAGATGTTTTTTTTTTTTTTTTTTTTTTTTTTTTTTTTTTTTTTTTTTTGTTGTCAACAGTTTTCTTTTAATTGGATGATTCAGTAGCGGAGCATTTTTAAAAAACCAGAGAATTTTTTATTGAAATCGCAGAAATACAAAAAATCTTTAAGAAAACTTTTTTGCGCAGAACTAGATTTCGTTAATAATAAATTTAAATCTTTTTCGGATTTGTTAGGTAGATAACCAACCCAGAATTTTGTTAAATTTTCCAAATTTTCAAGGTTTGATAATCGAAAGTCAGGCAACATTGTTAAATTTAATGGTATGCTGATAAAATTAAAATTTCTCTTAGAAATAAAATTTAACAGATTTAATATCAAAATCCCAGAATTTTCCAAAAACAAAAAAGAAAAAAAAAAACAAAATCTTGTAAAACTTCTTCAAAATGCATAATTTTAAAATTTTGGAAAGACAAATACAGCCATAGTCAAATGTTATTACACACTTGGAAAATTTAAAAAAAAAAGTTACTAAGAAGCCCAATATATTTGCTGAGTCGAAAAAAATAAGGTAAAAAATTGCTGCCGGTGTATTGCTAGAAGTGTATAGATTTGATTGAAGTAAAATTTTAAAAAAAACCATTGGCAAAGGTTATAGTACAAGGGACAACATTTTAATAAGTATTTCAATAGTATTTACACAAGTTTATTAGTCGAATAATATTACGTACAATTTTGATTCCACCCTTTGTTTGCAGAGGAATTTTAAATTTTAAGACACCAACAGCATGCCCGATATGGTTTTCGTAATCATTGTACTTTAAAATTTTATGTATTTAACTAAATAATTAAAAAAAAAGAATATGGGAATTTTTGCTTCTGATTTTACTTTTTAAACATGAACATTATGTTAATAATACACAAAATGTGGCATCGAATCAAAGTTACTGCAGTCATAGCATAGATGATGCATAACATTTTGACTGAATTTTATTATGACGTTCGTCATTGGATTGATGTCACAATTCTGATGTTAGTGCATCATTAATATGAAGTACAATCTTACAAAATGACGTTAAACGTAATAACTATATTTCTATTTAATATAAAAAAACGATGTTGCTAGATGTTGAATCTATCGATATAACGTTTAAAATCTGGCAATTGCATGCAAAAACTTTCTTGTACTTTTGATTTGATTTTTATAACATGATTTGATTTTTTGTTGATTATTTAAAGCTGGCCTGAGTCAAAAAATTATAAGACCATGCCAGTTGATTGGAAACCCGTCGGTAATATGCTTTCGTACTAGGGGCCACTCGCATTTATTTTTATTGCCAGTGTTCTTCGATTTAAAAAAATTTTTCGAAAGCGTAGAGAGTACCAACCAAATCGACCTTTTATCGCATTTAGCTTTGGTGTCAAAATTAGATTCGCATCGCCATAGAGAGTAGCACCTAATCATCAACTTGGTAAGAACAGCATGTCGCACATGAATTCTACTCGTGTAGACTGTTCATGTTCATGTTTCGTCAATGTGCTGCCATCGTTGGCTAAACATATGTCTTAGAAACCATGTTCGCCATGATGGTCGCCTTACAATGCCATTTTCTGTCTACAACCAAACGCACAACAACAAAAATTGTGATAAATCAGAACATGAACATCAAAACGTATTCGCCACATACAAGAACAGGAACAAATTAATACCGTTGCTCTGCCGACGCTATGTTCATGTCTTGTTCAAATCGATAGCGCATGGAGACGTGGAGTTATGAATATATGAGATCAGCCACTTATTTGTTAAGCTAATAAGCTATTTGGAATTTTTACATCATAGCAGCTTTAATTTGTCGATCTTAACCAATCCTTTGTTTGTATGAGACTTAATAATGTTGGCACATGTAGTCTGTTTCTTTCCTTAAGCTTCGTATAGACGGTGTTTAGATATTACAATATTATAAGTCGGCGTTTCCAATAGAAATATTTTTCTGACAATGGCGCCATTGTCAGATGCATTAAGTTTACACGTCTGCCAAATACAAATGAGCTTACAATGTTCACACAGTAGCAAGACATTTTAAGTAAATTTTAATGCAATTTAAGCAACGCTGTTTACCAATATTCGAAGATCTGATCACCGTCTGTACGAATCTTTAGTTTTTATCATATTTCGAAAAGAAAAAACTATTTCCACATTTGCGGACGAATGTGGAATGGATAAAATTCACGCAACGACTCTAGAATTGTCAGTAAATATATGGACATCCAGCTCATTTTGAAAATTAACTACTGCCGACTAAAAACTACAAATGTTTTCAGTTTTAACGACTGCAGTTGCTCGACATCAGCTAAAGCTCTTAACTGATTATTGATTGAATCAAAATTTGCAATTTCATTCGGGAACATTTTTACTAGAAGAGGTTCAATACAACTTGTTTTGCCTGAAATAACATTTTCAGGAGAAAATTTATGGAACCACATTAAAACTCCGTTATTGAAGTTTACTTTCGTTCTCAAAACTTCGCAAAATTTTATATAACATTGTCTTGCATTTTCTTTTATTTCTTTAACAATATTGATATTATTTTTGAAATGTATAAATCCACTTCTGTTGCGCAATAAATTTCTTCAAAGGGCATGTGAGTTTTGTAAAGGTAACCGATATATATATCACATTCACCCAAAACATTATTATTCATGATATTACGTGCTTTTTGGCGGAACAAAAAAGTTAACCTTTGTAAAAATACATGCATTCGATCATCTTCTGATTGCATTTCTAAATTAACCATGTTAATAATTTTAACTGCATAATGCATAAATAGAATATGCAATTTAAAAGAAGGATTTTTAAATCCTGATGAAAGAAATAATAATTTTAAAAAAATGTAAGGAAAAGGACTCAATAATTTGTTGCTATACTAAAAAATCAACAAGGGGAACTATGACAAATAATTAAATTGTACCAAATGAGTCACGGTAGTTCCACGGTACTTTAGAAGGTCAAAATGTACCAAAAAACGTACAATTGTACCAACTTTAACATCCCTGGTCCATAGTGTTAATTGCGACTAAGAGAGTAAGAGAGGGAATATTTTTATATCGAAGTCAGCGTTGCCACCACTGAAACAAAAAATTATGCAAAAAAAAAAGTAAACCAAATGAAATACTACAAAAAATTTCGACAAAGGACTTTTTTATTTTTGTCAAAACATATTCAGGTATCAATTTACTTATTTTAAATCAACTTTTGACCAATAAGTATCTCCAACTTAATCATAAGAAAGATGTAATCCTTTGTGGTCTAGAAGTGTATGTTTGCGCCAATTGTTTTCAAATTTTTGGTAATTTTGCTGTTTAATTTTTTTGTTTTAGTTTTTAGCAAATAGTAAAATTGTACAAAAATGGTCCCAAAAATTTAATGATTCAAAATTTTAACAGAAAGTGGCAACGCTGATCGAAGTGTAATTGAGGACTTAATGTATATTGTGTTGATTTTTTGGAGCGAAGAACTTCAAATTGGCAATATCATATGTGATAGCTGATTTGAGAGTGCTTAATTAAAATAAGGTTAGATTGGTTTGGACCAACGTCAGAGCAATGTTTGCAAATTGCTCAAATTTATTTTGATAATCATGATTTAATTCGACAAACATTAGAAAATTTTATTAAGTGATAAAGGAAACTCTTGCTTATATGGCTATGCCTTTTTAACATAATTGCCACATTTGTTGCGATGATAATCTCCTCAAGCCATTTTCCAAACCCCATTTCATGCAGAAAAACTTCTTGTTTGGTGCGCTTTAGAATATTGCAGTCAATGATAAGCGGTATAGATACACGCTTGCTAACTTTTTTGTGCCCTAAATAGAAAATGACATTAGTATTGCACACTTGCTGTTTCTGAGGGAAACATTTGGCGAACAAATTATTTTACTAAATCAACCTCTTAACTGGGCACCTGGTTCTTGTGATTTGACGCCGTAAGATTATTTATTCTGGCGATATGTAAAGTCCCAGGTCTATGCAGATAAATAAGAAATGTTCGAGAAAAAGTTGGATGAAATTTATGTGAGTGCCCGACTGTGGTATTCGTACTGGGTGAGAATAGTGCGCACACCACCTCCCCCATGTGTGAGCGCAAACAGCGCACACAAGTAGCAATTTAAGTGTAAAATTGAGCAAAATGAAACACTCGACCCTTGTGCTGGAGCTGGAGCTACCTAACCAATACTAACAGCTCCCAGGGAGATCTGCCAACCCCCGAACATCCCCTCAAGGGGGAAAACCAGCGACTTTTTAAGGTCTCGCTTCCCGAGTGATTTAAACCACCACGTGATCCCCGCAGGGTCCACACCAATAGTCAGACTGAACCCGAAGTCCAATGGTCACTTTTCCCGTGATACCAGATATGATCTTTAATCAGCCGAGATCTCAAGAGCTGTAAATTTTCAACTTTGCCGAATTCCAGGTATTCCCTGCACCTGATTTCCCTGATCGAGCATATGAAAGCGAATATTCGGCGCTATTGGTGAAATACCGCCTGATTTACTGTGAAGGGTGTGTGAAAATTGGACCTTAAAGGTTATATCAATTTCTAATTTTGACAATAGGATGAAATTATATAACAATAATAACAGAGAACCGTTTTTAAGATTTGGTGTATCTCAAAAACAGGAGCTAACCCAAAAAAAAAACGGTTAGCACCACTGAATTCATCATACCCAAATAAGGTTAAAACGTCAGCTGCCCCGCTTGTCACAAAAAAGTGTCAAATTCTAGCTCAATAAAATTTAGGCCAATTGGGTGATAATAAAGTTTTATTAAAAGAAAAAAACAAACACCCGAAACTTAAAAGGTAGCTAGTGATGCCATATTATTAGACTGAAAATGAAACTGAAATTAAGGCGAAAGGCGTTTAAGCTTTTACCTTTAAGTAACTATTTAGAATCAGCTGGAAATTTAAATAATAAATTTGTACTTGTTACAATGAGGAAATCAAATAATTCTCACATAAAATTTCATAAGCTAAAATTGACAATAAAAATCAACACTACAACTTAAAAAGCGGAAGTTATAAATTTATTTTTAAGATCCATTTTAAAAATTATATTTTCGCCACGCACTGTCAGCAGGTTAAATAAATACATATATACACAAGGAAAAGAAATGAGTATTGAAGTTTAAACCAGAAATTTTTCCTTTTTTTTTTTTTGTTATTCATATTTAACCTTTTGTGGCCTTAAGTGGCGCGTAAATTTCCCCAAGTAAACAAATAAACATCATCAACATTTTTGAAATGACGCATAATGTTTGTTCGGATGACGCGTTCATATTGACGTTTAAAGTTTATTTTGCACTTTGGAAAGGTTGAACACTTAATGTTGAAAGTACAGTATTCAAATTTGAAAAGTAAACACAAATTTTTTGTGAAATTTTAAGTAATTAAGTGTAGGCTTTGTGAACTTTTTTTTAAGATTATTTTAACATAAAGTAATTTAGGAAAAATGTTTTTAACCTATAGATGTTAATTTAAAAAAAACAATATTTAGCAAATAATAATAATAATATTCAAAAATCAAAGCAGAATGATTCATAAAGGCACATTTTTTTTTTTACTCAGACGGACTTCATTTGAAATTGAAATTCAATTAGATTCGAACAATATGACGTACAACTTTTAAAAAGCTTTTTGCTTACTTTAGTGTTAACGCTTTGCCTTGTTAGCTTTTTTTTCAATCTAGGAGTCTTGAATCGTTAATTTACTTTTAAATTTTTTTTATTAAACTGAAAAAAAGGAACGGGGAAGAAAATGGAAACCACTGTATAGTAGAGGCTTGCACAATTCCATTTGAGGGCCTTAAAGCACAAGGGGTTTAAGCCCCTCTTTTTAAAAATTGAGATTAAGTGCTGATATGCCCCGTGTGCTCCAAGCGAAAAAGGTATTTTAATGACAATTGCTAGAATTAGTCGCCATATCTCGCGACCGAATAAGAATTCCATAGTAACCTCTTGTGTTCTGAACTTCTCTAAACTTCACCTACTTATCCCAATTGTAATCTCAATTTGAAAAAATCTTAAACACTTAATCCCCTTAAGCCCCTCATTCGAAAACACATTTAAATAATTGAAAAATTTGCAAACTATACATATAAGGGTATTCATTCGATCGGTTAACCGATTAACGGTTAACTGACCGGTTAATATAAAATTGCCAATTTTCGATTAAAGATTAAACCGGTTTATTTCATTCGATTAACCGGTTAACCGATATAACAAAATTTATTAATTTATTATTTGTAGTATTATAACATATTTTTTTGTGTTTTTAATTATTTGTTTCGTGTCATAAACAGAAGATATGTGTTTAGAAAATATTTTTTCATACAAACTAAGAAGTTGTTCAGTGATCTTTATTTTAAATAAATGTTTGCTGTCAACAGCTTTTTGTTTCACGTACTTTTTATATGTATGCACGTATACGTCAATCAAATTAATCGTTTAACAGATTTAACCGAAACAATTAGAAGTGTTAAAAATTAAAACAGAGCTCTAATGGCATAATGGAAGATTTTGTATGTTTAGAGAAATTCAGGAAGAGGACTGATAAATAAGATATTCTTTATTTTCGATTGCTTGATATTTTTCCAAAATCTACGGTAAATGAAAGAATTTTTTCCAAGTCAAGTTTCATCAAAACTAATGAAGAGAATCACTTAAATCCTTAACGTTTAAAACAAATTATTTGTATAAAAGATTATTTTATAAAATCTTCTTAAACTATTGAAATAACTAATAACATGTGTTAATTAAAAAATATGTATTACATATTTACGAATTATGTTTTTGTTTGCTCGTTTTAGTTCAAGAATTGTTATGTTTGTTATGTTATTTTTTTTTTTTTTTTTTTACAAAAAACTCTAAATAATAAATAATTTATGTATTTAAATTTATTGAAATTACTTAATTTATAAAAAAACTTTATTAATCGGTTAACCGATCAATAACAAAATTAACTGATTAACAACCGCTTAAACCAAAACCTCGGTTAATTAATCATGCGATTAACGGATCAAGCAAAATTGGGATTAATGCAAAGTGTAGTGTGGCTGTGACAAGCAAATAATGAATAGAAGTGTAAACGACCAATATACATAAGTGTGTGTGTGAACGTGTAGAGGCGCAAAACTGAATGCTTGACTAAATTGAATGTGCGGATATAAATAATACTCTCAAAAACTGCCAAGGGAATACAAAATACAGTCAGCAATGGGAGTGGGAAGAAAACTTACAAACATTCTTTTTTTTTTAATGTGAGTTTTGGATATGAGTACAGTTCTTTGCAAAAACAATTCTTTTTATGCGTACGCCACATTCGACACAAAAGAAAGCATTGCAAATTCTTTGCATATGTATGCCACATATGACACACAAGTAACCACTACCCGCGAGTAATATGAACATCTCTCCCGCAAAATCTTTTTTGTCTGGCACTGGCAGGACATAAAGAAAATATTAGGATAAAATTTGATTAATTATTGTTAGTTCATATTTAATATATGAAGATTCAATACATAAAAACTGAAAAAAAATATATATAAAGCATTTTTACATTTTTTTCTGGTAACCTTGCAAAAAAAAGTAAACAAAAAAGAGCCAGAGATGCCAGTATTAACATTTTGAAGTGAAATGTAAACAAAGAGGTAAAAAGTGATTAATTAACCAAAATCAACCATAAGTTTTCTGTGCTTTTATTGAAACTGTTGCCTTTCCTATTGAATTAAACTTAATAGTTTAAATTTATCGAATATTTTTTTGCACTCTAATGAATTTGCTTTCTATTGTTGATTTCAAATGTTTAGCTTTTTATTTCAAAATTAAATGGTAATTTTATTTTTTTTTTTTTTGTTGCATCGTTTTTCATGATTTTTAATTAAGATTAGTAGTTTTTGTAATATTTTTTCTAATAAAAATTACTTTTTTGTTGCTTTTGTGAAAAAATTTTAACCTTGAAACTAATTTCCGAAGATAAGCAATGATTTCTTTTGTAATTCCAACGTTTTTTTCCTTATTTTTTTTTTTATTTTTTTTTTTTTTTTTTTTGTTATTATTTTTCTTTAATCAATTGTTTATTATCTTAATGGTTGGCAATTCAAATGTTTAAAATAATGTAATTTTTATATTTTCTGCTCAATTTTTTTTTCGATTAAAATGGGAGGTTTAAAAAAAATTTATAATTCCGATAAGAAATCAAAGGAAATTAAAAAAATGGTGAACGCTTATATTGTGCAATATAAAAATACAGCTGTCAATCTTGTTAATAATGTAAACAATGAAGTTAAGAAATTAAAGTGTATTATTTAATTTGAGGTGAAAAATAATTCAAAGAAAATTGGAAAGAAATGGCTTGCGGTTTTGTAAGTGTAACAGCTGGTAACCTTGTAAGTAATACAAACAAAATGTCGAAATAACGGTAAAGATTAAGGACCTTTTACACTATAATACTGAGTATAACGACAATTAAAAAAAAAAATCAAATAACTTCAAATTGTATAATAGTGTGAAAAAGCTCGTAATAAAATGTCTAACAATACGTAACAGCCCTACCCAGGGTTGTCAGATTTTTTTCCAATTTTAATTTCTTGAAATTTTGTTTAGAAATATTCGCCAAAAATCGCCAAATATGATGTTAAATTAAGAAAAAGTGCACAAGAGTCATTTTTGCGTTTTTAAAAACTCATACATAAATTAGGTTTAATAAATTTAGACTAATCGAACATGCTCTGACAATCGCAAGATCTAAAATCGCAAAACGCCATTTATTTAATGGTGATCTGAAACTCGTTGGGCGTTGGGCTTGCGATTTGCAATAGTTTCTTAAAAATATCGAAGTATCGCCAAAATTCTAGCTATTGCAATTTACAGAGCCTCTATTATGCGAGTTCAAGTCAAAATCGGAACTGTGAAGAGTTTTGCAATTGTCAGAACATGCCCGTCTGTTTAAATGTTTTAATATTGAAAATACTCTTAAGCTACGGTCACACTTATTAAATATTTGACCAAATAAGCATAACCACTACTTTTGTTAATAGTAGGATGTGGTATTATAAACAAAATAAATATTGGAATTAAGGTTATATATTTGTTTTGCCTGTTTTTTCGTCAAATATTTGACAAGTGTGCCCGTAGTTTTAGAATTTAAGAAAACATTAATTTACCCTTAGTTTCTAACACACGAAGCTCCTCCTGGATTTTAGATTTTAGACCGCTTTCAGCCACATTTCTGGCTGTATGCCACGAATAATACGAACTATGTTGGCCTTCAAGGCGCCAATTTTTGCTGGTTGAGAAGCATAAGACGTCACCAGTGTGTTAACTTTACCTGACGGTATATCTTTCTTTATGCAATAGAATCTATTGTGGATTAGTCTTACTCCATATGCAAAAATCTTGGTTATTAACAAACCAGTACTGGTGGGTGATTATGTGCGCCATAAAAATCATGAAGTCGCCTATAGGTTTGCGCGAATCGATGACTGATTTGCAAAGTTGATTTGGATAATTTGCAATCGTTTTTAAAAAAATAAAACGTTAATTTTATTTTAGGTGTACTTTTATTTAAATCAGGTAATTTTTATCTCAAGTGTTATTTTGAATAATGCTGGTGCTAACACTGCATTTAGGTTAAATTTAAACGGATCAGTAAATAATTTTAAAACGAACTTGAAACAGTCTAAGGCAAGAATACAACTGCGACGAACGACGAATTTCGCTCTACACTGCACATTTTTCAGTAAAAATTCGACGATTAACAAACAGCTTTTATCAGGGATGGTAAAGTTAGTGCAATTGTACTTTTTTCAGTACTATTAGCATTGCAAAAGTACTTAAGTACTCCAATGACTTGTTTAGTAAAATTTAAAAATTTCAAATGCTTTAACCTTGAACTATTTTGGTCTATAAAATCAAAGCAAAGAAATCCCCTTTATGTAAATACTGTGTCGAATTTTTATTCGGACAAAATATTAACTACAGTCTAATGAATCTTGTTGCTATTAGTCTTAAATTAACAAAAAACGTATCTTTACTTTAATTAAGAAAAGTAACATATATAATTTTTTTAAACAAAGTCCGATTGATGTAGGAAATTAGTTTTGTGATAAATTTCTACATATCGTTACTTTAATTTAGAAAAGGCGTATTTAACATATAATTCTTTTTTTAAATTTGATATTTTTAAACTTGATAAAAAAAAACAATATATTAAAAGTTTATGCAGAGTTTTAGAACTATAAGAAATGTAGCACATTTCCTAAATTTTGTATTACCTTTCCTTTTTTATTGTTCTAAACCTATACATAAGCTCTTTTATATATTCTTCTTTATCAAGTTTTATGTCTGAAATTAAAAAAAAAATGATATGTTAAATTAAAGTAACGTTATGTAGAAATTTATCACAAAACGAATTTCCTTCATCAATAGGACTTTGATGTCCTTGAAAAAAATCCTTTTATGTTCCTTACTATACCTGATCTTTGTAAGTTTATAGCTTAAATTTTTATGGATATAAAGGGTGATTCATCTTGAGGTTTGATTTTCAATATGCTTTTTTACCGATCGCGTGTGACTCATATCAAACTACTTTGTCATTTTGGTTCAGTATCGTTTGGCAAGCCATCAAGGAAAGACTCACACCACAACAGCATCTCCAAATTGTTCAGCTGTTTTACGAAAAGCAGCGTTCTGTGAGAAATATTTTTCGTGCGATTCGATGAACTTACAGTGCGGTCTTAGAAACTTACTTTCTAACGGCCCAACCATAATATGCATGAAGTCGCTTAATTCAACTTAGCAACAGTGCGAATACATATAAAACATATGTGGCCAACTATAATGTACTTAATGAAACTTTTCGTTAAGTTTCGTCAAATGTCATTTGCTTAAGCAAAGTGCCAAACTGAACGCGCATTCCGTACGGAATCAGCTGTTTGTGCATTAATAAAATACATAACTGAAATTTAACTCATAGAATAAATTCGAAAAATAAAAAAATGTTGAATATAATAAAGTTGCTTATGAAAAGAAATAATTCCCAATATCTATTTGATAAATTAAAATGAATAAAGCAAAATAAGAAAAAAAGAAAAAGCGGAAGTTTACATATTTTCATTTTGTATTAATAAGTATGCACAACAAACACCAATTTTTACTTTTTAAAACGCTGCATGCAAATTAAATAAAACATAAAATAAACAAATACAGGGCTGTAATTTTTGATACTTTTTAATTTGAAGTAATCGCAAGAAAACAAAATATTGCACAAAAATGCAACATGAATCTTAAGTTTTTGTAAGTATATTATGACCACCTAAAAGTCTTCTTTAATTTGCTTATGCATTTGACAGACTTTTCGTTAATTTTTGACGTCCCTTTAGCCAACTTATGTATATTATGGTTGGGCCTTAAGACAATGGCCTATAATCATATTAAAAAATAACTTTTTCTCAAGTATACTTTAGAACAATGGTAAAGCCGGTTTCAGTTTAAAGTATACATTATTTTGACTATGAGTATGTGCAAATATTTTTTGGACTTGTTAGTCAGTTAAATATATTTTTACCTTGTGATCTTCTATCATCTCTAAAAAATAAGCTAAAAAATCTTCGTCTAAAATTTATATTAGTAACATGTTTTTTTTATTTTTTTTTTTTTGTTAATTACCAAATTAATATTTCAAATACATATATGGTACAAGTGAAATTAAATGTATGTACGTAAATTTTTTGTTATTCGAAAAATAAAACTAGTAAAAAAAAATATATGTTTTGGTTTTAGTACAATTAGGGTCTAAAAAGTTCAATTTTTTACTGAATTAAATACAATTTTGAAAATGTCATTTATCATCGGCTTTTATAATTGAGAAAGTTGTTTGCCATGTAAAAAAATATTACTGAAAAAATAACACATTAACAAAATCACATCTAAAAACCATTTTTATATAGTTATTTTTAATGCTATAAAATAAAATAAAACAATTATTTAAGTTAAAAGTGACTTCATTCACTAACATACTTAAAAACTAAACCAAAGCATGGTCACCCGGTAATGATTTGTTCGTCGTTCGCCAGCGTATGAAATAGAAATAAATTTAATGCAAGCGGCGACTTTGTATGACGAATTTCCGCCGACGCTATTATTGTGTGTATTTTCATATACACCAATATTTTTTATTTTTGGCGACGAATATTCGCGCCGTTCGCCCCAGTTGTGTTTCTAGTAAAAATTGTTATTAAAAAACTTGCAGTAGTTAATGCCAGTGTAGAAAATTCAATATTTGAGCTAATGTAAACCAGTAGCTCGTTTCTGTATTTCTCGCATAGCAAATTTTCTTAAATTAAGTGTCGTTTCTCGATTTGTGAGAAAAAAGTGTTTCTGTATTTAAATGCGAGAACAGACAACACAGATTCTGTTTTAACTGGAATACTTCCAGTAATTAAGTGTCAAATGCAAGCGAAACGTCAACGAAAGAAATATATATAATAAAAATAAGGCTGCCAGATTTAAAGATTTATCGACATTTTGACGATTTTTTTTGTTCCAAAATTGGCAAAGTGACAATTTGCTGATTTTTTTCTAGTGACGATTCAGTCTTTGAAATAAAACAATTTTAAATAGTTTTATATGTTTGTGTATTAGGCACCACAGAAAACCGATATCTTTAAAAACAAGGCAGATTAAAAAATGTATCGGCAAAAGCCGATACGAACGGAAACTGTTTAATTTTTATTTGCTTGGATTATTTAATACATTTGTTTGTGTGATCAAAAGATTAAACTATTACCCAGAGTACGGAGAGTGCTCGAATTAAACTCGCTCGCGAGCGAGTCCAATTCGAGCGAGTTTTATTTTCAACATTGAAAAGAATTATTCTTTACTGCTCGCGAGTTTAAAAAATAAAACTCGCGAGCGAGTTTTATTTTTGCGAGTTGAAAAATATTGCTCGCGAAAAGAATTCAAATTTTAAGAGTCAAAAATAAAACTCAACTCGCGAGTCGAGCTAAAAAGAATTGTTCGCGAGTTTTATTTTTGCGTATGAATTTTTTTTAACTAAAAATATATTTTTCCTGTTTATTTGTTTGTATGTGTGGATAAATGTGTGTATGTATGAATATTTCATCGAAACACAACACAGCATTAGCAAATGGATCAGAAGTAAGGTGGGAAAAGGTATTTATTGATACAGCAAATATTACGTTGTGACAAGTATAACTAACCATGAAGAAGAAATAGCAAAGAAAAGGATTCGTTTAAAAGAATGCAATCATGTTATACGTTTCGAAAATATAAAAAAGGCAGTTCATTAATTTCCTATGAATCGTAAACACTTCTATGTAAGTCACTAATGAACGCATACATTTTATTACACATCATTCAAAATTTAACATTTATACGTATTGCACATATATTTTAAATCACACTTATCTACCTGTTTATGAGCAGCATTCGCTTGTGTGCATTTTTTTAGTACAAACATCACTTTTACAACCCTTTCCCACACGTCTTGCCAGCCATTTTAACATAAACATTAATATAGACCCATTGCACTGACATTTAAACACTCACTAGGGATCAAACAAACATATCAATGATCACATTTTCTATAAATAGTCGTGATTGTTTACTACCTGCTGATGTTTTCTATAAGAATCAACTAATTTGGTTGTCACAAGACAATTATGTGATGGCTTTTGCTACCCTAAAAAACTCTTAATTCATTTATAACACTGGTCTTCAAAAACAAATGTAAGTCTTTAAATAAAAACATATAAAATATAAAGATTTTGAAGCGGTTAATTTAAATCCGTTTGCAGTTTCAAATTTTTTTATGGGCTTGACTTATATTCCGCCCGAAATAAGGGCCGATTTTTATAAAAACACCAACAAATGATTATTAATAATATTTCCTTTAAGTCAAACGAATAACATTTTTTATATTTTCCACTGTTTCGGACATTTTCAGAAATTAGTGGCGATAAACTTTTTTTTTCAAGCAAAATTAGTACTATTTTTTGTTTTCAAAAATTTGTTAACAAATTTAGAACAATTTTTTTTATTATTTATCAGAAAGCCAGATATATTACGAATAAAATGAGCCATAAACCATGAAAATCGATTGACAAATGTTTATTTTATTTATAATTATTAAAGGCAGCTTTTATGAAAATAATATGTTACCAATCTCAAACACTTTTATTTAAGTCATTTAAGAACGCATACATTTTATTACACATCATTAAACATTTTGCAGGTTTACATATTTTTAAACAAGAAAACATTTATACATACAAACACACATACATTCTTATCAACATGGTTATGCCCAGCATTCATATGTGTGCATATGTTTTTATAACCCCTTCCTACACATTTGCCTGCCCTTCGTTTCTAAAAATTCATATGTATGTATATTTTTACTTCGCACAAGCAAACATTAATTTTTTTAAACGAGTTGCTCGATTTCAACTCGTATGCGCTCGTTTTCTGCTCGCATAAAATTTGTACTTACGAGTTGAAAAATAAAACTCGTAAGCACAAATTTTAAAACGAGTTGTTATCTGCTTACGAGTCGAGCACAAAAATCTTATGACTCGTAAAAAATTTGTGCTCGCGAGTTTAAAAATAAAACTCGCGAGCACAAATTTTAAAATGAGAGAGTTGACTCGAATTGTGCTCGCGAGTAGAATTTTTTCCTACCCTGCTATTACCCCATTTTTCAGTCAATGCACTTTAGGAAATTTTTGCCTTTTACTTTGTACAAATGTGTTTATTTTATTTCAAAATGATATTTTGTCACTCCTTTGTGTGATTTCTGCAGGGAAAAATAACAATCTGAAATTTTAAACTCTTATCGGATTAAGGAAAATAAAATAAATAATTTTATTTTAATAGACCTCTTATTTATGTATAAAATATGTATTTTACCCATGAACTTAATGTTTTTTTTTTGATTATGTGTTTATATGATAAAAATTTGTGATTATATGATAAAAATCGAACAAAATTCGTCAAAATTAATTTTAAATTGTCCGAAAAAAATAGACGATTGTTATATTTTTTCTTAGGATATTGACGTTTTTTCACAAATTTATCTGGCAGCCCTGCATAAAACAAACACAATGAAAGGCCAAAAAAATTTAAATAACAAAATATAACAATTGTGTTTTATATACTTATTTTCATCATTTAAATTCTTTCTTTTAAAATAAAATAAAATAATACTCATTCTTGTGTATTTCAAATATGACTTATTTTGACAGTTCTTGTGAGAAACTTTTTGCAAAATATTGTTACAGAAACACTTGTTCTCACATCCTTCCAATAATTGCTGGAAAATTATTTAAATGACAGATAATTCTCGCAAAGTAAAAGTACAGAAACACTTATGTGAGAAAAACCATTTTTTGTTTCATATTGCACTGTTTTTGTCATAATTCACTTGTTTCATGCGGGAAATTTTACGATGCGAGAAATACAGAAACGGGCTACAGGTGGTGAAAAATAGTTGTAATTTAAAAACGTTTTCACTTTATTTAAAATGTCTATAAGAAAACCAACTTTTTCAATTAAAACTTAATATATGGGGGATTTCATGTCAAGTGACCCAACTTTTGAAATCGATGTCTTCCGATTTGGATGAAATTTGCACCAAAAAGCGACCAGAACTACCTTAAAGGAAAAGACCTAAGATTTCTTTTGAGCAAAAAAAAAAAAAAAAGAAATACCCGCTTCAAAAAAAAATACAAAAATAGTTTTAAATTTAAAAAAAAAAATGTTTAAAAATTTAAAAAAAAAAACAAAAAAATTTATTAAGGGACTTATGTGATTAAGATTAAATTTTTTAGATTATTTATCTTTTTGTTCTTATTATTATTTTATATTAATTTAATTATTATTACAAATAAATAAAAAAAATTTTATTTGTCAACAGCTCTATAGAAAAAGTGATTTTATTCCTGGAATTAACATATTGTGGGTATTACAGTATCGAGGGAATGAAATGCTAGTTAGATATGTTATATACCGTCGGAAAGGTTAATTTGTCTAGTTTCTCAGCATAAGTTTTATTTTTAAGATTTTAGAAACACTTACACACAAATAGAAAAAAATTCAAAATAGTGCATATGCTAAAAATTTAAAAATCCTCGTCTTCACTTAGAAACTATTTTTTTTATACATAACCCACTCGCGGCCCAAATAGCGACCAGAACTAACTTAAAGGAAAAGGCCTAAGCTTTCTTTTGAGCAAAAAAGAAAAAAATACCCTTTTCAAAAAAAATAAACAATAAGTTTTAAGAAATAGCTATCTAATTTGTTTGGGACAAATTTTGCTAACACCAATAGATTATAAGTTACATGGATGAGAATGAACACCGGTTTGGCCAAAATGTCAAATTTTGACCCCCTCTAACTCAGAAACTTTTTGACCGATCTGGTTAAAAATTTGTGTCTAAACTACTAATCAATAGGACTAACCTTGGGGCAAAAAATCATCCAAATCGGAAGACATCAATTTCAAAAGTTGGGTCACTTGACATAAAATCCCCCATATATATTTTTTTTGTGTTTGAATAAAATCAATTAACTGTTTCATATTATCAACCATTAATAAAACATTAGCATTAATTTGTTCAATAATTTTTTTTTTTTTTTAATTTGTAACCGAAACACTCATTTTTTTTTTTTTTTTTTTTTTTTTTTTTTTTTTTTTAAAAAAAGGTTCAAATTTTGTACGTGACCATTTTATAAATTCAAGTCAGACACGTTCAATGTTCAAACTGGGTTAGAAAAAAAATCAAGAAAAAAAAACAAAGTTTATTCAAACATATAAATTGATTTTTAAATGTCTGCTTCAAAGTTCAAGGAAATACAATTTTTGAATAACAAAGGAAATAAATTTAAAACTTTTCTTAAACAAAATCAGTTAATTTAATTTTATAGAGTTTTCTAATATCGAAATTTCTTTTAATTTAATCAAAGCTAAGATTAAAAGCTTTCATTTAATATATCAATGGCTTTAGAAAAATTATATAATAAAAATTATGCATGCAATATTTTATTTGTGGCAAACTAACCCCCATATTCATAAAAAATATTTTAAGTTTATAGCAGGTTTATGAAACGGATCTTCTATGAAAATTTGTTTAATAAAACTTTTATTAATCAAAAATATTTTTTATGAATATGGGGCTAATTTTCCAATTTCTTTATTTTGCATAATCTTCACTACAGGTCGAAAGGAAATATGCATAACGCTCGTACTAAATGGGTCAGATATTTCTAAAAGAGTGTGAAATATTAAAAATTAGCCTAGTCGGTCCATAACTTTACCTGGTTCCTATAAATCCCCCGGGGGTTTGTAGGGATCGTCTTCAGTATATTTCACCTCTTGGCGTTACATCCTCTGGGGAAATCCGGTGCAATCAACACTTGTGATTCAGCAAGACTCCAAAATTGGCTGATCTCAAGAGATTTTCACGATCGCGACTGCTCAGAGGTCCTGTATGTTACCACGGGAATTAGTAGCCACCGGTTGTACGGCACCTGACTAACAGTTGTTGAGTCCTTCGTTAGTTAGTACGATTTTTGGGGGAAATGCTTTCTGTCTTTCCGGAAGATTGGTTTTGGCTAAATTTCACTTTTCCGTTGGGATCACGTGGTAGTTGCGGTTTACTACCCAAAGTCAAATGAAGGGATATCCTAAAAATCCCATTTAAGGGCAAACTTTTTACCACCTGTGGTAGAGCTCGGCCTCAGGGAGAATTATGCCTAGTTGTTGTTGCTACTCAACATATCGAGCCATAACCGCAAAAAAAAGCTCAAGCGATATGCAGCTATCATTATTCCAAACGCAGCGGAGGTTAGATAGCATCAGCTCCTACACAGAGGGCGATTGCATAGGGCAGGTATCCATGTAAATCTTTTCCGCAGCTGGTCCCCATACAAATGTCCTTCCGAATTAAAGATTTTTATACGATACAATCAATGCAAATCAAGCTATTTCGATAAAATTGAGGTCAAATATTTTCTAAGAATATAACAGATTCGCCAGAGCCGAGTATAGCCCTTTTACTTGGTTGTTCAACTTTCTATTTCATTTGTTAGATTTTCTTCGTACTATTTAATTTGTTAAAATTTTTGTAAGTCAGTGAATTTCTCTTTCTCTTTTCAACAGTTTTTAATACTTTTTTTTCATTCCAATTTTTCTTAAGATTATAGAGTAATTCTTGATGAAATAACTGCTTAGTCATGATTATTTTAATTAAAAAAACATTTTATTTTAAAAGTGATTATTGTTAAAAAAAACCATGCATTTATAGTTCAAGCAACACAGGTGCTTGTGTTTGTTTCTCTTACACCCAATCCAATCTGATTAAAACGTTTAATTGGCGCTAATACTATAAACACCACTGAAGCGTTATTGTTTTTAACTATAAAATGTATCAGTGTTGCTAACTACGCCAATATTTATCTTCATAATTATCATATTTAAATGCAATTTAACTTATTTTTCGTGCTACATAAATGTCATTTTTTAATCAAATAATTTAGAAAAAAATGCAAAATAATAAAAAATAAACGTGATTTGCAAAAATATCTTATTTAAAATTATGTGTTATTTTCATTATTTAAAAATGTATTTTTTTTCTTTTTCAAAACCTCATCATCTACATATTTAAAGCTATTCACGTTTTTCAGATGTCGTTTTTGTGCAAATTTTATGTTTTTCGTATTTAACATAAAAATTTATTTTGTTTTTAAAACTGAAAATTCACAGCTGGATAACAAAACAACATCTCAGCTTATCATTTATATTGAATTAAAACAGATCTTTAAAATGCTACAAAAGTTCAAAGAAAAAAATTATTTAAAAGAAATAAAAAAACGAACATTATTTGCAAAAAATTAAATAAAAATCTAAGGAAACAATGGATCGTAAAAAGTGGCTAAGAAAAAAATCAAGTCGAGGTTCAAATTTTCAAAATGTTAAAGAGTGAAGTGGAATGTTTTTTTTATAAAGAACGCTTTACCATAGATTAAAGTGTAAATTCACTGTAAACAAGACTAAAGACAAAACTAAAATAACTGGAGAGTGTTTTTTAAGCCCGAAAGAATTTTTTTTTTTGCAATTTTAATCAAAAAAAATTTTTATACAAAAGATCACTACATGGCAACAGTAATTCCAATAGTCGGGAATTTTTCCTTTTTGTAGGGATTTTTTCGAAAAATTTCAAGCGTAGGGAATTGACAAATTATACGGTGTGATCGTGCCTGGTCGCTCGGTGTAGGAATGCTCTTAGGGAACTCATTGAGGTATTCACATTAAGGCTGTCTTAAGTACCCGGACACTGCAAGGTGGATGGCAGTGAGGTGGCGGACGAACTCGCGAGAGAGGGTTCGAGTCTGGACTTAATTGTAAGGGAAGGGGGTAAAGCCCCCCCTATGTCACTACTATGATGACGTTAACCTGGAGGGGCAGAACGGTTTGCAAGATGTCTAGGGTACTATGGCCTGGATTGTCGGCAGGGGCAACCAGGGTTCTGCTTGGATTAGATAGGAGTAGTCTCAGGAAACTTATAGGGTTCTTGACGGGCCATTGTTCTGTAAGGGCTTTTACGAGTAAATGGGGCAATGCCATACCGGACTTCTGCAGATTATGCGATGATTCTGAGGAGCTAGAAACGGTTGAGCATGTACTGTGCCACTGTCCTAGGATGCAGGGTATCAGACAGAAATGGCTGGCGATGAACTGGGGTTCATCGCTGGATGTAATCCAGTCGATTTACTGGGATTTGTCAGGGAAATAGGACGGCTGTTTCTGTTGAGGAGACTGTAGAGGCAGTAATTGTCCTACGAAGTACCTACTAATATCTTTTATTCGTTTATTCTATCTATCTGTTTATTTCTTTCCTTCTTCAATTCTCTCTTTTCTCTACCTCCTTACTGAAGGGATTCACAATGGATCGCATTGGTCTCCGAGTGGAGATGTGCCCTTGGGCGCGTAACCCCTCTTAACCTAACCTAACCTAAGCGTAGGGAAAAAAGGACAGATATTTTAGTTTAAGGCAAATATAGGGAATTTTCAAAATATCATCTCATTTTCAATATATTGTGTAAAAATACGTTAATATTCGTATTACTTTCATTTATAAATTAAAATTTTTCATTAACGAGTAAAACAGCATTTAATTATAAATGTAGTATTCGAAAAAAAAACTATATTGTAACATCCTGGCAATCTTCAACAAGTGCCAAAACCATGTACGTATATAATAGTGTTGCGGCGAATAGTCGGGTTCGAATTTGGGAACTATTCGCACTCACCTTCACTAAAATATATGAGAAATATTTAAAGCGAAGATCTTATCAATGAAATTTCTACATAGAAATTAATTTTTTAATGAAAAAAAAAACAGTTACACCTGCTAAACTAAGAGAAATTAGATCATACAATTTCTAATTTTTAAAAAAATTTTAATGAAAACTTTGAAGGATATATTTTTAAACGAAAATTTTTTTTTTATATATTTGTTCATGGAATTGAAGTAAATAATTTTTTAAAATTCTACCTAGCCTTTTCTTCAATTAAGTACCGAGTTCTCTATAAAATATAATATACTTATATTAAAAAAAAAATAAAATATTTAAAACAAGTATTCTTGAAAAATGTTAGGTCCTTAAATAAGGACAAAAGGTGAGGCAATGATAAATCAAGCAGCTGTTTGACCATGTTTTTTCTCTAGACTAAAGGCCAAAAAGAAACAAATTTAAATTTGTCGCACTGTGTTATTTGTGATATATCAAAGGCAAATGTTACGGTTTGAGGCGTACTAAAGTGTTTTCCGATAGTGTGCTTTATATGGGGCCTTTGGTAAATTATGGACCGATCTTCACGAAAGGTGTGAAGGTGTAATTTCTAGTCATATAAAACTGTGGCAAACCAATCATCTCAAGGCAAAAATTTGATATATCATACTTTAAGATCCGACTGTTAATGACAAAGATATAAAAAATATTTTAAAAAGGCGACCCCTTCTTACGGCAAAAAAAAGATAACAATTTTTTTTTTTTGAAACCGCTGTACAAAAATACTTTATATTAGGGGGTACGGCGTACATTTTTTTTTTTTTTGCCGGTAAGCTCTAATGTGCATATTTATTTTGAATTTTGTTTTCTTGTTGTTAATAAATGCTTTAATTAATATATTTACAAAATGTTAACAAGACATAAATTGTTTGTCTGTTGCTAAAAACAATAAATTTTTATCGTAAAGAAAATTGTAGGGAAAAAAGGGATTTTGTTTAAGAAACGTAGTGATTTGTTTAAAATTTCTACTGGCATCACTGCATGGCAATAACATTTAAAAATGATTTTGGGCATATGGGCAACACGGCTGTTCTTCACGAAGCACATTCTAGACGTCCAATTTTGGGCCAGTTCTTGGAGCCTTGCTGGCCGAATGTCACAAAACGTGCAAATTGCATCAAACTGTGCATATTTCTGAATGTAAAATGCAGTCATACAGGGGTGTTCAGCAAATCGAAAACGCAAGAATTTAAAAGCCATTTTTTTAAAAAGATTTTTGTAGTAAAAGAAATACAAATACAACTCAATAACAAATTGGAGAAAGAGTGTATTAAGAAGAACTTCAAAATTCTTGGGTTTTGCGTTTTCGATTTCCAGAATACCCCTGATATTTTAGTTGCGCGATTCGAAAACTAATTTTCAAAGTGAATTGAGATAATTTTAAACGCTATTTAAATGGTTCATAAAATTTCTGAAAAAAGACGAAACAATTCCGATTTTTTTTTACGTTATAATAAAGTTCAAAAAGTTCAATACCAAGTCCAAAGTTTGATCTATAATTGTTTTCGGCTCTCATGAAATATTTGATTTTAAGACACACGCAGTTGGCCATGAAAACTACAGAAATGTCAACAAGTGAGTACAAATCGTTTGTCAGTTAACCCTTTCGTAAGTTCTATAGAGCTAAGAAAAAACACCCTTAAGTAGACTGAGTCGAGAGTTTTATATGAGAATTTATTCCATGATCTTTATTTTATTAAAAAAACAACACCACTCAAAATTTAGTAGAAATGAATTTAAAAAAATTTGTGTGTCGAAGCAATTGCACGTATTATATGAATTAATTCACCTGTGCCCATGTTCAGTAACTCCTGCGTCTAAAAACTTTTCGATTGAGGAAGACGAAATAAAAATAAATGCCATAAATTGAAACAAACAAGTGTTTTGCTCCCTAAACTGTGTCTGTAACTTTTTTTTTTTTTTTTTTTTTGCAAGTAATAGCTTTTACGTAACACAGGGTCTCCACCTGAGGTAAGATATAAGATTATAAAATTATTCGTTTTCAAGGGTTTATAAACTTTTGGTGAATTAAATCATCGTTTTTGAAACAGGGGTATAAAATGAGCTATTTTCTTGCCCAATACTGTGGCCTGTCTTGTTTACATTTTACCTGAAACCCCAAAACACTGTTAAGCCTATAGTACACGGCATGTAAAAATACACATGCGCATGTGGTTCTGACGTAATTTTGACGTCAATGCAAAGCCACAATAAACATTGCGTGTTGTGTGATGACGTCAAAATAACGTCAGAACCACATGCGCATGTGTATTTTTACATGCCGTGTACTATAGGCTTTAAGAGTTAAAATTTCCAAAAAAAAAAAAAAAAAAAAAAAAATCACTTCCAAACCTTAACAATAACGACTGGAATATGTGCACACAGATCTGTGTATTGTAATCATTATTAAAAAATTACTTATGGTTAAAAATAGCTGTCACTAAAAGTTGTAAACATTTGTAAATTTGTTTTGTTTTTAGCTTTTTTTTTATTTTGTTTATTTTTGCATCATAATTTTCTTCTTTTGTTGCGATTTTCTCTTTAAATACGAGTAATTTCTTTTTCTTGTCTTTATTTAAGAAGAAGACTACAACCACAATGTGTTTAAAGTTGTTTTTCTTTTAATGGCGGTTGGAAGTTTAGTGATGTTGCAATTTTTTTTTTTTTTTTTTTGTTATTCGTTGGTCAAAGAGTATGAGAGTTACAAATAGTTAGGAAATTTATTGTATTTTATAATAATAATTATGACTGCAAAATAATAATGTTGAATATTTTGTCAGAAAAATCGCAATAAAATTGCTTTGGTTTTGTAAACAAGAAGAAGAGAGTTTATTTTGACAAAGTAAAAGTTAAAGAAAACATACATACCTACATGTAGCAAATAGAGATGCCAGATATCAGTTAAATGGAGTTTAACGACTTTAAAGGTTATTAATATTGTTTTTTTTTTTAAATTTTTGTTATTATTATTTAAGTTGTTTTGGGGAATACAAATATTTATTAAAATATATTATTTGCTGTGCTTAATTCGTTTTTCCCAAAAAGTTTTTAGAAAAGCCAATAATATCAGCAAATAAGACTGCAGAGGGAATGAGAATTACAAACACTCAAAAAGTCTTATTTGCAACGATATCAAAGCTTAAACAAAATTCCAACAATAAAACATTGTGTTTATCTTTTCTTAAATTCCCCACTACCATTAGTTGGAATTGTCCTAACACCACCACTGTATAGATACATACAACCGCAGAAATTTTTTTAAAAAAATTCATGTAAATCTTTTGTATTAAACCCTGCCTTTACACATGCAAGTAATTACTTGCAAGTAGTGTATATGTATTATTAACGAAAATGTCGAAGAAATAGCCGAAAGTCTTGCAAGTAGCTTGAGTATTTACACAGTCAGTTGTAAGTTTATTTTTCAAATGTTCTCGAAGCGAAAACATCTCATGAAAAAAGCTTCATTTTTGGGCTAAAAAAAACCTTATCATGTTAATGTTATCACGGAATTTATTTAATAATATTAAATATAAATAATTTAATTATTTCTTTATTTTATTTTTGGTCCGTCTTGATGAAAAAATTATGTTTATTTTTAAAATATGAGAATCCAGTATTGCCGTAGTTACCGATATCATAAAATTTCTGAGAAAATATTTTGATTAACAATTTTTTTTAAATACTTGCAATTTATGTTTTAAAATACCATGAAGATGTTTTGCTTTGTAGCAGTGTTTTTTTTTTTATTTTGTTTTTATTTAAAAAAAACACACAGAAAATCAACTATAAACATAATTTTTATATTACTAAGTACATACTAGTAAATTGAAACCAAAGGCATCCAAGGTAACACTGTTTCTTTATTTGTCATTTTACTTGCCGCAAGTGTCAAAAATTTACTTGCAAGCAAATTCTCTTGCAAGTTGGGCTGCAAGTACGAAAAATTTGATGGTGTTAGTAAAAATGTGTGAGTGTATTCAGTTTTTCGAACTTGCACTTGCATGTGTAAACGCCGGGTAAGGCAATGTTTCATTTTAATTTTAATTTTTTAAAATTGAATCAGGTCAAAGGAGCAAAATAATTTTATACAAAACCTAAAAATTAAAAAAAAAAATGGAAAAGTTGAAAATTTCGATGTAAACAGATTTTGGAAAAATGTTATTTAAATTAATCTTCATTAATGTTATATGCATTAAACATAAAGCCCATTATTCATAAAAAATAAAACAGCTTATTAGAGGTTTATTAAACGAATTTTCATAGAAATTTCGTTCCAGAAACATTTTATTATTTATCTATTTATTTATTATTAATAACATTAATACAATTATTGTAACTAACTAAAGCTAATAGTACTACACAGAAAAAATTATTAAATTTCTCCAATCACCAAATTTATTCCAAATTCATAATATCAAGCAAACAAGTTGTCGATTTTGCACCTATTACCAAAATGATTGTATTGATTACTAAAAATTTTTAAAATTTTGAAAAAATATTTTCAATAAATTATATTTTTAATTTTAATTAAAATAATGATCAAAAAACATTGCCATTTCAAACAATGTGTTAATTTATTTAAATAAATATTGACAATTCCCAACAACAATTCTACATGTTTAAATTATTTTATTTTAAACGAAAAAAGTCAATTATGATTTTTTGTTATTTAATTAAAATTTTAATTGATAATTTATTTGAAAACAACTAAAATGTTAATTAAATCAAAATTAAATTTTTAATTTTCTTTTAACTAAAAAAATAATTGATTCAATTATCACATTTATAAATTTTAAATACTTTTTAAACCATTTATTTTTAATTGATAAACCACTTTTTTCTGTGTAGCTACCGTGGCTTTCGACTCTGAATGTTAAAAATTAAATATGATTTTGTTGCCTATTTTCTAAGATATATTTAAAAACTGATTTAATGTTTTTTTCGTTGACAACTTTTTGAAGAGGTCAGTCAGATGGAGGACTGTTTCCAAATATGTTAATTCTGGACGAACGGAATGTTGGGCACTTATCAAGTATATGGACGATGATTTGATCTTTATTGCAAGATTCACATTTTGGAGGTGTAGTTTTTTCGAGTAGATATTTGCCGGTTATTTTGCAGAGTCCTATCCTTAGTCGTACTATTATATTGGTTTCCCTTCTAGAGCAAATTTTGGGATATATAGGTTTCGATCCGGTTGGGTTATATTTTTTTTAGTTATGCTGATATGAATACCATCCATCTGTCTTCGGAAATCGATTTCAAATGGGAGTAGACTTAACTTAAAATATCCTGTTTTTCATATGTTGAGAATTTTATTAGTGGTCTTCTTTTTGCTTCTGCAGCCTGTGAATCGGCATATGCATTTCCTGCTATGCCAACATGGGAAGGCACCCACATTTATTTTTAGATAAAATGTATGTATTTTATAATTTTTTTAAGTGTATCTTAATTTTGTAAAAAAAAGTATTTAATTTCAAGTTCATTTAAAAAATTATATATTTTTTTGAACTTATCATTTCAATTATATGCAAAGTTTATCTTTAAAAAAAATTTATTTTTTTTTTTTTGCAACAACGTCAATTTCGAAATATTATTCAAATCAAAAAAAAAAATTTTAAGCAAAATTACCCACATTAATCAAATTTATTATTTCAAACACGAGTATTATGTGTTTTGTTTTTAGTAAATACATAGTTGTTAAACAAATTACACAAATTTAAAAAAGAAAAAAAAAAATCGCCTGCTTACCCATTAGAAATTTGCCAAATTAAGCAACCAACACCTTAAAAACGTTTTACAAAATCAACTTAATACAAATGGCGTGTAAAATATAAAATATTTTTTATAATATCGGCAAAAATTCAAAAACAAAAAATATTAACAAAAAATAATAATAATAAATAAAATCAGTCGCAATAACAATTTATTTGTATTGTTTGCAAAAAAAAAAAAAAAAAAAATACCCGATAAAATACTTAAAATAAATTTTTATACATCTACCGCAGCGAAAAGAAGACAAGAAAATAAACTGACATAAAACTTAGCGAATTGAGGACACGCACTTTTGTTAAAAACAATTTATAATTTTAAATATATGCGAATGTTGATAAAAAAAAAAACAACAACGCAACACAATTTTGTTATTCAAACACCGCCAGCCAACCAATAAGTCAGCAACTCAATTCGATCCACATAATCTCTAGTGTTAAAAAATTTATTAATAAAGAAAACAAAATTTTTAATGAAAATAAAAAATAAAGAAGTATAAAAACAAACCAATTAACAGTAAATTTCCAAAAATAATACTCTATCGGCATACAATACATACATACTTAGATAAAAGCCGCAGCAAAATAACATTTGCGATTCAAGACTTCTGAAGTTCTTCTGAAGCGGTATATGGCCAAACTCTGAATACTTTCTATCTATATAATTTTTTATATAATTTCCTTAAGACTTTTCGAAGTCAAATATCTCGTAAAAGGAATGACATATGTATTGAAAAATTTTGTGTTTAACAGAGTCAAGGCCTATCCAATAGGTCTGCTTACCGCTACAACAATACAACAGTACAAAAAACAACAGGCATTTTGTTTGTGTCATTTTCCTCACGGTTGGTAAATTCTTACTACTACATGGGGAAAACAAAAGGAAAAACGTGTTTTGTATGCATGTGTGTGTGGCAAAAAAACAAAAAATGTAAACAAAAATATACATGTATAAGCAAAATGTAAACAACTTTTGACATCGTTGAGGAATAAACCAAATAAACATCTGGCTCCTTAAGCAGACCTAATGGATAGACCTTGAACAGAGTTGAGCTACTTTGGCACTAGGTTAGGCCTCTGATGCCTAACAGCCGTACCTAAACAAAATCGGCACGCGTTTTTTAGTTGTCAAAAATTGTCATGCCCATACAATTTGTATAAAGTAGCAGCGCGTATTTAATAGTGAAGTTGGCAGTTTTTGTTGGTAAATAATGGTAATTAAGCTATTTTTGGTCATTCTAGCATTTTTTCTGAATTTTTTAGCCCATAAGGTTAAGTCAAACCGCTGATTTGTTTGGTTATGACACGTCTAATATAGAGATTAAGGGCTAATAAATCAAAGCAAGTCAAACTCTCTTTTTGTTTTAAAATGTGTTTAAACAAACAAATTTATAAATCAGTATGCATATAAACCATCATTAAACGCATAAAATTGGGCGTTTAAACTACCAATACAAACCATATGAATTTGACAACATTTATCGTAGTGCTGCCACATTTTACTGTTTAAACAACGTATAAGACATGGCACACTGACTTACAACTGTCGAGTTTAAACTACATATAAAAATATGGTAAGTTTAAATAAACCAGCGTTAAACACTCACTGAGTTTTTAACCAACTGAGCCATAAGAGTGAGTTTTTAACATCGAGTTTAATATAACCCTGCAGATAATATTGGACCACGTGGTCCATTGTGGCTTAAATGGACTACTTACAAAATGGTCCAATGTACTGTAGTATGGACCATATTAGACAAATTAACATGCACGGCTGCCAACAACTGCATGATGTTTAGGTATACTATACTACAGTTTACAGTAATGCACATTGGTAGCCCTGATGTTGTCCATTATTAATTGTTTATTATAAAATTTGTGAAAAAAATAAAAAAAATTAAAAATACCAAGTTAATATATATAATAATAGCAATAACACTATGCTAGTTGAAAAAACAGACAAGAGATATACCGTTCGAAAATGGAGGAGGTTGGACAACACATGTTCGCGTAACTCAAAAACGCTTTAGCTTATTGAAAAAACTTAAAAACCCGAAATTCCGCAATAACGATTATAATGAGGTTTTACTTTTCTTAAAGGAAATTTTATTGCGGAATTTCGGTTTTTTTAAGTTTTTTCAATAAGCTAAAGCGTTTTTGAGTTACGCGAACATGTGTTGTCCAACCTCCTCCATTTTCGAAGTAACGGTATATCTCGAAAACCAGAGCCAATCTTAAAAAACCGTGGGAACCACTGGATTTAGCGTACCCGAATTATGTTAAAACGCCAGGTGCCCAGCTTGTCACGAAAAAAAGTGTCAATTTCTTGCACAGTGTAATGGATTACAGTGCACGCCATAAAAGGCGATTAGTGAAAAAGTAGTAACATGGAGTAGTTTTGAAACTAACCCACTTGAGTACTCCATGGAGTAGTTTAGGGACTACTTCGGTGGGTTATATGGTCCACTCCTACGACATCGTAATGTTAAATAGACCACCTTTTAACCATATATTTGGAGTAGATTTGGAGTACTCCTACTCCTTTATGGACTACTCTTTACACGCATGTATGTACTAGTCTCGTTATCTGCAGGGAAGCAGCAAATTATAATTTCTTAATCTCATAATAAATTTAATTCAGAACTAATTTTGTTTGTCGTTTTTAAGTGGTACAAAAATGGCAACACCATATTTTAAAATGTCAACTGCATTTTACACAGAATAAGAAGAAATTCGCTCTTTTAATTCTTGTAAATATATATCTAAACAGAAAATTTAAGCTCGAAGTGAAAAGTTGTGGTCTAGAAGTGAAAATATATAAAATCTGTTTTCTAAAAAAAATTATTTTGTTTTTGTGTTTACTTTTCCTTGTATGTGTTGATATTTGTTTATTTAGTTTAAACCACTAACCTTGGCCGCTTAAACTTGTAAGTAAAAGCAAATAATCCTCATCTTAAAAACTACAAATACGGATTATATATGACTAAATCTCTTATCTTCAGGTTATAAACCCATCCTAAATCAAACATCTTTTGCAAGAAAAGTCTCTTGAGATATTTTTAAAATTATCTCATTTTATGGTTTTTATTTTACTATGATTTTTTCTAGCAATTTATTTCTTTAAGCTTTTAAATTGTTTTTATAATTACCCAAATTTTTTTGCGATTATTTATTTCACGATTTTTTTTGTGCCTACAAACAAATGAAATTGTTAAATTTTCATTATATTATAGCATTTAAATCATATTTTTATTAATCGTAAAGTAATATTTATTTCTTTTTTTCTCATTTTAGGTAAGTTAACTTTGAAATACATATATATTTTTGCATAACTGATATATTGGGTAAGTTCATTTGAGATGACACAGTTGCTTGGATAAAATGAAAAAATGGGTGTAATGCAATAAAATGAGATTTGAAAAATGCAAGTGTTAAGACCCAGTTGGCTGACAGTTGCTTCATATTGTTGTATGTAAAGCAATTAGAACGATTACAGTTAGCAGTACAACCGTAACATCTAACCCTCATATTCCAAAAAAATATTTTTGATAAATAAAAGGCTTATGAAACAAATTTAAATAGAAAATTCTTTTCGTAAACCTGCTAAAAGCCTAAAATAGTTTTTATGAGTATGGGGGTAAATTTGTAGAAAATAGATTTTCTTACTTGTTTACTGCACGGTAACATTACGGTTACTGTCAGCTAACTGGGTCTTTATTTATGAATAGAATTATTTTACTCAATAATATTTTACAAAATAGTAAACTCTATTAAAATTATTATTTCCCAGTTAAATTATTAACAGTATAAAATTTCTTATAAAAGACTGTCAGTTTTTAGTGAATTACAAACAAGTGGTGCGGTATTGGTTTGTGTCTTTGCTTAGTTTTACATGGGACCATTTAATATTTATTGACTGTACAAAACAAGTTTTTGATTTGAATTTTTAACAAGAATAATGAATGTTTTAATTGTAAAAATTGTGAAGTGCATTATTCTCGCTCTAATTGGATTTAAAGTCAAAGGACCTTCTGGTTTTTAAAGCCGACTTTTAATAACTTAAACTCAAGTCAGGTTTATACCAACTAGGTTTTCTAATACAGTGTGGCTAACTTTGCGTGACCAAAAGTCACAAAATGTTTTAACGCAAAATGACTAAACACTAGGGGTATTCATTTGATTTACCGATTAAGTGATCGGCTAATTAAAATTTGGTTATTTTGGATAAATGATTTAACCGGTAATTTTCATTGGATTAACTGATGTAACAAAAATTTTTTATTATTTGTAGTATTATAACATATATTTTTGTGTTTTTAATTAATTGTTTCGCCACATTTTGTATGTGTTTAGAAAATAGATTTTCATACAAACAAAGAAGGTGCTCAGTGAACTTCCGTTCTTGTTTAGGTACGGCTGGTTATAGCCACGGCTGCCAGATTTGAAGATACATAGTCATTTTGACGATTTTTGGGTACAAAAGTGGACTATTGACGATTTGGCGATTTAAACCCTAAATTTGACGATTTTTGAAATGAACATTTTTTTCAAATTGATAGATGGCTATAATATAATTTCACATTCTATTTTAGCTTCTCATATGCTTTTATTTATTTGATTGGTAGTAATATTGATATCCTAGCTGTCCATAATGCAAAATACTCTTTATTTTGGCGTGACGCATATTTTATGGAGTTCAATTTGCTCAGTTGGTACTGTTTTATTAAATCCATTTTCAACCAGTCTTTTTAAGCACTTTAACGGAACTTTGGACGTACAAACTACTTGTTCAATATGTCATGGCTTTAGTTAATTTTCTTACTTTTTTTAGAATGCCAATACTTTTGAAGAAATTTTGGTTGTGTTACTTATAAAATTCTGGTGCCTGGTTCTTAAACCGGATAACCGAGGATAATTGAGGTTCAACTGTATATATTAATTTTATTAGAAACCAAAACAATAAATTTTCAAAACTTTTTAAAAGTTAGTGGTTTTATAGAATGACGATTTTTGGGACGATTTAGGTTACTTGGAGGCCACATGATACATTTTTGTCTTTCAATTCCTTTCAATTTGCTCTCACTCTCATTTTTTTCACTAACACACTCACACTTTTTAAATTGATCACGAGATTGCTCTCAATTTTAACTATCCATTTGTTTGGCAATTTTACGCCCAATTTAACAGCTGATTAGAAGTTTAGTGAGCAAATTTTCGTTGTCAGTATAAATTGTTTTCTTGATGACATCTTGAAAGTAAATTGCTTAAAAATTGCGTGCAGCCTACGTCACAGCTTTCAATTAATGTAAATTTTGACAAACAGTATATGTAAAAGACTATCAACAAAAAGTTGATCGTGTGGCCGCAGTGTTAGTCAATTTGTTAAGTGTTACAGTGGATGCCTTTTCTGTCAATTAACTAGTACCTACTTAATAAAATAAAAATGTCGTCAACATTTTAAAAATGCTGTGTAGCCACTCAAAAAAATTTTTTTTTTTTTTTTTTTTTTTTTTTTTTGACATTTCTCCTGATTTTCGTTAGTAAAGCCTATAGTACACGGCATGTAAAAACCCACATGCGCATGTGGTTCTGACGTAATTTTGACGTCATCACACAACACACAATGCTTATTGTGGCTTTGCATTGACGTCAAAATTACGTCAGAACCACATGCGCATGTGTCTTTTTACATGCCGTGTACTATAGGCTTAATATGTATACACTACTTGCAAGTAAATACTTGCTTGTGGCAACGTAGGGTAATTACGGTTCTCGATGTCGAAAACAACTCTGTAGTAGTTTAAAGTAGCACACGACCTGTGTTCTTTAATCTACGACAAAATTGTACTTACATTGTTACCGACAACGATAACCGTACCAGAGCCGATTATTTTATTGTATTAATACTTCGTCAAATGCCTAAAGTTCCCGATATGTAAAAAAGTTTTCATTAATTTTTTTTTTTTTATTGAAATTTTCTTTTTAAAAGTACCTATTTAACAATTACTAAAAACATGTTCTTATTTACTTTTTTTTTATTTATATTTTTGAAATATTTTTCCTAGTGTTGACAGACAAAAATTGTCATTTCTAAAATCAAATCAAAATTAAGCTGACATTAATCACCAACTAAATAATTCTTAATTTTAACAAATTATTTCTTGTCACATTAATAAAAAATAATAATTTAATCAATCAAACAAGAAAAAAAATCACACCAAAATGTAAAACCAACATCTTAAAAAACAAATACCAATTAAGTGAGAGGAAGACACAAACATAAATGGGAAAAAAAATAATGACAGAAGAATCAATGAACGAACAAGTGTTTACAAAATACCCTGGAGAATTTACAACAACACGAATTAACAACAAGAAATTAGTGTTAATGTCGCTTTCAGTCAGAAAAGGGCAATTATATTCAATGTTTTTTATTCCGATAGGAAAAAAGACTGTTGTATTGGATTTTTATTTTTGCCTCAACCTCATTTAAGTTGTTGTTATTATTATTGTGTTGTTTTATATTGTTGCTTTCGCAATTGTTTTTGTTATTTGCTTTTTGCAGTAGTGGGAAAACATTTTCAAAACAAGCCAATAAATAACTTGAACACAAACATACAAACCTGAGGAATGAAATGAAAATTAAATAATAAAAAAAATATTTTAAAGACTAGAATTTTATGATAAAAAATAAGATTAAATTAAAATAAATACAATAAAGTGAAAAAAAAAGATACTCCAGCCGTCGTGTGTAAAAATATGTTTGAAATGCGGAAAAGAGGTGTATTCTTGTTATTCGTAGTAACGGGAAAGTTGCCAGATGAACGGAAAACAAAATCGTTAAAAAAAACTTCTGTAACTCGAGAAGGAGGAATATGTTTAATAATTTGTAAACTTAACAATAGGAACCTATAATATTGCCAACTTTCCTATAAATGGGAATTAAAAAAATATTATTTATATGGTGTTTGAAAATTTTTTCACATTAAACCTAAGATTTCGTTAATTTTATGAAAAAAGTCAATGTATCCAGTTTTGCCCGGTTAACTTCTTCAATTTTGCAACATACAAAAATGGAAAAAATCTACATAATTGCTTTGTTCCGTTAGGCTAAGAATAGACGGTGAAACACAACTGCAACGAAATCCTTTTGTAATTATTGGCTTAAACCAGTTTCAACCGTTTTCACCCCACTCGCAACCTAAATTGTAACACAATGTGATGAAATTATCGCATTCATTTCGGTTTTCTTTGAGAACAGATGAAACGCAAACACGAGTCTTCTGCACGCCGGTTTCAACGTAACAGATTTCCAATGGGTTTCTCAACCGGTTTCAAAATAGTCGCGCTATGTGCGGTCTGTCAAAGGAGTATATGCCATAAACTTAAATAAACGTTTCACTGTCTGTTCTGGGCCTTATTTGTGTTGTTTTAAGAATCATTAACCCTTTCAGTGTTTTTGTCGAATATATTCGACATTGCATTGTACTCCCTTTCTACGCACGTTTACTGTATAAAAATGTACAGTTAATTATATATTTTTTGTTTTATCTGAAAGAGGGACACTTTTGATAGCTTAAATTGTTATTATAGTAGACATTGACATTCTTTTCTTATTATTGAGTACATTGTCGTATCCAAGTCAGGAAATTTTTAAAAAGGTTAGATTTAGGAAGGAAAAAAAAAATAGTTTCGAGGATCAGGCGATATTAAAAAATTGTTAAGTATTGATACATGCGTAAATAAGTATATTCTTGAAAAAAAATATGGCAAAATTAATTGTAGGTTCTTTTGTGGACCTTTGATGGTCAATTATGAAAATATTCGACATTCCCTAAAAACCAGGGGAGCTGCATGAAGCGAAAACTATTATTTTTTCTGGCTTCAGCCAGAAAAGATTTTCATCTCGCCACAAAATATTTTTGACCCTGAAAGGGTTAAAGCAAAAAATTTTTGAAAAAATCTTTAACTAAAAATGAAAAAAAATATTCCGCTTTTAAGAAAATCAAATTGCTGAAATGACCAAAAGCAATTTTTCTGCGCGCAGCAAAAAATACCGACAAAGTTTCCTTAGGGAGAGAGATGCTCGAGCCATGGAATATTTAATTTACAAAACTGGTAAAAACTCTTATGCAGGCTGCAGAAGGCGCCATAGAAAAGCAAGCCACAATTGGTCTGGTTTTATCCATAAATCAAAATATACCTGCACTATTCGATAAAAATTTTAAAGCGCGCTTAAAGTTCTGCAAAGAGCATAAATATTGGAGTGTGGAAGTCAGTTTTCAGTCAGATGAAAAAGAGTATTACTAGCTCCACCCTTCCGCAATTTAAAAAAAGCATCAAGTAAGAGAAACGATGAAACATGGAGGTGGAAGCTTGATGGCTTGGACCTGTTTATATTTAGTGCAGCCCCTGTCCATTTATAAAAATGGATCGTTTAATGCGAACAAAAGATTACCTTTGTGCCCGAGAAGATAATTTACACAATTTTTGGATGAGACTGGTCAAATATGCCGAAGTGAACAATCGAGAACTTGGACGAAAGTATGCCAAGATGCATAAAAGGCATTATTAACGCGAAAGGGCTTTGGACAAGGCACTTAACCCATGTTTCGCCGCACCAAGTTAATTGATAATATAATAAGAATTTAAGAAAGTAACAGAAAAAAAACATCGCAACAAAAAAAAAAGAGTTTGAGTACTGGTTACCAAAATAAAATGTTATCAAAAATAAAATTTTCCTTAAAGATGCAAAAAGGGATACTTTGAATTTTTGAATGAAATTGCATTTATTTTAATATTTAAAAATCATTTAAATATATCTTTTGGCGCTAAACTATTACAATTCTACCATAAATCTAATCTGGTAACATTTTGACCAACCACAAACCATTTTTTCCGAAAACAAACCCTGTGTTTTGTAAACGAATGCATGTGCTTTCTGCTGCCCACATGTGGAGGAAATTTTTATAACCAACTCTGAGATTTCTTTACGTCTTTCGTTAAAACAGCTGATTAACGTCTCTAACTAAAACCCTAGAAGCACGTCATCCCATTATGTGTACATTCTTATGTATAAGTGTGTGTGTGTGCAATTATTTATATTTGCCATGACGATGCCACTAGGAAAACATGTGTTTTGCTTATTAACAAACCGAACGCGCGCCATTCAAAACTACAACACAAAAATACATATCCAATCTTAAACATCCCCAATACCCTTTACCCTCTTTTTCCACAAAACAAAATAAACATTAAACAGGTTTCCGGAAAGAAGAAAAGAGGTGAGTGAACAACAAGCAAAACATTACAAAGCACTACAAAATGCAAAACAACTCTGTTATTATTGCAGTGATGATATTAAAACAGCAAAACTGTTTGTTTACTTCTCTGTTATTGTGTGTGAGTTGTATTGTAGAGAAAGAGGTGTAGTGAGGCGAGGTGAATTTCTATTTGTGTTTTATATATACACAAAAGTGACGTAGCATGTTAAATAGACAACATTCCCTCACGAAAACTTAATCTGTTGTTTAACATTAATGTTAGTTAGTGTTAGCGCATGGGTTTTGGTTAAAACTCTCATATACTAATTTTTTTTTGCTCTCTTGATTTTTGTGTACCAAAATATTATTCTGTATACTGGTTTTCTGATTTGTTTCTTAAATATTTTTTTTTTTTTAATTGAATCTTGTGCAAATATTATAGAGGATTTTATATGGTTTCGATTTTAACTGGCAACATGCACTCATTACTGTTACTGCAACCAGTAGCAACAACAATAATATCAATGAAGAAAGAGCATACCGAAAACAAGCAATACATACAAAATTGTGTACAATTCAGCTTAAAATTCAGCACATTAAGCTGAATAAAGCTTTTTTCATAATAACAGCAGCAGCAGGCCTTCAACCAAACATTTAAGAAAACAGCTACAGAAAAAATAAAAATAAACATGGCTGTTCGTTTATTTTTTTAAAATTTTCAAAAGAAATAACAAATCAGCTTAAACTCATGTTCTTTGATTTTTTAACAAAATTAAATAAGTTTAATAGATATTTATGCATAAACCTATGTATCTTTAACAGTGTATTGCAAATCGTTGTTACATACCTTGCAAAATTTTCTCATAACTTAAATTCTAACCCTACTTTTTTCGTAAATGCTGCCAAATTCTGTTAAAAATTTTTTTTATTGGTTTTTCTTTGAATTTATTTCTTGGTTTTTAGGCCATTTAACACATAAACAATCCAATTTGACATTTTTATTACAATATTCTTTGTTTGTGTCGTTGACTGCTGGTTTTTTGAGCAACTAGTTTTATAAATATTTTGTCTGATTTTGAAAACAATCTTGTGACCTTTTGTTTGAAATATTTTTGCAAATAAAGATGGCTTTGTATAAAAGCAACCCTAAAACTTTTTGGGGTGTTTTTAAATAAAAAAAACACTTTTAAAGCCAAGTGTTGCTGAATAACCAGACAGTTTTTTAAAAACTACATAAACAGTTCATACTTACATATGTACCTAATTACCCTACAGACAATATTTACACATATTTTTATGGTCAGTATTTAAATATGTAACTCTGAAAATATCTATAAATGTTGATACCAAACAAACAAATTTTCAAGGTTTTGATTATTGAACTTTTTTTTCAGTTTAATGGAATAAAACTTAAAATGTTAATAATAACAGACTTTAACAGACTTTGATAACATAAAAATTTAAATCATAAAAAATAAGTGGAACTCCTTATCAGTGTGGCCATTTTGGCATTTTTGCAGCTAAATTTGGCATTAAAAATTAATATTTAGCTGCAAAATTTTAATTTAGCACTTGGCATTTTATTTAGTATTTTTGGAAAATGGTTTCAGCTTTTTAGCATTATTCATTTTAAAAATTTGAACGAATAGTTTTATTGATTTTACTAAAAAAAATTTTGACTAGAAATAGTTGTACCCAAAATTAAATTTCGTATGAAAATGTATAATTCTTATGTTAAGAAATCTGTCTTGTTAAAAAAAATAGAATACCTATTAAGGGAATATTAGAAATGCCCTTATCATGTCGATTGTAAACATTATTCACCTTTGGTACCTATGACGATAAAAAAGTACAAGGAAATTTCACTTTGTAGGTAGGTATTTAGATAAAAATTCAATGGTGTAAATGTTTAAAAAAATTGTTTGCTCTAAACTGCCGAAAAAACAATTATTTTAAAGATTTAACTTTTCTTAACCTGTAAAAAATAAAATGACTTGAAAAACTTGTATACCTATTTAATCGTTTGAATTTAGCATGCATCGGGTTTGCTCGCCCCTAAATTTAAAATTTAATCTTAACTACTTGTGCTTCATATTTATGTGTAACTGATGATTTACCAAAATCTATCCACTTGATTAGATGAAACCATTTATTTCCATTTCGTTACAAAATTTATCACTGAAATGTATTTAGTTTCGAATAAAATTTTATACATACCTACTGGTAATAAATTTTTAACAAAAATCTTTAAAAAATTTTAGCACTTTTTTCAAATCATTTTTAGCATTTTTTGGTCCTGTCTAATGCCAAATTTAGCTGTAAAATTTTTTATACCTGGCCACAATGTTCCTTAACAAAACGCATCAATATGCATACATTTTATATCTACATATATAATTATACAATTCACAAAGTGTCACAAAGTCGTATTAGTTGTGTTGGCTATCATTTATGAATGTTACATTCATAAAATTAAAGGAAATACAACCAATATGACTAGGGTTGCCAGTTTTGAAATAAGAGAAATCAGTAATGGGTACAAACTAGGCAATGAATGCATTTCGCAATCTAGCAAATTTCATTCATTCGAATGAATGAAAATTAACGATAATAGTTGAAATTTGCTAGATTGCGTAAATGCATTTTATAGTGTGTACCCAGCATAAGAGAAAAAAAAATCAGTAGAGTTGAAAAAAGAACAGTACATATAATTTTCTATAATTTGTACCGATACAAAATTGTATTAATAAATTAAATTAATAAAACTGAATCTTTTCAAACAATAATTTAATTCCGTATATACATATTTATAGCGGAAATACAAAGTGAACAACGAAAAAGTTTAAACACAACAATTTGTTTAAAATTTGATTTTTAATTTCTTTTAGCTACATACTTGGTTTAGTATTTTACAAAGAAGACTTAATTTTATTAAAAGCTATATTTGAGTGCAGTATGTCTGTGGCTTGGTGCTAAAAGGACCAATGTCAATATTTTGCTGTTTTGAGTTAATCGTTGCAATAGGTGTTTTGTCGTACTCTCTTAAACTTTGCGGAAACAGCCAATGGTGCCTATTATGAACTAATTTCGATTTTCGACAGCAGTCGAATTAGTTGATCGAACGAATAATCATTTGGTATTATGACACACATTCGATAAAAAAAAGTACTATTGTGATTTAGTTTATTCACAGTAGTACATTTTCTATCAGCTGTCACTTTAAATTAAAAATTTTTGTTAACAAATTTAAAAAATAAAACTATGTAATATAAATCATGACTACGACGGAATTATGGTACGATGATTCATCTGATGAAGATGAACGCTTACTGGAACTGGCCTGTACCTGTAGCCTGAACTTTTGTAAAAATTCCTTTTGCCAACAAAGGATTTTGTTCCATAAGAAAAACAAGCTTTTTCAACTGCTGCTTACTACTGTCGACTTTAGACTTGCATAAAATAACCAAAAATTATTAAGAATGTGGAATTTGCACACCAGAACTAATAAATTACCAAAAACTTACATTTTCAGCAATTTTTTTTTTAACTATTTACACCGTCGAAAGCAAATTTGTTTTCGTTGAAAAATTCGATGCACAACGAAATTTTCGACAGTGCTGCCAACTCATAATACCAAATTAACATTCGATAGTCGATGTTCGATAGCCAGCGAAAATCGTTTATCAAATGTAACTCATAATAGGGGCCTAAGAGTCTGTTTCTCTCTTTTCTCCACTTTGAAAACAACTAAAAATTCGTTCTGTAAAAGCGTTGGAATATGGAATTAAAGAAATAACATTAGACATTTTTTCAAATTTTTTAGAAGCTCCTTCCATTTTTCTTCTACCTAACCTTTGATGTTAAGAACTCTTCAAAAAGAACATTCATATTAATATAAGTATCGCAAACAATTTGACAATATGTATGACAAACTATTTTATATGTTCAAAAAAATTAATTTAAAAAAAGCACTACAAAAACAGTACATTAATGAAGAAATCAGTACTTTTGCGTACTGATTAGCTTGTTATGCATAAATCTTTATCTACTTTAGACAAAAAACAATACATGTACTGATAAAAACAGTACGACTGTTGTGGTGGCGTAATAATACCTATTCACTTTTTCCAACTTTCAAAGTGGTCCAAAGTTTTTTTTTTTTTTTTTTTTTTTTTTTTTTTTTTTTTTTTTTTTTTTTGGATCATAGACCACTGGAATAGCCGGAATATCAAATAAGTTTAAGTTTAAAAGTCTGCTATTGCAATAGTCCTTTGGTTTATAATTCTAATATCTTAAGACATTTTCCGAAAGATCTAATCTTATCCTTAAAATATAAACATTTTTATCGATATTAAGCTTTTTATAGTACTTACTAACTTAAATGTCCATAAACCATTTATGACCTACTCAGAGTCCGAGAGTAAAAAGGTTTTTCATGAGCTTCGATCTCATGCGCGTCTTCTGTAGTTAGTCAGTCCAAGCTGATGGAGATTTCCTTCCACCTGGTCCTTAACGGAGTCGGTGTTTCCCCTGTTTTCGTCGTTCATCGAGTTCGAGATCACCCCTTTTGTGCCGGAGCGTTTTCGTCAATGTTTAACACATGGTAAAGCTTATATTCTTTGCTCGTTGCTCATCCGATGAAAATACTCGCCGTTAACGCAAATGGGTTAATATATTTTGCGAAGTAATTTTCTCTTAAAAATTGCCAAATTCGTTTCATCTACCTGTGTAATATAAGTTTCGATATTTAAAGTTCCGCTTTAATCCAAACTAACGCCAGTTATCGAGCAGAATTTTTTGCTTTCTTTCTAGGCTGACGTTAGGGTTTTAAGCAATAGGAGACAACGTTCACATATAGTCTCAAACGAGATGAGTTTTTGTTGGAGGATTCGTTTATCACTAAAGCCATTTTCGCAAATTCGGTTCCACTATTGAGCAAGCTTCCGTAACCTCTCGCATTGTTCTGCTTAAAATATATATCTGTGCGTATCATGAGCATAGGCGAGTAGCATAGGCTTTTGTAAAAAAAAATTGAGCCAGTCATATGCACTTTCGCCTTTCTCTTCACATTTTTCATAACTTTATCTAATAGTTACTAAATATCACCTTGTCTAAGAAACCTTTTCGTCTCGAATGGCTCAGAAGAATTCTTACCAATCTTTACTGAGGCTTTAAGGCACAACCAGATTGACTTAATTAAAAGTGAGATAAAATTAATCTCAAACTGTGCTCGATTCAAGAATTACTAAGTTGGTTCAATCGCGATTCGTACTTGAAATAATCCGAAAGTGATATTAGATTGTTTCTAAGCTAAACACTTACCCCATAGAACCGAAGATAGGGAAATTTGTATTATTTACTTACCCGTTACACATGTTATTTCACTTTTGCTGTATTCCGCCCTTTGTTTACAGAATAAATCTTATTTATAAGACACCACCACCATGCCCGCTATGGTTTTCGTAATCATTATACTTTGAAAATTTGATTTCATTTACTAAATAATTGTTGCAAACAGAATATGGGAATTATCGCTTCTAATTTTACTTTTTAAAACATGAAAATAACCCTTATTTTTCTTCTTGTAGTTGTTTCTACACAAAATAGACAAATCGTTTTTTTCTGTAATATTGTTGTTATTTCTACAACAAACTTTTACAAACACACGAGAATGTAAACATATTGTTTTGGATTGTTTTAAGTAATTTTTAGTGTAATTCGTACTTAAATTTTTAAGTATCGCACGTACTAAAAGTGAGTAGAAAAAACTTAAATTTTGTACGAGTTTTTTTCTCTCTGTGACGCTTTTGTTGAGTATTAAATGACAATGCATTTGATTTGCAGTGTTGTTAAGCAAACAGACGTTTATAAAGTCTCTTGAAACCAGATATTTCCAATAAGCTGGTTAATGCTTCCAACCGGCATATCTCCTGCCGGCTTAAAAAACTCAGCTGGTATACCACCATCGGCCACAGCGGATTCTTTATTCGCCAGGCGTGCTATTGGATTTTATATTTTAATCCAGCTTGAGTGTGGACCCGATGTTGTCTTTCATGATTGGAAAAATTCACTAGTTTTGCGGTACCAACATTATTTTTCCATATGCCATTGACGTCCTTGCTGGAGAAGATCCCTGTCGCATACATTTAGCGCTTTACTTTTCGGTAAAATTCTTACATTAACAAATCTATTATTTTACTTTTAACCCAGTGTAGCGGTTGCTTGGAAAAAGTTTTTAATCGTGAATACATTTTATCCGGAAGCTTCTTTTATTAGTGTTAAAAACTTCTTTGAACCACATTTTATCCAAATATTTAACGGTCTTATTAACCAAAAGTTTTTTACTTTTACCTCTGGTAACGGTTCCTGGCTTAAAATTCTGATTTGTTGTTGGTACATTTTACCAAATGCTTAACTTCTTCTTCCTATATTTTTCACTTAGAAGTGGCCAACTTTGACCCATTGTATCCCCTTTGTCCTTTTATGCGTTATTGTGATAATTTTAAACGTTCACTATTTATGTGTTTCTTGCAAATGTCCGTAGTATTTTGTCATCGATACTATTATTTCGATATTACGTCTTATGTTGTGTTATCTAAAAACGTACTTTGCATTAAAACCTCTTCACAACTGTAGGGTATTGTCAGTAAACACCGAGACCGTCAAATCTACCCAACTTTAGAACAAATTACAGTCTCTCACTATAATGACAGCTGTATAAATTGCATCACTTGAAACATTTTTTCCCCAGTTTTGTTATTACTTTTTCTTTACAAAAACTACAGTAATTTTATGACAGCCATAAATAAACAAAGTAAAATAATAACAAGGTATAAAAAATTATGTGCAAAATTTTTGCAGACAGTGAGTTTAATCTGCAAAAACAAACTACAGGAAGAAGCTTCAAAATTTGAAAGGGTTTGTCTGTTTTCGTGGCAACTTAGCAACAATCCACACAAGAATGAACATCTTGAAATTGTTGTGCAAATATCAAAAAAAAAAAAAAAAATTCAAAAGAAGAAGTACCTACACAAAATAAATCATAATGACAGTTAATAACTTACAATTGTTAGTGCTTCTCACACAACTTCACTTACAAAAAATAAATGAGAGTGTTATTGGGGGTGATTTACTTTTGGGGAAAACATGTTAATAAGATGAAGCTTATTGGAGCGCTAAGAAAAACTTAAAGCAAGTGATGTAATAACTATGTATGAAATAGTAATTTAATTTATTATTATTTAATTTGATATTGTTAAGTTGACAACACTGTTGTCTTTAGTTACATATATGTTAGTGGCAAAAGATTGTAAAATTTCATTATTGTATATATGACGCTAAACATAGAAGATTAAATAAAGCAAAGCTTGTGACTCTAAAGGCGGATTCACCCATTTGTTCCGAAGCGTGCACAAACGAAAGAGAGAAAAATCTGTATTCGGAGAAAAATCTTGTTCCAAGCAATCGAGTAAATCCACTCTAACAATTTCGATAAAACTAGCACAAGTTTTTACTAAGTAGCCATAAAGTTCCATACAATGTTAAGAATTATCGTGGGTACCTGTCGCTCCACACGACACTCGAACATGGCAATTTGTATCTACAATCCGGCAAAATTATACACTTGTCCTTTGCTAAGGAGCTGGAGCCATCTAACATGTTCTGCTGAAATTCAAGCGGTTTGTGCTGATTACCAACAGCATCTGGGGAGTACCGCCAGCCGGTCCAACTTCCCCGTAATTAATGGATAATCAACCTTTAAAGCCGAATTTTAAAAATCTCCCTTCTCGCAATCTTTTGTTTAAAACACAGCCAACACGTAATTTCCAAAGGAGCCTTACCAACAGGCAGACCAGCACCAAAGTCCCAGGGACTACTGGTTTCCTGATACCAGCGGCTATCTACAAGAGATCTAGCAAAACTCTGCCTATACGAGTAATGGGTATTCTTTGCACCTGCATCCTCCCATTATGGAGCACCAGGAGGTGAAATATCCCCAAAATGTTTCCTACATTCCCTGGGGAAGCCATTTTACAACATGGCTATACATATATTACGTGAACTTTTTGATGGAAAATAAAAGTCTCTTTTGAGAATTTTTATCTAAAAATTTTGGGTCGACGTGTAAATTGTTTATATTTGTGTATCAACATACAAATAGCCAAATATTCAAAACTTGCGAAAGTATTTTAACGTCTGACCTTACTTTATTTGTTTATTGTTGGTGCTCGCCTGCTTAAAAAATGATCTCCAATCACTTCAATCTTGTAGGTGCTGATTTCAGTTTTTATAACCAAAGATTTTCGCATCTTCTTCCACTTGGTCCTTCCACCGAAGTCTCGGTCTTCCCGACCTACGGTTTCCTTGGTAGCTATCATGTAACTCCTTTCTAGCTAGAGCGTTCGTTTCAATCCAAACGACTTGTCTTAGTCAAGATGGGTGCTGATTTGGCACGTAGCTCCAGTACTAGGAACTCGCACATAAACTCTTTCATCGATAGTCAGGCGGCGATCAAGGCGATATCCGCTGAATATTCATACTCTTCTATCGTCCAGGAGTGTAGGGACTCGATAGATAGACTCTGTGCCAATAGGAGGGTACACATCTACTGGGTTCGCGGCCACTAGGGCGTAGAGGGCAACGAGTAGGCGGACGAATTGGCGAAACGGGGGGTCCATTTGCCATACGATAGGGTGATGGCCTTTCCGGCTCCAATTCGGAATACTAGGAGAGATACGGACTCTGCTATACGGAGGAGATCAGAGGCGGTTTGGGAAAACACCGGGACGTGCAGGGCTTCCAAGGTAATATGGGGATCCTATGATCCGGAGTCGACAAAAATTCTTCTGTCGCTATCGAGAAGGGACTGCAGACTTCTGATAGGCTTTATATCGAGTCACTGTTGGACTGCGGTATACGCCCAGAGGGCGGGGCGGCTGAATAGTGACAATTGTAGATTCTGTGGGGGTACCAGGGGAAAAGGAGACAGTGGAGCATATACGCTGCTACTGTCCGGCACACGTGCGCTCCAGGCGAACTGTCTGGGAGATCATTACTTCCAAGGTCTCGGGAAATATCTGGAATTGCGTTAATGAGACTCCTGGCATTCGTCAAGAGAGTGTGGGGTACTCTGAGTACCACCACATCGGAATGACCTTTCTTCTTTCCGACTTTCTTCTGCGGGTTATCATACAACGTGGTAACGCTAGGGACCTATTTGGTCTATGCGGGGCCATTCTAACCTAACCTTAGCCAGCGCAATCGCTGTATCTTGATGCGCTACATTCATGTCGGGATACAGCTCGTACAGCTTACAGTTCGTTCGAAGTTTATACGAACGATCTTTCTCGCGAATACACCCAACACTGCTTCATCCGCTTTCGGAAGTACCCCTGTCTCATTTTAAGAGAGAGAGAGAGATCTGTTCCTATGAATTCCAAGGAATGAAAGACAAATATTGTACGATCCCTATTCCTATTCCATATTGAAGACCTGTTAAATGTTTTCAAAAATAAACAACTCATTTATCAACTACAGACTTTTTTAGAACATTTATTTAAAAAAAGTTTTTTTAAAGAACTTTGTTACTGCCGATTATAAGATAACAATTTGTTTTAATCAATTCAATAATAAAAATTTTCCTTTTATGCAGCAGAAATTCCTTCCCATTTTTTATTTTAAATTAAAATTGTTTTAATTGTAGCAACTTTGAGTTTTTTTAATAAATTTTACCTGAATTTACTTTTTTTTATCCGCATTTTAAAGTTTTTTTCTATTAAAGCAATAATGGTCTACTCTAAATTACAACAAAAAACCACAGTTTTCTTTTAATTAAGTGGTTTACCTGTGTTTTTAAATTGTCTAATTAAAAAACTCTATCCAATAAATAGGTAAGCATTTCCTTCAACATTTGTAATAACTTTTTTTTTATAAAACAACAAAATATCTTTTAATTTTGTTTATGCCACCAAAATTTATCCATTTAAAAAACCCCAAATTCAACCAACCATTTAAAATTAAACAAATTCATAACTGCTTGAAGAAACACCGACACTCAGCTTTTATGTTGTAACTTCAACTACAAACAAAGAAAAAAACAAATAGGTACAATATTTTTTTCTTATAATCCCAGCAAACACCGAGGTTTGATTTCAAACTAAAAATGATTTGAAATTGAAATATTCAAAAACTGGTTTCTAAAAATGTAGAATAATCGATCATCCTTTTTTTAATTTTTCAGTTGATAGAAAAAACTTTGTGTAATTGAAAAAAAAAATTTTTTATTTATGTGTTTTACATATGTATGTATGTGTTAATAGAGAATTTGAACGCTTATAACTCCGAAAAATCGGAACGGATTTTGAGAGCCTCTTTGCTAATTTTTGACAGTAGATTAATGGCTAGTTTACATTATCACTCAAGTCTTACGTATTTTGACGAAAATACGTAGCACTTGTGTAATTAAATCTGGGTCACATTTTCGCCAAAATACGTAAGACTTGTGTGATAGTGTAAACTTGCCATAAGCAAGCTTATGCATATTATAGTTGGGCCTTTAGCTGTCGGTTAGCAATCAATTGTTGCATAAGTCGAGTAAATGTAATCTATTGATTTTAAGTGTTGCATATTAGCAAAATAGTATCAAGTGCATTGCTGTATATTTTGTTGGTGTAGAGTTAAAAGATACCATCTGCTTCTGTCATCCTTCTCTCCCACTGGAGCATAGGGCCTCTACTATTTTCCTATATCTTACTCTATTATTGGCACCGCGAATGATATCGTTCCAGGTGTAGTTTACTGCAAGAAGTTCATTATCTATTGTTCTGCGCCATGTTTTTGATGGTTACCAAGTGGGTTCCTTTTTAACGCTTGACGGGCAATGTTAACGTTGGGTCGTCTTATTATATGACCAATCCAGCGCCATTTAAGTTCTCTGATTTGCTTGGAAACTGGTTTTTGGCTAGTTGTAATCCATAAATCGGTGTTGCTGATCCGGTTGGGCAACCATATATCAATAAGGTTTCGGATACATTTGTTAGTAAATGTCTGTAAGCGTTTGTCAATATTTTTTGTGTTTTTCCATGTTTCGCAGGCATAATACAAAACAGATTTGACATTTGAATTGAAAATTCTACGTTTGGTGTTGGTAAATATTTGACTAGATCGCCATTTATTATTTAACAATCGAAACGTTGCCTTAGCTTCCAACAATGTTTCCAAGATAGTTGAAGTTTTGGACATTGTCAATACGGTCATCGCCTATCTATAAAAATGTATACAATATACCATACCAACGTTTTTGAAAGCCAGTGATTGTTGTACTAATTAATAAAAAAAAACGGATACAAAATTAAAATATCCTCAATTCTTTTTTTTCTTTATTCTTCCATCTGTTTATCCATTTTAATTTTGGCACGTTGCTTAAGCAAATGACATTTGGCGAAACTTGACGAAAAGTTTCTTTAGTTCACATTATAGTTGGCCACATAAGTTTTATATGTATCGGGTGATTCATCGTGAGGTTTCATGCATTAGTAATGTAAAATAAAACAAATAAATTCGAAAGTGAACTTGAAATTTTTATTATCGGTTAAAAAACAATTTATGGCATTAATTGTTTGAAAGTGATATCATGTAAATGTTGGCCATGTCTACGTGTGAGATGGTTCATTCGGAAGACCAATTTTGGGCGACTCGTTCGAGCATAGTGAATGGCACGAGCAATAGTTGCTTCCAAAGCGTCAATCGTAGCTGTATTATTCCTGAAGAAGTCAGACTTTACATGTCCGCAGAGAAAATAGTACGCACGATCCAGGTGACCAATTTACCGTAGCAGAACATGAAATTAAGTGCTCTCCAAAATGATTTCTCAACAAGGTCATTGTTTCACGCGCTGTTTGGCTCGTAGCGCAGTCTTGTTAAAACCAGAGCTCACCGAGACCATGCGCTGGAATTTCAGGAAGCACATAGTCCATTAACATGGTGCGATAACGGTTACCATTGACGGGAACATTCGGAATTTCCTCATTTTTGAAGAATTATGGACGAATGTTTCAACCAGCCCATAAACCATACCATACCGTGGTTTTTAATGGATGTAATGGTAGCTCTTGGTACTTTTCGGGTTGCTCATCAGCCCAAATACGTCAAATATGTTAACGTATCCATTGAGCCACAAATGGGCTTCATCACAGAATAAAATGATCATGATATAACAGCGGATTTTCATTGAGATACAGCTAAATAGTTTGGAGACGCTGTTGTGGTGTGAGTCTTTTCATGAGGACACGCCAAACAAAATGACAAATCAGTTTGATATGAGTCACGCGTGATCTGTAAAAAAAAGTATATTGGAAATCAAACCTCACAATGAATCATCCATTATTAGCCCAGTTGCTTAAGTTGATTTAAGCGACGTAATGCATATTATGGTTGGGCCTAAAGATCCCCTCTCTATTTTCAAGATTGTCTTGGCACTGCGTAGCATTGCGATCATACCAAATCATTATTAATTTTAATTCAAATGTCGAAATCACACCATTTCATAAGGTTTGAGAATTGTGCTTTATATCAAATCATAATGGTCATTTTGTACCAAAGGTTTCACTTCGTGTTGTTTGCTGGGATTATTGCATTTGTGTCGTCTCACTCTAGCTGATGTAAAATATTCACTACTCTTGGACGACAGTATTAATGTTCTGTAGTTCGTGCATGTGTTTATTGGTCTGTTTATAATGCTGCTCTTGCAGTTTTTCTGCCTGTACAGAGGTATGTTTACTACATTTGTGATTGTTTTTGTTGCTGTTATTGTTGTCGTCGTGATGACTGTTGGGGAAAATACAGCAGTGTGTAATGTTCATATTAAATGTTGCTGATGTTAATGTATTTTTTTTATGTATGGATATGTATGTACAGACAAAACCAAAAATCTTTGCTGAAAACTGAAGTTTTAGTTATGCTAAAGAGCTCTTGGTATTTAAACCAGTGTTTAAATTGCTTGCTTTAAAATAGCAACAGTCGCACATTTTTGCTTTTTTTACATTTTTTGCAGCAAATTAAAAAACTGTGTGTCTAAGTGTTTACTTAACTCTTTGATAACGAGTCAGCAAAAGCAAAAAAGCAAAAGCAAAACAAAGAGAGTAAATAATTTGTTTAAACTCGCTATGTGCATGTACTCTGCTAAATCTGTCAGCAAAGAAGCCACTTAAGAAAACAAATTTTCTGTTGCTGTAAGTATTAAGTTTTTGATTGTTTTTTTTTTGCTTTTGATGCGCTTAAAGTCAGCAAGTTAACTTCTTTGCTGTTGCTGGAACTTAATATATTATGAACGAATTTGTTTCGAATTTTTTTGGTATTTTGCGTTTTTTTTTTAATAAATACATAGGTACATACATACGTAAATGAAACTACACGTTTTTTTAAACTAATTTGTTTATTTTGTGTTATGTAATTATGTATATATTCTATGAAACTAACGCCTGCAACAGCAAGCAACAGCAATGAAGTCAAAAACAGCAAAGAAGTTAATACTCGCTGAATTTAAGCACATCAATTTACAGTTAAGCCAAAGCAAAAAAAAAATAAACAAAAACTTATTACTTACAGCAACAGCAATTTTTTTTTTCAAGTGGTTGCTTGGCTGGCTTTTTAAGCTGAGAACATAAACATGGTGAGAATAAATAAATTATTTACTCTCACTTTTTCTGCGTTTGCTTTTGCTTTTTGCTTTTACTGTGTTCTTTTTCTTAAGTTAAGTTAAGCAATTACAAAAACATTAAAAATAGTCAAGCATTTTTAAACACTGATTTAAACACGTTTTAAAACGTTTTTGTTGTTGCTTTGTAAAAAAATATTAAAAAAGATTATAAGATTAAATTATAAAATAAAAATTTTTTTTTACTTTGCAAATTTTCTTTAAATTAAAATATATAATAAAAAAATTAAATTAAAGCTAAACGCGTATACACACGGTCGATTTTAAAAGAAAAAAAGTTTAACAACCCAGTTTAAGTTTAAGAAAAAAGTGTTAATTTATACAAAAAGTAAAAAATATTATTGGAAAAATATTTAAACAGCTTTGGGGTCTTAAATTTCTTTATTTTTACAAAAAAGTTATAATAAAAATCATAATTTATTGATAAGTACCTATAAAAAAATTTAAAAAAAAATTGTATATGCACCAGCAGCCATTGCTGTATTTTATTAAAATCTCTTTACACGCTCTCATTTAATACTGCTCTTTCAGTTGATGTTAATAACATACTGTAGGAATGGAAAAAAAACATGTTTTATTATTACTAACATTTAATAAAAGCATTAACATTATGTTATTAGTCAATTAAACAGTAAAAACTGTTGATGTTAATAATTTTAACAGACAACTTTTAATTTTAATGTTATTTTAAAACAGCTGCTATGGCTGAATTTAAAAACCCCATTTATTTACCCAGATATGTTCTCTGTCGCTTTTACTTAAATGTATGTTATGCTCTTCTTATAAGAAAAAACATCACAGGCATTTTTGCAAACATTATTGTAAAAGGGAATACATTTTAGTAAGAACAAGCATATACAGCAAACATTTTGCAACGTTTCAATACAAAAAAATATCTACAAAGAAAAAATACAGAGTGTTTAGTTAAAATTAAATTGAAATAAATAAATAAAATTAAAGAAAGTAATAAAATTAAATGTCTTGAAAAAGACAATTTTTTTGAAAAGGTTTTTCTAAAATATAGAATGTGTCTAGAATTTTCTATAAACGTTTCGAATTTTTATGTTAAATTAACATAATATAGGTACCTATTTTATTTAAAAAGTAAATTACTAAAATATGTGCATAGTATTTAGCGAAAATTTCTGATTTTTGGATTCTCAAAAGATTTTTTTTTTTATTTTTATTTCAAACTGGAATTGTGTATGTATCTATAAATTAAATTTTTTTTTTTGTTATCGTTATCGATTTTTGTCTCATATTTCAGAAGAGTTCATCTCCCAGATTTTAAATGTACATATCAAAGTCATGTTATCGATAACATTTCTGCAGTATGTAGCAGTCTTAAAAAGTCAAAAAATAAATAAAAACGAAGTTTTATTAAAAGCTATTAAAAAATTATGTTGTTTTTCGAAAAAGCTTAATAAGTTTATAAAATAATTAAAAATTAAATTGATTCTTTTAAAGTCAAAAAAAATTCGAAACACTACAATATGTATATTGTGCAATTTTAAGGTTGCCACACCCAAAAAAAATGTGGGGATATTAGACCTAGACCATAAGTATATCCAAAATGCGCTTAAATGGAAACGTCAAACTTTTATAGTTAAGTATGATCACACCCTTAAACAATTTTTAAAGGTGGCAACTTCAATTAGTTATACATATTTTAATTATATGTACACATACATACATATAAAAATGATGAAAAATTACTACCGAAACTAGTAGGTATAAACCGGTCACTAATTTAATTTTTCTGTTACACTAATTGACCCACTATATAGACTGTTCCTGCTTTAATTGGTTAATTTAGGTCAATGTACTCGTAACAGTATTTCCGTTTAACAGTGACGAAAGTCAATTTTTTAATATCATAAACCGAATTTTCAAAATGAATCTTCATGCACACTGCGAAATTTTGACCAAATACAATTTTTTTTTTTTTTTATATAGAAACAATTTTGTAAATAATTTAATAAAAATATGAAATTAAAATAACTTTTAGTCCTTCAATGTGATTTTACTAAAAATAGGACCTTTTTCATATTTTGCTAGGAAATGGTAATCGAGATATGAAACGTAGAGCAAAAATGTCAATACACTATTATTGAAAATTTTATATTTTAATACCTATTATGATTTATCTTAATTTATTCATGCCTTCAAAATATTTCATTGGCCGGCATAAAGTCGTCCAGCAGCACTGAATAGCAGCTATTCGGTGTAACTTTTTGGCTACAGCCTTAAGGTTAATAAACAGACTAGAACTAAAAATAAATTCTAATTTATTTATCAAGAATCACTCCTATCATGAATACTTTTTCCCTCGAAATATTTTCTGTTTCCCTAAATTTGCAATCTTGAAAATATCCCCGTGAATTATTTCATGCAAAAATGAAATTACCCGTAAATGATTTTTCTTGTTAATTTATTCATTTTATTTTTGGTGGGTAACAGAAAAGAACATGTAAGTAGTTCTTCTTATATTCGAAAATTTAATTTTACAAAATTTATTTTAAGGGCAACAAGATTAAGCACAAATCGATATATTGCTCAACCAAATTTAAAACAACTTTGTAGCCGAATTTTTTCCCAACATAAAAGTAGTGCAATAAACTAACGCTGCAATCAAAATATGACTTCAATACTAAATATTTTGCTTTGTTTTTTTTTTAAATCCTTTTTAAAATATTATATACCTACCTGTATATTTTTAAACAAAAATTTCTTTGAATTTTAATTTTTTTTTTAATCCTCTTTTTTACATATACTGAGAACTGATAGTGGGAAATTTTTTCGCAGGAGATAGCACTTTGCCCTCCGAAGGGAATACAAATTTCATGTGAACAAAAATTCCACTTGTTATTCACGATAGGGGTGCATATTTTCATGCTCTTCTGGATCTGCTAAATATTGTGCTGAGTCATGGTGTTTTCATTAAGATGAACCTTTTAGGTTCTTTTGAATTTATTTGTTCGATTTTCTATCTCTGGCTGCTGCTTTTAATTTAACCCTGGATGATAACTGTTCGTCGAATCGACGAAGCACTTTATTATATAACTTTTTTAGCTTTATTAAAATTACGATATTTTTCCTACAACTTTAGCTGATGACGAAAGCTTTAAAAAAAATAATTAATTTGAAGACGCAAAAAAGTGTTCAAATTCGCATCAAATTTTTAGAGAAAAAAAGAACTTTAATTTGGTATGCTTTCTTTGATTTTATTTTTTAAATACGTATATGCTTAGCAAAAAAATTTTTTGTTGATTTTTTACTTTGCAAATCGGGCCGCTAGAATTTTTTTTAAATAGTTCGTTGATTCGACAAATAGTAACCTTAATGTACTAATATGAAGAGTAACCTTCCAGGGTTAAACAAAAATGCGCTATGCGGAAAACGAATAACCATCTATGACATGTACGAAGCTTTTTTTTACATCAACCGAACATAGCATTTTGAGAAACTCCAACACCGTACCCGAACGTTCGTTCGGACTCTAAAATGTTCCTTCAATATCTAGAACAACTTTGTGTGAAAATTACATTTGAGATGAAATAAAATGAGCAGATTTGAACGAAATTAAACCTGATATCAAAATAAAGTTTTGTTTGAAAAAGTTAAGATTCATATGAAGTTCTTTGTGCCCAATATTATTTAGATATCTTCACCTTTAAGAGATTAATTAATGATTATGAGGGTAATATTCATAAAAAGTTATTTGTGCCCAATATTATTTAGATATCTTCATCCTTATTAGATTATATTGTACTTTAACTAATTTTAGGGATGGAGCTTATATAATACATATGTTCCGTTCAGGACCTACCAACACATAATTTTGGTACGACATAGTAGCTATCACCAAAGCTACTGTCGCCATATTTATAAGGAAGCAACGACATTAAAATAAATTTTCGGGATTGGTATTTGACACGCAGTTATGGTCAAATACGGTCCAATTTTAATAAAATTTCATAATTTAGATTGCAGACGGTTTATGGACAAAAGACTCTAACGGATACAAAGAAGCTTATGTGGGGGGATATAGCCATCCATCGCACATTTTCAGATCAGTTCAAAAAGTAATTCTGTTGCGATTGGTATACCAGAAGGTGGAACCAGGAACAATATTTTAAGGTGTTACACAAAGAAGCAAATTACTTATTTGGAATTTGATAAACTTTGTAGTTAAGGTAAATTTTGCATAATAATTTTAAAACTTAAAGATCATGGCCTGGAAAAGCGTGAATAATGAAATTACATATTTTTCCATTTGCGACCAATGGAGGCAGAAATAATCACCCCTATCTTAAATAACAAGTGTAATTTTTGTTCCCATGAAACTTTTATTTCCCTCGAAGAGAAAAATGCTATCGTTAAACCACCGTGAACAATTTTCCGCGTCATTAGTTCTCAGTGAATGTAAGAAAAGAAAGATTAAAAAACATTAAAAATCAAATGCATTTTTGTTCAAAAATATACTCGTATATTTTAAAGAAAAGTTTAAAAAAAAAACGAAGAAAAATATATTGTATTAGAGCAATTAAACTATATTGCAACATAAGCTTATTGCACTTTTATGTAGCAAAATAATTTCTTGAATTCAGCCACCACGTATTTGGAAAGCTTCACAAATCCACAGCCAATCGACCTCTTGTTTTCCATTTTGTTGAACAATATACCTACATATTTTGTGCCTTTTTATCGGATCTTGACCTTGAAATTAATTTTTTAATCTTAAATATTATGAGAAGAATTACTTACAAAAATATTTTGTTCCCCAGCAAAAATAAAGTCAGAAATTCAGAGGAAATAGTGAACAAATAAAAATATTCTCCAACAATAAATTTCAGTATTTTAATAAAGAATAAAAATAGGGAATTAAGCACAAAAAACAAAATTTAATTTTGTTTACAAAAATAATTAAAATTCTAATTTTTAACAAAATTTTATACCTATAATCTCTTAATTAGTTTTTAAAAAATAGAGCTAATTTTTAAATCTAATAAAAATTTTAATAATTTTTTTTTTTTTGGCTTAAATCAAGTGAAAATCTAAACCAACTAAACAACCGTTTTCAAAGTTGCTAATAAAACCTTAATATTTTGACTTAAATCACATTTTAATAAGGCTATTTGCAAGATACCTATATCTTAATAAATAATAAAACTTTATTAAAATAAACAAACAACACGTTATTTTAATTGGCACTAAAAAACAAATCAGCTTTTTTTTTATCAAAAAATTAAAAGCTCAAAAAAAAACTCTCATAAAAATACATAATAAACAATTTCAGATATTTTATCTTAATTAAAAATTCAAATATTAAATTTAAAAAAAACTGAACATCTAAAATAAAATTTTATAAATAGGGTGTTCTTACCAAAAGAAAAATTAAAACATATCAGAAAATATTTTAAAAGAAAAATTTTAATTGAAAACTACAAAGAACTTCCTAAACACTTGCTCAGTTCATCGCTTGTTGAAAGCATTCTACAAACATACATACATACATAGGTACAAACTACAATTTTCTTCAAGTGTATTTTAAAATCTTAAAAAAAGAGCTTTTAACCAGCCCTACATTGCGACATGCATTCATTTAGTTTAACAAACTAATCAAAACAAAAAACGCAGCAAAACGAAAACAAAACAACTACAAGTTGGCTTATTAAAATATCCATTACTACAACAACAATAGAAAAAACCAGCTCAACTACATCATCTTTAAGCAAAAACAAAACAGAAAAAAAGAAAATTTTCAACAAAACACGAAAAGAAAAACTACTGCAAAAAAAACACAACTACAACAACAGCCTACTTGACACGACCTCCCCAAAGTTTTTCTAAATTGTGAGAGTGTGTGTGTGTTTGTCAAAAATTGTATACTCGTGTATTTGTTGTGTGCGCCGAACCAGCCTGTCGGGTTTCCTTTATATGTAAAACAACAACAACTTAAATAGTGGTATACAAAAAAAAAAATAAATAACCAGAAAACAAATCTTCTCTATCTAACTGTACAATAAAGTAAAACACATCAAATCAAAACAAACAAAAACAAACCAAAACAAACACTAAACGTTCATTTCAACTTCAAGTGTCTTTATTTGACACCTGCCAAGCCCTTTTTGCACTTAATTGCTAAAAAAAAAAACCAAGTGTTTTTTTTTTGTATATAAAGTGTGTAAAAATTTTAATTAAATTTTATAAATAGAGTTTTTGTACTCTATTTGAAAGAAAAATCTTTGGCAAATTGTTTGAAAATAAAATTAGCAAAATTTTGCTGTTTACATTAAGCATGAAAACCGAATCCACAACCCAGCCAGCAAATAGTTCACCGGCCAAAATGGCCTTTGATATGTATCCGAGTATTTCGTCGGGTAAACAACAGGATCCAGTGCGTGAAGTTGTTATGAAATATATTGATTATTTTTTGCCAGAGTAAGTAGAAATTAATTAATTTTTATAAAAAGAAATAAAAAACAATCTGAAGGCCGCAAAAAATTTGCTAAGTCCCTGTCCAGACTTGCGATTTTTGTAGAAGCAATTCTTGAGATTATGGGTGCGAGAGGAGAGAAATCGGGGAGAGGTTAACAGTGCAAAACTAGAATTGTTTAATGTGAACAATAATACAATTTCCAAGCAGAATTTAAAAAAAATTGCAGCAACAAAATCGGCAAGTCTGGATGATGAATAATAATTTATTAATACATGATCGCCCAAAAAAGACCAACTAATGTCAAACACATATAACTCTTGTAATAATAATTTGTTTTTATTTTTAATTAATTGTATTTTTCTTTATATATTAACGTTCTAAGTTATAAAAAAAACAGGTTAATAAATGGTTTACTTACCTGTTATATTTTTTATAACTTAGGCCGTAAATATTTACTGCCGTATTCATAAAAAATAAAATAGATTTCAAACGTACTTTAAAACAAAATTTCCATACAAATTTTCCTTAAAATAGATTTCATATCCAATTTAGTTTTTTATGAATACATCAGTTAATCTATATAGGTATGTATATAAAAATGAAAAATGTTTGTCTGTTTGTTTATTGGCTTATAGACTCCTAAACTGCTGAACCGATTTTCCTGTAACATCACGTGAACCCTAAAAATAAAATAGGCTACTTATTTTTTCGATAGGGGCAGGGGAATTGGTACCCCCATAGGATGCCAATATTAAATATCTTATATCTTAAGATCCGCTGCACGCATTTTCTTGAACTTTTGGTAGTAGGATCTTCTGAGCCCCAAAATTGAAATAAAATAGCAACGGGGGAAGTGGTACCCCCATAAGACGCCAGTGTTTAATATCGCATATCTTAAAAAGTTTTATAGTGAGAATGTTCAAACTTGATAGGAGTCATTCTTATGGAAAACTACACCTTTAAAAATATAAAGAAAGGGGGTAGGAGCAGGGGGAGCAGTACCCCCATAGGAAGCATATATTAAATACCGCGTAACTAAAGAACTATTTCAGCGAGAGTATTCAAATGTGGTTGAAGCCACTATTATGGTAAACTATAAATTTCAAAATAAAAATGGGCGGGTTACACGAAGGAGGAGCAATACCCCCATAAAAACGAAAATATTAAATACTTCATTACTGCAGACAAAAGTCTTCAAGCTTTGTAGGACCCACTTTTTCAAAATAAAAATATATATAAATGAAAAAGCGTCTGTTTGTTTGTTATAAATAACCTTATATCTGGGTGACGGTTACAGTAAGAGTCTTCAAATATGAAACAAATAACTTGGTTATCAATACGACATCTGCCAAAAAGTCGGATGGATTAGAAAAGCGGGCGTGGCACCTCCCATACAATAGCAATAAAGATTTCTACGTATTTGGAGTACTGTAACAGTGAAAGTATTCCAATTTTGTATAAATAGCTTAGATAATAGTACAAAACATCGTTCAAAAGGTATGTTCAATGGGAAAATTAGGCATGGTACCTCCCATACGAACACACTTAAAATTTCTGTATATCTGTAGAACGGTTACTGTAAAAGCATTAAAATTTGGTCCAAAATGCTTTGTTATCAATACACGACATCTGTTTAAAAAAATAATACTAATTTTATTTCGATGGGGGTAGCAAAGCGCACCGGGTTAAGCAGGTATAATATAAAGACACTTTATCTTTGAAATATCCCCATAAAAAGACGTCTGGCGAAGTTTAATCTTGTAATCGATGTGACCAAGGGAAATCTAAAATTTCTGAAATCAAACCATCGCCTAAAATTTTACGCAGCATGTCCACAGTTTGCCGTGCAGTGTGCGAAGTCGCTCCGCTCCGTCTTGTTGAAGCCAAAAATAAGGCCACTGCTCTGACTGGCCACAAAAAAGTGTGTCGACCATTGTTTCGAAAGCCGTTTGTGGCGTTTCACCATCATTCTAGAAGAAATATGGGCCGATAATTGTTCGGCCATACGATTTCACCAAACAGTGCATCTTAATGTATACCAATAAAAAATTAAGCTACAAAATAGGCAGTCTTGTAAGGGAGAAAGGTAAAAGTTTCGCTTACCATCTCGTTTACGGTAGGCATTCATTTTATATAGTTTTTTTTTAATATATATAAAAATTTGTTTGAAATCCGTCCGCTTACTTAACTATAACTCTGTTTCAGGGGTGCTCTGGAAATCGAAAACGCAAGAATTTAAAAGCCATTTTTTTAAAAAGATTTTTATAGTAAAAGAAATACAAATACAATTCTATACAAATATTTCTCTATTAAACAGAATTCTATAAGAAAATTATAAAAAATTAGATTAAGAGTGTATTAAAAAGAACTTCAAAATTATTGCGTTTTCGATTTTCAAAACACACCCGCATGTCTTACTGCTTAGCGCATAACTATGCGCTTCCTTTTTAAAATTTACCATTACTGCTTCGCAAAATAAGTAGAATTTTTATTTGGGTGTAACTGATGCTGCTGTCTTGTCCATCGCTCTTCAGAACCCCACAATTTAAAGGTTTACTTGTTGACGTAACCACTTAAATCGGAATGCGCTTCATTTGACAAAACATTATTTAAAAGATCAGTTTGTGTGACTAATTGCATAAAACGAAAAATTCAAAAAATTTTAACGCGTTCTAAATTTTCAAAAATTTAGTTATTACCTGAAAAAAATAATTACGAAGAAAAAACCATTATATAACAAAAGAAGAAAATTATACGTTCTTATATTGGTACATCTTATTTGGGTAACCCTGTAGTACATACGTATTACATGTTTGTCTATTTTTAATAATGTAAGTAAAAAATTTATCGTTTTATCCTAAACTGGAGCAATTTTTCGCTGTTAGCTTTATCATTATGTCATAGCGTATGCTTGAAATCTGTCAGCAATAATTGTACCTTTAATTATAAAAAGAGTTAGTGTCAACATCTTATAAGAGTTCCTTTTAATTTAATATCTTTAATCTTTCTTTGAATTAACCATTTTACTAGTTCTATATTTTAATGGTTTCACATTTAAAATAAGTTGTACTATTTGTATCGCAGAACTTAAAAATTTAAGACAAACACTAGAGAAAACCTAAAAATATTCGTATTAAAGATGAATATGCCGGTATTGACTGAAATTCTTCTGTGACATAGATCGTGGGAAAACAATTTTGAACAAAATTTTTTGTTATCGTGTTTCACGGGTATGTAGAACATCTCCAATATTATTGCCTCGAGAAAAAGCAAAAAAACTTCCTTTATGGATCCATCGGACTTTTGGTATGTTTTAATATGCACAGCTATCATAGATGTACTCTTTGTCATCAAAGGAACGTTCTTATCCAACGATGCTTAAAATACTGTGTAAATACAATACGCCTACCAACATCCTTATATGCAAACATTTTATGATAAAACATGGGTATTTGGACCATATACGTACCCTTTGCTTAACAGCCAAACTATCTGTTTCAGATTAACTATACCGTGTTTAACTAAGATCTCAAAAACCCAGCCTTAAGCATTTAATTTAGGATTCATAATTGTATGAAATTAGGTGGTTCTTCTGTATATAATTTATGGCATAAAATACGGGCAAGAAAATCATTTATGACCACAGGAATTAAATTTTTCGATGGGGCCTTTCCCATGATTTTTAAAATCATTTATATCTAAAAAAAATAATAAATGGAAGAATATAATCTCTTATACTCAGCGAAGATTTCATACGTTGAATTATTGCATTGCATTAGGAGCAAGAACAATTTCTTTTGATGAACACACACATTAAAATCATTAAGAATTTTTCAAACTCTATACTCTAGTGTTGCTGTCACAAACAAGTACTGAAGAGAAGTGTACACGACCAATTTACGTAAGTCTGTGAACGTGTTAAAGCAAAAAGCAAACGATTCACTATAGTGAAAGTGCGGATATAAAAAGTACTCTCAAAAATGAACAATGGAGTGAAAAATACCCGCAGCAATGAAAGTGGAAACATAAATACAAACATTATTTTTTTTTTTTTTTAATATGAATTTGGTATATGTGAACGAAATATTGTTGTTTACTCGCATATGTAAACGGAAACTAGTACTCACTGCAGCGTATTTTTTTTTAGTTCTTGTACTCTCACAACACTCTTTTAATTGTGCGACAAGCAGTAACGTATAACATTTGTCATTGCGGTTGTACTCAAACGTTTTGTACACACATTTGATTTTTGTTCTGTGTTTGATTTTCTAATACATTTATGCAGGCCTTTACATCAGTGGTGTCAATTATGATTGTATTGGTGCGAATACTCTTGTCTCTTTCATTCTCAGCGGGAGGAATCTGCGGTTGCGAGGCCTATTACGAGGCCTAATTAACATACATATTTTGCTATGAAGACTTTAGAGCAATTAATAATAATACAATTATCGAAAAATGTTGAGTTATGGACAGACACAATCAGTTATTATTTAAATAAATTTAATTTGGAACCTGCATTTCGCAGAAACTTTGCTTATTTTTTGGAAAAATTGAGCATTTGACAATATTTGAAGTCTTTTTACAACCTTATACAATTCTTTCCAAAATTTTTAATTTGGTGCTCAACATATCTTTGCGAATGCCAACAATGAAAATAATATTTGCACATACCAATGCAAATAATAACCCCATTAAGTTTAAAAATATTCTATAATTATTAACCACCATTATAAAAAGAGAAGATTTTACTAGCCTATAAAAATATACTTTAATTTACCGATAATATCTTCTAAATTTAAATTGCAGTTTCGAAACAACAAAACATTTTTTAGGTTTGTGGACGTTAAACAATAAAGTTTCATTAATACATTAATAATACACATCTTCTTACCCAAAAATTTTACCTGCTGTCACATTTGCTTTTATGTGTATAGATTTACACATAAATTGTAGGAAAACAAGACTTTTTTAAATATTTTTACTTACTTGAGAAAAGTGTTTTCAAAGGAAAAAAAACCCATTGACGCGATTGGTACAGAAAGAAAAATATTTTTACAAGCACAAAATACCAACAAATTCTTGTGGCTATTTTTTTCTTAATAATTTCTGCATTTAGGTACGTCTTTTTAAGGGACCCTTTAAAAGCCAACAAAGAATTTTTTCACAAACAAAACACATATCGTTAGCTTAAATGCAAAACAATGTAGATATTATGTGTCAATCATTGTACAATGTCAAAAACAGAAATAAAGCAAAACATAAACAAAGATAATAAATAATAAATATATTATTTCTGTTTAGAGGCCTCAAAACAGGCCGTGCGATATTTCGATATTTCCCGCTGAATGAGAGTGTTTTGCAGTAAAAAATTATATTTTACGATCGCAAAATAAAAGAGCGTAAGCGTACATGTGAGTTTTGCTGACACAATTGTGCATGACGCTGACACCCCTGCTTTACATTGCGTACATAGTCTTTGCAAATTATTTCTAGCTGTGTACTAAATAATATTAAATCTAAACAACATTCAAAGTAATTAGAGCATAACAAGATTATGGTTATGGTTACGTTTAAACCGTTTAAAAACATATTTAATAGCCAATAAGAAAAAAAAAATAAATTATAGATTTTCATTTGTCAAATGAAATGGGAAATTTCTAATAAAAATACACAAGAAAAAAACTAAAACACGTTTTGTTTAAATTAATATTGGCCCTGACACATATTTAGACAGCTCGTACGTACATTACGATTCTTCAAATTAAAATCATAAATTCGTAAAGCAAATATTTTTTCTAACATAAAATACATGTAAATAAAGATGTCATAAAAAAATAAACAAATTGCTTGCAGCACCAAACATATCTTATCTGACGTGGTTGTAAAATTCAAATTATTTTTATTTTTAATTTTCTACAAATGATTTGAACGAAAAGCAAGTTTTATTTGACCAACAGCAACTTTTCACATTTATTTGTTAATTTGGCCATTAGGAGTTTTATTAATAGAGATAGAAATTATTGGCAGAAAATAAAAAGGAAGTAAAACGAAACAACTACGTAATTTATGTTACCTATTTCTTTTCTTTTTTTTTCATAATAGATGGTCAAAACTGACAAGACACACATACTTAGATTCAAGTCGTATGTGATTTTCTTTAAGAAAAAAAAAACTGTAGTTTGAATTGGTGCCTGCTACTGTATGTGACAGAAATAGAAACTAGTTGGTTGGTTACAACTCGTTGGCTGCTAAAAACGTCAGTTGGGCTTGAAGACAGTTTTCAAGTGACTGCAAAATCAAGAAGAGAAAACTTTTTTTTTCTTTTTTTTGACAATTACACACTTTTTGTTGTTGCTTTATTTGTAACTAAAATAAAATGTTTGTAAATATAAGCAACTCTAACGGGTTTTTTCTATTTTTTCTATTTTTATAAACAATTCATTGCCCCTGTCTCTGCATAAGCGATGTATGTGTGTGTGTGTGCGTATTTGCTATCTGTCTATACTTTAGGCCTACTTTCCAGGCCACAATACACACGCTCTTATTAGTCGCCAATTTTACTATTAGGCCCCAAACCAACCATCTCATGAATATGTATGGATTAGCATTGTAAATGGTCAAATTTAAATGATTTTCTTCGTTGCATGAAAAATAAAATTCAGGTCATCTTTCATCATACCAAAAAGAAAAATAATGTTTAAAATTCAAAATTACCGGATTTTCAAACGCTAGTAAGTCAGACTCAAACTCTGCGTCCAGTGCCTGCTTTCATTTACCCAATTCGCTTTGACTTGTCTTGACAACAACGACTTCGTGATGTAACACAAACATTTCAGGATGTTGGCTTGTATGTCATTATTATTTATACATTTCATTATTTACATTTTTATTTTTGACACAAAATTGCGAAAAATTAATTGAACAGTTTTAAAAATAGTTTTAGTTTTTGTGGTGCTTATTACAGTCGGGAGTTACAGAACATGGGCAGTGGTAGATTTATTGAAAATAAATACGTTCACAAATAGAAAGACGAAAGATATTAAAAGTGAGAGCTGTACAGAAGTTTTCAATCTTATAGGGGATATCTGTTATTACGGCCTGGGGGCTTATTCTGAATTGCGATGCGAAAATCAATGCTATTCTGTATTGCGATATTCGCAAAGTTTTTTTTTAATCGCATTTCAAATGCGAAAAGGTGGCAAGTCGGTATTCTACATTGCGAAAACAAATGTCAAACATGTCAAATTCGCAAAATTTATTCGACAACAAAATAGCATTCGCAAAGTACAAACATGTAAGTGAAAGATAATATTTTATTTATTTATTCATCATATATTTATCATTTAATTCAGGGAAGCTAGCAATAAGACCACCAAAGCGCGTCAATTTGATATAATGATAGAATTTACGAATAAGCACAGCCAATTGGCAAGAGGCCATTTGAAAACACCAACACCGGCAAATACTTTGTAGCAAACGTTAACTGAAGAGCTAAAAAGAACTAAAAGAAATATTCTGCATAAGTAAACGTTTTTTTTTCGCAAGCATCAAAATAAATTACATTTTTCCATTCAAGCTTAGAATATCGGATTTTCTTCTAAGCATTCTTCTCTGTATCCTTTCATTTTGCTCATGCCCTTCTTCGTCGTCGAACCACAGTGCCACAGAATCCATTTTTATTATTTTTTTTCTTACAGAATGTCCAAAATAAATTTTATAAACAATTTTCACAGCCAAACCCAAACAATTTATTTATTTTTAATTTGCGGTTGTTGACACTGACGTTTATTTGAGCAGCGTTGCCACGATTTAAAATTAATTGCGAATGCGATTGTGAAAGTCTAACAGAATACCAATTTTCTTTCGCATCGTATTTCATTTGAGCATCGCATTGATTTTCGCATCGCAATTCAGAATAAGCCTCCTGATATCGCGGTGTTCTTAACACCAGGTGAAGACAATGCGTCTACCAAAGCTCCAGTGTTATTAAAATCAAAACAGATGCTTAATTTGGATCATGCGCTCTTCCTATGCTTAGCAGCGTTTAAACATCTTCTTTTAATGCTGCATCTGCTGCAGAGCACAAAGGAAATCCGCTTACACGCCGAACTCCACCTTTCATGCGAGGTATAAACTACAACCACCTGTTGATTACCGTAAGTTATTAGTGTTTCACATATATCTTGCGAGAGTTAAATGCTTAAAGTGCGGGAAATTAAACCTAAAAAAGGTGTGTTGGATAAAATTCAACGTAAACTTACGGTCCTCTAAAACCGATGTAGATATAATGCGCCTACTAACGCCTACGTGTGTAAAAAATAACACAAATGTGGCAACTTTAGTGTATTATTCTCTGTACCATGTACTGATCTCCAACGCAAGGCCATCTGATCCGGAAAAAAACCAGTATCAAACCAATTTGTATAATTTACCTCGAGCCTTCATTCAAACCCCGACGGCTTTTGTTTTAGTGAAAGGTCAAGAGTTAGGTGCTCCACAAAACGTCTTTGCACAACCTCCGGGAGAAGCATTTAAACCCATCAATTGCAAACGTCTCTAAAACCATTAAGACTTTAATGGGTGATTTAAATGTGTCCGTAGAAGAGCGAACTCACTGATTTCCTTAAGAACGCGGCAGGTAAGAGTGTCCGTCGAAATATGATGTCCGTATAATGCTAGGAACACAACTGGGACGAACGGTGTATATGAAAATACACACAATAATAGCGTCCGGCGAAATTCGTCATACGCGGCGTCTTTGCAATATATTTATTTATATTTCGTACGCCGGCGAACGACGAACAAATCAGTACTAGGTGACCATATTTGGTTTTAGTTAAGAAGTATTTTAGTAAATAAAGTTACTTTTTACTTAATAATTGTTTTTCTTTTTATTGTAATACATTTAAAATATATATACAAAGTATTTGGCTATAAAAAGAGTTTTTAGTTGTGTTTTTTATTATGTTTTAATTTTTAAGCATTAATTTTTTTAATATGGTCACACTTTTTCTCTCTCAATTATAAAAGCTGCTTGTTCTTCGTCGTTATTGTGCTTCATACGACGAATTTACTTAGCGAATTTTTAATGAAAAATTCGTCGTGTTGGGCGAAATTTGTCGTTCGTCCCAGTTGTGTTCCTAGCATAAGACGATGGCCGTTAGGGAAATTACACTGTATAAAGCAATGTCTGAATATTCTTCACTTTTGAAATCGGCTTCCCGGTTTGTATTTCTTAAGAAGACAAAGGGCGAGAGAGATAAGCAACTTAGTTGCACTCGGTTATCACAGCACTTGTCTTCAATAAATTTATCCACAAAGCTGTAATAAAATTCGCAATGAATACTCTTATTGAGAGCTGTAACCAAGACTTATAAGTGATGAATTCAGTAAGTTTCTTTCGTCCACTCAAATGATGCCACCTTAGCCTTTTTAAGGCTTGATTAAGCCCTTTTCCAAGTACATAGAACGCTACACAGATACACAGATTTTCTCTAATCACCAAATTCATTATATCAAGCAAACAATTTGTTGATTTTGCACCTACTACCAAAATGATTATATTGATTCCTAAAAATTTTAAAATTGTGAATATCTTTTTTTTTTCAAAAATTATATTTTTAATTTTAATTAAAAAAATGATCAAAAAACTTTGCCATTTCAAACAATGTGTTAATTTATTTAATTTAATTCCCAACAACAATTGTACAAGTTTTAATTATTTTATTTTAAACGAAACAAAAACCAATTAATATTTTTTGATATTTAATTAATATTTTAATTAAAAATTTATGTTAAAACAACTAAAATGTTAATTAAATCAAAATTATATTTTAAATTTTCTTTCAACTAAAAAAATAATTAATTCAATTTTCACATTAATTCATTTTAAAACAATTTATTGATAAAAAAAACTTTTTTCTCTGTAAAAAATAGCCCTAAACTTAAAAACGCCTAAATTTTGTGATTTTTAGCTCTTTTAGCCTGATTTTACTTTTGATTTGGTATGATTATATATTTAGTCAATTCACAAGGTATCCTAATATGTCATATTGTCAAAATGTCCTAATATTTCACAATGGTTTAAAAATATTGTTGTACGGCTCAGCCGCTCAGCGCTGGACTTTTCTGATTAATTACGACAGCACAATAAACACAGCAAGCAACGTTCTATTTGTTAACAAACCAACAACAATATTTTTAAACCATTGTGAAATATTAGGACATTTTGACAATATGACATGTTAGGATACCTTGTGAATTGACTAATTATGTTTTTCTGCCACTATTTAATTGTTAAGACTGGCTTAAAAATTGCAAATGGAAAACCCTTGAAAGTATGGTTAAGTTTTGGATCGAAGCGTTAAGCTGTAAAAGTGTAATTTAAATTTCTATATTTGTTATAAATATATTAATGTATTCGTACTGAGACTCTAAACTTGAGCGAACTTTTAGTGTCATGAATTTATTTAAAACTCAAATGTTGTTGCAGACATTTAATTCATATTAAATATGGCGGGCTCATAGGTGAACCGTACCATGTTATGAAATATAAGAAATTTAAAAACTAGTGCGAAATTCTCCGCATAGTTTATTCCATTCAGTTCTGTAATGGACTTGGTCAAAAAGTGTTTCTTTCCTAAGGTCACGGTAAAAAACCCAATTTAATGGGGCTCATTTTCGATTAAATTAATGGCAGTTCATTTACTCAACCTTAAAATATCTTCAAATAGTCTTAAACAAGTTAATAGTTGTAGTTCAAGCTATTTATAAAATACCAGACGAGTTATGCTGAAAATAAATTCTGACGAAACATATAAAAAGTCACAATATCACATAGATAGTGGTTTATGGAATGAAGTCGAGGATGGCCAAATACTGCAATATTTAGAAAACAATCACAAATTATAAAAGGATGTAAAGGCTACTTAAAGCTTCAGTTGTATCCTAATTTCTTGTTTAAAATTATTGGTGTTTTACTTTTAAAACAATGTTTAGCCTTTTTTGCGGTTTTTTGAAAAAATGCTTTGATAAAGTACCGAAAACGTCTTTTTTCATACAGCCCTTTCTAAACCGTGTCCAATGACGAACGTCATGCTAAAATTTTGTCATACAAACTGTCATTAGTGCTATGACAAACTGTCATCAGTGCGATGACAAACTGTCATCAGTGTGATGACAAACTGTCATCATTGTGATGACAAACTGTCATCTGTGCGATGACAAACGGTCATCAGTGCGATGACAAACTGTCATCAGTGCGATGACGTTATATATCATGTCATCAGTGCGATGAAAAGCTGTCATCAGTGCGATGACATAACGGTGTCTATTCTTGAAAACGCGTCGTAGAAGTGAACATTTACATGAAAACAGAAACAATATTAACGAAAATTGTTTTTGTTGCCTATACACTTATTAATTTAAATTAACGTGAGAGATTTAACGGTTTCTGCCTATTTTAAAAACTGTAAATTTTATATGATAAACAAAATCAATTTTTGTTAATTTTTTTGTAAATTTGTTTTTGTTTTCATGAAAATTTTCACTTCTTCGGCGCGCTTTCAAGAATAAGCCACCAATATATCATGTCAAAATATAGTATTAACATTATTTTCATATTTGAAAAGTTAAAATAAAAGCAAAAATTCCCATATTCTTTTTTTTAAAATTATTTATTTAAATACATCAAATATTTAAAGTAGAAAGTAGCTGGTGTATATAATTTATATATAATTCAGAGTTCTTCTTCGGAATGCAACAAAAGTGAAACAAGCATGTGTAACGGGTAAGTTAATAATGATATTCTCTCAATTTTACTTAAGGTCAATTACAATGACTCAAATTGATGACAGTTTGTCATCGCACTGATGATATGCTTTATAAAACCGACTCCGATTCTTCATTTCAGTGATGCCAATGAGTCATCCCATTGATGACATAATTTAAAATTGTGACCCTGATGACAATTTGGTCAATTGATGTTAAGACTGAAATCACAGTGATGTAAAGTGTCATGTGGTCAAAAACGAAGACACTTGTCATAGTAGTGATGTTAAAATACATCATCGTTATAACGCCTTTTCTATCAGTGTTAATACTCTGAATGAAACAAAGAAAACAAGATAGCGCATTTAAATTTTAAAAATATTTTTCTGCGCATGTACGTCATAGTAGTAAATGCGCACAAACACCATCATACAAACTCGGGAATGTGGTATGATGAATATTTGTTTACATTTAAATCCCTTTCCAACAGTGACGTTAAAATGACGTCAAAATTAGAGCACAAAGTTAACGGACCTGCGCAATGTGATATCTTGTTTTCTTTGTTTCACGGGTTTTCATGATCATGATAATTTTAATTTTTTTTTTTTTTTTCTTTTATTATTAGAAAATGTTATTAGCGGTTAATTAAAAATGTGTTAATTAAAACAAATAAAGAAAATAAAATAAAATAGTAAATAATTAGTTTTAAAAATAAACCTTTAATAAGATATGCAAATAATGGATAGTATGTACTTAAATTAATTTTATTTATAGTTTAACTGGATTTTCCAACAAAGCAAAAGCAAAAAAATTTTAAAAAAACTTAATATTAGACTTAGAAATATTGATTTGCTAAATTTCATATATTTTGCTATTGCAGAAGTGTAGCAAGTTTGTCCAAATAGGACTATAAATAGTTTACCGTTATAGAAGAACTTTGTGTAAAGGTACTTTTACATGACATTCAGCAGTGTACTTGTCAAATTTCCCACTGCAAAATGCTTACATGTGTTACATGTGTTAAAGAAAAACAAAATTGCTTCTGTTAATATCAGCTCGAATTAGCAGTGTAACATTTTCTGGTTAGAGCGTGTTCTATTTGAACTGACAAATCATCTGACATCAGCTGTTTTGCAAGTCAGTTGTTTGTAACGGTAAATATACATTAAAATCTTTTTACTTACAAATATTCTTGAAAAAAAGGAACATTTTTTAATAACTGAAATACAATAAAATCTGAATAGAAATATTAATATAATATATAATTTCTTAGTATGTCCGGAGGCTTGTATGTATGTCCTATTCTCTTTCCGCAACTGTCTGAAGCCATCCGATGACATAGGAAGCTGAAATTTGGCATACTTAAAGTACTTTCTCTGCGGAAGATCTAACGAAGCCAGATTTTTGATTTTTGGGCAATGTGCGGCACGCGGGGCTATTCCTGCCTGCCATGGCCAGACTTAACAGCTAGTTAATATATAATTTGCTATTCTGAATGTTTTTAGGTTATGTCAGGTGAAACTAAAAACGAACGTGTGAATGCAAAAATTATAAACCTACTGTAGCTGTCAATATTGACAGACATGTGCAATTACATATGGATTTTACATCTAACAAAGTCAATGCAAACTACATGTCGTGTAAAAGAACTTTAAGCAATCGATTCCAGTTATTTTTTTTTTTTATAAACTACGAGGATTTTTTAACACCAACGCAAATTGTTATTTATTATAAAGGACTTTTAACTCGTATATTGCTCTAGAGTTATAACATTCTCTTAGCTTGGAAATGTAGCAAATTTCTAGAGCTAGATATAGCGATAAATATCTTAATACATAAGCTACAATTTTCTATGTGTATACTAAAGACAAGATCTGTGAACTAGTAAGCGAAATATCCTATTACATGGCATACGACGACGACATTATTATAGATTCTGAGGTGAAATTTCATCTTTACAGTAGATGCAATTTAAGAAAGAATACAAACTTTTTCTTAATTTCGTTTATTCCAGAGAACACAATGCAAAGCCCTAAATTCTAGGCTAATATATAAAATATTGAGTTATAAATTTTTCGTTGAAGTCTGCAGGTTTTACAAGTTTAATTGTTTAATGACGATTTTAGAACATATTGAGTATTTGTGAAAGGAAAGGATCTTGTGATAATCTTGAACCGATTCTCAAATTCTATCAAAACGTAAAGTCCATTAAATTATCGATGATGCTCCAAAATTATGCCACAACAAAATTATGTATTGAGGCTAAGATTCATGTAAAAGTTTTTTGTGCCGAATATTATTATATTATCTATAAGAGATTTTTTTTGTCATTAAGAGATTTTAGTGAGGAGGTTTTTTATAGGACTATGTTTAATTTTGGACCAGCCCCAACCAACACAATTTTGTGGCTACCGTCAAAGATATTGTCGTCAAATTGCTGCAGTCAAATATTGACCTATTCCAGCCAGCTGTACGGAAGGACATCGTTAGATTTAAAAAGTAATTCTGAGTCGGTATACTTAAAGAACTTCAACACAGACGCATAATACAAAACATTAGAAATTGAGTTGGAATTGTTGTATTTATATTCATTTAAGATATGTATGTCTTTGGACATATAAAACAAACTTTTTACGCGGTTAAGGTCAAAAGTCCCAAGATAGCCTTAATAATTTCATAAATAAATAAATCCCGCATTAATTTTATTTGATGTTTAAATCAAACATTGACAAAGTTATTAAGGGTCACAAAACTAGGCATTAGCCCAAAAAAAAAGGAACTTAAAGGTGTCATTACGCTGATGTATTTTAACATCAGTACTATGACAAGTGTTTTCGTTTTTGATCCTATGACTCTTTTTATCATTATGATGTCAGCATTAACATCACTTGACCAAATTGTCATCAGGTTCAAAAATTTAAATTATGTCATCAATGGGATGACACATTTGCATCACAGGAATAACGAATCGGCGTCGGCTTAATAAAACATATCATCAGTGCGATGACTCAGTAACATCGGAGAAAGGACTCAGTAGGTTACATTTAATGACAAACTGTCATTGAATTGAGTCATTGTAATTAACTTAAGAAAAATTGAGAGAATATTGTTATTGTTTGCTTCACTTTTGTTGTATTGTGTACTTTGTTTAGAAAAGAACTCTCAATTATAAGAGACACTAGCACCAGCATGCCCGCTATGGTTTTCGTAGTGATTCTACTTTGAAAATTTGATGTATTTAACTAAATAATTTAAAAAAAATAGAATATGGGAATTTTTGCATCTCACTTTACTTTTTAAATATGAAAATAATGTTAATAATATATTATGACATGACATATTATGTCATCGCGCTGATGACAGTGATATATTATGCCATCGCACTGAGGACAGTTTGTCGAATTGATGTCACTATTGTCATAGCATAGTCGTAGTAGTTATTGAATAATGTCAGTTTTTGCCTCATTGATGCCATTTCTAATAACATTGTTGTCATAATTCTGATGTTAGCGCATCATTAATGTGAAGATACATTTTTCTATGAGTGTAGGAAAACATTAAAAATTCTTTAACTTAAGCTTTTCAACTTCAAGCTTGGCGATATATAAAAGGTTAGAGTGATCAAGATTTGACTTAAAAAATCTTACAAAAAAAATCAAATTGTTTTGTTATAATTTCTTCTAGGATTTCGAAATTATTTATTTCTTTACACTTTGACCGAAATTATGTCAATTGTTGTTCATTAAAGACGTTTTTTTCTGTACATTCATAAAATGTAATCAAACTATTAAGCCCCCCACCCGCTGCACAATTTAAATGACACCTCCTTAAATATTTAAATACATTTAATTAAAAAAAACCGTAAGTGTTATTTAAATAACAAGTACGTACGTATTTAGAGTAACATTTATCAGAAGAAGAATAAGATAAAAAGATACTTTTACAAGTGGTGGTTACACACTGACGAATGCAATATTGCGTTTAAGTGTAAACAGTGTAAATAAACACTTGAACGAGAAAATTTAAACGTTTTTAAAGTGAACTGTGTGTAAACAACTGAATGAAAAAGCAAAATAATATTTTCAATAGCATTTCAAAGATGCCCAAAAATAAATTGCACACATACACATTAAGTGAATATTATTCAGTCTACATCTTAGAAATCTTTAGAAATAACCAGACACATCTTGTGTATTTATTTGAAAGTCTTGGAGAAGGAGAGATGAAAGAAAGGCATTAGCGCGAAAAACGAACTAAATGCGAGTTGAGGCCAACTCGAAAAAAAATAAAATAAAATAGTGCGAATAAACAAATAAGTAATAAAAAGAAAAAAAAAATAAATAAATAAAAAAAATAAAGTGGATTCTGTAAATATTCACTCAAATGGCGCGTTGCTACATTTAGAAATTTTACGAGGCGAATACACACAATAAATGACGTAAAAAGTCATTTAAATTTGTAATTGTAGGAAAATTGATACTCTTCTATTTTTTTTATTTTTAATTTTTTTTTTTTTTTTTTTTTTTAACTTTAAGAGGCAGCAAAATACTTTGTTGCATTTTTAAAATATTTTTATTTTTGCTGTGCGAATTTCCTTTTTGTTTTGAAATTCAACTTCAACATAATTTGAATCTGTTGGTTCGTATTTCTTTTGCTTTTGTCTTGCCTGTTTTTTTCTTTTTTTTTGTTGTTGTTGCCATGCCCGCAGCCAAATCACTCAGTTGAAATTTTGGAATTTGCCATGAAATCATTCAACACACTGTGCGATCAAAACAATTTCGAAAACAACAAAAGAGCAATTACTTTTAAAGAAACAAATAAATAACAACTACAAAATATCGTTCTAAATATATATATATTTTTTTTTTTTTTGTTTTTTAATTTTGCTGACTTTACAGGAATTTTGTTTTGATTTCTACATTCCAAACTTAAAAAGAAATTACTGAAGACAGCAAATAATATATTTTAAATAAAAAAAATCTCCAATTTAATTTTGCATTTCCTGTTTAAATGAATTTAGTTTGGCTTTTTGTCAACAAAATCTTTATTTATGATCACTTAAATCTCGCTTTATTTATGATACTTTGAAAATGACGTACATATAAACAATTAAATATTTTTCTTAAAGAAATAAGCTAAAGCCGTGCAATTAAGATTAAATAGATTTATAATTAATTGTATCATACAAATAACAAATATTATTCAGCATCTTACGGCAATGTTCTGACAATCGCAAAACGCTTAATGTTGGCTATTCTGACTTGAAATCGCATAAAATGTATTCTGCAAATCGCAATAGCGACTCCAATTTGCAAAACTATGCTTGTGAGAACTAGTGTATTTGTGAAAAAATATGCCAGATCGCAAGCGAAACGCACTAGTTTCAGAACACCATAGAATAAATCTGGCGTCTTGCTAGATGCAATACCTACCCTTAGTCTTATCTAGAATTGTTAGGCTCTCCTGAAAGATTGATTTTAAGGCATACGCGTTTGTCAATCAAAAGCTCAGATATACACTGATAGAAAAAGCGTCATAACGCTTATGTATTTTGACATCGGTACTATGACAAGTGTCTTCGTTTTTAACCCCATGACATTTTTCAACATTCTGATGTCAGCCTTAACATCACTTGTCCAAAGTGTAATCACGGACAAAAATTTAAATGATGTCATCAATGTGTTGACACATCGGCATCACATAAATTACGAATCGAAATCAGTTTAATAAAACATTTCAGCAGTGCGATGACTTAGTAACAACGTAGAAACGAATGATAAGTCTCAATTAAATGACAGTTTGTCATTGGGATTGACTTAAGTCAAAGTGAGATATTATTATTGTTATTATTTACTTACCCGTTACACATGTTTGTTTCACTTTTGTTGTATTCCGCCCTTTGTTAACAGGAGAACTCGCAATTATAAGACACCAGCAGCATGCCCGATATGGTTTTCGTAATTATTCTACTCTCAAAATTTTATGTATATAACTAAATAATTAAACAAAATAGAATATGGGAATTGTTGCTTCTCATTTTACTTAACAAACATGAAAATAATCTTAATAATAAACAAAATTTGGCGTCGAATTGATGTCACGGTAGTCATAGCGTAGATGACGCATAAAATATGACGAAATTTTATGATGACGTTCGTCATTGGATTGATGTCACTTTTTGCCTCTTTGATGCCATTTGTAATAACATTGATGTCACAATTCTTATGTTAGGGCATCATCAATATTGAAGATGAATGAGAACTAAAAATGATAATACAGGACAGAAATATTGTTGGAATGAATTTTTTTATTATAATCTGGTGGATAATTTAATGGCATTTATTTTTTAAATAAAGACACATTTTGCTTAAACCAAACCTCGCATATATTAAGAATAATCATTTTTGCCTTGGATGAGATCAAGCAAAATTTTCTTGGTTCAAGCCATATTTCCTGGTGATTTAGTAAATAATTCTTTCCGTGTAATGTTTCAAGTTGAACAAAGAGCCGTAACGAAATCCTGCCATCCGAAGCTAAAAGTCGTCAACACTTGGGGATCATTTTGGAGTGCATTCGTTGTTTTAGAGAAACTTGTGATAATCCGATCGCATCCGATTCTAGTTTCGGGGTTGCCGGTTGGAGCTTCAAGATACGCCTTTTATATTATCAACTAGTTGTTGGGATTAGCTATTAGTGGCGCCAATTACTCGCCACGTCGTTCCAAGGATCATTGATAACTCGGCTATTTGAATGAGCTTCAAATCGAGACCTCCCAAGACTGCCCTTGAAATCGCTGAATTGTCCGTGGCTGTTTTTTTTTTTTTTTTTTTATTCGCAACATACAGCATTATCCGTAACCCGTGACGTGCCTGATAGCACTCAGTTATGCTTCACGAGGCAGCAAGAATCATTTAATATGTGACGTATTCACATTAGACAGATCGATTGGTGAATAATTGCCTCCTTTGATCTGAATTTGTTATAAACCGATTTTCTTTTCCTCAGAAAACAGATGAAATGCACTTTGCTTGTGTTCCAAAACTCTAACCATCATAAATATCTAACACAAAGGGTACGTTCGTAAATGCAGCACTGTGCTGCATCAGAAAAGCAAACTTTTTTACATGCCGATAAAAAAGTAATTATAATTTTTTTTATTGTATGGCTATTATTTTTGTGGAGTATTTGACGATTTTTTAGGCCGCATCTACTTCACTGATAGATATATAAATATTTGAAATCACTGATGCAGCGCAGTGATGCATTTACGAACGTACCCAAATTGCAAAAAAAAAAAAAAAAAAAAAAAGTGTCTTCTTCAACATGAATCGACATTAGAGAGATCTGTTAGTTGTATTTGCGTCCAAAATTAATCGTAAACTGATATATGCTTCGTCCCTGAAAAGTAATCAATGCAATATTTAGTTTATTTATTGGTTATTTTATTGAACTGTTAATGGTTTTTAATCCAAATTTCGATATTTTAATCAGGCTTAAGTTCATTGAATTTAATTTTCATTAAATTATTTTTATGAAGAAAGGAATTTTACAACATGAAATGAATTAAAATTTATTGATAATTTTTCATGCTTGACTGAGCTGGGAATTGAACCCAGGTTTTTACGGACAGGTTGCCCTGACTAGTTTCGATTTTAACCACACAATCTCTTCGGAGGGGTCTATAGAAAAGGTTAACTTTTCAGTTGTTTTTGAAAATTTTCTTTTTTATCTGAAAGAGATGAACCAGAAAAAGTTCCATAATGTCTTTTTTCCCAATAATTCCTTTGTCATAGACCAAACTTGCGATTTTTGTTTTCAACTTGAAGTTGGCTGTAGGTGTATTTGTATTTATATATAGAATATAAAAAGGACAAGATAAAAAAACAAAAATTGCAACCATAAAATTTGATTATCTGGACACTAATGAAAATTCAAAGCAGAATTTTAAAAAATTGCAAGTCTGGACAATGACTTTACTAAATATTTCTCTGGGGCGTTGCCGGAAATGTCAACAATTATAAAATTTTTTCATTTAACACTTGCTCTATTGTCATTTTATAATTTATTTATTTTTATTTTTTTCTTGTAAATTATTTTGCCCCTTTGAACCCTTTTGGCAATTTTCAAATGCCATTCACATTAGCACATTCCTAATTCTAATTCAACATAAATGTTATTTCTTTTGCCAAAATTGGCCACAACGAACACAGATAAATGACAAACAGCTTAAGCTAATCCACACGGCATGAAGATACAAAAAAGTAAAAATCTTTTTAATTTTCTTTAGAAATTTTTCTTAGGAAATTCTTTGTTCAAAATTTATTGGCAAATTTGGCCAAAAGAAACGAATATTCAAATGCCAGCTAAAAAACTTAAGCGAAACAGAAAATATACTAGAAACAACAAAAAATTCCTGAACTTTTTTTTGGTGAATGAATTTCTCTATTCTATGTTGCAATGAACCTTGCAATAATGGTTGCACGTTTTTGTCGAAGCTGTTTATACCCTTCGTTTTATTTTATTTTTGTTGCTTGCAACATAGCAACTTAATCTTTGTGAGATATTTTTCATTTCTTGGGATAATTTTTTTGCTTTCGTTTAAGGCGATTTAAGGGGAATTGCTGTTGGCTTTTTGTAACAGTTATTGCTTTTTTTTTAGGTTATCCAGTTTGTTTTTAAAGATTTGTGGTTTTAAGATGATAAATTTGTCTAGATTATCGTTACTAGAGAATGTATGACATGTGACCTAAGAACAATAGGGAAGTTTGGAAAAAATAGGGAAAATCTTCAGTTTTAAAATGGGTACACATTCAAACCGGCGGCATGAAATAACCCCCCAAAATATAACGCCCCAAAAAAAATATGAAATAACCCCCCAAAAATTTGTACAGAGAACAACAAAAACGATTTTTGGGGGGTTTTTTCTTTTTTTTGGGGTGTTATTTCATTTTTTCAATTGGGGGATTATTTCATATGAAATAACTCCCCAAAAATCTGAAATGAAATAAGTCCCTAAAAATATTTTGGGGACTTATTTAATTTTTAAATTACATATTTTTAAAGTCATAATGATGACAAATTGTGTTTTGTTATATTCACTGCATACGTTTACCAAACATAAAAAAGGGACTAAGTATCAAAAACTATAATTTCAGAATCCTAAAAAAATTGGGATTATTTTTAAGTCCTGAATTTCAGAAATCGGAATCTCTAAGTCCCGAACTTTATAATTTCGAATTCGAAAATCCCGAATCGCTAATTTAAGCTTTTCTGCATAGCCGGCCTTCGGCCGGGCGCAATGATTTTATCCTCTATGGTATTTCAAACACCGGCTTCGCTAACTAAAGCTTTTCTGCATAGCCGGCCTTCGGCCGGGCGCGTTATATTTTGGGGGTTTATTTCATGCCGCCATTCAAACCAATTTCATAAAACGGAATTAAGATTGTTCTAACGATATTTTTACTTTGAGTGTGTTGTTTTGGGGACTTCTAAATACATTTTCATTATGGAAAAATTCCAAAATTAATCCATTTGGAAACTGTAGGCAAATTTGGGACAATTACCCAATGTTTCCTATTTCGGGGTCTTTAGGAGTTTCTCTTATTACAAGAATGATAGAAATTAAGATTACGCCATACGTATGACTTCCCGTTAGATGACGTAGTTGATCTCTGTCAAAGGTTATTTAGTCGAAAAGTGCCTAAGATTTGCAATTTTTACACCCTTCACTGCAGGTGGAAGGGATATATCGTCATATAATTTCAAAAAAGTCCAAAGTTACATTGCAAAAACTTTACAAAATTTAAAAAGAACATATTTAGAAAAAAAAGAAAAAATAACAGATGATCTCTTATAAAAAAACACAACAAAGGCAATCTTATAACTGTTGATAAACAAAAATAAAATTACAAAACTTTCTTTTTGTGTTTGTTAGTTATTATGTATAGAAAGGCGCTTGTACTAACGCCTTTTAGAATTTTGTTGATAAAAACGTTATTTTTAATAGCAGAAGAGTAAAATTTTTAAAAAAATCATGTATTTTGATATGGTGCTTCATAATCGATCAAAAAGTCGATTTTGAATTTTTGTAACTTAGGGCTTTTTAAAAATCATATGACGATATATAAGTTTGTCATTCCGTTTGTTATTTCTATAATATTGATTTGACACTCTATAAAGTATAAACATTCTGGGTCCTTATCAGTAGCGAAGTTGATGAAACTATGTTCGTCTGTCTCTTGAAATGGGGTTTCCGAAGACCGCAGAAATTGTGGGAACTAGGCTGTTATATATTTCTTTCACATATGATTAGGTAAATTTTTCTATTGAAATTCAGTCACCACGAATTACTCTAATGTTTGTCATAAAATTCCGTTTTTTTTTTTTTTTTTTTTTTGTTTTGTATTTTTGTTTTTTAATTCCCGCTTTAATAGAGAAATGTGTTTTAAAGATATTTTTTTATTATTTATTTATTTTTTAAAATGTCAGCTTACAAAGATTATTCAGACTTTTCTCCATCTTCGAACTTTTAAAGTTCATATCGGTTCATACTCTTCTGAATGTGTTTCTCTTACAGCAGGTTGTCCGCAAGGCTCTTGTCTGTCTCCTATTCTTTACAACTTATATACAGCCGATTTTCCCCAATTAAACTACTGTACTATGTCAATTTTTGCTGATGACACAGCGGTCCTCAGCTCCGAAATTTTGGCTACAGATGTAATTACTAATCTTCAAAGGGCCTTAATAGAATTGTATTCGTATTTTAACAAATGGAAAATTATGTTAAACTCTGATAAAACTCAGGCAATATATTTTACTAGAAAACGCAAAGATGGTTTTCTACCACAGAATTGTATTATGTTTGGCAACAATTCTATTCATTGGGAACAAAAAGTTAAATATCTAGGTGTTATGCTTGACCCTAAAATGAAATTTAAAGACCACATACTGTACATAACAAATAAGGTAAACGTACTAACTCGAATATTATATCCCTTTATAAATAGAAATTCAAGACTGAGCATTAGCAATAAAAAATTAATTTTAAAGTCTATTTTCCATGCTGTTATTTTCTATGCAGCTCAAGTGCGAGCTGTCATTTACAAAAATGGCAAATATCGCAAAATAAGTTACTGAAATTAATTTATAATCTTCCATGGTTCTTTTCTATAGAATATAGAAAAGAATATAGTATAGAATTAGTTAAAGAAAAGATAATAAAAAGACTCACTGAAAATTTTAATACCAGATGCCTGAGCTCTGGTTACGAACATATTAATGAGCTCGCTCAGCGTAGTTAGGATTGTAAGTAGGTTAGGTTAGGTTTAGTTGTTTTATTAAAAAAAAAAAATTGTCAAATAGATTTTTGCTAAATTTTTACCTCCAATAAAATCTTTTGTATAAATGTACAAAATTATGAAACATTGTTAAATTTTTATTATTATTTGCAATAAAAAATATAACTCACATAAATTTTTAATATTTTTTTTGTATATAGTATAAAAATTCAATAAAAACGAACAGTTTTGTACATAAAAGTTGATATGTTAAAAATCCCGGGAATCATAAAAATAAATCCCGGGATTCGGGATTTATCAATCCCAAAAAATCCCGGGATTCGGGATTTCCCGTTTGGCATCCCTAGTATGTATGTATATAAAAACCAAAAAATAAACAAGAACCTTTTACTTATAGCAACAGTAATTCTTTTAATAGTAACCTGCAGGGAATGCCAATAGTAAAACTGTAGTGAATATATAGTGACATTGTCAGTAGTACTACTGACCAAGTGTACCCCAGCCAATGTAATCTTCTATTGACATTTAGCATTAGCTTGTAATTGCAATTCCACCAGTAGACTGTAGCACTACTGACTAGGTAGTTTTTTTGTGATCACATGGCGACATTTACACCAAGGATTTACCAGTACATTTTATTATTTCTCAGTCAATGTCAATAGTGAAATTGTAATTATTCTGTGATCATATATAATCTCTACTATTGAGTGCACAGCGTAATAAAAGAAAAACTGACTGTTGACGCGTTCGTTGATAATGTCACCTGAAATACACTAGTACAGTTGTCTCTAACGTATCTCTACTCGCGCTTTAAAGGAAAGCTGGCGACATTTTAACTAGTGCAATTGTCGCTAAAGAAAAGTGTGGTGACAAAGAGACATATGGTTCTAGGCTGACTACAGGGTAGTTACTTTGCTGACGGCTTAAGCAGAGAGCATACACATGGTGAATTTAAGGAAATTATTTACTCTTACTTTTTCTGCTTTTGCTCTGTTATTTTTCTTATGTTTGGTTCACGCAAGCATTAAAAATAGTCAAGCATTTTTAAACCCTGATTGCCGTAGAAATAACAGTCACCTTGTTTGTTATTGTTGCTTTTCATATGAGTTCTCGTGCCATAATTTTTTCTCACATCAAAAAACATGAACTAATGAAAAATAGAGCCAATATTTAAAATTGTAATGCTCTAAAATAATATCTTATATGCTGAATACATAACAAGTTTGCACATAGCAAGTTTTCTTGTTTTTGTACTCTAAAAGTATTCGTTTAATTAAAATAAAGTTCTAAAATATTTTAAAGTAATTTACAGTAAGATAATTTTGAATAGAAAAGCTTTTTAGAAAAGCTGCTTTAAACATTCAGCTACTTCATGTCCAGGCACGTCAAATTTTAAAATGGCGTCGATAACTTGTGGTTTCAAACACAAATTTCCAACAATTGACACCTTTGGTTCATTAGTTTCAATTAAACGTTTATAAAACACAATATTTGTATTCTTTCTTCGCTGTTTTTTTTTTTTTTTTTTTTTTAATTTCAAACGTCTTTTAAACACGTGCTTTCATGAACGAATGCATTTCTAAAACACTGACAAAAATTTTGTTAAAACTGTTCAAATAAAACGAGTTTTTTTTTTGTAGTAGTAAATCAACAACATGGCGATGATTGTTGAAATGTGTCTTTATTATTTATTTTTTTGTTTGATTTTTTTTTTAATTTTAACTTAATTTACCTGATGAGCTCATTGTTGTTTTAATTTGTTTATGTCTTGTTGTTCTTCTACAGGTTTTAATTAAATATTATATGTAGTATGTTTTTTTTATTATTGTATTTATTATTGTGTTTTTTTTTATTTTTTGTATTTTTAATATTGTTTAATAATCACAATTTGCAACCCTGTTGCATGTTGTTTATTTTTAATGTTCATATTTGCGTTAATAATTTTTTTTTTATTAAATTATATTTTATTTCTTTATTTTATAATTTTGACACTTGAGTGTTAATTTTTTCTCATTGTTTTTCCTTTGAAATTTTATAAGAATTTTAATTTTTAAATTTTGATGTTTGTAAATTCTTTTATTTGTTCTACTCGTGGCTTTTGGAACATAATAATTAATATTAATTTGTATCATAAAATTTAAACTTTTGTTAAAAAAAAAAAAATCAAAAACGTGCCTTTGTGTTTAAAAAAAAATCATCTTTATTAAACAAAAAGAAATTTTTTAGTAAAGTTTGTAAACTTTTGATTCTATTTGGTGCTTTTTGCGCAAATAATTTTACTGTGTGATTGAAGTTTTTGATATTTTAATTAGGCTTAAGTTCATCAAATTTAATTTTCATTAAATTATATTTATTGAAGGAAGGAATTTAGAACATGAAATGATTTTTAAAAATTTTTTTTCACAATTCTTGACTGATCGCGGGATTGAACTCGGGTCGAATGTATATATTTCGAGAATGACCACATTCTCATCATAAGAATTCTTTGCGTTCTACCGTTTGCGCAACTGCGGTGCCTGCAAGTCTGTAGTCAACCATAATTTTACTTTGTTTAAAAAAAAGCCTATTGTTGAAAATTAAAGTATTTTGTAGTTATTCGAACTGTTTATGGTTTTTCTCAGGCTTTTCATACCTTTCATGCGTTTTACGCTTAAAGTAACATGGATAATTAAAATTACGTTTAATATGTCAAAATCAGCTGTTGTTTTCGAGTGTTGCTTGTGTCGCCTAAAAAAGTAGAAAGTAGGCCTACTTTACGCATTCTACGCAACAAGGTATCCTAAGCTTTTGTGCATGTATACCTTTATATGCTACTTAGAACTACATTGATTTTACTTTTTTGACAGATGCGTAGGATGCGAAAAAAAGTATAAAGGCCGGCATTTACTATCCTGTTTGGTCGTACAATATGAAAAAAAAATTTTGTGCGCTCATAAAGAATAACTGTGTCAACTCAAAATGCAATTGAGTGACAGATTTTTTGCAATCAGAGTTGAAATTTTTTTTTATTTTTTTGTTAAGTAGCGTAGTCAAATGTTGCTGCATATTTTCTGTGTGACAGTGTGGAATTGACAACAGATTATACAGACATTTTTATGTCGGACAAAATTCTGTCAGATTTTCGTGTAAGCGAATCGTACACTTGTATAGGTTACTGAATTCCGGCCTTAACGCGTAATATGCACCACCAGCTTTACATGCATAAAAGCCAAGAATGTCTTCAAGCACTGAACGCGAAGCTTAGGTATTTTCTTTTACTTTTATGCGCGTAACAGGCGGCGATCAAACAAATCAGCTGTTTTTTACAAATAAAATTTTAATTTGCGGTAATGTCGCGTGAAAATTGCAAATTATAGCGGTGATATCGAAACGCATGGCTTTTACCTCGTATCTCAAAAATTAGTTATCCTTAAAAGGTTTTGAAGAACAAATTCAAAATTTTCTCAAATTTTTAAATATAAATTTTTTTAAGAAATATATTTTGAAAAATTATTAAACATTACCAGGAATGGTCAATAAACTTTGGCCTTAACAAAAACTCTTTTTAAAGACCCCCTGTCCTAATATTTAACCACTCCTTTTTTAACATGTCCTCGTTTTCATTGTGTTAATTCAACAAAGAGTTTTTTAACCCTTTAAATATAGAAAAAAACCTATTAAATGTTTTATGATTTTGTTGTTTTTCTCATGTTTTATTTTGTTTACTATAACTGTTAATATGCCCTGAGCATGTCCGTCCGCCTGCTGCCATATGGACTTGTATTTTCTTTTTTTTATTATGATGAGGTCCCAATGTGTGATGCTGTTTAAGTGAAATTATGACTGTGACTTTGTTAATTGTATGCAACATTTTATATCAAGCGTAAAAACCAATAAAACTTTTTAATGTTGTATTAATGTTTTTTATTTAAATTTTTATTTTTAACCATTTCAGGCGAATTTTTTTTAAAGATATTATTTTTTGCTGTTATTTTTTTAATGAACAATGTTTTTTATTTTTAAAATTTATTAGCGATTTAAAAAAAATACAAAAAAAATTTTCGAAAGAAAAATTATTCATTTCTAGTATATGTCACGTACAGAAAATATTTAATCAGGCAAATCATCTTTACAGCGAGTGTGACCAAGCAAATTGCGTATATTTCGCTGTTGGTTGAGTTTATTGGCTTTACGACAGTGACTGGCAAATGCGTTATTTCTTTAGACGACTGTTTAAGCTCTCTTGTTGCTTTGTTGTTGTTTCTTTAAAGTAAAGGCATCGTTACTCTTACCTTACGTATACGTTGCGGATCAGCTGTTCCCTTCTCCTTTCCAAGCTTATGTATAAATAGGTACTCTTACTAAAACCGGATGTTAAAGAATTTTTTGTTTGCTTATGTTTATTGATAAAGCGAACATTCCGTCGACGTACACGACGCATAAATAACAAAAGCTAAAATTTATAAATTATAATAATTTTGACAAATTTTCGGTTTTCTTTTTAACACATTCCAAAAAGTTTGCGTTTTTTTAGTACCTACTTACCAACCATTGAAACCGACCGCAACGTTAACGATGCGCAACATTTACGTATGAGTAATAAGGCCTTAAATCTGCTTTACACATACATATGTATGTAAATATCGTTCTATATATATTTTATGTCCACCACTGCTTAAAAAATATAACTAAATAATCTCATTATTTTTATATAAACAAATAAGCTTTAAAATTTATTATTCACTTTATACATTAAAAAAAAAAAGTTTAACAAAATATGTTATTCTTAGCAACAATTTTTACTTCATTTTTGATTAAAACGTGTTTTTGCTTCAACAGTTCATTCACTTTTTCTTAAATTTTCTATAAAAAAAATTGTCAAAACAAATAAGAAATTGTGTATAAGAATAAAACAAAATTTTTATTTAAAATTGTTTACTTTTGTTTTTGCTACAAATGCCTCGCCTAACACCCACTCTCATGTTGGTTTAAAAAAAAAAAAAAATTAAAGAAAAAAAATGTTTTCTTCAATTTTTCTTCTGTCATTTTTATTATTATTTACTTATAATTAAAGATTATTTGTTCCAATTGCGGTTGTTCTTTTCAATTTAATATTAAAAATTATTAAAAAAAAACAATCAAAATTACATTAATCTTTAACGTCATAGAAAATGTTTTCTTGTCAGTTTATTGACTTGAACAACAATGGAAAAGTATTTTTTGGAAAATTTTATTTAAAAAAAAAAAAAGATAAAAATTTAATGTTTAATACAATATAGAAAATACTTTGACAGTGGAATATAATAAAATTGAAAAACTTTATGATAATTTAATTTTGAATTACCCTGTCTTGTAATAAAAGTCGATCAACTTAAAAAAGCTTTTAAAACTTTTTAAATAAATAAATCAATAAAACTTTCAGTGCTTTTTCAACTTTCAACACATTGCAAACTTTAAGAGTTTTCATAAAATAAAACTTTGAACCACTCTGTTTAACTGCAAGGCAAAGCATATGGTGTAAAACTAGATCTTGGAAAACAATTCAAAGCATTTTCAAATAATAAAAAGATAAAGCTTTCCAAAGCTATTGACTTGCCCAGTCTAAAATTAATAACCTTTTTTAATTACATTTTAAACTTTAGCTTAGCTACATGATACAAAAGTAGTCTTTGTAATAAAGCAGAAATGTGCCAAAAAGCTTCTCAAAGCTTGTTTAAATCGTTATAGCTTTATTACCTCTGTTAACGTTTTGCAAACTTTTTTGGTAACGAGCCCTGTACACCCGTTTTAAAATACGGTTAGTTAAGAAGCGTTTGTAAGGATCATCTTAAAGCTCAGAGTTTGTTAAAAAATTGCTGAGTGTTTTTATTATAACTGTATTAAAAAGCTTTTTTCAGAGCAGGGACAGGTAGTAAGACGATTTATTTCTTTATAAAACACTTTTAACTAGAACATTAACGACTTCAAAGTTTCTAAAGATGATATTGTAACAATTATTAAAAAAGCACATTAGCTTTTAGAAATTCAGGCTTATAACCACCCTTTTTAATAACAGGGTTAACTATACACGTAATCTGTGCCCATGTTCTGTAACTCCCGCGGCGAGAAAATTTTTGATTGAAATGTGAGAAATAAAACAAAATTGCCATAAATTGAAAGAAACAGCTCACTTAACTGCGTCTGTTATATTGTTGGCGAGTAAGAACTGTCACGTAAGGAAATTTCTCGCCGGAAATTGTATCTGTTGTTTTTGGATTGTTTTATCTCCGACGCCACCTGTAGTTGAATTCGTCTTGACCATGCTATAAAACTCAAATTTTAATAACTCTTTTTCAAAGGTAACTTCCAAGTTTGATTTCTTTTAAAGCAAAAAAGCTTCTTTTAAAATTTTTTCGCCCTTTCTAGTTTTCACTCAGTGCTCTGCTTAATGCTAGGAACACAACTGGGACGAACGACAAATTTCGCCCAACACGACGAATTGTTCAGAAAATTCGTATGAAGCACAAAAATGCCGAAACCCTAGCAGCTTTAATAATTGAGAAAGTTGATTGCTGTTTGTAAAAAGAGAGAGAAATAGTGTGACCATCTTAAAAAAATAATGCTTAAAAATTAAAACATAATAAAAAACACAACAAAAAACTATTTTATAGCAAAATACTTTCTATATTTATTTTAACTGTTATACAATAAAAAAAAAAAAACAATTATTAAAGTAAAAAGTAACTTTACTTGTTAAAAACCTTGCAAATTAACACCAAACATGGTCACCTGGTACGGATTTGTTCGTCGTTCGCCGGCGTATGAAATATAAATAAATCTATTGCAAAGTTGCCGCGTATGACGAATTTCGGGGGATGCTATTAATTTGTGTATTTTCATAAAAACCAACATGTTTTATTGTAGGCGACGATTATTCGCGGCCAAAAATTCGTCGTTCGTCCCAGTTGTATTCCTAGCATAGAGTTTTACCTTATCAAAGCAACAGAATCACCCTGTTTAAATGCATTGGGAGCTAAAATGAAAATATGTTAACCATTTTTAATTATTCACTATTTCTAATAAAAAAAAAGAATCTAACACAAAATATAAACCAAACAAATTCAAAAATCTCAGAGAAAAACAAAACTATATTTTTCAACAGCAAATTACCTTGACTAACACTTTTTATGAATTAATTATGACAAGAGAAAAAAATCACTTCTACACCAACCAACACCTACCAAACCACTTCAACAGGGGACCAACAAAAAAAAAAAAAATCAAACACCACCTTCTAAAAAATTGTTTGTAAAGTTTCTCTACTCGACAGCAAAGATGAAAGGAAAAAATACACAAAAAAATTACATGACACTTAAAAACAACTGTGTAAACCCAAACATTTAAACAAAAAAGACACAAAGTATTTTATTCAAAAATGTTTTCTAAGTAACTTTTCAAGCACTTTTAACAAAAAAACAACCACATGATGAAAAAAAAATTAACTCAAGGACATCATACAAGTCAAATATACTTAGACGAATATTTAAACAAATAGACTGACTGACTTTATTGAAAACTAAAAAAAAAAAATTTAAATTTGTAGACTTGGCATAGTTTTCAATAGTGATTTTTAGCCGGCAAATGTTTAAATTAGAGACCTGCAAATTACAAAAACAATATAAAATTATGGCACTTATAGATTTCTTTTTTTGTTTCAATATTTTTTGGGTGACTACTAGAACAATATGTCCAATATATTGTGAATTAACGAAATCTATAATGCTTTGATTCAGTATTTTATTTGTTTAACATTGAAATATTGAATTAAGTATTCAAAAAATGTTTTTGATTTTATAATGAGTTGAATATATTTATCGCAGAAATTGGATACAAAAAATGGAAGAAAACGAAATGTTTTAGTTCTTAATCGCCGAAATATTTTCGAGTTTTTACTAGAGGGACCCAAAGTAGTGGCATTTTAGCATGAAAGGAGAAAATTTGATTTTAAAATACAACGTAAACGAATTTTGTATTAAAAGATTTTGTTTGTTGTGCTTAATTCTCTATATTTTCTTAATAATTTTAAAGATTTTAAACAAACATTTTAATACTATACCTTTAAGGTACCAGTAGTCCCGTGACTAGACAAGGGGACAAATCGTTTCTATAGATAGCACACAGAAAAAAATTAAAATTGATTTCAATTAAAATTTTTTTGATATTTATTAAAAAGTTAATAAAAATTGCACCAGTAAACAAATTAATAGTATTAATTAAAGGGTCTTATCAAAAATAAGTTCAGGGTCTGCATTAACCCCTAAGTGTTATAATACCCTGTGGGACTCTCTCTGTTTATCCGTGATTTTTGGAAATGAGCTTGTTTCAAGCTTCAGACAAGCGTTTCGTTTTGTCTGCACGTGTTTGTCCCGAAAGAGTAACACCAAGCCATAAGTGCTCCACGAATAGATAACGCACAACCTCTAAAGGCAAGGGGATCTATGCACAGTTGGATATTTCTAAGGAAAAATAGATGTATATTCGAGTTTAAATTTTTTAAAACATGATGTGTGAAATTAAAAACGATAACGCATTTTCGTTAAAGGTACCATAGATAATAGCACAGTAGCTCAGATCGCAAAATCACAAACATTTTCTGGAAATGTTAAATATATTTAGAACATTTTAAAACAATTTACTACATAATAGCAAAATGTTCATGTTCCTACTAAATTATAGCAACATTTTGAAAAGTCAAGCAAATTTTACAAAACTACACTGTATACTTAAACTTTTAAATAAAAGCAAGTTTTTTTTAGAAAATTAACTAAACTATTGGAAAAAAGTTTCAAAATTATGGCAAACTTTGCTTAATAATTTTCTATAATTTTTTAAATTATTAAGAAATGTTGCTACAAATTTTGTAATTATATAATTTTATATATTTTCAAATTTTTGCTATGAAAAAATATTGTAAAATTGTGGTTTTTTTTTAATATTATTAGAGTTTTAGAAAATTTAAAAAATTTAAGCAAATATAAAAAAATTTAAAAGGAAAGACCTGAAAAATTTCTTAAATTTATAGTATTATTTTTGAAAATTTTAAATATTGTAGCAACTTTTCTTAAAAGAAAAAAAAAAGAAAAAAATAGAAAATAGAAAATTTTTAAAACAAAACTTAGAAAATTTTTAAAAGAATAACAAATGTTATAGAAAATTTAAACATTTAGATTATTTATATTTATTAACAATATTAGTATTGTGCTTATTTTATTGAACTGTTAATGGCTTCTAATCCAAATTTAGATATTTTAATTAGGCTTAAGTTCATTGAATTTAATTTTCATTAAATTATTTTTATGAAGACAGGAATTTTACAACATGAAATTAATTAAAATGTTATTGATAATTTTTCATTCTTGGCTGCGCTGAGATTTGAACCCAGTCTTTCACCGATTGTAACCACACAATCTCGTCAGTGGGGTTTGCCGTTTTACTCACTCGGCTATTTATTATATTTATTAACTTTATAATTTTTTTTATTATAAAATTTGCTTATATATGGGACATTTTACATTTTAGAACATTTACGTAATTATACCAGTTTTTACAAAATTACAATACATTTTCTAGAAAATCGTTTTTAGCAAAAGGTCCAAAATTGGTTTAAAAAAAAGGTTAACAGCTTCCACAAGATCCACTAAATTATGGCATTTTTTTGTTTAGAAAATTTATAAAATTTTTTCATAGCAAAAACTCGAAAATATATAAAATTATAGCTATATTCTTAATAATTTAAAAAAATATAGCAAATTTTCAGGAAAATTTATAAAATTTTAGACATATTTTGGCAAATTTTCTAGAAACTTTACAAAATTATAGCAAATCCAAAAACAATTCAAAATTAAAGCATATTTGCCTATTAATTTACAGAATTAATGCAAATTTCCTATAAAATTAACTAAATTATAGCAAGTTTTCTAGAAAATTCATAAAATTATAGCAAGTTTGTTAAAAAACAATTATAAAAAAAATTATAAATAAAAAATTATAGCAAATGTTTTAGAAAATGATGTAAAATGTTCAAAAAGTTATTAAAATATAGCAATTTTTTTTTTAAGTGTAAAAAATTTGCGAAAAATCTATATATATAAAATAGGATGTGTGTATGTATGTATGTATGTAACGTATGGACTCCAAAACGGCTGGGCCGATTTTGATGAAATTTTCAGGGAGTCTTCAAAATATTCAGGCGGGTGACACTGTGAAGATTTCTGATTTCTGATTTTCGGTCTGGGGGCGGAGGGGCGTGGCAAAATCCATAACTTGAGAACGGCTTGACCGATTTGAACGATTTTTTCTTTAAAATGATCGCCATGGTCCAACTTAGGTTTTTACGGAAAAAAAATTTTGCACCGCCCACTTTTACGCTCACTTTTTTCGTAAGATTCACAGCATATATATACATACATACAACCATATGTATTTTCAAATCAAATGTAAATCAAACATATGTATATGAACAACATTTTAATTTATAATATTACTAGCTGACCCGGCTCCGCTAGCCTTAAGATAAAGTAATCAATAAATATAATTTCCAATTTGCCTTAAATACATGTGTTTCTTTTTTCATTGAACCCATATCTACACCATATGTAAGTTATTCTGTAAAAAAAAAAAACTTTATGATAGGTATTTCATGGATTTTTATTTAAAGGCCGTAAATTTCGTTTAAAGATCAATTTAAATCGTCTGGTAATACAACACTAATGTTTGCTTAGGGCCAGCAACGCGGACCGGGTCAGCTAGTTTCCTATAAAAATGGATAATTTGCAAAAAAAAAAATAAATTATAATATGTAATAGCTAAGTTGCTTAGAACAATTTTTATTATATTTTTAATTGGTAAAGATTCCTATAAAAATGACAGATTTTAAGATAACTTTGCTATAAAAACTGCAAATTGTCAGGAAACTTCTATAATAAAAGCAAATGTTTGAAAAAATGTCGGTATTTCCTTAACTCTATTACAAACTTTTTCTATTTTGCACTTTTATTTGAATTTAATTATGTTACAAATTGTTATATAGTCAGTCTTAATGTTAAAGATTTTTTTCTTCTTTTTCGGGTGAATTATTTGAACATTTTCATTATTTTTTATGTTTCTATCACTCGCACACAATTTATTACAAATATTATGCAATTTTTTTTATTATTTTTTTTTTTTTTTTTTTTTTTTGTGTTAAAGCTGAAAAATTAAAAAAAATTAACTTACACAGTTTATATTGCAAATTACAAGTCTAAAACAAATTGTTCATATTTTTTTCAACTTTATGCAACATGATGAAGTTGAACAATAACAAAGCAAAAAAAGGAAAAAACCAACAAAAAGAAAAATGTAATAAATAATAAAAATTAATTTTGTTTGTTAGCGAAATCTAAAAAATAATAGTAATAAAATTATGTGAGTGAGTAAATTTTTTAGGTTTTTTTTTATATTTTCTTCATGACTTTAGCGTCATAATGCTGCTGCTCTTGTAGACTGCCTGAAGTTTTTACTTTTTTATACCTTTTACCTCGGGTTGAAAGGATATAAGTTTGTCATTCCATTGGTAGTTTATACAATAATGATCATAGAACCTTTAAAGTATATATATTCTGGGTCCTTATGGTTAGCGAAGTTGACTTAACGATGTCCATCTGTCTGTTGAAATGGGGTTTCCATAGACCCATGGAATGATTGGGACTGGGTTGTTATATATTTCTGTCACATATGCGCCGTTAAAGTTTGCTATTGACATCGATCCAAATCGGTCCATAAATGACTGAGATATGAGCAAAACATTTCGACTGCCTTTAATTTTTATCATTAAATTCCCTTTTTTATGTGTAGACTTATTATTGCTTTTTTAAGCATTAGACATATAAATAATTGGCTGATTTTTAACGAAAAATTTTACTTATAACTGCTTTACACCATCAAACAAGTCTAACGTAATTTACAAAAAAAAAATTCAACCCTTGCATGATAAGTTGTTATTGTTTTTTGAAAATTTTCAAGGAATAATTAGATCAGAGATGCATTTTCGTCAAAAACGTAAGACTTGTGTGATAGTCTAAAACGGTCTTAGCATATCTTTCTTTTTTAACTCTCGTTTTATAGTGTGTGAGTTAGTGAGTGAGCTAAGACGCTGGGTTACGTTAGGCGAAGGGTACTAAAGATTCGGCACAGCCGAATATAGCAATCTTACTGGTTTTTTTTTCTGTAACATGTAACATGAGATACATAATTAAAAACACGATATGAGAAAAGAAAAAATAGTAAAAATTCAACAGCGAAATACAAACTGAAAACATGGTAATAAAAATATTGAATAAAATAATGAATATGGAAAAAAACGTAATGGAATACAAGTGTATGGAACAAAATTATTTATACAATTGATTGAACAAGTTTTTCAGGTCAATTGAACAAATATACTGAATACTCGCATGCTCGTTCGCGTACATGGCAACAACAAAAATAATCATAATATAAACAAATACAAATTACAATAACAACAAAACAACAAAATTATTATTACTAACAAACAAAAGTGTTAGATTACACAATTTACAAAATAAAAAAAAATTAAAACTATGGCCATACATCATTTTTCATACATTTATTCCAACGCTTAAAAAAAGGCGGTTTTAATTATTTTATTTATTTCATGTAATAAAATTAAATGTTATTAATTTTTTAATAATGAAATTAATTAATATCGTTATATTGGTTACATGTTTTTTAACAAAAAAAAAAAAAAAAAAAAAAAAAAATACATATAAATTACACTGTGCTCGAATTGGACACTCTTTTGTGAAAAGCGGGGCACCAGGCGGGTAAACCTAATTCAAATACGCTGAATCCAGTGGTGTTAGCCATTAAAATTCTAAAGCCTCTAGTACACGGAATGTAAAAAGCCACATGCGCATGTGGTTCTGACGTAATTTTGGCGTCAATGCAAAGCCACAATAAGCATTGCGTGTTGTGTGATGACGTCAAAATTACGTCAGAACCACATGCGCATGTGGCTTTTTACATGCCGTGTACTAGAGGCTTAAGTAAGCTGTGCCACGCCCATAAAACAAAGCCCATATAAATTTATATGTCTCTGATAAACAGTAACAATAGAAGTTACCCAATTGGGTACAAATAGTTTGGACATCAATGAAAAACAAATGTCAAAAAAATGGGCGGGCTGGGCTGGAGAAGTGCGCGCACCACCTCTCATACAAAGACAATATAGATTTCTATAGGGATGGGCAATAAATATCGATATATCAAAATATCGATATTTAAAAAAATCATAATCGATATATATCGCCGATATTAAAAATAACCATATATCGATGCATCGATATTTATCTACGACTATCGAATTAGATATTCTTAAGATCTCTTTATAATAAAATTCAACCTTTTAACCGTTGCTCAACTGCTTACAATACTGTTGTTTTTTAAGAATTGCATCATTTGTTTTTTTAACTAATATTAAGAAAATAACGGTGCTTTTCCATTGTAAATTTTCATAGATTTAACAGTTCAGTTTTGTCCCGGTTTTTTAAGAGATGACAACAAAAAAATAAGCGCGGAAAAAATATTCTGGAAAGGGTTCCTAGAATTATGCAAAGAATCGCCTTAATTATGGCGTATTAGCAACAATAGACTCATGAAAGTTGGAATGTTAATAATAAAAAAAATATTTGGTTGTTTTATTTTTTTATTTGAGCATGATCTTATATATTAAAAATCAAATATTGCACAGTTAACTTGTATAGTATGTGTCACAAGTTTCGTTTACCGGCAATATATAATCCGGCATTATAATCCCAATTAATTAATTTTTTTTTTCATATGGCGAATAAATAAAAATTTTTTGTACTCTTTACTTTTTTTAATTTTTTTATTGTAGAATTAACTGCCGGTCCCTAGATTTCAAGCGAAAACTTCGTTCGCCTTAAAAACTAAATTTTAAAATTGGTTTTTGTTTTAAATAAAAGTTAAGCGAATGAAAGTTTCGTTCGAAATCGAGGGACAGGCAGTAAAATTTAAAATTAAAAGAAACAATAAAAATTTAGAATGGAATTACATGTAATATGTTTGTACATATGTAAATACATATGTATGTATTGACATAGGTATATTAAGTTTTTAAATTTGGTAACCATTTCAGCTTAATACGGTCGATACATCGATATATCGTTATTTTTAATTAATAAAATATCGATACGATATATATCGATATATTTTTTTAATTTGCCCATCCCTAGATTTCTAAATATCTGTGGAACGGTTAAAGTAAAAGTTTCCAAACTTGGCACAAATAGTTTGGATATCAATACAACAAACCATCTTGTAAAAAGTAGTCTTGGTAAGAGAAGTGGTATGGCACCTTCCAAACAAGAAAACTATAAATTTCTGTATGTCGGGAGTACCATAAAAGTATTCAAATTTTATACAAATAGCTTTATAATTAATACAAGAGATCTGGGGCCAAATTATTGCATTCGATATTGAGCTAAATAACAATACAAATCGTACAAAATTACAATACAAATGGGAATTTCGTACGATATCGAATGCTGTAATTTGGCCACGGTTTTAAAACAAATGTAAGAAAAGATAAACTCATCACTGATTTATTGTCTGGTATTTTGTTTAAGCTTTGATATCGTTGCAAAAAAGACTTTTTGAGTGTTTGTATTTAATTCTCATTCCCTCTGTAGTCTTGTTTGCTGATAGCTTTGGCTTTTCTAAAATGATTTAGGAGAACGTTTCCTGATGATCTGGCCTAAGCAACCAGTGAAATGCGCAAAGGAACAGCTTATCCTCCAACAATAAATTTCAGTATTTTTTTATAAATTTAAAAAAAAGGGAATTAAGCACAACAAACAAAATCTTTTAATAAATTTCAACTATTTTATTGACGATAGCGAAGTGCTCTGTGTTATTCTTGTCCTTATTAAATTTTACGAAAATTTGCTATGATTTTTTTTAAGAATTTTTGTTTTCTGATTAACGAATTGACATTGAATATTGTTGTAAATTTTCAGGTTAAATTAAGCGGAAATTTTTATGCTTCAAAAGAACAAAATGCCAATAATTTGATAATTGTATGTTTTTTGTTTAATCTTTTATTTAATACGGTTTTTTAATTTTTAAAATTTTTTAAATTGTTTAAAAGATAAATACTAATCTTTGTTTATTTTTTTAATCTATTTTTAGTGCATCTGGAACAAGTGCAGTTGCAATCGATAATAAAATCGAACAAGCTATGGTGAGTATTACGATCATTAACGAAATGTTTATATATTTTATTTACAATAGAATTTTTTCTTTTTCATTTACAATAGAACATTTATATATTTTTAATAAAAGTTTTAAAGGAATTTAAATATAATTTCATTAATTTAGTTAAATACTTTTTAGTAAACGAGTATATAAAGTATTTATTTAAAATTCTTTACTTGATAAAGTTTCAAAAATAATTTCTTTGGTAATCACTTACCAAAATACATCTAAGTAATGCAGATTGTTGCTAGAAGTCATTATAAGCAAACGGATAAGGGAAACATAACCATAATACAGTTTTAATTAGTTTGATGTCATATATTTTTACAGAATTAATTTCCAATCTAAATTTTATTTTACTATTGTAACTAACTAATTACTAGTCACCTTATCAAGCACAATAACTTTATATGTTTTAATATTTTTTTTTTTTATAATATTTAAAAAATCCCTTGAGTATTTAAGATTGCACAAATAAAAAAATCAATAATCTCTAGAGATTTTCAAATACATTATTTTACAATCCTGCTTAAAATATATTTAATTTTAACTCTTATTTGTTCTTTTCTGAAATAAATTTAAATGGAAAAAAAACTTCATTATGAAGTGATAATTATTTTTTATTTATTTTTAAAGGTCACTTACTTTATTGCAAACAATAAGCGATCTTTAATTTTAATGAAAAAAAAAATGGCAAAATATCAGTACAGAGAAATATAATCATAATGAAAAAATTACAATCATTTTTATGGCAAATATAACAGCCGTCAAAAAGAAAAAATTTCGTGAAATAATATTTTTTAAAGGCATTTTTAAATCAAAAACAAAAGAATATCATTAATACTGGTATTTATTGTTTTTTTTTTTTTTTTTTTAATTTTTGAATACATAAAAATTTAAGTAGTTGTAAGAATATTCTCTTATTTCTACAAATCTTTACAAAAAGTTGAAAACATATTTTAAAATATATGCAAAACGCTTAAATATACGTTATTGTGCATTAAAACTGTTTAAGTAGTTTATAATGAAACATAAAGCCTGGCCCACGATGTCGGTCGACAACTTAAGCGAACGGCAACAAGTCACTCAAACTCATTATATCGACTTGTCGGTCGATTGGATTTACGTTTCTAACGCGATAACGTAAGAAAAAACCGAAGTGGGGAATAAATTGAAATTGGAAAATCAATTACAGCAAATTTCGATCCACCAATACTATTGGTTAAAAGATTAATGTTTTACTATAGACTGCCAGACGTCACAGTGGCGGAAAGGGTCAAACTGCAAAGAATTCTAAAAATGATAATGTGGTTGTTCTCGAAACATGTAAATTCGACCTGAATTCGAGCCCTGGGGGCAAATTACGACATTCTATATCGATCGAAATTACAGTACAATTTAAATGGAAATTTCGATCGATATCGAATGCCGTAATTTGGCCCCTGGTTCAGTCAAGAATGACAAAATACACTGTGTTAGTATTTGACACTTCTTTTTGTGACAAGCGGGGGACCTGGCGTTTTAACCGAATTCGGGTACGCTGAATCAAGTGGTGCTAACCGTTTTTTAAGGTTAGCTCTTGTTTTCGCGATATACCGATATTTCGAAAATGGAGGAGGTTGCACAACATATTCGTGTAACTCATAAACAGTTAAACTTTGTTCTAATATGCGCAGTCGTTTTAGAAACATAATTTTTTTTTGCCCAAAAACTTTTTAGCCAAATTTCGAAATTTTTGTTTGTTAAAAATTCATAAAAAATTGGAAAATGCAGCTATGCTTCTAATTTTTTCTAGACCTATAAAAAACGAAGTTGCAAAAAAACAAGCCATAAAGGATTAAAATCTGTTTATAACTTTTGATATTATTAACAAAAGATATTATTTAATTAAATTTAAGAATTTCATAAAACGCTATATTTGTATGGGGGCCCCCTAAGAAGTGGTGATAAAGGGCAATTATGTTTTGGGGAAAATTTTATACCCCTTGGGTCGACTACTGGGCAGTTATGGGACTTTTTCTTCAATATCTTTCTAGTCTGTATTGAAAATTTTGTATGGGAGCCCCCTCAAGGAATAGAGATAGCGGCTAGGTATGTTAGAAGTAAATGATGGATTTGAAAGATAAAGTGGGGTTGTTATGTTTGTTATGATATTGTTTTTTTTTTTTTTTTTTTTTTTTTTTTTTTTTTTTTTATTCAAAACCTCGGTGAATGAATCGGCCGATAAACCGATTAAAGCAAAAGCCCAATTAAATGTATAGCATATACATATATATATGAATTTATAAATAATTCTTGTCGATTTGTTATATTTGTATTCTTTTTTTTTCTTATTAAAAACTATTTAACACTTCACAATCCAAATATTTTTAAACCAATTTCTTATTATTTTCATTTTTATACCCTTCACCGAAGATAAAAAGGTATATATAACTTTGTCATTCCGTTTGGAAATACTACAATATTGATCCTACCCCCTATATGGTATATATATATATATATATATATATTCTGGATTCTTATGAGAAGAGAAGTTCAAATGAAGATGTCCGTCTGTCCGAGTGACCGTTTAAATAGGTTTTCCGAAGACGCCAGATATGATGTGGACTCGGTTGTAATATATTTATGTCACATATAGTCCGGAATTATTTGCTATTCAGCCCAATTATAAATACAAATTAACCGGGAGTTTTTCCCTTTTCCTTTTAAATTTGCATAGGAAAAATGGGAGAAGAGAAAACTCCCGGGGAAATTTAATTCATAATTGGGTGGATTGAAATTCAGACTGATCGGTCCACAAATGGTTGAAATATAAGCAAAACCACGACTGCCTCTAATTTTGCCCATAAATACCTTGTTGTGGGCGGGATTCGAGAAGTGGGCGTAGAACAAAATAAATTTATGTATACCTTAAAACGGTATTTATATAACTGTCTGTTTTTGCCGCTCATGGTGAAGGGTATACAAGATTCGGGATAGCCTTATATAGTATTTACATACTCTTACTTGTTTTTATTTCAAAACTACCGAATGCAATGCTCTAAATTTGTTTGCGGTTTTGAACGGGGGTTGTTATTACGAAAAACTTGATTCATTCATTCATTAGATGGGTGTCAAATGCGTCATAATCACGTAATTCAATCATGTTTGTTGATGTTATTTGCGAATAGTTGCTATCATTTTGATGGGTATAAATTTCACTTTAAAATGTCTCTGGTCGGTCAGTCATAAAAGTAACAAAAAAAAAAAAAGAATTGAAATTTAAGCGAAAAAAAAAATAGAAGAAGAAAATGAAACTTAGGTAAAATTTGTTATTAAATTAGTTTATGGATTGAAAAGTTTTTATTTGGTTTTAGAATAATAAATCTTTTAAAACTAAACTTTACCGACTTTTTAGAAAAGACATAAAATTTACAACAATTTGCAAAAGTTATACCAAAATTCTTAAACAAATTTCGTTTAATTAAGATATTAATTAATAATTGCTTAACTTTACAAATATGCTGCCACCTTTTTGATACCAACTCAAACTAAACAATTATTAAAATCCTTATTTTCTTTTTGATATTATAAAAATTCTAGTTTTCCTTTTAATAATAAATTTTCAAAATCTAAAATTTTTGTTGCCACTCGAAGAAAAAATTTAAATTAACCAAATGTTTCTGGAAAATTCTGGAAATCCTTTTTTTTAATTGTTACAATTTATAGTCATCACTTAATTAACTACTTTATTTTTAGTTTTCTCTCTTTTAAATTTATTAAAGAAGAAAAATATAAACTCGAATTCTTTTTATTCCCTTTGAGAAACTTCCATTGCATTGCATAATTGCCTTGTACTCGTCGGCCTCACTTCAATTCAACACATTTCAATTTAAATTCAATTTAAACTTACAAACGACTACAATAATATTTATGTTCTTCGTAACTAATAAAAAAAAATTGGATAATTAAGAAGAAAAAAAGAACAAACGTCGCTTTACAAATCTATTTTTATTGAGTACTTGAGTGCTAAAAATAACCAACTCATGATTATTTGCTTTTCAATTGATTTGTCTTCAATTGAGTTCTCTGTATTAAAAAAAAAAGAGTGTTAAACAATATTAAACAAAAAATGAATATAAGTTTAGCTTTAAATAGGGAAAATTAAGCGCTACTACATAAAATATATATAATATATATTTTGAATTCATCATCTTGGATTTTGAAGCAAATAAAAAAAAGGAAATGTGCTTTATTCGGCTATGACGAATCTTATATACCCTTTACCATGGTTCGATAAGAATACAAATCTATATATGTTTGAATAAAACCTACACTCAAAAAAAACCAATCCATCCATACTCAAATCAATCCGAAACGGTATCAATTGTACGGTAAGTTTCGATATTCTTGAATCAAGTACAGAAAGATTGATTCAAGTAAATTATCCATATTTGATTTCGAATTCGTTCTTGAAATAATCCGAAAATGAGATTGATTTCAGTAAAACAAAGATTGAATCAATCTCAAAATGCGCTTGATTCAAGTATTATAAAGTTGATTTTATCTCGAATTCGTACTGGAAATAAACCAAAAGTGAAATTTGAAAGAGGATATTATTATGATTAATTTACTTACCCGTTTTTTACACCTTACAGAATTTCAATTATAAAAAACCAGCATCATGCCCGATATGATTTTGACTTTAAAAACTTAATGTACATATTTAACTAAAAATATAAACTTAATGAAAACTCTGGCGTTCAATTTTAGTTTTTAAAGTATAAAAAGTAAAATTTAAACATGAAAATATTGTGTGTTCTTCTTGATCTGTTGTTTTTGTTGTTTCTACACACAACAAGCAAATCGTTTTTTAGCTTATTAAATGACATTCACAATGAAAACAACAATTTGTTTTGCTTTGTCTTAAGGCCGAGTTAGCCGAACGCATCTGTAGCGTATGGATCTGCTGTTCGTTTTTGGTATATGAAAATCCAAAATTTTAAAAACTGCAGTCGAAACTGTCGAACAAAAAACGAAAATTTGTGTAAACCTTTTCGCTTTTTGAGTTGATTTGACAGCGACTGTTTACATTTAATGAATAAGAAGTAAAAGTTTTTTTTTTTTGGCCAATAGCAAATGAAGAAGAGGAAGAAATGGCAGTTTTTCAAATTTGACTGCAGTTCTTAAAACGCTAAACGTACCATTTAGAATAAAATAGAATTTCATTTCGTTGTTACGTGACATTTGTAAACCAGTGATTGTATATTACGAAGTTACGAACATTTTGCGAAAATTGTTATATTTTTAAAGAATTTTTTTTTAGAAAAATTGAACATTTTTATAGGTTTTATTTTAAGAAATTTTTTTTGTTTTTCATAAAAATCTTTTAAGTGCAAATTTTTTTTTTCCAAAATATACTTTTTGTTACGAAGTTACGAACATTTGCGAAAATTGTTATATTTTTAAAGAAATTTTTTTTAGAAAAATTGAACATTTTTATAGGTTTTATTTTAAGAAATTTTTTTTGTTTTTCATAAAAATCTTTTTCGTGCAAATATTTTTTTCCAAAATATACTTTTTGTTACGAAGTTACGAACATTTGCGAAAATTTTTATATTTTTAAAGAAATTTTTTTTTTTTAGAAAAATTGAACATTTTTATAGATGTTCCCCCATATTCATAAAAAATATTTTAGGTTTATAGCAGGTTTATGAAACGAATTTTCTATGAAAATTTGTTGAATAAATCTTTTATTAATCGAAAATATTTTTTATGAATATGAAGGTTTATTTTAAAAAATGTTTATAAATATCTTTTTTTAAGTCCAAATTTTTTTTCCAAAATTTCCCTTTTTTTATAGAAAGTTTTTTTTTTGTATTTTATAAGAAATTTCGCTAAGTTTCTGTTACAAATTTTCTAAAGCAAAATACTTTATTATTCAGCAACATGACATTTTCATCAAAATAATAAATTCAAAACGTATTTGTAACTTTCTATTGTCTGAAAAGTTTTTTTTTTCTATATTTCAAATGTTTTTCCTCCCATTTAATGATCAATCCGGCTGATTAGTGCTAGTCTGGTAGTTTAGTTGTGTTTAGTTTGTGTTACCAAATTTGTCGATTTAGGTCAATTCTGTGATGAGAAGAGTGTTGAAGTGAGATTTTGTGCGGTTAGATGCAACATGTGGCAATTGGTGGATGTAATTGCATTATGTCTACTAGGATGTTTTCCGTCGAAGACACGAACGACCACATCGATTGAAAACAAAAAGTTTTACTTTCTTACACTGCCATGTATGGAAAGAGATTTCGAAAGCAATAGCAAAACTTTAGCGTTTTTTTTTTCCTTCAACTTTGCGAAAGTTGTTGTTTACAGAATTTTAAAAAATGTTTTGATGTAAGTTTTTCTGTTCAGCATTTGTTTTTTTGTTCATTGTGTTTGTAAAGTATTTGTTGTTTTCTTTTCTTTATTATCTTATCACAGAAATTTTCTCGTTTCTATTTTTTTCGCCATATAGAAATCATTTTGACTGATATGGAATTGGAGTGAAGGAGTTGATTTCTTGTTTGTCTTAAAATTTTTTTTATTTTTTTTTTTTATCTAGACTTTATTATCGTTAAATGTTTGTTAATAATATTTATGAAAGCTTTTTTCAATAAATGTTTTTAATTCAAGCAGATTTGAAATTTTCAATTATATAAATAGAATTTAACTGTTCCTTGCTATTGTTATTATTATTGACAATTTTGTTGTTTAACTGAAATTTTGTATTACGAATTTGTTTAAAATTTTCTAAAAGAAAAAAACCAAATATCTGAGTTCCTTTCTATCTTTACTATTTTTCGAACGCAGGCTTGTGAAAGTTTTTTTTTTTTTTTTGTAGTATGATTTAAGTTTTGCAAAATGTTTTTGAGAAAATGTAGTTACGTTTTTAGCTTTTAATAATGCATTGGTTTTTAAGTTGAAAATCAAACGCAAGAACAATCAAATGTGTGGACAAAACGTTTGTGTACAATCGCTATGATGCTATGCATTACTGTTTATCGCACAATTAAAATAGTGTTGTGAGTCTGCATGAATTCAAAGAAATACACTCCAGACAGTACTTGCTTCTTTCAAAACCTTTTAATGGAGTTGATATTTCCTACACTCCTAGTAATTGAGTATTTGAAAATAACATTAAGTAGAGAATTGTGATGTTTACTTGTGCATCGTATGACGTGTACGCATACAAAGAATTGTTGTTGAATTGTTATCAAAGAAATTAACTTACAACATATTTCGTACACAGCATTCAATCACGTTTAAAAAAAAGAACGTGTATTTTTTTATACCCGCTCATATTGCTGACTGTATTTTGTATTCCCTTGTTAACTTTTCTGAGTATTTTTTGTACCCGCTTCTCATTTGACCGCCACTGTAGTGAAGCTTTTCTTTTTTGCTTCTACAGGTTCACAGTATTTGTTTGTGACAGCGACACACTACAGTATAATGTCACATTCAAAATAAATGTCACATTCAAAATAAATGTCACATTAAAAAATATTATAGCATTACGATACAATAGAACACTTTGTGAATTGCCTTATTGTTTGAACAATTTACAATGTCTGTTCAAATGGGATTGAGCAGGCCTCTAACGTGCAGGAACCTAAACTGGAAAAATTTTATACAGACGACTCAGGTTTGAAAGCTCATTCTTACACCGGCTGACAAAAAGTTTTATATCTTAAGTAAATTTTTCGAAAATTTAAAATTTTGTTGTAAATTTTACTAACAATTTTTTATTTTTATAAAATTTCTCATTTTGCTTGCAATTAAATCATTTCGTATACAGAATTTATACGATTGATACCAGGCAAAAATGTTTTTAGCATTTCAACCTCTTGGTTAAATTTTTTTAATTAATAATGAAAAAATGTGAAGGTTTTGTAAATAATGGGAATATCTAACGCATATTAATCTAATCAGAAGAATTTTTATCAAAAGACTTAAAATTATTTAGACAAAATAGTGTGAAAAGGCTTATCAACAATCCCACTTGACTTTCTACACCCTTCGCCTGCCAAAATTCAAAGTCATTAACTTAACTCCCCTTTAAATTTTGCTCTGGATCAAAGTCTGAGAATTTCCCCCCTTTATAATTGTTTGTAATTTTTATTTATTTAACAAATTATTTAATAAAATTCAATATTGATTTAATAAAATTAAAAAATATTAATGAACTTAGCCAGCCACAAAGTCTAAAATTTTGTTGTGTTCAAAAACAAAAAAACTGACTGTTTATTAAGACTTTTTTTAAATTATATGATTTTATTTGTTTTTAACATTCCTTTCAAATCAAAACGTAGTAAAATAAAAAAATTTAACTTATCTAATCTCAATTAACGTTCTTTTTTTTATAAAAAAGATAAAACTTTTTTTAAATAAAAAAAAAAAATACGAAAAAAATTAAGACACCATTTTAAAACCATTTTGATTATAATTTGAAAAAGCAAAAAAATATCATTTTACTTAGATTATAAGCAAATCTTAACCTCTTTTTCCCATAAACAATTGGCGCCTTGTATTTGTCGTTTTTCTGATAACTTCGGTTAATATTATTTAATTTTCTTGAAGTTTTTTTTTTTCTAAAATCAATACACACAAGAGTGAATTACACAAAGAACATGCAAAATTACAATGTTTTAAATAAATAAAGTCTTTGTGAATATTCTGTACAAATATGTTGGATTTAATATGTCTGGGTTAAATTTCAAGATAAGAACAGTGAAATAAAGTGCCAGGCGGGGACAAGTTACACGGAAAGGGGGTTGCTTAGTTTGTAGAAAGATTTAAAAATTTTGTATTAAAATAAAACGAGATGAAAATGTAAAATAGACACCCTTTTGTTTCTTAAGTGTTTGTCTACCTTAACAAATATGTGACGCCGCACACGTAACCACTATTTTTTTTATCAAGTATTTATTTGAGTTTACAGAACGTTCATTGGATAAAAAGTTTAGTAATAACATTCTACTACGATTTTTCTTTTTCAAAAAATAAAGTTTGGAACAACCTTAAAAACTGTAAAAAAAAACAAGTTAGAGTGCTATATTCGGCTGTGCCAAATCCTTGATACTCTCCACCAACAGGAGTGGGCTCTATATGATAAATATATATATATTATTAACTAATCTTTACAAAAACGAACGTCAGCATTAAAATTAGTTGCGGTTTAGAACTGAATTTAATTATTTACCGTCAATAAGAAAGTTTATGCGTTTCTTGTTAGAACTTTGAACTGGCTTGTGTAAAGTATTATGATTCGTAAAAGTTTTAGCCGAACTAAAATATTTTTTAGGAGGGTAATTTGTATTGTACCTATGGTAAATTATGGACCAATCATCCCAAAATTCTGAAGACTGATTTCTGGTATTACAAAAAATAAATTAGAATAAATTCCAATACAGCAGCGTAATTAGTTTTAGCGTTAACAGTGAATTTCACAAAATTACATAATTTTTTTTCTGGCCATAAGAGTCTAAGTTGGAAGAAATTTTACCGCAATATCTATATCTGTTATGGTTTAAGGCGAATTTAATTATTTTCCCAAAGTGGGCTTTATTTGGTTTTAGGCGCAATAAACTGTATCCCGAGAGTATGGTTTATATGGGGCCTAGGGTAAATTATGGACCGATCTTCACGGAATTTGTCAGTGTGATTTAGCGTCCTATAAAACTGTGACGTACCGAATTTCATTATGATAGCATTAATTATTACGGTTTAAGGCGTACTAAACTGTTTTCCAGGGCGCCTAGTGTAAATTATGGAGCGATCTTCACGGAATTTGTCAGTCTGATTTCTGGTCCTATAAAACTGTGTCGTACCAAATTTTAGTATGATAGCGTTATTTATGGGGTTTTAGGCGTACTTAACTGTTTTCCGCGAGTAGGCTTTATATGGGGCCTATGGTCAATTATGGACCGATCTTCACGAAATTTAACAGTTATATCATTCCGTGCATTATCTTCGATTAATGTTGGTTTTTGTATCAAAATTATGAATTTTTTTAGGGTGGTGGTTCCACATTTTGATTCATAGTTCTGATCCTACTGAACCAATGTTGCTGGATTTCAATCCCAAGCTTCTTAGGATAACTACAAGCAATTGGAGACCAAGTTTGTTCTTTTCTTTTGCGTTTTTCGAATGTGAACGTGTTTTCAACAGACGGACAGACAGACGGACATGGCTAAATCGACTTAGAATTACTCAAGAAGCCAGAATATATATACTTTATGGAGTCTTAGATGTATAATAAAAATGTTTCATACGGAATGACAAACTTAGTATACCCTTATTCATCCCTAGTGGTGGTGGAGGGTATAAAAATAGCAAATGGTGACTAACAATTAGTGGTCACGCTTTGTATACTCAGATCATAATAGTAAAGAAGGTATTATGCGTTTAAAACACCTCAAAATATTGGTCCTAGACAAACGTCTAAGAATACTGATCGTCTTAAAATTACTTTTTGAATCGACTTAGCGATGTCCATCCGTCCATCTGGCTGGCCAGCAATGCGCAACGTACAGTTCGCAACATTAAAGATAATTCGATGAAATTCGAAAATACAAGTTTCTTTCCGAAATAGAGTCATTGTGCCCATAAGCCGTCTTATAATGTTGATATTTAATGGGTGGTCCAACCAAAAGCCCCATCGTGCGAGAATTATCTAAATATTATTTGTTATGATACAAGGATCTATGACAATGATGGGTGAAAGAAAATATCGGTCAAATCCTCGCTATGACCTCTATCCGGAGGTCCATATTTTCGATGACTATGATACATAATTTAGGTTCAATTGTCGTAAATGTTCCTAATTATCCTATCCCTTAGGTCTTGAACTGTTCTTGCCTTATTGACGTACACTTTTTCTTTTAAATATCCCCAAAGAAAGAAGTCCAACGGCGTCAAATTAACATCGCCAAGACGTGAGATAACAGGGCCATTATACATATCGTCCAGGTCCATATCCTCAATTTCTGGCCACAAGAAGCCCGTTATCAACTCGCGATAGCGAACACCATTCGCGGTAACTGCCTTTCCGACCTCATTTTCGAAGAACTACTTCCCGATGACGCCGTCAGCCCATAAACCGCACCAAACAGTCACTCTTTGTGGATGCATTGGCTCTTCAACAATCACTCGTGGATTCTCATTTGCCCATATGCCGCAATTCTCTCGATTGTGGGCACATTTGGTCGATGATGCTGACCAAAAAAAGCACGCATTGCATTTTGATTTGAACGATCATTTTCATAAAAGACTTCAACAATCTTAACGCGCTGTGGAATTGTGTACCTCTCCATGGTTGAATTTGTCAAACACCGAAACAAAGAAATGTCAAATCAGCTTGGGAAAAAAACTTGACGTTAAGGTGTGACTCACATTTAACATCATGGCTGGTCACCCTTTAGATTAAATTTGGTAAAATTTTATTTGAATAATTTTACCAAATTTAATTGGAATCGGTCCATATTTGACCATAGCTCCCATACAAATACTACTCCCGAAAATAGCTTTAAATGTCATAACTTTCTTATAAATGTTGGTAATGACATAAATTGGCCGACAATAGCTTTTACAACAGCTACAATGACAAAACATTGTGCTGGTAGGTCCAAAATTAACCATATGCCTCATACAGACCCTCTCCCTAAAATCAATTAAAGGCAAAAAATCTCATATAGATGAAGATATCTAAATAATCTTCGGCACAAAGAACTTTAACATGGATATCAACCTCATAACATAATTTTGTTCTGGCGAGTCCATTATTGCCCATTGGTGCGAGCATTTGTAGGGTATTACAGCGTCGGGCTTCGCCAACCATTCTTTGTTACTTTGTTTACTTTGTTTTCGTATTTTTTAGTTAAATTTTTATTAAATTAGGCAAAATTTTTTAATATGTCTACTATGACTCGTTAAAACAAACATGATTTTGACATTTGTTGGTAAAAAGCATTTAAAACTTACCAAAGCGCCACATGCCTTTCTACTCATAACTCCCACAAAAGTTCAAGAAGAATTTGAAACTTTTTTACAAAACTAAAATGAAATTTTTAAAATTTTTTTTGTCTCCCCCTTTTTCTTGTTAAACCGCTCCTGTTTTTTTCTTTTTAATACATGGCATGATGTTTCTTGTTTTAATCTGTAAAATAAATATTGTACATTTTTTTTATTGTTTGCTTTTATTATATTTATTTAATATAAATTAAATGTAGATGATGACAGAATTATTTATATAATTAATAAAACAATTTGGGAATAAAGCGATAAGAAAAAGAACGTGAGATTTCTTATTTCTAAGCGAACAAAAACAATTTTTTATATAAAAATAAAATCATGAAAAGACCAATCCCCTGATTCTATAATAAACGATTATTTATAAATAATATTTACCAGAAGAAAAACAGAGGCCTGGGAGAACAGTGAAAACTTTCAAATGAGATAAAACCGGAGTACTGAAATTAAATTCCCAAACGCTTAAAAGTAAAATAAATTAATAATCAAAGGGGTCCTAGAATTTTAGAACTGAAGGGCAGGATATTTAAATTTTCTTAATATAAATTCAGGGGTCTGTCCTAATCTGTCTTACACCAAAAATAAACTTCAGATTGAAAAAGCAGTTATTTAACTTTAACATTTTCTGAACATGAGTCTGAGACTCTGTCCTGCAAATTCAAAACTGAAAATTAAAATTTCGTCAATGCAACTTATTAATAAAGCTAAATAATAAGATCCAAAGGACAGTCATTCCAATCCATATATTCTTAATATGACTGCGGCTCTCTGTTGAACTGTTCCAATTAATGAATTATAATGGAAATTTAAGAATTAAAATATTCCCATAATTAATGATTAATAAGGATCGAAAAACTTAAGAATCAAAAACTGTTAAATGATAAATAATTAATACGGGTCGAATAGCATAAGAGCAGTTATTCAACTTTCAATTTCTTGAATATAATTCTGCAGCTCTGTCCTGAATTAAGTAATCAGCCTTATTACGGTTCTCGAAGTCGAAAACGACTCTGTAGTAGATTAAAGTAACACACAACCTGGTTTCTTTAATCTACTACAAAATTCGACTTACGTTGTTACCGACATCGAGAACCGTAATAAGGCTGAATAATTAATAGCGACCTAATAATTCCGGAACTAAATGGAGTTCTTAAAATGTCCTTAGTATATAAGACTGCGGTTCTAATCAGAACTTGGAATTTTCGGAATGTTAATTTTCGGCTTTGTTATAATAAGGATCTTAGGAATTTCTCAACTGAAGCGGAGTTATCTGCGATTCTTTAACGAAATTTATCTCTTATGTTGAATATCTCCTTTTTATTCGACTTTCTATGTCTGCAAAAATCACTTAGGAACTAAGCGTAGACGTCTTAAGGGGAGCAATATTGCAGTCAGGAAGATCGAACATTTTTGACGCTGGATTATGCCCTGTTTAAGGGGGGGCGTTCGCACTGCGGGAGTGTGTAGGGATACATGTTGACATTATTTTACTAATTGGTGCTACATTTTTTGAGGATAAAGGTATCTCCAAGACATATTATTCGGCAGAAGCAAAATTGGCAGATCTCTCTTTCAGAGAATCACGGCTAATCTTATCGGAGTGGTTATTGGTAAGGCTTCTTCGAGAATCACTTGGTCTCACATCCACCAAAACGCTGAAAGGGAGATCTTTAAAAGTCAACTTTAAAGCCTGCTTTTTCACCCATTTTGAAAATCTTCAGCCTTCTGGCGGATGACTCTAGGTATAGAAGCTTATGTATTTCAGCAGAATGGGTAAGTTAGCTGCAGCTTCTATGGAAGGCGTGGGTGTATGAACACCTTGGGATTAGGCCGACTTGGTAATTTTTTACGTTAATCCTTAAACATCTGTGAGTTGTCGCTATTCAAAAGAATCTTCTCTAGAGGGAAGCGAACTGATACTAAAGTAGTCCCGTGATAGGTTCTTTGGTGGCAAAGACCGGTCCTAGTTCTAACACTTTATACACGCAGAAAAAAAATATGTTTAAAAATGGTCACCTCCAACAAAACTATCGTTAAAGAAAATTTTTAAACATATTATGTTTAATTTAACCATATTATTGTCACCGACAACCATATTTTTGTTAAATTGGTCCTCCATCAAGAAGCCACAACCATATTATGGTTGTCTTTAAACATTTTTTTGGTTAAATATGACAATAATTTGTTTTTAAATTAACAATAGTATTTTCCTCTTTTCCAAGAGCAACATGCTATGGTTGAAAACCAACAATGCTATTATAAGTGTTACAACGTGTTTTAGTTATTATTAACCAAAACGTGTTTGGAGGCAACCATAATATGGTTGCGCCTTCTTGATGGGGGACCCATTTAACCATAATATTGTTGTCGGTGACAATAATATGGTTAAATTAAACATAATATGTTTAAATTTTTCTTTTAAAATAGTTTTGTTGGAGGTGACCATTTTTAAAACATATTTTTTCTTTGGGTGTATGAATGGGACCTATCACTTTTACATGGGGTTGTCATTGGAGGGGGTTAATGACACCTAACAGTCACCATTTGACTAGTCACACATCTATTCTCAATAAACGTGTTTAGTGGTATTCTTCCAATAAAAAAGTCCCAGAGTTCATTTTAAGAACAAATTTTTAAACAGTCTCAAAGAAATGTAAGACACCACCGGTGAATACTGAACCGGTTGCAAAAACGGTCCTAATAAATAAATAAAAAAATCATTAATATAAAAAAATTATTAAGACAAAATTAAAAATTAATATACCAGTTGATTAGATCTCCTTTCACATGTCATCAATTATTTTTTTTCTTATTCTATTTTCACAAATCCCAGGATCAGTTCTGCTGGAACAGTTGACACAAATTTCCTGCAGCGTTCTTTTTGGAGGTCAGACAGCTCCTGTAATTCTACAAGTTGGTTTTGGCTTGACGCAAGAAAGCACTTTTGACATAAAGTGTTCAAACATAATTGAGTCTATAATTTTAGGCAAAAATCCTAAAGCCCATAATTAAAACGTCGGCAGTAACTTCAAATTCTCTCTCATTTTATTATTTGAATTTTTATTTTCTTTTCTATTTACAAAATGTATGAAATTAAATGAAAGTATGGCATGGTATGAAAGTAAGTGTCTATATGTGAGAGCATTAGAAAAAATGTTCTCAAAATTAAATAGATTTTATTTCACGAAGGCTTTCTATGACAAATTTTTATGTCAAAAATTTGGTCTCGACGCAGTTCTGTTTGAACACATAATGTCAATTTTGCAACAATAAGTTGTTCAAGTGGAATAACTACTTTTTGATTTAAAAAAAGTAAATGGCAATTTTTAACACTTGGTAGTCACTAGGGGACTCCTAAACAAAAATAAGGCAAATTTTGAAGAAAATAGTATTTCAAAAACATTTTCATTTCCAACACTTTCATATTCAAAGTGAAGACTTTCATGGAAAATTACAATATTTTTCCCATCGTTTCTTTTGTTTCAATAGATTACAATCGTTTAGAATTCCAAGTGTATTTTTACAGGAAAAAGATTTATAAATTTTTTTTTAAATCTTTTGTTATTGAGTGTAACAACTTTTTATTTTATTGTTTTATAGCCACTTGATTTCTTATTGTGTTTTTTGTTTGTCTTAGAAATCAGATTGTAAATTATTTTATTCTATTATTGTTTTGTGGTAAGAAAGTAAAATATAAATTTATATTTCTTTATTGAAAGTCAAATATTGAAACAAATAAAAAAAAAGCTTTCTCTACTCTGTTTCCTTATAATGAGTCATTAGAGAAGAAATGAGTTGCGATAAAAAATAAAAATTTATATATGCAAAATGACTTCATATTACAAAGTTATGATAAGAAGCAATTGTATTGCAATACGAATTTTGAAATTAAGCAAAATCAAAATTAATTTACGTTATAGGGCATTTACATTACATCGAAATCTAGTAGATTTCATTTGAAATCTTCCTCCAAATCTAGTTCGTTTATATTATACTTGTTTGCCATTAGCGAGATTTGGTTTTCACAACAAAAACCGCCGACTGAAAGTTTTTTGTGTAACACATACTTACATATAAAAGAATAGGCATTTAAAAATTTGCATTACATTTACTTTGTAATAAACTTCATTTATTTTATCAATATTATTTGTCATTTCCATTTTTTTTACTATTTTACAAAATTTTTGAATTTTTTTTAACAATTTTAACAAGCTGCTTTTATTGTTTTTGTTTTTTGTTAAAATGTCATTTTTTTCTTGAGCAGGGAAGTAGTTTTTAGTGCTATATGGGGAAAAACATAGTTGCATCAAAAGTACTACTAGATTTCGAATAGATTTCGTCAAAATCTAGTAACGGAGTAGATTTTGTTTTGTACGGGAAATCTAGCCAAAAACAACTAGATTTGCCTCGAAATCTCGAAAGTACTAGATTTCGTTGTAGTGTAAATTGGCTATTAGAAATAGACGTCAATAAAACAAATGGGACTTTCGGAAAAAAATAAAGTTTTTGCAATATAAACTTTTTAATAATTCCTTTTAAAATTAGTCTTTTCATATTTAACCTCAAATAGATGGGCATTGTCTAGTTAAATTCGAATTTGTGTCAATGCTATCAGCTGTTATTTAAGTTTTGACTGTTAATTCAAATCTTGAAAGATTTTTTCGATTTTATTTTTTGCAATATTTTTTTAAAATTCGTATAAAATTTTTTTCTTAATATATTGAATTTACTAAAATGGTAGGCAAAGTTCCATTACAATTATATAGACACATAAGTGGCAACGCTGTCAACTGTTATTTAGATTTTAAGAAACTTGTAAACACAATTTCAAAAAATAAATAAAAATTTTAAAATTTTTGTTTACCTTTTTGAACTTTTTATATCGGTTTCTTAAATTGTAATAATTGGCAACACTGTCAATTGTTATTTCACAATAAAAATATTTGTATGCTTTATATGATATTTTCATAAATTCGTTTGAAATTTTTTTAATTTTATATGACTTTTACTTTCCAATTTAGATCTGTCATCTCTTAATTATTTATAAACAAGTGGCAACGCTTTTTTTATTTTATCATATATTTTCTATTATTTTTTTATCTCTATTAATTTGCATTTTTGCAAAAAAAATTATAATAATAATTCCACTAGATTAACGTGCATCAGTAGAAGTTTTTCCTTGTGATGATTTATAATTTTGTGTACGTAGTCTATCTCCAAATGGAATATTAATTTCGAAACTACTTAAACTGGACCAGTAACTTAATTGCAAATGACAAGTATTTTGTTTACTATAAAAACTGACGTTTGAATATATTTAAATAAAATAGTTTACATACATAATCTTGTTCTAAACAAGTTGTTCAGATTTTCTTTTATAGTAAAATGACGTCAATTGTGGATGGATTTGTAGGTGACAATGTTTGGTTTGAGTTTATAACAAAAAAAAATGCAATATGTTATTTTGTAATAAATATTGAAACCACTTTGACATTTTACTTTTAATAATTTACTCCTAATGATTTCAAAAGTTATAAAAGAATGAAAAGTATTTTAAACTTTAAGGAAAATCGTAAAAATATGGCTACTTAATATAAAATGTAACTCTGTCGTATGGAATTTTCAAAAATCGAATATAATAAAAGAGCTTTAAGGAAATATATACCGATTTTTTCATTCCATGAAAAAATAGAAAGAGGTTTATAGTATGGCAATATTAATTAAAAATACAACTCTGATGGAAAAAGTGTAAAGTTTTGAAGGTTTGTAAATTTTTTATTAAAGCTTTAAAGTTTTTATTAAACCAAAATTGTTTGAATGTGTGGCAGCGTTTATTTAAACATAAATTTAATAAAAAAAATTATAAAGATTCCAACATTGAAGGAAAAAATGTTGTGCAACGTTACCAATTTTCCATGGAAATTTTTCAACGCAATGAAGATCGAAAGTTATAGAAAACGGTTTATTAATTGGCGATATTGCAACAAAAAAAAATTTAGTTTGTTTCATTGTATTAACAACTTATCGATATTTATTTATTTATTTTCATATTTATTATAATTAAAAATTACACTAAATCTTAAACTAAAAGCACTAGCAGCAATGGCTGTCGGCTTAATTATCGATATTTATTTTTAATGGAAGTATGGAAATGTTATAAACTATAAAATTACGTAAATGTGGCAACTCTTTAAAATATGGGCATTTCCATGTCATCGTACATGACATTTGTAGGCCTTCAGAGCGATAGAGATTTTGCAGAAATAGTTGCAGCTGGAAGAAATTTGTATCATTATGTTTCATTTAGAGGGAACCATATATGAAAAATAATTATCACATCCGGAACCTTATTGTCCAAAATAGCAAGCAAAATAGGTGCACATCGCACGTGACATAAAACGGATGTGGTTTTGGGGTGAATGTAAAAAATGCGAAAATCTGCGAGTTGTAGTTAATTTTCCTTTTTTTAATATTTTACAGTAAACTACATATATTTCCTTTTTAATCCGTAATTGGAAAGAAAATATCTTTTTGGATGGTTTTACAATGAACAAAAAGTAATACTCGTATCTTTCGTGAAATATCGTACGTGACAGATTTGTCTCTTATGGTATTTACAAGGTGTGAAATATACTTTTGTTAATTATATGTATACGAAAACTTAAAACAAACAAGTAAGAAAGTATAGTCGGTAAGCCCGACCATATGACGACACCCTACACCATAAGTAAAAAAAAATTTTTTTTTGAGAGTAAATCCTATTTTCGATTCATACCCTCTCCACTCATGGTCGCCAGAACAGAAATGTGATATGAGGTTAAGAATTATGTAAAAGTTATTTGTGCCGAATATTATTCAGATATCGTCATCTATATGACATTGGTTTGCCTCTAACCGACTTTAGGAAAGGGAGTCTATATGGGACCTATGGTTAATTTTGGACCTACCAGCGTAACATTTTGTCATGACATAGTACCTATCGTAAAATTTATTGTCGCCAATTTGTATGTCAATACCAAGATTTATAAGGAAGTAGTATTTGTATGGGTTCTATGGTGAAATATGGACCAATTACAATAATATTTGGTTAGATGATTTAAATTGCAATAAAATAAGTTTGTACAAAATTTTAACTTAATTCCAACATAATAATATGATACATTTCGTTCCGTTTATAGTGCTTACAATATAGTACGTGACGACCTTTAAATGCCTATACAATTTTTATTATGTGTGTGAAGTTAAATTCGAATTTATAACCCAAGACACAAACCACCGTTGTTAACATACTACGATTTCTTAGCTAACATTGCACTGTTACGTACTTAACAGACTATCTCTTAACAATAAAAAAATTAAAATAATTAAAAAATACAACAAATGTAATAAAATACCACTATCCCACTATATGGAATCGATAGGAAGGAAAACGTTCTATCGAATGAGGGTAGTGGTAGTTCTGAAATAATTTCAGAACTTTAGAAATTTTATAAAAAAAATTTGCAAATCTAATTTTGCATGTTTCTGAGAGGGATGAGTGGCGACTATGGAGTCCACGGAAATAGTACCACTATCCCACTATATGGAATCGATAGGCAGGAAAACGTTCTATCGAATGAGGGTAGTGGTAGTTCTGAAATAATTTCAGAACTTTAGAAATTTTATAAAAAAAAATTTGCAAATCTAATTTTGCATGTTTCTGAGAGGGATGAGTGGCGACTATGGAGTCCACGGAAATAGTACCACTATCCCACTATATGGAATCGATAGGCAGGAAAACGTTCTATCGAATGAGGGTAGTGGTAGTTCTGAACTAATTTCAGAACTTTAGAAATGTTATAAAAAAAATTTCCAAATCTAATTTTACATGTTTCTGAGAGGGATGAGTGGCGACTATGGAGTCCACGGAAATAGTACCACTATCCCACTATATGGAATCGATAGGCAGGAAAACGTTCTATCGAATGAGGGTAGTGGTAGTTCTGAAATTATTTCAGAACTTTAGAAATTTTATAAAAAAAATTTGCAAATCTAATTTTGCATGTTTCTGAGAGGGATGAGTGGCGACTATGGAGTCCACGGAAATAGTACCACTATCCCACTATATGGAATCGATAGGCAGGAAAACGTTCTATCGAATGAGGGTAGTGGTAGTTCTGAAATAATTTCAGAACTTTAGAAATTTTATAAAAAAAATTTGCAAATCTAATTTTGCATGTTTCTGAGAGGGATGAGTGGCGACTATGGAGTCCACGGAAATAGTACCACTATCCCACTATATGGAATCGATAGGCAGGAAAACGTTCTATCGAATGAGGGTAGTGGTAGTTCTGAAATAATTTCAGAACTTTAGAAATTTTATAAAAAAAATTTCCAAATCTAATTTTACATGTTTCTGAGAGGGATGAGTGGCGACTATGGAGTCCACGGAAATAGTACCACTATCCCACTATATGGAATCGATAGGCAGGAAAACGTTCTATCGAATGAGGGTAGTGGTAGTTCTGAAATAATTTCAGAACTTTAGAAATTTTATAAAAAAAATTTGCAAATCTAATTTTGCATGTTTCTGAGAGGGATGAGTGGCGACTATGGAGTCCACGGAAATAGTACCACTATCCCACTATATGGAATCGATAGGCAGGAAAACGTTCTATCGAATGAGGGTAGTGGTAGTTCTGAAATAATTTCAGAACTTTAGAAATTTTATAAAAAAAATTTGCAAATCTAATTTTGCATGTTTCTGAGAGGGATGAGTGGCGACTATGGAGTCCACGGAAATAGTACCACTATCCCACTATATGGAATCGATAGGCAGGAAAACGTTCTATCGAATGAGGGTAGTGGTAGTTCTGAATTTATTTCAGATATTGTAAGTTCTAATGTTTCACGTCAACCACATATATTATAAAACATATAACATTTCTGGTAAAAAAGTTGTTAAGCCTTTTTAAATAAAACATATTAACCTTTAACTGTGGAGGTGGTGGTAAATGTTACCCTCTCCTTACATTTTTTCAAAATACTCTGTTCCATTACGCTCTACAAATTTAATTTTCTTGGTATCTTCTCATATCGTGATCGTCGTTATTCACTTGTGTTTTGGCTGAGCTCGACTTATCACAAGCGGAGCTATGGACATGCTGGTGTAAAAATTACCACTCGTCATCATTTAAGTAATTTGTTCTTTAAAAATATTTTACCACCACGTCAGCGTTAGCGTAAGTATTTAGTAGAAAAAAATTTACCCCACATCAAAATTAACGTATTATTTTCATGGAATTTTTTTTACCACTCGTTCGTTTTCTTGTTAGTAAAAAATATTTTATATGATACAAGGTCATAAATCAGTGCTCTTTGCTACCCTAATTAAAAAAAAGAAGTACATTTTATTAAATACAGGTCTCGTGCATTGTTTAGGAAGCTGTTTGTATTAAGTTTGAATACTCTTACTGTTACCATTCTCCAGTTATACAGAAATCTATAATCTCTTTGTATAAGAGGTGCCACACCCACTTCCCGCCCATTTTTGTAGAGGGGTTGCTTATTGATAACCCAGCTGTGTGTACCAAATATGAACAATTTTCTTCTTACCGTTCATTAGATACAAAAAAATTTATTTTGTGCCACGCCCAATTCTCTAATCCCACCCGAATTTTGTCGGATGTTGTGTATTGCTAACCAAGATGAATGTACTTCATTGCGAAACTTTGACTCTTATTTAGATATATAGAAATCTATAAGGTCTTTGTATGAAAGGTGCCCACTTCTACCGCCCAGATTCTGTCAGATGTTGTGTATTGGTAAACAAGATATTACGACCAAAATTTTAAGCTTTAGCTCTTACCGATTTGTCTGCAATATAGTAAGCCAATGTGTATGGGATGCAGATTTTTATGAGTAAAAGACCTCCAAAATGTTGACATGTAGTTTATACACCTAATTATTTTTTTTCTCTTTTATATCTTTAAGTGTATACATTTGGCTGTGAAAAAAATGCCCTTTAAGTTTTTGTTTTTTTTTTTAATTTATATTTTTTTAATAAGTTTTTGATATATCGTTTTTTTTATATTAAAAAAAAGGTTTGTAAAGTAAAGTACGTTTTTCGTTTAAACAAATAAAAATAATTTTTAGTTTCTTTATTTCTTGTGATTAAACATGTGGTACCTTATTTTTCAAGAACATATAATTATAAAAAAATATTTTTATCTAAATGTTTTTTAATAAAATTTAGAGGGGTGAAATTTACCACCACGTCATTAACTATGTCCCAAAATTTCACATCGACAGTTAAAGGTTAATGAAAATGATAAATGCAAACTTTGCAGCTTAATCAAATTTGTAATGTTAAATTTAGCAGCAAAAATGCCTACTAAATGACTACTTCTAAATGATATATATATATGTATGTAATTGATTTTTATTTATGTTTAAAACTATTTAAATTGAAATTGCATATAAATTAATGTTTATTACCATTCCACAAAATCTGAATTCCCATACCTGGTTTCTTGTAATAAAATACAACCACAAGTACATAATATGTAAATCCCCTAACTATAAAAAGAAAATTGCTACTCAGGGCTGCCATATTAATTTGCAAAAAAATCGTCAAAAAAAAAGTCGGACAACTCAAAATTTAGTTCAAACATTTTTTAAACATTTTTATTTAGCTGCAAAATTTTCATTTAGCACTTAGCATTTCATTTAACATTTTTAGAAAATTTTTGTATTTACTCAGGGCCCTGCACCTATAATCCTATACTTCTAAGTTCAATGTTATAGAAATTTCATAAAATATCACATGTAGAACGGAAAAGTAAAATAATGAAATTTAATTTTCTGTATTTATCGGTTTTAATACTTCTTTTCTCATCATTGAACGATCAAAAATTTCAATATTTAAGTGGGAGTCCATAATTTAATACGTGTATGGTGAAAAACGTTTTGTAAAAAAATTACAAAATTAGATTTGCAAATTTTTTTTTATAAAATTTCTAAAGTTCTGAAATTATTTCAGAACTACCACTACCCTCATTCGATAGAACGTTTTCCTGCCTATCGATTCCATATAGTGGGATAGTGGTACTATTTCCGTGGACTCCATAGTCGCCACTCATCCCTCTCAGAAACATGCAAAATTAGATTTGCAAATTTTTTTTTATAAAATTTCTAAAGTTCTGAAATTATTTCAGAACTACCACTACCCTCATTCGATAGAACGTTTTCCTGCCTATCGATTCCATATAGTGGGATAGTGGTACTATTTCCGTGGACTCCATAGTCGCCACTCATCCCTCTCAGAAACATGCAAAATTAGATTTGCAAATTTTTTTTTATAAAATTTCTAAAGTTCTGAAATTATTTCAGAACTACCACTACCCTCATTCGATAGAACGTTTTCCTGCCTATCGATTCCATATAGTGGGATAGTGGTACTATTTCCGTGGACTCCATAGTCGCCACTCATCCCTCTCAGAAACATGCAAAATTAGATTTGCAAATTTTTTTTATAAAATTTCTAAAGTTCTGAAATTATTTCAGAACTACCACTACCCTCATTCGATAGAACGTTTTCCTTCCTATCGATTCCATATAGTGGGATAGTGGTATTTTATTACATTTGTTGTATTTTTTAATTATTTTAATTTTTTTATTGTTAAGAGATAGTCTGTTAAGTACGTAACAGTGCAATGTTAGCTAAGAAATCGTAGTATGTTAACAACGGTGGTTTGTGTCTTGGGTTATAAATTCGAATTTAACTTCACACACATATTTTTATTTATACCAATTTAAAAAAAATCCGATCAATATTATTTTCCAACAAATATCTCTTTTTTATTTTGAAACACCTATGAGAGATCAAATAAAATGACATAGACAAATGATGATTTTGCACCACGTACGTGACATTAGAATAGCATCCAAAACAAACCAAAAAATATACCGCTAATCGAACTATATATTTGATGTTTCCTCATGGATCTTAAGGTATAACTCCAATGTTACCAGTATTTGCATTTAATCGGCAGAAAAGTGAAAATTGTTAATTGCAGTTACTAAAAATAAATCAAAGAGATAGTCAGTTTTACCTTTTATTTTTTGCTCATTAAAAATTTAAATTAGCTATAAAATCCTTTGCATAGCAAAGTTTGAGTGTTTTTTTTACTTTCTACCATATATGAAAAAAAGTTTCAAGGGTTTTTATTTTTGGAGTCGTGGTTGGAAATGCTCATTTCTGACCTACTGATGATGCATTTAAAACTTTTTCTTATAAAGAATTAAAGTTTTTTCTTTTTAATTTTATATTTAATCAGAAATTGAAATTGTTATAAAATTATGGCAACCTTAAAAAAAAACTCAAGGAAACAAGGGCTTGAGCTTTTTTCTTGAAAGAATTATGTGCGGTTTTTACAATACAAGTGATTGAACATGTAATACAATTTATATAAATTTGACACGTTCAATCACTTGTATTATGAAACCCGCATATTCAATTATTATTATGTTCAAAACTCCCTAAGGAAAATCCAAAATTTAACAATAGAAATGAAAATATATTAATAAAAGATTTAAAACTTTTAAAAGCTATGTAAGATTTAATCACTTTTCAACTCTGTCTTCAACACTTTTTATAAATCTGTTTTAATTAAATATTCATAATCCTATATTTATTTTTTTTTTATTTAAGTTAAATTAAGTTTTACATTTTATTTTTACTAATTCACATTTTATGTCAATTAAATATTAAACAATTTTGCAGGTATGTACATTTCTTTATATTAGGAGAATTAGAAAAACAAATTTTCAATATTAAAAATATTTATTTGCATTTATTGATACTCGACAGAAAAGTGCATACAAATTTTCGCAAAGCTTAAATTTACACAAATTATTTACTTTATACCATAGTATTTGAAAAATGTATTAATATTTTCAAAATCAATTTAACATTCATAAAATGATTTTAGTTAGACATGTCTGTGATGAATTTAAATAATAAGTTTTAATGTTTGCAAACACGCATAATTGCATTTAAATACTTAAATTTTTTAGAAATTTGACAACAGAGGGGGATTGAAATGAAAAAAATACGATTTAAGAAGAAAAAATTAATTGAATAAATTGTTCTTGTTTTTGATTCGAAATAAATTAAATAAAACTTTAAAATTTAAGTACAAAAAAATAAATAATTAAAAAAATTGTTATGGGTTTCATTTTACTTACATTTTATTAATTACATACGAATTTTTTAACCCTCGTCAAGCGGAAAGGGTACAATTATAACTTGTTTCCCTTAATCATCAGATGCCCGAAATTCTTTGACATCTCCACACTTATAAAGCATAGTACATTTCATTAAATTTTTAAAGAAATATCGTGGTAATAGGGCCTAGTTAATTTAAAACCCTTAAGAAAAAAACTGAAACGGAACGCAGAATACCCAAGTTGTTAAACGGAGAAAATTGCGATCTGAATCGAAATGCGGAATAAGGCCTGATCATCTTAATTATTATATTGATCATAGTATAGATTCTTAACAAAATCATAGTTGAGATCATGGACTGCATGAAAGTCTACAAGCAGAGAAAACAAATTTTTCTATATAATTAATTATTTTTTTTAAATACATAAACAAAGTATGGTTGCCTCCAAACATGTCATGGCTTATAAAAGTTCACCACTATTAATAATAGTTTGGTAGTTTTTTTCTAGATCATATTCTAATTTATGCTCTTTAACGTAATCTAGTCTTAATCATAATCATACGGCATGTTCATCGATTTCGAACGTTAACGTTCCCATAGAAAATAACATTTAGGCCCTAATCATGTAAAACGTAACGCAACGCCAACGAATAACATTGAAAGCACAAACAATGTCATAAGTATTTTGTAATTTTGTTGTTGATTTCTCCAGAAATTCATGTACCGATTTAGAATTTTCAACGCCAAAAGATATGCAGCGTTTGAAATTTTAAAACGCAATGTGAATTTCTGTAGAAAGCAAAAACAAAATATTTATGACATTGTTTTTGCTTTCAATATAATTCTTTGGCGTTGCGTTGCGTTTTACATGATTAGGGCCTTAAAACAAAAATAAATTTTAGAATTTTGTTTTAAATATAATTTTCTATGCAAACGTTGACGTTCGAAATCGTTGAACAGGTAAATTATATTGAACGAGAGCGGGTAGATAAGTGACTTTTTAAATGAAACACAGTTTTTTGGATGAAAAATCATTGAGTAGCTGCTCATCAATTTCGAACGTTAAACGTTCGCCTAGAAATTTTCTATGAAAAACTATCAGTTTTGATAGTTTTTTCATATAAAATTTCATTCGAACGTTCACATTCTAAATTGTTTTCCACGATTTTCGAATTTTAAACCTACAAAAAAATAAGACTTGTCAGGTCATTTTGTTTGTGAAATGATTTCATCGTTAGAGTCAGTTTTGTTTTCGCCGAGCCATTTTTTCGGGTTTGGAAACAAGAAATAGTCACTTCGGGCAAAATCCAGAGAATCTGGGGGATGAGGGAACAATTCGCTGAAAAATTTTGCCATTTTATGCCATTTCATGGTGGCCAGTTTAAATTAGAAAAACGCGCAGCAGAGCCATATTTTTGTTAAAAAAAAGCAATTTCTATTACAAACTGTGCTCACATTGTGTGGAAATACGCCTGCAATTTATTCCAGCAAGTTCGTCGTAATAACTTCTACAAACTACTTCTGGAAGCAGACTTCCGCAAGTTTCGGTTTGAGTGGAAACAATTCAGCAAATTCTTGCAGAACTTCTTCCGCAAGTGACTTGCTAGTGGACACACGGCTTAACACTGATTCTAATTTTTACGACAAATGTATAAACGCATTAACGGATTGAACGCGTGGTGTGGACCTCTAGCCTTAGATAATGATGAAATTTATTAAAAAAAAATTTTTTTGACAATTTTAAAGCACTATAAAAAACAATAATAAAAATTTTAACGGTTTTCAATTGAGATTTGGCAACAATAATTATCGAATTTGCTTTTAAATATAAAAGAAAACTGTATTATTTAAAATTTGCTGAACTTTAAAGCTTTTTGTTACACCCAAACAATTATTGATCATTTTAACAACAATTTATCGGTAAATTTGCAATTACAATAACGTTTTATTGTTGTTGTTGTTTTTATCTTAATGATGTTTAATTGCAATTTTTTAAATGACAAACGTCATTATATTCTTTGTTTCTCAGCTGTACGCCTGTTATAACTATTATTTCTCATAATCTTATGTGTCCGAGGGTTGGATTTGATTATAATTTTTTTTCTCTTTTTGTTTGTTTAATAATTAAAACCTTTTCAATTATCGGCAAAAGTTCAAACAGGTTTAAAGCGATTATTTTTTCTGTTTACGGTTTGACGTCAAACGTCTGTGATCGGTTGCAAAAACGTTTTAATTATATTCAAAATTCATAATTTAGCGTTCATTATCTTGATTGTTTATTTCGAAAAGAGAAATGAAACTATAAATTTATACTTTTAAAATTTTTTTTTTTTCTTGTTAATTATATTTCGCTAATTATCAGTGTAATAGTAAACATTAAGTGTAGAGTTTTTCTAAATGATGTCACAGGCTTTATTTTGATACTTTTTAATACTTACGAGTATTGAGTCATTGGGAAATGAAGTAATTTCTAAATATCTATACACTTCATTAATAAAACAATGTTTTTTATTGTTGTTTATAAAGTGTTTTGGCTGTTATCTTTTTAAATGGCAAATCGAATAATAATTTTTTTTTGTATCTTCTTTGCTTGGGGAAACAAGCATTACTTTGAATGTTTTATAGACCCTCCCGGGGTTGTGGGATCATGTAGAGGATATTTCACCTTTTGGGGTTGCATCCTCTGCGACAAATCAGGTGTATGCATACCTGGAATCCTGCAAAGATGAGTTTAAAAATTATAGGCCTCCTGGAGTCTGTGATTTCTTGAGACCAAGGGCTGACTAAGAACCTTCCTCTCTGATACCATGGAAATCAGAAGCAAGCACTAGTATGCTCATTGCGGAAAATGCTTTCTTTCTTTCTTTCAGGGAGATTGTCTTTGCGGAAGCTTTCCTTTTTCGATAGAGATTGATTTTGATCAGATTGTTCTCCGTCCGTGAAGTACTTTTTTCAAAGCATGAACCCACAAAAGGAAGCTCATTCAAATCTGTTTCCGCACGAGGGGTATAGAAAGTCTTACTTTTCCCTAATTTTTTCTAACCTTTCACAAAAATTCCGGCAAGCAAAACATTTACATAAGTATATTAAAAATCTTGTCTAAGACACAAGAATACTTTTTCTCAAAACTAGTTTATTTTAAAAAAAAAAAGTACTGATAGTTTTATTTTCGTTTGGGAATATTAATAAACTTTAATTAATCAAAAATATTTTTTATTTATATTTTATGTCGCTTAACATAAAATTTTAAAATTAAAAAGCTTTAATAGAGTTGCTAGACCAAAATTTTAAATTCTCTTGAAATTGGACAATGCTGTAAATAAAGATTTTGGTTAGAAGAATTGACTTATTATTCTTTTCCTTTTTCCAGACGAAAAATCATAAAAAATTCGGTTTAACTTTATGAACATTAAAAAAATAAAATAGTTTATTTGTTCCTTGTTTAAATTCTATTGTAGAGATTTAAAGGTTTTTTTTTTGCTGAAATCTGGCAACAATGAAAATTTAATTTAATTTAAGCTCATAATTATTAAGATAATTGCCTTTCAAATACTTCTTCATTAACAATTTTGCAACGCGGAAACCCCTGTTTTAGCCCTATAATTCCCTGCGGCAGATCTTTTTATTACACCTATTTAGATGTTTAGTCCAATTTTTTTTTTTTTATTCAGGCAGTTTTAAGGTTTGAATTTTATTAATTTTGCTTTGCTCTGCTTTTGCAAATAAGACGGTGGGGTAGGTACGAAATAAATCGATTTGAAATTAACATTGTATTATTCAATTTAGTTCATTATTATGACATTTTTTACTGTTGAAATGCGGTAAATGTGTAGAAGGTTGTAATTGTTCTTTTGATTTTATTAAATCTAATGTAATCGGGTAATTACATAACATTTAGGTTTGGTTTTTGAGATCACAGTTAAACTAGGTTTAGGCTTAGGTGTAGGTTAATCTGAAAACAGATTTGTGCCGCAATTACCAAGTTCTAACGAAATTTTGACGGAACAGCTTAATTTTGTTTAAATGTTGGTCTTTAATGAAATAATTAAAAACAAATCACATATCGCCGGAAAAATTTGAGTTTCAGACTAAGTTAAACTAATGGTGTTTTCTTTTCTACAAAGAAATAAAAAATACCACCTTGTTAAAAGGTACATGTATAAAATGTCTTGCCGACCCTGTAATAATGCATTTTTTTTTATTTGACGAGAACATAACACAAAATTGGACAGCCATGTTTTTAACAGCTGACAAAAAGTTTGTTCTTCAAAATATAAAAAAAATATACATAAACCAAAATTTGTTAATAGATTGATATCACAGTAGCACATTTTTCAACTTCAAAATCTTGAACCAATTGAGACCCCCAAAATCTGAAATCTTATGATGGTAGAGGAAAAACACTAGCTGGGTTTTGCATTATTAGCTAAGGTTTTTTTTTAATTCATTTTCAAAAAACATGTACTGATTCTTAAGTCTATATCTCGTGAACTATTCGAAATATTGCTTGTCAGATCTTAAAATTATACCTTGAGATAAAAATAAAAAAAAACAACAACATCTTACTCACATGTCGAAGAGAAATCTGTACCATGTAAACACCGTCCGCTTGAATGATTGTTTGATGCAAAATAACAGCATATTTCAAATATCAAAAAATGTGCATTGTTTTGATTGCACGTGCGAATTAAATAAATTTGGGGAATTTAAATATTACGGCATACATTGCAGAAAGAAAAAGTTGATATGGAAAAGTGTTGGAAGCTGAACTTGTTTTGCTACGATTGTGGTATTTATGTGCTTAAACGTTCAATGAAAACGCAAAAAAACTAATTTTACTGCTGAATTTAGAAATGGGTACCTCTTATATTATTCTGAGCAGTTGGACTTATTCGATTGTTCGTGGACACCAGATGTAGTATGCTGACGTTGTTTTTGTTACATATTCAACTGGATAAAAATGTGTGGATCATCCACCGTTCAAGCCCAAAGAAAAAATCAACAAGCCTTAGCTAGTAACACAATGCGAAATGCATATGTGTTCGCCAAGTTAGGTTTGTCAAAGCGCAAATCAGAATTTATGTCCGCATTTCTTAAACGAAAAAACCTAACGGACGTTGATGTTAAGACATCGGTACACCGTAACTGTCAAGCGGAATTTCAAAAGTTTTACAGCGCTAATGACGAAAACTCTTACGTCTACTGCAGCAACATAAAAGTATTAGCCAATTAAATGGGATTACAATATATCGCTGAAGACTGGTGACTGTTCATCGATAGCTCAATCACTAAAAAGCAGTGTAACTGCATAAAACGAACCTAAAGCCCTCAATATGTAAATTTTGCTAAGCGACCAATAGAAATTTTGTTAAGAGACCTTAAATACGCAAATCATTTATGGAAAATCTGTTGCGACCTTAAAGTTGTCAATATTTTGCAAGGCATAAAGGGTAGATAGCCAAAGTATTATTGCTTTCTGTGCCGTTAGGACACACGAGCAAAAGTCGATCACTACTCACACACTTGGAAAAACGAAAGTTGGGAGTGAAAGATCTCCTTATTTTTCATTCCTTATTTTCAAAATCATAAATTTTTCTAAGTATCTATTTTAAAATATTTGAAGTGGCTTATATTTTCTATCATCAACCATAAAAATCTATGACGAAATTTTACATTTTTTGATAGTTTTGCTGTTTGAGTAAGATTTTTTTTTTTTTTTTTTTTTTTTTTATTTTATCTCCATGTACAATTTTTAGATCTGATTGAGAGCTAAACATTTGCCGAAGAGAGACAAGCAATATTTCGAATAGTTCACGAGATATAGACTTAAGAATCAGTACATGTTTTTTGAAAATTGTACTAAAATCCTCCCCCAATCGAAACTTGAAAAATGTATTTAAAAAAAACCTTAGCTAATAATTCAAAACCCAGCTGGGGGTTTTCCCCCACCATCGTAAGCTTTAAGATTTTGGGGCTCTCAATTGGTTCAATAATTTAGTGCTGCACTGTGTATTACATAAATAAATAAATGAACAAAATTAATGACGAAATTCCAATTTCTTTTGCTTGTTTTTAATAAAATATGTAAGCAAGAAAATACCTTTGCCAGATCGCTTATTTATTAACACAAAGTTTTCCAGATTTCTTGATTTGACGTTTTTTTTTTTTTCAAAAACAATTTTATAACACCGACTCCATTTAAATTTTATATCACTGACAAACTATCAATAACAATGTAATGCTTTCTTATGTTTTTACTATTAAATAATAGAAAAAATAACTATTAATATATAAAATTTTTACTGTCCTTATTAGAGGCTATTTTTTCCCAACTTCGTCTGGTAACTCTATATATAAACAGAAGCCATCTATTTACAGGGCATTATCAACACTGTCGATTTATACGGGGCGTAAAGTACAATGCCTTATGCCATTAGTAAGGGTGCATTTTTTAGAATTAAACAAGCCACCCTTTTAGAGAAGCATTTTTAAGAAACGAACACCAAATTGCATTTTTTAAATAAAATGTCACATTTTTTCATAAGTTTCAATTTAATCTACGTCTCTACGTCTTGGAGGTTGAATTTTAGTTTTAAGTTTATTAAGGGTTTTTATTTTTATTACATTGTCATTTAAGACAATTTTTTTAAGTGGATTTTAAAGATTTTTTTTTTAATTAAGATATTTCAAAATTCTATTATTTTATATGCCAAATATTAAATTTTTTCTTTATTTTTGTTTCATTTTAGGTATGTATTCTTATTGGAATGATCTATAGTAAATTTACAACTTTGTAAGTAAGTCCTTTTAAAATGTTTACCCATATCATGCAATCTAGCGACATCGCAAATAAGGCACATACTTATCTAAGCAAAATTAATTCATGGAAGTCTAAGCAACAAAATAAAGTCTACAAAATATAAGAATTTTAAAATCAAAATAAACTATTTTTTTTTTAATTTTAATATGTATCATGAAAATTAAATTACGTAAATTTCATTTATATGTATGCGTAATTTAATTTGACAACATCGCTTTTGGTATATTTCTTAGCTAAATCATTAGTTTCTCCGTTATGTCTGGGCTACATACCGAAAATTGTCTGTGCAACACTGCATTGCTTCTATGATTATGAATACAAATCAGTGTTATCCATTTAGATCGATTGATAAATTCGTTAAAGCTGACATATTCTGTTATCATTTACCGAAATAAAAAGTCAAATCAGCTAATTTTTTTTGCATCGTAACAATAATTAAATAATATAAAAATATACACCCCTATCGTGAATAATTTTTCCCTCGTAATTTGTTCCCTTTTCACGTATTTGCGATCATGAAAAACTCCCATGAAAAATATTAATTCATAGGAGAATAATAACGTGAAAACAATGTTCGCGGGAAAAAATTCCCCTTATCGTGAACAATTTTTTCCCTCGTAATTTGTTCAGTTTTCATTTTGAATTTCTCACTTTATTTTTGCTGGGGAACAAAACATTTAAGTAAGTAATTCTTCTTATAATTCGAATATTGAACTTAACAAAATTAATTTTAAGGTCAATTTTCGTTAGAGGCACACACTTATATGTACATATATTGTTCAAAATGCAAAAAACATGTCGATTGCCTGAGGAGTTAAGAAACTTTTCAAAGACGTGGTGGCAGAATTTTAGAAATTTTTTTATTACATAAAAGCGCAATAAGCTAATGTTGCAATCAAACTCTCACTCCAATACAACATGTTTAATTTTGATTTTTTTTTTTAACTTTTCTTTAAAATATACGTGTATATTTTTGAACAAAAATTTTTTTAAATGTTTATTTTTATTTAAGCTTTAGGTCTTTTTAATATTTATTTATTTATTTTCAATATTTCGCTAACCTTTGGTTAACATCTTCAGGAAATACAACCAAACCAAAGGTTAGCGAAATATTGAAAATAAATAAATAAATATTAAAAAGACCTAAAGCTTAAATAAAAATAAACATTTATTAAATTTAATAAGGTCAAATAAAAACTAAATATAAAAATTTTTTTTAATGTTTTTTAATATTTCTTCTTTTTTACATTCACTGAGAACTGATAGCGCGAAAAATTGTTCACGGGAGTTTCACGATACCATTTTTCCCTTTGAGGGGAATAAAAATTTCATGGGAACAAAAAGTCCACTTGTTTTTCACGATAGGGGTGATAGTAATTTATGTGCTTTTGTATACATACATATCGTTACCTTAATATAAAAAGGCCCCAACTCATTATTTTTGGAAATCCGTTTTTTTATTGATTATTGTAGAATGGTTGCTAATACACATTCTATTAAAATTTCAAGCAAATTAGATTAAAAATAAAGAAGTTATAAGCAGAATACAAAAAGCCCTAACTCATACACACAATTTTTCTAAAGAAAAAAAGGCCTAACTCATACACACAATTTTTCGAAAGAAATACATATTATGTATTTCAATCTGAATTCCTCGTTTAATTTTAATAAAGATGTTTTTTGACAATGGTTGTGTAGCTATATTATTTCAGCTTTTATTAAGTTTTTTCCTTCTCCTGTAAAAAGTGTTTTTGATGAGTTGGGGCCTTTTTATATTAAGGTAACGATATATAAAAGAGGAACAAACAAATTCTAGGCTCGAAAAAAATATTTTTTTTTCTCACACAAACTTTGATTTGCTTTCATGTTTGTTTACAATTACAACATAAATGCCCATCGATTTCGAAAATTTGCTAATAAAAACCTCTACAGATGCTTTGAAATGTAAAAACATGGGTTAGGTTACTTGGGCTACCATCGAGAATACATCTCACGTGGGTCCTTCAGTGATCCCAGCGTCAATGCCAAACTTACAGAGCAGTTACCCAATATATGTAAATGCAGAATTCAACAAATTCGTCTTCTTAATGAATGGAAGAAGAAACCTTAGTTCTATCTTCGATAGATCATCTAAACAGGCAAACATCTGTTTTCCCAGGTATTTATCCTTAATGTCCCGAATTCCAGGACATTGACATAGAAAATAAAACACAATTTTTTCTTCCTTCTCGTCATGACAACTTCTGCAGTAGTCGTTGAATTCTAGACCCATTCTTCTCTCATGAGTCCCCACAGGCTAGTGTCTGGTTATCACCAAGAGGACTGTTTTAATTTGGTCCCTATTGAACCCAAGTAGAGAGTTAGCTCTCCGTTGATCATATCCAGGCCACAATGACCCGAATATGGAGCAAGCCTATGTTTGCAAGTCTATAAGACTGTCGCTTGATAAATTACTTCCATTGAGCCATTGGAGAGCCAACGAATTAATCAATAAATGTGTCATCCAGACGACCACCTCGTTTGGTAAGCACACATAGACAATATTCAGTTCTTCTCTGAAGAAATCCCCGCTAATTGTACTTCCTTTCCTCGAACCGTCAGTATAGACCCTAAGGTTCGGTCCACAGAAAGTCATTTCAACATACATCCCATTACCGTATGTGCTGCATACCTCGCCTCATAGTCACGGGACTAGCAGAGAGCCATTTGTCGAGTGGAAACTTAGAACATAAAAAATATCTGTCAATTGTAATCAAAAAATTAACCAGTTGTCAATGTGGAACATCCTTTAAATATTTATATGTTACTCCATTTTGTCAAAATGTTTTCAAAAAACAAATAATTTTGTTTACCTCAAATCTTGTGACACTCCAATTAATTATACAATATTATGCTGAAATCGTTTAAAAACAAGTATGTACTTTTTTCATGACACTGGTGCCTTAAATCTGGCTCATACTGGTTTATTTTTTGTTTATTCGAATTTTATGCTAATTTCGATTATTATTTATGATTTGTTGTTTTGAAAAAAGAAGCCAACATGCGATATATTTGGAAAAAATAAAATTAAAGAAACCCAAATTATTTGAAAAAATAAAACTTATCCCTGCCAACAAACAGCAAGACGAACATTTTTAAATTATGTATTTATAATGAATTTACATAATTTTAAGTCAAGAAGAGATACGAAAAAAAAAACATCATGAGTCTATATTTAATTAATTTGCTAGTAATGTTTACTCATTAAATTTATTACGGCTTAAAAAACAAAATTAACAATTTTAAACGAACAGGTAAGAAAGCAAAATAAAATTGCAGACACGTGTCTTAATAGAGCAGTTTTCAGATATACGAAAATCATTTTGGTACTTAATTTTGTTGAGGAATCATTTTTATGCTTAATTTTATCTTTAACATAATTTATGTATTCTTTGTTTTTTTTTTTTTAATAAAACTTTTTAAGTTAATAGAATATTTTCTTTTAATATTTCCGCATGTTTTCAAAGTGACTTTTAAAATTGATGATGTATGGTGTTGAGGTCGATTGCCAAAAAAAAAAATTTATTTGTATATCTAATCATCAAAATCTCATAGTCGTTTTTGAATGCCTCGTAAGGAATGTCAATCAAATTTAAGTTGTATAGAAAAATAAATCCTAAATTTCAATTAAGCTTTTGTAATCAAAATTAAATATGTTTATAAATTTCAAAGGTATAAATATTAAAGTTTAAAATTAAAATATATTGAATACATGTTAGGCCACTAGTAAGTTAAAAGAAAGTTTTTGTTAGATATTATTCATATACATACATTTTTGTAACGCCCGCACAGTGGATGAAAATCGTTTTTAATCGCCCAAAAATCTGTAACTTTTCAACCGATAGAGATACTGTTGCAATAGCTAGAATAATTTTGCTAGCGAGAAGACTTCTTGAACTTTCCTACAGTTTTAATTTTATAAAAATCGGTTTCGCGGTTGTTAAGAAATTTAAGGTCAAAGTTGAACTTTTGATGTTTTTTAGCATTTAGTATGAAAGTGCTCTTGGATTAAGAATTGTGGTATTTTTTTATTCAAAAAAGGGTATGTTTTTAAGTGCACTGTTTTAAGAACTTTTTATTCTAGATGAATGCCAAACTTCATTATGATATCTTTATTAATGTTAGATTTATAGAATGTCAAACCTAAAAATTACTATTTTTTACTCATATTGAAAGCCCTTTCATTCATTTACACTAGAAATAATTATTTTAATGTTTGAATCTGACATGGATGAAATTTTTTTGAGGTTATGTAGACCGAAAAGATATTAAAACAGTTGACTGAAAGGCATTCCCATTTTGGATAAAGAAATATCCCAAAATCCCATTCCCGGAAAATCCCGCTTTAAAAAATTAATTATTTTTTTTTTTTTTTACAAAAATGGACATATTGTAACTATTTACCAGTAGATATTGATCAGAATTTTCGAGAAAATTATGGACATATTAAAAACCATTACTGTTTTATTTTTATAAAAATCGGTGTATTGAATTATTAGAATTTTTACTTAAATGAATTTTTTTGGCTTGAAAAAATTTTTTTTTATTTAACACTCGATATTAATCAGAAACTTCGAGAAAATAATTTTATAAAAATCTTATAATAGAATTTTTACTTAAATAAATTTTTTTTTGTTTGAAAAATAAATTTTTTTTTTTGGATAGGGCATGGGGAGAAACAATTGTCAAATTGCTTCTACAAGCATACTCAACGTTTTCTTTCGAAAAATATAAAATTTTTCTTTATATATTTCTGGAAAAAAATATTTCTTCATCATCGAAAGAACATCGCCATATTTTGGTGAAATAGTAAAAAATGAGTATTCATATGTATTACCTTTATAAGCATATAATTCGCCTTGAATAATCCACTATACTTATAGAAAAATGCCTAAGTATTTCATAATACAACATACCATTGCTTAAGGTCTGCTTTCCTACCAATATAAAAAATGTTTAACCCACTATTGTTGATAACAGTTTGATATTAAACATAATACACCCGGTTAAAAAACTCGAAAAATCGTTAAAAAATCAAACCAAAAAATCCGTTTTTTCCGAATATATCTAAAGGCAAAGGAGATAACCTTAACATTTAAGCATATTTTTCTGTAGTTCATTAAGTCTAATTTTTTGCAATCCATAAATACATTCAGTATTTTTGGGGAATTTTTAAAATTTTGAATATCCGATGTTGCCAATATTACGGGTCACAAGTCACTCTCCCGACCCTCTATTCATTTAATCGGGGTTTTGCTTTAATCGGTTAATCGCTCGATTAATTAACTGAGGATTTGGTTTAATCGGTTAATTTTGTAATTGATCGGTTAACCGATTAATAAAGTCTTTCATCAAATAAGTAATTTCAATAAATAAAAATGCAAAAATTATTTATTATTTGGAGTTTTTAAGTATACAATTCTTTATAAAAATGTTTTGTTGTATTCCTGGATCAATTATAATATTTATTACATTGTGCTTTTTTGTCTTGCCTCTTCTTAGTCCTAATTAATATTTAATTTCTAAGTCATTTTCCTGGATTTCTCTAAGCGTATAACATTTTTTATTATGCCAATAGAGTTCTGTATTAATTTTTTAAAATTTTTAACTCTTCTTATTATTTCGGTTAATTTTGTTAAAAGATTGATATGAGAAAATATGAGAAGAAACAAATGCTAAACACATATGTACATATAAAAAGTACGTGAAACAAACAGCTGTTGAAAGCAAACTCCTGTTTGAAATGAAGAACACCTTTTTTGTTTGTATGCAAAAATATTTTCTAAACATATACCTTTTGTATATGAGACAAAACAAAAAATTAAAACTTTTGTTACGTCGGTTAATCGACTCAAATTAACGGGTTTAATCGTTAACCGCACATAGACAATTTTAAATTAACCGATCAGTTAACCGGGTAGTAATTAATCGATTAACCGATTAACGGATAACCGAATGAATACCCTACTACCATCCCACTAATATAACAAAAAAAAATCAACACATTATTGGTAATAGTTTGCGTTATGATTTCAATTTAATTCTGATCAAATTTACAAAAATTAGATATTTTTTAAAACAGCATAAAATATTTGTTTCCTGCCGCATGCCACACCCACAGTTACCAATATTTTAATCCAGTTTTTTTGATACCTTAGTTCTAATATGTTTGCTATCGAATGGCATTAACATTTTTGGAATCGGCGATGACAACAATTGGACTTTTGGCCGATGAAATTCAATTTTCAGCCACAATGCGCCGCCGTGTATTTTCTGATAAAACCTACCAGTTGTTTTGACAATGTTGCATATTATGCAAACTGGTAGTTCGATCTTCTAGCGTTTATCATATAATCTTTTGCAAATAAGCCAGTTTGTTTTTGTTATTAAAATCGTTAATTTTGATTGAAAGATTTTTTTTTTAAATTTGTGTTGATACAATACATCAGAATCAATTAAAAAGTCTTTTGCGTTTTAGGTAACGATATGTAGCTGTAAAATTTTTTACTGTAAAACTATGTATTTTTTATAATTTAGAATTTACTCTAAATGTTTCCACTCGAAAACAATTATATTCTCATATAATTTGCATTTTTCCTAACAAATTTGCATTATTACAGTAGTTTCTTTATAATGTAGAATAATTTTATAATTAATGAGACTTCGTTGTAAATATGCTCTAATGCACTCGTGTGTATAATATGAAGCCAAAGATGGGATTTCTAAATTCTTAAAAAAAAGAACAGTATATAATTTCTGAGCCGTTCAAATTCCAAAGCGGCGACTCAAATTTGCCTTCGAATCGTTTAATGAAAAAAATAAATAACGTCAATGTTGCTTTATATAAAAACTTTGAAAATGTGCTAAAGAAGCTTATTACGATCGAAAGATCTTGAAATTGATGGGGTTTGGAAAAAAAAAATTTTTATCTACAATCACGCAGAGGCAACACTTTTTTAACAGGCGGCCATTTAGTCAGCTGTCAAGTGATTTATGTATAGTTTGGTTTGGCATTTAAACATGAATAGACTGACGCCAGGACAACGCTTCCAAATTGTGCAAATTTTTTTAAAAATCATTTTTCTGTTCGAAATACGCATCGCTCGAATTTTGTTTAGCGATGAAGCTCACTTTTATTTGAATGGATATGTCAATAATCAAAACTGCCATATTTAGAGGGATGATAATCCTCAAGTGTATGTTGAGACACCGTTTCATTCAGAAAAACTGACTTTGGTGTGCTTTATCGGCTGGTGGAATCATTGGTCCGTACTTCTTTAAAAAAAAGTTGCTGGTCAGAACGTTAAAGTCAACGGTGACCGCTATAGAGCCATTATTACTGACTTTTTCGTTCATCAATTGCACAGCCATGATATGCAGGAGCTGTGGTTTCAACAAGACGGCGCAACTTGTCACACAGTTCCGTGCCATAATTGATTTATTGAAGTAAACGTTTGGTAACCGCATAGTTTCACGTATGAATTGACCTCCAAGTTCGTGCAATTTTCCGCCGCTTGACTATAGGGTTATGTGAAGTCGCTAGTATATGGCGATAAGTCCGAAACGATTGACCACTTGAAGGACAACATCCTCCACTTTATTGCCGATATGCGGCCACAAATGTTGGAAAAGGTCATCGAAAATTGGATTTCCAGATTAGACTACGTCCGAGCCAGCCGGAATTTATATTATAATGCCAGAAGAATATCTTTCGAATAGAGTAAATTTTATGTCAATTTAAAAAATGTATCTTTGTTTTATTCTCTATAAAAAAACGCCCTTTGCAATTGAAAATGTAGCACAAAATAATAGACATTTGATGTTTAAAAATAGAAACGGAAGCTAAAAAATATATTTATACTGTCTCGAGCACATAATTACACATATGTATTGTCATTATTTACCTTAAGGTGTTCGGAGGCAACCATAATATGGTTGTGGTTTCTTAATATAGGACTGATTTCTGATATGCTTGCCGGTGACAATTACATGGTTAAAGTTAAAAAAAAAAAATTGTTGGTGTTGTGGTTATTTTATTGAGCTGTTTATTGTTTTAAATCGAAATTTTTATATTTTATTCAGGCTTAAGTTCACCAAATTTTAAATTTAAATATAAATATTTGGATTAAAAAAAAATTAATTTAAAATGGTTTTTTTTGGAGATGGTGACCATATTGAGAAACTGTGTTTTCTCTGCGTGTCCGCTACTATTGAGATAAAGCAAAAAATTTTTGGCAACACTGCAACAATGTCTTTGCCGATGGAAACATATTTAATTTTGCTAAACTAATAATAGAAATATATATTTTTTTCAACTCAAAACTAATTTATTAATTCCCATCTCTGTAATATCATTAACATATACTGCCACCGTTTCTTTTATATATCGCAGATTTAATGCTGACTGCCAGCCAACTATCCTCATTAATTAATCATGCACTTTATTAAAATGTTTGTGCCACTCTTTAATGCAACAAAAAAAATCTATGTCAAATGCTCAGAGAGAAATGCAAAGAGATTTAGTGCAACTTAAATTGGTTTAGCTATGAAAAATGCTAAAATTTTGCTCTTCGCCTACACAACGTACTCGTACTTAAGTATATTTTTTTTCAGAATTTGGAGTGGAACTTATGTTGGTTATTTAGTCTTGGCATAAAAACCTCTAAACTAAATACCAACCCTCTTTAAACGAAAAAAAAACTGCATTATTTACTTGATATAAATTTCAAAAAAATAACACCACACAACAAAACATAGAAAAAAATCAACATGTCATGTGTCCGTCAGTCAATTTTGTTCGTATTTCTAAACGAAAATTTACGCAAATTTATATCTTTATGTAAAAAATACTATTTGCACTTTAATATGTATAGATATTATACGTAGGTATTTTGCTTTATTAACATACTTTCAAAAAACACACACAATTTTGCGCGCCAAATATCAACCACAACACTATAAAGGGGACAATAGTGAATACCCTGTAGTTCTGAAAAATGTTTGCATGTGTTTGACTTCTTGAACCATTAATATAGACAACAGGAAGCCAATTGAAAGAATATGTAAGCTAGTTAGTTGCTATAACTTTCTATTGGTTTCTTAGGGCCAGTCTATAGTAATCGATAGTTTACTTTATGCATTCCTGGATATTCGATTAAAAATCAAAACATGCCAGTATATCGATGTCGATAGGACAGCTCTTAAAACAAAATTTGATTAAATCTGAGCTTAGATCCAGAAGTTTAATTTGAGCCATATTTTGTCTTTGTCAAGATAATAACTAGTTTTTTGGGATCATGAAAAAAATCATCGGATTTAAACTAATCGGCGGTCGAACATAGGGATAGGCAATAAATATCGATATATCAAAATATCGATATTTAAAAAAATAGCCATATATCGATACATCGATATTTATCTACGACTATCGAATTAGATATTTTTAAGATCTCTTTATAATAAAATTCAACATTTTAACCGTTGCTCAACTGTTTACAATAATTTTGTTTTTTTGAATTGCATCATATGTTTTTTTAACTAGTATTAAGAAAATAACGGCGCTTTTCCATTGTACATTTTCATAGATTACACAGTTCAGTTTTGTCTCGGTTTTTTAAGAGATGACAACAAAAAAATAAGCGCGAAAAAAATATTCTGGAAAGTGTTCCTAGAATTATGCAAAGAATCGCCTTAATAATGGCGTATTAGCAGCAATAGACTCATGAAAGTTGGAATGTTAATAATAAAAAAAATATTTGGTTTTTTTATTTGAGCATGATCTTATATATTAAAAATAAAATATTGCACAGTTAACTTGTATAGTATGTGTCACAAGTTTCGTTTACCGGCAGTATATAATCCGGCATTATAATCCCAATTAATTTATTTTTTTTTTTTTTAGATTTCATATGACGAATAAATAAAAATTTTGTTGTATTCTTCACTTTTTTTTTAAATTTTTTTATTGTAGAATTAACTGCCGCTTCCTCGATTTCAAACGAAAACTTTGTTCGCATAACTTACCTGAAAAACTAAATTTTAAAATTGGTTTTTTTTTTTAAATAAAAGTTAAGCGAATAAAAGTTTCGTTCGAAATAGAGGGACAGGCAGTAAATTTGAAATTAAAAGAAATAATAAAAAGTTAGAATGGAATTACATGTAATATGTTTGTGCATATGCAAATATGTATTGAAATTTGGTAATAATTTCAGCTTAATACGTTCGATACATCGATATTTTTAATTAATAAATCTCGATACTCTTAAAAAATAATCGTATCGATATTTTTTAAGAGTATCGATATATTTTTTCAATTTGCCCATCCCTAGTCGAACATGTATATGGAAATAGCTAGAAGATCTGCGATTTTTTTTTTTCTTTTACGACATTGTAAACGATTATGGCCAAGGACGTGATATTTCACTTAGAGTGTGTTTTTGACTTTAAGATTAAGCTAGGATTTTAATGGCTAATAAATCAGTGAATGTTTAAACGCTGGCTTAGTTAAACTAATCTTATATCTATATGTAGTTTAAACTCAACAGCTGTAAATCAGTGTCTGATATATTATTTTGTTAAAAAAATAATGTGGCAGCACTACGAAAAATGTTGTCAAATATGGTCTGTATTGGTAGCTTAAACGCCCAACTAAATGCGTTTGGAGATTGTTCATATGCTGACTGATTTACAGATTTGCTGGTTTAAAATGTGTTTAAACCAACATATCTATTAATCAGTAAACATATAAACCATCTTTGAACGCATAAAATAGGGCGACCAACAAGTTTGCAATCACCAAAGTGTAAACTCACACTAATAAATTTAAGAAGAAAACGAATGATGAGCGACTTCTGTTTCGCTTTAAGGCCTAAGCATATCTCAATTTGTGCAAATCACTCCGTTTCTTTTAATTAATTTGAGGCGACTTGATCAACAAGTTAGGTTTTAATAATATTTTTTTTTTTTTTTTGCTTATTCACGAAATATAAAAATAAAACTAAGAAACAACCAAAAGCAAGATTTTAGGACGATGCCAAGTATTTTAAAGCAAAAGGAAAGATGAGCGTCTTCTCTTTCACCCTAATATCTTAACCGATGCCATTTGCCCAAATGCGGCAAATCTGCTTGTTAACGAATCCACTGAGGGCGATTATGCCGACCAAAAAAACACGAAATAAATTTTGATTTGAACGCCCATTTTCGTAAAAGGCATCAACAATCTTAACGCGCTGCTAAATTGTGTACCCCTTTATAGTTGAATTTGTCAAATTAAGTTGGGCAAAAAACTTGACGTTAAGGTGTGGCTCATAATTAATATCGTGCATTATGGTTGGACTGGACCATCCTTTATAATTTAAGTATGTAAATAAATTCTTGAAATTCCAAAGAAAACTAAAATATACTTCTTAAAAAAATCGGTTGGGCAAAGAAAGCACCAACCTCTGAGTAAAGTTTCTTAAAAATTCATGTTCTAATTAAAAAACTACTTTTTTAAAGATAGGCTGTTAGAATACTCCAGTCACGACACGAGCACTGCTCACTTAGGTCCTTATAGCTGTTCCCTTATGATACACTGAGCCAGTGACCTAGAGCCAGAGTTCACCAGATTATTCTCATGACATCACTGCAGCCTCGATTTATTTCGATTCCCCATAGAAAAAAGAGATCGACCTTAGTAACACATTGGATATATGATCCAAGCATGGAAATTCTGGTCTCCCAAAATATCTCATGCAAATAACCCCGAGAACTGGACATTTGAAAAGAAAGTGTAGGACCGTTTTCTCCTGCTCCTCATCATGACAACTTCTGCAGTAGTCATTATAACCTAGACCCATCCTCGTCGCATGGATGCCTATGAACCAGTGAACAGTTATTACCAATGTGACCATCATAATCCGGTTCCTACTAAACCCAAGAAGCACGCAAGTTTTCCTCGCGGCATAGCCAAGCCACAGTGTCCTGTGCATAGAACAGTTAATTTCACCCTGGGATCTATCCTGAGCCCTCCTTACTCTCCTTTGCATTATTAAACATTTAAACATTAAGTGAGAAAACTAAATGCCGTATTCATAAAAAGTAAAATAGTTTTCAAACGTATTTTAAAACTAAATTTCCATACAAATTTTCCTTAAAATTGATTTTATATCCAATTTAGATTTTTATGAATACGGCAGTAAGTTTCTACTTAACTAAAGGGTATTTTTTCAGTTTTTCCTCAAACTGCTGGGCAAATAGTGTCTGTGTGTGTGTTATTTATTAACATGGCTGTGTCAACAAGTGACAGGATGACTAACAGTTTTACTGTAATTATGATAGTGGCTGTGTGTGCTTGTGCAAATATTTAGCAACATTTGTGCGCTAATTGTTGCCACGGCAATACTGTTGTCATTTTAATATTTTATTTGTAACTTTTACTTACAATCACTGTTAAATAACTTTTTTGCAGTTTTTTTTTTATAGAAACAAGGACATTGCTAAGGTTTCTTATACATATTAGAATCATGTTTAGTTTTACATCCGGAAAAGAAATTATAATTAGAAAAAGCTTGTAAGCTTTCTTTGATACAAAAAATTGTGTTAAATTAAAGAAAAAACGCGTTCAAATGTTTAGTGGAAGTTAAATAAATATTTATAAAGATGCAACAAATTAAAAAAAAAAAATTTTATAAACTAAAATTAACAGCCTTGAACTTAAAATTGGAAGTAGAATCCTTTTAACTAGTTAGTAAGTATAAAATAATTAACGAAATATCTTTTTAACTGCCTAGAAAGAACTCAATAAAAATCGTACATGTTACACAATTAAAAGCAAAAGATGGTTAGGAAGAATATTAGTACCTTACGTTACGGCCTAACCTTACGGTGAACAGAAAGGATGAGTTAGGCGAACGTTGCTGTACCCGTAACTTACTGTAACGGACTGCTTGCACGTTGGTGCACTTATAGAACATCTAAAAACGTGTCATATGTTTTTCACATACATAAACAAAAAAGCAGTAGTATACATAAAACAACACACACAGTGCTGGGAAATCAAAACGTTTAAATGTTGACCGCTGTGCAGAAAAAGTACCAAGTGATTAAAATGGTATTAAAACAATATTTAGTGTAAGTAAAAAACATTATTAATTTAATATCTGATATTTATATTATAGATTTACAATAAACAAATATGTATTTTAGCATATACATACACATTTACATATATTATTTTGTAAATGTGCATAGACAAAACACGATTTTGTAACCATTTAAAGCCTTTTATATATTTCTCATTTATATTGTATGTGCAAATGCATTTGTTTATTTTGTACATCTAAGCATATGTGTTGTATTGTAAGTCGTTTTGTCGAAAGTCCTTAGATATACTGGAAAAAAGTACCAAAAAAGGGGCGAAAATACCCGTATTCAATTTAATATACAAGCAGGCCATCACTGCTTTACAACTGGCACGTAACGACGGCATGAAATTCTAATTTTTACAGATTGAGACGTTCCGTCAACGTGACATTTCAATTCGGTAAGCATTTACATTGTAAGCAAATAACAAAACGGACCAGACGTTTCGTTAGGGGACGTGGACGTTCGGCTAACTCTACCTCAAGGCGTCTACTATCGCCCTCTTGTGTAAACACCTACATACAGGTTTCAATGTAAGTACATGATTATAAGGACAAAGCACTGACCCCTTGCTTAGTAGACTGAGCTATCTAACTTCAACTAAAGCAGCTACATAACAACTGCTCAGATGGACATCTGATAGCAGGCCCAAGGATTCCCTAGATGCGGGCAAAAATTAGTTCCTAATCCGGCATTATAAAAATGTGTCCTCCTTGCGGTTCTAACCACGCATGCAATGTGAGCTCTAAAGGGCCTTAGCCAAAACCGTTACTGGGCCTCATTTACACCCTAAGAGCGACTGGTTCCCATGAACTAAAATCTTTGAGAAATATGTCGTTTTTTAGTTCAATTTAGCTTGAGGTGGTGACTGTTTCTATTCACACGAGGAACGTAGCTGTTCTTTAAAAAGAGCAATTACGTTCCTCCACAAACCTTGGTGGAGGAGACGGCAAAATACATCACAATCAATCAAAAAGTCGATTTCAAATTTTTTTTTCCGTTACGTCCTTTCGGATTTTAGGTGACAATATATTATGTACGCAAGGCTCAATAGGAAACACAGACAGCCATCCAGGCGAATGACATCGTTAGATTGACTCAAAAGATTATTCTTGAGTCGTCGATTAGGATGATATCCATACCGTCAAAAAGTCCATGCTTTTTAAATAGGAAAAGTTTTGCACAATGTATGCAACGCGTCGCAAAACTACGGTTTTATTTTTTGTAATTAACAAAATGTTTGAGTTTTTTCTTAATTCTTGAGCAAAATAACACGACTGCCTCTAATCTTACCCATAAATCCCTTGTTGTTGTTCTTTTTTTTATGTAACTGGTGTCTCAGTAGGAGGGCACTTTTTTAAATTTAGTGCCATTTTTTGTGCAAGTGGCAACTCTGAAATTTGCCAGCTGTTACATATTTTTATTTCGATTATTGAAGATGGAGCGCTTTACGAAAGAACAACGCGTCGTAATTGTAAAAATGTATTACAAAAATTTGGAAAGTTATGCTGGGACCGTTCACAAAAAAAAATTCATATCTTCCGTTGAAGCGCATTTCCATCTGAATGTCTTCGTGAATACACAAAATTGTCGAATTTGGGGCTCAGAAAATACTCATGTAATCCATGAGAAACAATGCACCCATAACGAGCCACTGTCTGCTGCGGATTTTGGTCAGGCGGCGTGATTGGGACTTACTTTTTGGAAGATGAAGCCGAAATTTAAGTGTCTGTGAACGGCATTCGGAACATAACTAATAACGGAGTTCTCGTGGCATCAACTGGATGGCATGGATCTGGACGAAAAAATCGATTTATTGCAGCAACGATTTCCAGAACAAATTATCTCAAGAAATTTTTACTTCAACTGGCCACCATGATCATGGGATTTTACGCCGTGCGATTTGTTTTTTTTTTTTCTTTGGGGTTTTGTGAAATCTCGTTATTATGCAAATAAACCAGAAACAATTCCTGAGCTCAAATCCGAGATCCAAAGCGTCATTGGTGAGATACAACCACATCTCTGTGAAAATGTCATGGAAAATTTCATTAAAAGAGTAATTACCTGTCATCAGAGTCGTTGGGGCCTTTTGACAGATATTTTATTCCATACTTAATGGGAACATGTCTTCCTTACAATCCAATAAAAAAAAATCACAACTATCTTAAAAAAGACGTGCATTCTTACTGAGACATCCCTTATATCTCCAGAATGGCAGGAGCCAAAGTAACGAAATTAGGTAAAAGCATCTTGGTTATTAACACACAACATCTGACAAAATGTGGGCGGGATTGGAGAAGTGGGCGTGGAAGAAAGATTTATTTATATCTTAAGACTTATTTATATTTTACTTGTTTAATTTTAAAAAGATTTTTAGAGACTGTATTTTTCGTAAAACATGATTTATATTATTATTGTGGTTAATAAAATAACCACAATAATAATGTTTTTTTATTTTTAAGAAAACTAGACTGTAAATTCGTTAGTGTCAAGGAATTCCAAAAGTCTAAAGTAAACTTTGCTCGAATTAGATTAAACGAAGCTTTTGTAAATAAAACAAAAAGTATCTATGAAAGTTTCTTTCGCTGAATGAAGCATGAAAGTGCATTTTGTAAATCGTGATATGATTTACTAAGGCCGGGTTTTTGAGAAGTGGATTAAGTGTAAACTTAGTTTAACACACTCTGAAACTTGGATTTTCCGGCGAAATGGGATTTTTTTTTATTATTATTATTTCACTAAAGACCAACATTTTAAGCAAAACTTAGACGTTCTGTGAAAATTTTGTATACAAACTTGGTAATGGCGGCACAAATCTGTTTTTAAGATTAACTAGGCCTAGTTTTATTGATATCTTAAAATCCCAGCTTAAATGCACCTCAAGGGGTTGTAGGGTACATTTGATAGAGAAAAAAAGTAAAAGAAATTCAATTTGCGACACGTGCCACTTAAAACAAACAACCATAATTTTCATATTTTAATTTCGCAATGTTTCTAGTCATAGACGCTCAGAAAAAAGTAATTAAAACAAAAATACTGTGTAAATTATTGCCCCAAAAGAAGGGGGAATAGCAGATAAAAACAAAAATATTGTTTACAAAATCCATCTTTCCTGCCTTTACCAGCACTCACGTTTATAGTATTATTTACAATATTATCACACAATATCGGTATTCAGTGTTTGATGCAAATGGGATTGCAAAAGGACAAATGTTAAATATCGTACCTTTTTTATAAAATTTTGTGGCAGCTCTGTATTTTACTGTTGGATTTTACAAAGGAGCTATTTTATTTTGCATTTTTTTTTTTTTTGACTGATCATTTTCACCCAATACTGAATACCGCTAATATTTTGCTTAAAACTAAATAAGAACTCACTCATCTCAACTCGAAATGTGTTTTAGCTGTCTGAATTTTTTTTTTGCCATTGTTTTGTTTAAATTATCATTGCAATACTTCGTTGCACTTTTGTTGTTCTAATCTGCATGTTTTGAGGTTTGTTGAAATACAGTTCCTCTTCTTCTTCATTGTTCTTATTATTATTATTATTTTTTTTTTAAGATAATTATATTTTAGCAAACTTAAAAATTTGAAAATAAATCGTTATTGTTCTCTAGAGCATTTTATGTTTTGAGTTTTTGTGCAAAATTTGCAAAAAGAAACTTAAAATTAAACTTAAAAAGGCCTACTGAACAAATATTGTCTGAAATTTTTTTTTTTAGCCAGAACCGTTTAAAGTGGGTCACTACAATGCTGATTGCTGTCTTTATTTCTATAGTTTTGCTGAAAAGGCATATGAAAAAAAATTTTTTTTTGCTGCATAAGATATGAGAGCTGTTTTAACTTGACTAGAGTTGCAGATATTTATTGAAAATTATTAGGGGTTGCAAATTTTTTTGGACTTTTCCTTAATTTAAAAGAAAACTTAAAGATAAACCGTTAATTAATTAAGTAAATAAAAATATTTTTTAATATTATAATGAGGGAAGTAACGATACGCCATTTTGCCGATACGATACCCATACTAAAGATGAACGTTCCCTGGATTTTAAAAGAACATCGTGATTAGTGAACGTGATTTAAAAATCACTGCTCCTTAAAACTGTGATTGTGATCACGGTTTGCCAGTTTTTAGTTCAAGGTGCGTCCAAGCTATATGTACAAATTGTAAGAGCTTTCAAAGCTGTTTACTTGCATATACATACATTCTTGAACAAATTGACTTTGGCTTAAAAAATACTAATAAGATAGAATAGAGGATGAGAGGAACAGCTAGAGCATTCGCCATTGCATTCGAAAAAATATTATTACCAACACAAACAGTGAAATATCGTAAATTTGTATATGGAACAAAACCAAAAAGAACGACTTAGGAACTACCTGTTACTTGACAAATTTGGTCACAACTATGATTCGTGATTTTTCATTAAATAACAGGTACAGAATATCGCTCATCTCTAACCCCTACCGATACTCAAAAAGAAATATCGCCGATTCCGATACGAATATTAATGCCCCCATTGTCGTTCTCAATTCAACGCAGTTTGGTTGACTTTTACACCACCAAACGGTTTTTTAGTATTGTTAAACACAACTGTTTTTAGTTGAAATTGTTATGGCGTTGCCAACCTTAAATATCAACTTTGACAGAAAAGCAGACAAATTAAAGTTAAAAATTAAAAAAAATATATATATTACAAGAAAAAAAAGTGTTATAACAATAAGTAAAAAATTTGTATAAAAGTATGCCCCAAAGAATTTTTGAGGCTATTAAAAATAAAGGAAAGTCGGCACATTATTAAACAAAATTATTTTTGGATCATTTTTTATTAAAATATGTACAGTGAACTGGAACTTATATTTTGCAACACTTTATGTTACCAACAACACTCAATTTTACCATTTATTTCAGTTTTTTATATTGCATATCAAGTCCAAGAAATTTTAATATTCAGCACAATAAATCTTTCTACTTACGGTTTCTCCACTTTTTTTTTTTTTTTTGCTTTTAAAAATTCAATTCAACTGAAACTAAACAGAACTCAACTACTTATAAGCAGTTGTCTATTTATAACGTTTATGTCAACCAAACTCACACGGAGTTGTTAACCACAATACCGGGAAAAAGTAGTGAACACAACCAAAAAATTTTTGAGATTGGCAATGCGATTTTATAAACGACGACCAAACTGTTTAAAAAGTTGTCAACCGCAATAGGGGATACATTTGTATTCAAGGTAAAATTAACAAAACTCAAGTAGAGTAATTTCTTTATCAAACAAAATTACAGTGTAAGAGATTATTAATATTTAAAATTGATTTTAATAAGATTTTAAAAACAACGAAATGATTTTAAATTCATGGTAATATTAATTTATTTTTTAAGCAAAAGAAAAACAGTGTAAGAGATTATTAATATTCAAAATTTATATTAATATGATTTTTGTTTAAAAAAACAAAGTATTCTTAACTTTTGCGGAGATCATTTCGCAACACCGTTTAAGGCAGACCTGCAGTAAAAAGTCGTCTCTCAGATGTGACTGAACTCATTTAACAACTTAAGTAATACCGATATAAAGGCAAACGTGAAGTATCGCCGATATATCGGTATGGGTATTCGTTACCTCCCTAATTATAATCCAAAATTTTTTTTATTTACCTAATATTTTTTCTGATATTTAACCATTTTTTTGGAATAAAATAAAAAAAATTTACAGTTACTAAGTGCACAAGTTTTTAAACATTTACTTACATTTTAATTTTGGAAATGTGTTAAAGTAAAAAACAGGTTTACCAACAAAATCGATTGGTTGCTAAAAGAATTATTTCAAAACTGAAGTGACTAAAAATTGTCTAGCAAAATCTAAATTTATTCTCAACATTAGAAAGGAAAACCAAAACAAAATAACAGGTTATCCATTTTTCGGTTTCAATATTGAAGTTAAATTAAACCTACAAAAAGCTTTGATTTCAATGAAAATTGTATAATTATAATGCTTAGAACTTGCCATTACTTACGAAAAATAATTTACAGCCTCTATATTGGTTACAGCAGTCGATAGATTTAAATAGTTTTTGACCACTTTTTCGCTCATTTCGGGCAGTATCTCGGCGATAACTTAACGAATGTTGCTTTTCAAAGGCTCCAACGTACAGTGGTGCCAAAAGCAAGAAAACAATTATAAATCTGTATCTCCTTAACTACTGGTCGGATTGCAAACTGATGTATGAATGAGCCGTAGAGGAGGACATAGGCTTTAAGAAAATTGAGTTTGTAACCACCCTGTTAGAATACAAAGTAAAATACAGATTGTTAAAGTGACCTTGATTCTCGTCGACGAATTAACGCGTATTATGTACTTCCTTTAACTTTACAGTTTTAAAAATATTTCAGTTTGAATTTTCTCTACCTTGACTTGATTTTGCTTTTTTCGGAAATATATTAGGTAATGAAGGTCCAATTACATCCTCCTTTTTCTAATAAATTCAGAAATGACAAGCAAAAAGTTTTTTGCAATATCTTAATCTGCTTAGTCGTGGAGAATAATCAAAGTAAAAATTTTTCAATGAGTTTAAAAAATGGCTTAATTTTGACGAAAATGGAGTGTACTACTATTTTCAATATAACTCAAATATTTAAAAATTTGTACACATTTAGAAAGAACTGGCCTCGAAAATGACTTTTTAAGAATTTTTGTATCGATATAGCGTACACAGCCAATGGTCAAAAATGTTGAATATAAAAAAAGCTTAGTTCTTAATCACATCAATTTTTTAATATTTTTTTTGCAAATTATAATAATTATTTAAATCACAATAGTATTTTGTATCGAATGTGCGCCATAATACCAAATGAAAATTCGTTCGATCACCTAATTCGACTACTGTCGAAAATCGAATTTAGTTCATAATAGGCACCATAGTCTTTTAAAATTTCAAAAATTGTTTTGATTTCTTTACCGTATATTTTTTTATGAACTTTTAAATCCAAAAAAAAAAATATAACAAAAAAGCACAGAGTCACTCCTTGAGGGGTTAAATATAGGACCGAACACCAATCATTTTTCATTCCCTACATTTTTCTCGAACAAACTTACCCTTTATCTTTATTCCTTAATTGGGCTCCCATACAAAGTTTGTGATGCCCCTAAATGGTGTATAACCGACCCCACTTCATTTTTCATCCCCAACATTTGTTTCAAACATACCTATCCGCTTTCTCCGTTCCTTAAGGGGGTTCCCACACGAAGTTTATTATATATTAAATTGTAAAAAATTGGGCTCACAGCTCCTAGTATGCCCTTAGACGGGTAATATGTATGACCATCCCCACATAGTTTTTCATCTCCAACATTTTTCTCTAACATACCTACCCGCTGTCTCTATTCCTTAAGAGGAATCTTGTTAAATCACATATCGTCCAGTTAAGAATCTTCAATTGCATGCCAAACAAAAGTCGGTATCAAATCATAGCGATCTGAATTGACGGTAACGGTTCTTCCAATATTTTCGGCATTGCGCACATTGCGATGATGCACAGGCCTGACCACATCTGTCACGCTTCCAGTCCCTTCAAATTTCTTTGTAATCTTGCCACTGCCTTGCACAGTAGGTCGACTATTACTACCATAATCACCCCGTAATGCTCGAAGTGTGTGCCACGTTTGTACCAGCACTTTTGTAGTAAGTTTTAGCTATTTTTGCGCGTTCTCTGGTTGTTAATCGATCCATGTTTGTAAATTACAAATCTTTCACTAAATAAATGGCATTTCGGATGTCAGATATTTAAAAGCTGAGAGCTTTGTCAGGCCGGGGGATTTGAAACCACTAAATGAATAACCCTGTATTTAATAACTTTATTTACTTATGTAAATAGAACAAAAGTAAAAGGAATATCACAAAGTTATAGATTTATATCCTTTGTTTTTAAAAATTCTGTACTCTAAATGGCCCATATAGTTTTCCGCTTAATATCAGTTTTTGTACAAATTAAGTTCGGTTTTAATTCAGTTTTTTTTTCTGTTCTGAGTTTTATTTCAATTCCAACATTGTTGTACTTGTTGTTCTTTTTGAGTTTTAGTACAGGGGGATAATTCTGGCAGTCATGAATAGCATCGTTGTGCTATTTTATTATTGTAGAACACATACGTGTACCAGATCATCAAGAACACCAAAATTATAGTAAATAAAAAATGTGGCAGCATCACACATTCACCCCAATCGTGAATAATTTTTCCCTCGTAAATTTTTCCCCTTTAGACGTATTTGCGATCATGAAAAAAATTAATTCATAGGAGAATAATAACGTGAAAAAATGCTCGCGGGGAAATATTCCCCTTATCGTGCACAATTTTTTCCCTCGTAATTTGTTCAGTTTTCATTTTGAATTTCTCACTTTATTTTTGCTGGGAACCAAAACATTTATGTAAGTAATTCTTCTCATAATTCGAATATTAAAGTTTACAAAATTAATTTTAAGGACAAGATCCGTTTAAAGAGGCACAAACTTATATGTATTTATGTATACAATATTGTTCAACAAAATGCGAAAACAGGTGAAAGGGCAATCTGAGGAGTTATGAAGCTCTTCAAAGACGTGGTGGCAAAATTTTAGAAATTATTTTACTACATTAAAGTGCAATAAGCTTATGTTGCAATCAAACTATCACTCCAATACAATATATTTTACTTTGTTTTTTTTTAACTTTTCTGTAAAATATAAAAAAGTACGTGTATATCTTTGAACAAATTTTTTTTAATGTTTTTTAATATTTTTTTTTGCATTCACTGAGAACTGATAGCCCGCAAAATTGTTCACTGGAGTTTCACGACAGCATTTTTCTCTTCCAGGGGAATATAAATTTCATGGGAACAAAAATTCCACTTGTTTTTCACGATAGGGGTGATTGTATTGGCACATAGCTCCTTATTTGCAAATTGTTTTCGTGACTTATTAAGTAACAGTAAAAAAGTCATACGGCAACGCCTTTAACTTTTATTTGCAAATAAGAAATGGGGTTTTAGATAGTTATAGTAAAGGTCTAGTTCAGTTCTAATTAAGTTTTAGTTGTTTAGTTCTAGTTCAGGTCTAGTTTATTTTAAGTTCAGTTCAATTTAAGTTCTAAATAGTTCCATTATAACTGGTTCTGTTCTGTCCTTTTTCAGTTCTATTCTAGTTTGGTTCTAGTACTGTTCTGGTTCAGTGATAGTTTAGTTCTAGATCAATTCTTGTTTAATTCCAATTCTTGCTTAGTTCTTGTTCAGTTTTAGTTCTTTTATTTCATCTACTGAAAATTTATTGTTTAAATAAGATATCTTGTTTACACATTAAAATTATTTAATTTATTTTTCTCTCAAGGTAAAAAAAAAAACCCCTCTAGCAGCTGACTTCACAAAAAGAGACGAGTTTTGTTTATTATTTCTTTAAACGTTAAAAGATAAACATATAAAATTATAAAAACAAAACATAGTTGTTTATTTTAGAAAATATCATATTTTGGAAATTTTTATTAGAATATAAAAAAATGTATTTTATTCCCAAATAACATTATAGTTTCGCAAAATATTATATAACGTAACTTCTATAATTATAACCCGTTTACATGACAACGAATTTTAGTAGAATTGATTTGAAATCTTCCTCAAAATCTAGTTTGATTACATTGTACTCTTTTGACACTAGCGACATTTTGTTTTCATAACAAAACAGCTGACTGAATGGATTTTGTAACACATACATACTTATAAGTAATTTAGTACATACATAAGTTCAACTAGATATTGAGTAAATTTCGTCAAAATCTAGTCACGAAGTAGATTTTGTTTTGTATGGGAAATCTAGTCTAAAACTACTAGATTATGCTCGAACTCTCGTAGTTCCAGATTTCGTTGTAGTGTAAACGGGCTATTAAATTTTATTTTCTGACAATAAAAATGCGCAACCTTGTGGTTTGCTCTGTACGATAATTTGCAAATATTTTTTAAAGAGTATTTTCGCATAATTTTTTTTTTTTTTTTCTAAAAAGTTCAATGAATCCTCTACACGTTGATAACATAATAAAAAAATGTGTGTCTGTTATAAAAAATAATCAAGGCAAATAAAGTCTAATAAAAAATTATGTGGGTTTTTAATTGTTAAGCAAAAAAATTAATAAACAAATGAAAGTGCTTAAAAATAATTAATTTTGGTATATAAAATACAAAAATTCTTGAATAAAATTAAAACCTGACAATCACTTGTCATATTTAATAGATAATAATAACGAAATTTTGTTAACTGAAATAAAAACATTCAAATTACTGTTCAATGCTCTGTTAGTGAAAAAAAATATATAAATATGTATATAAAAATTTAATGCCAAAAAAATAATTTTTTTTTTTTTTTTTTTATTTGTAAATATGCCCGAGACCGCCTGAGCAAGAGACACACATTTCATAACATGGTGACCCAATTAACAAACGATACAGAAACAAAATCTGTGTAAAACATAACATTTTCTGAAATAGAAAAACATTTGTTCATATGAACACTTTAAACTAAATTTTTTTCAAGTTTATATTATTTTTATAAATAAATTGTTGATTTGACAAGTGAAAAAAACCAACACGAAATTTTAAATACAAATTAATTAAAATAAAAACTTAAAAAAAGACATTTAATAAAACTATTAAATGACCGGAATAAAAAAACCTGCCAACACAAATTATTCTTGTCCTATTTCTTTATGGCTCAAAGAAACTTTGAAAGTAACAAATTTTATTTAGTAATTAAAAGAACAAAAAAAAACACGAAGAAACGTCATACTTAGTTGAAACTTGTTTTAAATTAGAATTACTATTTTTGTTTATGTCTACATTAGTTCCAGGTAATTTATAATCGAATTCAATATTAGTCCAGTTCTATCTCAATTCTAGTTCATTTCTAAATTAGTGCCGATACACTTTCATTGCTTCCATATATTTGTTTAAGTAAAACTGACAATTTCCAAAAAAAAAAAAAAACGGGAAAAACTCTGCTCATAAAATAAAATTTTAAAAAATTTATAAAACCATAGAGCAATTCCATATGAAAACGATCAAAATTGGCAAATTTTTGGACGACCCCTCTCCGATTTTAAAATAAATAGTCTCAATCGATTGCCCAGCAAAAAATAATGTACCTACATATTTTTTTTTTTTTTTTATAGTGACTGGTTTAGTGGTGGTGTACACCACTGTCATGTGAAAAATTGAAGAATTCTTCATAAGGGACCTCATTGAAATTTGTTTTAAAAAAAAACTACTAAAGCGATCGCAACGAGTGATAGCTCGTTGGAAAGGTATTAAATCAGGCTTTAATAAAAATAAAATTTTCCTAATTTTTCTTAGAAATTTACCTTTAAATTTTCCCAAGAAAATTTAATTTTCCGATTTTCCACAGAAGCTCTTAAATTTTCCGGCTAATTTTTTTTTTTTTGGATTCCTCATAATTTTTGCTTTAAGAATCAGCAATAAAAAAATGGGCCCCGACTCCTTGTTTGGACAGGAGAAGAGCATTTAAGAGACCACCTTGTTAAAAATACATTTTAAAAATTACACTGTGCACGAAATTGACACTTTTTTTTCGTGACAAGCTGGGCACCTGGCGTTTTAACATATTTCGGGTACGCTGAATCCAGTGGTGCCCTCGGTTTTTTAAGATTGGCTCTGGTTTTCGAGATATACCGTTATTTCTAAAATGGAGGAGGTTGCACAACATATGTTCGCGTAACTCAAAAACGCTTTAGCTTATTGAAAAAACTTAAAAAACCGAAATTCCGCAATAAAATTTTCTTTGAGAAAAGTAAAACTTCGTTCTAATATCCGCATTTGTTTTAGAAACATAATTTTTTTTTTGAAAAAAAAAATAATTTTTTTTATCAAAATTTTGAAATTTTTGTTTTTTAAAAATTCATAAAAAATTGAAAAATGCAGCGAGGCTTCTTAAATATTAATTTAATTATTAATTTAAGAATCTTAAATTAATCAAAATTTGTCGACTTTTGTGAATAAATTCAAAAGTTGCTAACAGATTTTAATCGCTTATGGCTTGTTTTGTTTGCAGCTTCGTTTTTTATATGCCTGCAAAAAATTAGAAGCCTCGCTGCATTTTTCAATTTTTTATGAATTTTTAAAAAACAAAAATTTCAAAATTTTGATAAAAAAAATTATTTTTTTTTTTCAAAAAAAAAATTATGTTTCTAAAACAAATGCGGATATTAGAACGAAGTTTTACTTTTCTCAAAGAAAATTTTATTGCGGAATTTCGGTTTTTTAAGTTTTTTCAATAAGCTAAAGCGTTTTTGAGTTACGCGAACATATGTTGTGCAACCTCCTCCATTTTAGAAATAACGGTATATCTCGAAAACCAGAGCCAATCTTAAAAAACCGAGGGCACCACTGGATTCAGCGTACCCGAATTATGTTAAAACGCCAGGTGCCCAGCTTGTCACGAAAAAAAAGTGTCAATTTCGTGCACAGTGTAATTTTTAATATGTATTTTTAACAAGGTGGTCTCTTAAATGCTCTTCTCCTGTCCAAACAAGGAGTCGGGGCCCATTTTTTTATTGCTGATTCTTAAAGCAAAAATTATGAGGAATCCAAAAAAAAAAAATTAGCCGGAAAATTTAAGAGCTTCTGTGGAAAATCGGAAAATTAAATTTTCTTGGGAAAATTTAAAGGTAAATTTCTAAGAAAAATTAGGAAAATTTTATTTTTATTAAAGCCTGATTCAATACCTTTCCAACGAGCTATCACTCGTTGCGATCGCTTTAGTAGTTTTTTTTTAAAACAAATTTCAATGAGGTCCCTTATGAAGAATTCTTCAATTTTTCACATGACAGTGGTGTACACCACCACTAAACCAGTCACTATAAAAAAAAAATCAAGGTCATCAATCATTTTGCCCACACACCACACATTCCTTGTATTCGACAAAGGCATATCTATTTTAAAAAAATATTACCCAATATTTCTTGAACTACTTTATGATAATTTCAACTTACCGGAGCAATAAAACTTCAGATTAACAAAATATTTTAATTAAAAAGACGGGACTTCTTGTAATAATTACATATGTTATTGTTATGTATGACTGGTAAGTAACTATTATTTTATTTGTAAAACATTTTCTAAATCCAATTATTTAAAGTTTAAAGCAATGCAAACCTAGTTCACACCTTATAGTATTATACATTTCATACAATGTGTACAAAGCTTTAAAAGGGTATAACTCGAGAACGGTGAGAGAAAATTCATTTTTTTTTTGCTAATTTATTTAAAACTTCATAATCTTTTAAACTGCATCATTAGTTTTTTAGTCTTAATACAAATTTTAAAAGTTATAAAGCATTTTTTTTCATATTTGCTGAAAATTAACGAAAAACTGATATATAATATATCAAAATGTGGAAAATCCCTGACGAAAATTATTATTTATGCACATAAAATTAAAGATCGGAAAATTTTCTTTAAGAATATTTACTCAGAAGCCGAAAAAATACCGATTTTTTTTAGCAATTTTCAATAATAATTCAATAAAAGTCAAAAACGCTAGATTTTTGGTACAAAATCAGTTTGCGCGACCTCTAAAGCACTTCCGAAAAATCTGATAAAATTCTCAAAAATACTTTACCTTATGAGTATCGAAATTAGGAAAGATCTTCCGAGAAAATCCAAATTTTTATTTTTTTTGGGACAACCTAATGTATATGTATTTTAATTTATTTTTATTGAAGCAAAAAAAAAAACAAACAAATTTTGTATTATAAAGTACACGAAATTTCTGCAACAAAATTTCACATGACATAAGAGTTTTGATTATCTTATTTACATATATATGTATTGTTTTGGTATAATTTATATTCGGTCTGAGTCGTTTTTTGTAATAGTAGATTAAAGTTAAGCCTATAGTACACGGCATGTAAAAAGACACATGCGCATGTGGTTCTGACGTAATTTTGACGTCATCACACAACACGAAATGTTTATTGTGGCTTTGCTTTGACGTCATAATTACGTCAGAACCACATGCGCATGTGTCTTTTTACATGCCGTGTACTATAGGCTTTACACACAACCTGTGTTCTTTAATATATTACAAAAACGACTTAGTAGTTAACGACAACGCCTTAACCCATAAGGCCGATTAATTTTAAAAAATTGCGTTAGAATAAATGTCATATTAATAATTAAAATGCTACTTTGTATTATTCTAAGAATATTAAAAAAAAATGCAGTGATTTAAAAAAAACTGTAAAAATCTGCACGACTTTTTTGCACTTAAAAAAACTGACAAAAAAAAACAGATAAATCTGCACATTTCGTCGGCTGATAATTTAATTGTCGTATGTGGATTCCAATAGTTTCGAGTAAATCGAGTTTAAATACATTTAATTTGAAAATTGCTTCATCAAATACCACATACGACAAACTCAACACTCCATATCTCGAAAACCGTATGAGGTATCGAAAAACTGATAAGGCCAAATGAAAGATCAGGTCGGAAAACCTAAGGAATCGACCTTAACTCAAAACCGCAAAAAATCCACATACGACATTTAAATTATCAACCGACGATTTGGCAACACTGAGTTCAGTACTAGTTTAATTTTTGTTAAACATTAGTTCACTTCTAAATAAGTTATACTCCAGTTTTATCCTATGTAAATGGTGAGAAACGGTCCATAAATGTACATGGCCCCAGTGATGTTATACGTAGGGAAAAATCCCTATTCGTAGGAATTTTCTTCTACAAAAATGGCCGTAGGGAAAAGAAGGACTGATATTTTGAAATCATTAAAATGTAGGGACTTTTCAAAAATGTGACAAGACTGTATATATTTGGCAATTTTTTTCAATTTTTGATAAAAAAAAAACTTATAAAAATGTTGATACGGCAACATTACAAATTGTTAAATTTCTTTGGGTGAATACTTGCCCCCATTTCAAGTTTGATTTTAATGTAAATTTGTGAAACTCTCTTACAAGAATTTAATTTTTTAGAGCAATAATAGATAACTTTTTTAATATGGGCATCAAAAACTTTTGAAGCAAAGTCAACAAAATGAAAAATTTTAATGAAAATTTAGTTTTCCCCCTTTAGTAGAAATGATTTATTTTTTGATTTATCACTGCCACATGATAATACAGATAACGATCTTAAAAATAAAGTTTAAGTAAATCAATAGAATTTGTTAAATATGCCAACGGTTTTATTTGCATTGATATTATCATTTAAAAATGGTAGGGATTTTTGTAGGGAAAATTTTTTATCGCGTTGGAAAAATAGGGATTTTTTTCGGATTGCGTATGTACTTTAAAAAAAAGTTTATAACATCACTGCATGGCCCCCATATAAACTTTTTTTCGGAATGATCTTTGTGTCCATAAACCATCTTAATATGTTGGTATTTTGTTTAAATTTGGTCCAATCTTATTCTATTGAAATCTAAATCATCTTACCAAAATTTATTGGAGTCGGTCCATATTTAAGCACAGCTCCCAAACAAATAATATTCCCGAAAAAGCATTTAATGGCTTTACTTCCTTATAATTGTTGGTATTGACATACAGATTGGCAACAATAACTTTTATGAAAGCTACTATTTAATGACAAAATGTCGTGTTGGTAGGTCCAGAATTAACCATATGTTTTATATAAACCCCCCTTCCTAGAATCATTAAAGGCAACAAATCTCATATAGGTGCAAGAAAATGGGTACCACACCAGATAAAGCTGAAGGACGTTGAAAGCTGATTTTGCATGCGCTAAATGCTACATTCGATCAGAGGAGACCCGTGCGAATACTATTGATTTGTTTAATGCGATCATAGGTCAAAAACAACCGGAATACACAGAAAAAAAATTTTGCCCCAATTAAGGCATTAAACAAAAATAAAATCAGTTTTAATTTAAAATTTTATCAATGTAATTAAACGTTCAATCAAGTGAATTAAACGTTTAATTATGTGAATTAAATGTTTAATTGTTACTATTAATTTCTTCACTGATGCAAATTAAAAGTATCAATTAAACTTTTAATTCACTTGATTAAACGTTTAATTCACTTGATTAAGTTTTTACTTAAAACTGATTTAATTTTTGATTAATGCTTTAATTGGGGCAACAATTTTTTTCTGTGTAGGCACCCGACTTGAATCCATTATATTCCATGATGAAAACAATCGACCACATCTTTGCAAGACCAGTTAAAACTATTTACAAAAAAGTAATTGGAAAGTTTGAGCTCATCCGCCTTCTAGTCTAGGCCTGGTCCTGTCCAACCATCATTTCCGTTGTGTTATACCCGAAATTAGCCTAACCCGTTCTTAGCCGTAAAAAAATGAAAGTTAATTTGGCGCGGAATTATAGTATTGCTAGAAAAGTAGGCAATACTTTGAATAAATTTGTATTATACCGATGTTTAAGTTATACACCTAATTAAAACTACTTTTAATAAAAATGCCACAAAAGGGTTTCCTACTAAACATAAAAGATTTTTTAAAGTTATAATTTTTTTTCAGTGTGTAGCTGTTTTACTGTTATTTTCCAAAGATACAAAAAAATCTGTCGCGTTATCCGCTCACACTTTATAACATTCATTAATCATGTGTTTCAAGGTAAAATTAGAAACATAAAAATTCAATTTGTTGTTTCTTTTCGTCTTTTAATAAAATTTTTGTTATTCAAAATTTTTAATATGTTTTTGGCATTTAGTTTATTTGCTTATTTTTAAAAACAAAAATAGAAAAATTCCAAGAAAACATAAAATTAATACATTTAAATTAGTTTAGATTATTAATTATTTATTAACTTTGTATCTCTTTGTATTGTCCCCAACCAAAGCAGCTACAAACTGGTTAAATTATTCAAAATAAAAAATAAGACAAATTTTTGTCTTAGAGATGAGATGATTTATTTCCTTAAAAGAATATAAAAAAATTTTCAAATTATAAAAGAATATGTATGCGTCTTTATAATAATTTACAGCCGTATTCATAAAAAAATCTTAATTCTGGTGTTAGATACATTTTAGTTAAAAAAAAACATTTTAAGCCTAGCAAAGCTTTTTTTTTAAATTCGTATTCGTAATTAGTAGTTGAACTAATAAACGTTTTAACGTATTTTTTAATTGAATGGTGGCAACACTATCTCTTTTATTTGTCACTTGAATCGTAATGATGCAAAACAGTGGTTATTAATTCTTACTCGTACTCGTATCTATATTTTTTTTTTGTCGTATGTGAGAAAAAAATTGTCTTTCTAAATTATTAAGTGTACGATAATTTCTCTATTAAATAAAAAAATAAAAAGAGTTCAAAAATTATTTAGTAAAAGTGCAATTTGTGATTTTATTGTTGATAGAAAAAAGTATTCAAATAACGAGTTTTACTTTACAGATTTGTTTGGATCGTTTACACATCACTAGTTCATTTTGTACAATTAAAATAATGTTGTGCTTTTATTTGTGAAATTCAAAAATATATTAGAAATTTATATTGGAATTTCATTCATTAAGAATAAATAATATATTGATTGAAAATTTTTTTAAAAATTTTCAAAATGACAATCAACACAAAACAAAAAGCAAAAATTTTATTTTAAAATGGGGTCGAACCAATTTTAAAATTCGTTGATTTACACAAGGTTTAAAATAGGTTTTTTAAGGTAATATTCGCTTATGAATGCAATTTTAACGAATTTTTCATAAAACAGGTTTAAAATGTTGTTTTAAATGTTTATGAATACGCCTGTTAGAGTATAAAAACGGAATAACAAACCTTTTAACTTCGATGAAGGGTATAAATGTAGTGGTTTTTAAAATGGTGGTTCTTACGTTTAGGACTAATAGAGATAACAGAGAAGCGTTTAAAGCAGTGGTAGGGTATGATAAGATATTAACGCTTGTATGTGTGTAATGCCTTAACCAGTTTAAAAAAAAAGTATTAAAAATTTAAACCTCTAATGGCTATTTTCTCCTTAGGCGATTATCTTTTTTCCCAACGAAAAATTGCGAATTAAATAAATTTGGTTTTCTCAATGTCTCATTTGCTTCTATTCTTGTCCAGTGTTTTACCACCGGCAAAATTCAAAACTACACTTGTGATGACGCAAAATTACCCAATTTAAATGAAATTATACCTGGTATCAAATTAACGTTTAATTATAAAAAAAAAACTTAAAAAAAAGAACAAATTATTTACAGACAAATTTTTAAGAGTGTTCCCTTGTCAGGTCCCATATACAATTATGGACCTATTAAAACAAAATTATGTTATGAGACTAAGACTTATAATACAAAAATTATCTATTTGAGATGATTTCGTCTTAAAGTAATTTATATAAACTACGATTCTTAAAATTTAAGAAAAAAAAACTTATGAACCAAATGTCATTATGCTATCTTAACAATTGCAACCTGCACATTGCGCAGAAGGTCAACATGGACAGACAACTACCCAACAGGTAGGACGACTGAGATACTGATTCTAAGTCGATCGGTATATTACAAAAAATATTTTTATGTGTTTCACACATCAGCATAAACTCATAATACCCTTATCACTTAAATAAGATTATTTTAAGACATACTATTAATGCCCGTAATTTCTACAAAAAGATATCTGTTATCGTCTTCGTACCTAATAGTTATCTTTACCTATTTCAACGTTTATGTCGCCTACGTGTTTTAACCTTAAGTTTTCTTTTAAAATTGGCAGCATTTAACCCATAGATTTCTATAAACAGCTAGTTTTCTATTTGTAGAAATTAGAGGCATAAGATATATATATAAATTCAAAATATTTTTACAAAAACGGAATTAAAAACCTCAAATAAATTAATAAAAATAAAATAAAAACCTAAAATATAAGTTCTACTTCCATTTATCTGGGGAAGGTGCAAAATGTTCTTGTTCATCCTCCGTATAATTTATTTAATAAAAATAAAATTTTGTAATGGTTCCATATGAGAGTCTGTTTCTCAAATCTGCTTAACAAATCGTCGGCTGATAATTTAATTGTCGTATGTGGATTCCGATAGTTTCGTGTAAATTGAGTTTGAAGTTTAAACTCTTATAAAATCCACATATGACATTTAAATAATAAATTAATTTTTTGTTCGTTTTATATGGAAATTTGTCGTATGTGGCAGTTACATACAACATTTAATTTGAAAATTGCTTCAGCAAATACCACATACGACAAACTCAACAAACCCGTATGATGTATCGAAAAATTGATTACGCCAAATGATAGATCAGGTCGGAAAACCTAAGGAATCGATCTTAACTAAAAATCGCAAAAAATCCACATACGACATTTAAATTATCAACTGACGAAATGTTTAGGCGCTAAATATTTCTCGACTAAAGCATTTCAAATGTTAAAGCAATCACAAAATTTATTACTTTTTGTTAGACATATTGGAAATATATCTTTCAGGGGTTTTTTAGTTCAAATACCTTCTTTTTCCAATAAACTTCGTGTTTGAAAGCACTTTGAAGGTCATATTTATCGATATCTAATTGTCCATCAGGCGTCAATCACTATCAATTTTTTTCTTGATAAACTATGGAAATCTATTTGTTTTGAATAAACAGTGCCTTTGGTTGAATTTACTATACATTTGTTAGACCAACAATATCTCAAACGGTATAAAATTTATCACTAAAATCAAATCTTTTTATTGTTTTTATGGTTTTAAAATGAAAGAATTTCAAATTTCACCTACTCTACACCTCAAAGAAATTACCCACGCTTTACCCACGAGAGTAAAAATTACACCAAATTTGGTTAATTACCCACAAAGTGGCAACACTGATTCTGTAGCAAGGCTAATCCGCCCTAATCTGCCAACTATATATTTGCCATACAGCAGTGATCTCCAAAATTAACAACCACAGTTTTAATTCAATGCAGCATATTAGATTTAGTAAGAAAAATAGTTTACCCAGCAAACACAAATGCAAGCTTTTGAAATATGATGCTGCATTCAATTTCCTTAGGTAAAACTTTATTTAAGCCTTCAAACTAAAAAAAAAAACTAAAACATCTTATAAATATCATAAAAATTACAATTAGTAATTTTCAAACTTTTATTTTCTGCTAAGCCAATTATTGAAAATAAAATACTAAAAATAAATCTAAGAATTTATAAAAGGCATCGCATATTGCCAAAAGCATTTACAAACAGCAAATACCTTTTTTCATCATTTTATTATTTCTTAAAATATAAAATGAAGTCTGTGTGTTTGCTGCATAAGTATAGTTAAAAAAAAGAAGACAGTACTATATTCGGCTATGCCGAATCTTATATACCTTTCACCGTGGTGCGATAGGAACAAAAAGTTATATAAAAACCGTTCTTAAGATATAAATAAATCTTTTTTGTTTCACTCCCACCTCTCCAATCACGCCTTCATTTGTCGGTTGTTGTATATTGATACCTAAGATGCTTGTACCTAATTTGGTAACTTTGGCTCTTGCAGTTCTCCAGCTATATAGAAAGCTTTAATGTGTTTATGTAGGAAGTGCCACGCCTACTTGTCCAATACAGCCCACATTTTGTCGGATGTTGTGTATTGATAAACGAGATGTGTGTACCTAATTTAGAAAATTGTTCTTTCCTTTATCCAAAAACATATGCATAAAAAAATTTAAAAAACCATAACAGGGTATTTATGGGTAAAATTAGAAGCAGTCGTGGTTTTTTTTCTTCTGAAAAATAGCCATTTGTAGACCAATCAGGCTGAATTTCAATAGCAAACAATTCCGGACTATTGTATCAAACTTTTAATTCATTTGATCAAACGTTCTTCACTTGATTAAATTTTTAATTAAAACTGATTTTATTTCTGATTAATGCTTTAATTGGTGAAAAATTTGGACAATTTTTTCTGTGTACACAGATTCTACCTTTTTACAACTGCGTAAGATGCGAAAAAGTTTTAACGTTTAATTAAATGTTAAATTGATCAATTTTTCGCGATTTTTTTTACAATGCTTTATTAATATCATATTTTGGAGCTAATTAGCCCGCTTTATTTAAGATTTGCCACTCCCAGCATGTCAGCTTTGTTTACATTAGTCTCTCTCAACTTATTTAGCGTAAACGATCGCTAAATAACATTGCACAAAATAAGAATGTGTGCGAATAAATATTTTATGACTATTTTTAGTTGCGTGGCATTTAAAAGATATTGAAAGAATTTTAAATATTTTATGATTATCTCTTTTATGACGCCAATTTTTTTTTGCAATTGTCTAAATATTTCTGACATGATTTGCTCAATATTTAAATAAAAATTTAAGCAAAAATAAATGTTTTTTAAAAAGATTAGAAAATCATTTAAATAGAAGCGTTAATGAAACGATTTTATTTTCAAATATAAAAAAAAACATTAAAAATATGACTTGCTTTCATCAGCTGTTATTAGATGAGCAGGAAGATGAGAAACAAAAATATGCACAATGTATTACAGCCATAATGACTTCCGTATAAACAGAGGAAAATTTTTAGAATAATCTTTTTGCGACTTTCAGAAAATATTCTTAGATAAATAAAGGAATGATTCTTTATTTTTTTTTTTTTTTTTTGTTGCAACAAACAAATTTTCTTATTTTATAGTATTTTTTTTGTATTTGTATGGAAAATTTTAATAAAATTTGTATTATTTTTATTCTTTTCATTACAGGTAAGCGCAAATTCAAAGTTAAATTCATGACAAAAAAGTTAAGAGTAAGTCATTAGTATTTTTATAAATTAAAAAAAAAAACAGGTAAGAGTGCTATATTCTACTATGCCGAATCTTATATCTATATACCCTACACCATGCTGCGATAAGAACGAAAAGTTTTTAGCATAAATAAATATGGTTTGGTGTCATGCCCACTTCTTCAATCCCGCCCACACTTCGTCGGATATTGTGCATTGATAAACAAAATACTTGTACCTAATTTGGAAGCTTTGGCTCTTGCTGTTCTCCAGATATACATAAACGGGATTTATGGGTATAATTAGAGGCAGTCGTGGTTTTTTGCTCTTTTGAGCGATCAGGTTGACTTTTAATAACAAACAATTCCGGACTTTATGTGTACATATATAACAACATAGTCAACATAGTCTGGGGTCTTCGGAAAACCCAGGTCAACAAACGAACATGCTAAATCAACTTCGCTACTCATAAGGGCCCAGAATATATGTACTTTATAGGATCTCAGATCGATTTTGTAGAAATAAGAAACGGAATGACAAACTTATACCCTTTTACCTTCGGTGAAGCGTATAAAAATAAGGAATATTTCTGGATTTTGAACAAGATACTAAAATATATTTCAATTATTCCTAAAAAAAATTTTTTTGCGTTTTCAACATTAAAACAGCTATCAAATTAATAAAACATGATAGTTTTATAACATTTAGTGCTGTAGTACACTTTAAGTAAAATTTTTCTTTGTTCGAAATTTTTCGAAAATCATGGAATAATTATAGAGCATACACAAGCATACAAGATACTATATCTGTGCTGTAGAAAGAAATAACGCCATCTGAGCAATGTACCAAAAAGTTCGATTATATATTCTAATCTTCAAGAATCATAAAAACCATGAAAAAAATGACAAACCAAAATAAAAATATGACAATACCTTAAAACGTAATATATACTAAGTTTAAATATTTTGAAAAACCTAACATAGTTCAAATTTTAGAAATTTATAAAAAAAAAACAATGAAAAATAAATCTTTCCAATGTCATAGAATTAATTAAATTCCATATAAGTAATTTTCCAAAATTTTCGAAATGAACTTTGAATTTTCGAAACTAAGTTCGAGTTTCGGAATTCAAAGGAACTGAAAAAAAAATTTTGTATATAAAAATTCAATAAATTCTGTGCTATACAATCAATCAATTTCAATAAAAAAAATATACTTGACGATTTTAAAAATTAAGTTCGAAAATTAAAAAATCTTAAAAGAAACAGCAAAAAATTATTATAACGTCAAAAATTTTGTATCTCATAAGCACCAAAATGCAGTTCGTTTTGTATTAAGTAATTTTTTAACTAAGTTTGAATTTTCGAAATTCATTAAAACTAAATTCTTCATTATGAAAATTTGGCGATATCTTAGCTGTAGAAATAAAATGTGATTTTATGCTTTAGAATATTAAAATAAAAAATTAGTAACGTTAAATGTTTTAACTATTTTTGTGCAAAAAAATCTTTAAAAATTAGATTTATTAACTATCGAAATTAAGTTCGAATTTTCGAAAACCAAAATAAAGGGTACAAAATTGTTTTATCATTAAAGTTTTACCATTTTTTGCAAAAGAAACGTTTGAGCCTCTATTTCGCTTAGTTCGAAATTAATATACTGTTTTCAGGTGACAGGCAATTGATTGTGCAGTAAAATTTATATGAAAAGCACTCAAAAAACTCATATAAATTTTACTTTACAATCAATTGCTTGTCACCTGGAAACAGCACATAAGTTCTTTTAGACTATCATAAAAAACATCAACTAGGATTTCGATATTTTTTTAATGCCTTAGAAATTTTAAAAAATATTGTCGAATTTTAAAAAAGAGATTTTTACGGAAAAAAATAAATTACTAAGTTTAGATCAAAATTTTTTATATCATAAAATTAATCGACAAATTTTGAAATTATATTCAAGCTCTGGAAAGTGCGAGAAAAATTACCTATATAAAATCTAAATTAGTTTTAAATTTTTTTAATTTGCCAAATGTTACATTGAAAAACTCATGCAAAAATTTCAATTCAAACTTTTTCTTTTAAAAATTTTGAAATTCTATCGAACTTTAGATAAACTAAAATAAGTTTTTACGAAACAAGTTCATTGAACTTGTATGGGAAATTTTAAACTTCTTTTGTAAAATCTTCAAATTCTTAGAATCAGTAAGTTTTTTAATTAAGCGATTACCAAAATTTCCAAAATTTTTTTCCTTAATATAACATTTTTAAATATTTTCTTATTTGAAAAGCAAATGGTAATGCAATGAACATATTTATTCTTAGCAATTCACCCAATCATATTAACACATAACGAAGCTTTTCCTTAGAATTTCTAAATTCCCTTGAACAGTGATTTCAAATCATTTACTTGTTTTCTTCTGAAACCTTTTCCTATGTGATTGTGGGAGATCTTTTAGATGATCTTGAGTGTTTTAAATACATTATTAATTCTAAAAATGTCGGGCATAATACACGTTTTCGTATTTCTGTGAAAAAACATTATTTTTTTTTTTTTTTTTTTTTTTGCAAAAATGAATTAATTCTAAAATTTCGGCATTTTAAGAAAATCTTTTATTTTTGATATTTAAATGTAAAAGATTTTCGTTGGGTAATTAGAAAAACATTTTAAATTAATTTACCTTGAAAAAGCAACGCAAAATTTTTATGTGATATTTTTATTAATATTTTTTCTAATGTAAAATAAATTTCAGTTTTTATTTTTAAACCTCACCCCACAAGCAATAAAATGTGGTTTGATTTTTCAATGTTCGAAAATTTTTAAATTAAGTTAAAATTTTTAAAAATCCTAAAAACTAAAACCTTTATTTTATTATTAAAATTTAAATTGTTTATGCCTTAAAACTTTCAAATTTTTTAATTTAAAAAAAAGAGTAAATTAATTACCTTATCACAAAAATTTGCTTTATGCTTCACAAGCATTTAATTTCAGTTTTGTACTGATTGAAAATTTTCGAAAATTAATTCGAAAAAATGAAATTCACATAAATTGTAGTACATATTTTTAGAAATAAAATAAATGTGGAATTAGTTAAGTGCAATTTTTGTCAAATTGAAGTTTCAGTATTTGCTGGGTATTTCATTTAATATTAAACTTTGTTGTAAGGAATATTTCTTAAATTTTTTTTAAGAAATTGTTGAAAAATTAAGTTTTTTGTTGAGACTACAATTATTTTGAAATAATTGTCAAACTGTTTTGTTAGATTAGGCTTGCTTTCAAATTATTTTATAATTTAATTTTAAGCCTTTGTGTTTACTGTTACAAACTTTTAATTTTTATGCTACAATAAAGAAATCAAACAAATTGTTTCATTAAAAACTCATTAAATTTGGGGAAAAACCACATGGTTTAAAAAGAAGTAACTGTAAAATAAAATCTCTTTAACAACATTTTTTCACTTTTAAATTTTAGTTTTTAAAATTTATGGCTGAATACTTAATGGCGATTTAATCATCAAATAATGGCAGTTACCAGGTGAGTTTGACGGCTAGATCTCCGGTTAAAACTGAGATTAGCTGTCTACCGTTAATCTTTTCATCTGTCTCTCTGTCTCTGTCTCTCCCTGTTGTATCAAATGGCTAAAGCGCCAGTAGCTCTCTAAAATGTTAATCCATCTAAATGCTTATGTCATTTAAAAGGTCATAAATTTTTCAATTTATTACAACAATTTCCAATATAAGAAGAAAATGTCTCACTTTTACTGCTTAAATCGATTGACGAACAGACTGTTGTTTGGTGGTTGCTAGACGTCATGGCTAGCTGCCTAATTTGCGTATCTTTATAGTCTTTATATGTGGCCACTAAATGCTACTTTATCTAAAGATGATTTTGAAATATTTCAGTGTATTTGCTGTTGTAATAGTTCACGGTTAAACGGTAGTTTAACGGTCCTAGTTATTTACTACTTTTTTTTACTATAAGCTAATTAACTGTTTGGTTTTTTTTTACTCATTTTTAAAACTATATGGTTTTTAACATTAAAATTTTTTTTATGGAATTAAGTCAAAAATAGTAACATCAGATTTTTTTTTTTTTTTTTACGTAAAAGTTAAATGTTTTTTTAAGTTGTCTTATGTGTTGTTTGCAGGTGACAGACAACTGATTGTGTAGAAAAATTTATATGAAAAGCACTCAAAAAACTGAGTGGTTTTCATATAAATTTTACTACACAATCCATTGCCTGTCACCTGGAAACAGCACATTAATTTTAGGTGAATACCACTATTAGAAACACTTTCATTTTTTTTAAGTAATAGAACCATCTTAACATACATAAATAAAAACTTTTGCAAAGAACGTATTTTTTTTCTTTGATAGAAATGGGTTATCAAACCTTTTCTCAAATATTATTGAGAAAAAGTTTCCTTTTTAGCTTAGAGTGCTTTTATTCTCAAATGATTATCAAGCCACTTCCTAAAGTTTGACGTTTGAAAATATTCATTGATTTGTAATATTTTTAATTCCATTAGTCAAGCATTGACTGATGTGATTGTTACTGTTTTAGTATTTCGGTTAAGACCTAATTAAACTTTAGTAAGAACCAGCTTAACCCGGTGCGCTCTGCTAACCCCATTAAAACAAAATTATTCAAATTTATTTAAAACAGGGTGTTACTCTCTTTTGCGATACGAAAGAAAATTGTAGCAAATCTAGTGATTGGTACTCTTTAATGCGTTTAATGGCTTTCGCATCTTTTTATTTTTTTCTTTTCGCAAATCATCATTATTGCTTTTATTTAAACTTTCCAATTTCAAATTTCTTTTTTACATATTTTGCCATTTAATTACTGGTAATCTGCGCTATCTTTAATTTTTATTACCATTATTGCTTAATTTTTAAACAATTTTGCGAAAGTGATAGAGAGTACCAAGTTGGCATTTAGCTTTCGCATCGCAATAGAGAGTAGCCGCCCCAGATCTCGTGAATTGATAACGAAGCATTTTGTGCCGAGATTTTTATCTGAAGTGTTGTTCCAAAATACTTGTCATCGAAATCGAAAGGAGAAATGTTGTGCTACATGTATACAATTTCTTATATGCTCTGCAGCTTATTGTAATATTTTTCTATTTTTTTTTTTGTTTTTGTTATTTTTAGCTTTTTATTGATCGATTTACAAATAAATATCAAATTGATCCATTTAATTTAAATTCATAAATGTAGTTTTACGACTGTATTGATTTTTTCCTCCAGATTTTTCTTGTTTTTTTTTTAACAAATTTATTCTAAAATCTTTTATTAATCCCCCTTTACAATTTATTGAAACAAAAACAAAAGAGACAATAATAAAAAACGGGAACAATTTAGAAAAAAGGTACTAAAAACGCTATAATGATGCCATAAAAAATATTGAATTGTCTATTGTGTATGTCTTTATTTCGCTTAAATGAAAAACAATTAAATATTTGTAATACTGATGAAGAACAACAACCGAACGATATAAAAAAATTAACATTATGTCTATAAAATAAATAAATAAAAAACCATTAATATTGTTTAAAATAAAAAAAGAGCAACAACAAGCTGAAACCATAAAAAACGATACATTGTAATGGGTTCTCCGGGCACATGGATGGAGCCCTTAATAAAGAATTGTTTTGAGTATTTTGTTTAGGGGTCATGTGAGGCCAGCAGTTTCTATTTCTAATAGTTACACTAATTTGTAATAAAAAAAAAATCTCTTATACCCAAGAAAAATAGAGGTCTGAATTTCTGCTGGTTGGTCTGATATTTGACTGCAAAACAACATTCAAAACTACGAGTACAATTAAGCAAAAACCAGAAATGGAAATTATATTCTGCTTTGGCTAGTATCTATTGTTATGTTTGGTTAATATACATTTTTGGTTGGCTGTTTATTTTTGTGAATTCAGTTAAATAAATGTTTAAACAAAACTTATTTGGAACAAGTTATCAGACAACAACAAAAGTTAGACAAAAATTAAATCAATCCGTTTATGCTAAAAACGAATTTGAATTGATAATTGAAAAAATACATAACGCGCGTACATAAACAATTAAGGGGCCAGACAAATTAAAAAAAAAACACGGAAAAAATAAATGGAAAGGCACGCAGACAGACAGGCGGACGTTTTAAAACACCAAAAACATTAAACAGCAAAGTACTCAAACCTTAATGCTGATAATTAGTGATAATGACATGTTTTTAAAATACAGTATGGCTTAGGAATAGTAAATTTGATTTTTGTTTTTATATGCTATAATAGCGAAACAAACGAAACTACAGGGCATTAAAAAAGTAAACATTTTCTAGAAAAAAAACTTCAAACAAAACATCAACACATTAAATAATAAAGTTTTTTTCAAAATTCTATAATTTGTATATTTAAAAAGCATTAAAGGGTAATTTTCATGTATTGAAAGTTTTCGAAATAAAATTCGAATTTTCGAAGATTTTAAATAAAATTAGGAAAAAATTTTAGCACTAATCATGTAACACGCAGCGCAACTCCAAAGAATAACATTGAAAGCACAAACAATGTCATAACTATTTTGTTGTTGTTTTCTACAAAAATTCATGTACCGTTTTAAACTGTTCAACGCCACAAGATATGCAGCGTTTGGTATTTTAAAACTGAATGTGAATTTCTGTAGAAAGTAACAACAAATTACAAAATATTCTTTGGCGTTGCGTTGCGTTTTACATGAAGAAAGAAGTTTTGAAGAAAGAAAATAAATTTAAGCCTTTAACAGCATAATTAGTCCAAAAAATTTACAAATTTTTAAATGTTGGAAAATTTTCGAAATTAAGATAGAATTTAAAAATAAATTAAAAAAAAATTTATGATTGCTAAAAGAAACCAGAATAAAGCTTAAGAGATGAAATAAAGCTTAAAAATGCCATTTTCGCAATTTTAAAAAAAAATTGAATATTGAAATCTTAAAATAAAAGAAAGAAATTTAAGACTTTAAAAAAAAAATTTAGTTTAAATTAAGTTTGAATTTTCGAAAATGGTAAAATGTTATGGAAATTTTCTTTACATAAAAAATTTTTCGAATATGCTTCTGTGAGTCAAATTTTAATTTATAAAGCTTTCTTAAAATAGTTCTTTTCACTCAATATTTTACATACTTTTTGCGTTAGCCAAGCTTTGGTTAAAACTAAAGCTATAGATATGTACATATACTTAGGAATGATTATATGCACTACCAGAATATCAAGAAATAATTCCCACATTCTATTTTTAGGAAAAAATAATATTAGAGCTAAAAGTAGCTTGCTTAAGTTTTTTAAAGCAAAATTTCTAAGGCTCGTTATGTTCGAAAATTTTCAAAGTTTAAAAATAAAATTTTCGCATGTTCGAAAATTTTTAAAAGAAAATTAAAATTTTAAAATTTTTTAAGTAAAAGAAACTTTTAAAATATGTTTTAAAGTTCTAATATTGATACATTTGCTTTATTATGTAATTTTAAATGTGAAAAAATTAGAAAATTTCGAATAAATTTTTAAATCCATTTATTTTTTTTTTTTAAGACATTTTTCTTCTGTAATGACATTTTAATTTAAAATCTTAAATTTCTTTAAATATTTTTCTGACCAGGAATCTTTTAGCAACACAGATTTTAAGTGTGTTTTCAATAAATGAATAAAGGTAAAATTGACAGCTGTCAATTAGAATGTAAATAAAAATTTTTAATTTTTTTTTTTTTTTTTTTTTTTTTTTTTTTTTTTTTGCAAATTAAAAGTAACAAATTTTTATGACTCAGTTGTTAAGAAAAACTTATATAAATCAAAATAAAAAAAATAGTTAGAAGAAATAAATGATCTTTCTGACATTGAAATGAGGCAGCCCTAACATTATTTTTTTCTTCTTCTATGTGCAATAGTGCCAAAGTAGGTCATATGGGGACACAAATGTCTCGTACGTAATTTAAATGATTACAAGATGATTCTAGGCAAAATTTTATTCATATAAAAATTTTTCTTAAGGTCACCAAAATAATTTAATGAATTATATTTAATATTATTAAATTTTTCTTATAACGATTTCTATCTTTATTTTGTTGAAAATTGACCTAAAATAATTAAAACTAAATATCTATTAAGATGTTGGCTGCCATAAACAAAAAAATATATATTTATAATACAATTGCAACCTTCACCTAAAAAAAACAAACAGAAAATCACATAGAAATTGTGTGAATTTGTCAGATTTAAAGGTTGTTAACGCATACATTTAATGAACGTACGCATTCAAATAAAATTTACGTCGGGTTTACGTACGTACCTGCTGCATTGAAATTTCATTAAACAATTTCTGTTTGTGTGTCTTATAATTTAGATTTTATTGTCTTTTCTTTAACATTGAAATGAGATCTATGAAATGACCTCAAGTTGTTGAAATACAACGATTATTGTGATTACTTCCGAGTTTAATTGTATTTCTGTCGAATGTTCTTAAAGATATAGAGGAATTTTAAATTTGCACTCAATACAAATGTATTTAAAATAGTACTCTGAGTGTTGACTGAAAAGGGTGAAAACAATTATTTCTCTAAGGTTTTTATATTTACGATTATGGTGTTTTCTTTGTTCTTCATCATTATAGCTCATTTTTAACGCTTTTTAGGTTATGTCCCACACTTTGTTTTTTTTTTTCTTAACTGATTTAGCGATTTCAAGTATATTTTAGGGCTTGTTTCCAATTTTGAAATTTTTGGCGAATTTTAGACATATTTGCGATTGAAGCGATTTTTCCTGTAAGTTTTCTGATTATTTACAGCTTTAAGTATTTTCAATAAATATTAGACATTGCTTTTCATGTATATTCAAATTTTTCTTGCGAATTTCTGCTAAATAAGAATTTTTGCCATTCCTTATAGTTTTAGGGACTATTAATTAATTTTAAGGTTTATTGGAAATATAAAAATTATTCGCGAATTTTCGCCATTTTTGCAAACTTTTCCGAATTTATGCAATTTTTTGCGTAACTTTGTGCTCTTTGAGACAATTGTCGTCTTTATAAAACGGATTCCACCTATTTTTCACGAGGCGAATACGAGGGAAAAGTGCAATACAATGAATTAATTAAAATGTCATATTTTATTGTACAAAAGAAAACACCATTAAATTATTCGAAAAAAATAAGTTTCAAAATTTTTCTCTTGTAGTAGTTTTATTTTCGAAATCAGTTATTGATGAAATAATTCATATAAATATTTCATTGTTTAGTGAAAATATTTCCTTACGGATTAATTTTTATAAGATTTATTGCCTAGTTTCCTATCTTTTGCTATCTTTAATTCCTCCTCAATGTCATATACATACTCTTATCTATTTGTTCAATACATGCGAAAATTTGTATTAATTGTCTGGTGTTCAATTTCCTTGACTTGGCCAATATCAATAAAATCCATATTGTGCGATTGTTATTAATGTGTTTAAACTAACAGTAAACAGTAAACAACTATAACAACATATATTCAAAATAATTCATAATACAATGTTTGTTATAGGATTTGTTTAAGTGTATTTTGTGTTAATTTTCGCAATGATCAAGACCAGTGATGGGCAACGCACAACTGCGACGGTTACAAATGTATGTGTTTAGGAGCATAATATATCCTTCAAAGAAATGGCAAAGCAACCGTAGAGCCTTAACCAGAGAAAGCAGAGTGAAATTTTTTTAATTTTTATTTATACGGGAATGTCAGAATGTGCACAGCACTGAACAAAATTGTGATAAGGAGAACTTTTATTTGCTGTGACATAATTAGTTCAGGGATTTTAGTAGGACTAAAAGGAATTTAAAGAAAATAGATTCTTCTTTTTGAAACAACTCTCAATTGTTCAGTAAATTTCGAATTAAAGTTCGAAATAACTTAGCTGTTACGGAAAGAAAATACAATAAATATTACTACTCATTTATCGATATTTTAGTTAAAATAGTCGTAATAACAAATTTAGCTATGTTCGAATGTTTTCGAAATTGAATTCGAATTTTCCAACTTTAAAACTTGTAGGCAAAAAATTAAAAAAAAATACATATGTATATCATTAATTGAGATACATAATAACAAAATCTCTATTAATAAATCGTCTTTTTAGAATTTCAAAAAACTTCGATTTTAACTTTGAATTTTTGAACATTTAAAAATATATTCATATACTAAAATTTCAACTTTTTTTCAATAAAAGTTAGACTAAAAAATGGAATTTTTCATAATTTGAAAAATTTTAAACTCAACTTCGAATTTTTCGAATATTGTAAACAAAGGGAAATTAATATTTACGTATTGCTGTTGGGTTTTAGAGCTAACAGTTTTCTAAAAAAAAATTAATTTTTCAAAGTTCACAAAATTTCGAATATAACAAAAGCTTAAAGCCATATTTTTCTCATTAGTTTGAAAATCGGTTTAAAAATTTAATTATTTTCTTAAAAATGAAAATTCGAATTCCATTTATTTTACAATATTTTTCTTCTTAAAAAGAAAACGTTTAGTTTATTATAAACAATATTAATATTGTCTATGTTTTAACAAAGTCCGAGCAAATATAGATTTTTTTTTATAAAACAAAAAGACATTTGTTTTTGTCTACTACAATCATCAGTAAACAACGTGATAAGTTAATGTTAATAGAGCAAATAAATTTTGTATATACATACAGGGTGGCGCAGAATGAGCTAAATGGTTTGAATTATATATTCCTTTTTTAATTATTATTTTTTGGTTGTTCTTATTTCTGCATTATGTGAAAAAGATTTGGGGAATTCAACATGAATAACTACACAATCAAACAGAGTATCCAAACAATTGATATATATATTTCCTATTGCGTTGACACAGCGTGCATTTCATCGTAATTTTAAAGTGCAGGTAGCACGCAAAACGTCAACAATAAATAAAAAAAGAAAACGAATTTAGGCAACGGAGAATCCAAGAGCAGTTCATCAGAGATTTAATTTTAATGATTGATGCTTTGTCTCTTTCGAAAGGATAACTGGCCCATATTTTATTGAAAATTACATCGATGTTTTAATCTCCGTTAAGAGTTGTTAATATCGGACGATGTTGGAACATTTTGTTAGGCCGGCTGTGTAAAATCATCCAACTTTGTGGTTTAAATAAGATGGAGCCACAGAACATTTTGCAGATACCTCAATGGCTTTGAAAAGGCACATAATCTTGGAACGCATTTTTCCACACACGAACGTTTTTAACTGGCCTTTACGTTTATCGGATTTGACAGCTAGTGATAGTTTCCTTTGGGAATTTTTGGAAGAAATAGTGCATCTTAACAAGCCAGCAAATATTTCCCAACTTAAAAGCGTTATTCGAAATAAAATCATGTCATTACACTCAAAATTTTCGAAAAGTTATCGGAAATATGACAAAAAGATTACGTATTTGCGAAACAGGAAATGGTCACCACCTACAAGATATAATTTTTTAAAGCTAACCAAACAAAATTCCTCAATAATATGCTGAGTTTAAAAAAAGGTAATATTTAGTCGCATATACAAAAAAGTTTTAAATAATTTAAACCATTTAGCTCATTCTGCGCCCCCTGTATATATGTATTACATATGTATGTACTTATGGGCATATTGTATTTTTTATAAATATTGTTTTTGCTAATCAATTTTAATTTTTTTCTTTTTTTTTAATTAATAATAAACAAATGATTTTCTTTATGTTTTCCTTTAAATACGTGGAAGGCTTGTGGGAAATAATAAACAATTTAAAGGTGCTTTGAGTTTTTTTTTTTATATACAAAAAAAAATAATTTTCTTTTTATTTTTTTAAGGAATTTTGTTTATATTTTTTCAAAGAATTGTTGTATTAGTGTTGTAGTTAAAATATTTGAAAAGACAAAAAATATTTATCAACAGACTGCTGGTCGTCAAATTTTTTTTTTACATTTCTTTTTGTCACTTTTAAACGGAAAAATTCTCAGAAGGAAAATTTTTATCTTTCAAAAAAAGAATACAATGACAACTAACATCTATAAGCTTGTAATCAGTGATTTACACCACCCCTTTCGACCACCAAAGAAAACTTCTTGTTATTGTTAATTTTAAATCCATTGTGGGTGTGTTGTTGCTTTGCGTAATAAAAATTGTTTTCCTGAGTTTTTTACACGTAAACAACACGTAATATGTTTGAGTTTTTAAACTGATAGACATAAATAATATGTACATTTGTATGTACGTACATATGTATGTATAAGCGCATGTATGTATGTATATATATATGTACATGCCTATGTACATTTGTTTTTGTTTATATGATGTTTTGCAACAAGAACAAAAGCATTTGTTAAGAATTCTAAGATTCCTGATCCAAACGACACAAGCGAAATCAGCAGTAACAGCAGCAACAACAACAAAATAGTTGGAATATACACCTTCATAAAACTGACCACACACTCGCTCATCAATTCCTCGTGGCACTACTCATTTCTGGTTTGTTGTTGCTATTGCTGTTGTCGTTTGTGGTCTGTATGGGCCATTCAACAAACACTTGTATTTTTCCATTGTAAATCTTACAAGTAAGAAAGTATAGTCGATCAAGCTCGGTCATATGATACCCTACATCACAGTATATAAGAGCACATTTTTGCGAGCGTATCCTATGTGGTGGGACCCATGGGCAATTATGGACCCGCCAGAACAAGATTATGTTATTGAGGTTAAGATTCATATAAAAGTTCCTTGTGCCAAATATTATTAAGATATCTTAATCTACATATTTGAAATTTGTTTGCCTTTAAGTGATTGTAGGAAGGGGATTTATAGCAGCACAACATTTTCTCATGACATAGATAGCAGGTATCGTTAAAGTCATTGTCGCCAATTTTTATATCAATACAATCATTTATAAGGAAGTTATGGCAGTTAAAGCTATTTTCGGCAGTAGTTTTTGTATGGGAGCTATGGTCAAATATGTACCGATTCCATTGAGGCTGCAATGCAATAAGTTTGAACCAAATTAAGTCTAAATCCCAACATTCAGCCATGTCACAGAGTACAATTCCGTTCGAAAACGAAATTTATTCCGTATTTTGGTGCTTCAGAAAATTACGGAAAAAATTTTGCGGAATGAAACTATTTTTTTTTAATAAACGGAATGGGAGTTTTCTTTATCTCAAAGGCCAATTAAACTATCAACAAATTCTTTCTCTCAGTAAACAAATATGTTTTCTTCGGTTCCGAACGGAATCATTCCGAGCGGAATTGTGTTCTGCGACATGGCCGATAATATGGGATTTAGATTATAATGGTTTATGGGCACAAAGACTCTATTCCGGGAAGAATCTTGTATGGGAGCTATGGGAAATTATCGACAAATGTCACGAAATTTCATAAAATTATCTCCAAAATGGTGACCTTTACTTTGCGCACAAGGCTTACATGGGCAGCCTGCCAGCCACATGATCGGTATACTTAAAGCTGTGTCTAGGACCAAAATTTTAAGGTGTTACAAATATCAGCATAAACGCATAATACCCTCGCCACTGTTGTGGTGTCGGTATAAAAAGACATCAGAAGCGTATTACGATTTTTTTTATTAAATTTATAAAAAGGGGGCAAACAATATTAAAATTTTATGACAAGAAATGTGTTTTTTTTTTCTATGATTATATTATTTTGGGAAATTAAACAATTTTATACTCTTTTTAAGTAAAGTGAGCATACGAAATGAATTAATTCACTTTTGCCAACATGGCGTATTATTCAAAAAATTGGTATACAAAATTAAATGAATCAATAAAATAATGTAAAAAAACGAAAGTAATACATCATTCGGGACAGCCCTTTAAATAATATTTTTATCGCAATTTTACCCTGTTTTAAAAATTTAATTTAACGACTCTGTTTTAATACTCGTATCTTATTTGTATGCATAATTCATACAAGTAAATGATCGTACGAGCGAGCCTCTGTAAATTAATTGAAATAATATTTACATATAAAATTGTTTTGTGGCAGCTTTTTAGATAAAAGTATTTTGTATTTAAGCTGTTTTTTATAATTGTTTACAAATTAATGTAATTAAATCATATTTTTGCTATTAAATAGATATTTTCATAATTATATTCAATTAAACACAATATTTTTGGCGTAGTCAAAATTTTCGGTGAATCCCGTGAAATGTATTCATGGTGCAATGAGAGAGAGAGAATGACGAAAACTCTTATTTATTTTAAATTACAATATATTTGTGAATATATCAGTGTTGCCATTTTGACGCTTTTTTTGTCTCGTTTACCGTTAATTTTTCCGCAAACAGCTTTAACTGTTTTTTGTTAAAACCATGTTATTTTGGTTGTTTTGCAATTTAAGTGGGTTTTTGCGACAAAATATATCGCACTCGAGCTAAGAGTTTAACTTCCTTTAAATTTTAAATGGCTGCCAAAAATATCGCTATTTACTGTGGATAATATTTAAATAAATACGTAGCAGATTTTATTGAATTTATAAAAAAAATTTAATGATGACTCGTCTCTAAAAAAAAAATTTAATAAAAATTTCCCTAAAGAATTGAACATTGCAAAAATAGAAAAATAAGGAAGAACTGATGAATTTTTGATTGAAGTCTACAATTTTAAAAATTCTTTGGCGGAAAATCCTTTTCAGCTAGCTCTAACTTTATTTTTCGTAACTTTCGTTTCCTTACTTAAATGCCGAAGTCGAAGGAATATTTGGCTTAATGAATTTTGGTCGAATGTTTAATGAATTTTTGCCCGATGATGACGATTTTGAAAGAGAATATATTTAAAAGTAAATTGTTTTGGTATAAAACGTTAAAATTTATTTTGTTTTTTAATAAATTGTTATTTAATTTCAACTTTTTTTTTACTCTTAAATAAAATGAATTGATAAAAAAAATACATTCTTTATTTAAACATTTTAATAACATTTTTAACATTTAAGGTTTTTGTGTTCAAATTTTGCCCTTTTTTTTAATGTGTTATTCGCAAAGGAAAACAACACATTTTCAAAAATTTTGTTCAAGTTATTATATTTTTCTAGGCGCTTTTACCCTTTGTTTGTAATTTGTTACCCCTTTACCTGTTTTCAAAATATACTGGACGCTTTTCTTCACTTCAAAAATGGCAACACTGGAAGATATAAAATTGGAAATTTCCATTTGACTTTATTCGATTTTCAATTAACATTTAAAGCAACATTAGGTGTGTTCAATTACTTCACTAGCAGAAACTTGCCAGGAGAGAGAAAATTGTAAATTTACAACATGTTTCTCTCAATTAATCGTAAAAATTAAAAAGTACGTGATCGCTTTACCAGCAAAAACTAGCAAGTTAGGCATATTGACACTATTCAGCAAAAATATACGAGATTATTTCTTACTGAATTCAACTGTTTTGAACTGTTTGTACAAGATTATTATTCTTTATTTTCAGAAAAATAAATATTTTATGTTATTGAAAAATTTCGTATTTAAAAATTATGAAAATTATTTTTATTTTATAAACAAAAACATGAAACAGGTAGTTGAATAATTCTTGTCAGTAAAGTTTTTTCCTATCAGAAATTTTCAATAAATTTTTTATCCCTCAAATTCTTATGCTCTTTTTCACTTTCTCGTTGCACGTTTTTCGAGTACGTGAACACTTACTAGTAACAATTATTGAAAATAAGCAATAATTTTCTGTAAATGAACACACCTATTGTTGCTATTGTTTTTATTTGATTGTATGCGGTAATATAGAAATATTAAAAAAATTTTCCGCTTTAAACATTTGTAACGTAATTTTTCCATTTTTTATTGTATTCATATGCGAATCATTTTTGTTTTTAAATTTTTTTTTAAATAATTTATGTTTTTATCGCTTGGTATTGTTTTTAAGCGACGTGTTTTGTTTACTTATAATTATTTAGTAGTTTGATTTGTTCAATAATTGAAAAATATGACAAATTAATATTTTTCCTACACACTTTTTTGGTTTATCAAAATATAGGGTGTTTTTTTTTTTAAGTCCAATAGAACCAATAGAAATTGTAAAAAATAAAACACAAAAAATTTCATTTGAATAAAAAAATTTTTTGTATTCGAAACATAAATAAATGGATGGATTTTACATATTCGAAACATAAAAAATAGATGGCGTTTAGATTTGAAAATAACGAATCTCGTTATGAACGTCCAATTTTTTTGTAATAGATATCTTGTTCATTCTCTAAGATGTCTTAGGCTAAAATTCGATTTTTCGTGGTATTTCATGGTATTTTCGCATTGTTTAATTTTTTGTTTTTTTTTATAGACCTAATTTCTGTATATTTTTTAAATTTTTGTTTATTTGTTAATAATTTTTAAATTAATCAAAATTATAAAAAAAAAATCACAAATCGGATTCAGCGCATGGGGTAAAACTTGTTGGCCTCTTAAGCCAAATTTTAGATATTTTTAATTAGGCTTAAGTTCATTGAATTTAATTTTCATTAAATTATTTTTATGAAGACAGGAATTTTACAACATAAATTAATTAAAATTTTTATTGATAATATTTCATTCTTGACTGCGCTGAGATTTGAACCCAGGCGTTCACGGACAGGTTGCCTAGACTAGTTTCGATTGTAACCACACAATCTCTTCAGTGGGGTGTGCCGTCTTAGTCACTCGGCTATTGCAGCCAGATGACGTCAATAGTCAAACATCAATCTTTAAACCAAATGGTATTTCACCTTGGTAGATCGAAATTTGCTTTTGAATGAATGATTATCTATTTTAATTGATTTACATGTTCTTCCTAACTTCTGTTTGTTCGTACTTTTTGTCAAGAATTCTTCTTGAAGTCCAAAGTATATTTGGCCTCTGTAATTAATAAAATCTAATTCTAATTCTTAATGCCAATACCAGACGAAAATTCTTCTTATCACGGTTCCAGTTCACATAATTGCTTAGCTTTTTTTTGATCGAATAAGCGCTGCAGTATCTCTTCTACTTAAGCGAATGTAGTCGCCATCGTTTAAAATTTTTCGAACTAGTGGATTTGGGTGCAATTTAAGCCTTCTAAGATATTTTTTTGAATACTTTGTGATCATAGTTTTTAATGATGTCAGATTGAGTTTTTTGTGAATGTTCGAGTTTTTTACATACCAGGGAGCGGGTGTTGTGGATTCGAAGAATTTTGTTTTTCCGCCTTTGAAATTTTCTTTATTGCAGGATGAGGTAGTGGCCTATAACTGAATACCGTAGCACCCGATTGGATTTAAGGTGGAGTTGTAAAGTAAAAGTTTACAATCCAGACTATGAGCAGTATTTATACCAATGAGCCAATTAATTTCAATTGCTCTAAGTTTCACTTCAGTTAGTTTTGTGGAAATTTTATTTGTTAACAAATTTGTTTAGACAAAAATGTGTCCTATTGCTGAACACAATTTTGCGTCTGTAAGTTGTGCGCTTCGATGACTGATTTTTAAAAAAAAATTTGAAAATTTGGCAGCGTTGTTCAAGCGTATATCTGATTTGCCAAAGTATACTGATCATAAATGTCAAAAAGTGAGCGCAGTATGGCAGTTCGTTTGACAGTTAACCATTTTTTATGTTCTATCGGGCTAAAAAAAACACCCTTGATATCATATCGAGCCTTTCCTGCAATAAAGTCATAACTGAATTTGGAATTTTCTAGCACCTTAAAATTTAATTCCGCTCTCTAGAGTTGAGTATATAAGATATTTGTATGAAATTTCCACACAATATGAAGAAGCGATGTGACGATTTACTCCACATTATTCGCTAGTAGGCGGCCCTATGTTCCACTGGGAATTAAAAAATTAAATACATTTGCTTAAAAATCAGCTATGACTCTATTGCAGCAAAGGCTCGATATGTTTTTCATAAAAATAATAACAATAAAGCGTATAGACGAAATAAATTGCTCAGAAAAAACACCGAGTTCTGTGTTATTTGAGAATGAAGAAAAAAAAACTAATACTTATAAAATGTTTGTGATTTTTATGTTAGACTTTACTATAGATCCGACTATTCTATTCTAATTATTAATTGACTATGTAAAATTCTTCAGAAAAGTTTACTGCCATAATAATTTGTCTGCGTTTTAATTATTTCGTATACATACTTTAATATAAAAACTTTTATTATTATTAATACTATTTATTTAGCTTGACTTGTTTTTTTGCAAATTTTTTTATAAAAAAAAAAACCAAATACGGATGTTTTTTTTAAATATTTTTCTTGGTTTTGTAGTTGTATTGTAATTTATCATAAAAATATGTTATTGTTAAATTAAATTTATTTGTAATATCAATTTTTATTTGTTTAATGACGGCAACTATTAGTTATAGTTGCCGTAAATTAATAATTTTTGAAAATATTATTACACATTTTAAACTTTGTTTTTAAAATATTTATTGTGTTAAATATAGTGAAATAATGGTTACAAGTTCAATTCCCACGACCAAGCGAATTTGAGAAAATTTGAAGATTTGTTTTAAATATTTGCTTTCGAGTATTAAACCGAATATTGTTTCAAAAACAAAAGAATAGCTTTTAAAATCTTTGAAAATTACATGAAATTTGTTTTACTTAAGTAAACTAAGTAAATATTTGAAGTTCTTTAATCAAATATGTAAGAATGTATTTGAGGATTTTTCTAAAACTTCAGGGTTTTTTGAAAATAATAAATTAAGTCATACAACCTTTAACATAAACAAACAAGACTATTTACTATAATCTAGACTTTGTACAAAAGTATAGACTGAAGAACTATTGAGCATAAAAAGAATTATAAACAAGTAAGAAAGTAAAGTCGACCATATGAATGATACCCTACATCACAATATTTAAAAAAATAAATTCAAGTGTGAACGCAGAACAAAATTATGTTAAGATTAATGTAATAGTTCTTTATGCCGAATATTATTTAGATGTCTTCATCTATATTTGATTTTTTTTTTTTTGCATTAGCGTTATTTAAGACTGGCAATTTATATGGGAAATATGGTTAACTTTTGACCTACCACCACAACATTTTGGCATGGCATAGTAACAGTCGTAAAAGTCATTGTCGCCAATTTGTATGGCAATACCAAATTATGGCATTGGGACCTATGTTCTAAGTTGGACCGATTCCAATCGAATTTGGTAAGATGATTAAGACTGCAATAAAATTAGTTTCGACCAAATTTAATTTTAACACTCTCATAATTAGGTGCTTTATGGAAAAAAGACTATATTCCGGAGAGAAACTCGATTGGGGGCTATGAGAAATTCTAGACCGATTCTCACCAATTTCCATAGGCTTGGTTCTTGTGACAATTAGAACCTATGTATCAAATGTCATCAAATTATCTCAGCAAATGCGACCCGTACTCTGCGCACAAGGTTTACATGGACAGCTTGTCGGACGGACGGACATAGTTAGATCGTTTCAAAAAGTCGTTAGGTATACTAAAAGGTTGGTAAAGGATCAATATATTAAGATGTTACAAACATCAGCACAAACGCATAATACCCTTTGCACTATTGTGGTGTGGGTAAAAACCGACTATTGATTATTCTTTTCTAGCAGTGTTGCCAATTGAACGGCTCGAATTAGACATTTTGTATGTTGTTTAGTCATAAGAAAAAGAATTTCCCCCTTCTTATTATATTTCTAGTTCCTTTTTTAATTTTACTGCATGTAAGAATACACTATATTTTCAACTTAAATTTATAAATACACTATTGCCGTATTCACGAAACCCCTTGTATCGTTGTATCGATTGTATGTTGTATTAAAATACATAGTTCATTATTCTGTTCTTATACAACATGCAATCGATACAACCATACAAAGGGTTTTGTGAATACGACATATATATTCCCTTTTATACTACATTATATACAACACTATAGATTGCACTGTGAACTACGCTATAAAGTACTTTTCCGACCCCAATTGTATCATAAAAATTTTGTATAAAATTTTTTTTTTTTTAAACAAAAGCACCAACAAACATAAACATAACATAAAATTGTACATTAAAATTAATTTTTGTAACAATAAAATTACCATTTGTATTTAAACATTCTTTTATACTTTAAAAGTATATGTACATATCTATGAAAAAAACTACACTACGTTATCGGTACATAAAAAAACAAAAAATAAGGTACATAAAAAGTCTATCGATATATTCATGAAATCAAATTGTTTTTTTTTTATAACAAATCATTTGTTATATTTAAACTAAAAAACAAGAATTTAATGACCTTAACAAATCTTTTGTCTGTACAAGACCGAAAACTGTAGGCACATAAGGCCCATTTCATTCTTTCGTTTTAATAATATATTGGAAGGAAAAAATCTTTCACACATACTCAATGTGGATCTGATAATACCCCACTTACAATTCCTAAAAGTTCCGGAAACATCAATTCGTTCAATTAATTTTTTCATTTCAGAAACTTTAGTCCAAAAGTTGTATGGATATAAGAGCGTACCACCTTACAAGGAAAAAAAAGGGCGCCGTTTCACCTCTAATATAAAGTATTTTTGCAAGGAGGTTTCGATTTTTTTTTTTTTTTGCCGAACGTAGGGGTCGCCTTTTTACCTTTTTCGTTATATCTTAGGCATTTACAGTCCGATCTTAAAGTATGATATATCATGTTTTTGTCTCGAGAAGACCAATGTTTTGCCCTTAGGGGCCATTGACCTAGAGTATCTCGTTCTAGTATTTGCCCACCAGATCTCTGTTCGTACCACCCTAATGACAGAAAATTAAAGCTCGCAAGAAACTATTAAACTTTTGCTTAGGAAGTAATTCGATAATTTTAGCAGGAACATTTTTAAATTTAATTAGAAAATTAAAGCTTGCTAAAAATCATTACAGTTTTGCCAAGGAAGAATTACTATAATTCCTGCAGGACAGTCAGCATTTACAGTCGGATATTTAAATATTATGTAACGAAATCGTGTCTTTTTGTCTACCCCTCTTGCTTTTCTAATCTGTTAGCTCCCAAACAAAAGCAAATGTTATGTTTTTTTGTCTGTTTTTTCTAAGTATGTAATATAAAAATTTCCGTTTGGGAATTAACATTAAAACAACAATCAAAAACTAAAATTGGTTTTTGTTTTCAATATACATAAGTTCTGAAACGAAAGTTTTTATTTTAATTTTCAAAAACAGGCAGTTAAATTGTTGTGCATCGGACCTTTGAGAATTTAAGGTTTTTCCCACATTTTTTTGGCCTTTTACTGTCTAATAATCGTGCGTGTTGCTTACAGGTAACAAAACCCCATCAAAAACAAGTTTGTTTTAAACAATTGTCCATGAGAAATTATTTTTTAAATAATTTTTACAGACACTGATATATTTCTATGCAGTTTTTGAAATGGGTTATAAAAAAAACCAATTTCATAATGAATTTTGGAAATAGCACTTAAGAACGTATTTCAATTCTGGTTTCTTGTAAAAAGCCAAACACTGGCAACTCATGGAAGTCGCAACGTTTTCCAATACATATCTTGGATTCGTCTGTTGCCGAAAGACGTTCAACAGGTCCTCCGTCCGTTCATCGAAAATAACGCGTACTTCTTCCACCCTGAGAATGTTTTGCTATCAATGATAACAGGCAAAGATCCGATAGTACCTTCGGATGGCTTTGCTTAAATTTTATCCGCCCGCAATGAAGCAACAGGATGCATTCGTCAAATGTTCGGTCCGCAAGTTCATAATTTCATTAACTTTGAAAGTGACTCATACGTTGACATGATCAGTTGGACCAAATTCGAATTGTCTGAGCCGCCATGTTTTGCAGTTCTATACGCAAGACCAGCTGCTAACATTTCAATATTCGAACAAAATAATCGAAATACCTGGTTCGCACAAGGAAAATAACTTCATTTGATACTCTTTTTTTCTAAACTTAATTATTTTCACAACTTACCCATGCCATTCACAAAACACCGTGCGTTATGTTCATGTAGTACATGAATCTTCCAAGGCGGTCACCGATAACCAACGCAAGGGTCATATTTTTTTTAAGCTAGAGACCCGCCAAAAATACAGCCAACTTGAATCACGTCGAAATATGACTGATTAAAATTTCCAACATTTTATTTTATGTTAATTTTTTTAATTATATTTGTATAATAAAACTTAAAAATATTTTTGCTGGTATAATCGAATTACTTCCTTAGCAAAAGTTTAATAGTTTCTTGCGTGCTTTAATTTTCTGACATTAGGGTGGTATATTAGGATGGTACCAACAGAGATCTGTTAGATAAATACTAGATCGAGATACTTGAGGTCAATGGCCCCCAAAGGGCTAAGCATTGGTCTTCTCGAGACAAAAACATTGATATATCATACTTTTAGATCGGACTGTAAATGCCTAAGATATAACGAAAAATATAAAAAGGCAACCCCTACGTTCGCCAAAAAAAAAAAAATTCGAAACCTTGCAAAAATACTTTATATTAGAGGTGGTACGGGGAAACTCTTTTTTGAGGTATGGTTAAAAGTATATACTTTAATTTTTAAAATCTTTTAATATTTCCATATCTGCCAGGGATCTAAACTGTGTATTAATTGATTCAAAATTTGTATACTCGTTTGGAAACATTTTTTATTAAAAGTGGCACTTTACTACCCGTTCTTCCCGAAACAACATTTTCTGGAATAAATTTACTAAACCAGTTTAAAACTTCGTTATCAAAATCTACTTTTACTCTCAGCACATTGCAAAATTTTAAATAAATTTTATTTGGCAACTTCCTTGAAATTCTTCACCGCACCACGTTCAACAGCATTTTTGAAAATATAAATTTCTACTTCGGTTCCACAGTATATTTATGCAAAAGTAAGATGATTCTCGTGAAGGTTTATATATGATACGTTCCAGGAGATTGTGCATACGTGCGTCTTCTGCTTGCATTTCCAAATTTATAGTATTTACGAGAAATAACAGTTTGTAAAGTGGATTGGAAAAACCTGATACAGATGAATCGTAATTTTGAATTTTTAAATTCAACCTCAAAATCATTTAAAGTAAAATAATAATTTAGAGGTTACCACTGTTCCAATATCCTGTTTTTAACTTCCTGTCGTGATAACCACCTTGTAGGGAAATTGTAGTCTTCTCTTCGACTAGAACTATTACAAAAGTTGAAATTAATTTCCCTAATAAGTTTGTCAATATCGTCGGAAATCGAATGTTTTGATGCAGCTGCGGAAATTTAAAATTTGGCGTAAACAACCATTTTCAAATAAATGTGGGACTAAAGATTTAAATTTTGACTGTACACCATTTGCAGAGCCTGTCTTTACAGCACAATTATCATTCGTTATACGAACCATGTTATTTTTGGGAATGTTATTGTTTTAGAGCCATCAAGTACAATAGAATAGTAGTTTTTCTTACAAAACTTAGTTTTGTTATTAATATTAAGGGGACTTTTGCCTATTTTTTATTATGATTTTTCGCGATTTGAGAGTCAGTTACCCCTTCCTTAATAACGTTATTTAGACGATCTAAAACTTTAAACTAAATCACAAACAAATGATAGCAAAGATGAGTTGCCACCGTAAATCAATTAAAACGATGAACTAGGAAATTTCGATAAAAAAACATAAACTGAGAAAGTTTGTAAATTGTACCAAATTAGTAATTGGTGTACCATTGTACTTTTGCCGTTTAAATTGTACCAAAAAAAGTACAATTGCACCAACTTTTTCAACCCTGCACTAGACAAGACCAAGGCGAATTTAAAAAGGTAAGTGCAACTCGTCAGCCGTTCATCAGCGTCTCCACGGCGAATTTCAAATATAATTCCCAAACGTCAAAATATGCATTGGTTTATGTTTTGTGCCAAAGTAACCAAAAAAATTTCTAAAAAAAAATATTCGCCTTGGTCAGATGTTTTTGACAACAAGCAATTAAATTGCAAAAACCAAATACATGTGGCTTTTTTAGTTGTGGAGTTGAACTTACCTTCCTAAATTCGCCTTGCACTAGACTAAAGACTGCACGAAATATAAAACGCTCAAACACTACATTCTATTCTGATAAAGAGAAATCTCTATAGCTTTTATATTTTTAATTCTATTATTTACCGTTTTACAGTTATTTTTTATCGGATACTTTAATTTAAAATTCCGTCTTAAATTAATGAGTCTTAGTGTACGGAACTTATATTTCATATAATTGTTTTTTCCCCTGCAAGAACCAAATACCTATAAAAACGAACTCAGCAATTTGTCCAATAAAGTCCAAATTCCAAATAGCAGGCTAATTAATAAATTCGAAATGTCTTTAAAGTTCAAATATTTATTAAATACGCAGAAGAATAACGAAACAACCCAAAAATTTTTAAAGAATAAAACAAGGTACCCCCACTAGTCACAAAACAATAAAAAAAAAATTAAATAGAACTACATATTAAAATTTAAAAACAAACATTCGAAAGAAACGTGGCTGATAAATGTCGAAACTCACTAAAATTTTTTTCAAATTTTGCAATATGTTGTGAAGAGGTTAGGGCGATAAGTTTTGGAATTTATATGGGAGAAAAAAGAAAGTTTAAAAACTGATCATTTAAAGGCAAACTCTGATTATTTAATTGATTCCTTAAAAAATGTTTTTTTTAAACTATGTAAATTTGTATTGTTAAAACGCATTTAAACATAGAAAGACTTCATAGATAATAGACTAAACTCCAGAGTGTACTAGATTGGACTATAGACTTGACTATCCACTAAAGGGCCTGCATTAATGTATTTGAAAATCAAACACACAACAAATATCAAATGTTTGTGTTAAAACGTTTGTTTACAACAACAATGATAAATACTATGAGATACTGGTCATCGCACAATTTAAATAGTGAGCAGGGTACGAGTATTTAAAGAAATACACTCCAGACAGTATTTGTTTTTTTTTTCAAACTGTTTCAATACAGAAAAATAATGTTGCCTATACTACTCTTATGGTGTTTTCTTTTCTACAAAAAAATACCACCTTGTTAAAAGGTACATGTGTAAAATGTCTTGCCGACCCTGTAATAATGCAATTTTTTATTTGACGAGAACAAAACACAAAATTGGACCGCCCTGTTTTTACCAGCTGACAAAAACTTTGTTCTTCAAAATATAAAAAAATATGTACATAAATTAAAAAGTTTGTTCTTCAAAATATAAAAAAATATACATAAACCAAAATTTGTTAATAGATTTAATAAATTAACGAAATGAATGACGAAATTCCAATTTCTTTAGTTTGTTTTTTATAAAATATGTAAACAAGAAAATTTCTTTGCCAGATCGCTGATTTATTAACACCAAGTTTTTCAGATTTCTTGATATGACTTTTTTTTTTGTTTTTTTTCAAAAACAATTTTATAACACCGAATCCACTTACATTTTATATCACTGAAAAACATCATTAACAATGTAATGCTTTCTTATGTTTTTGCTATTAAATAATAGAAAAATAACTATTAAAATTTAAAATTTTACTGTCCTTATTAGAGACTTCGTCTGGTAACCCTATATATAAACAGAAACCATATTTTTACAGGGCATTATCAACACTGTCGATTTATACGGGGCGTAAAGTGCAATGCCTTATGCCATTAGTAAGGGTGCATTTTTTAGAATAAAACAAGCCACCATTTTAGAGAGCAAAGCATTTTTAAGAAACGAATATCAAATTGCATTTTTTTTCAAATAAAATGTTACATTTATTTAAAAATTAGTATTAAAAATTACTTCGTACAGTTTACGAAGTAAATGTAATGAATTGTTGTTGCAAATTTTATCAAAGCATATAAAACATTTAGTACCACATAACACATATCCAAAACTTACGTAAAAAAAAATAAAGAATGTGTGTATTTTGTGCTCCCACTTGCATTGCTGCGTGTATTTTTCAATACTCGCATTTTCATTCTGTTGTTTTTTTTTTTTTTTTTTTTTTTTTTTTTTTTTTTCAATTTTCTATCACTAAACTTCTTTTCAAACACTTGTCGAACAACCTTCCACACATATTTTTAACACTCATCGTGTGTTTTGATGACTTTTTTATACCACAAACAACAAAAAGTCCTAAACACGCCACCATTTAACGCCAGCGATATATTTTGACACACCAAAATAGTGGAAGTGCAAAGTGAAAGAGTAAATAAAGTTAAAAATAAGAAGAAAAAAATAATTAAAAAAAAAAATAACAACTGCGTCGCAAAAAAATACAAAATAAAATGTTTAACACTAATTAATTCTCAACATGTTTGCATTTTTTTATGACAGTTGTTTGTTTTCTTCTTCAAAATTAACATTTAAGTTGTTTTTTATTATAATTTGGATAAGAAAAAATAGAATAACCAAAATAACAATAATAAAAAAAAATTAGCAAAATAATTATAATAGAAGCTATTATCAATTTTAGCACTGAATTGCAAATTATGCTATCAGATGATTTAATTAAAGCCACTTCCATCTTTGGAAAACAAAATTGTTATTGATGCTTCACAACAATATTATTAAGACTTTAAGACCACCATGTAGGTGTAGAGGGTACTATGCGTTTGTGCTAATGTGTGTTACATATAAAAATGATATCCGTTTTAGCGCACCACGGATCGACTCAGAATCACTTTCCAAATCGTTTTAAAGATGTTCTTCTGGATTGTGTGGCCATATACACCTTGTGCCCAGAGTACAAAGCGCAAATTTGGAGATAATTTGATGAAAAATGGTGTATAGGTTCTAATTGTCGCGACGATAATTAGGACTTAAGTTTGAAATGGTGAGAATCGGTCCAGAATTTCACATGGACCCCATTGAAAATTCTTCCGGATAGAGACTTTGTTCTCATTAACCATCTAACTATGTTAGTTCGGTGAAATCACTGTTTACGGATATTTCCCTTTAGCGGACACCCTTTTTCGACGGACACTTTTGCTGGGTTCCCTCTCCATTCTTTAATTTTTTTGAGAGTAATCTCCGTTTTACGGACACACTCAAGTGTCCATCCGCTGTCCGGTGAGGAGAGGTTCTATTTTATTTAGAATAAATTTTTTCCCAAAAAAATATTTCCGTTTCATTTTATTGGATTAGCTCACTTCAATAAGTTGTCTCTCAATTCGGTGGTGTAGGGTATCATGTGGTCGGGCTTGACTGACTATATTTTCATACTTGTTTTTCTTGAAGTTATCTTAATTGTTGCATAACAAATTTTAATAAAACTGTTTTACCAGCTCTTTTCTAAGCGTTTTTTTTTATTTCCTTCAGCAATATAAATTTATAGATTAGATAATTCTTGTTTTCGAAAACAACACACAATAATCCTTTTATGGTATTATTTTTCAAACTAATTAACAGCCAAATAACTATTGTTTATGAGTTTAATTTTTGCTAAAAAAAAAGCGCCAACAAATCAATCTTAAAATATGTTGATGACGTTATCAATCGGTGTTATGGAAATTAAGCCGGAGACATTAAAAAGTCGCAAAATAACAATCAAAAGCACATTTTTCACATTATTTCATGGCAGAAAATAAGAAATATTTTTCAATAATTTTGTTGTTTTCTGGGTTTTTTTACGTTGTTTCGTAAAAAAAAATTCAGGTATCTATCTACCTGATTTTAACTTTATGCTCTTGTTTGTTGGAAAAGAGACAACATGGGAGAATAATTTGAGTGGGCTAACTCAAAACATAAGTCGCATTTAGTTAAAGTATCTGTAAAACCAGGTAGTTTTTTTTTTTTTCTTTTCAAAGCGCATGTGTTTTTTAGATATGTACTTATTTTTTTATCGTATAGAGTAATTCAAAAGAGTGTTTTCTCTGATAACGCTCAATTGGGAATAAAAAAGATGCTTTCAATATTGAGAAACTATTAGAGTATAATCATTGAGTGTTTTTATTTAAAGGGATTTATATAATTTTTTTCTGTGCTCATAGATGCCATATGAAATTAAAAAAAATCATAAAATTTTGCGGAAAAAATCGTCAAATTGACTTATGACTTACAAAATGGCTGCATATTTTATAGTTGCTTGAACATTTTTTTGTACTTTTAATAATGATTTTGTTATAACATTGTAAAGTTTTAAGAAAAATTTACTAATCACTTCTAAAGCCAGCGATTCCCTTGTTTGGTCGTACGATATGTCAAATAAATCGTGTTTGCTCAAAAAAATATATGACGGTGTGACGTAAAAATTTTATTTAGTGTAGAATTTTTTGTCAAGTCTTTTCGACTTGCAATTGTTTATGAAAACTTTTATAAATTGATAGATTTTAAGCGATCAGAGTTGCATTTTCTTGGAAAGCAGTTAAGTGGTGTGATTTTGCATCTTTTTTGTGTGATAGTATGGCACTGACATAAGGTTTTGCAGACATTTTTATGTCGGATAGAATTCTTTCAGATTTTTGTACGATTCTGTAGGATAGTAAATCCCGGCCTAGATATTAAAAAAAACATCGCTAGAGCTTAATTTTTTTGTCTCGCTTTCATTACATAGGTAGTATTTTTAATTCCTAGAATTTTTTTTTACTTAAACTTTTCGAAATATATTGTAAGAACTGAGAACCACAAATTAATGATACCAAGAAGAAGAAAAACAGTATAAGTTCAAATGTCTGCTATAGTATTTGTTTTTCTTCATTTTTATCACAATATTTTGTATACACATGATGAGTTACGGCATCTTCGATGATAGAATATTTCAGAACAAATTGACCTTTTTTGAACCCTGATGTTTGAGTCAGATTTTGACAATTTCATCGGATTAAGCACATTGTAATGATAAGCTTTAAATAACGTTTTAAATTATTGGCAGCTGAGGTTAATTAAATTACAGCCATCCAAATAAATGAAAATATATATGGGGATAGTCCTGATTCACACGCTTCAGGCTTAAGCCGTAAAGTGTTGAGTTTTTAGGTAAAAAGGGAAGAGAAAGTACCATTTCTTTTTCTCACTCTCCAAAAAACTCAAGACTTAACGACTAAAACCTGAAGCGTGTGAATCACCACTAAATAAAACAAGCAAAATGATAGGAAAAACATGTTTAAATAACTCACTTAAACACTTAAAGGCTCACACGTAACCATTATTTATATTGAACATTTGTTTGATTTTTCATTCACATGGAAATCGGACAGAATTCTATCCAACATAAAAAAATGTCTGCAAAATCTGCTGTCAATGCCATAGGTTAGGTTAGTTTCCACTAGCAGCCGCAATTAAGCACAGCTCACTTGGGTCTAGTAATTAGTTCCCCCTGTGTTACCAGGTCAATGCTACACTATTCCATAAAAAAGATGCAAACTCATATGACTCAGTTACTTAATAAGAAAATGAAACTCTAATCGCATAGAATCTATCATAACTATATGAGCACACATGATTTTTTGACATATCGTACGACTGAGTAGGATACTGTATCGCCAGCTTTACTGCTTTGGAAAGCGTTTAACAATTAATTAATTTAATTTACCGATGATTTTTTTTTTTAATTAAATTTGGTAAATTAACAAAAGTTGTTCAAACATTTCTAGCTTCAATTTTGTATTTATTGGATTTTTTTGTCAATTATTTTTAAGTGTGAAACAGAATACCGTTTGCCATCTAAAAACTTGTTTTATATACAGGCGTCACATCACATTAATTTGAAATCACAATTTTTTAATTTTAAGTAGTGATTTTCATTGTTGTGAATTACGTGCTTACAACTCGTGCGATTCATTTTCTAGTGCTGCCACATTCATTAAGTACTTATTATTGCCATTTTTACTTTTTTACCTTTGTATATTACAATTTAAGCAAAAACACTCGATTATTATTGGGTACTTTTATTTAATTTTTTTTTTTTAGGCAAATTTAATAAATTTTTATTTTTAATAATAAATTTTATTGAATTAATTAGCCATATGCTACACGACTTTAAAACTATGTTGGTCTGGCAAACGCAGACGTCTTTTGGATAAATAATATTAGCTGACTTCTAAAAAGGAAAAGTTAATCATAAAAGCCGCAATCAAAACTAACACAGCGTATTCCTAAATTTTTAAATTTTGAAGGTTCTTCTGTCGAAAATTATTAATTTGATTGCAAAAACAAGTAAAGAACAAATCATTTTAAATGTATGTGATAATTTTGTTATAGATTTAAAAGAAATCTTTTCAGTGATTTACGCAAAAGCGATTTTCAGAACGTTCCTGATAAAATAAATCGTTAATATTTAGACAGGAACAATATCAAAATGTCAATAAATCGTCAAATCTGGCAACTGTGTATACAAAGTAATTAAAATAGTGTTTCATGTAAAAACTCAATTTGTGTGAGTTAGAGAAAAAAATTAAACATTTGAGTGTTTTTCTTGTATTAAAATTGTTGCTTTTGGTGTAATTTCAGCTTTTCGTATACATACGAGTATATAGATTTTTTTTAGCTGTTTTTGTAAAAGAATAAATATAGAGAGAAAGAGAGAGAGCAGAACGTTCTGTGAGTTTGTTTTTTTACATTTACAAACCAATTTATTTTAGTATCTTATAGATTGTACAACCATATAAAAGTTTCTTTAAATCACAGCAGACTTTCAGTCGCCTTTAAAAGTTGATTGCAGAAACATTGTTAATTTATAAAATATTTTTTTATTAATTTAAAAAAATTAAAAGAATTTAGAGAAAATTTTATTAATTTTAAATAAAATTAAAAAATTAATTGTTAAAAAAAATTTTTTAAACAAAAAGTTTATTGGAGTCTTTTTTTTTAAAAGACTCATTGGAGATAATAACTACTACAGATAAAGCTCTAAAGCTTTTTCTTTTATGCCACCGGTCTCTTTAGCTCAATAAATACTCTCAATAACGAGTTGAAAATATCCCTGTATATTGTATTGTTTTCTTATACAGAAAATCAGTTATTGCTAAACTTTTGCTTCAAAAACACTATCAGAAAAACCAAATAATAAATTAACATTTTTTTTTTTAAATAAAAAAAAAATAAAACCAAAAAAAAGTTGAAAAAAGAAATAATTTCATACTGAATATAAAGATTTTTGGTGCCTTTGCTCGCAAATAAAAGAAAAAAACATTTAGTTTTTTACTAAAAGAATTCAAAATTAAAAAAATAAAAGAATAAAAGAACAAAATTTTGTTAAAGAATAAATTAAACAAGAAATATAAAAAATACAAAGGCAAATTTGAAATAAAAAAACCTTTAAAGAACACTAATTTAAGAAAATTTGTAAAGAAAATTAAATCAAATCAAGTTAAAAACCAACTGTGATTTTAACAAGAAATTCTTAGAAAAAATTAAAAAAATTTCAAAAGAAAATTTTTTTTATATAAAATACAAATACAACACATATCACTTTTAAAAAGTGTTTTAAACAATTTTATAATAACAAAGCTTAAAACAACACAAACTGTTTTATTTCTAAAACAAAAATCCAACAAATAAAACAGAATTTAAAAAAAACAAAAGTTTTAAAATTCCCTTAAAAATCTGTTTATAAAAATTTTCAAAAATTCAATTTAAACAATTTATATTGAAAAAACTTGTATACAACAATAAAATGTTGGGTACCATGTCGATGCGTCAACCAGAAAATTGGTTATATGAAATTTGGCAAAAGGGCCAGGACAGCCCCTGCTATGTGATGGTGCCAAATGCTAAAGTACGTATAAAAATTTGGAACAATTTTTTTTTAATCACTTATAAATTTTTATTGATTTTGCACAAATTTGGTTGAATTAAAATTAACGAGAAATGGAAAAGTGTAGAAAAATCGCAACAACTAAAAGAGAGAAAAAACTAAAAAGTAATTAAGATATAATGTAAATCTAGTATAAAAACAACAAAAAATATATGAGTAATTGGTGTTAATGCCTTGAAAAAATCGATAGAAAATAAATCTTGAACAAAAAAATTGCAATTAAAAACTTTTTAAATTAAAAATTAAAGATAAAAAATAAATTTTAAAAGTTTTACAATTTAAAATTAAAAAAAACCCCTTAAACCAAAAAAACTAAAAATAAAAATTTTAATTTAAAAACGTTTTAAAAACGTATTTAAACCCCCAAAAATATGCAAATAAAATATATAAATAAAAAATAAAATTAAAAAACAAGAGAAATTTTTAAATTGAACAAATCAATATTAATTATAAAAGTTTATTCTATAACTAAAAAAAATCCTTTAAAACCCCATTAAATAACATGAAAATTTAAACAAAAAGTTATATAATTATATTTCAAATTACAAGTAAAACAATTAAAAAAAAATCAGACAAACATTTTAAAAATCTTTAAATCTATACATTCCGAATTTTGGGTTTTCACTATGGAAGTTTTCTTTCAGAAAGGGTTGAGAAGAATAGCATGTTCTCTTCCCCTCTCACCAATAAACTAGGACTTTCTGAAAGAAAACTTTAACAAACTGAGCCCAGAGAAGAAAAAATTATATTTAAGAATTCCATTTAATTCAAAAAAAATTTTATATTTTTATTTAAAAAATAAAACAGAAAACTTAAAAAATCAACAAAACTTAAAAAAATAAAAATAAATAATATTTAAAAAAACTTAATACTATTCATATGTTAAAAATTAGTTGAAAACCCCATAGAAATTTATTTTATACTTAAAACAGAATTATTAATTGCAATTTTGTGTATTTTCATTAAAGAAACTGCAACAAAAAAATAGAAGTAAAATGAACAAAATCTTTGAAAATATTAAAAAAAAAAATTTCTTTATTAAAACGTAATCATTGTTAAAAAGCTTTTGTTTTAACGCCAATTACTCAAAAAAGCTTTTGTCCACCATTTTCCTTTCAAGTTTGCGCAAACGCACGAGACACAATTAAAAATTAAATTACAAAAGTATTAATAAGACAAAAAAACTTGCAACAAATTTTTAAATACAAACCCTTTACAAAAAATCCTAAAAATAAAAAAAATTGTGCAAACTTTTGTAATGGCTTAAAATCAAATTTGCGCAAGCTTAAAGACACAATAAACTTTTAATTAAATCAATATTCTCCGAATGACTTAAAAATATTTTCTATATGATTTAAAAAAGTTTATTTTTTCAAAGAAGAAAAAAATAAATTTTAAATTTGCGCAAACTAAAAATTTGCCAACAGTTTATAGAATATATGTCAAACAAGAATTTAAATAACATAAAAATACAGTTGAAAAAAATTAGGAATTTTTTGTTTAATTTTTAAAATTTGCGCAAACTTTGAGTAACCGAATAAAAATAGTTCTATTAAGTGTAAATAAAGTTTTTAATTTAATTCGAACAAATTTTTAATAGACAGCAATAATGAAATTTGTTTATCAAAAAAAAATTTACCTTGACTTTCACAATTTTCAAGCTTGCACAAACTCTGTGCTCTAGCACACATTTTGTAAAATACTGTGTTTATATAATGCAAAAACATATACAAATATTAATACAAGTCAGTAACTTTTTTTTAATCAATAATTTTTTCACTAATAGCTAAAGGGAGGATCCCTTGAGCTTTGCGCAAACTCAGAAACATAGAACCTATAACATTTTTAAATATATTGAACTATAATTTTAACCATAACTCCAAAACACAAAATTCTACATATTTTATTAAATATTGCATGAAAGTTTACCAAATGTTAATAATGTTCTAAAAAAAAATTTCCAAATTTTCGGTTTGCGCAAAATGATTTTCCAATTTTGTGTGTAAAAATTTAGTTTATTTAAATTGGACTTTTAATTAAGTTTATTTAAATTAAACAAATATTCTACAAAATCGGTAGAACAGTTTTAAATAAAAAAATTTGCTAACTTTAGCTTGAAAATTTGGGCCTTTAAAGTTTGTGACAATAATAAAATGGATTTTTTTAACAACTCAAGAAAGCAGATTTTGTGTTGTAATTTAAAAAAAAAAGACATATTCGATTTTACAATAAAAGGTGTGGGAGGTTACTGGTTACTTTAAAAAAACATACAACTTTTAGGATGGCTTTTTGTGATCTCAGTTAAACTAGGTTTAGTTAATTTGAAAACAGATTTGTGCCGCCATTACCAAGTTTGAAAATTTTGACGGAACAGCTTAGTTTTGCTTAGAATGTTGGTCTTTAATGAAATAATAAAAAATAAGTCACATTTCGCCGGAAAAATCTGAGTTTCAGAATACGTTAAACTAAGTTTAAACTTAATGCACATCTGAAAAACCTGGCCTAAATTTAAATTTTGTTTAATATTCTTATAATTTTTTCTTAATAATTGTTTATTTTCAAATGATTTTAGATTTAAATTAAAACAGAATACAATTTACAGAAATTTATGCAAGTTTTCTCAATGTAAAACATAAAATTTTCAATGAAAACCACATAAATTCTAAATGCATGTATAAAATTTTTTTTGTAATTTATTTTCTTTTACACTCAATATTTTATCTAACATTGAGATAGTATTATTTGATACAATCTTTATAAAATTTATTTCAAAAACACTTCAAAATTATTAGACTACGTCGTTTTAGATTTACAAATTGTTATGGCGCAGCACCCACATTTATTTTGTTTGTAGCAAACATGTGGGAGATTCGAATATTGGAAATTGACAAATTTGAAAATCGATAAAAAATGCTCTTGAAATTTTTTGTTTGTTTCAAAGTTATAGGCAATTTGTGTTTAGACTAAAAGACACTTGTTTAAGAAACAAAAAGAAGAAGAAAAACTACCTGCTGCTTAAACTGCTCTGTTTGAGGTAAATTTTCTCAAACATGTGGTGATTCTTATTTATAAAAAAATCTTTTTATTGTCTTACAAAAATTGTGGGTTTTTAAAGAATTTAGACGCCTTTTTTCTTGCTGCTTGGCATCCAATTGCGTTGGTCAGACTCTGGCAGTCATTTGAAAAGTGTCTATATTGTTTGTCTTTAATGTTTTTTCTTTATAAAAAAATATTTATTTTTATATTTTTTTAAAGTGATTCATTAGATTGTGCTTCAGCAATCTGGCAAATTGCTTTATTTAAATTTAAACCAGAGATTTTCAAGTCTTTTTTAAAATTGTTAAAATTAATAACGGATTTTTTTTTACTTATTGCCAAATCTATGATTTTGTCTTAAAAATGTTAAAGTTTGTTAAGAAAAATGATTTGGAATGGTATTTTATCAAGCTAATTGTGACTTTAATTGAGCCAAAGTGGATTTTTTTTTTAATTTTCCTCATATTTATTGATATACATATTTATGTTGCTAGGAACATGTAAATAGAAAGTATTAAAGAACAGCTAAAATACAATACAAATGGAAATTTCGATATATATCGAGAGCCATAATCTTGCCTTTAAAGATTCATTTTGCAAAGATTCCATACGATATGCAGCTCAAGTAAAAAAAATGTTTCTACATGTTAAACAAAGCTACTTTTTTTTATTTAAAAATATAAAGAATGAAGATTTTCTGACATGTATTCAAATTAATTGCATTAATTTTAATGTCTTTTTTTCATTTCCTCTATTTTTAACAGGTCCTTTTTTAAATCCATAAATAAATTTATGAATGACCAACAGCTTGTACATATATTTTTTTTATTATTAAAACAAAATCATTTAGACAATCTTTTATACAGATTTCCTTAAAAATTTAACAAGACAATTATGAAAATAAAGCTATTTTCATCAAAAAAAAAAATTTTTTTCAAATTTGAAATTTTGCCAACAAAGAAAAAAATTGTTACTATTTTTAACTTCAAGAAATTATTTATATGTATCTATAAGTATGTAGTTGTTGTTGTTATTGTTCATTTATCATTAAAACAAGCCTATTTGTGACTAAAAAACAACATGTCTGCTGCCATAATTTGCTGGCTTTTTTTTAATATTTTTTTGTTTGTTGGCAGTTTTTATTTTGTTAAAATTTTATATTTTTAAGGTTTTGTATTGTAGTTGTTGTTGTTTTATTAAATATTTGCGGTGTTTTGGCATAAATTGTGAATGTTTTTTTTTAATGATTTAAATACCAGTTTGTACTGGTTTTATAAAGGGTAAACCTTTTGTGGTTGTTTTTGTATTTTTTTGTAAATTTTACATTATTTATTAATAAAAATAAACAATAAAGATATTTTTTTTTTTCACAAAATTAAATATTTTGTTAAAGGTTTTATTTGTGTTTTGTAAAAATAAATACAATTTTGATTTTGTTATTAAGTTGTTTGGCCATTAAATTAATCTTAATTAATTTTGATCAGTAAACTCTTTAATGTGTTTTGTATCAAATTGTTAAATTTTTCAATAGGTATTTTTTTGAAAAATTAAAGATCTTAGAAGCATTTTTCTGTTATTACTTTTAGTTTACATTTTCATATCTTAATTTTTTGTAGGCAATGGTTTGTGTTGTAGGCCTCTATTTCAAAATAACGGATATTATCGATTGCTATTGTTGGTTGTTTACCTTTGCTTACAAGAGCACTAGTTTAAGAGAAAGAGAATATGGCTTTGCTTTATTTAAATCTTAAGTAAGTTGATGTATGTGTGTAAGATTTACACTGTAAATTCTTAGAACATGAAGTTGTTGTTATTTTCTTTAATTACGAGCTTATTTTTAAGTTGGCATATGGGTTTTTTTGAATTGTAAAGAATCTCTAAAGGTTTTTTTAATTTTAAAGGATTTTTACACGATTAAAAGCTGTTTAGTAAATATTTTGGCTCTTTATCTATAGTTTACTGTATATGTATTAACAATTTGTTTATTATAATTGTTTTACTAAGAAAATAATGTGGGCTTATTTTTGATTAATAATTTGACGTTTTTTGCTTTAGATAAACTTTTTTGGTTTTCCGAGCTTCATACATATTTTTATTATTAAAATATTTGTTTTAATAAAATTTATGGCCTAATTTTTTTGTTTAAACAACAAATTACCATAATTTTGTTAAAAATTATCACGTTTTTTAGTTTATGGCAATCAAAAAAATTTTAAAATCTTGAAAAAAAAATTTGTGCACCAAAAAAAAACAATTTTAATAATATTTTTCTTAACGTTTTTTGAAATAACCTTGCAATTTTTGTAAAATTTTCTTTTCCTTACTAAATAAAGTAAAAAAAAAACAAATATTTTCAGACACGTGGTATTATAATATTTTTTTTTTGTCACCGTTTAAACTAAACAACCGAGAAGCAAAAACTTTTCAATAAATGATTCAAAATTTTTTAAATATCTGTAAAATAAACATAATAGTGAAAAAATATTTTCTTCTGTTGTAATTGGCTTAAATCCAAAAAAAAAATATTAAAAAAATTCGAAAAATATAAAATCCAATCAAATTAAAACCTTTAAAACCAAATTAGTCATGAATTTTGCTTTAAAATAATCTTTTATTTAATATACATAATTATTTTATATCTCATTTTGTAATTTCTGCATTATATACATATGTACATAAAAAAGGTCTTAAAACATGCGGGCACTTTTTTCATTTAAAGGGGTTATTTGCCTTTTCAATTTTTTATTTATATTTTTTATATTGTAATCTCTGTACGATTTTAATAATTTTTGCGTTAACAACAAAGAAAATAATAATTTTTCTGTTTTTAAAAATATCTGTCATTCATAAAACAAAAAAATTATTATAATATTTATAAATAGATTATTAAATTAAAAAAAAAAATGAGAAAAACATTTTAAACAACAAAATCACTGAAAGAACCGAGGAGAATCTATTTTAATTACAAAAAAATTTAAATATCATCAACAACATGATGAAGAAGAAAAAGATTTTGCCCTGACATATTTATGATTATACTTTTTTTTTAATTTTTAACTACAAAAAAAAAAACAAAAAAGAATTTTATGTCTCTTTTCATTTAGTCAGAAACAGATGGTTTTTTTATTCTGCTTAAAAACAAAATCATAATGATCCTTAAATACTCAAATTACCTTTTTCGTTATAGTAAAAAAATAAATAGAAAACAAATTTTAAGTGTGTCACTTGAAACAATATGCTTGTGGCACAAATCTATTATCATCCATGAAGTACAATATCGTTGGTCTTATGTAGAAAAGCCCTAACTCAATTTTTACTAAAGCAATAGTATCAAAAATAACGGGTTTACAAGCAATTTTACATTCTGTTTCATACTGTTTTCATCGTGGTTTTGTTACTTTCTCCTGTAAAGTTGCAATTATGTGAGTTAAGGCCTTTTTACATTAGGCCAACGATATACTTGTTGTATACATAGAATATTTTGCTTGATAGTAAAAGTATTATTGAGATGTTTTTTATAACTGACGTATTCAGATTAATTTTTGACATGTCAGCTCTCGTTAAAATCATGCTGGGTTTTATTGTAAGATTTTTGTTAAGCTTGTTTGTTATAGAAATTAAGTAATTGTTTTATTATTAACAGTGAAATTAATAAATAAAACTTTTTTTACTGCCTTATTCATAAAAAACTAAATTAAATTTGAAATCTATTTAAAAGCAAATTTGTATGGAAATTTAGTTTTTAATTATTTATTTTTCTTTAATACGGCAGTTAGTGTTTAAACAATGGTTACTGGTTTTTAAAATAAATCTTAGGATTTTTGAGAAATTTTGACTTAAGCCTGGTGCTCTGTTTAACATTTCTCGTGAAATGCTGTCAAAACTCATATGAAAAAAACTTGTGCGGAGTTTCTATGAAATTATGTTGATAGAGTTGTACTTTGTTCAATTTGTGAAAAAGTTGCGAAATTTAATAATCTAAGCTGCACTTACTTCACATGAATTTTAAGCAAATGAACAAAAGTTAAAACTAAATATTAAATGAGAACGGAAAAACATAAACAACGCAACCGGTAACAATTTTTCATGCATATTTACTTTCATTTTTATTTAACTTTTTATTAAAAATATTGCTAGTTCTTATAAACCTAAAATCATGTAATTAAGTATTAGACAGATTTTGAAATTAGAAAATGTTGCCAGCATTTGCTTTCAAAAATATTAACTGAAGAAAAAATATTTATACATCTAGATATATAAATATATTTACATATAAAAATATTTTTTTATAATTTTTTTTTTAAATAATATTTAAAGGAACTCGTTTAAAGGATATTATTTGTATATACAAATGTCGCCTATAAAATTGTTCATTTTTATAATAGATAATGGCCATAAAAATTAAAAATCCAATATTATTTTATCTCTAGCCCAGTTGGTAACAGAAAAACAAACAAAAACAATATTGTAAGCTTTCAGACCATTTGCTAAACAAATATTGATTTGGTTTTGGTGTTGCTTTTAGTGGCATATTGCTGCTTACCACCATATATGATTCATTCATTCATAAAAACCCCCTACATTAAGAGGCAGCAATAATCAAACATTGCGTGTTACGATTTACCCAGAAAATAAAAACTAAAAGCGAAATAAAGACATGCCATAAATTGTTTTTAATTTTTTTCTGCTTTTTGCACCTTTACGATTTTTTATATAATTATTTTTTAAGTTACTAATAACTAAAGACGTCAAAGTAATTAAAGAAATATAAAGGAAAAAAAATTAAAACCATGTTGTTAAATAACTCATTAAAACATGTTGCTAAACATGATTCGAGGAAAACCATTTACATAAGTTGTTGTGATTTCTATGAATTTTAAACGCCAGTATTTAACTAGTATGTATTAGAATTATAAATTGTTCAGATTTATTTTTAAATATTTTGTATGCCTGTGGAAAAAAACGCGATTATGGGCTTCTAATCAAATTTACATTGACATTGACCAGAAAGAAATAGTGTGCCTTGTGATGTTTTTTTAAATCTATTTGTTAATATGGTTTTTAATTTTAAAACAATTCTTCAACACTTCTAATACAACACATGTTTATTACAGGCCTTAAGACCTCGAAATTGTTGGATAACAAAATATCAAACATATGTTTTGCACATGTGAACAATAAATCTTTAACATAAAATAAATATGTATTTAGAGATTTATTTTTAAAGCATAGAAAACATTTCGAACAACATTATTAGATACACTAAAAAATAAATATGGAAAATGTTTACATATTTTTAGAAAGAAAAACTGTTTTATTAGAATATAAAACAATTTTGTATATGTTTTTTTAATATTTCTTTAACATTATGCAGTTCCAACTTTAAACATGTATGCTACTTTCCAGAAAATATAACCAGCAAGATGCTGCAAAGCTTTAATCGAAAAATTTTTTTAGCATAGTACTTTATTCGAACTTGCGAAAAATATTGAGCCACATGTATTATTTCAAACGAAAGTTTTGGCTTGTATAAATATTTCCTATTTCGGGGTTTTGACAAACTTAACGTTTCTATTAGTTACAAGTATACAACATTGTTTGCTTCAGGTTTACTTTCTCTTTTTCTTAACCTTGTTATAAAAACCACACAGATATACAAAAAAAAACTACAAAAAAATTATCAGCTGCTGTTTCAAATTCGTGCGAAACAATATGAGCTGCACTTCTTTCGCACGGAAAATGAAAATGTTTCTACATTTCGTAAGTGTTTCGCAATATAAACAGAGTTCAACTCTTATCTACATACATTTTTTCGTATGTGTTTCACAAATATTTTTATATTACATTTAATAATAACATTTCGCAGGAAATACTGAACATAAATTTGTTTGGAAATTTCTAGAAATTATTACTTGCAACATGTTGCAAAGCCTTAATCGAATTTAAAATTACAAGAGAACTAATGAAATATATATGGTATCTTGTGTTAATACAATTTTGAAAATAAACAAAGCTACAAACATGTTGCATTGCCTTTAGTTAAGATATTATAAGAAACTAAAAAAATCGTATTTAATATTGCCACAGTTTTTTTCTTAATATAGCAGGCATTGTGTTGTAGAATGTTGCCAACGATATGTAGCAGCGATACATTTTGTATTAGGTAATATGCAATAAGAAACCAAAGGAACGAACAGTAGTAAAACCCCTGCGTCCAACATGTTTCTTTTAAAATCCGGATAAACTTTTACGTTTTTAAATCGATTTGCAATTTTTTTTTTACATTTTAGAAATCTTTATTAAAAATAAAAGCAAAATCTATAAAAATTTCTTTCAACTAATAATACTAAAATTGTTGTTTACCTTATATTTTTCTCATTCTAGGATCTCGTCAAATCCCATTTGATGATAGCTGTCCGTGAGGAGGTCGAAGTTCTTAAAGAAAAAATCTCCGAACTTATGGACAAAATCAATCAGTTGGAAGTTGAGAATACCATTCTTAAGGCTAATATGTCACAGGAGACTTTACAGCAATTGCAAATGCAAACCCAATTGCAAATAGCCGGTTCAACGCCAACCAATGGCAGTAATATGCTCACGGCCGCTCCCTCCCCAGCAGCCATTACAGCCGCTCCGACACCAGTGGCATCAGCGGCAACAGCAGCTTCTGCCGTAGCAGCCAACACAAACATCCAGAATAACACAGCAGCAACACCCCAGTCGAATGTAGGAAGTGGTACAGCAACACCAACCACCCAACAACCGGTCGAACAAAACGTGGAAGTAACACAAACTGTAAATGCTGTAAATGCCGAAGATAATCAGGGATCGGTACAGGCCGCAAATGGACCCATGTCCTAAATTTGTCAGCTACATAGAGAAGAAAATGTTTATTTGTCGTTTAAGCAGAGACTCACAACAACACGAACAAAAGTTGTCTTTTACTCAACAAGAACGTGTGTGTTTTTTGTGCATTAACAAAAAAAACAACAAACAAGCAACTTTTTTTTTTTTTTTTTAGAACTCACTTGCGCTCACAAAGAGAAAAAAAGGATTAATTATATGAGCCTTAGCTTGATAAGTTTACTCAAAATATTAGTGAGATGAGAGCGAAAGAGAATGAGTAGCAAAAAATTAAAACTTATATATTTTGCTCTTAATTAACCAAAAAAAAAAAAAAAAACTTTTACCTTTTTTCCAACAACAAAAAAATTAAGCAGTTTTTTAAACACTGTTTTGGTTTTTTCACGCTTCAGTACAAATTCCCTTTTTTCAACTCATGATTGGTAAATTTTAAAAGTATAACAAAAATAAAAAACTGCTGCTGCTTGAAATTTTAAAAACAAATTTCAAAATTCATTTGATTTTTGATTAAAAGCAACTCATGGAGTTGTCTTTTAGCTGCAATTGTGTTGTAATAAAAACAAAATGCTGCAACGTTTTTTTTTTATTATTATTTATAATGTGATATAATTAAATAGTCCTCCTTGTCCTTTTCCCTTTTTCCTTAAAACCCCTATTTCCTAGAAGTAAAGAAATTCTATGCTAAATTATGGCAAATCAGCCCTGCAAGATATTATAGCAACATTTTTATAGATTTTATGAAAAATTAGTTTCCTGAAAAAATAAATTTTTATTGTTTTTGTTTAATTTACAAATTTTTTTTTTTTAATTTTTATTTAAAAACTAAATTTTTTTTATTAAATTTGTATAAAATTGTTAAAAAAAAACAAAAGTAATGAAAGGAAACACAAACAAAATTTGTTTTTAAATATTTGCATGCAAAATATTTTTAATTTGAAAATGATTAAATTGAAATTCCTTTAAAGAAAAACTTGATAAAAAATACTTTTATTAAAAAAGTAGAATTTTGAGTTTGATTAAAAAAAAAAAAAAAAAAAATTTTAAGTTTTTTGAGTTTATTAAAAATTAAAAAACAAAATAAATGAAAAAAACATTGTGATAATTTGCATTGCATTGACTTTCTAAATAAAAAAAAATCGTATCAAAAACAAAATAAAATTTATTAAATAAAAACAAAATTTGAAATTAAATCATTTTTAATTAAAAAAAACATAATCAATAAATTTGAAATTATAAAACAAATTTGAAAAAAATCACACAACAAAAAGAAAACAAAATATTGATAAACTCATTAATAATTTTGTAAGAAATTAACAACTTAATTCAAATTCTTTATTTAACAAAAAAAAAATATTGTAAATATAAATTTAACTAAAAATATTTAAACAAAAATCCAAGCTGTTTTTTATAATCTTTTTTTTTTCTTTTTTGTTTTGTAATTTTTTTTTATTATTATTTAAATTAAAATTCCTATTTTTTTATTTAAATTATGTACTTTTAAAATCTATACCAAAAAAATCTGTTCTAAGATTTTTTCTCAAAGACTCTCTTATTTTAAACAACTGTTTTTAAAAATTTAAGAAAAAATTAAAAATTTTAAGTTTTAAGATATTTTTTTTTCGTTTCTAATGTTATTAATTATATATATTTAATTTAATTTAATTTACTTTAATTTGTATTATAATTATTATTATTTTATTAGTTTTTAAGTTTATTCTTAAACAAAAATAAATGCTACCTTAAAATATTTAACAAAAAAAAGTATAAACAAATAAATAAAACAAACAAAAAACAAACAAATTTAAAAACTAAAATTATGCAAAAATATCAAATTGAGGTTAAAGAAGTTTTAAAGTCAAAAAAAAATTGACTTAAACATTTGCTTAACAAAAATCCTGCAGAGACTCTAATTGTCTAAGGATTTATAAAGGAGGAACAAAAACAAAAAATCTCTTAAAAACAATAACTTCGTATTGTTTCTTTAATATTTGTTTCAATATTTTATATTATTTATTATTTAAATAAATAAAATATTGTTTTGTTGTCTTTAAATAATAGTAATTAAAATGGCATTAGTTTGATTAAAAAAAAAATATCTTGAAAAGTTCGAAAAAAAATCTGTTTACGTAATTTTTAAATTTAAAAGCAAATAAATATTGTCATATTAAAAACTGAGAAACAGTTTTCCTAAACTATAAACTAAATTCAAATTCATCCAAACGCTTAGAAAATTTCCGATAAACTAATTTTGTTGATCTAAAATTCTGTTCAATTAATTCATTAAAGCGAACAATTTTAAAAAATATTTAAAGTTAATACAGTGGAATCTCTCCATCACCGGGCACCAAAGCGATCATTCTGTGATAGTATGTCCGCACTAGAGGGAATCCTTTCAAAAGAAATAAATGCTTACTTTTAGAACGCTGGAACGGGACCAGGGGTTAAATTACGGCATTCGATATCGATCGAAATTCAAATAAAATTGTATTGTAATTTCGATCGATATCGAATGGAATAATTTGGCCTCAGATAACAGTGTCCGCCGAAAGGAGGTGCCCGTTTAGGGAGATAACACTGTATAACGAAAATAGTTTCTTATTGCCTTAAATATTTTTACGAAATAAACAGTTTTCCTTCGATATGGTCCAATTCACAAAAAAAAAACGAAGTATTTTTGAAAGAAAATTACCTTATTCAGGGTTGTTACCGAATCAAGATCAGATTTGTCATTTGACAAAACTTAAAATCTATTCTGATATGCCTTGTGATCCCGAAACCGTCTTTGTTTTGCCTTAATTCGAAAATATAAAAAAACTATGTTCGAATCAGCTGTTTTTTGTAGTAGAACTTGCCTCCTATAAAGATTTCCTGCTCTAGTCTAGTACCTATCGAATTGCGTTTTTTTTTTGCGGAAGGTTCTTATCAAATGGCAGTTGGAAATTACTCAACCGTTATTTAAGTAGTGTCAATTGCTTTAAGTAATGTACTGAAAGTTTATGATTGCATTGATGAAATTCACCTCAAATTCTCGTTTGTGTCTGGTTTCTGTTTTCTTCTATCTGTGTAAAAAAATATTAATTAAATATTTATTTGTTTTTAAGAAATCAAAAAATTTAATTTCACTTAAATTATGCGCCAAAACAAAAAGCAAAAGATAACTAAAATTCTGACAGCTAAAAGCTGATTTGATTGTTTCTCAAAAAAAAAAAAAAATCGATGAAAACAAATGCTATGACAGTTAATTCCAATAACGATTTTAAAACCAATGACATTTGATTTTGCGACACCAAAAATTTTACAACATTTTTGCTTATCAACTTTGCTTATAAATTTCAAAAACTAATATTTCAGATAAACTTATGTCCCCTTTTAAATTAAACAGCTAATACGTACAAGATTTCTTGCAATTGTTTTTGACATCTTTATAATTTTTTACACAAACAGAATGCGTGTTGTTTTTGCGAAGACCTACTAATTGGACCATGCCTTTAACATAAACACTATTGTTGGCAAAAATAATTTCATCATCATGTTTTCAATTTATTAGTATACATGTTACTAGCTTTTTGCAATATTTTAAAATTATCTTGAATAGCGCATTTACACTACACAACGAAATCTAGTGCTTACGAGATTTCGAGCAAAATTTTGTTGTTTTTGAAAAGATTTCCCATACAAATCTAAATCTACTCCGCGCTTAGATTTGAACGAAATCTACACAAAATCTAGTACTACTTAGTGATGCAACTAGAGTTTTTCCATATTGCACTAAAAAATAGTTCTCTGCACAAGAAAAAAATTTCATTTTAATGAAAAAAAAGAAAAAAAAAAGTTAACAAATTTTAAGAAAATAAGAAAAAATGGAAAAGAAATACAATTTTTAAAATAAACGTAGTTGATTATAAGAAAAGGTAATGCAAATTTTCTTATGCCTATTTCTTTTCATGTATGTATGTTTTGCACGAAAAACTTTCAGTCAACTGTTTTTGTTATGGAAACAAAATTTAAACACTAGATTTTGCCGAAAATTTCAAATGAAATCTACAAGATTTCGTTGTTATGAAAACAGCCTATAAAACCATTTTCTTTGCTGCGGAAATTAACTTATAAGAAAATTAAAGATTACAGACATTAGTAAAGTAAAGCCTGGTACTCTGTTTGTTCATCATTTCACGCTAAATGCTGGCAAAACTCATATGAAAAAATCTTGTACGGAATTTCTATGAAATTATCAGGGGTGTTCTGGAAATCGAAAACGCAAGAATTCAAAAGTCGTTTTTTTAATAACATTTTTGTAGTAAAATAAATACAAAAACAATACAATATAAATATTTCTCTTTTAAGCAGAATTCTATAAGAAAATTATAAAAAAATTGGATTAAGAATGTATTAAAAAGAACTTCAAAATTCTTGCGTTTTGCGTTATCGATTTCCAGAACACCCCTGTGTATTGAGAGAGTTGTACTCTGTTCAATTTGTGAAAAAATTGCGAAAGGTTTCTGGCAACATTTTTTTACAACTGCGAAATAATATAAGCTGTACTTATTTCACGAGGAATTTTAAGCACTAGAAAAAAAATGTAAACTTTATATTAAATGAGAACAGAAAAACATAAATAACACAACTGCTAACAGTTTTTCATCCATATTTACTTTCGCTTTTATTTAAAAAAAAAAATTCTTTTTAGTAAAATACATGTAGATTTTGTTTACATACGCCAAACAACGTCGCATACTTTTAAAGATAAAAAACGTCAAATAGTGCAAACTCGCGAGATAGGTAACGTTGATACATGTCAAATTTTTCGTGTAAAATAATAGATGTTCCTGTACATTTTTCACAAATTTAAACAGAGTACTAGGCTTTAGTGTCAAAAAAGGGATTAAGCAGGGATAAGGGATTTCTAAAGTTAAACGTGTTGCTAGCATTACAACGTTTCATAATCAAACTTATAGACATTTAGCTTTAATTTTTACAGCACAATAATAGTTTTCCTATAAATACAACAAATAAACATATTCAGGTATGTGATACATATCGATCGATTTCAAAATGATCGTTTTTAAAACGTGTGATGAATTTCAAGCGATTTTAAAATCCATTTCTGAATTCTATAGTATAATTGACTGTTTAACAATTTTGAACGTAAACGTTCGTATATAATTTTATATTGAAAATATTTTTAAAACTAATTTTGCCTATGCGAACGTTCGAAATTGTTGAACAGGCAGTTAATTTTTTGTTTGATATACAGTTGAACTAACATTTGTAACAATTTCCATCACATACGTGATTACTTCCAAAAGAAAAATGTTGATTCAACAACGTGTTGCTGACGAAATGAAACAATAAAAAGTAACATACCCAATTTTAAGAAATTTTTAGAAACCGAAATCGAGTTGATTTAAAAACGAACGAGTTTTTTGGCTCAATTATTTTAAAGAGTAGATCTAGTACAGATAAATCATACTCAAAGTATGTATATAAAAGGTCGTTTTCAAAATTTGTTCGATTTAATTTCACTCAATGTCCTGGAACATGGGCGAATGTGTTTGTTTTGGCCAAACTTCTTTGTTTTCTAAGGTGTGCTGTTAAAACAAAAAAATCTTTATTTTTGTAAAAAAATGTTCCTGCAACATGTTAAAATTTAAGAATTGTGTGTTGTTAACTTTCAAATGTTTCCAACTATAGTTTTTCGTTACATTTAGGCATTTTGCTAGTGTTACTAAGACCTAGTTCGTCAATCTATAGCATACTTTAGAGAATTTAAAAAATAAACAAATCAAATATTTAGCATACTTAGGGGCTTATAGAAGAAACAAAAACAATGAACATACCTGTAGCATACCTAAAAGGATTAAATATATAACTCAAATATTAGGATACCTTAGGGAATTAGAAAATTTTATTTAAAACGAATTTTTACTTTTTACAAAGCAGTTGTCCTGAAAGTATGTTGATCATATAGATTTTATTTAATGTAACAAGTACTAAATATATTTGAAGTTTGTGCAGCCTAGTTTTTATAAATTTAAATTTTTTTTTTCAAATTTCCATTTTATTTATAACATTGGGGGTTTCACGAGGTGTGCTATCAAGTCATATTGTCATTCTAATATTTTATAGTAATTAAAAAATTTTTTGTCGTGTTGCAAACAAAAAAGTCCTTAAATAATAACCCCCATATTTATAAAAAATGTTTTAAGTTTATAGCAGGTTTATGAAACGAATTTTTTATGAAAATTTGTTTAATAAACCTTTTATTAATCAAAAATATTTATTATGAATATGGGGGTAAGACTTTTAATCCTGTGTTTATGTTTTGTCATAACTACACAGTAGAAATCTAAATAATGAGGGGTTGCTCCCAACAGTCATATTTTTTCTTGTTATTATTTCAAGACATATGACTTTATGACTACGCTGTGAATCCCCCAAATATATATAATAAAATTAATTTAATTAAAGAAATTATTTTATCTATACCACAATTTTAGGCATTAGTTTAGAGAACAGTTGAAAAATGTATTACATGTATAAAATGTTAAAGATTTACTTGAAAAAACTAAAAGGAAGTTATTTGGTTAATCCTTCCCTTCACCTTGAGTTGCAAAAATATTAAAAAAAATTTTTGTTTGGAATTCTTAAAAATTTGTATGAACATATTTTTTCAAGTGATGTAAGGAGTTTAAAGCAAATAACCCCCTAAATCTTTTATAAAACCTTACAAAAATTTTGTGTTTTATATCTCTATCGTTTTTTAATATTGAATTTATGTAGCATATCTTAGGGCTTCTTTTTGAAAAATTTGTGATTGGGTCGCATATTGAAACCTTTAACCAATTGTTGTATATTTGAAGGCTTTAAGAAAACTATTTGTTACATGAAAAGATTATCAAGCCAATTATAAATACAAATTCCCCCGGAGTTCTTTCCCTTCTCCAATTAAAATTCAATTGTAAAAAATGGGAGAAAACTTCCGTGAAATTTTTTTTTCCATAATTGGGTTGTAGTTAAATTCATTGTGTGTTTAAAATATTTAAAAAAAAACTGTTGCATATCTTTTGGCTTATGCCACAAAAATTATAAGGAAATTTAAACCACCTAAATGTATGCCTTATAAAACTTGTTCCTTAATATAAAGCATACTTTAGGGTTTTAAGATAGGACTAAAACGAACTTCTTTCACATTTCCTCAACAATTTTTTGACTAAAAATCGACATTTTGACCATTTTTAAAGGAAATTAAATTATTATCAAAATATGACAATATTTACAAAAAAAAAAAAAATTTATGGACTTTTTCTAAATTTTGAACGTCAACGGTGACATAGAAAATTTATTTATGAAATTCCATGCGAACGTTAATTTTCGATATTGTTTAATTGGTGGTTAAAACAATGTTCAATTATTTTATTGATTTCTGCAATTATTTTATGAGAGTTTTTGAAAGAAAATCTTATTTATTTAAATATTAAATTTTTTTTGTTTAATAAAAAACGGCTTATATTAAGGATTTGTTAAAACATTTTGAAAAAATCCCATAAATAAACAGCAATTACTCAACTAAAAACCAAGAAAAACTGAATTAAAACAAAAAATGTTTGAATAAACTCTGATATAAATATAAATTATATTATAAATAAATAAAATAAAGTTATATAAATATAACAAACTGGGCGTAGATTTTTGAATAAAATTCATAATACAAATAAAAAATAAAAATTCAAAAATTTTACGTCTGGTTCTAAAAAACCAAGTTCCATTATTAGTTTTATAAGTTTAGTTGAAGTAATTTTTAATTTAAGTTAAAGCTAAAACAATAACAACAATACAAAGATTTAAATTAATAAAAAAAAAACTGTTAAAAATTTTTAAGAAAAATTTCGCCAATTATTTTTTGTTTTGTATTGACATTTTTTCTTTTTGTTTTTTATATGATTTCCTTATTAAATAGTTGTAAAGAATGAAAACTTTAATGTATTAAATAAAATCAATTTTAAATTATAAAAAAAAAACAAATATTCATACTCAAAACGAAATTAAATTTAAAAAAAACTGCAAAATAAGCAAACAAACCAATTTATTGTATATAAAATGTATGATTAACTAAAAAATAAACTTTATTAACAAAAACCCAGAGATCTAACAAAGAAAAAAATTTAGGTTTTGATTATGAACAAAATTCCTTTTTTAAATAAAAAAAAACATAAACAATATTATTGCAAAAAACAAAAGAAAACTGAAGAAGACATTATTGACCGCAAACAAAAATTGGGGGAAAAAAAACTCCTACTTGTAATTTCTATAAATACTTATTATATGTGTAAAATTAAAATACAAGAACATTTAAAACAATTTAAATAAAAAATTAATTGTAACAATAAAATAAAAAATAAAAGTATTTAACAGAATAATAAAAAGTAAAGAAAGCTAAACAAAATGAAACATGTTTTATTTAAATAGTAGATTTTCTCTTGGCCCCAAAAAAATGCAACTGACTTTCTCTTTATCGATTTCGAACGAAGATTTCGTTCGCCTAATTTACATTTCAAAAAAAAACAAATTTTAAAAATAATGTTTTTGTTTTAAATGTAAATTAAGCAAACGAAATCTTCGTTCGAAATCGATGAAAAATCAGTGAGTTTAAGCTTCCCTTCTCAATATTCTCTCAGATGCTTACGAAAGGTTTTAAATAGTTTGTTTAAATACGACTTTTTTTATTCATTTTGGAATTCACATTTACTAGTCCTTTTTAAAATTGAATTTGATTTTTAAGTGTTTAATAATTTTTTTTTAATCTTTTTTCATTTTATTATTTACTAAAATCGTACATAATTTTTTTTTTTAATAATTTGTTTTTTCTACTCTATTGAATTTAATGAATAAAAATTTTTAGTGTAATATTTATATTGTTTAAATATAAGTTTATTTTTGTAAAATGTTTTATTTATTAAACTATTTCTAGTTTTTAAATTTAAATAATTGTATGTAATAGATTCTTTTTTTTTTATTATATTAAGCATAAAGACACACATTATTATTATTTTTTTTTTTTTAGTTGTATTTAACATAAATTTCTTTTATTTTATTTTAAAAAAAAGCATATTAAATAAATAAAATCAAACGCAAAAAGTAAATTTGTTGAAGTTTTTTTTACTTTAAAGCCAGATTCATAATAGAAGCAACAATTTCACTGGGTGTTCGTTCGCAAAATTTTTTTACAAAAACACACATATTCAATCAAATAAACATTTGCCAATGTTGCTTCGAACACTTTGACGTATTAATTATTATTTTCAAAATATATTGTTCAAATGTTCATTCAAAACTTATAAAAATTTTTATAAAGGTCAGTTTCAATTTCATAAAAATTGTTGCTGAAATAGAAGTGGACTCAATTTTTTGAAATACTTCGGGTAAATTCAGACAGAAGAAAAAACCAAATTGTTGCTCTCATTGTAAATGAAGCTTTTAAATTTTAAAAATGTAAGTTTGTATACGAAACAGTTTTTAATAGTTACATAAATACTTGGCCCCTGTTTAGCAAGATTTTTAGGTTGGCAATCTCAATAAGAAAATTTTACTTCGAAGGCGTGGCAGTGGGCGAAAATAAACTATGGGCCTGTTCGGAAATGGATCACTGCGCTGCATCTGTTGCGCATCTGTGATTGGTTTGCAATGCTCATGCAAATAAACTGATGTCGATGCTTGTTTTGCTGTGCAGTTTCGTTATATTTTTGAACAAAATATTTCATATTTTATATCGCAAATTCGATTCGAAAGAAATTTGTATTACGATTTTCGTACTATTTGTTTTTTATGAACGGAAATTGTCCTACTCTGCAAAAAGCGTTAGAAAATTGTTCGTTAGCTATTTTGTTGGTGACAAAGTGAAAGAAACACAAAAAATTTATGTATTTAAATCTTTCAAGATAAATAAAAGTATAAAATAAACAAATTAAACCAAATTATGTTAGATTTTATATAAACTAAATGATTACTAATGTTATTATTGAAAAGGTTTTAAGATTTGTGGACTTGAAATTTTCAAAAAAAAATAAAAAAAAAGTTACATTTGCGATAAAAAGCAGAATAAAGAAATGATTGACCTTTTCTCTGGAATCTTCAAAACACAGGGAAATACAATTAGTTTTTATTAAAAAAACACAATTATATTTTTCACACATGGAATAGTATTTAATATTTCTTTTGTTTTGGGATATTTTCGTCTATTATGGTAATGGGTGATTCAAGTAGAGATACTTTTTTCAATAGCCTTTTTTTGACAGATCACGTGTGAGTCGTGTCATGCTGTCATGTTATTTTTGTTTAGTATTGTTTGGCATTTTATAATGGAAAGACTTACGCCTGAACAACGTTTACAAATCGTTAAACTTTATTACGAAAATTCACGTTCAGTGATTAATGTGTTTCATGCACTTCGCTCAACTTATGGTCAACATAATCGGCCTACTGCGCGTACTATTCGCACCACCATAAATCATTTTGAGACCCAGCATTCATTATTAGATAATATTCGACCGAATAGACCACGTCCAGCACGCTGTGAAGAAAATATAGCGGCCGTAGCTGAGAGTGTACACGAAGATAGTGGAGGGTCGATTCGGCTCCGTTCGCAGCAACTCGGACTGATGTATGGAACGACTTGGCGCATTTTACGTCCAGATCTTAAATTGAAAGCGTACAAAATACAGCTTGTGCAACAACTGAAGCCGCTCGACCTTCCCAAGCGACATCGCTTTGCTCCATGGGCTCTTGAAAAGTTCCAAGAAGATCCGACGTTTTCGAGGCAAATTCTGTTCAGCGATGAGGCCCATTTCTGGCTCAAAGGGTATATAAACAAACAAAATTGCCGCATTTGGGACGAAGAGCAACCTGAAGAGATTCAAGAACTGCCACTTCATCCAGAAAAAACAACGGTTTGGTGTGGTTTGTGGGCCGGTGGAATCATCGGTCCATATTTCTTTAAAAATAATGCCGGTGCGAACGTAACCGTCAATGGCGACCGTTATCGTGCCATGATAACCGACTATTTGATGCCTGAAATTGAAGCTCGTGATCTCGGCGACATTTGGTTTCAGCATGACGGCGCCACTTCCCACACATCGCATCAACCAATGGATTTATTGAGAGAACACTTCGGTGAGCACATAATTTCACGTTTTGGGCCGGTCGATTGGCCACCAAGATCGTGTGATATCACACCATTAGACTTTTTCCTGTGGGGATATGCAAAGTCTAAAGTTTATGCGGACAAACCCGCTTCGATTCAGGCCTTGGAGGAAAACATCACGCCTGTCATTCGCCAGTTACCAGTCGAAATGCTCGAATGAGTCATCGAAAATTGGACTCAACGGATGGACCATCTGCGACGTAGCAACGGCCAACATTTGATAGACATAATCAAGGCCTATCCAATAGGTCTGCTTACCGCTACAACAATACAGCAGTACAAAAAACAACAGGCATTTTGTTTGTGTAATTTTCCTCACTGTTGTCAAAATCTTACTACTACATAGGGAAAATAAAAGGAAAAACGTGTTTTGTATGCGTGTATGTGTGGCAAAATAACAAAAAACGTAAACAAAAATATACATGTATATGCAAAAGTAAACAACTTTTGACATGGTTGAGGAATAAACCAAATAAACATCTGGCTCCTTAAGCAGACCTAATGGATAGACCTCGGACATAATCTTCAAAAAATAAATGCCAAAGAATGTTCTTTCAAATGAAAATAAACATTCCCCATTAAATTTGAATTTTCTGTTTTTTTTTTTTTTTTTTTTTTTTCTTAAAAAAGTATGGAACCTCGAAGTGGATCACGCTTTTTTTTAATAGCAGTGCGACCAACTTTTAATCAAATTTTCCATTTGTTTATAAATACGACTCTGTCATCGTTTCGAACGAGTTACGCAGTACGGTTTAACTTTCGAATCGGAAATTGCTTTCGAAAAATCTTACTAATTGAATCGAAATACGCGGTAGCCTCCCTGGCCTCCAAGGCGTCAATTGCTATTGGATTATCAGGGACTTCATGAGGACCAATAGGAAATAATCGAGAGGTGTTGAATCGTATGACCTTGGAGGTCAATTGACAGGACCATTTCTCGAAAACAACTTATCACCAAGGCGGCTGAAACCACATCTCGCCTTGAGCAATGTGATCCATAACAACATCAAACAGCAACATCATTGATTATGGTGCGGTAACAATCTCCATTGAATTAATTTTTTAGGAAATTATGTCTAACAATGCCACAAGTGAGTAAACTGCATATAACGGTGGATATAATAACGGCCTGGTGTGTATTGGCATGGCTTTAAAGCAACGGTCATCACGCTATGCCCCCAGGGGCCTTGGAAAAAACTATAATTTCATTCAGTTGTTTGCTAGCTTTGAAACAAGCAGGTCGCCGTCGCTTTTGTTATTTAAAAACAAAAACAAAACACATAGTTAATGTCTCAACTGAGTACTTTTATTTGTCTCTCTTTTTCAGAATTTCGAATATTTTCAGTACACATTCAATATTTTTTCTACTATTGTATGTGTTTATTAAAATGTGGAAAATATAGTGGGGAAAAAGTTTTAATTTTCATCTAATATTTTGAATAAAGCTGCATTGTATACAATCAGAAATAAAAAAAAAAATGACTGCATACATGCATTTATATAACAAAAAATATGTTTAATACCCACAAAATTGGTTTCAACATGTTAATCTAGAAATTTCTTTCAGTGCACCAAAAATTCACTAACCACTACAAACACATTTTTAACTGACTCTCTTTGTGATTACCTCTGCTTTAAAGTAAATTTGATTTGCATGAGCAACGCAAAAAATCTAAGATGCAGCGCAGTGATGAATGATGAGTTCCGAATAGGCCATTAACGTCGTTGCACGAATCTATGAATGATTTTTAAAGTCAATTTGAATAAGCTTGTAGCGTTGTTCAAGCGTGAATCTATTCAAGAAGACTTGCCAGAGTTTTTACTATTTGGCATTTATGATCAGAAAATTTGGTAGAGTGATTTCTAGATTAAATTAGATCACATTTCAATACTGTAATACAAAATTTTTTATAATTTAATGCTTCCTAAATTGCTTTTCGGAAGACCGCTTTACATGGAACCTATGGTAAATTACGGACCGATTGCCACAAAATTACACGGTGTTTTTTCTAGCCATATAAAGCTAAATTGTACCAAGTTTTACCACAGTATCTATATTTGTTACGGGTTTAGTCGTAGTTAAATAATTTTCCAGAGTGGGCTTAATATGGGGCCTATGGTAAATTGTAGACCGATCTTTACGAAATTTGTCGGAGTGGTTTCTACCCGTGTGAAACTATGACAGACCAAATTTAACAGCAATAAATAATGAGAATATTTCATTAGCCCCCAGTCTATGAAATGGTTCATAAAATCGGTGAAAGTTGTGCATTATTTTAATGCAAGGAATTTTATTGAGAAATGGTGAAGAGTCAAGCGTTTAAAGAAAAATTTTCATTATTTTAATGAAAAGATTTTTGTATTCCAATAAAATGTTAATATGTTCAATGACCTAATTTTATTAAATGATCGTGCATGTTCTAGCAATCACAAAAACCTTATGATTTGCGATTTTGACTTGAAATCAAATAATGGTGTTCTGTAAATCGCATTAAGTTTGACGACTTCAAATTTCGAAAGTTTGCTCAAGGGAACTAGACAAGCAAAACGCACGTGTTTCAGAACACAATAAAAATAAATCTGGCGTTTTACGATTTCAAGTCGTGCGATTGTCAGAACATGGTCGTATTTACTAAATTTCGTAATTTTTATTACAATCTTTTACTGCTTTAATGATTATTACGGTTATTTATTTCTGCCATTTTATTTTGTGCATTTTGAGTTTTGTAAGTTTTATTTTGTTTTTTTTCTGTTACATCGTGTTATGTTCTTCTTCCTTCATAAGATAACCTTTAAGGTAAATTGCATTTAATTTTTTTCCAGCCTGCACGACCCTTATCAGCATTCTTTCCATTTTACTGGTTTGTATTTCTACGTAAATTTTGTGTATTTAAATTAACAATTGAAAGAATGTGGAAATTGTTGGTGTTTGTTTTCAACCTATTACTTACATTTAGTTAAAATCTTTATTTTGTTAATGTAATGAATTTTTTTCATTGATACTATGAATCACTAAAATTAACTATTTGTTCACAAATTTTCATGTCTGTTGCCAAAAATTTAATAAAAAAAATACGCTTTTACAACAGTTCTGGAAAAACAATATTTTTTAGCTATAAGTATTTTGTAGTTAGGGAACATTATTTTTTTATTGATTTAGTGACATTTTTCATTGAAAATATGAAGTTACAAAAGTTTCCTTTTTTTTATTAATTTAACGATATTTTAATATTAAATCCAAATTTAGATATTTTTTAATTAGGCTTAAGTTCATTGAATTTAATTTTCATTAAATTATTTTTATGAAGACAGGAATTTTACAACATGAAATTAATTAACCACAATACTAATAATAGTTAACAGCTAAGGCACGAGCTATGTTTACATTTGTCCTTCAAGTTGTGCTGAAAAAGGTCAACAAGAAAAAAGAGAGACAAAAACATCAAAAACAAAAATGTACTTTGGATTTCAAGAAGAATTCTTGACAAAAAGTACGGAAAAAAACAGAAGTTAGGAAGAACATCACTTAAAATAGATAATCATTCATTCAAAAGCAAATTTCGATCTACCAAGGTGAAATACCATTTGGTTTAAAAATTGATGTTTGACTATTGACGTCATCCGGCTGCAATAGCCGAGTGAGTAAGACAGCAAACCCCACTGAAGAGATTGTGTGGTTACAATCAAAACTAGTCTGAGCAACCTGTCCGTGAACGCCTGGGTTCAAATCTCAGCGCAGTCAATAATGAAAAATTATCAATAAAAATTTTAATTAATTCCATGTTGTAAAATTCCCGTCTTCATAAAAATAATTTAATGAAAATTAAATTCAATGAACTTAAGCCTAATTAAAAAATATCTAAATACTAATAACACTGCTTTACAAATTTTTAATTTGGAAAAATACCAAGAACGCCACATGCCAAGATAAGTTAATTGGGACCTCCTGAACACGAAAAACGCTGTAATTTTTTTTTTCTAAGTACCGTTTTTTAGATAACGGTACTTTTGTGTTTTTCGGTGTATGGTCCCACTCAAACCCTTGTGGAGCCCAACCGAAAAGTCCGATCGATATGGAAAGGTATTTGAATTCCTTTTCCGCCGATATGCTGCAAATTTCTGTCTGATAAGAAATGGCTTAGTTATGGCACCTCAAAATTCAAAATTTGCCTATTTTTTACGTTTGTTTCAAAAAATTTTATTTTTATTTCGTTTTTTTTTTCTACGTTATAGTAAAGATCTGGAATGTGAAAGGTTTGAATTGGACCATACACCGAAAAACACAAAAGTACCGTTATCTAAAAAACGGTACTTAGAAAAAAAAATTACAGCGTTTTTCGTGTTCAGGAGGTCCCAATTAACTTATCTAGGCATGTGGCGTTCTTGGTATTTTTTGGCTGTAAACCAGTGTAATTGATATTTAAATTAATTGTTCATTTCCGGGTTTAAAAAACTGCAGTCGAAACCAAAAACTGTCGAACAAAAAAGGAAATTTGTGTACAACTTTTTAGTTGGTTTGACAGCGGCTGTTTATTAATGAATCAGAAGTAAAAGCAACAGTTTTTTTTTTCTTTGTTTTTGGCCAATGAGAAATGCAGAAGTGGAAGAAATTGCAGTTTTTCAAATTTGACTGCAGTTTTTTAAACGCTGATTCATATTTGCAACAATTAGTTGGATACTTCTTCTAAAAGAGATATTAAGTTGTAATTAATCAAATTTAAAATGTTAATGAAATTACGAAACTTAATTTCGTAGTGTCAGTGAAATTGTTTCATTAAATTTGTAAAATTTTCTTCGCATAATGAAATTTTTTATAAGATTAAAGAAAAATATTTAATGAAATTGATTCATTAGAATTATGAAGCATAATTCTTTCAATGCACTAGTGGCGTTGGGGTGTATAAAAATATATAAAATAAGAAAACTCAAATAGAGGCTATAAAATATTCTTAATATTTTTAAGACCAATTACAAAATTACTTTATTTTAGGACTAAAATAAATGAATTACAACAGGAAATAGTTTATGCTTATTTAAATAGTTAAAGCTAAGGAAAAATCGCTTATGAACCTATTACGGCTTACAACTCAGCTCAGTTTAGTTGAATCTTTACAACTAATCGAACTAACACAGGGTTGTAAACAGTAATACCAAATTGCAAAATTTCAACTGAACTAGAGTTGAGTTGTAAACCGTAATAGAGGCATTAATTCGAAAAATAAAATTTGTATCTGCATACGTTTTGGTATTGTATAGGGTGTTTTGTTTTTAGCTGCATGCGCACTTAAAATAATTATACAAGACAAAAATATTGTTGTAATTAAATTTTCTTTATTATAATCTGGTAGATAATTTTATGGGATCTAATTTTTAAATATGACTTCCGACATATTCATCCTTAAGCCTAGTACTCTGTTCAAATCTGTGAAAAATGTTGAGCAACATCTATTATTTCATACGAAAAATTTGACATGTATCAATGTTACCTATCTTGAGAGTTTGCACAATTTGGAGTCTTTAATCTTTCAAAGTGTGCGACATTGATTTGCGTATATAAACAAAACCTACATGTATTTTACTAAAAAGTTTTTTTTTTAATAAAAAATTTAGTAAAATAGAAAGTCATTTTCAAAATACATTTCTGGTTGCTGATAATCTTTTTAATAAATTTTGTGAAAAATTTATCAAAAACTTTATTTACAGCTGTCAAAATTCCGTATGAAATAAAGAGCATTTGCTTTATTTCACAATGTAAAAAAAATGTTGCCAGAAACATTTCTCAACTTTTTCACAAAATGAACACAGTACTACTCTATCAACATTATTTCATAGATATTCCGTACAAGTTTTTTTCATATGAGTGTTGAAAGCATTTCACGTGAAATGTGGAACAGAGTATCAGGCTTTACACAGAAAAAAGTTTGCCCCATTTAAAGCATTATTCAAATCTGAAATCAGTTTTAATTAAAAATTTAATTAAGTGAATTATGCGATTAATCAAGTGAATTAAGCGTTTAATCAAGTGAATTAAGCGTTTAATCAAGTGAATAAAAGTTTAATCAAGTGAATAAAAGTTTAATCGGTACTATTAATTTGCACCAGTGAACAAATTAATAGTAACAATTAAATTTACTTGATTGAATGTTTAATTCACTTGAATAAACGTTTATTTCACTTAATTAAATTTTTAATTAAAACTGATTTTATTTTTGATTAACGCTTTAATTGGTGCAAAATCTTTTTCTGTGTATCGCGGATGGCGCATTTAAAATACACCTACGACTGTTTGGTAATAGATTAAAGAGAGCGTGAACTTATTTCTTTTAATCTATTACCAAATAGTCGCAGGCGTATTTTAGATTCGCCAACCACGATAAGTGTGATTGTGTCCGCCGCGGCTACCAATGCTTCAAGAGTGGCCCCATAAAAAGTAATCGCATAAGCAAGGTGGCCAGTAAAGGTGCCACTTCTAGAAATAAAGTTGTCACAAACACAACAGCAGCTCCATGCTCATTTCGCCAGCGTGTAAGCCGCACCAATCAGTTAACAAGTTACTGAACTAAAATGTCAACAAAGCTTGACATTATCAGCTGTCAAACTATAGTTATCGATATCGAAAATTCTCATGCAGCTTAAAAAACACCCTATACTTAAAATAAAGTTAGTTATACGGAAAAATAATTAACTTTAAAAATCTGTTTCTGGACTCTGTGGTCTTATGGCATCTAAATCCGTTTCCTGAGCTTGCGTAAGTGCAGGCTTTATTTTAGCCATTAAAGATGTTGTATCGACCGTATCAATATTTGTTTCAAGAGCATTTGATGCATTTTGTTGATCCTGAGATTTTGGTTGAAATGATTTTAAACTTCCCAGCTGAGCTCTAACATCTTCTTCGGACAAATGATGTAAAGGTACATCAGCTCTTGGCACTAAACGTTTAGGACTAGTACTGCCATCATCAGGTTTTCGTTTATCTGGTGGAAATACAACTTGAGCATAAGTAACACCTGAAGATGAAGGCTCCACCACACTGCTGCCCCCGGCTGAGGAATTTGTTACTGAACTCGGTTGGCGGAAGACGGTAATTTCGTTATTAGGCAAAGGAGCTGCTCTAGAGGGCTTTACTGGTTGATTTTCATGTGATGTTGTAGTCATGGTAGTAACAGGGCTACCTCCAGCAGCGGTATGCGTGGGATCACCTTGTGGCACTGGAGCATATAAAGAAGGTGTGTAATTAGCATCGGTGACTTTACAGTTGTATATATTTAAGTCTTTTATAAATACAAATACTAAAATATCAAAGATTAGACCAACTAATATTAAACTAGCTGTTAGTATGTTTAATATGTTGCCATGCGTAGGATTCTCCCGCAGCAAACAGCGAGCATATCCAGGTGCCCAATAAACACAGGTTGTACCTGCATTTAAGAAAAGGAAAATTAGATAAATAAACTATACATGTACTATTAAGGCCGGGTTTTTTGAGATGTGGATTAAGTTTAAACTGAGTTTAACGTACTCTGCAACTCGGATTTTTCCGGCGAAATGTGATATTTTGTTTTTAATTCATTAAAGACCAACCAACGAAGTTGTTCTGTCAAAACATTGTATACAAACTTGGTAGTGGCGGCACAAATCTGTTTTCAGATTAACTAAACCTAGTTTAACTGAGATCTCAAAAACCCAGCGTAAAACAAAAATGTTAACTTACGCGTCACCACATCATAGGCCAAATGCACTGGTATATAAGCAAATAATCCCAAAAACATTACTTCCATTGCCAAGGCCAAACCTTTGTCTTGTGGCAAAACGCTTCTTAAGGAAATTATAATCTTTCCTATGCTCGTCATACCGTAAACACATGCCGTCATTACACTTAGGGTTTGAAAGACAATGAGCATATTTTCACATGTTTTAGATGTACAGGCACCTTCAGTGGCTTTAATATTAAAACCGGCATTCATGTCATAATTGTTAGTGCCGCCGCAACTACATCCCTCGTAAAGCTGGAATAAATAAAATAAGATTTCGATTTTAGCTAAAATGATTACGTGGCTTCAGCAATAATAAATTACGCAATTTTGTAACCAATATCCTTAGATATGACCCAAAATAGGCTCAATAGAAATTTCAGCTGTGTTCTGGAAATCGAAATCGAGTGAATTTTAAAAGTACTGATTTGTTCGTCGTTCGCCGGCGTACGAAATAGAAATAAATATTGTATATTGCAAAGTCGCCGCGTATGACGAATTTCGTCGGACGCTATTATTGTGTGTATTTTCATATACACCAAAATGTTTTATTTTTGGCGACGAATATTCGCGGCCAAAAATTCATCGTTCGTCCCAGTTGTGTTCCTAGCATAAAGCAAAAACAAAATCCAATATATTGTTTTTCTTTTAAATGTAAATTAAGCGATTGATATTTTCGTTCAAAATTTTAAAATTTGTTTGTTTCTTTAATTACCCTAGCCTTTCCTTATTTCTAGAGTAGTTATGTTAAAGAAAAGTAGTACTAAAAGTTTGATGCCCCTATTGTCGTTCTCAACTCAACGCAGTTTGGTCCCAAAAATTGTTTTCCTATTTTGCGAAGCACTAATGGTACATTTTAAAAAGTAAGCCCACCTTTATGCGCTACGCAATAAGACAAACACCGATGCAGTAAGGTAAGTGAACGAATTCTTAATAAATTAAAAAAAATTTGAAGAGCCACGACATTCTCTTACTACGAAGCAGGTTTGTAAGCGAGCATATATGTAAAAGAGTAACGGTAACAAAAATTTCAGTGTGCAAAGCTGATCTTTACATTCACCAATTTTTATATGCGCTGAATAAAGCGCTTTCTGCGTCAAAAATGAATGTATTGCTTAAAAGTGGGAACTCGCCATATAAAATTCATGTCTTCCGTAAGCGATATGGTAAGCGAAACTTTTACGTTTCTCCCTTACAAACCTGCTTCGTTGGAAGCTCCATTTTTTATTGGGGTTCTCTGCGAGTCGACCCAATTTTCACACCACCAAACTGTTATTTAGTATTGTGAAACACAACTGCTTTTAGTTGAAAATGTTTAAAGTTTAAAAAAAATTTAAAAAAAAATATATTACAAGAAAATAGGTGTCATTACATACAATGAAAAAATTTGTATAAAAGTATGCCTCAAGGAATTTTTGAGGTGATTAAAAATAAAGAAGTGTCGACACATTATTAAAAAAATTATTTTGCATGTATTTTTTATCAAAATAAGTACAGTGAAATCGAACTTATATTTTGCAACACTTTATTTTACAAATTTTAGTTTTTTATATTGCAAATCAAGTCAAAGAAAAAAAATCTGTTAAAACAAAAACAAATAAAAGATTTAATTAATAGAAACAAAACCATAATTTAATTAAATTATTTCAAAAATCGTAAAGAATATAATTATAATATTATATATAATTATGGAAAATATAGAAAAGGCTTTGTTATAAACATTGAGATTAGGGAACTTATGTTATATATACATTTTTAGAAAAATTGTCACTAAATTTCATATGCCTATAAGAAATATGCCTCATAAAATTAAAAATTGTTCTGCTCAACTGAGAATTATTACATTTTGAGTTACTACCCTGTTTATAATCAAGTGCGATATGTTTTTTAACACTAAATAAATATATTTCTACATATGTAGGTATATATGTATGTACATATTTAATACAATTTTAGATTAAATAAATATTAGAAATAACGGTACAAATAAGTTATTTCTAGATTGCAGTCGATTGTGTCGACTGCTGGCCCATACTAGTCTCAATTAATTTCCATTTTACAACGTTTTTTGCTTCTCATGAAAACTGTGATGTTATATTATTCTGCATTTAAGATGACGATATGTGCAGTTCTAGTATGTATATGTACTAGTTTAATCCAGTGCGCTATGCTACCCCTCGACTAATCTCCAGATATACCAAAATTTATTTTTGGTGCCGCGCCCATTTCCCCCAGTCGGCACACTTTTTTGGGATATCTTGTAGTGGTATCAAAGCCTTTTGCACTTTATTTTAAAAATTTGGCTGTTACTGATCTATTTTGTATTTTTATGGGTCGTGCCACGCCCACTTATATAATAACTGCAACTTTTTGACGTGTTTTGTGTATTGACAACCCAGCTATGTATACCATATGTGGAAAAATTTGTTCCTATCGTTCTCCAGATATAATGAAATGTAGTTTGTGCTACGCCTACTTCTGCCATCCCGCTCACTTTTTCCCAGTTGTCATGCATTGACATCGAAGCTATTTGTACCACTTTTTGAAAATTTTACTGTAAGATTCTTCAGATAAAAAGAAATCTATTTTTTATTTGTATCGAATGTGCCACTGCCACTTCTTCAATCCCTGCCATTTTTTAAAGAGGTTGTGTGTTGATAACCCAGTTATGTCTATGAACTTTGAACAATTTTTCTCTTGCAGCTCTTAGAAATAAATAAATATATTTTGTGCAGCGCCTACACACATTTTGTCGGATGTTGTCTTTTGATAACCAGATGATTGTACCTAATTTGGAAACTTTGGTTGTTGTCGTTCTCCAGATATACAGAAAAAAGCTAACAATTAGGGATTTATGGGTAAAATTAGAGGCAGTCGTAGTAGGCTTATATCTCAGTCAGTTGTGGACCTATCTGGCTAAATTTCAATCGTAAACTTAAACGGAGTATATGTGAGACAAATATACCGCACTTGTTCCGCAATACTGTATTAACTCAAAATTAAAAAAGGTTCAGTAGAAGCAAACAAATTTTAATTTAACATTAAAGGCTTATGAAAAATAATTCTTAGGCCAACCGTTTCATTACCAAAAAGTTGACAAAATAACACGATATTTTTACAGTGGCTAGATATAACTATAATATATGAATAAAAATAAAAAATTTGAGTTTATCCACTATATACAACATCAAAAGTATAGAAATTACAAACGGAATGACAAACTTTTATAAACCGTCTCCACCTGTGGTGGAGGGTATAAAAACAAAATTCCTTAAAGAACTATTTTGGGTTCATAAATTTATTAGGTTTTTTTAATTATATATTTAATTCTAGTTAAATAGACTTTAAGCTGAAAAATATAATATCGCCGAGCTTTACCTATTTTTTGCCTTCAGAAGCAAGTTTTTTTTTGTATTATAAGACAAACATTAATCCTGTTTGATCGATTTACACAACAGTTTTGTCCAATTTTTTTGGCATTAACCTAATCGACACTACATCTTATATTGTTTTTAAAGTCGAATTTCTTAAATTTACTCACCTCCACACTATTAATAGTTGTCTTTTTCGAACATCCAGCATAGCAGGGTGAAAAATATGTCACCGTAGAGTTCTCGGGACAAACTGGTAAAAATGAAGTGGGATTGCAAATGCACTGTCGGGAGCAATAAGGCTGTTGAAGTTTGCCATTTACAGTACCGCCCAATGGACCAACGTCACAGCGAATAAATATAAAAGCAATATAAATAGCTAAAAGTTTAATATTCATACCTAAGTTAATGGCAGCAATTCTCCTAAAATTAGAAGAAAAAAAAACATTTCTAATAAAATATTTTCCTTGCACAAATCCATATTCACTTACCTTCCCGTTAACTTAAGTTTCGAAATAACCAAACCGCCCAAAAACATGCTGATAGCTGCCGCTGGAGGTTTCAAAAAAAATGACATAAATCTCGCCCTCCATTCCTGTATCAAACCATCTTCCTCACTGTAGGGCAAAAAGAATCTTGATTGCAAATAACTCTCCTCTTGTAGGGAAAAATTTATCGATGCTCCCTGTATAAACATGATACTTAAAATATTGAACATTAACAATTTATTGCTAAAAACTCTCTTCGCTGACGGTCCGAAGGCGATGTCGTCTATATAAGTGCTAAATTGACTACCAAACTGCCGACTACGAGATTCTTCCAATATTCTCTGGGCAGCTTGATGTATTAGAGTTTTTGGTAATTTCTGAGGAAATAAACCCACTAAAATACCAGTTATTAAGATGGCAGGAGCTATAATTACCCAGCCCAACCACCAGCCTATATTCGAGGCTCCTACACCCAGTATTAAGGTGGAACCAAACTGTAAACCAAATATTTTCGCTCCAAAAACTGTGGCGATTATAGCTGGACTATCAATTGATGTTGAGTTATCGTCGAGATAGGTAAGGCCCACTGTGAAGAATGCCAATGCGCCTAAACCCAAAGCGAATTGTAATACAAACATCATTATTAATATCAGTAATTTGCTATTCTCTACGGACAAAAGTTGTGCCATAGATGAGGGCCAACTTGAAAAACAAATTTCATCATTTGCTGCAAAGGTAGTGGGACGAACTCCGTCGGCGCTGTGGGGTGATAAAAAAAAATTTTATGGGTTTTTAAAGATTTTATAATGGAAATTACAAATTACTTATTTGCAACTTACAAATTCATAATGGAAGGAATCATTGCTATAACACATGTCAGGGATTGTAGTATTATGGTTCCACCTAACCAGCTTATAGGGTGCATTCGATGAGCCCAGTATGCAAAGGCCAAGGCGAAAATCGCTTGAAATATACCACTGCTTACTATTAGCCATTCTAAAAATTTAAAGAAATTTAAGTTAAACAAGTTTTTGGGATCTAAAATCAATTTTTTATATGTTTTTTTTTACTTATAACTGATTTTTGAGAAAACAAATTAATTATTGCAGATTTTAAGTATTTTTCATTTGAAATACTAAAAGTATGTTCACACATACATAACAAATATTTGACGAAAAAATCTAAATAAGCGTGTTCCCATTACTTTCTTTTTTACAATTTTTATTAATTTACTAAACTTTATTTCTTAAAAAAATCGTAGTGGAATAAAATTGAAATCAAACAAGTGTTTTAAAAAAATCGTAGGTCCTTCTAGGGCGTCAAATATTTCCCCATTATTTCATTATAACGCCATACGGAATGAACTAAAGCAACAAAAATGGGCTAACTCGGTTAACAGTTTTATCAAGCCCCCATATAAATATTTAGGCCACTCAACGCAGTTGAGTTTTAATTTCTTAATTTTTGTATTATGGTTCACAACTTTGCTATATTGTGGTGAACAAAAACATCAAAAAAATTACAACTCATCACAACCCCACAAAGGGGGGTATATTGATTTTGCCATTCCGTTTGTAATACATCGAAATATAAGTTCAAGACCCTAAAAAGTATTAATATTCTAGATACTTGGTAAATTCTAAGTCGATTTTACCGTGTTCGCCGGCTGTTTTATATAATTTTTTTTGAACAAATAGTGATATGTGTTATAAATTCGGCTCGGCCGTATATAGCCCTTTGACTTGTTGAAATATGGCCAAGAAAGTACCAGTTGGTATGTTTAAGTGTAGCTCACGAAAAGGGGTGTTTTGGACCATTTTAGTGTCCGTTTATTATAAAACTATAGGTCGCAATTTGCAATAAATTTGGGGATTTCATGTCAAGTGTCCCAACTTTTGAAATCGATGTCTTCCGATTTGGAGAAAATTTCGGTCAAAAAGTTTGTAAGTTAGAGGGGGTCAAAATTTGACATTTTGGTGTTCTTTCTCATCGATGTAACTTATTACCTATTGGTGTTAGCAAAATTTGTCCCAAACAAATTAGATAGCTATTTCTTCAATTTTTCTAAACAATTAATTAATTAATTAAATTTTAAAATTATGACCATTGTTTTGACACTCATTCTTTGAACGTATGCCTTCTACTAAAAAAATAGAATAACTATCATCATCAACAGTTCTGTCATCAATCTCAGAATTACTTTTGTCTTCATCTGGAATAACTTCAACGCAAGGCTTATTACTATGCAAATCCTTTAATTTGTTCAACTTAACGAGCTCTTTCCTGCATGATCCACAAATTTGCAACCGTTTTGACAGCGTAGGGAATTTTAACTCAGAAACTTTTTTACCGATCTTGTTGAAAATTTGTGTCTAAACTACTATCCAATAGGACTTACCTTGGTACAAATTCCATCTAAATCGGAAGACATAGATTTCAAAAGTTGGGTATGCCTTTTTTGACTAAAGCCTAATGGTGTTTTCTTTTCTACAAAAATGTGACATTTTATTTAAAAAAATGCAATTTGGTGTTCGTTTCTTAAAAATGCTTCGCTCTCTAAAAGGGTGGCTTGTTTTATTAAAAAAAAATGGCATAAGGCATTTTACGCCCCATATAAATCGACAGTGTTGATAATGCCCTGTAAAAAGATGGCTTCGGGTTATATATAGGGTTACCAGACGAAGTTGGGAAAAAATCGCCTCTAATAAGGACAGTAAAATTTTTAAATATTAATAGTTATTTTTTCTATTATTTAATAGTAAAAACATAAGAAATCATTAAATTGTTAATGATAGTTTATCAGCGATATAAAATTTAAGTGGATTCGGTGTTTTAAAATTGTTTTTGAAAACAAACGTCAAATCAAGAAATCTAAAAAACTTGGTGTTAATAAATCAGCAATCTGGCAAAGGTATTTTCTTGTTTACATATTTTATAAAAAACAAGCAAAAGAAATTGGAATTTCGTCATTAATTTTGTTCATTTATTTATTTATGTAATATCAATCTATTAACAAATTTTGGTTTATGTATATTTTTTATATTTTGAAGAGCAAACTTTTTGTCAGCTGTTCAAAACAGGGCGGTTCTATTTTGTGTTTTGTTCTCGTCAAATAAAAAATTGCATTATTACAGTCTTGCCGCCATTTTATACATGTACCTTTTAACAAGGTGGTATTTATTTTTGTAGAAAAAAAAACACCATAAGAATGTGAAAAGTATGTGGTTCTGACGTAATTTTGACGCCATTACAAAACCACAAAGGCCATTGTGTGATGACGTCAAAATTACGCCAGAATCACATGCTTTTCACATTCTTACCCCCATAATCATAAAAAATATTTTAGGTTTATAGCAGGTTTGTTAATCAACAATATTTTTTATGAATATCAAAAAATGTGAATTTTCACATTCCGTGCACATAGGCTTATTTATGTAGGAACCAGTAATGTTATAGACGTTTTTGAAAAGTCCCTATGTAGCCCGAAAAAAATCCCTATTTTTCCCTACTCGCTCAAAAAGTTGTTCCTACAAAAATCCCTACAACTTTAAATAAAGCCATTGATGTTAAAGAATAAACATTTTATTTAAAGTTGTTATACATGCATAAAAACCAGTTCTTTTTATAAACTAAAAAAGAAATAAACAATGAATAAAAACCCGAAAAAACAAGTGATATTCACTTTAAATCACATTTAGTTTATTGGTTAAAAAAAGCGAAACAAAGAAAAATATGTATGTATTTTGTACCTTTGGATTTTATTTGGATACAACAAAAATTAATTATTTGCCCGTATTAATTTTGACTTAACTTTACTTTATTTGTAAGAATATAATTGCATGATGGAATTTAGAAACTGATACAAAAAGATTTCGCTATCTGTATTTGAGTGTGGCAGTGATAAATCTAAAATAGCTAATTTCGATTAAAGTGGGAAAATTTAATTTTCATTCAAATTTTTCATTTTGGTGGCTTTACTCCAAAAGTTTTTGATGTCCATCTTAAACAAGTTATCAATTTATTGCTCTGAAAAATTAAATTCTTGTTAAAGAGAGTTGCACAAATTTACCTTAAAATCAAAGTTGAAATGGGGACAAGCGATCACTTAAAGACATTTAACCATTTTTACTGTTGCCGTAGCAACACTTTTATAAATATTTTGTCACAAATCGATAAAGATTGGACAAATATAAACAGTTTTGTCGCACTTTTGAAAAGTCACTACATTTTAATGATTTTAAAATATCTGTCTTTCCTTTCCCTTTTTTAGAAGAAAATCACTACGAATAGGGATTGTTCCCTACGAATAGGGATTTTTCCCTACGTATAACATCACTGGTAAGAACATTGATGAAAATCTCTTCTAGCCTTATACATTCGGTCATCTGGAATGAAATAATTGCTCATAAGCCCACCCGTACTTACTGCCTGTTCGCCGATATCGAACGTTAACGTTCGCATAGTAAATAACATTTAAAACAAAAACAAAATTTCAAAAATTGTTTTTGTTTTAAATGTAATTTTCTAACCGACCCAAATAAGTAAAATATAAAAGATATTCGTTTAAAAAAAAATTAAGCATTTCTATAAGTCTCAACACAAGTCAAAAATAACTTTCAAGATGGACGCAAGCCAAAACTCCGTCAAAAATATTATAAGCAAAGGTTTATAAAAGCCATAACTTCAAATACCAATAAGCCTTTCTTACAAAATTACTTTAACTGATAAAAATCGTATATCTCTTTATCAAAAATTATTTTCTGGAATGAAATATTTATTATTAATTAATTCATTTAGTAATCTCTTATTATGTTCAAGGGAAGGGATTTGGGAATTCTTGCAGATTTTTTTGGGACTTCGAGCTTTTAATTGGCGATGTGAGTCAAAATGGACTGGGGACACTGTTAATGTTTTGTATCGTATGACCAATATATCCATATATATTTATATATATATATATATATTGGTTTTTATTTTTTTAAGAGTTACAAATACAATTATGTATTTATTCGACCCTTATTCTTTTGATGTATAATAAAATTTTCAAATATTGTTGAATTTTGTTAAATAATTAAGAAGAACCCTGAATAAAATAAAAATAATAAAAATAAGTTTCGATACTTTAATTACTTCATTAAATTTAATTTTCATTATATTATTTTTATGAAGAAAGGAATTTTACGACATGAAATGAATTAAAATTTATTGATACTTTTTTATTCTTGACTGAGCTGGGAATTGAACTCAGATTTTCACGGACAGGTTGCCCTAACTAGTTTCGATTGTAACCACACAATCTCTTCAGAGGGGTTTGCCGTTTAACAGTCACCGCCATTGACGACGGATGACATCAATAGTCAAACATCAATCTTTAAACCAAATGGTTTTTTACCTTGGTGGATCGAAATTTGCTTTGAATGAATGATTATCTATTTTAATTGATTTACATGTTCTTCCTTGCTTCTGTTTTTCGTACTTTTTGTCAAGAATTCTTCTTGAAATCCAAAGTACATTTTTTTCATGTGTTTGTCTTTCTTTTTTTTTGTTGACCTTTTTCAGCACAACTTGAAGGACAAATGGAAACATATAGCACGTGCCTTAGCTGTTAACAATAACTAGTATTGTGTTTTTTTTATTGAACTGTTAATGGTTTTCAATCCAAATTTCGATATTTTAATCAGGCTTAATTTCATTGAGTTTAATTTTCATTAAATTATTTCTATGAAGAATTTTACACATGAAATGAATTAAATTTTTATTTATCTATTTTTTTTTATATAAAAAAAGGACCTCAAGCTTGAAAAGTTAATTGTACATCAGTTACAAATGCATTCACAAATTATTTAGGAATATAATTAACCGAGAAATAGTAACTTAAACCTTCAGCGCGTTATTGTGAAACATATCAGAGCCTCTAACGGAAATTAAGCCCGCAACCCTCGCACTAATAGACTAGCTCACTACCAATTAACTTACCGGGCCACTCAGGACCAATAAATACTTAATTCTGTTGAGTTATTCTATCCATATTAACTTTAATGTTTAATGTTTAATTATTTATTTATTTTAATTGTTTAATGTTTAGTTAAATTATTATTTCTGCAAAACCGTACCCTATAACGTATCTGGTTCTAATACTGTAATTCAGAAGATATTGTATCTTGTTGTATTAGAAAATCAAGTAATAAATATAAATACAAATATATTTACACGTGCTTTTTGACATCTTGAAAATGTGTTACACAAGCAAATGCTGTTGTTCTTGACATCTTTAAAATTTATTACCCAAACAAAATAAGTGTTGTTTTTTTATTGTGTTGCATTGTTGTAATTTTGCGCAGACCTGCTAATTGGACCATTTTTAGAGCTTGTGTTGTCAAAATAAACAGAATATCAACACAAAAACCGACAATGAAATTAAGAAACTATAAATCATAATAAAAGCATCGAGTGCACTAGAACATTTACAAAAAGGAATTAAAAAAATTCACATTGATCATTATCTTTAAAACAGAAATGGATACATTAAATGTAAGCGAAATTGTATTTTTTGGAAATATTTTCTAAATTTTAAACAATATTTTATTTGGTACCTATGCAATTTTCTCTTTGGCCTATGTCTACAATCGAAACATTCAAACATGTTTTGATGTTCTATTACAGTTTAAATGTTCTAATTCATCTTTGTTCTAATTCAGCTTTATTCTAGTGCATCATTGTTCTAGTGCAGTGTTGTTCTTTTCTTCTATATTTTGATCATTAAGCAAAACCATTGTATTTGGAATCTTAATTTATTGAAATTGCTTTTAAGCAATTTTTCTTGTGCTTGTGAAGCTCATCAATTTCAATCATAAATAAATAATAACAAAATCCGCTGTTTTAATTTTCCAATCCCAAAAAAAAACATTTTAGTTCAAAATTTTCGTATTATTCATTGAATATAGTAAAACGATGACTATTTCGATATAAATCAATTTTATCAATTGATAAGAACAGAAGGGAATGAATATTCATTTAATCATTTTTAAGTTTTTTTCATAGCTTCTTCTTTTACCTTTATTTAAATAACAATTACACGGTTCAACAATTTCGAACTTTTTCCAAAATAACGAGGTTCAGTCAATGGATTCTGGTAGAGGAGACAAAAAAATATATCTATGTTCTGAAAAATCACAATTTTATTTTAGAGGCATATCGGTATATGAAACTATGTGTTCTTTACACCTGATGTTTAAGGTATGCTCAGCAACTTTGTAAAAAAATGTTACGCACACATTTTTGTGGAACATATTAAGCCTCTTATTCCCCTTTATAACGGTAATTTTTGGCTCTATTCAGCAAATCGTAAAAAAGGAGGAGGGTGGGGATTAAATATTCTACAAAAATGTTATCCATGAAATTTTTTTTTACATATGTATGTATGTCAGAATAAATCAAAGCGCAAAATTTACCAAAAACCGCAAAACTCACAATTGCCCTTCGTGGGTTAATTTAGTTATTATGTACTTAGAGTAAGTATACAGAAAAAATTCTTCAAAATTGTTTACCAATTAAAGCATTAATCAAAAATAAAATCGGTTTAAATTTAAAATTTAATCAAGTGAATTAATCGTTTAATTGATACTATTAATTTGCTTACTGGTGCAAATTTAATTACTTTTTGAATTAATATCACAAATTTTTTAGTTGAAATCAATTTTTATTATTTTCTGTGCACAAACAATTTTTTTTTTGTCTCCTCTACCAGAAACAGCATGTTACTTTGTATAGAAACAGTATCAGAACCGTATCACTGCAATGTGTTTTGATGTTTTGGACCTCACCCATACTTATACTCCGTTACAGTTTTCTATTGAAATTCAGTCAGATCAGTTCATAAACGGCTGAGATATGAGCAAAAAGCCCAACTGTGTATAATTTAACGCATAAATATCTGGAGAACGGCAAGAGCCAAAGTTTCCAAATTAGGTACAATCAGTGTTACCAATGCAGAATTCGGAAATTACACATGACTGTGTACAAAATTACTCATTTGTAACAAAACTACACCCACAAACCGAAAAAGTAGCTTTGCTAGAATAAATTCGCCTTACAAAACCTTAGTGATATTCCTTATTTGCAATTAAATCGTTAGGTTTACGAAAAAAAGCAAAGCTTACCAATTGCTGTAGTAAGAAAGAACCGGATGAACATGTACAACGACACGTATCCACGTATTTATTTCCGAACATAAGCAGTAACGTTGGCGGAAGAACAGCAAATAAATGTTTTCGTACAAGCCTTAGCAACATAAATTTTAAAAATTCGTAAAAAAAATATCGTGACATTCTAGAGATTTTCGAATTCCTAAAGTTTTATGAAATAAAAACAATTTCGAACTAAAAGTTGCGCCATATTTTTATATTTCGTAACTTATCGAATAGTGTGGAGTAAAACGACAATAATTGTAGCAGTAAAGTACTCAATAATATTGTGAATCCGATAAATACCTTAAGCCAATAAGTTGATAAAAAAAAACTTATTGACTTAATGTATTTGTCAATGCATGATATCTGGCCAAAGGTGGACGGAATTGAAGAAGTGGGCGTGGCACAAAATATTTGTCTTTATATCTGGAGAAAGCTAGGAGAAAATCTGTCCAAATTTGGTACATATAGCTGGGTTGTCAATACAAAATCTTTCAAAAAGTGGATGTTATTGAATAAGTGGGCGTGGCACCTCATATACAATTACAAAACTGGTCAATAACTCTCAAAGTTACAAAATGTAGTACAAGTAGTTTCGGAACCAATACAAGATATCCGGAAAAAAATGGTCGGTATTTATTTTTATAACTTTCTGTTTTTATCGCACCATGCTGAAGGTATATAAAATTCAACATAGCCGAATGTTGCACTCTTGCTTGTTTTTTTTCTTTGTTGTACAGTGTTATGACTAAAGTCGATACAATATTCAATTGATAAGCAATTGTGCTATCAACATTTACACAATTATAAAGCAAACGCTTATTTTTGTTTTATTAGTCTCTTTTTTACAAATTTTCGAGTTAAAGAAAATAGACATTGAAAACTTACCAACAACTATAGCATTCCAACCATTTTCTAAAGCAGCCTGCTTAGCCGATACCCGAAAATAGGTTTCACAAGCGCCCTGCAAGATCCCAGCACACGCCAAAACAATGACAAATGTTCGCAATCGAGCATATTTTAAGCAACCAGGACCGCGACACCAGCCCAAAGACCGAATGCCACAATCAACACTATCTAAAATTTTGGGAATAATTTAAAATTAATGTCATAAAATATGTATGTGTCCTCTAAAGAAAACACTCCGCTAGCATCTCAGTAATTACAAACCGTCTGGTATATTTGCATTTGCAGAAATAGTGGGCAAATCCGAATAACGATCTCCAGACACCATGTTGTTATGTTTTTTAATATATTCTTATTTTGTTTTTATTTTAAACAATTTAATTTTATTACTCTTTTTTAACTTTATTCAAAAAACATTTTCTTTTATTTATAATTTTATAACTATTTCGTAACACATTTGCTTAAGAACTTTTATTGTGATAAAAAAATATTTCCCGAGTTATTTTTGTTCGTTTATTTTGTTATTCTCGTTTCGAATTGGGGCGAATGACTAATATTATTAGCCAATTTTATTTACTCTCTAACCTAGCCCGGTATTCACGATATTTTGAATTCTTATCATTTTGTAATTTAAGTTTTTATTTTACGGTCGTCATACTTTTAAGATAAATATTCAACTTATCAGTGTTTTTGATAACAGGTGTTTTGTGCGCTTCTAAACTTCTACAGTAAAGTTTTAAATAAGATAACGAGACATGTCTATAAACAATGCAAGCCTAAGCAACATGTTCCTGCAACAAGGCTATGGAAGCTTATGTGGCCGAATAACGAATTAGATAGCACTCTTTATGGTTTAGAAAAAATACAAAAAATCTGAAACTAAATCCTCAAAGGGTCCAAATAAATTAATAAAACGAAAATCTGCAATATGTTTAATAAAAAAGATTCTTGCAGCGAAAAGCTTCAAACCTCTCTTATTTCTTAAATAATTGACAAATTGAAAAGAAAAAAATATATGATTTGTGGGATTTTTGATTTATTTAAGGACCTACTAACACAAAATTTTAATATAACGAAAATTATCAGTATTGCCTCGATTAAAAAATGTATGCATTCGATATAGCTGTTTCTGGTATTAAATAATTTAAATTGAACCAAATGTTAATACAGTAGAGCCTTTCTTTAACGTCTTAAAGCACTTTTCGGAAGCTTGCTTTATACGCGGACATATGGTAAATTACACAGGTCGATATTGAAAAAGCTTTTTTAACCATTGCAACTGATTCTGAAGTCATTTGGATTTATAACTCTTTTCCAACTCAAACGATTTTGCTGGATTTCAATCCCAAACTGCTTAGGTCAGACAGTCAGGGCTAAATCCATTTAGAAATGTTCAAACACTCAGAACATGTATTGTTTATGGGGCCTTAGATGAATATTAGAAAAGTTTTACACGGAATAACAAACTTGGTATATCCTCATTCATTGTGGAGGGTATAAAAGGGTTTTCGCCAGATGGAAACAAACGATATTTTTATAATGTGGCTTTCATATCGTCGTGCCGATGTTATTTTTACGTTTATCACCACCCTTCCAGTAGTTGTATATTGTAAAGATTCAATTTCAATTTCCCAAATAAAAAAATATACGAGAAGATAACTGCGACACGATAATATATAGACAGCGCAAATCCAAAAGATGCTAAGTCGAATAAGTGAGTTTTGCAGGAGAAGCTCTTAAAGTTTACTGACAATACACTTGTAGAAAATGCACCTTCATATTGATGATGCTCTAACATTAGAATTGTGAAATCAATAGCGGAATTCAGTGTTTGGTGCAAATAGTCTTGCGAAAGAGCAAATGCAAAATTCCGTAGCTTTTTTATGAAATCTAACGGTAACTCTGTTTATTTTGTTGTTGGATTTTGCAAAAGAGCTATGATATTTTGCATTTGCACTTTCGCAAGACCATTTACACTTAACACTGAACTCCGCTAATGTTATTACAAATGGCATCAATGAGGCAAAAACTGACATCAATCCAATGACGAACGTCATCATAGAATGTTGCCATATTTTATGCCATTCGAGCATACTGCTGGTGTCTTATAATTGATCGTTCTTCTGTAATTAAAAGGCGAAATACAACAAAAGTGAAACAACCATGTGAAACGGGTAAGTAAATAATAATATTCTCTCACCTTGAGCTAAGTCAATCTCAATGACGGTTTGTCATTAAATTGAGCCTAATGAGTCCTTTCTACGATGTTACTGAGTTATCGCACATATGAAACATTAAGCTGACGCCGATTCGTCATTTCTGAGATGCCGATTTGCCATTCCATTTATGACATAATTTCTATTTTTTAACCTGATGACAATTTGGCCAAGTGATGTCAAGGCTGACATCACAAAGATGAAAAGTGTCATGGGATCAAAAACGAAGACACTTGTCATATTACTGATGTCATTCGTTCTGTCGTGGTCGTTGTGAACAGACGTGTTTCTTTTTTTTTTTAAATCCGTATACGATTCTTTTTTTTTTTATAACATAAATTTGTTAATAAGATCATTTAACAGGCGAATTTGGACGCTCAATATAAAAGTGAAAAAAACAATTAAGAAAAAATACAAGAAAAGAAAAATTAATGTATGTACGCACATACATACTTACAAATAATCTGTGCAAACTATTATTTATTCTTTCTTATTAGGTCTGTCTGCGTACACATATTTTGCATACAAAATGTCGCAAAATCTTGCAAAATGTTGTCTGCGTACTCCAAATCTCTTACAGCGAGAGAGCCAAAAAGAGAATTTTTTGACAGTTGAAAGTTAGAGAACTTGCAAAATGTTACTGGAGAAATTTCCTCTGGTAAGATTTTGCAACTAGTTTGAACAGCTGTTTTTATATACTGTTTGAATGAAAGAGTTTACGTGTGCCAAGATAGCGTCGACGAAATAGCGTCGAATTTGAGAATTTAAAAACCGGGAAACCAAAATACCCAAATAATGGAGATTTACAGTATATGAACAAAAAGTTAGCGTCGAATTTAGGAATTTAAAAAGGGGAAGTAAAAATATATTTATATTTTTAATAAAAATACAAAAAATATTTACCACAGGCTTTTGCACGTTATAAACTGTATATTTTCTGAAAGTAAATAGTTTTCTGGACAAAATGACCGATGCGTGCAAAAAATATATAGTTTATACCGTGCAAAAGCCTGTGGTTCATTGCATAAATCAGTAAAGATTTTTACTGACCATTTTGGATGAACCCAGATTTCTCGGAAACTGTCCGAACGATTTTTTGCACGCATCGCTCATTTTGTCCAGAAAACTATTTACTTTCAGAAAATATACAGTTTATAACGTGCAAAAGCCTGTGGTAAATATTTTTTGTATTTTTATTAAAAATATAAATATATTTGGGCTTAAATCTTGTTTACCGACGCAGCTCCAAATAAAAAAAAAAGTACCTAGGGTGATAGAAAATGGAAAAATAAGAAGAAAAAATTAAATAAGAAAGTTGGCGCAAACGCTTAGTTTTCGAGTTATGGGCGTTTTAAGTTTTTATATAAATATGTGATTTTGCAGTACATTTCCAAATGTATATGGCTAATATTGGTATCATTGCAAAGCGTTTCACTAGATCTTTCTGGACATACAGAATTTATTTTAATATTTCTAGTTTATTAAGAAGTGGGACGAGTTTGCAAAATACAAAAGTTTTTTAGTAAGCATAAAAACAAATTTATTAATTTTTTCTAATTCTTTAATGTATGTATATTCTACATACTAATTTATTTAAGAATTTTAATTAAAATACAAGTAAAACCTTCTTTATGTTTATGTTATACTAATGTGGCAAAGGCCGTCTATGCAGAGAATCTTTAGTTAGCGAAGCCGGTATTAGTTATACCATAGGGGAGAAAATATTTGCGCCCGGCCGAAGGCCGGCTATGCTAGGAAGCTTTAGTAAGCGAAACCGGTGTTTATTATACCATAGAGAAGAACATCCTTGCGTCCTGCCAAAGGCTGGCTATGCAAAGAATTTTTTTTTGCGATGCTAGTGTTTGTTGTTTTATAAAATTTTTATTACACTTTTATTTAAATAAACTACATTCTTTCCTAGTGCACTTCCGTAACATTTCGACGTAAGATGAAAAAAACTGTAATGTGATCTAAAGAGTTTAATATTTTGATGAAAGCATATTTATATGAAAACTTTAAACGTCCATAACTCGAAAACTAAGCGTTTGCGCCAACTTATTTATTTTATTTTTTCTTCTTATTTTTCCATTTTCCATCACCCTGGGTACTTTTTTTTATTATTTGGAGCTGCGTCGGTAAACTAGATTTGTTCCTATATTTGTACTTCCCTATTTTAAATTCCTAAATTCGACGCTAACTTTTTGTTTATACTGCATTATTTGGGTATTTTGGTTTCCCGGTTTTTAAATTCCCAAATTGGACGCTATTTCTTCAACGCTATCTTGGCTCACGTTTGTTATTTCAATTGTTTACACACCGATCAGCTGTTTTCTTGCAAGATTTCACTGGATACTGTCTGCGTACTTTTTGAGATATTCTCAGCCGAAAGAGTAAAATTTGTCTTACTCTCCCAAAAAAATTTACTGAGTATTTGCTACTGGAAAAGTACCCAGACAGACCTATTATCTCGGTGTTACATTAACTTTATACATAATAAAAAGAGCACAGTCAACAAAAAAAAAAAATAATAAAATAAAAAAAATAATAAAAAAACGGTGAAAAAAAACAAAAACAACTCTATATGAGTAGTATCAATGATAAAACAACAAAAATAAATGATATTTATACTAGCGAAAGCAATGTGGAAATAAACAAAACAAGCGTTACCACTGATACCATACCTGCAAGCGTTACCACTGATTCCATAATCCCAAACATAGACGCAATGGTAAACAAACAAGAAAAAAGTTGTCAAAAACCACAAGTGCAAGTTGGTATGGATAGGTATATAACAGTGCTTAAACGTGGTCGCAGCCCTGCCTCTTCAGCTGTAGCCTCTGCCTCGAAAGTTCCATCTTTTGATAGAATAAATTCGCAAAATCGTTTTGCAATTCTGGAGGATGAATCTTCTGAAGCACCCAACGTTATAAAATCGTCGAAGCCACCCCCGATATACCTTAGAGAGCAAAACTCAAGCTAATAAAAAGTTTAATATCGGTGATAGGTAAAAATTCGTTTTACGTAGCTGCAATCAAGCGTGGTAATATTAACGAAACAAAAATACAGATTAATAATGAGAATGATTTTCGTAAATTAATTAATAAGTTTGAAGCACTTAAAAAAAGCTTGTATACTTACCAGCTGAAAAGCAGCAAAGGTCTGCAGGTTGTGATAAAGGGCATTGACTCATGCGTGGACCCAGACGAAATAAAAACATTTTTAGAAGAAAAGGGTTTCAAAATTAAAAATGTTACAAATATTAAAAATAGGGAAAAAAAATCCCCAACCACTATTTCGAGTGGAGTTAGAGCCCGGCGACGTTAAGCTAAAAAAAAATGAAACGCATCCCATTTACAGTTTAAAATACATCCTGTACAGAAAAATAACGATAGAAGAGCCGCACAAAAGAAATGGGCCCGTTCAGTGTTTAAACTGCCAAGAATTTGGTCATACTAGGGCATACTGCTATTTACCCCCTGTTTGTGTCGTATGTGGAGAACTACATGGTACCGTCCAGTGTGATAAGTCAAAAAATGACCCTAATGTAAAAAAATGTAGCAACTGTGGTGGTAATCACACTGCCAACTATAGAGGATGTCCGGTATATTCGGTTGTCAAGCGTTCTGTTGGACAGAAACTTAATCCCCCTCAAACGCAGGCAACTTATCAAGAAAACACTAACGGCGTTCAGATACCGCAGCCAAATAATAACAGAACCTCGTACGCTAATGTCTTAAAATCTAATCATATACCATTGCAAGGTGCTTTACCAAATAATGACGAAATTCCCATTTCTAATTTAACTCGGCTAGAAAAAACCATGGAAACATTAACAATTTTACAAACACAATGGGTAACATGATGCAAGAAATGTTAAGAATGCAATCGATGTTATTGCAAGCTGTACTAAATAAGCCATGAACTGTTTAAAAATTTGCTTTTGGAACGCAAATGGCATCCGCCAACAAAAATGAACTAGAATACTTCCATAAAAATAAACAAATCGATGTTATGATGGTTTCTGAAACTCATCTGACCTCGAGAAATACGTTTAAAATCAATGGTTATATATTATATGATACCAAGGACCCTCGAGGTAGAGCTTGTGGAGGTTCTGCCATTTTGATAAAAAACCGAGTAAAACACTACTTAATGTGCGATCATCGTGAAGATTATCTCCAAGCAACGAGCATTTGCGTTGAGGAATTAAATCGAAACCTAGTTATTTCATCAATATATTCACCACCTAGATTTTCAATATCAGAAAGCCAATATAATAAATATTTCAAATCATTAGGACCCTGCTTCCTGGTTTTACCGCTCACACATCTCTCGATATGGCGGTCGAGTTACCACCTGTTGCTGTTAGAGCAGCTGTTCCACTAAGATTTGAGATAAGAGAAATCGAAAAGGCTATTCATGATTTAAACCCGAAGAAAGCCTCTGGTCTTGATAAGATCAGTAACAAAATGCTTTTGGAGCTGCCCAGCAAAGCAAAGAAAATTATTCTCTTTATTTTTAATGCTATTTTACGCCTTGAATACTACCCTCAGGAATGGAAAGTATCCCTAGTTACCATGATACCTAAATCAGGAAAGGATCCTACAAAAGTTGAGTCATATAGACCTATAAGCTTATTGTCTAATATATCAAAGCTGTTTGAGAAGCTGTTAGTGTCAAAATTAACCCCAATTTTAAATGTAAATAGATGTATTCCAAACCATCAATTCGGCTTTAGAAGAGAACATAGCACAATTGAACAAACCCATCGTATAGTAAACGCCATAAGAAAAACCTTTGAAGAAAAAAAATATTGTTCCGCCCTCTACATCGATGTTTCTCAAGCTTTTGATAAAGTCTGGCATGAAGGCTTATTACATAAATTGAAGCTAAATTTACCAGTAAACACACACAAGCTGTTAGAAAGCTACTTAGTCGGTCGAAAGTTTATTATTAAAGAAGGTGCTTTTATAAGTTCTCCTCAGCCAATTGACGCTGGATTCCCTCAGGGAAGCATCATGGGCCCACTGTTATACCTAATATATACCTCAGACATGCCAACATACAACCACACCCTAACTTCAACATTTTCTGATGATACAGCTTTTTTAAGCGTACACGAAAACTGTCATGAAGCTTCTCGCTACTTACAGGATCATATATTTGGAAAAGTAGTTAATTCAAAGGTTCAATTACGTATGGAACTGGAAAAGTGGTTAAAACAATGGAGGATAAAGGTTAATGAGCAAAAATGCGTACATATAACATTCACCTTGCGTCGGGAGTCATGTCCCCCTATTAAAATCAATAATCAATTAGTGCCCCAACAATCGCATGTAAAATATCTCGGAATTCATCTAGATCGGCGTTTAACATGGAAATGCCATATAGAAGCAAAACTAACACAAATGAAACTAAAAGCAATTCAACTTAATTGGCTTTTGGAAGAAACTCTGTTCTTAGTCTCGATTGTAAACTTCTACTATACAACTCTATCTTAAAACCAATTTTGTGCTACGGTATTCAGTTATGGGGCACTGCCTCGGCTTCTAATATTGAAAAAATTCAAAGGTGACAAAATAAACTTCTTCGAATAATCACAGCCGCTCCCTGGTATGTTAAAAACTCAAATATTCACAAGGATCTCAATGTGCCGTTTGTAAAAACTATTATTACGAAGCATGCAGTAAAATATTTAAAAAGACTTGAGTCGCACCCAAATCCACTAGCTCGAAATATTTTAAATTACAACGGCCACTCTAGATTAAGGAGAAGAGATACAGCAGGACTCATCAGACAAGAAGAGCGCTAAACATCTACATATGTATGTGAACAGAAACCGTGAAGCGAAAAATTTTCGTCTAGCATTGGCAGGGCAAAAATAAAGTATTAGTATAAGATTTGATTAATTATTGTTAGTTCATATTAAATATATGAAGATTAAATAAATAAATAATGAGAAAAAAAAAATATTACTGATGTCAAAATACATCAGCGTTATGACGACTTTTCTATCAGTGTACAATATTCAGTTGTATGCTAAGTACTTTTTTATACATAACTTTGGATTGGATTAACCGATCAACACAAAAATTGAACAGAATTTAAGTTGAACAACACTAAATTCAAAACGTTAAAAAATTAAAAACATGCTAAGTCGATATAGCATAGCACCACCAACATTTTTTGACAAATTTTGGTTTACATTAAAATTCCGAATATATGCATACATAAAAAATAAATTAGTGAGGTCTTCTTTTAAAGGGATTTTTTATTAAGGCCATGTCAAATCATGGATCGATTTTCAACCAATTTCAATATATTTTTTTTAGGCCAAGGAATAATTTCAAAATTTAAATGGACACAATGATATCCGCTTGCGACTAAGGGTCTATAGATAAACGCCGAGGCAGTTTGGGGAATACAATTTTTAGGCATAAAAAACATCGTTTTTGACTTGGTCTTTGTAAAAATTAACGGGAAAAATATTTGAGATTTCTGAAAATTTTCAGACGGACACTTCGGTTATATTTTAATAGTTTTCAACCTAAATTTAAGTTTTTGTCAGAGCAAATGGTATACTTATTGCCAGTTTATTTATGAACGTCGAACAAAATTAAGCAAAAATATTTTTCGTCCAAACCGTTGAAAAAGCTAAGCTTTGTATTCGTTTGTCAAGACAGGATCTAGTTTTCAAAATCATTACAAAAATCCTCAAAGCTTAAGCAATACATATTTATATGGGTAAAGAAAGAAAGAAATTGGGAACAATTTGAAAAATAAAAAAAATGCGGCCCCTTCTCGTTTGCTTCAAAAAATCAATTTATACTTTAATAGTAAACCAGCTAAAATAATAATCAAAATTTCTGATTTTTTATATAAACTTCTTTTGTGTTTTGTATATTCCATCCCTGGCTTGATACCAACAAATACAGGGTGAGGCAAATTTAACTAACTCATTTGAAATGCTCAAAATTCTATGTTCATACGACGCTATAAACCTGTTGTTTCGCTCTCTGAAACTAGATTGCCAAACATGCTGTTCATACGATTCATTCTTGTTTCATTTTGACATTTTTTTTTGTGTTATTAGTGTGATTTTATTTAAAGTAGATTAAAATGTAAGTTATAATTAAAAATATATTATTTAATACTTATATTAATATTATTATTTAATAACTATCACTTTATTTTATTTAATATTAATTTTTATTTTGTTTTTATACCCTCCACCACCACTAGTGGTGAATGAGGGTATACTAAGTTTGTCATTCCGTGTAAAACTTTTTTATTATACATCTAAGACGCCATAAAGTATATAAAGTGGTTACATTTTAAGGGCCGATGTTGAATGTGTATCACACCTAAGCGTCAGGTTTTTTTCTGCATTTCATTTGACATTTCTCAATTTCAGACTAACTCGTTAAAGTTATTCAGGATAATTATGAAAATGGGCGTTCAAATCAAAATGCATATCGTGAAAATCAGCTTCAGTGATGAGACACATTTTCACCTTAGTGGATTCGTCAATAAGCAGAATTGCCGCATTTGGGCGAATGATAATCCATGAGTGATTGTCGAAAAACCAATTCACCAACAAAGAGTGACTGTTTGGTGCGGTTTATGGGCTGGCGGCATCATCGGGCCGCATTTTTTCCAAAATGAGGCCGGTCAGGCAGTTACTGTGAATGGTGTTCGCTATCGCGAGACGATAACGAACCTGTTATGGCCCGAATTAGAAGATAAAAATGTGGGCGATATGTGGTTTCAACAGGACGGTGCCACTTGCCACACAGCTAACGAAACAATGGCTCTTTTGCGCGACAAATTCAATGGCCGTGTTGTCTCACGTGGTGGCGATGTCAATTGGCTGCCAAGATCATGTGATTTGTTACCGTTGGACTTCTTTCTTTGGGTTTTTTTTTTGAAAGAAAAGGTGTACGTCGATAAGCCAGCAACAATTCAAGAGCTAAAGGATGAGATAATTCGGCACATTACAGGCCAAGAACCTCAATTATGCCTCAGCGTCATCGAAAATTTGGACCATCGGATGGAGGTGTGCCGCGGCGGCCATTTGGCCGATATTTTGTTCCATACATAATTGAACCTTTGAATTATAAAAGGAAATGACAGTAATTTCCTAAATAATTTTTGTTTTATTGAAAATCAACATCGGCCCTTAAAATTTAACCACCCTTTATATTCTGGCTTCTTGAGTAATTCTAAATCGATTTAGCAATGTCCGTCTGCTCTCTTTCGAAAAACGCAAAATAAAAGATCAAACTTGGTGTCAAATTGCTTGCAGTTATCCTAAGCAGTTCGAGATTGAAAGCCAGCAATATCTGCTTAGTAGGATCAGAACTATGAATCAAAATGTGGAACCACCACGCTAATAAAAATTGGTAATTTTGATACAAAAACAAACATAAATGGTGGAATAATGTACGGAATGATATATAATTTTGACCGAATTCGACTGCAAATAATACTGTTCAATTTCGTGAAGATCGGTCCACAATTAACCCTATACCCAAACCCTACTCCCGGAAAACATTTTAGTACGCATAAAACAGTAATTAATAACGCTAGCATTCAAAAATTTGGTACGTTACAGTTTTATAGGACCTGAAATCACACTATAATTTTTTGAAGATCGGTCCATAATTTTTTTTTTTTTTTTTTAATAAATAATGCTTTCATAATGAAATTCGGTAGGGTACAGTTTTGTAGGACTAGAAATCACACTGCCAAATTTCGTGAAGATCGGTCTATAATTTACCTTAGACCCCATATAAACCCTACTCTCGGAAAACAGTTTATTGCGCCTAAAACCAAATAAAGCCCACTTTGGGAAAATAATTAAATTCGCCTAAAACCATAACAGATATAGATATTGCGGTAAAATTTCTTCCAACTTAGATTGGCCAGAAAAAATATAATGCAATTTTGTGAAATTCACTGTTAACGCTAAAACTAATTACACTGCTGTATTGGAATTTATTCTAATTTATTTTTTGTAATACCAGAAATCAGTCTTCAAAATTTTTGGATGATTGGTCCTTAATTTGCCATAGGTCCAATACAAATTACCCTCCTAAAAATCATTTTAGTTCGGCTAAGACTGTTACGAATCATGATATTTTATTCAAGCCATTTCAAAATTCTAAAAAGAAACGCATAAAACTTTCTTATTGTCGGTCAATAATTTAATATAGGTCTAAGCCGCAACTAATTTTAATGCTGACGTTCGTTTTTGTGAAGCTTAGTTAACAATATATATGTATTTATCATATAGATCCCACTCCTGTCGGTGAAGTGTATCAAAGATTCGGCGCAGCCGAATATAGCACTCTAACTTGTTTTTTCTTTGCTTGGATTTTTTTGAGAGCTAGTTCAGATAAACTAACAATAATTGTTATCAAAATTTTAGGAGATAGCAAATTTATCCTGCTTTGCAGCATGTTTCAAAATGAAATGACCTGTTTCGCTCTCAAAATTTTGTATGGCAAAACATGTTGTTTCAATCATGTTTGGGGCGCGAAACAGGAATGGGAGAGCGAAGCACGAATATTGCTATCCGAGTGAACATGATACAACTATTTTGTTTGTACAGTTTTCAATTTAATTAAATAAGTTAATGAACAGAGTAATAACATTTTATAATGTCATCATACTTAACGCAAGAAAGTGCAAAATTTGTTAAATTTTATTATGTTTCTGAAAAATCCAATGTTACAACACAAAGAAAATGCCGTCAATATTTTAATACTGCAACAGCTCCCTGTGTAAACAAGGGAATTACCCGTTTTGAGAACCAGGGTTCAATAGGTTATGAACCACGAAGAACTATTGCGCGACCTGTTCGTACTGGAGGAGCTGTGGTTGCTGTTCGAGAACGTGTCCATATGGATCCCTCTGAGTATACTCGTCGACGTGCTTCTCAATTGGGAATCTTCAGAATATCGCTGTGGCCCACTCTAAAAGTTGATCTGGGCATTTTGCCAATAGATTTTGATGACTGAATAATAAAAAAAAATCAGATTTTTCATGTGCACCTCGTTCCCCAGATTTTTTTTATTTTTTTTTTTTTTTTTTTTTTTTGTGGGATTTCTTTAAGGAACGCACAAAAAATGCAAAATTGAAGCCAGAAATATTGCGAAACGTAATCTAAAATGTCTTGAAAGGAGCCATTTACTGTCAACAGGAAAATGGACAACACGTAATGGATTTTCTTTTTCAAACTAAGTTAAAAAAAATTTTTAAATTAAACTTTAATTTAAAAAAAAAAAAATAAATTAAAATCTGTAAAAATCGAAAAGTTATAAGAATTTCAAATCAGTCAGCCGAAGTTGGCCACACTTAGCGGCCAAAAATAGCAACATTTTTAATAAAACTCTTTATCCATGTGAGTTTTGCAAACATGTTTTCACTGAACTAGCGGTATTTATAATTCAGTTATACGTGTTTCTGTTATTAATAGGAGAAGAATTTATATGCCTTTATAATTCGAAAAAATACGCATATTCCCAGCGGGAAAAAGAAGGAGTGCGGATGCCTTCTAGGAGGCCTCGGTACTTATTTTTTTGGATGTACAAGGCCTGCTCGTTCCATTCCATACTCATACACGTTGCTATTGCGGGGAAGACCTTCCGCTTTCGTTTGTTTGGCAGGTACATAAGAATGGCTACTGAATTAAAAAATAATTATTTTACTTTTGCTTTGGCAAAAAAGAAAACAAAAAATTTTAGAACTTCTCTTCTCCCTTCTCATAGAAGCGAGTGTGGAATGTGTATTTTATATTTTTTTTAGGAAAGAACCGAGGCCTTCTATGAGGCATTATTGAGCTCTTAGCGAAAAAAAGAATGGTAATTGAATCAAAAAAAATTTACCGAATGCCTTTGATACGACCTGAAGTCAGAAAATCTTCATAGTTTTCCCGCTGGGTTATTGCTTCTTCATATATATGTATGTATGTATTTATTAGTAAAACAAATGGATAAACAGCCCTTTGCGTTCGTAAATTGTAAGTTTTGAGTAGGGATGTAACGATATTCTTTTTTGCCGATACGATACCGATACTCAAAATAAAATGCCGCTGATATCGATACCGATACGCATATTGAATATGAATTTAAGATAAAATTAACAAAACTCAAGTAGAGTAAATTTTTTATTATACAAAATTACAGTGTAAAGCCTAGAACTCTGTTCGAACTTGCGAAAAATGTTGAGAAACATTAATTATTTCACACAAAAATTTTGATATGTATCAATATTATCTGTCTCGCGATTTTTCACAACTTAACGTTTTTATTAGTTGCAAGTATAGAACATTGTTTTGCGAAGGTAAACAAAAACTATGTTTTTTTTTAATTGTCTTAAAAAAAAGTAAAACAATATTATGTTTATAATTTCCCAAATCAAAAAACAAAAAAAATTTAATTTTATTATTAATTTAAGCCCTTTTCTGCATTTCATTTTTCTTTGTCAAACGTTTGTTATAAAAACCACTTTACAAAAACAAAATTAAAAATTATAATAAATGATTAACTGTTGCTTGAAATTCCGTGCGAAATAATATTGCACTTGTTTCGCACGGAAAACAAAAATTTTTCGTAACACAAATAGAGTACAAGTCCGTTTGAACCAGACCTGCAGTGGAAAATAGTTTCTCAGATGCGACATAGCTTATTCGAAAACTTAAAAATCTCTGCGCTATTTGTTTACAAACAAGTGGACCTGCATTCCAAATGCCAGTTATTTTAGACTTATCAGAACTTGTACCACCTGTAGGATCACCTAGTTGTCAATATTTTCAAAATGCAGAGACATGTTAAGTAGCTCAATATAAATTTTTTCGATATGATTGAAGTCTAAAATATTCGAGCATTGTGTCGAGGGTCAAGAGTGGTAGATAAACAATCTAAAGCCTCAAATCTTTAATTTATGTACATCTAATGCTAAGTCAGCCGTTAAATTTTGGGACTATTCTCCATCTCCTTTGATTCATTTATTATATGAAACAATTTCATTATTATGTTTTGATTTTATGTTCTGCTTTTTAATGTGTTTTAAAAAAGAAAAATTAAATTGTTTGTTCAAAATTGCTCCAGAAAAAATATAAAAAGTATCGTCGTATCGACAACAAAGTATCGCCGATATATCGACATCGGTATTCGTTACGTCCCTAGTTTTGAGATCACTTTCAAGAATATAAATATCAATTCACCACCACAATATCAAAGGTGTGATTTTAAAAGGCACGTGTGATTTCAATTAAAGTGATTAACAGAACAGGCCTGAGTTTTTTGACATTTCGAATATAGTGATCTTAAAATTGAGAAAACAGGAAAGGAGATTTAGTAGTTTTTTACTTCTAAATATTTAAGATAGGCTTAAAATTTGCTACACTGATAAAAAAGGCGTCATAACGCTGATGTATTTTGACATCAGTACTTGACAAGTGTCTTCGTTGTTGACACTTTACATCACTGTGATGTCAGCCCTAACATCACTTGGCCAAATTGTCATCAGGGTTAACAATTTTAATTATGTCATCAATGGGATGACACATTGGCATCACAGAAATTACGAATTGGAGTTTAATAAAGCATGTCATCAGTGCGATGATAAACTGTCATCAAATTCATTCATTGTAATTGACCTTAAGTCAGATTGACTGCCTATTTCACTAAAAGCGTTGGTTCGTATTTAGTGAAATAGGCAATGAGATAATATCATTATTTACTTACCCGTTACACATTTTTGTTGTATTCCGCGCTTTGTTAACAGAAGCAATCTCAATTATAAGACACTAAAAATTTGATGTATTTAAATAAATAATTTAAAAAAATAGATTATGGGACTTTGTGCTTCTACTTTAACTTTTCAAACATGAAAATAAAGTTAATAATATATTATGGCATGATATATTATGGCATCGCACATATGACAGTTTGTCATTGCATTGATGACAGTTTGTCATTGCATTGATGGCAGTTTGTCATCACACTGATGACATGATATATTATGGCGTTATGATGTCTTTTCTATCAGTGTACACAAAATGTGGAGTCAAATTGATGTCACTGTAGTCATAGCATAGATGACGCATAAAATATGACAAAATTTTAGGATGACATTCGTCATTGGATTGATGCCTCTTTTTGCCTCATTGATGCCGTTTGTAATAACATTGATGTCACAATTTTGATGTTATAGCATCATTAATATGAAGACGCATTTTTCTATGAGTTCTATTTTTTAAATTAAAATAAATTAAATTTTATTGGTTGCTCTTCTAATATGAGGTTTCAGCTTATATAATTTCACGCATTGTGAAAGAACTCCGGATGGGCTACTGTCTATTGCGTTGCGAAAGAAAATGGTACAAATCATCACTGTTAATCTTATTAAAATTTTCAAATTCAAATTTTTTTACATATTTTGATATTTCATTACTGCCAATCTGCGGCAGCTTTAAGTTTTATTGCCAGTGTTGCTTAATTTTTCAAAAAATTTCCGAAAGTAAAAGAGGGTACCAAATTGGCATTTAGCTTCCGTATCGAAGTTGCATTCGCATCGCAATAGATAGTAACCCCCCAGTTGCTAAACACATATGCTGCATCACTTTTGTCTTTATTTTCGATATTAAAGTTATTGATGTTAATGAGGTTGGCTTCGATTAGAGATGGGTGCGTGTGTTAATTTTGAGCCGCGAAAACTTACGAAAAAATGTTCTATTTTTATTTACAACGAATACCAATTTTCCCATATATTCATGCTTTAATAGCGTCAGTAGATTTAAAATTCACTCACGAGCATGAAATTATTACGGAAAACACGTAGGCCCTTATCATGTAAAACGCAACGCAACGCCAAAGAATAGCATTGAAAGCACAAACAATGTCATAAATATTTTGCAATTTTGTTCTTGCCTTCTACAGAAATTCATATACCGTTTTAAAATATTCAACGCCTCAAGCTATGCAGCGTTTGAAATTTCAAAACGCAGTGTCAATTGTTATGGAAAGCAACAACAAAATTACAAAATATTTATGACATTGTTTGTGCTTTCAATGCTATTCTTTGGCGTTGCGTTGCGTTTTACATGATTAGGGCCTTAATGTTCATGCAAAAAGAAAGCTTAAATACTACCCAGTAAAAAAAATGTGTTTTAAAGCGTTGCAGAGAAATAGCACAGAATCGTATGCTTCCATAAAAGAGTTATATTGGTGCAGTAAATGCTTATGAATAAAATAATGCCAAAAAGCTGTTTTTTAGTGCTGAATATTTTTTAGCGGAAAAATTTACAAATATTCTACACACGTACAAAATAATGACAACGTTAATTGCCAATTACAAGACGAATAACAACGAGATCGGTAATTATAGATTTTTGGCAAGCAAAAATTTATTAAATAAATAAAAGCAAATCGCATGTCGCCTTTACTTTTATTGTCCAAGGTCTATCCAATAGGTCTGCGCAAGTCGCCAGATGTTTATTTGGTTTATTCCTTAACGATGTCAAAAGTTGTTTAAATTTTGTTTATACATGTTCATTTTTGTTTACGTTTTTTGTTTATTGACACCTAAACGTGCATACACAACACGTTTTTCCTTTCTGAGCTTAAAATAAGACTCGAAAATGATTCCCAGAAATGCTCAGAAAGTGACTTGCTTAAAAAACAAAATGTACAGAATGTGCACAATCATAACTTGATCATGCAGATGATCGAAATGTGACTGTTTTAAGCATTATTTTACAGTCATGCTTAGCGCAGCCGAACGATAAAAAAGGTTGTTTTTGGTTTTTAGAACGGGTCAATTTTTTTACAGATTTTGAGGCAAGTGAGTTTTGTAAGTTTATGCTTATTTATTTCAGTAAGCTCGTGCTGTAAGGAATGAATGTAATATAAAATAGAATTTGATTTGTGAGTGCTTTTATAAAAAAATTTTAAATAAAAAAAGTCATGTCAAACAAAGTACTTTCACAAACTGTCTCGAAAATGATTGGTTATTGAACAAAAATGCGCGTTATAAAAGAAACTTTCAGATGAGTCGCGGCGGGCTGAAAATGACTCAAATAAGTTTCTCAATCGATTGTAATTACTAGCGCAAAATGTCTCGAAAATGATTCGTAATTGATATGAAATGTGAGTCAAAAAAGACTCTATCAGAAGACTCCAATATGATAAAAAATTTCATAAAATGCAGACTGCGGATTAGGCCTTGCTAATGTCAACAAAACCGGGTACTCCAGATATAAAAATCATGCATACCATCTGCAGGTTTGTAGGCGATTATTTTAAATTTTAATAACAGAAAAAAATGCTCTTTTTAGGGCACATTTTTTACTAAGTAAAATATTAAATACTAAAGAAATATGTGTATAAATTCCAGAGACCGTGCTTAAAGCCTATAGTACACGGCATGTAAAAAGGCACATGCGCATGTGGTTCTGACGTAATTTTGACGTCAATGCAAAGCCACAATAAACATTGCGTGTTGTGTGATGACGTCAAAATTACGTCAGAACCACATGCGCATGTGTCTTTTTACATGCCGTGTACTATAGGCTTAATACTTTTAACCCCATCTTTTTTTCATATAATAATAAAAACACTTTTGATTAAAAAATTTAATTTATCTATCCGGAATTTTTATATTTAAAATAAAATATTTTTTTCTTTTCGAAACAAAATTAAATAAAAATCGTTTATGATATTAATCACAAAATTATTTCCAAAGTTTTCCATTTGATGAAAAAATTTAAATACATATATGGGTTGTTCACGATAGGCGGATAATCAGGTTATATTGTATGTAGTTATACCAACAGCAAACAAATATATTTAAAAAAATTTTATGATTTTATTGTTGTGAATATAACTAAATAATCATATAACCTGATAACCAGCCTCCCGTGAACAACCCAATAGTAATAAAAATGTGTTGTAAGAAAAAATCATATAAGCAAAACAGTAAAGTAGTAAAATCTTTATCTAATATAAAGTATTTTTGCAAGGAGGCTTCGAAATATGTATTTTGCCGAACGTAGGGTTCGCCTTTTTACATTTTTCGTTATATCTTAGGCATTTACAGTCCGATCTTAAAGTACGATATACCAATGTTTTTGTACCGAGAAGACAAATGTTTCTGCTTACTTCCTTACTTCCTTAGCAAAAGTTTAATAGTTTCTTGCGAGCCGTAATATTCTGACATTAGGGTAATACAATAGGGTGGTACGAACAGAGATCTGGTGAATAAATACTAGAACGAGATAATTGAGGTCAATGTCCCCTAACAAAACATTGATCTTCTCGAAACAAAAACATTGATATATCATACTTTAAGATCGGACTGTAAATGCCTATGAGATAACGAAACATTTACAAAGAAAAATATTTTTCGAAACCTCCTTGCAAAAATACTTTATATTAGAGGTGGTACGGCGCACTTTTTGCCTTGTAAGCTGCTACGCTCTAATGCAACTTACCGATAGCTAAAGGTAGGATTTTATCGGCCGTATAAAAAGTGTTCCAATTTTATAACTCTACTTTAATCATCCTGCGTTTTGAATTAATTAGTACAAGTAGATTTTAGATAAAGCCACCTTTCAAACAACAAAAACTAAACTAACATCGATATAGCCGTTTGAGAGCAACGGTGCCACAGGCACACATATTGAAGAGGATCATGCTAGAAAAGAGGAGAGGATATTTTTTCTTTTGATATTTATCGTTTAAGAATTTTTATTTTTTCTTCATGATAGATATTTATCGAGGCGAATTCATGTATACGGTGGTGTTGATACTACAACAAGTACCAACACCAAAAGCACAGCAATTTATTTCTTTGTTGCTTTCGTTGATCGATATGTCAAAAACACAAGCAACTTTTGACCACCTGATAAGTGAATTCGCCTTGATATTTATATTTGAAAGTAAATATCAATGTTTTATTTTTTCCAACAAATGAAAATAAGTTTTAATCAACAAAGATATTTTTGTATGTATAAGATATGAAATTAAAAAATAAAAAGTTTTCGGGTCTCTGATAATTTTAAAATGTATCTATTGTTCCAACAGAACTCATCACTTAACTGGTATATGAGGTAAGAACTAAAAGGAAGATTTTTCAATTTTGTATTAATTTTGTCTTGATAATTTTTTTATATAAAAGATTTTTTTTATTTATTAGGATCGCTTTTGTAACAGCTTCAGTATTCACCGGTGGTGTGATACATTTATTTGGGACTATTTAAAAATTTGTTCTTAAAATTAATTCTACGAATTTTTTATTTGAAGAATACCAGGGACTTACTTTGTAGTAACTAACACAAAATATGTTTATTGAGAAAAGACGTGTGACTGGTCAAATGGTGGATGTTAGGTGTCAATTAACCCCCTCCAATTACAACCCCATATAAAAGTGACTACTTTAGTGTCAGTTCACCTTCCTCTAGGGTTGTTATGAACCTACGTTCATATATATAAATTTCTTTTATCAATTAATAAAAATTTAAGCTCTGACTTTCTAACATATTTACTAATACTTGTCGTAAATATTTTTTAAAGAAAATATTTGTTAACTTAGAATTAGAGTTTTTTTTTCACGGACTTTTTCATTTTATTTTATTTATTTGAACAAAAACAAATACCATTTCCTGGGATCAATTAAATAAGGTTATAAATGCGTTAAGCTTTTCTATTTATGTGGCAAAAATGACAGAGTGCACCTTAAGATCTTCATGTTCAGAAGCACACATGGGCAAAATTTCAATTATTTTGTACGATTTTTGATATCGTTTTTCAATGTGCAATAACATTTGGAATAATAAAAACTTCCAACACCCAGAGAAAAAACATGTTTTAATATGGTCACCTCCAAAAAAAACTATTTTTAAATAAAATTGTTAACATATTATGGTTAAATTTAACCATATTATTGTCATCGACAACCATATTATGGTTAAATTAGCCCTCCTTCAAGAAGGTACAACCATATTATGGTTGCCTCCGAGCATGTTTTGGTTAATAATAACTAAAATATGTTAAACATTTATATTAGCATGCTTGTTTTTCAACCATAGCATGTTGCCCTTGGAAAAAAAGGAAAATACTATTGTTAATTTAAAAGCTAATTATTGTCACATTTAACCATAACATGTTTAGAGGCAACCATAATATGGTTGTGGCTTCTTGATGGAGGACTAATTTAACAATAATATGGTTGTCGCTGACAATAATATAGTTAAATTAAGCATAATATGGTTAAAATTTTCTTTAAAAAATTGTTTTGTTGGAGGTGACCATATTTAAAAATCTGTGACAATAGGAGTTTTTACGAATAAAAACTTAAAAAACTATAACCACAGAGAAGTGATGGTTATATTAAGTTGGGAGTAAATTTTCAAAAGTCACCTTTAAAGTTTAAAATTGCTCTCCTATAAAACAAAAAGACTTAGGGCCTGTATTACAACTTGCCTATAGTTTAAGTCAGGATTTTGTCGGACGTTGTAAGCACTTAAGCACTTTTCCCTTATTGCTACAGAATTAATTCAAGGCCAACAGCATTGATATAAAAAAAAAGTTAAATTAAGAGTTAAAGCATATTCCCTTTCTACGGATATTTGCCTTTATAGCAAAAAGAAGATTATATAATCTCTAGACACTTCCAGTTTTCCCAGCACTTCATTCAAAAACTTGTAATTTCTTTAAAAAAAAAATATTTTCTTTGAATCGAATAATCGTTTTTTTTACTAATCACTTTTGTCACCATCTTTTACAGAATCTCATCCAAAAAATCTTGTATGCAGCTGCTCTGCATATAAAGTCATTACATTTTTTGAAGCAAGTGGGATGACTTTTTTTTTCGTTTTTATAAAATTAAGCTGGGTCTTTGAACAAATTAAATATGTGTACATGTTTTCTCTTCTTCTTTCGAAATTTCAGAGCATCGAACATTAAACATTGCCTTGCTTATCGGATATGAATTGACATCTTGCGTTAGGCAAAAATATCTTAAGTCAGAAGACTGTTGTTTTTCGTATGTAAAATTTAAAAATATTTATATAGTGTATTTCATAGACTTTTTTTCCTAAAGAGCAGATGGTAACGTCTAGTAGTAGCTGTACTAGACTAAATTTCTTGAAACCAAACTAAATAGAAAAAAATTTAATTAAAGCCATTCAAAAACTCAAAATGCGTTTTTTTGACTTAAAACCTTTTTGCCTAACGGCAAAGATCTATCCATGGCACAACTTATTTACCATTATATCAGTAGTAATGTTGCCATAAATTAAAATTAAGAATTCCAGGGAATTCCCGCATAACTTTCCCGGTATTTTTTTCACGAAAAATGTACTGGACCCAGGATTTTTGTCCCTGGAAGTCCCGTAAGAAAAACACTACTTAGAATAGAAAACAAATTCGTAAAATAACAAAGATATCTCGTTACTAAACCATATCGGTAGTTAAATGGAAAAAATTACAGAATTGCGGTACAGAAACAAAATTTGAGAAATTTGATGTCGGATAAGGTTGTCAGCAGAAGCAAGAATTAAGTAACAGTCAAGGCACAAACAACGATATGCGATACGAAAAGATCGGACTTTAAACAGAGGTATATATAAAAAACAAAAAGTGTTGCTTTTGGGGCGTGTGAAGTTATACAGTTTTAGAGACTTCATTGATATACCTTTCTTTCGACGGCGTGACTGGTGCCAAATTTTTTGTTTTGTATTGGGTTCGACCTGATTTAATGTAACATGTATCTGAAAAAGAAAAAAGAAGGGGCCAAATTTGTGTCATAAAAGTAAAAAAAGCTAGCCGTACGAAGTTAAAGAAGGCATTTCTTGCCACGTGCAAAAAATTTTACATTAGTGGGGAAGGAGCTGAGTGGCGCCGAGAATTTGATTTCAGATTAAAAAGTTACCACAGGCAAAAATGTTGCCATAGATAAGCCATAAATAACAATTTGCAATATATTATGATCGGACTACAAGTGGTGATGAAGTATACAAGAAACTAAAAGGGCGGTATCCAGAGGCGTGACAAAAAATATGAAAATATTTCTGGAAATATTTTCAACTAATGTTCAATCGAGCTGGCTGAACTTTTTTTCTATTCTTTTTTAAATAAAAAAACATTTTCTACAAATTTTTTTCCAAAACCATTTTTTTACTATGTATAGTTATTCCAAAAAAAAAAATATAAATATCGATAATAACGGGCTTTCCTAAATTAATCCCTAATTTAACTAGGTTTCAACCCACCGTATGTGTATTTACAAGAACAAAGTTAATACATTTCTTACTCGCCTTACGTTATTATCATCTGCATAGTAAAGCCACTTGCTTTTTCCTCATGATATTAACGCTTAAATAATATAAATTAAAAGATATGCTGTAATGAAAAATACAAATAATACATAAGTGTTCCAAAGGTTGACCTATCTTTTTATCTTCATAACTTTATATTTAATCTTTAAAAAATATATACATATGTATTTGCATATAAGCCCACCCCTCGTTATTACTATTGATAAATATACATACTTGAAATATCTCTTATCACTGTTATACTTAACTATTCTCTCAAAAACGAATTCATTAAACAGTACCCATGCTCTGTAACTTTGATGAGAACTTCTCGCATCAAAAAGATGTGAAACAAAATATTCCATCGCTTCTCGAAAAGTGAGAAATAAGTTTGTCTGTTACTCATGTCGAAAACTATCAAAAGAGATTACGTCGTAACGCTATAAATGTCATAATATTTCACTCGAAGCCGATGTGAACTTGCAGACGATAAGAAGGCCAGTCACACATATCGTTGACGGTCGCAAAATTATTAATATTGAAAAATGTTCAATGATGGCGGCGAAAATACAACTGTCGGCTATAGCAAATAATGTAGAGTGCGACTTTAATTTTTGTTGTTTAAAAAATAGCTTTGAAAACATTCGTATATTTTTCGAAAATGTTAAAAGCAAAATAATTAAACAATAAAAAAATTAGTCAAAAACAAAATACTTATCTCTTCAATGTTATTATTAATTGCATTTCGCATATTTAATATATTTTTTAGTGGTAATATTTTTTTTCACCCCGTTTTCATGCGCGAGTTTATTTGACAGTTCAAAGCGGGAACTTTCTCACAAAAATATTACAGACACACTTTTTCTGTAAATTGGCGAGTAATTCCTAACGTGACAGCTATTACTCGCTAAAAATGTTACAGACGCAGTTAAGTGATAAAAACAGTTGTTTGTTTCAATTTATGGCATTTTTGTTTCATTTCTCGCGTTTCAATCTAAAAGTTTCTCGAAGCGAGAGTTACAGAACATGACCACAGGTGACACAACTGTTCTACTTTTTTTCTTACTTAAGGTTAGTTTACACGGTTATACAATGTATTACGTCATGTCAAAAAATGATTTAGAATGAGAAAAATCGTATCATGTAAAAGCAAAATGCATTGAGTAAGAGAGAATACGGATACAAAATTTGACAAAAGGTCGGTAGATGTTCATTTTCTAAACCATTTTAGAAACTTCCCTACAAGAAATTAATAACCAAAACAAAAAAAAAAAATTTACCAACACACTTGCATCAATTTTACATTGAATTAATAAGTTAGAGAGAGAGGAATAATCAAATGTACACAAGGTAACGATCAGTTTTTTTATTGTAAACATGTAAAATACTTTCAACAGGTTCTTATTTTTTTATTTTACGGAGAGAATTTTATAATATTTTGATTCTACAAAGTCGTAATACCGTGTAAACTAGCCTTTAAGGTCCAGCTATAATGTGCATAATAGGTATACCAATCCCGAAAAATTCCGGTATTTTCGGGATTCAGCGAATACTGGGATTTTAATTTTTTAATTCCTGGATTTTTGGGATTTAGTCATTTAGGCTTTTCCGAGAGTGGGCGACTTCAGGAAATTAAGTAGCGTAATTTATACATTACACAATTCCTACAACAAGTGGCGGTGGGTATAAAAATGTGTTTTTGTTAAAATAAGATTTTCATGGTTAACCAAAAAAATTTATTTTGCTAATTAATTTCGAATTAAAATTTAAATTATTGATCTTAATTTATTTAATAAAAATTTTAATAGAACCTTACAAATAAATCAATAACTAGTTTGCTTTATTCAATTACTATATTAATTATTTTTTTATTTAGTTTGATTCAACTGAGGTAAATGAATAAAATATAGATTTTATGTTAATTATTTTTTAATTGAATCAATTTACACATTGTTGGAAATCGTACGTTATTTTTTTTATCATATTTTTAATTAAATTAATCATTGACATTCCTTAGTGTATAAGCTGGCTTAAGCATTTGTGCGAATACATATGTATGTACACCATATTTAACTTAAGGAATCTTGTAAGTTTTGTGAAACTGTCATGGAGACGCTAACGAAGTAGTGGGTTAAATGTTAGTACATAGTTAATGTATAAACAAAAATTTTTGGCTCATTTAAATAAAAACAAGTTAGAGTGCTATATTCGGCTGTTCCGAATCTTTGATACCCTTCACCGACGGAAGTGGGCTCTATATTGTAAATACATAAATATTATTAACTAAACCTCACAAAAACGAACGTCAGCATAAAAATTGGTTGCGGTTTAGACCTGAATTAAATTATTTACCGACAATAAGAACATTTTATGCGTTTCTTGTTAGAACTTTGAACTAGCTTGAGTAAAATATCCAGATTCGTAAAAGTTTTAGCCGAACTAAAATAATTTTTGTATTGCACCTATGGTAAATTATGGACCAATCATCTCAAAATTCTGAAGACTGATTTCTGGTATTACAAAAACAAATTAGAATAAATTTCAATACAGCAGTGTAATTAGTTTAAGTGTTAACAGTGAATTTCACAAAATTGCATGATATTTTTTCTGGCCATATAAATCTAAGATGGGAGAAACTTTACCGCAATATCTATATCTGTTATGGTTTTAGGCGAATTTAATTATTTTCCTAAAGCGGGCTTTATTTGGTTTTAGGCGCAATAAACTGTTTTCCGAGAGTAGGGTTTATATGAGGCCTATGGTAAATTATGGACCGATCTTCAAAAAATTTCACAGTGTGATTTCTGGTCCTATAAAACTGAAACGTTACAAATTTTAATATGATAGCGTTATTTATTACGATTTTATGTGTACTAAGCTGTTTTCCGCGAGTAGGGTTTATATGGGGCCTATGGTCAATTATGGATCTTCGCGAAATTTACCAATACGATTTGCAGTTATATGAAGCAAATTCATGCAAAGTTGTATATCATTCCGTACATTATTTCACCTTTTATGTTAGTTTTTGTATCAACATTTTTTTAGGGTGGTGGTTCCACATTTTGATTCATAGTTCTGATCCTACTAAGCAGATGTTGCTGGCTTTCAATCTCGAACTGCTTAGGATAACTGCAAGCAATTTGACACCAAGTTTGTTCTTTTCTTTTGCGTTCTTCAAAAGTGAGCGTGTTTCCAACAGACGGACAGACAGACGGACATGGCTAAATCGACTTAGAATTACTCAAGGAGCCAGAATATATAACTTTATGGGGTCTTAGATGTATTATAAAAAAGTTTCACACGGAATGACAAACTTAGTATACTCTCATTCCCAACAGTGGTGGTGGAGGGTATAAAAAGAACTTAATAACTAAGTACTAGGGTATTCATCCGATTAACGGTTAACCGACTAATTACTACCCGATTAACTGATCGGTTAATTTAAATTTTTCGATTAACGATTAAACCGGTTGATTTCAGTCGATTATCCGATTAACCGATGTAGCGAAATTTTTAGGTTTTGTAGTATTATCAGGCCTGTTCTGAAAATCACTTTAATTCAAATCACGTGATGTATTGTTATATTTGTTATGTTATACGTTTTTTTTACTAAAAAACTCCAAATAATAAATAATTATGCATTTAATTACTTATTATATAAAAAAAACTTTATTTATCGGTTAACGGATCAATAACACAATTACCCGATTATTAACCGATTAAACCAAAACCTCGGTTAATTAATCGACCGATTAACCGATTAAAGCAAAAGCCCGATTAAATAAATACCTTACTAAGTACGTAAAGCATGTTTGTTTACACCTTTTTGTAATTTTAAAATGATTTTGATATAAATATATATATGAATATATTTGTAATTTTAAATATATTATAACTGAACTATTGAATAAAAATATTTGTTTTATATGAATCACATAAATTTACTATTTATTTAAGGAGTATTTCCAAATTCAACTTCTGATGAAAAAGCGAACTTTTTTGGAAGAACAAAGCAAATTTGTTTTATTTTTTCCTCTGGCAACAATGGTATATATGTAAATCATATCTGCAACCACATTGCTTCTGTAATGGCAAACTATTATATTTTACCTACTTTACATGGTCACAACACATAAATTTATTCTTATAAACTTTTTTATTTTAAAATATAAGCTAATTACATGAATTTGCAATTAAAGAAAAAGCTAAATGCATTATTGTTGAAATAAGCGAAAAAAAGTAAAATGAAATATTTCAACCTTAACATGAAAAAATAAAGCTGAATTTAGCTCGAAAAAAGCTAATATGGCCATACTGCACCGGATACATGAATTCGCCTTGATTCTCTTCCTCTCTTATTACAAATGAATAACTCTCTCTCTCTTTAACACCTGCAGATTTTTAGAATTTTATTTATCACAACATTCATTATGACTTTGTGATACTTTTTAATATTTCATTGTTATTTTTATGTATTTTTATTTTAGTTGTTCTTATTTTTTTTTGCACTAAAGTCAATAACTATTTTTCATACTCTAACTATGAGAATTCCAAAATAATTCCAAAAAAATCGTATAAAATAGGCATGTGGGAATTTCTTTTACAAAAAAGTAAAAAAAATTACTCATACATATAGAACACTTTTTTGTTTCGTTCACAAATTGGGTCCATTAATTGAAAATTTTCACACATTTAGTATGAGTAGTTACAAGCTAGAAGACGACTAAACGATATCGGTAGTTAGAAATTTAAGTTTGAACTGCTCTTAGATAAGAGTGTTTTAAATTAAGTGATTAATTAATAAAAATAATTTAACAATTTGGATTTAAAATATTGAATAAAATTAATTAAATTAAAAAAATAAGATTAAAAAAACGTAAAGTCGATATATTAATACAAATTTATAACTGGACAGACAGTTCTACAAAAAAAAAAAATATGAAATAAAGTTAGACCAAATAAGTCTAGTATGTGTGACTAGTGATAAGATTATTTTGGAAAGCCGATAATATTAACAAATAATTGATAAAAATTGACTTGAAAAGCTTAAATAATAGAAGTTTGTGCAAATTAAATAATTCCATTTTTCTTTAGTCAGTGGCAAGAGATGGTTAAGATCGAACGCGTCTTTAAGAGTTAATAATTTCAAGAGTTAAAAAAATTTTAAAAATATTTATAATAAAGGTTATTTATTACAACAGTTAATAAATCTACAGAAATAAATATTTTTTATAAAAAAAAGAAAAAGACCTGAAGCTTAAATAAGAGGATTAATAAGAAATTAAAAAACTTTTACAAATTTTCTTCAACAAAAATGCTTTAAAATAAACCAATTAAAAAAATCCTACAAATGTCTAAAGAGCGTAGCTTAAGTGAATTTTTACTCTTCATTTAATTGTTGAATAATAAAAAAAATATATGTGTGTTAATTTGAAAAGAAAAATTATAATAATAATAGAATTTATATAATTAAAAAAATTTCTTGTAATCAGCAAATAAAAATGTGCTAAAAATGCTATTAAAATTATAATTGTTTTCAAGGCGGGTAAAGATGCCATCAGTTAAAGCCAATGATTGATTTATTAATATTAATTGTTTATTAATATAAATCCAAAATATACGAATACAAATTAAAAAACAAAAAAAAACAAATTTTTTTCTAATAAATTAAATATAATAGATTATAGTACAAAAACCTAACCTTAGACAATGCTTAGACTGCTTATACCGCAACTTTGAAATGCCTAAAAACTGTTAACAAATACTTAACAAAATATTTTGATTCAGATAAATATCAAAATTATTTTGCTAGTAGGAAATAAGCCGCTAATTAATTAGTGGAGTGCTAGGTTTTACTATTGGTCGTATTTAAATACCCAGTCAGCAAAATAGTCCGACGTCCTTCATATATCTGAGAGTATTTTGCTGGCTGGGTACAAACAAATCAAAATTATTTTGGCCCTTTGAAATCGTCAATTTGGCCCAAGATAATAAAACTAAAAATGCATCACTGAGGCAAATTAATTTTTCAGGTGGCGTTGAAAGCAGACGCTAGACAGCGCCTTAGACGATAGACTTTGCTGTCAAAAACGCGCATATTTTTTCCTTAAGGCTAGTTAACACGGTAATACAATGTATTACGACATGCCAAAAAATTATGTAGAATAAGAAAAAGCTTACCATGTAAAAGCAAAATATATTGAGTAAGAGAGAATACGGATACAAAATTTGACAAACGGTCGGTAAATATTTATTTTCTAAACCATTTTAGAAACTTTTGTATTCTCGTTTTTCAAATAATTTTGATATAAATAATACTGAAATGTATAATTGGTATGCCGCTTGGCATAAATCAATTCTATATAATAACTGTGTCCTCTTTTTAAATCCTTAAAACCATTTTGTGTACATCTTGAATATACACTCATATATGTTAAGTGATATCAAGACCTAACATTACCTCATATCCACAATTTAAGAGTTCGACACTTTTTGTGTTATAAAGCAAATGCCCAATGTAAACGTAAAAAGTTTGTTTTATTGTATGTATTTGTTATGCCTCACGTTCAATTTAAGAAATTAAGTGTTTCTTTGTAATATAAATATTTTTCGATATTATTTTACTTTACATTTTATATTATATTATTTTACTTTGCCTGAAATATCAAAAAAATATTTTATTTAATTTAAAACGATTTCTTTGCCAACGATTTCATTAAGTTTCTTATTTAAATTGTATTTAGCGCTTTTTGATTGGAGGCACGGCGCACAGCTGAGCTACTTTTTTTTCTTACTGAGCAACCTAAATAAGAGCGGCAAGCGTTTTTTGTATGTCAAAACTTTTCATTTGCGTAAAGTTTATACGAAAGAAACCTTTAGAAAGCGAATTCGACACCACCCGGCTGGAAAATCGTATTTGACAAATCGCTATGTCGATTTGTCTTATTGAAAATGTATTTGAAATAGAATTTTCATGTTTAAAAAACGCTTGCCGCCCTTGTTTAGGTAGCTCAGTTACTTAGGGAGAGGAATGTCAAAAGTTCCTTGTGCTTTTGACATATCGACTAACGAAGGCAACAAATAAAATACAATGTTGTGTTTTTGGTGTTGCACTTTTTGTAGATAGTATCGTCACCACCGTTTACATTAATTCGCTTTGAAAGGCACTATACAAAGCTAATTCGACTACAGGTGGTGTCCAAACGCTATCTGATTTTAATAGTTCGAACCAATTTGCTTTTATTTGTTAGAATTTCGTTAGGACTGATGGACATTTCGAACCGTAAATAATAAAGAGCGTAATAAACCACACAAATTGCTTGGCAAACATGCAATTTGTTTTTGATTCTGTTTGCCAATAAACAACAAAATCATATTTCGTTTTGCTTTCAATGAATACTGGCGACGATTTTGCTACGGCAATTTTGCTCGCTATTTGTTTAAAACGCAGAAGAAATATAAAATAAGGAAAAATAATTTGTAGTAAAGAGTGCTCTAAACAAAAAGCTGTTAAAAATGCTGCTAAAAAACTAGAATTTACGGCTGAAAATTATGTTATTCCTTCTTCTTCTACGTCTTGACTGTGCAAAGTTTTCGCTGAAATGATTACTTTTAGCACGAGACACCACAAAAAGTTTGACAAATATCCAACATGTCTGCCAAATATTACAAATTTTTAATATTTCTACAAACAATGCTTAAAACGTTTGTCCAAACAGCAAACACCCCAATTAACAACACAAAATATTCGTACAAATGTAAAATTTTGCCATGTTTGCCAGGCTATTTGTGGTTTATTATGCCCTTAACAATGCACTGCAAAAAACCCTATGTCATTTCTGTTGTTTTTGGATTGTTGTAGTTTCGACAACACCTGTAGTTGAATTCGCCTTGACACTATATTAACACTAAACAAGATTTCATGTGCGATTTATGCAATGAATATAATAAAATCGAAAACAAATTTAAAATAGTACTTTTTCTGATCCGCAGAGTCCCCAGATTCAAAAAAGTGATAGACCATATTCAACAAATTACAAAAGAAATTTTACATAAATATTATTTAAAATTATAGTAGAGTTGATTATATATCCCATTCTTGTTCATTCTTCCTTTTCGTTTCTACAGGATTAACAGTTTTTAGACCACCTCACTTTCGGAAACATATGCGACACACATAAATTTCAACACTAATTTTCGTGGTTGGATCCTCATTCCAAAAAAGATCTCTTAAGCTTAGTTTATTTACAAAATTACTCGATCATTTGCTAAATATCTTATTTGACCAATGAAAGATTTGGTTTCTGTTGTATTTTCTGGGCTGCCTCTTTAACGATGATCATAGAAGAGCGGAATGTAAGATTTCATTCTCGATTTTTCTGAGCGTGTGTTCTTTACACAGGTTCTCCACCTGAGATAATATTTAAGATTTTTATATTAGCAAACCATGAAACAAAGAAAACAAGATAGTGCATTGCGCAGGTCCGTTAACTTTGTACCCTCATTTTGACGTAATTTTTACGCAACTGTAGTAAACAGAATTAAATGTAAACAAACATTCAGCATAGTACATACACGTGTTTGTGTGATCATGTTTGTGTTCATTTGCTACTATGACGTACATGCGCAGAAAAAGAATGTTTTTTTAAATTTTAGTGCACTATCTTATTTTCTTTGTTTCATGTTAGCAAACGTCAAATTCATCGCAGAGAGTATTATCTTACGTGTGGACTCTCAAATAGTGTTAGTATTAATATTATAATAAATGTTATGAGACTGTTGTTATAAGAAATCTTATAACAACTATATTATAAGATGAGCTGTTAAAAATACACATACATACACACATATAAAACAATAATAAGCCACCATTATTAAAATGTGTAATTTATTAATGCAAATAGTGCCAATCTTGTGAAAAATGTTAAAAAAAATATATTTTATATAAACTAATAAAAAAACTAAAAAAAGAAGAAAAACGATACAAGTTTACTGTACGAGAATCAGTCGGTTATGAAATCCTATAAGATACGTGTTCCCATGGTTTAATATTAAGATTAACATAAAGAAATGTGTTCTTTCATTCTGTCGACGTTCTTTCAGATATTATATCAGATATTATCTCAGGTGGAGATCCTGTGTTAACAATGCAGAAAATGAAAGGAAGACAGACGAAATTTGTAGGCAAGGGGTTAAAGAGGTGAAGTGTGTAGTACACGACTATGTCTAGGTTTTCACGCTTAAACTTTTACTGTTCCATTTCCTTTTAAAGTTGCGAATATGATCATACGAAGAAATCTGTTTTAACTTTTTTCGGTTATAAATGCTCTAAAACAACAGCGAATCAAAGAGAAGAACAAAATTTACATGCAGCCATCTTTTTGCATATACCCGCCAATAAAAACACAAAGTGTGTAAACCTTGACTATTTGTACTAGATATTTCTTCGCTTCTCTTTTCCACTCTTCGCAATTTTTATGTTGATACTTACTTAATATCAGTTTTCTACCATCAATGTCATTTTAGTATTATTACCTACTTACTATATGTTCATCTCAATAAATAAAGAAAAAGAACGAAAAGAGGAAACGAACGGCTATTGTTAAATTGTAAAAGGTTTTGGCAATTGCAAAAGAGAATAAGAAAAGTCTGCCTTTCAATTTATGTATTGTAAAAGGGGACTTTCGTTTTAAGTTTGTAAGCGAGGGGTCAAAAAGGAAGGTGTCTGTATTAGATATTTGTTCTTTCATTTTCTCAGAAAAAAAAATTGATTTCAATTAAAAAATTTGTGCGTTTTATTAAAAACTAATTAAATTTTCACCAGTAAACAAATTAAAAGTATCAATTTAATATTTTTGATATTTACAACATTTTATGCAGCAATGTTTTGCTGGTATAACCAGACTTGGGGGATTTCAATTACATTTCAATTACAATTAAATTACATGTAATTAGTAATTGATTTTTTTTTCAATTACAATTACAAGTAATTGTAATTCAAATGAAGGACCAAAAAATTGCAATTACTTGTAATTGTCATATTAAAAGTTCAATTACAATTACTAGTAATTGTAATTGAAAAAAAAATCAATTACTAATTGCATGTAATTGTAATTGAAAATTTTCAATTTGCCATTACATATAATTTGTAATTGTAATTGAAGGAAAATAATTGGTCAAATTTGTAATTAATTACATTTCTGAACAATTAAGTTAAATAAAATTACTGATGTATTTAGGTAGAGATCGGAAAAAAGCAAAAAATACAATTAAATGCATTTTATTGGTTAGTAACAACTCATAATTAAGAGAAATAAAATATTCTCTTTTATTACTCTTTTATTAACATCTTCAGCACCAGTAGAAAGACTTTTTTCCTTTGCTGGCATCATTTTAACACCCCGGAGACAAAGGTTAACTGATGACAATTTTGAAAAAATGCTTTTACTTAAAGCTAACACAAGTTTCCTGCAAAATACGTAACGCGTTCCAGAAACATGCTACAGAACTAGTACTTGTCCTAAGAAACCAAAGTGGAATTAATACTTAAACAACTTAAAATGAAAAAATTCCAATTTTTGAATATCAGATTTTTGTTTAAATATAATACTTCCCCCTATTTATAAATAAATAAGATCGCTGTTAGTACTATAATTATTATTGTTATTATTGGTTGAATTGTGTTTATTATTTTCATTGTTATTATCACTGTCGTTATTGTTATTATTATTAATTTCGTTCTTATTGAATGCTCTTATTATATGTAATTGATTATAATTGTAATTGAATAAATTTTTGAAATTAATTAATGTTAAATGAATTGATTACAGTTTTCTTCTTAAAACCAATTCCTTTCTTCAATTAAATGTAATTGTAAGGGAAAAATTTTCAATTTCAATTACATGTAATTAGTAATTGATATTATTTCAATTACAATTACATGTAATTTGTAATTGATATTTTCTCAATTACAATTACATTTTTTTGTAATTGAATTTTTTGCTTCAGCTTAATTACAATTACATGTAATTGTAATTGAGTTTTTTTCAATTACAATTACATGCCATTTGTAATTGAGTATATAATTAATTACAAAATGTAATGATTAACCCCCATGTCTGGGTATAACTAATCTTTTAATTCAAACAATTTTTAAATAAAACTGATTTTATTTTTGACTAACAGCTTAATTGAAAAAAAAATTTGTGAGAATTTTTTCTGTGTTCTGTGCCCATGTTCTGCAACTTCCACGTCGAGCAACGTTTCGATTGAAATGTGTGAAATGAAACAAAAATGCCATAAATCGAAACAAACAACTGTTTTTCTCACTTAACTGCGTCTGTATCATTTTTGGCGAGTAATAACTGTCACGTAAGAAAATTATTCGCCAATTTAAAGAAAAAGTGTGTCTGTAAAATTTTTGTGAGAAAGTTCCCGTTTTGAACTGTCAAATAAACTCACGAATAAAAACGGGGTGAGAAAAAATGTTAACACTTAAAAATATATTAGAAATGCAATATGCATTCAATAATAACACGAAAGAGGTAAGTGTTTTGATCTTGTCACATTTTTTCATTGTTTAATTATTTTGCTTTTAACATTTTTGAAAAATACACGATGTTTCCAAAGCCATTTTTAAACAACAAACATTTAAGTCGCACTTTACATATTTTGGCATAGCCGACGCCTGTATTTTTGCCGCAGTCATTGAAAATTTTTAATTTTAAGTAAATTTTGGTCGCCGGTAACGATATGTTTGACTGGCTTTCTCAACATTTGCAATGTCATATCGCCTTCGAGTGGAATATTTTGACATTTATAACGTAACGACGTAATCTCTTTTTATAGTTTTCGACATGAGTTACAGACACATTTTTTTCTCACTTTTCGAGAATCGATGGAATATTTTGTTTCACATCTTTTCGATGCGAGCAGTTCTCACCAAAAATACAGAACATGGGTACTGTTTTCTTAATTTACATGTTGTTGCTTTATATCATTTTTGTCACGCCATCATCGTATTTCGAAATAGTCCAATAAAATAGTCTTTACGTGTGCTTTAAATACATATATACAGTTTTGTTTTGAGGTCTTTAGTTTTTGATGACCAAACATTTCTTAGAAACACACAGTTTAAGAGCATGCTGTAGACTTTAGGAAGTGGAAAATATTGATATCGGTATAATATTTTGCATAACTAAATTTTATTTAAGTCAAAACTTCATTTCAAACTTTGTTGTTGCTAGGCCCATAAAGGAGTAAAGCTTTTATATAAACTAAACATTAACACTGACTATAACCCGAATTTTTTCAATTCTATTAGAAGTAATAAAAAACTTATGTATATTAAGTATTTAAAAAAATAGTGTATAAGAAAAACAACCTTGCATTCATTTGAAAAAGATAATTTATAGTTTTATAATAAATAGAAAAATTAATAGACCATTGATTAGATATCACAAAACCGTTTCTTTAAAACTTGTTTACAATTATTTTTCCGTATCAATAAAAATGAAATACTTGTTTTTAGGTTAAGTTTAGATTAAAACGGAGCGTTCGCATATGGCGCACTTAGAGTGAGCAAATGAAAAATGCGTTTTACTTTTTCAATAAAAAAAATTTAGTACTTAAAAAATCGAGTACAGTGGCTGTTCTGGGAAAGAGTGCAGATCTTCAATAACTTTTTAGATTTTTTTATTACGTTACTGCGGATTAAAGCACCGATTTTTTTAATTGCCTTAAAAGCATTCTATTGTAACTAAAAATGTCTTGTTGTTAGGTCCATAAAGGATCTAAATAGTTCAAGTTCAGGTAAAATATAAAGAAAATGTTAAAAACAATTTAAGTGAAATTTAAATCAATGGAGATATTCAATTTAACTTTTTTTTAAAAATAACAAAGTAGTTCTGGTAAAGATAATTGGAACTCAAAGTATGAAAAATATAAAAGAGAGCATTTTTATAATTTTTAAAGACAGGATCAAGGCGAATTCATTTTTCATGTGGCTATGAAAGCACTGATCCTTTTGTGATCCTTTTTTTTACTTAGAGAGAGGAATGTCAAAAGTTGCTTATGCTTTTGACATATCGACCAACGAAAGCAACAAATAAAATATAATTTTGTGTTTGGTGTTGTACTTGTTGTTTTATCGCCACCACCGTTTACATGAATTCGCCTTGGGCAGGATAGTTTTCAAAATTTATTCGATTTTAATTTCACTCTTATTCGATTTCCAGAATAGGGCTGAATAATTTATCAAAAAAAGGTAAAACAAATAAGCTTTGTATAATCAAAATAAATAAAAAAAAATGCAATTAACATTAATTCAAAGTCAATTGATTTATAAATGGGGCATATCAATTGTCAATTTTAAAGAACCATAATACAACTATAAATAGTATTTCTTGATTAGATAAATTTGTTTATGAATTTTAAAAAATATGTTACACCAATTGACAAGAAAAATTTTGCCTTGAAAGAGAAATATGTAATTATTTTTTTTAGTATTTTAATGTTAACCTTCGAACCAATATCGAAAAGAATTTATGTTTTTAGGAAAAGACTATCAAACGAACAAAAACAAGTTTGAAAGTATAGTTGGTCAAGCCCGACAATTTGATACCCTAAACCGCAGTATATTCAGACATATTTTTGAGAGTGGGCAAAAATTAACCCGGCAAAACTAAATAATTATTAGGTTAAGATTCATATAAAAGTTTTGCCGAATATTATCTATAAAATTTGTATATGAAATTTGTTCGTTTTAAAGCGATTTTAGAGAGGGAGTTTACATGAGACATATAGTCAATTCTGGACCTACAAGCACAAAATTTTGCCATAACATAGTGGCTATTATAAAAGTTATTGTCTCGAAATTTTCTATTTAACGCAACTTTTATTCTGGAAAATGTTTGCATGGGTGCTTTGTGATATTATGGACCGATTCTCACCATTTTCAATACGCTTTGTCCTTATGATAATTGGAACGCATGTGCCATCAGGATATCTTCCAAAATGCGGCCTGTTCTTTGCACAAAAAGTTTATATGGACAGACAACCAAACAGCCGGCCGGACTAACGGAGATTATTAGATAGACTCAAGAAAAGATTTTGAGTTGATCGGTATACTACAGCCAATATTTAAATCAGCTTAAACGCAATACTCTATCCACTATTGCCACTTTTTTTCATAAGTGCTTTTTGTATGATCCTAAGGCGTATGATTATATGTATATAAAATACAAAAATTATATCAATTATGCGCCACAGGTTTGTAAATATGTTTCACAAATTATAGAAAATTATATGAAAAAGCTTTCAAATTGAATTATTTTATTGAAAAGTTCCTCCGACAGGTTTCTTTTCTTTTATTTGTGAGAACAGGCATGAATTTAAATTTTGTTGACAAAGTGTAGAAACACTTTGCTGACCCGCATGCTTCTTAACAGCCTTCGTCTCAAAAGTCAAGCCTTTTCACCAAAGAAATACTGAAAGTCCAGTATTAAAACTTCTTGTTTGTTTGTTCTTAATCTCCTAACACGAAATTTTTAAAAGTTGTAAAAAAAGTAACGGAAATCGTTTGAATTGTAATATTTATTTTAAACAATTACTGATAAACTGAAATGTGCAATGAATTTAATTAAAGTGCATATGAAAACAAGCACTTTTAAAGTAAATTGATTTTTTTTCTTCCTGCATACTTTAGTCGCCCGTGATAAAATGTGAAAACTAACCGATAGAAATACAAATCAATGTCACTAACACACCATCACAAATAAAACACTTAAGGGTTAATGATCTAAAACTAATATTTGCACTCGGGTAATTTTGTTTCAAAAGGGGTTTAAAAAGTAAAATATGTATTACATTTGTATATCTTTTAGCTATTGAAAACAATTAATTGCTTTAGTTTAAATTTAATAATTTCTGTAGTAATATCTTATCAATGTTTTTTACTTAAAACCTCTTTTCTACAGCTCTTATGTCCAGGCCTTCAATATCCCCATACCAATTATTTGTTACTGACAACTAATTGAAAATGCCTGCGACTAAACTACGACAACGTCCTGGCCACTATTTGTGTGGTTTAGCCAGTTGGCATCCAGCCTGGATGCAACGTTATGCCAATACAAAAATGTTTATGGCCGTGTATGGTCTGTTGGGTACAATACAAGCCATGTCCTATATGTATTTTATAGTCACGTTAACAACCATTGAGAAAAGATTTAAGATACCCAGTCAAACAACAGGTTGGTATGCGAATATAAACTAAAACTCACAATGTTAAAACTAAGTAACAGTGAAAGACAAAAAGTTATAACTACAACTTATAGTATAAAATACTTAAGGCTATTATTTAGTTAAAACATAAGTATTGTGGTTATTTTATTAAACTGTTAATGGTTTTTAATCAAAATTACGATATTTTAGTCAGGCTTAAGTTCATTGAATTTAATTTTCATTAAATTATTTTAGGGTAAAATACCATTTGGTTTAAAGATTGATGTTTGACTACTGACGTCATCCGTCGTCAATGGTGGTGTTAAACGGCAAACCCCTCTGAAGAGATTGTGTGGTTACAATCGAAACTAGTCAGCGCAACCTGTCCGTGAAAACCTGGGTTCGATTCCCAGCTCAGTCAAGAATGAAAAATTATTAATTAATTTTAACTCATTTCAAAATAATTTAATGAAAAATAAATTCAATGAACCTAAGCCTGATTAAAATATCGAAATTTGGAGTAAGTACTTTATTCTTTAAGTCAACCGTTTAGTTTTTAATAAAGCGTGTAGTTTAGCGTATAGCTTAGTACATTGTATAGTACATAGATACATCTAGACATAATCTATGGTCTGTAGTATTATCCAGAGTTTAGTCAAGAAATAACTATAGACAAAACTATAGTTTAAACTATAGACTAAACTGGAAGTTAATCAAAAATTTGGTTTGTAGATTTGTTTAAATTTTGACTATATCTAAGTAAACTACAGTTTAGTCTATGGTTTAATCCATAGATTAGCCTATTGTGTAGTCTATAGTTACCCAATAAAAAATTTCTTGTTTTGCGAAGCACTAATAGTAAATTTTAAAAAGGAAGCGCACATTTATGCCTTACGCAATAAGTCATACAGAGATGCAGTTAGATAAGTGAATGAATTCTTAAAACATTTAAAAAAAATATATACCATTTGAAGAGCCACGACATTCTCTTACTACGAAGCAGGTATGTAAGGGAGCATATTAAAGAATAACGGTAGCAACAAAAAATTCAGTGATTGTTACATTCAACAATTTTTATATGCGCTGAATAAAGCGTCTTCCTTGTCATTATTGTATTGCTTCAAAGTGGGACCTCGCCATATAAAATTCATGTCCGCCGTAAGTGATATGGAAAGCGAAACTTTTACGTTTCCCCCTTACAAACCTGCTTAGTTGGAAGCTCCATTTTTAATTGGGTACGTCTATTATTTAGTCTAATATCAATAGGCTTGCCTCTATAGTTCTGCTTTTATTTTATAATCTCTGTAGTCTAGTATCTAGTCCATTTCAAGGCGCATTCATAAGGTACATCAGCCGAGAGAGTTATTCTTGCGGAAAATTAAATCTAGTCTTTTTATAATATTCTCTACAATTAAGTCTTTATGTATCTTTATTCTATTCTTAAACTTCTAGTCTCTATAGTCTAGTTTCTATAACTAGTTAAGTCTGTATAGTCTAGGAACTGTAACCTTGTCCCTATAGTTAAGTTTTAAGTTATATCTAATGTTTATTATATAATTTCTAGTTTAGTCTACAATCTCGTCAAATGTCTGATAACGAATATGAACATATGTATATGTTATGGTCGTCACTGTTAACGTACTCAAACAAACTTAGTAATTTTTTTATATCTTTTTTCCAGGTATAATCCTCAGTGGCAATGAAATATCACAAATTCTCTTATCCCTAATACTCTCGTATATTGGAGGCCAAAGAAATCGTCCACGCTGGATTGCTTGGGGTATTGTTTTTTGTGGCTTATCCTGTTTTATATTGGCTCTGCCACACTTCATCTATGGAGCTGGTCAAGATGCGTTAGAGTTGACAAAAGAGTATTATGAAAATGCGGGTGGAGATAATGTGACCATATCATTGGTTGTAGGTGAACACAGTAAAATATTGTTTTTAATTAATATTTACTTTCATCCAAAAATAATCTCACGTACAAATTTTACACAAAATCCAAATTTGTACTTGCTTTTTAGTTAGTTGGTTTGATTATCTAGACAAAGAAAAAAAAATGATTACAATACAATCAAATTTAATTTATTGTTATTGTGCGGATTTTTTTTTTAACTAAAAAACATTTGTATACATTGTACTAGATAAAAAAAAAAATTGTAATAGTGACATTGTTTGATAATGTCACAGCGTCATTATCAGCATCATCAGTAACATCTGTTACTGGTACACTGGAAAAAATATTGATAAAATCATGAATAAAGAATATTCACAATTCATACTTTCTCGGTGGTCAATTAATTACAGAAACTCTATGTGCTACAGAATTTACCAGTCTTAAGGCCCAACTATAACATGCACGAGTTAGCTTAAGCTACTGTCAAAAATTAACGAAAAGCTCACATTGCGTACGGAATGTGCGATCAGTTTCAAACTTTGCTTAAGCAAATGACAGTTTCATAAAACTAAGCAAAAAGTTTATTAAAGTTAAATATGGTTTGACATATATGATTAACATGTATTCGCACAGCTTATGCATATCATAGTTGTGCCTTTAAGTAGTCAAAAAAATTTAAAAAAAACTTTAAGCGCTTATATCTTCGTAAGTTTAAATGAAAAAATCAGGTCATGACAATGTTTATATGAAAAATAGAAAAAAAATATGTTAACGCTTATATCTTCGTAAATATGGGTTTATAGGCAAAAATAAGCTTATTTGGTGATCACCCATATAATAAAAAAACTATTCTATTTTTTTTGTAAATATTAAATTGTACAATGACATGCCATAGCCGAAATGCCCATAAAAATATAACCAAACGCCATCTCGCTTTTTCGCTGCTTTAAAAAAAGTTAATGTATTTGTAAAAAATATGTGTGAATTTTAGAAATTGTATTTGGTGCGGAAGGATTTTCTGCCAAAATGACCAGCAAATACGATTTTTATCACTTAGTTTATTAAATTTTTTGTAAAAAATGATTCATAACCCTATTCTACATAGATACTTATAAAATAACAGAACGTTTTGAGGGAATTTCCCTTCTTTGTTTATTCACATTATTTTGATTGCTTAAAAGTAAATGAGAAAATGAAAATTTGATTATTATTTCGGATAAAGCCTAGTACTCTGTTCCAATTTGTGCAAAATGTTCAGAAACATCTTTTATTTCATTCTAAAAATATGATATGTATCAATTTTACCTATCTCGCGAGTTTTCACAATTTGACGTTTTTAATATTTTAAAGTATGCGACATTATTTTTCATTATAAACAAAACCCACATGTATTTTACTAATAAGTATTTTTTTAAATAAAAACCAAAGTAAATATGCATGAAAGACTGTTACCGGTTGTGTTATTTATGTTTTTCAGTTCTCATTTTAATATTGAGTTTAAACTTTTTTTTCATTTGCTTAAAATTCCACGTGAAATAAGTGCAGCTTATATTATTTCGCAGTTGTAAAAAAATGTTGCCGGAAACATTTCGCAACTTTTTCACAAATTAAACAGGGTCATATCAACATTATTTCATAGAAATTCCGCAAAAGTTTTTTTCATATGAGTTTTGACAGCATTTCACGTGAAATGTTGAATAGAGTACCAGGCTTAAAACGGAATTCAGGATAATAGTGGTGTTCATTGCAAAAAAAATTTAAGTCGATGCAAAAAAATTATTTTTATTTTCCGGATGATTGATGTTGCCGGTTAATCGAATTACGGATAATCGAGACCCTACTGTAAATAAAAAAAGACATTAAGAAAAAACGACGTCGTTTGTAGTATATTTAAAAAAGACATTATCTAGTTCTGTGAGTCGGGATCGAATACTTTCTCGATTCGAAAGCAATTTTATTTCTAATTCTTCTTGTCGATACTGAACGAATCCAAATTATTGTTTTAGTGCTGTAAAGCATTTATTTGAGTTATCAAAAACAATTTCGATTGGTTCAGTATTGACTGAAATAATTAGAAACAAAATTGCTTTCGAATCCAAAAAGTATTCGATCACGACTGCCAGAATTAGCCCCCAGGTCTTTTCGAAGAAGACAGAGTGAAATGAGTTGAAGTTTATTAAGAATGCTTCCGTAGCCCTTTTTAAAGTCCTGAAATGTGGAAGTGCTTGAAATTTTCACCATTGGGTAACATTGAAGCTTGATAATTTATACACATATTTATGCAAACATTGAAGTTAATAAGTCAATACTATACATATTAAAAAATACCAAAGTAATACAACATTAATTAGTGTGCTCTTTTTGCATTCTACAGAATTCTACCATTACAAATTCTCAGCAGTTGTGTGGCGCTTTAAAATTTACTCAGGAATGTGAATCGTTATTTTCGGTGGTGCCATTGGTCTTGATATTTCTCTCCCAATTTGTACTTGGTGTTGGCAATACTCTTTACTATTCATTAGGTCAAACATATTTAGATGATAATACAAAGAAAACGAATACACCTTTAATGCTAGCGGTGGCAATGGCCCTGAGAATGATAGGCCCAATAGTTGGATTTTTCATAGGTATGAAGTAAAAGTCTTCAAAAATTTTGGAAAACAGGCGGATCAACCTTAATGTAAAATTTAATTTAATTAAAGGTTACATGTCCCTCAATATGTTTATTGATCCCAGCAAGACACCTTTGATCGATAGTAAGGATCCAAGATGGCTGGGTGCTTGGTGGTTTGGTTGGATGATATTGGGCTCTTTAATGGTTTTATTTTCGGGTTTAATTGGTCTATTCCCCAAGGAATTGCCTAAAAATACCAAACACTTATATAACTCTCATATGCCCCATGTTTTAAGGCATGAGGAATTACAAATGGACGAGGGCCTGCCATTGGGTAGAGGTTTTTCCTCAAATGCAACACTAGATACACCCGCAGCGGGCACATCAGATTTTCCAACACTTAAAGGTAAGTTTAATTTTTCTTAAAATTAATAATAGTTTTGGCCAATAAAACTTTTGATATTTATAAGATTTTCCCAAGGCCCTTATGCGTTTACTGCGCAATAAACTTTTAATCTACAATATAATTTCGGGAGTTTTCTATATCTTGGGTGCTGCCGGTTACATGACATTTTTAACCAAATATATGGAGGTGCAATTTCATAAAACTGCCCAAAGTGCTACAATTATTGTGGGTCCAGTATCAATAATTGGCATGGTTATTGGTTTAATTGGCTCCGGTCTAATTATATCAAAAAAGAAACCCTCGCCTAGTAAGGTTTTGATGTGGAATGTTATTGTGGGCTTAGTTTACATACTTGGTCAAATATCGTACATGTTTATGTATTGCAAAGATACGGTATCGGTGGATCAAGTCGGTGGAAAGTAAGTACCTATGATCAGACAACTAATCGGACTTCTTTCTATGAGATATTATTTATAGATTAAATCTAACTGCTACTTGTAATGCTAACTGTGCTTGTGATGATGTGCCATATTCTCCCCTTTGTCACGAGCCAACTGAGACTACATATTTTTCACCCTGTCATGCGGGCTGTCAGATATGGAACTCGGATCTTAAGGTAGTTTCAAAACGCTATTTAAAATAAACTTGACACCAAATTTTCTTTAGAAAATTAAAAGCTCCCTTTAAAAACCGACTAAATTTGTTACAGAATATTTATTGGACCCTTGAAAACCTGATAACAATTTTCAAAAGAAATAATTGGTCCGTTTTAAAAAACACACAGTTTTGTATAGAAAATTGTTAATCTGTTTGAAAGTGCACAAAATTTAATAAAAAAAAAACTTTATACTATTTTTATCTGTAGTCATTATATTACATTTTAAAACTTAATAAGTTGTATCTTCCGTACAGTACTTCTCCAACTGTTCCTGCTTGTACTCAGAACTTATAACATCCACCACCACAGAAGAACGCTTAGTAACCACTACAACCCTGATTCCAACAACAGATACACTAAGACCTACAACAATAAGCGCTAAAGAGAGCACAACCGATCATCTGTTCGAATACTCATCAACTCTAACAAGTGACTACACTACTTTCTTAAATGCGGTTACTGAAGAGGGACCAATTTCTAGAGCGAGACGTTCTCTAGATAACATGTCGAATGTTCTAAAGCCGGGTGTTTGTTTGGAAGGTTGCAATATTGCCTTCTGGACGTTTTCTATAGCATCAATGATAGTTAATTGGTTTGGATCTTCGGGTCGTATTGGCAATTTGTTAGTTAACTATAGATCAGTTTCAACAGAAGATAAATCTTTTGCCCAGGGTTTGTCTTTAATGCTGGTGAGCTTATTGGCTCTGATACCGGGTCCGATAATATTTGGACGCATTATCGATTCGACTTGTTTAAAATGGACTAAAACTTGTAATGGTAATGGAAATTGTCAAATTTATGATCAATCAGCATTTAGGTATTTGGTGAATACGATGGCTTTTTGTAAGTTTTTTTTTAATTATTTAATTAAGTTTAAAATAAAATGGTTTATTATATTGTTCAGCTTTAACCGCAATCGGCGTAATCTTTGATATACTGGTTTGGTATCATGGCCGCCATTTAGATTTGTATGGGGAAAAAGAAGCTCAACGTTTGGAGGAAAATGAACGTAGAAATAAGCCCATAACACCGTTATTAGCCAAAAAGTAAATTTTTTTATTTGTTTAGCTATATTTGTTAAAGAAATAAATAAAACGAATTTATATAAGTCCTATGAACTATACAATTTATACAGAAACATTTTGTGTATATAATACAAAGCAGCATTTAGCTAGCAAAATTTTTTAGCAACATTAGTTTGTACTGTATTTATTAAAGATGCAGGCTTGTATATTTTTTCGCCTTTGTTAATATTAGGTTTAATTTTTTATGATTGTTTATTTATTATGAAAATAAATTCCGGACTTTTTAAGTTAAATTTTTGTGATGCGTTTTTTTTAATTTTTAAAACATGTTCTTTTAATACTACACATTCCTGGGCACTCAGCTTTACCGTTGTGATACTAAAGTATCAATTTGACCCGTTTTCGACGCTCTTGATACCATTTATGACTCTCTTTTTAAAAAACCTTTTTGTATCATTTTCAACATTTTCGTGCCACTTTTTGACCCTTTTTAGAAATAGCACTAACATTTTGATTTTTGACAACAACTTTTGTAAAGGGTAGTTTACTGGATCACACAAGTCGTACGTATTTTGAAGAAAGTGCATCACTGAATTGTATGAAATATTTCTTCAAAATAGTTAATAAATAAATAAAGTTATATTTTTTGAGCACTAGCTGCCTGAAATAAAACTTTTTTCTACCCCTTAATTGCTAAATACTATTCGTGAATAGCTTGACCCTATTTTACTCTGAACTACCATTTTGTGACCCCATTATTTGGAAAATGCCCTTTTTTTTAGAAAATTTCCAACGGTAACCCTATGGGTTCTAATACAAGTAAGAAAGTGTAGTCGGTCAAGGCTGACCATATGACAGTGTATAAAAGCAAATTTTCGAGAGTGTACCCTATTTGGGACCCATGGGCAATTATGGACCCGTAAGAACAAAATTATGTTATGAGTTAAAGATATACGTAAATATGGTTTATGGGCACAAAGACTCTATTCCGGAAAAAAGCTTGTATGGGAACAATATTAAATTTTGGAGTCATTCTTAGTTTAAAAGAAATAACTATCCATAGTCGTTGCACTGCGAAACCGGAAGTAACCAATAATTAAAATTTTTCTAACTTGGATCACTTATTTTCCTTTTATTTTTATTTTTTTAGCAAAGTAAGCCTACGATCTCCATAAGTATAAAAGTTATGCAAATGTTTTGCAAAAGTGTTTTGAGAAAATGTTTAGAAAGAAAGACTAATGGATCGGTCATACATGTTACTGCTCTAAGGGGACACCTATATAGTTATGGGACTTTTTCTCCAATATATTTCTAGTCTATATTGAAAATTTTGTATTAGAGCCCCTTGAAAGAAAGGGGATAGCAAGAAGGTATGTTAGAAACAAATGTTTGGGATGAAATATAAAGTGGGTGGGTCATACTTTTGACCCGTCTAGGGGCATCCTTGGCACTGCAGAGGCCAAATAAAGAATTTTATTAAACCGCCATATTTGTATGGCAGCCCCACTAAAGTTTGGAAATAAGGACCTAGTATGTTGAGAAAATGCATAGGACGAAAAACTAATGGAGGTCAGTTATACCTTTTACTCCCCTAGGGGACTCCAATGCAGTTATGGGACTTCAATGTTTTTGGTACGATGTTCCATTGTAAAATTATTATACCCTTCACCACAGGTGGAAAGTGTTTATATTGTCATCTTAAAAGCAAAAGGACGTACATAACTACACAAAATGAAAATCAATGCGTCGATTACTGATAGCAGCACAACTGACGTTGTAGTCATAGCTGCCAGATAAAATTGGTCGAAAATCGGCAAGTTTTGAGGAAAAAATCGTAAAAATCGTCAAATTGACTAAGCTAAATCGTCACAAAAATCGTCATTGGAAAAGCCACTAACTTTTAATAAGTTTTGAAAATTAATTGTTATTTTTAGTTTCCGTTGCTAACACAGAAAAAAGTGTTTTATCAATCAACAAAATGGTTTAAAAAATATTTAAATTTAATTAATGTGATTATTGAATCAATTATTTTTTTAGCTGAAAGAAAATTAAAAATTTAATTTTGAATTAATTAACATATTAGTTGTTTTCAAATAAATTTTCAATTAAAATTTTAATTAAAGAACAACAAATCTTAATTGACTTTTTTCGTTAAAAAAAAATAATTTAAACACGTAGAATTGTTGTTGGGAATTGTCAATATTTATTTAAATAAATTAACACATTGTTTGAAATGGCAAAGCTTTTTGATCACTTTTTTAATTAAAATTAAAAATATCATTTATTGAAAAATTTTTTTCAAAATTTTAAAATTTTTAGTAATCAATATAATCATTTTGGTAAAAGGTGCAACATCAACAACTTGTTTGCTTGATATTATGAATTTGGAATAAATTTGGTGATTGGAGAAATTTAATAACTGTTTCTGTGAATGCAATTTTAAATTAAGTAAAAATGTTCGTTTAGACACTTATTATTGAACTAACACAACCAAGATTATTTAAAAGTATTGGCATTCATAAGAAAAGTAAGAAAATTAACTAAAACCAAGAAATATTAAACACCTATTTTTCACGTGGAAAATCCTGCTTAAGAACTTAAGTCTGGTAAACACCAATAATATCAAACTTTCTGAAAGAAAAGTTTTATAATGTAAATCCAGACTAAAGAGAGTGGCTGTAAAATGTCTGTGGTAAAGTACTAAGTAATCTATAGTAAAGAACTCTTAAAGCTATTTATGCATCGTTCTAAAAAAAATCGTATTTTATATGATGAACAGCTAAGACATGGAAATTGCTGCCAATCAAATAATGCAGATAAATCAAATTATCAAAGATGCTAAAATGAAATGTGAAATAATGGGTAAATGCATCACTGCGCTGCATCAGTGATTTCAAATGTTTTTATATACATCAATGTAGTAGATGGGGTCCAAAAAATTGTCAAATACTCCACAAAAATAATAGGCACACAATAAAAAAATTATAATTACTTGTTTGTCGGCATTAAAAAAAGTTTGCTTTTCTGATGCAGCGCAGTGATGCATTTACGAACGTACCCAATATTAAAAATATTTTTAGATGTTAACAAAATTCGTCATTTGAAAAATCGTCAAATTTAGGGTATAAATCGTCCTATCGTCAATAGATCATTTTTATCCCTAAAAAACGTCAAAATGACGATAAATCGTCAAATCTGGCAGCTATGGTTGTAGTTTCTGTTAATATTTTTTTAAATAAAGAAGGCAAATCAAATAAGTATATTGTTTATAAAATGTTTGTTTTTTTAAGTTTATGTACGTACGTTCGTAGGCTTTTGATGTACAAATAATAAAGAAAACAAAACTTTTCCTATGTTTTTTTGCGATTCGATAGCATTTTGGTAGCTCTATGTTTAGTGCAAAAGATGAATTTAATCGAGCTTAAGTTTTCATAATGATAGTTATAAACATGTGGTCACGAATGTACGCAAAATAGAAGTCAAATTTCAACATGGTAACAATAACAACTCGAAAACAGCACTAACTTTTAATCCATGAAATGAAAAATAATAGTCAAATTGCTCGTGGTGTTCGGTCTTTTGGGCAAACAAAAGCAAGCACTGAAGCTACATGAAGGCGTATCGCCTAAAATTTGTACAGTTTTGGCAACGACTGTACTTTTAAAGCCAAAACTTTAATTAAAACATTTATTTTTAATAAGATTTCTCTATGACGTGCTAAATTCCCAATTTTTATTTATGTTAAAAACGCTAAAATTTATTATTTTGTTACAATTACAATTCAAGCCGGAAAAAATCAGCAATGTAGTCTCTAAAGTCTTTGGAAAAAGTTTCCTGACGAGATGGCCTCCGCAACCAGCGAAATGCGCATAGAAACTAGCTTTCCCTAAACAATTAATTATAGTGTTTTTATCAAAAATAAAAATTGGGAATTTATTAATAATAAATTTTGAATTCCCAAAAATAACTTTTGATAAAAATTTATTCACTACCGCCGCGGCGGAGAACCGTCATAGAAAATAAGTTTGAATTGAACAGGCTGCAGCTGAGCCTAAACGATAGAGGCTTTTATATACATATCTCTTATATAGCGTCTAATAATGGCTAATAAATCAGTAAGTGTTTAAACGCTGGTTTAGTTGAACTAAACTTAAATTTATATGTAGTTTAAACTCAAAAGTTGTAAATCAGTGTCCCATGTATTATATGTAGTTTAAAAAGTAACATGTGGCAGCACTACGATAAATGTTGACAAATTCATATGGTTTGTATTGGTAGTTTAAACGCCCAATTTTATGCGTTTAAAGATGGTTTATATGTTTCCTGATTTACAGATTTGTTGGCTTAAACACATTTTAAACCAAAAAGACAGTTTAACTTGATCTGATTTATTAGCCCTAAGTAATAGATGCCACGTTTATCGCATCCCCTTGGTTTGCGAAAAATAGTTCCACAGAATTAATAATATTTTTTAAATTTATTTTATTTAACTTTTTATTCACTTTGAATCGCTTTTTGGTTTTTTTTTTCAATTTGTTATATTTATTTTTAGTTGCCAAACTGTCAAAATAGCATTTTCGATATCTTTTTGGCAACTAAACAATATTGCCGTACCTAATACCAATTTAAATGTCAGTTACGTTGCTTTTTGACAACGCAACTGAAGTTGTGAAGTTGTGGAAAAATAAAAGTTATATATTATTTTATCGTTCAAAAATAAAAATTATTTTCTAAAGAAATATACGTGATATAAAAATTTACTTAAACGGACTTATTCAGAAAACCTGTGTTTTTTTTAATAAAGGGGTGAATATTTTTTTTAATGTGTGGTTTTCTTATGCTCATTAAAAAATACTTATGGCGTTTTCTTTTCTACAACGAAATTTGACATTTGAAGCAAAGCCGCGAATAACGTTGTAAAAGCCACTTTTTGCAAAAACAGTTTTTTGCAGATTAGCGTCAACATTACTCTCTTACACTGTTTAAACGTCAATTCACCCAAAATTATGCACCTTAACGCCATCAAAATGCGATACAAACAGTCAGCCAGTGGAAGAACGTTGTAAGTTACTAACAAAATGATACAAACGAACTGGTTTTTCAAGGTGGAATAACGTTTTAAAAGCCGCTTGCGTAGTGGAAAAATGTTTTAAATGACATCGCGATTGTGGATATGAAACGTTTTACTACTGAAAAAAAGAATATAAACTGTAATTAAGCATGTTATTCAAAATTCGATTTACTTGATATTTTGCATAAAAGTTTTTATTGTCATTATTTTGGATAATCTAAAAAAAAATTTAAAAATTAATGATCCTGCCTTCTAAAAACGTTTTTTTGCTCTCCTGAAAAATATTTATTTTGTAACTTACAACGTTATTCGCGGCTGTGCTTCATTTGTTTTCTTAAAAATGTTTTGCTTTCTTAAAGGGTAGCAAGTTTTTTTCTAGAGAGTGTAAAATAGGTGACTTCAGTTAATATATGGAGTTTTTCGTAACGGCGACGATTGCTTAAAGAGCAACAAAGCCATGCGAAAATTGCAAAAATTTCGAAAAGTTTGCAAAACTACCATCGGCATGATAGCAAAGTCTGATATTTATTGAAAAACGTTAAGTCTGAAAAGTATCATAAAACTAACAGTCAAAAATCGCTTATAAAATTAAAAAAAAAAATTTAATTTTAAATTGCTTAATTGGTTAAAAAACAAAATGTCGGAAAATAACATAAAAAGCGTTAAAAGAATTTGCTTAAATGATAAAGAACAATTTTTTGTCAGGTGTTAATACAGGGCATATTCCACTTTTTCATAACTTCTGTTTTGTTCTCGACAAATAACAAATATCATTATTACAGGGTTGGTAAGACATTTTAAACAAGCAAAAGAAAACACCATTAGAGTCAATTAAATTATTATAACACGTACATTCCTTTAGAGAATAAAAACTTTAATTTCTGCTCGAAAAAAATAGCTTTTATTTTTGCTTGAAAAAAATAAAAAGCAAAAAATTACTTTTAATTTTGCTCGAAAAATAAAATATTAAAAAAATGACTGTTATCATTTGACTTTTATGAGAAAAGGAATAATAATCCTTGTTAAAAGGTATTCGGCAAAGTCAAATATAGCATTCGGACTTGTTCATATTAAAAAAATAATAAAATTAAAAAAAAGAAATAAAGAATTCTAGCCATATAGCTCATTCTGCGCCACTTTAAATTAACTCACTTATGATAAGAAGGTCAATCCTACTTTAAGACCTATGGAGTTAGGTTCACTGTGAATCCATTAACGCATAATATGTTATTTTCTATGCAAATCGATCATTTTTGTTTTCAACGATTTCAGCAAATTATTTTTTATATTCCGTTCCCCTTATTTCCTTTAGCAACATATTACAAGACAAATTTCGTTTTCTTTGACTTTATAATATATAATTTTTTTTTTGTTTTGTTTGTTTTGTTTTTATTTATTATTAATAAAAAAATTTTTATTATCGTTATTTTTAGGCATATTTATATTATTTCATTTTTTGTTTTAGTGTATAAATAATCGCTTTTTTCTCCATGATTTAGTTTTTTTTAATAAATGAATTTGTTGTTTTTTAGTAGTAATAGGGAATTTCATTAAATTTTTTAGTTATTATTTGAACCATATATATTTTCACAATTCATTATAAAATTTAAGTTATTCTCTTTTTTTTTTAATTATTGGATAAATAAGTATTTCAAATTTAAAAAAAAACAAAAGGAATTTATTAGCCATCAAAAAATGATTTCTAAATTATTGAATAATTTTGTTGTTTTTCTTGCTTTCTTTTCATTATTTTTTAAGGACAAAAAATGCATTCATGAATTGTTGTTGTTATTTTTTTTAAAGTTAATTTAATTAACCAATTGTTTGTATGTATGTTTTAATTATTAATTGGATATACACTTCTGTTAATATTTTGTTTTATAATTTAACTTTTAAAGCTGTAAATATATTTTTTATTTTTTTTTTTATTTTAATATATTATATATAAATTTTTAATTTGTGGGCGTGGAAGAAAAAATAATGACAGAAATGCACCAAACTCAAATAATTAATAATAAAAAATAAATGTTTATGGAAACCTAAAATTGGTAGTGGGATGAATGAAATAAAAAAAAAACAGCAACAACAAAGCAAAATAAAACACCGTGAATGAAATAATTAAACAGACATTAAGAAAATTATATACTTAAAAAAATAAGCCAAAAAAAATGTTTTTTTAAAGAATTGTTTTTTCTAAAGGTTAATTAATTAACTTATTAATCAAAGAAATCGATTGAATTAAATTTTGATTAATTAATTATTCGATTAATCTAAATTCTTGGTTAATTGATTAATTCTTTTCATCAAGATTAATGGATTAGTCAGAAATTTTAATAAAAAATATTATTTTGCATATTTGTAATAAATGAACAATTCGAAAATTGTCTTCTTTATTTCTTTTTCTATTCCGCCCTTAATTAACATGATAATCATAGTGTGAAATAGAGTATATACCGCTTATATCATTTCATAATATGCACGTTTTTTTGGTGCTTTTACACGAGAAATGCATTTATAAAAACTTGCTTGTATGCATATACTGTGCTCATAAAAAAACTCGCTTAATTGAAATAATTACTGGCATTTTTATTGTATTTGAATCAAGTTTGAAGCGATGCCAAATAAGAATTTTTTATTGCAGTTCATTAAATTTATATTATACATATTGTGATTGTGATTTTTGCGCATTTATTATGCACTAAAATATTGAAAATATGCTCTGAATTGTTTTTAATTATAAGTCTTAAAGTGATTAAAGGGAGGGGGTTTATATGGGACCTACTAGCATAAGATTATAGAAGTTATCGTCGCCAAATTTTATACCAATTACACCAAGTTATAGAATAAAAAGCTATTTTCGGAAGTGGTTTATGTATGGGAAGTACGGTCAAATATAAATAGATTCTGAGAAAATATGGTAAGGTAATTAAGGTTTCAACAACATATTTTTGGGCCGAATTTTCTGCAACTACTAACATAATTGTATGTTATGTCTTATGGGTACCGTGTGAAATGATATACCGATTCGCACCATTTTTTAAAGACTTCGGTCTTTATGACCATTAATGCTCTTTTTATATTTTACAACTCAACTCTAGTTTTGCTGAAATTTCGCAGTTTTGTATTATTGTTTACAACCCTGTGTAAGGTTAACAAAAACATCAAACATTTACAACTCATCACTAGCAGTTGTAAAGTTAAGAAAAATTTCTCTAAATTTGTTTACCAATTAAAGCATTAATCAAAAATAAAATCAATTTTAATTAAAAATTTAATCAGGTGAATTAAACGTTTAATCAAGTGATTTAAACTTTTAATCAAGTGAATAAAACGTTTAATCAAGTGAATTTAACCTTTAATTGATACTATTATTTTGTTTACAGGTGCAAATTTAATTAATTTTTTAATTAATATCGCAAATTTTTTAATAGAAATCAATTTTTATTTTTTTATGTGTAAGTTTCAACTGAATTGAGTTGTAAACCGTAAAAGGGGAATTAAATGTATGTATAAAATTCTCTCCAAAGCTAGGGGCTTACTCTGTATTGCGGTGCGAAAGTCAATGCGACTCGAAAATACATATATAAATGTGAACAATTGTTATTTTGTGTTACAATCAAGGCGAATTCATTACAGTTTATCTCTGTACTACAACAGGTACAACTCTACAAAAACCGCAAGCAATTTATTTTTGTAAAATCATTGTGCAATCCCAACAAACACAAAGTTTGATATGAAATGACTTTATCATTCGACATCAAACACAATTTTAAAGCCTTTTTCAATTGTTTGATGTTAACATTTGAATTAAAATTGATAATAATTTGAATATAAACATTTTACATACAATGTTTTGTCAATTTGATATCAAGTTGTTATTAAATGTTATTCTCAAATCAAAAATAAAATAAGCTTGGCAGCACTGAAGCGAAAAATAAATGTAACAAGTAAAAATGGCTATTAAAGTTAAATGTCACTCGTAAAACTGCTCTGAGTGGAGAAGCAGCTCGCGCTCGTTGTCATTATTTCTTAAGGGCAATCAGGTCGTTCTTGTTTGTCTGCATTTCGTGCGTTTTGCGTTGTCACCTCGCATTGGTTAATAGCGTGGCGTCGTATAACTGTACCGAGTTACAGTTTTTGCGGTTGTCGGCATTGACTTTGTGCAATCGTTTGTAACCCCAAATTTTAGCTTGTTTTCTGGTGGAGAACCAATAATAACTCAACGTGACTGGTGGAGTACCATAAAAAAACTCAGACGTTTACTGGTGGAGACCAATAATACTCTGGAGTGGATTCTGGGAGCTCTCGCCTTCCTATACGATGGTTTAGGTCGAACGAGGTCTTGTGGTTGAAGCTCCAAAAATTCGTGGGATACCCTGGCAATATGACTTTAATAGTCAGCCAAAAACTTTAGTTTTTAAGTAAAGCCAAAAAAAAAAAAAAAAATAAAGTTAAATGTGTTACACAATTAAAGAAAAATTACATATTACGTGAAGTGAATTCGTCTTTAAAAACCTTAACTTCTTGTTAAAAAAAATAAATTATTTATGAGTAAAAAACTAATTATAAGGTGTAAGAATGTAAATAGGAATAACACGGGAAAATGAAGAAAATATAAGTTTGTTGTACGATCGCGTTGCTACGCCATGACAATCCTCAAAGTAAAAAGGAGCCAAGTATTTCGCCTTTGCAAGAATTAGAGGACGGAAAGAATACTATTTCATTTTTTAGCTAAGGTGCAGAATATCAAGCTCACAGTTTATTTAAATAAATAATAAATTTAAATAAAATAAATATTTTTTATTTATGTTCCACATTGTATTAAAATCCACATTTGAAAATTATTTGAGAACAAGGTTTTAAAGCAAGTTGAAAATAAAGGCATTTCTCAATTTGAAAAGAAAAAAAATAGAATTGAACAAGAACTAAACTTTTTTAACTAGTGCGCTTCGCTACATCCATTGAAACGAAATTAGTAAAATGTTTTTAATACAGATCTCGTTTGATAACAAAGTTATTTGTACCGAATCTGGCAACTCTTAATGTAGCCTCTTTATAAGAGATATAGAAATGTACACTGTCTTTGCATGGGAGGTACCACGCCCACTTATAAAATTCAGTCAACTTTTTGTACCAAATTCGAAAAATTTTACACTAACCGTTCTTCAAATATAAACAATTATATTTTGCTCCTCGCCCTATTATCCAACTTCACCCACTTTTCGACAGATTTTGTGCATTTATAACCAAGAAATAATTACCAAATTTGTAAACTGTAGCTGTTGCCAGTCTCTAGATATGCGGAAATCTATATTGTCTTTGTATGGGAGGTGCAACGCCCACTTTTCCAATAACTCCCACTTTTTTACGGATTTGGTGTATTTACAACCCAGCTATGTGTAGCAAATTGTGAAAATTGTTCTCGCACCGCTCTGCAGACATAGATAAATTTATTTTGTTCCACGCCCACTTATAGACAATTGTTTTACATTGGTAACGAAAATATTTGTAACAAATTTAAAAACTTTGGATCTTACCGTTCTCTAGATATACAGAAATGTATAATGTTTTTGTATGGGAAGTGCCACGCCCACTTCTCCAGTCCCACCCATTAGAGAGGTTATGTATAGATAATACAGCTATGTGTACCAAACTTGGACAATTTTCCTCCTACTGTTCTCCAGATATAAACAAATAATCTTTTTTGCCGCGCTACTTTCTTCAATCCCGCCCTGATGAAATATAATGTGTACTAATAGCTTAGATATACATATGTACCGAATTTGGAAACTTTAGCTCTTGCCGTTCTCCCGATATACAGAAATTTATATTGTGTTTGTATTGGATGTGCAAAGGCCACTTAAAATTTCCAAAAGTATATATAGCCTATATATCCTTACAGACCAACAGTTATATACTGTAAAAGCTTATGAAGATCGGTTCAGCGGTTTAGGCGGCTATAAGATAAAAATAAACAAACATACATTCATTTATATATATGTATTAGGGAGATCGATTATTCGACTTTTTTTAATAACCGGTTTTCGAATATTACGAATAGTTGCTAATTTAAAAACCGGTTTTCGGTTAAACATTTTTTAACTAACCGGTTTTAATTCGAATACATAAAAATACCTACAAAATACATAGATATGACTTATGGTATGGTCAGACCTAACAAATATTTGACGATAAAATCCAAAAAAACGAGACCAGTAAAATGATCAAACTTTAACCTCATTTTTAGCAATTTCTATTTATTAACTAATCTGTTTTTGTAAGACGATAATTGTATAATATAATTTAAAAACTATTAAATGATGTTTGATCTAGCCAAACGTTTTGCAAGAGCAAATAAAATATTATAGCAATTTAATAAATTTATTATTTGAGACATTCTCCTAAATTTATTTTAAATTAGTTTTAATTTGTTGGTGATTAAGCCATCGCTATATGAATCAGTAGACTTCAACCATATTTTTGAAAAGTTCAAACAAAACCTCTTAGCCTGGATTATATATATCAAACGATTTTGTTTTAGCATTATATAAACGATTAGTAAGATGGAAATACTTTTTGTATGAAATATTTGTCAATTCGTCGACCACAATTTGAAACCACAATTGTTTGATTTCTCAATTTTGTTTCTTAGATCTTGGTGTTTTAATAAATAAAACTGATGAATTATTTCCATATCGTTGATTCCGCCGGAATGTTGTAGTTTTAAGCATAAAGAAATGCTGGAACTATTTAAGAGTTTTTAGTACCTTAAGGGGCATTCCGTCCTCGGCAACACAACGGGTTTATATTTCACCTAATGATTCATTTTTGGCAGCGTATTTTAGTAAAGTATTATTTGTCAAATATTTACCCCTACTTCGAACGGGGTTAAGCTTTATTTGGAGCATATAATGTCAACCATATGGACTAATTAAAGGTGATTAATAAATCGTGACGTGGAAACCCCTTCGCCACTTATCACTTTAGGACACTTCAAGAGCATAACTTTCGAAATATCTCTAGAGATAATATTTAAATTACGGAAACATCTACAACAAGAGTAAGAAAAATGTATATAAATTACACATTATTAAAATAACCGGTTTATTATACCAAAATAACCGGTTTATTCGATATTCGAAAAATTGATATTTAAAAATAACCGACTTGAGCAAAGCTAAAATAACCGGTTAAAACCGGTCGAATAATAACCGTTCGATCTCCCTAATATGTATATACATATATAGATGTATGTAACGGGTTATCCATTTTTCATTTTAAAAATTAACACACATAATTAAAGCAATTATTTCGATTAAGCTTTTATTTCATTATAATGCTTGGAAATTGCCATTACATACGAAATAAAATGTCATTTAAATGACTGGCTAATAATCATCAATTGCCGATATTTTCGGCAGTGTCCGCATTGCCATAATGCACAGGCCTGATCACATCTGTAACGCTTCCAGCCTCTTTAAATGTCTTTATTATCATGCCAATTTCTTGCACAGTAGGTCGATTGTGACGACAACAAACACCTCGTATTGCTCGAAAAGTGGCCACGTTTGAACTACCACTTTGGTAGCAAGTTTTAATTATTTTAACGCGTTCTTCGGTTTTTAAACGAACTATTTTCGTGAGTACCAATTAACATTATACGTATCGATTGAATTATTAGCATTTTGATTAATTGCCTTTTTAATTGCACGCCCTAATTTAACTTAAAAAAATTAATAAAGGGGTTTTCTAAAAAGCTACTTACTCTTAAAACTACACCATTTTTCATTAAAATTAAGCAGCCGTATTCTTAACGAAAATTTAGCTTGAAGTTAGCACAAAGTTTATTCATAATACACTAACCAAACTCTGGCTAAGGATTTGCTAAACTCTTGTTAACGATCTGCCAAACGTTTGCCAACTTGTGAAAAAAGGCGCTTAATGTTAAATAATTTTGTTTGTTTTTTTTTTTTTTAATTCACTGTCTTTTTTTTAAATAAGTCCTTTTTTAAATTTATTTTAATTCAAAAACATTTACCATTTTTATGTGGGTTTATGGTTTATGACAAAACCAGCGATGATTTATGCAAAACGTGTTGCATTTTGGAGCACTTTAATGTGGCATCATTAATATTCAGAGTTGATTTATTAAAAGTTATCAGACGGATAAAATTCGTTATGAATAAACTCTGTACTAACAAGCTGCTAAGCTTAGTCGGCATTCTAGTTAGCAGCTCGTTGTACTTAGTGTACAAACTGTGGCTAACTTTTTGTTATGAATACGGCTGAAGATATCCAAATGAAATTGAGAATTTTAAATTGAAAATGAGAAAATTCCAATTGAAATTGAAAAAATTAGATTTAAAATTGCAAAAATTCAAATTAAAATTGAGAAACTTTAATACGAAATTGATAAAGTTCCAAACTAAATTGAGAACATTTTAATTTTAAATTGAGAGTGCTTTACGTTCGGTGCATTCATCTTTGTTTTCACCCCACTTTTTATTTTTGATCAAATAATTTCAATGGGGTTAAGAATCGGTGAATAGAGGCTCAATCGCAGGAGTGTGGCTGGAGAGTTGTCAAAAATAATTTGTAGTGTGGCAGGGAGCCTTGTCACATACCAATACTAGTTCAGGAGTAAAAAAAATATATAATAATTACTATTTAATTTAAATTTTCAAATTTATTCTACATATTTTGACATTTCATTACTGTCAATTACTGTCGCAAAAAATTTTTCGAAAGTGATAGAGTACCAAATTGGCATTTAGCTTTTGTAGTTCATAATCGAAATTGCATTCGCATCGCAATAGATTTGTGTCTGAATCCAGCCATATTAAGAACTAACTAATTAATTACCCTTATTCTGAATCGAAAGAAATAGAAGAACAAATTTGCAGTTTTCTACCAAACCAAGTGATTGGTACTCTATAATGCGTTTGCGCATTTTCCTTTCGTATCTTTTTCTTTTCGCAAATCATCACTATTTCTTTTATTTAAATTTTCAAATTTTTGACTATAGGCTGACAGCCTCCGCAGTGGCGCAAACTGTAGAACTGCAGCGAATTCTGATGATGGGAATGTAGTTATTCTCGAAACATGTAATTCGACCCGAGTTCAATCCCCCGTCATTTCATGTAGTAAAATTCGTTCCTTCATTAAAAAATAATTTAATGAAAAATAATTTTATGTCTTAAGCCTAAATTAAATATATTAAAAATTTCAATTACATTTTCAAATTTTTTTTTTTTTTTGCATATTTTGACATTTCATTACTGTCAATCTGAGCCATCTTTAATTTTTATTGTCAGAATTGCTTAACTTTCAAAAAAATTTGTGAAAGGGATAGTGTACCAAATTGGCATTTTGCTTTCGTATCGAAATTGAATTCGCATCGCAACTCACCCCACCTATCAAAAACGCTTTTGACCCATTCATTTGCGCTGTTAGCTCCGAACGAACCTATACGGCTGTCCAATTGAATAATGGCTAATGTATCAATTGCACCAATCAAGTGTATGTCTGGGCCACGGGATGTAGGTATTGACTGCACTGTGCGGAGTTTAACTTGAAACCAACCATGTTTCCTACGGCAAAACAAAGTAAAGTTGGTCTCGTCTATCCAGATTACTTGTTTTCTATCGCTGACAAAATGGTTCATCTTGACAAAAATTTTGCTAAAAAGATAATGTTAGAGTACTAAATTGGCATTTACCTTTCGTATCGAAATTGAATTCGCATCGGAATAGAGAGTAGCACCCAGAATTAAAATTTGGTTCTGATATGAATTGGTTTCATTGAACCGTCTTGGTTTTGCCCTAATTCAAGAGTAAACAAAACCCATTTCGATTTATAAGTCTGTGCCCTTCCATGTGGGCTACCAGCTAAAGTCGAGTTATGACAAATTTGACTTAATTCTTTTAAGGTCTCCTTATCTAATTGCTGTTTTATTAAAATTTTAATTAAAAATTAAAATATTATTAAATTACTAACACTAAGTTTAATCTTAATTCCCCGATTTGGGGCAACGGTTTGTAAATTTAAAAATACGTTGTTGAGCACTTGTCGAAATCGAGTTAAGTTGTTAATGCTTGGGCGCAGAAATTTATAATTTAATACCGTTTGAATTAAGAAGCTTTTTTTTGCGGAAGGATCTTAATTATCAAAAGGCAGTTGGGAACGATTCAACGGATCGTTTACAACACTGTCAATGGTCTTGTGCAATGTACTGCAAGTTTTTGGTTGCATAGCTGAAACGGACATTAACTCCATACACTTCAGGAAAAATAACGTTTTGTAAAAGAAGTCGCTTTTACACAGGTCACTTTTTTACAAAAGCACGTTTTTACCAAAGTAACTTTTTGCCAGAAAGTAATTTATTCACCATACTTTTTAAATTAGAAATTATTAAAAAACTTTTATTCACCCTTGTTCTGCATTTCGATTTCGTTTCCACATTCAGTAACGCATCAATCGAAAAATGGTATTCCAACAAAAAACTGAATCGAAATGAAGAAAAAGAAGACAAGATTCGGAGTTTTGCTATGAAATCGGAACAGAATAAATAAGCAATTTTGTAAACATTTTAATAAAAAAAGTTTAATTTTGTGCAAAAAAAAACAGAGATAAATAAGAGTGGATACTCTCTATTGCGTTGCGAATGATAATTGTAGCAAATGTAGTGATTGGTACACTTTAATACGTTTGCGCATTTGTCTTTCGCCTCCTTTTTTTCTTTTCGCAAATCATCATTATTTTGTTTATTTAAACTTTCCAATTTCAATTTCTTTTACATATTTTGCCATTTCATTACTGGAAATCTGCGCTATTTTTATTTTTCTTACCATTATTGCTTAATTTTCAAACAATTTTGCGAAAGTGATAGAGAGTACCAAGTTGGCATTTAGCTTTCGCATCGAAATTGTATTCGCATCGCAATAGAGAGTAGCCCCAAGATTAATAAATAAAATAAACCAAAACTTTATATTTATGTATAGTGAAATATTAATTAAATAAATTTGCCCGCTTTTCGTACTGTTCAGGCGATCTTTTGTTTATGACCTGCAATAAATGAATTGTCTCGATAAATAAACATTCTGGATTTTTATTTTATAAGTTAAGCCTCTAGTACACGGCATGTAAAAAGCCACATTCCGTGTACTAGAGGCTCTAGTCATTTTCAAACAAAGCTCCTTGAACCGTCTACATATACATTCATACATACATACGTGCTCTTAGGGGAACTAGTTGAGTCTTAAGAACCTGCCTTGCAGTTTTTGGTCTGCCTTCATCTACAGAGCTTTAAAAAACCCGGGGGTACTCTCTATTGCGATGCGAATACAATTTCGATTCGAAAGCTAAATGCCAACTTGGTACTCTCTATCACTTTCGCAAAATTGTTTGAAAACTAAGCAATACTGGTAATAAAAATCAAAGATAGCGTAGATTTCCAGTAATGAAATGGCAAAATATATAAAAAAAATTAGAAATTGAAAAGTTTAAATAAAAGAAACAAACGCATTAGAGTACCAATCACTAGATTTGCTATAATTTTCTTTCGCATCGCAATAGAGAGTACCCCCCTGCATAGGACATAAGTTTTATTTACGTTCTAGGGACTCTTAGGAGAGCTGCTGGGCTACCGCGTATTTTGATTCGAAATGTAAAATTTTACGACAGCAATTTTTGATTCGAAAGTTAAACCGTACTGCGTAACTCTTCCGAAACGATGACAGAGTTGCATTTATAAACAAATAAGAAATTTTATAAAAAGTTGGTGGCACTGCTATTAATATAATAAATGGACGAAATTATTCCAAAACAAAAGAATTATTAAATATTATATATGGTGTAGAAAATATTATAATTGTGTCTTTTTATGAAAATGGTTTGTACTTCCGTTGTTAGAAGACGATGATACCATTTCAGAAGGAGTCCGAAGAAAAAGTCAACAATTTTTTCATACTGCTTTTTACTTGTACACATCTTTTTTAGAGTATTTTTTGAATTTTAAGAGCACAATATTAAAACATTTTTAAAACATATATTTTATATAAAATCTAACATTAGGGTTTAATTTGTTTGTTTTACAATTTTATTTATCTTGATTAATACTTACGTTTTATTTTTCTTTCACTTTGACACTAACCGAACAACTTTAGAACACTTTCCTAACGCTTTTTGCATAGCTGACGTTTGTTTTCGTAATACAGAGTTTAACTTTCGTAATAGTTTCCGTTTCGAAAGGGATTTTTTGTTTTCAATAAGGTATAAAGAACTTCCGTTCATTCGAAACAAATAGTACAAAAATCGTAATACACAGTACAAATTGTTCGAACTCGTAAATGATTTCTTCGAATCGAAATACTCGGTAGCCCCGTTAGTTAGAGTCTGAAAAACATTTCTTACAGACCTTACTTCTTTAAAAATTCTTAACAAGACAAAGAGCAGTCACACATTCCGATCGATTTGGTTTTAGGTTCTGCAGATCCTGAACGATTTTGTTTATTCCCAAAAATAATAAAATCACTGTTTTCAAGAGAAGTATTGCAGTGTTGTGCATGAAAAAACAAAAAAATACATGGTTTGGCTCATTGTTTGAGCTGCCACCGTCTAAATTCGTTCTACTTCATAAATGTTTGTTCACAAAAATAAGTGGATTGCAAAAAACAAATAATGTGACTTTACTTTGATTAAAAAATACATTAGTTTAAGAAATTAAAATGTTTACATATGTATAAAAATTTAATAAATGGCCTAAGCTGTGTTTTTGAGGTGTTGATTAAGCTTAAACTTAGTTTAACGTACTTTGGAACTCGGATTTTTCTAGCGAAACTGGATTTTTATTTATAATTTCATTAAAAACCAAAATTTTAAGCAAAATCAAGCTGTTCCGTCAAAATTTTTTTTACAAACTTGGTGGCACAAATCTTTTTTCAGATTAACTAAGCCTAGTTTAACTGAGATCTCAAAAACCCAGTCTTAGAAATTAATATAATAATCAAGCATACTATTCATAAACATTATTATTCAATTAATTATTCAAAAAAGCAATTCCACTTAGATAACTAAAAGTGGTTTCATTCAGAAAAATATTTTTGTTTTACTTTTTCTAAAGAAGCAAAATACGGAATTAATTCCGCTTTCGATCGGAATGAAATTCTGTGACGTACCTGATAATTTTACATACAATGGTTTATTTTTTAAAGTCATCAGGTTTTATCCAATATTAAAGAAATTATAAATCATAAAATAAATAAATAAAAAATATTGTTCGGTTGTTTTTCCAATAATTTGTTTTACTCTGTTTTTCTCTTCATCCGATCGTTTATTTTTATATAAGCAAAGGCTTAAACAAAATAAAAATTAAATATAATTAAATAAAAACTATGAACAATAAAAAAAAATTTATGCAACAAAATGGTATATAGCAAAACAATATAATTATCCAAAGAGGTTACATTATATGTATTTTTTAAGTATGTAAAATTATAAGCAATTTCTAATTGGATTTTTTTTTTCTAAATTAAAATTATACAATAAAACAGCGGCTTTAGTAGAGGAAAAGAGGATTTCTGGGCTAAATAGAATAAAAAATGAGAGTTATTGCGATGTTATGATTTTAAGGATAACGGCGGTTTAAAAATAAAACAGAATACATAGTAAGTTGTTAAAAGTAAATCTTTCTCTATACTTTCTCTTGGTATTTATTTAAATAAAAATTAACGGTGACTTTAGGCCTTTGCAAATTGCTTAACGTAATATTTTGTTTTTTCTTTTTCATTTTTAGTGACTATAGTTAAGTTTTTTTTACTTTACTTTGCTTTGTTTAATTTAATTTCCTTTTCTTTACGTTTTTGATAATACGAGTGAGTTAGAGTGAATGATTTGTGTGTTGGTGTTAACGTTTCTTTTGTAAAATTGTTTCTAATTGTTCATTTATTTTTCAAATTAAACCAATTTAAATATGAATGTTTATAAGTTAAAACCATAAAAAATAATATAAAATTGTCAAAACTCCAACAAATATTTTGTTGTCTCGTTAACTGATTTAAAAAGAAAGAATAGAAATTTGTATACCTCAATTTTTTTTTTATGTTATAGTTTTAGTTATAAAGAGAGTTTTCTCTTAAGATCTTGTTGCTTGATAGCTAATCTCCTTCACTCTTTTCTCATTTTACCAATGTTTATTTTTTACTTTTTTTTTTTGTAGTTTGTTTTTTTCTTGTTTTTGTTTAATAATTTAAACCAAAAAATAATGATAATCATACAATATAATAATTCTTTTTCTTTTTTAAATATATAATAGTAATAATATAATATATATTTATATACGACGATTTTCTTTACTTTTTGTTGTTGTTTGTTTTTTAATTGTAATAATGATCCTTGTTTTTCGTTCGTTTCGTTATTAAAGTTCATTTATTTGTTTTTTTTTTTAAGAATAGGTTGTGTGAGTCTATGTTTTTATTTTAAATCATGTAAATTAATTTTTTTCTGTCTTCAATTTTTTCCTATTTGACGGCTGGGCTTAAAAGCCTGGTAAAATTAGGTCTTAATTTTTTTCTTTTGTTTTTTTATTAAAAAGGCGGGGCTTGAAGCACTCAAGAAAAATTAAAAAAAAAATTAAGCTTGGCTCAATTTACTCGATCACCTTTAATACTTTGCCAATAGCAATAGTTTTATCTAAAAAAAAGAAATACATTGTTAGCAAAAAAAAGGAATAAATAATATTTTTTTAACTTACTTTCATCTCTAAGAGTAAATCTTCCCATTTGTGGGAATAGTTTAAATTGTTCTAAGCAAATCATACCGGAACATTCGATTCTCATAATTGCCACCTGATCTTGTTTAACGAATCTTGGACGTGATTTTGATTTATCGCCGGTCTTTTTGTCAACCAAGCAGATGAGGGCCTAAAGAAATGACATATAAATGAAAATTTTTGTATTTTTCTTAAAAATTTTGATTTTTTTTTAAGTTGTTGGCACAAACTTTTGTGCCCAGTAAAAAAAAGATCAATTAATTTATAAACTAAATTTTTTTTTAAACCCTATTTTACACAATATTTGCATTTGGGCAAAAAAATTTTATAATTTGGCATTCCGTTTGTTACACATCCAAATAAATTTAAAATAAACAATATATTAAAGAAAATATAATTTTATATAAAAAGGTAAGTTTGCAATATATAAAAAGTGTAAAAATGTGTTGAAATTAAAAATTTGGAAATGAGTAATACATATTTCGTTGTTTGACATTACATGGGCTTATAATGACAACTCTCTCTAATGAGCATACCTGTTGCTTTTTATACTATAGTTTTAACCAAGTTAACTTTTAAATGGGGTTCAATAAAAATGTTTTGAAGCTGCGTTATTTTTTAATAATTAGAGATAAATTTTTGCATCTTGTTTTATTTTTAAAGTTAAAAAATTATGTGACTTTTAAACCCTCTACCACTAGTGGTGAATGAGGTGTGAAGTTTTTAAATATTCATCTAAGACCCTCGATCCTTGTGTAATTCTTAGTCCATTTAGTCATGTCCGCCTGCCTGTCCGTCTGTTTGAAATACGCAACAGAAAAGAACAATATTGATGTTAAACTCTTTCTAGTTCCCCAAAGCAGTTTAGGATTGAAATCTATCTGAAATCGGCTTAGTAGAAATAGAGTTATGAACCCAAATGTGGAACAACCTCTCTAAAAAATTTATATTTTTGTTACAAAAATTAACAAAAATTAAAAGTGGTGACAGAATGTACCGATTCTCAATAAATTTTGGAAAAGTTCGTTTGACTGGAAAACGCACTAAAATTTTATGAAAACGGGTCCATAATTTACCATAGGCCCCATGTAATGCATCCTTACTAAAATCATTTAAAAATGTATTCATTTCTAATAAAATTGTATTAATGTATTGAGATTCGGTTTAATTTAAGTTTTTTTTTTTTAATATTTATATAATTTACGATCGATTCAACATAAAATCTGCTCCTGAAAATCACTTTAATGCGCCTAATAATATTTCTGAAACAAATTAGAATATGTTATTTAACGACAAATTATACTACTGTGAGGTCAGGTTTTATGAAGATTGGCTTATAATTTATAGATCCCATATAAAGCCCACTCCTGAATTATTCCAACTCGCGGTTAAGGGTTTTTAAGATTCGGCGTAGCCGAATATAGCACTCGTTCTTCTTTTATATTTTATTTCCCAATTTAATTGTAAAATACTATAAAGTACTTACGGTCAATTTCACCACTGTCAAAAACATATCGTTAACTGGAAGTTAAAGTATTAGGTTGTTTTTACTGAACATGGTAAAATTAGCCGTAATTTATATAATTTAATACCATGCTAATTATTTTCAAATTAATGTTTTTCTTTTTATTTTTATGTTTTTTTTTTCTAGCACTTTTTTAAGCATTTTTTTGGATTGGAAAAGTGGGCGAATCACCGCTCATTCAAAGACATAGGTAATATCCGTAACCGCTGAACCGAACTTTATGAAACATTAACAGTATATTTGTTATATATTATTTTAACTGTCGTATAATAGAACTTAAACTATATGCAATTAATCATATTAGTCTTTGAAATATTTATCATGTTGTCTAAATCGAAAATATTTATTGTTCCTTTTTTAATCGTTCTTAATTGTTTTAAATAAATTTTTATAAATAAATCTCACAAAATACAATATTGGTGTCAGAAGTGGGATACATAGAATGAGTATTCCACAGGAGCAATTATCGACGGTCATTGAATTGTTGGCAGGAGCAATTCGGTCTTCAGTAACAGATGCAACGCATTTAGCGGTTGCTGCGGGTTCTTCTTCACCCACATCTGCTGGGGAACGTTTTCCAAAATCACCACAATTCTCGATTTCCGAATACAGAAGATGGAGGGACAGTGTCTGATTATTTTACAAGATTTGACTGGGCATTGCAGCTGTCAAAAGTAAATGAGACCGAACACGCGGATAATGCACGGGTACACATGGGTACGCAGCTTAATACAGCTTTGAAAATTTTAACCAGCCGAAGATTACCTGGAGAATTAAGCTATGCTGAAATTAAGGAGCTTCTTATTAAACATTTCGATGGAAAAAGAAACAAATATGCGGAAAGTGTCAAGTTTAGACAAATCAAACAAGAACAAGGCGAGTCGATTGCAAATTTTAGCTTACGATTAAAAAATGGTGCAGTTTTTTGTGAGTATGGTCAATTTTTAGACAGGATGTTAATAGAGCAAATGTTAATGGGGTTGGAATCTACAAATACTTGTGATGAACTCATCGCTAAACAACCAAGAAGTTTTAATGAAGCATATGAAATTGCTTATGCTAGAAAATTACCCTATCACGCAACAAAGGAGATTAACGGCCGTGAGATCTTCCAACCTGAAGCAACACATAAGTTGGGTTTTACTCCTGTTAAAATAAAACTAAGAATTCTAAAACAGATACATCTTCTTCAAATAAGTTTAAGTGTTATGGGTGTGATGGAAATCACATGAGAAAGGACTGTAAATTTAAAAATGCAAAATGTTTTGCTTGTGGGAAGCTGGGGCACATTTCAAAAGTATGTAAGGCAAAAACTGGGCAAGTTTGTGACGATTGTGAGGCGGTTGAGCAATTGCGTTTCGTAAATCAAGTTAAGCATTCGAAACCATATGATAAAAAGATGATTTCTATAAACATCGAAGGGAAGGTTTTGGAAATGGAATTGGATACAGGTGCTCCTTGTAGTATAATTAGTAAAAAGAACTTACTCCTTATTAAGCCTAATTTTAAGCTACTGAAGTCTGACAGAAAGTTTGCTAGTTATACTGGTCATTGCATTAATTGTATTGGCAGAGTCGTGGTTAACGTTACGTTTAGAAAAACTTCTCGTGTTTTGAATTTATATGTTGTGTGGACGTGAACGGCTAACTCATTTTGCTCATGAGATTGATTTTTCAGACTTGTTTTCATATTCAAGGAAGGTTAATATACAAAAGGATGGGTTCAATTCCAATATTTTTCATAGTATTTCTTCCGAAGTTAATGTTGTTAATGCTATCCAAAAAAATCAACTCAAGCAAATTATTGATCGCTTTGAGGATGTGTTCGGAAACTCGGCAGGGAAACTGATAGGTCCGCCTGTTAGAGTACATATGAAGCCAGATGCAAGACCGATATTCGCTAGACCAAGGGAAGTGCCATTAGCTTTGAGAGAAGCGTATGCAAAGGAAATTGATGCTAAAATTAATGCAGGTTTTTATAAGAAAGTCGAATTTTCAGAATGGGCATCAACTACTCATGTTGTTACTAAGAAAAATGGAGCGATACGAATTACAGGTAATTATAAACCTACAGTCAATCCCCAAATGATTATCGATGAACACCCTATACCAAAATCAGAGGATTTGTTTAATAAAATCAATGGAGCTAAATTCTTTGCTCATTTAGATATTACTGATGCGTATACTCCTTTAACAATTGATGAAGAGTTTGCTCATATACTTACACTAAATACTGTAACGCATGGCCTAATACAACCTACTCGAGCAGTTTATGGTGCTGCGAATATTCCAGCAATATGGCAACGGAAAATGGAGGAAGTTTTACAAGGATTGCCTAATGTTATAAATTTTTTTGATGATATACTGCTATTTGCAAACAATTTTAACGAGTCACAGGAAAATTTAGATTTGACCTTGAAAAGGATGAGAAAGTTTGGTCTTAAGTTGAACAAATCCAAGTGCGTCTTTGCTGCAGCGTCTGTGGAATTTTTAGGGCATATTATTGATGGTAGAGGGATTCATAAGTCAAACAAGCATATTGAAGCAGTGTTGAATGCCCCGAAGCCAAGTACTCTTGAGGAAATACAACTGTTTTTGGGTAAAGCCTCTTACTACAGTGCTTTTATACCAGATCTGGCCACTCGTGAGAGACCATTACGTGATATTCTTAAATCGCGGATTTTCTCTTGGAACACAAAAGCTGATGCTGCTTATAAGGATATTAAACATATATTAGTTTCACCACAAGTTTTAATACCATATGACCCAAAACTACCTTTAGTATTAGCAACGGATGCGAGTAAAACTGGGTTGGGTGCAGTATTATCCCATCGCTTACCAAATGGACAAGAAAGACCAATTTCCTTCGCAAGTAGAACAATGAGTGCAACAGAACAACGATATCCCATTATAGATAAAGAGGCGTTAGCCATTGTATGGGATGTCCAAAAATTTTTCAAATACTTATACGCACGGCACTGGACATTAGTAACCGATCACAAGCCTTTGACTCAAATACTACATCCTAGCAAATCGCTTCCAGTTCTTTGCATTTCTCGCATGGCAAATTATGCTGATTTTTTGGGTAACTTTGATTTTGAAATTGTGTACAAGCCATCCAAAGAGAACGGTAATGCAGATTTTATGTCTCGTATTATGGCAAAAAGTTCACAAGTTTTGTATTGCAATAAACATGTGGTAGTTCCAGAGTGCGACGAGTTTGATGCACTTATCATTCGGCAAATAAACCAGTTGCCTATTACCGCTGAAAAAATTGCCAAAGAAACACGAAGAGATCTAGAACTTGGAAAAATAGTTACAATTCTTGAAAAGGATCTCTTTAGCAAAAATGGGTTTAGTGCTCCAGAAGCAAATTATAAACTGTCAGGGAATTGTCTTGTATTCGAACATAGAGTGGTAATACCCCAAAAGTTTCGTAAAGACGTTCTTCAAAATTTACATGCAGCCCATTTAGGGGTTGTTAAAATGAAAGGGATTGCACGTTCTTATGTTTATTGGCCAAAAATATATGCTGATATTGAAGCTATTGCAAAAGATTGTAATGATTGTGCGAGAGTGGCGAATAAGCCTAAAAAATGTAACGATCATCACTGGGAATATCCAAAAGGACCATGGGAACGTGTGCATATTGACTACGCTGGTCCTGTTGAGGGTATGATGCTGCTTATTATCACAGATGCATATAGTAAATGGTTAGATGTTAAAGTAACGAAATCGACAACGGCATCCGTAACGATAATGTTGATTGATGAAGTATTTGCTGAATATGGGGTGCCACTTATGGTGGTATCTGACAATGGTACAAATTTTGCTTCAACAGAGTTTAACAATTTTTCAACATCAGTGGGAGTTAAATATCATAAATATACGGCACCATATCATCCATCCACTAATGGCCAAGCTGAACGGAGCGTACAAACAGTGAAAAATGCATTGAAAGCAATGTGTACAACAAAACAAACTTTGCAGCAGAATCTAAATGAGTTCTTAAGACAATATAAAAACGCGCTTCATTCCACAACTGGTGAGTCACCTGCGCAACTCTTTCTTGGTCGACAACTACGTACACGTCTTGATTTAATGCGGCCAGAAACTGTGTCATCAAAAGTAAAATATAAACAGTTAATGCGACAAACGGGGAATTGTAGAGAATTTGAAGTGGGAGAGAGTGTTTATTTCTTATCAGGGAATGCAAAGGCAGAAAAATGGTTGCAAGGTAAAATATATAGACGTTTGGGAGATATTCATTATGAAATCATATATGAAAATAAATTTATTAAAAGACACATTGATCAAATTCGTGGTGCTAATAAAACTAATCCTTATATAAGCTCTACGTCAAAAACAAAATATTATGCTAATAGGGAGACTAGATCATATCCAAGTGTCGCATGTAATAATAATACAAGGAATAACGGTTCGTGTTCACATGATTTTATAAGGGATACTGAACATCCTGATGGGAATACAAGTACTTCGGGTAACATGACCTTTCCAGTTCAGGGAAACAAAAATGTATATAATACTCCTGTTCCTGAACTAAATGATGATGTATTTGAAACGCCACAAGGAGCAGAGGCTCGTCTAGAATTTCAAATACCACTTACACAGACGAGGGAACACAACGATGTGGGCTTAAGGGAAAATGAACCACCTAAACAAGAACTTCGTCGATCGGAAAGACAACGGAAGCCAAGAGTATTGTTTACACCAGAAATTTCAAAAAGAAAGAAATAAATGTTATATATTCTTTTAACTGTCGTATAATAGAACTTAAACTATATGCAATTAATCATATTAGTCTTTGAAATATTTATCATGTTGTCTAAATCGAAAATATTTATTGTTCCTTTTTTAATCGTTCTTAATTGTTTTAAATAAATTTTTATAAATAAATCTCACAAAATACAATAATATTACTGCTGGTCTGGGAGGTGCTATAGGCTTTATAGTTTTTTTAAATTTTAAGTGGGCGGGGCACCTCCCATATAAGAACAATATATATTTCTATATATCTAGAGATCGGCAAGAACTAAAGTTGCCAAATTTTATAAGAAAATCTTGGTTATAAATATACAACATCTGACAAAAATCTTTAATATGTATCTTTCTTTATATCTGGTGAACGGCAGCAGGGGAAGTTTTCAAATTTGGTAAAAATAGCTCGGCTATCAGTAATCAGTCAAAAAAGTGGGCAGGATAAGATAAGTGGGCGTGGCACAAAATATAATTCTGTATCTCAGCAGAACTATAGGTGTAAAGCTGACCAAATAATTGTTTTTACAGTGTTAAAAATTAGAAAATGAAAAGTCCAAAATGGTTTGACCCCTGGTAGCACCGTGACGTAACAACTAGCAGTCGCATTCATAACAAAAATTTGGCATGAAGTTAGCACAAAGTTCATTCATAATACACTAACCAAACTCTGGCTAACGATTTGCTAAACTCTTGTTAACGAACTGCCA